>OZ025295.1:123331325-125731325 GCA_964019185.1 Maratus speculifer | reverse complement strand
GCGAACGTGTTAACAGTAGAAAGGCCGTGAGCGGTTATTTCGACTGCTACCATATAAATACATTTAGGTTCAAACCAGAAATTTCCTTATAAATAAATTTAAAAGAAACAAAGAAAAAAAAAAGGGGGTAGTAAATAAAATTGTTAAACTGTTTAAAATTAAAATTCTGGTGCGAAATATATATATATATTTAAATCTAAATTCAATTAAAGTATAAAATAAGATTTTCCAATATTATATCTTGAGAAATTCTCAATTTTTAAAATTTCAAATTGTTTGGTTGCATTAGCAATTGAAAAGATAATTGTCACTATATTATGTAAACTTATGCACTTTTTGTGGTACAGAAATCAATCGTTGATTTAAAATTTTTCTCATTTTGAAAACAAAATTCAACAACCTGTTTTGGCAAGTAGAGCTCCGATATCATTTCAACAATTCTTAACATTAGAACGGCCATGAGTGGTCATTTCGACTGCTACTATACGAATATATTTCTGTTCCTCATGAAATAAGTGTTAAAGAAACAAAGAAAAACAGTGGTAAATAAGAGTGGTAAACTGTTTTAAATCAAAAGTCTCGTGTAAAATATTTAAAAGATAATCTTGATTAAAATTTCTGGTTTTTCCAATGTTAAATCTCCAAAATGTAAATACAATTAAAGGATGAAATAAAACTTTCCAATATTATGTCTTGAGAAATTCTCAATTTTTTTAATTTCAAATTGTTTGTTTGCTTTAGGAATTTACAAAAGGTTACTGTCACTACATTATATAAACTTATACCATTTTTTGCAGTACCGAAATTAATCAATAACTTAAAGATTTTTTCCATTTTGACGACGCAACTATGCCACCTACCTTGTCAATTAGAGCTCGGACATCGTTTTGCTACCCTTTGGAAAGTTCCAAAAATAGGGCGAATCGCAACTAAAAACATTTTAGTTGAGAAAAGCAAAGAAAAACTAAGGGGTAGATTAAAAAAAAAAAAAATCTTCACCAGTCCGTCATCCTCTACTCGTTATCTACCCACACTTGTCATTTTTTTACTGAGTCAGCTTTTTACTCCTTTGAGGTCCATTTGACTGCTACCATACAAATATACTTCGGTTCAAACTAGAAATTTTCTTATAAAATAAATTTAAAAGAAACAAAGAAAAAAAAGTGGTAAATAAGAATATTAAACTGTTTTAAATAAAAATTCTGGCGTGAAATAATTTTTACTTTCTTCTATCTTTACAAGAAGAAAGTATTGGATTCATGAAAATTTTCGACTTCCGGTTTTCGACGGATTTATACGTTTTAGAAGGTCCTGAACCCGTTTTGACTATTTTTAGGAAATGTCTGTCTGTGAGTCTGTCCGTCTGTCTGTCTGTCCGTCTGTCTGTCTGTCTGTGTGTCTGTCTGTATGTGACAAAAAATTTGTGGGCGCTCTATCTCAAAAACTAATGCTCGAAATTTAATAAAATTTTATATTCAGTTAGACCTTGATATGAATTAGTGCCTATTGGTTTTTGGTGAAAATTGGCCAGCAGGTGGCGCTGCTATACTACGTTTTTCATGATTTTCAAGATTGCTATATCTCAAGAACTAATGCACAGAATTTCACCAAACTTCAGATTCTGTGACCCCTTGATATACATAGACGCTGATTACGTTTTGGTGTAAATTGGCCAGCAGGTGGCGCTGCTATGCCACGTTTTTCATGATTTTCATGATAGCTATATCTCAAGAACTAATGCACAGAATTTCGCCAAACTTCAGAATCCGCGATACCTTGAGATACATAGCCGCTGATAAGGTTTTGGTGTGAACTGCCCTATAGGTGGCGCTGCTATGCTACATTTTGCACGATTTTTGCGATGGCTATATCTCAAGAACTAATCCAGAGAACTTCATCAAATTTTAGATTCTGTCACACGAATATATAACATAATTAGACGCTGGTTGCATTTTGGTATTAACCTTGCAACAGGTGGTGCAGCTATGCTGCATTTTGCACGATTTTTCCGATAGCTATATCTCAACAACCAACCCACAGTATTTCATCAAACTTCAGATTTTGTTACAAAATGACATATAACATAATTACACGATGATTACGTTTTGTTATAAATCCTTCAACTGATGGTGCTGCTGTGCTATATTTTACACGGTTTTTTTTAAACTAGCTATATCTCAAGGACTAATGCACACAATTTCATCAAACTTCAGATTCTTTTACACCATAACATAATTAGACGCTTTTTTACGTTTTGGCATAAATTGTCCAAGATATGGTGTTGCTGTGCTACGTTTTGCAATTTTTTTGTCATAACTATATCTCAAGAACTAATGGACGAAATTCCATCAAGTTTCAGATTCTGTTAGGTCTTGACATAAATAGATGCTTATCAGGTTTTAGTATAAATTACCCAAAATGAGGCACTACTAAGCTCATTTTCTCAGAATATTAATTAAATTTTGCGTTTTAGGCTTTTCGGATACCAGAATCTCATTAGGCTAGGTCAAATGTTCGAGGAAATTCGATAGTGGGTAACTTTGGGGTCACCACTTTTATATATATATATATATTAAAATGTACTTATGAGATAGAAGAAAGTTTTGGGATTGACACATCCAACTAGTTTAATTTTTGATTAAAACTTTCTTTTTTTTCTAGTGTTAATTATCCAAAAAGTATCCAAATGTAATTAAAGGATAGGAAAAATTTCCAATATTATATCTTGAGAAATTTTCATTTTTTAAAATTATAAATTGTTTGGTTGCATTAACAATTTATAAAAGTTTATTGTCACTATATTATGTAAACTTATACTACTTTTGCGATACAGAAATTAATCATTAATATTTTTCTTTAATTCAGCTTTCATTAATTCAGCCATCTGCCTTGGCAAGTAGATTTCCCATATCATTTTCAACATTTCTTAACACTAGAACGACCGTGAGTGATCATTTCGACTGCTACCAGACAAAGAGTAGATTAAAAAAAAAAAAATTCTTTAGCAATCCGACATCTTTAAACTCTTTATCTACCCACACTTGTCTTCATTGGACTCCTCTAGGGTTCTTTTGACTGCTACCATAGGAATATATTTCGGTTTAAACCAGAAATTTTCTTGTAAAATAAGTTTAAAAGAAACAAACAACAACAACAATATATATATATATATATATATATATATATATATATATATATATAATACCATTAAAAGTAGACAAGATTCACCAATGGATTTATATATATATATATATATATATATATATAAACAATAGTTAATAAAAATATTAAACTGCTTTAAATCAAAATTCTGATGTGAGACATTTTTTAAAAAATTTGACTAAAATTTACGGTTTTTTTAAAGTTATTTCTCCATAAGTAAATACAATTAAAAGCTAAAATAAAAATTTCCAATATTATATCTTGAAAAATACTCAATATTTAAAATTTCAAATTTTCGCTTCCATTAACATTTTACAAAAGTTTATTGTCACTATTTCATGCAAACTTATACCTTTTTTTTGCGGTACAGAAATTAATCATAATAACGATTTTAAAAAATCAAATTCTGAACATTCAACTCAGCAATGTGCATTTGGCAAATAGAGGTCCCATATCATTTTCAACATTTTATAACAGTAGAACGACCGTGAGCGGTAATTTCGACTTCTGCCATGCGAAAATATTTCTGTTCAAACCAGAAATTTCCTTATGAAATAAATTTAAAAGAAACAAATTTAAAAAAAATTTAAATTTAAAATAAATTTAAAAGAAAAACAGTGGTAAATAAAAATGTTAAACTGTTTTAAATCAAAATTCTGGTGTGAAAAATATATATTTTTTAAAAAGTTAATATAATTAAAGAATAAAATAAAATTTTCCAATATTATATCTTGAGAAGTTCTCAGTCTTTACAATTTCAAATTGTTTGCTTGATTAGCAATTTATAAAAGTTTATTGTTACTAATTTATGAAAAATTATACCATTTTTGCGACACATGAATTAATCATTAATAAATATATATATATATATATATATATATATATATATATATATATATATATATATATATAATTTTGAAGATGAATTTCAGCCATCTGCCTTGGCAACTAGAGCTCACACATCGTTTTGCCACACTTCGGAAAGTACCAAAAATAGCGCGAATCGCAACTAAATACATTTTCATTGAGAAAAGGAAAGAAAAACTAAGGAGTAGATTTTTTAAAAATTTTCTTCAACAATCCGACATCATCTAATTCGTTATCTACCCACACTTATCTTTTTTTTTACTCAGCCTCCTTTGGACTCTTTTGGTGTTCTTTCGGTTGCTACCATACGAATATATTTCGGGTCAAACCAGAAATTTTCTTATAAAATAAATTTAAAACCAACAGACAAACAAAACAGTCATAAATAAAAATGTTAGACTGCTTTAAATCAAAATTCTGGTGTGAGACTTTTTTTTTAAATTTGACTAAAATTTTCTGTCTTTGTAGTGTTAACTCTAAATATATATATATATATATTAAATTAAATAAAATTTTCCAATATTATACCTTCAGAAATTCTCAATTTTTAAAATTTCAAATTGTTTGCTTCCATTTGCAATTTACAAAAGTTTATTGTCACTACATTACGTAAACTTATACCATTTTTTGCGATACAGATATTAATCATTAATTTAAAAATTTTCTCATATTGAAGACGAACCTGCCTTGGCAACTAGATCTCGCACATCGTTTTGCCACACTTCGGAAAGTACCAAAAATAGCTCGAATCGCAACTAAATACATTTTCATTGAGAAAAGGGAAGAAAAACTAAGGAGTAGATTTTTAAAAAATTTTCTTCAACAATCCGACATCCTCTAACTCGTTATCTCCCCACACTTGTCATTTTTTTACTCAGCCTCCTTTGGGGTATGGAGAAAACTGGAGAGCCATCATCTTCAATACACACTTAAGTGATACAGGGGGAAAAATGCCCTCACAAGTACTGGGGTATCAACCTTGTCATGCCAGAGAGAGAGAAAAAATATATATAAAAGGAGTAAAAATTAAATAAAAAAAGAAGACGCGGTTTAAGAGATAAAATGATGATAGAAGTGGTAGAAAAATGGAGTGGGGGAAAAAAATCCTTCTTTGGGAGGCAACTAGATTTTTTTTTCTAATTCTAGTAGAGACAGACAGATTTCTTAGTCTTTTAAAAATATGTTTATGTGTTAATCAAATCTATCTTCTCCCAAGAGGTGGTTTTTTTTTCCTTACGGGGATTGGTTGGGATTTTTTTATTTGCATTTGTGCGTTTAACATGCATCAAGGAAGGTGTGAAACTGATAGATTAGTGTATGCTAGCGTTTTTGAATTCAACTAAAAATTGTAAGATGACACTTGAAAAGTAAAAAGTCATGGGCTGTTTTTTTTTTCTTTTTTTTCTAGATGGTCAAACTGTCTCTCCCTACGTGCACTTCAGATAACCAAGAAAATGAAATAAATTACTAGGATCAACGAAAGCATGTTTTCTGGCTGAAATTATCAATGTAATGTTTATAGTTGCTTCGCACTACCCCACAAAAAATCAAACAGATTATCATATACAGTAGGTTCTGATTATTTTGGGAAAACGTTTAATAGAGACAAAAGGCCAATAAAAAAATCGAAATATATCATCAAATTGAAATTTGTCAATCGAGGTAGACGTTTTACAGGAACCGGTGTATCCCAAACAACTAAAATCTGGTATACTAAAAAAGTTTTTCGAAGTGCATCAACATCTATAAAAATATCAATTTTCTGTCATTTAAACCAATAGAAAACCTCAGTATTCATCTTTTTGATTTCCAAGCTTTTTAAAAATTGATATACCTTATGCACTTTCAAAAGATTACGTTGAAATTTGTTTTACGATTTTTTTCAAAATAGAGTGTTTTTGTAAAAGTGTGTTGGAAAAATTACCTCAACTCAATAAATATTATTTAAAGTAACACAAGATTTTTAAATGCATATTCAAGGGAAGAGGGTTATTCTTATCCTGATTTACTGAAATGATTATGGACTACACAGTTTTAATTTAGAAGTTATTAAATTTTCTCAAATTTTTTCAGCATTGTTTTTTTTTTATATTCACATCTTTTTAAAATATTCATGTTACTTTCATAAAATGGCATCGTTTCTGCCTAACATTGTAATAATTATTTTGAGATTCATAAAATGTATTTACATTTAATAATTTTAAATTTAAATAGTTTTAAGAAAAAGGCATTTTTTGTTAATTTTGCCCTTCCTTTTTATTAAAAAATTAAATTATTTAATTGTATGTTTATGTCTCTTTTTTAAGGCATTTTAAATAATAATTAGCAAATTTAAACTTTTTAGAAATTTGTTCCGGAAGCATACCTTAATAATATTTCATTTCACAAATGTTAAATATTCTGCTACGTTTTACTTGAAAAGTGTTCATGAGTTATTGTTATTTTTATTTTTTAGCTTCTCTGTATGTTCATTTCTTTGTCTGATTTAGTTCCCATAAATAAGTCTAGGTAGTCAAAATTTAAATATATAATGAATGTAAACAAAACTATCGGTGAAGAATAGTAGTTTTGAGTTAATTGTTTTAGTTTGCATGTCTGCTTTTAGTCTATTCCATTTTTTGTATTCTGTCATGAAAACGCTTTCAGAGCATGAAATCAAAACATTAGCTAAAATCAATTATAATACGTTTTCTACTGAAAATTACATTTGTAATTTTTGCAGTTTATAAGCGTATGTTCCACTCGTAAAAAGCTGTAAATTACTTGAGGTGAAATTATTATATAAACTTTCCAAAAACAATTTGTATTAAAATTAGCCGATTCTGTATATTTTCAGATTTCAGAGTTATTTCATAAATGAATTCCAATTATAAACATTAAGGAAATTAAAATAAATTAAAATCTGCTCACGAAATTTATATATAACCGGTCCTGGATAATTAGCAACATAGTTAAAGACAGAAACTAAACATATAAAAAGTTAACTTATAAAATTTAAATATATTTATTTTATGAAGCATAAATATGGATTACGATGTATAATCAGACAGTTTTAAGTTATCAGTAATGCTATAGTTAGTTTTCAATTTATTGGCTTCAAAACAAAATTCTTTTAACAATATAATTTGTAATTTTCAAAATGACAAAATTAGTACAGAAAATTTAAGGGCGAAAATAAAGAAATGCGACATTTTATCATGTATTATGTCCAATAAATTTAAATTTCAATCAAGCTATTGATAATACTATAAGAAAATTTTGAAGAACAACAAAATTTTGAACTTAATGAGATTATTTATAATTCAATCTTAACTATACAATTTGCTATGTACTTATGTAGAAAAATGTGTACAATAACATTAGAAATTTTATAATTAAATAATGTTATAATTAAGAGTGTAAGAGTGCACACTTAAAAACATTATTTTATCCTTTATAGCTGTTTTATTGAACAAAAGATAAAATACCATTGTATAAAACAATATACAATTATGTATGTTTATTTTTTAAGTGGATTAAAGTTGATTTCCTAAGTACGCTTTAAGTCTTTGAAAACAGAAATGCAAAACAGGCACAGAGTATTGTGTTTATTTAAAGTCAAATTAAGCATAAACAATGAGTACATTGTAGTATTGGGATTTAAACGCGCATAATTAAGTGATAAATTATCCTCGTCTTTTCCCTGTAAAGGCAATTACAATCACGGGAAGATTACTTTGACATTTAAGTTACGAAAGACATAGCAAGCTTAGATGTCTCATGGTTGCAATTTCTTGCATTTTGTTGCTATAAACTGACAAGAAAAGGCTTTTCTAAATTCAATGTGACATTTGTCATAAAAATAATGTATATAAGCAAATCCTGAAGCTCAAATATAACTCGCTGGTGGCTACTCTGAGAAGACCCCGGGAGAAAAAAATCATTTATCTTTATTTAAATAATAAAGTAAAAATGATTATAAAAACTATTTAACTTTATAATGAGTTTTAAATGTGGATTATTTGTTATCATTCTTCAAATTTGACATTTTAGCATTTTGAAAAAGAAATTTGAAAGAACTTAAAAATTTAAATATAAATTCTAATGTTACAGTATTAATTACGATTGAATTATAGGGGAAAATTTATTTTACAATGGATTAGAAAGGTTACTGCACTTATAGCATGTAAAAAATTAATAAAATCATAATTATGCAATTGTATAGTTAAAAGTTCTTACAGTTCTTAAGATTTTTTAAAGGGTATATTTTAAGGGTATATTATAAGGGTATATTTTAAGGGTTTTTTTTTTTATTAAACATTTTGTAAGTATCAAGATTCTTTTTATATCTATATTCATAACTTTTAAAATATTCATGTTACTTTCATAAAATTGTGTCGTTTCTGTGTAACATTGTTGTATTTATTATGAAAATCATAAAATGTATTCATTTTTACATAATAATTTTAAATTTAAATAATTTTAAGAACAAAACAATTTTGTAGTCAATTTTACACTTTTTTACTTAAAAAATTAAAAAATTTATTTGTATGTTTGTCAAACGATATTTTAGATTTTTTAATTGCACTTAGTGCATATAAATTTGAGCGCTACTAAAGTGGATTTTTTTCGGAAAACGCGTTTAAAAGCAATATTATAAAGTGAAAGATGTGTAAATTTAGTAAACGTGCCAAATAAATTATTTTCAGCTAGTAAATAATATGTTTTGAGGTGTGTTTAGTTAAAAATGTAACACATAATATGAGAATAGTATGCTCAATAAACAAACAAACAAACAAAAAGTACACAAAAATAATTGTTGATCAAATAAAATTCTTATTAGACCAACTTTAAACAGAAAATTTTGTCAATCCAATAATGTTTTCGTTATAACCAACAAGGGTTAAATATAAAATCGTTGTTCCAATCAAAATACATTTCTTCAAGATATTTTCTTTATAAATATGGTTCAAAAACTATTTTGTTCAAAATAATTAAGAAGGTAATTTTAGGTGCATTTCTGTTTATAAAACTATGTTTAGGATAAATTTTAAAAAGGGTTAATTTTACTATGTTTTCAAACATTAGATGAATGCGCAAAATATGGCGTAAATTGAGAACATAACAGAAACTGAAGAGATAATCCCTTTGATTAGAGATGAAGTTTTACAAACCATTAGCTATATGAAATAAGATAAATGACTTGGGGAAGATGAAATTACAATCGACTTTATCAATAAATAGGAGAACAATTTTCAAAAATGCCCTACAGTTTTACAAAATGTCCAGAAAAATCAGACGCACCAAAAGATTAGAATATTGTCGTCATGGTTCTTTTACATGAAAGGGGAAATATGAAAACATTAAAAACTATCCTCCAGTCTGTTTACAGTCACTGACGCATAAAGTTTTCTCCAAAGTTTTAACGACAAGACTTGAATCAGCTCTAGACTCAGTTCAACTTAAGGAACAAGCAGCATTCCGAAAAGGATTTTGCACAATGGATCATATTAAAACAGTAAAACATAAATAATACCTCCCCGCCCTTCTTTTATTGATTATGAAAAAGAGTTTGATTCAATTTGCACATCAGCAGTAGTAGAATCTCTGGAGGACATTACTAGAGACAAATCTTACATCAATATCGTGAAAAATATTTACAAATAAGCAACAGCAATCATCTGTTTGGACAAGGGAAAAACGAAGATCAAACTTGGAAGAGGTGTAAGACAAGAAGATACCTTTTCACCGAAGTTTTTTACAGCTGTCTTAAAATATTTTCAAGAAGTTGGATTAAGGAAACAAAGTAATTAGAATAAATGGTGACCATATGAGTCACGTCTCAATTTGTTGACGACATTTTAATTTTCAGTAGTGCCCTAAGGAATTGGAAAATATGCTAAAAGATTTGGTAGAAGCTAGCATTAACGTGATATTAAAAATAAAATTGGAAAAAATTAAAGATAAATTTAAATTCATGTTCCTCAATTTAGTAGCACTGCACAATTACCTATTACTGATTTTAAATAAATATTTACTATTGCTAACAGTTTTCATATCATGGTTCCTGATTTAGGTGACAGTCTCAAGGTTCTGCCACAATGTGTGCAGTATCAAATATAATCTGTACCAACTTACAAACTTTTTCTCCTTCTTTCATTCTCTCAATGAAATGTCATTTCTCACATTTTGTCAAATGACTTCTGAAAGATATGTTCCATCTTCCAGGTGAAAAAATATTATGGAATTTTAATATTTTTGTAAATTGAAAGTAAATAATATTGCCCTGTCTGACAGAACTGACCTAAAACTATTAACCTACAACTTTTTATTAGGTTTCGCGGCTAGAATTAACATAAAGTAACTTTTAACGAGCTTTATCTTCTTCTTTCATTCTCTCAATGAAATGTCATTTCTCACAATCTGTGAAATGACTTCTGAAAGATATGTTCCATCTTCCAAATGCCAAAACGTTATGAAAGTTTAATATTTTTGTGTATTGAAAGTAAATAATACTGCCCTGTCTGACAGATTTGACTTAGAACTACCTACCTACAACCTTTCATTGAATTACGTTTGTTATAATAAACATAAAGTAACTTTTTATAGTTGCCCTTTTATTTTTTACCACTAGTTTAATGACCTGTATACTTAGATAAAGTATATTACACTAAATCATACAAAAGAAAAAAGGTATTAAATTATTATTTTAGGGGGGAAAATCTAAATTAATATCACTTTAAAATTCAAACAGATGAATAATGTCTGAATTTACATACATAAAGAAATGGACATCCTTTTTATTTACATAATTCATGAACAGATAATAATGTGAATATTGTGAATATATAAATTTATTCATTGTATTAACAAAATAAATTTATATTTCTTGTTTTAGCCCAAAGGTTATACTTAAAAGTATATTGAAGTTTGTTTCAGAATTTAATATAGAGCCAAAATATACTGTAATCCTATTTTCGATTTAGTTAATGCCAACAATATTTTTAGATAAACTCACAAAATTGATAATTTTACAATGCGTACAAACATTAGGTTTAAAAAAATACATTTTAGTTTAACATCTAAGCCTATAATTGAACTTTATTTAGAATGTATAAATTAAAGATACGGTAGGCATCCAATGTTGATCTTCATCCTTGCAGAGAATAGCGTGTTCGACAATATTCCAGAGGACAGCATCAAATGTTTTCGAATTTCTTTTTTTTTCTGAAGCAAAGGAAAAATCTAAACTAAGCCCTTACAAAATTCACAAAATGAAATGAGATAGAAACTTCTGATACGATAATAAAGTTTTTACTCCAAAATAATGCTGTGTTAATGCTTCAGGACTATTTGCATATTTTATGGGATTTGCGGAAAGCTAATCTGCGAGAGAAGTTTGTAAGTAACTCTGCATTAATCCTTAATTGCTTATGTACATACATTAAATGATGTAATGAAAGGAATATTTTCCACCCGAGTGCATGCATTAATAGGAAGAATAAAATAAATATATCAAGTATAAATAACATACAAAAGATAATTTAAAAGCAATGACATTTATATCAAATTTAGGATATTATTTCGTTCTCTAAGCCCAGTTTGTATTTTAATGTTGATAGCTTCATTTTAGTATTTAATTTCTTGACCAAATGCATTATTAGTCATTACCATTGGCACAATCGTTCTTGAAAGGTAAATAGGTATTTATGCACTCCCATTTTTTAAATGCGAAATTAGCTATGGCAAATCTGATGTCTCTGCATATTCCCTTTTAATTTCCAATTGTATTTTAATGTTAACAGCTACATTATGGTTCATAATGTCTTGACTAAATGCATTATCAGTAAGCACAAATTCCTTTTTAGGTGTGTTCATAATCATATAAATACGTAGCACCTATAGTTGTCGTTCAGTCTGGCCGTCTGTTTATCTGAATACAGGGTGTCCCAGAAGTAATGGGACAAACTTTAAGGGGAGGTAGGGGACATCACAAGGATTCAGAATTGCACAGCAATCCATGGTCGGAAATGTCGTGGGAAGGTAATATGACAGGTACAAGGGACGAAGAGACACAAGACTGAGATCATCTGAAATAATTTATTGGTCAATAATATTACATTTACTGTGGTAGATGATATGTGAAAATGTTACAAAAGATTTTTAAAGTTTCCACCATTGCTAGCGATGCATGCATTAGATCGTCGAACCATGGATTGGCGGACTCGCTCAAATATTGGATTTTGTTGGATAACCGCAGTAGCACAGATGAGTGTTGCAACCATATCCATTTCAGATTCCACAGACGTTGCATACACAGCATTTTTTCAGTGCACGCCAAAGAAAGATATCGATGCTGCTTAAATCAGGAGAGCATGGTGGTCAGGGAACTGCTTCTCCACGGCCAATCCATTGGTGACCAAACACCCGATTCAAATGTTCACGAAAACATCTGCCATAATGGGGCTGAAAGTTGAACCCACGTATGGCATCTGACATGTTGTAGTACAATGTCAAGTAAGCTTGGTAGTACCTCTTGCAAAAAGGTATGAATTATGAATTTAAAAATTCCCGAATCTGAGAAAATTGTTTTTCTCCAATGCTCTTGTGAGCAACACAACCAACCGACGAGCGAAGACGTTGTGTCCCGACCATGGATTGCTGTGCAATTCTGAATCCTTGTGATGCCCCCTACCTCCCCTTTAAGTTTGTCCCATTACTTCTGGTACACCCTCTATAACAGAGCAAAAACTACCCAACCGAATCGTTTGAAATTTTAAATATATAATTATTGCAAAATTTTGCCGAGTCTTTTCAAATTTTATAAAAATCGGATTTATAGTTTTATTACAGGAACGGTTAAAAGTTTCCATTACATTACGGCAAATGGGAAAAAAATGTTTCAAGTTAATTTTACTAGCATTACAACTTTTTACACAGAATAAAATTACTATGCATTTACTGAAGTGTACTAAAATATACATTCTGTGCAATATGTGAAGCAAAAAATTATTATTAATTATTTACAGAGATGCACAAAAGTACTGATATACATAATGGTATAGGGGAAAACATTGTTTGAGGTGCATTTTCATTACATTATGCTATTTCACATTTTATGAAATTGGTATACGTTGCCGAAGATTACTACTAGTTACTTCCTGCATAATAGAAAGCAGATATTATTTACAGCGAGACACAAAAGATTTCGGCTACTAAACTATATTTGAATTACTGTATACTACTACTCTCTTAAAACGAAAAAGGCTGAATTAACTCAAGTTGAGCTGAAATCCACTCTTTTCCCATGTTGAAAGGAACCTTCTCAAGAAGAGCTGAAACAACTCAAGTGAATGAGCTGTTTTTAATCAACTCATGATTGAGTGATCTCTATTTTACTCATACTTGAGTGAAATCAAATCAATAAAGGTTAAATCCAGTAGTACTTGAGTGATTTGTAATCAAGTCATACTTGAGTGAAATGAAGTCATTTAAGACTGAATCTCGTAGCACTTGAGCGATTTGTAACCAAATCATACTTGAGTGAAATGAAGTCTTTAGGATTAAATCGAGTAGCACTTGAGTTAGCTGCAGCCAACTCGTATTTGAGTGAAGTGAAATAATTTAAGGCAAATCCAGTAGCACTTGAGCGATTTGTTATCAATTCAAGTTGGAGTGAAATGTTGTCATTTTTGATTTAATCCAGTAGCACTTAGGCGATTTGTAACTAATTCATACATGAATGAAATCAACTCATTTAAGAGTTAATCCAAAACTCCTTGAATTTGTAGAATTGAATAAATTCACTCTTAAGAAAAGCAAAATTGCTTAAAATTACAAAAATATTCAAGCGATTTATAAATCGTCTAAATAAAATCACATCATTTAAAACTAAATTCAGTAATCCTCGATTAATTTTTATCAATGAAATTCAATATAACATGGAATTATTGCCGCATTTTAAAGTGTTGCAATTAAATTCTCATTTTGGATTTAAATTTCTGTTTATTGACATTACAAGGGTATATATATATATATATATATATATATATAAAGAGAAGAGAGAGAGATTGGAAAACTGTAACATGGATTCTCCAATATTTCTTCCAAGTCTTTAATTAACAAGACTTAAAACATTCTATTTTATATGACTGAAAGTTCTCTAATGAATCATAAAAAAAAAAAATTTCTTTCTAATTCAATGAAACTGTTTCCTATGTCAATTTAGGGGAAAAGGCAATTGAATCGTTATACAAAATTAAATAGAGCTTACATGAATTTTTTATTATTCTGTCAAATCAGAAATTTTTAACATCAGTATTTTCTTTTGTTAAATTTAAAAGTACATATATTCATTAAATTGAAAATACTGGTGATCTCAAAATTGCAAATTTGAAAACATTTATTCATGCAAACTGCCTAAATTTGCATAACTGTACAACAGCACCCGAACAACATTAAACAGAATATCAGCTTCTGATGCTGTGGTGCTAATGGGATTTTTCCTTTCTTTTCTTGGGCAATTTCAAGTTTACATATTTTCCAATGATACTTATAGCTTCAGATATGCTTATATACAATTTTAATTTTTTTCATTAGCTTCTGATTTAATTGCAAATAACAATTACTTTTTTAATAAAAATTTAAGATTTCAATCAAATAAACCAATCTTTGGCATCTTACTAAAAAAATATTGAAAAAATAAACTTGATATCAGCCCAACGACTCAACTTCAGCACCACAATGTCAGAAGCTGATTGTTCCCCTTAAGAGTTTAGATAATCCTATGCAGAAGTTATTTTCAAATATCTTGTTTGGATTTTAAAATTTTTACCTTTTTTTGGGGTGGGGGGGGCATAGCATATTTGAGGATGATCTGTAAGTGGGTTAGTTTTTACTTTTGGAATTTTGGTTAGTTTTTTTTTATATTAATAGGAGTTTCAGAACCAGTTTTGAAAAAGAAAGTATTAAAAAACATAAAACCTAAATTTAAAAAAGTATTCCCCCCCCACACACACACACACATGGCCAGTGCAGGGTTTAAATAAACGAAATTGAAAATATTTTAAATGGATAAACATCAACCCATGATACCTTGTTGTAATTATTCCTCGATTTAAATCTCAATCAAAATCTTATATTTCTTAAACTGACTAAATTTTAACAAAAATATTTTAATTCTTTAGTTTGAAATCTGAAATGACTTTGAAATCTTAGATAAAATAATTGTTACCCATAGCATTTATATAAGCACATTGCAATTGGGAAATGTGGAGGAATGCCATTAAAAACTTGTATAACTAAAATTTGGATTACGGACAATTATTTTATTGTATGAAGAACCTTCAACTAAATATTGTAGTACAAAATTTAAATGCAGAAATAACTGAGAAATGGATTTATTGACCATGTGCAACTGCTCTTTATATCATTTAAAACATTTGTTAAAACTTTAATCTATATTCAAGAATAACTTATTTCTTCTTAATTAATCTTTTATTTTTTTATTTTATTCAATGTTTCTTAAATCAACTAACTTTTAAATAAATATAAAAGCATAAGACTGCAGCATTTTATGTCAAAAGTTAGAGCCAAATGTGCAATTTAGAATGTTGCAAGAAAGAAAAAAAAACTAATTTTATTTAACAACAAAAACATTTTATTTAGCAAGAACAAAATAAACCTAACATTAATTGATAACAATTCTTTCCAACATCAGATAAACAAGTTTCAATAATATCTTAATAATAATTAATTTCAATAACCTTTATAAATATAACAGTCCATTTGCATTAAACATTAAATACATAAGGAGCATATTGTAATCTGTCCACTGGTTTGTCCAACTTTTAAAATCTTAGGCAAAATAGACGCTTTCTTGAAGATCCTTGAGATTAAATAAGATTGTTGAATTTGACTCCTCACAGTAGAATTTTACTGCTCCATGAAATCATCTTCCTGTGTTAAAAGAAAATATTGAAATTAAGTTAAATAGCAATAAATATAATGTTAAGGAATGATTATGAACATATTAAAATATTTTGCAGTTTTCAGATTAAATGTTTTATAAAATTTCCCATCCATAGTCTAAACAAAAAATGAACCATACACTAAAAATTTTAGCTTTATAAATATTACACTACTGAAAATTCAGCCAATCATGAATAAAATGGAAATTGAATAAATAAATCCTGCGCGATTACACTTATCTGCTTGTTTAAATCATGGTGTTACTTCTGATACAATCTTAAAATAAATCACCATTTTAAAAACAAATTTAAAATGAAAGTTCTTAAAGCAACATTATAAAATATTGTTGAAAATTCACCTTTGTTGCTACTTTCAAAATGTATCAGCGTTGGCAAATACCCAACCAATACAGGTTTTTGTGGATTTTTAGTTGTTTTTCTATATATTTGCATATTTATATAATACAAGATAGAACCTACAACAATTAGACCAGGGTTGGCACGGTTTAAACCAATTGGTTTTAACTATGGTTTAAACAACTGTTTACTCCTTTTGGTTTAAACAACGGTTTAGTTTAAACCAACTGGTTTTTCTTCTAAAAAAAGAATTTTTTTTTTTTTTTCAGAAGAAATCTAATGACATTTTCTCTTTTTCTTAATAATTTATGTATGTTAGATTATTGAATATAAATAACTTCTATTTTTAACACTTTATATCAGCAATAAGCATTGGATGTAGCAGGTTTAGATCATTTTTTGGGTATAGGATTAAAATCAGTCTGCATTGATGAATATATTTATTTCTCTTTAGAAAAAGCTTCGAACATGTGAATTGATCTAATATAAAATAGATTAAAAATATTCAATATTTAATAGAAAAATCTCAATTTTTTGAAAACTGCAGATTATTTAACGCAATAACATAACACAATCCATAAGATTTCAAACTGTAAAGGAAATACCCAATCTTAATTGGGGAGGTTATCTTAAGCATTAAAATCAAAGTATGAAGTCGAATAAGAGAGTTTTCAAAGATTGGATGCTACTTATAGCATTTTAATAATAGTGATTTTTTCCACCCTGTTAGTTATCTACTAAATCTGACCAAAAATGTTGACCTCAAATTGTCATTCAAGAAACAAAATCTCAAGAAGTATTTGAAATTTATTATTTGGATAGCTATGGAGAAGAATATTTTATTTATCAGACTACTTTCAATTTACATTAAATACATAAAGAGCATATTGTAATCTGTAATTAAAAGATTAGTTATAAAGATTTTCAGAGTATAAATTCTTCACTGTATACAGCACTTTATTCTTAGAACATAAGACAGTTTGCTAATACTGTTTAAATAAAATTTTAATTTCTTTTATTTTTTACATAAATTTATTATAAATATTTAATTTAAATCATTTTAAAATGAAGTTACAATTTATAATCCAATGTCTATTTTTATCAATAAATATGCATGTATATGTAATGGTGATTTTGAATATAGAGACACATAACTCATTGATCTTTAAGATTTTAGTCAAGCTGTAAAAGAAATTCTTCTTGAATAGGAAAATTACCCGGGTCCAGGGGCCTCGCTAAGGGGGGGGCAGGGGGGAGCCCCCCCAAACATTCGTAAATGCTGTTACACTTGGCAAATTTAATTAAAATTTTAATAAAAATTGTAGTACATTTTCTATTTTTGATAGAATTTGCAAAAGTTACAACTCTAATTGGAAATATTATTAAACTTTTTACAAATAAGAACTGTATTACATTTTCTAAGTGTGGTAACTTGGCAAAATTATAAAACAAGTTGGCAAATATGAAAATTTGACTTGGCAATTTAAGGTCTTCTCCCCCACCAATTAAAAGTCTTAGCGATTGCCCTGCCCGGGTGTCATCCTCTAAAGAGTGACACCAAATCTTTATTTGCAAATAAAAAATACAATTTTATAAGATTTTGGAGTCTAATTAGGAAATAAAATGAGATTTTTAGCTCACGATGCAATACAGCTAGTTTTTTTTTCTTTGCTAAAGTGAAGTTTTATACAGAATGGTGTGTCTAAATAAGATATGCACCAGGGAACAAAAACCAACCGATTCAACGAGTGGGTAACAAAAGTAAACTTTAAAAGAAAGAATTTTCTTCTACGTATAGACACGGCATTGACTTATGCAGACTATGGGTCGAGTGATGATTCACTGCTGCGGTTTTTTTATGCAGAAGGACAAATGGTAAATAAGGAATGGTAAGGTTATTTTTTATAAGAATGTAGAATTGAGATTGAAAAAATATGATAGATTGGAAAGGAGGAGGAAGAGGGGGTGGGCTTGACACCTTTTACATCTGTCCCGGGATGTCACCCATCCTAGCTACACCACTACACACCCAATTCATCTCTGACAAGTAAATAAATTTTCCTGCCTGAGAAAACCGTACCAAACACAAACCATAAAATATTACTTGAAAAAATAATTATAAGAAAATATTGCATTAATCCTTACTACCTGTTAAATAAATTATCGGAAATGAAATACGCAATTTTATAGTTTTAGTTTACATACTACATACTTTTTTATAAAATAGTAATTTTCCATTTTATTATGCCAAAAATTTTGTATAACTGCAAAGGAAGTTTGGTTTATTTTACATTCTAGTAGGAGTGTGTGTGTGAAGAGGGGGGGGGGGATGGTTAAAAGTATTTTACAGAATTTTATGTAGCAGGCTACTGATGACTATTTCTGACCAGTAAAATTTCATGCGTACTGGTCTTTGGGACCAGTAACTTTTTTTAAAATCAATTCTACCACTGGGCTATGCATAAAAAATGTTAAGGGAAAGGGAAAGCAATGATATTACAAGGTATTTTCTAAAGAGTAAGAGGATTTGCTTTTTGGTTATCGTTGCATAATATTTAGGAAATAATACTTGCATTTACCAGTATAGAAAGACAAACTTTTGTCCACTGTTTTCGTTTTATTTATAAATTCTCATTTAGATTTAAAGCTACCTGGGAAGCAGGCACAAGAAAACTATTATTTCTGCATGCATTATGTAACAACTTATAAATATTAAGCAGATTATTATAATACAGACCATGCATGCAATAATTTTGTCCAATAATAGTATGAAACTTTGCCAAACAAAATAGTAACACAAGTTCAACATTAAGAATGAAAAAAAAATCTTGGAAATGTGTTCAAAAACTACATATTATGCCATATATGTAGCCTCTCTATGTAAATATATATGTAATCCGGAGCACGTTTTTACTAAGACACTGCAAACAAGAAGTAAATACAATGTTTTGATAAATTTCTATGAATAAAGATTTAATAATTACAAAACTTTAATACAAGGCAATTAAATAACGAGATATTTACATTGCATTAACAATTTTTACTCTTATTAAATATACTAATTTATTTTATTAAAGCATGAAAGTTTTGTAGCAGCACTGTAACACCAATTATTAATATAGAAATGCATTAAACACATCCTCAATATTACCGCGTGACACGATATTTTAATTTCAAGGTATGATACTGTTATGAATTTTAGTCTGTTAAAAAGAGAAGGGAAATTTATTAAAAGAAAGCATAATTAAAATAAAATACTTATATAAAACTTACTTACTTCGTAAAAAAGGCATTTTCAGCAAATTGTTTAGCGAACGGCGGTAGAAGTCTCCATCTTATCTTGCAAGGTCACGTGACGAGTCAGCGGCGAAAATCAGCGCGGCAAAAGAGCTGTTTCATTATTGAGTAGAGTTGTTTTGTTTTAAAGCTGTATGAGTGGATTAGAAAGAGAAAAAATCAAACCAAGATGACTGAATCGGTTAAAAATCAACTCATTCACGATCCAATAAATTAGAACTCTTTCTTGAGCAGCCAAATCCACTCTTTCGTTTTAAGAGAGTACACCAAGATCTGAATATTTTAAAAACTTTGTTATAGTACGAACGAGCCTCACTTGCTACGCCTAACGTGCACTTTCTGACTTGTTTACTTCTGGTAGAGAAATAAATAGTTATGTATTTTATCTTTTAAATTTCAAGATAAGATTTTACAATTCTATCTTTGCAATCATTGTTTCTGATTCACTGATATTAATGTTTTATAAAATTAGATGAAAAATACGCAGCATAGTAGTACGTAAATAATTTTAGCTTTTATTTTTAGGAAAAAACATTATTTTTAATTATTTAAAAATTGTTTTCCATTGTAAATATATCTTATATTTGTTAATGATTATTCATAATTTTTTTCAATATTGCTTTAAACATTTATTTAGGGCATCGTACTTATAAAATGAAAATGGGACCATTATAAGATCACTCCCGTGTCTGTCTTTCCGTCTGTTACAACATTTTACGCATAAAGTATGAAACGTGGAAAACTCAAATTGGGAGTATTCCTTTTAATTTTAGATATTATTCTGTTCAGATTTACCATCGAAAATATATTGCAAAAATATCCCCCCCCCCTCCTTCTAATTCTGAATCAAATAAACTAAAATTATGAAAAAATTAAAGATTATAGATGTTACTTCAAAGCTTGCAAGAAAACTATAGCAATTACTCTAGATCGCATAACATTGGCTTTTAAAGCATAGATAACAACTTTTAGTAATATATTATGTAATGCAATACCCAGTAGCAGTATAAAAGCAACAAAATTCATACTGTTGAAAACATACTAAATTTAATTAGAAATAATCACATAAATCAGGGTTAGTACACATAAGAAATTAAAAGCAAATTTTCCATTTCAATACCAGGAATCTTTTTTAAGTTTTATTTACCTTAATTAATGCAAGATGTTCCTTACTTTGGATATGGCGGCCACTACATTACGAAATTTTCGAAACGTAGAATACGAATGTCTAATTTGTTTTAATTCCTTGTTTATGCAAACTTCTCATAAATACTATGGGTTCGCGACTAATTTGCATTGAATAGATCTCTTATAACGACTCTTGCGTATTTAAAAGTTAAATAAAATCTTAGCTGGGAAAAAAGTCACGGACCAAAGCGGCTTTGCAAGTTTGCGAGCTCCTTCCTACACAAGCTCTTTTAGCACAATGCCAAGTTTAAACATTGAACAAGGTTAGCTCCAGTTTAGCTAACACAAGGTTTTGTGTTAGCTAAACTGGAGAAAAAAAGTTTATTAGTGCGCTGAATTTAGTTTTATGAGATAACAAATGAAGTTTAAGTATGCACTACGCTTAATTTCCCGTACCGAGTTATTTCCGTATAAATAGATAAAAATAAGGTAAAAAAAGAGTTATACAGATTAACAATATTTGATATTCTTTAATCTTTGTATCTCTTAGAACATTGATGATATACCCTTTTATACTTTTTCTAGTTTATAAAGCTATAACTACTTTGTATAGTTTTTTTAAAAGCTTATTATTCTATCAGCAGCGATTTTCATTTAATAATACAGTTAACTATTTCGGGATGAGGGCACTTTGCTTAATTTTTAATCTTTAATCATCGATTTTTAAAAAGTGTTCACTTTTAAATATTTTATATGCACAATAGCTGAAATCCAAACGTTCCCGCAGTTGAAAAACCCATGTACTCATTTTTGATTTCATGTTTGTGTTCAAATATGTATCGCTATGCTCTGCCCTCTGAACCTACAAATCAAATTTTTAAAATTACTAAAGAGTATATCCCATTCAAAGTCATTAACAAGAAAGTTTAATTGGTTAATTATAAAAAAAAAAAAACAGCAAAATGATAAATGAGATACCACAATCAAATATTTTTATGAGAAGAGCATTAGTTGCAAGCACTTTGAAGTTATTTTAAAATACTATGTATAACTTAATATTTGCATTAATAAACATCTTTTATGCCGCCATTAGTGAATTAAATCATTACAGGATACAAAATTATCGTTTTATTTGGTTTATAACATGTGTTGTTTCAAAATTGAGAAAACAATGTTAATTTTCGATCCAAACATACTCATTTCGATATGAGTACATGGATATACTCATTTTTGAGTACTTCATTTTTTCTTCAGTGTTATCTAAGACAATGCCTCACGATGTAAGTGCAACAGATTTATGTTTGAGCATAGTAAGCGATCTATCGGAGTTAGTAAGTTCAGATTGGCTAATAAAAACAAACATACAATACCACACATTATAAAGAAAAAAAATAGAAAATTACGATTTAATCAACCTTGAAATCCGGATAAGAAAAAGTCTTTATCAAAACTAATAGAGAAACAAAGTATGTCTTATATTGAATGAAAAGTAAAAGATTTGTAAAAAATAAATTCAATTTAATAAATAAAAAGAATTTTGATCTTATCAATAAAATTTTAACCGTATGAACTAGACCAAATATTATACAAATACATGAAATGATTATATGTTAACAGTTAATAGGTTGCAGTTATTTTAACTGGATATTTAATAGCTATAAGTCTACATAATGGAACAGAATATAAAATATAAATGCGTAAGAATAATAGTAAATTTTTCATAGAAAAATCAACAATTAAGCAAATATTCAAACAATAAAATGTAAAATGTATTTTATATGAGATTTTAAAGCATAGGTTTAAATGCTTTGACATTTTCATTAAGCATTGATTAAGTAATGTATTTAGAACTAAAAAATATAAAATTATAAATACAGATACAATTAATCACAAAAGTTCACTGCATTTATCATACTCGTAAAGAAAACAAACTTTTAACTTAGTCAAGCACACATACATAAATCAAGGTAAGGCGCTAAATCAAGTATTTCATTTTATTACACTTAATAGAAAGCAACTATTTAAATGCCCTCTATTTAAATAACTCATGTGAAAATATCCAAAAGCTGTCACGTTTATACGACCGATAAATTATGCCATATCTTTAGCCATTGGACAAATATAATCTAAGGGACATTAAATCAAGAGAATCGCTTTAAGAGAAAGAGGGGGAGGAGGGGGGGCTCGTAAGATAAAGGAGGCATTAAAGCGTAATCCCGACGCTTCCTAAACGGATACCTTATGGTAATGGCGAGTAAAGTGGCTACCGTCTCCAGTGCCGGAATCTACTTTATCTCTGCAGGCGTTCATCAAAAGATGAGAAGCCTCGTCAAAATTTTGGGATCCGGACACAGAATTTACCTCAGCGAGGGGTAATATATTAATAAAGTGACAATAGGAAGGAATTTGAAGGGATTGGGATCTGTTTAAAAGGGAAGGGGGCGAAAAAGGTTGAAAAGATTATAGGTATTAAAATGCAGTTGTGTGATCTTTTGAAGTTGGGTATTATAAAGTAAGAGAAAGAAGTAAGATTCATTTAAAAAGGGAAGGGGGCTCTAGTACTTTTTTAAATTTGCAGAAATTTAACTTATGAGCTCGTATATTAAATTTTGTGGCTTATCCTCAAAAGTGGGGTTTGGTTGATGGATTTGTTTTTCTTTTTGCTTTCAAATGTTGTTTTCAAAAATTTCTAAAGATAATAAGTGTTTTTTTAATCGATTTATTTCGCTAATTCCATAAGTTAAACTAGTTACGAAACACCAGACAGACTTGAATACGTTTAAAAAACAATACATAAAAAATATACATAGAAACATTCACTTAAAAAACAAAAACATACAATGTAGATGTTTTGCTATGTCATTTAAAATCGGCCGAAGTGGAGACTGCTTTGGAGCCTATAGCTACAATAGCTATGGAGAAATATTGGAATAATAGTATAATAAATATATGACTTTATGAGCATATTGGCACATTTAAAAATATAAAACTAAATTACAGATTAATACAACATTTTTTTGACATGCACCATAGCTCATCTTCTGCAAATTCGTTAGTTTTGAAAATAACTGCAAGAATTACCATAACAAACTTTTCATGGAAGGATAGTTCACTAAGCTGTACCCAATCATATGTCTTGAACGAATGTGGTCCTATTCCTAATTAATATTTCTTGCTTCTGAATCAATAACTTTGACTAAACCCAGAGAATATTAGATGTTCCGTTTTTCTTGATGTCAATATTAATGAGGCTATACGATGACGTAGCGAAATCCCTCTGGGTCCTCTGCACACTGTTTGTGAAGCTCCAGGCTGTAATTCTTTGGTATTGTAAATTTCATTATGCTGTCTCACCTTCTGTATTGACGAAATTGTTATGTCTGGTTTGCGTAATTATCTCTGTTAATAAAATAAAAGATCATTATCTCTGTGCATAAAATAACGATCAATGAATGATCCTTTATTTTATACACAGAGTTAATTACACAAGCCAGACATAACAATTTCGTTAACATACATGAGTGAAATTTACAACATCAGCGAATTACAGCCGGAAGCTCCACAAAGAGTTTGCAGCAGAGCCAGAGGAATTTCGTCATGTCATCGTATAGCCTCATCAATACTGACATCAAGACACACGGAACATATAATACGCTCTGGGTTTTGTCAAAGTGATTGATTTAGAAACAAGAAATATTCATTAGAATCGAACCTGATTCGTTCAAGGCACATCTGTGGGTATAGATTAGTGAACCCTTTTTCCATGAAAAGTTTGTAATGATAATAGTTAAGAGTTATTTTCAAAACTAGCAAATTTGTGAAAGATGGTCTATCGCACATGTCAAAAGCATGTTGTACTAATCTGAAATTTAGTTTTCCATTTTTAAATGCGCCGATATACTCCTTAAGTCATGTGCTCCTTAAGCCATAATCCATAAGCCATATACCTATTGATCTTCCAGTCTCACCTATAGATAATAATCACTGCATGAAATATTACAAGCACTGCATGGAATCCTATACTACACAACATCAGATACTTCTGTTTTGTAATGTTTAAACTTGTAGCTATTTAAAAAAAAAACCAATTTATTTAATGTTTTACAAGAAATTCCAATGTTAAATGATTTCAAAACAGGTGAATCTTTTTTCTAAGAATTATTGTAATACGATAAACAAACAAAAATGCTAGGTTTGAAGCGTTGAAAACCAATTTTTAATTTAATTGCTTTTTTAAATGCATTCAAGTGTTTAATGTTTCATAATAAGTTTAAATAATAATTTAATTCAGACGTTAATCTGTGTGTTACCTTAAGAATTCCATAACGTTTATAAATTTTTAATTTAGCTGCTTAATAATGCATCGCCATAGATCAATTCCTTTCGAATAACTTTATAAAACCGCCTATCTTTTTAAGTACGTTCGTTATTATATTAATATGTAGCATTTACAGTCGTCGCCTGGTCCCATCAGTTTCTCTATCCGCTTATAACAGCACAAAAAACAATCCAATAGAATTATTTGAAATTTAATTTATGCAGGGTGAATTTAATATAAAAGGTGAATTTATATAAAAGATTAAATATCTACAGTAAAAGCTACTACAGTAGCTGTATTCCATAAATTTACATCTTAAAATAATGCAAATTCAGTTTATACGGTTAACCTCTTTAAAAAGAATAATAATAATTAATTATAATAAACAATTGTTTTCAAATACTTAATTAAAGAAATTAATTTATTTACAAAACAGCTTCCCTTTACACACCTATCAATGCATATGCTAGAAACCTAATCGAATTCATACATTCAGAATAGGGTCGCAGCTTTAAAATTAGGCATCTCTAAATGAACTTGGTAGATTAAAATCCAGCTCCATCTCCGATTCATTTATCACCAAATTGTTCGACGGCACATCCACTCCATCAAGAACTTTCTCCACTATCACACACGTGGTAGACTTCAGACGGCCACCATTATTCAGTAATTCTGCACCAGAAATTCCGTGATCCTGAGCCTTTTACTTAATGTCCAGAATGATAAAGGGACTACGTGGGGCACGGCGAAGGCTCCAGCCGTTTCCCATTACCATAGGGTGAGTGAACAGAAATTGCAAGGATTAAGCTTTAAGGCCGTCTTTATCCTTTATCCCATTCTATTGCATTACTGGAGATCCGAAGCTTCTAAAATTATATTAATGTCCTGCAGGACGCTTTCTGAGAAAATTTATTGATAAGGCAAATAGTACGTAAGGATCAGTAAGGGGTCAGGAGTTAATAAGGAAAGGGATAAACTTCTGCTAAGATTAAATAATAAAAGTTAGTTAAACGTTAAACGTATACATATGTACTGCACAATTATATAGATATATATAAATAGAATTTATGTTTAAAAGTTTAGGCAAAAGGAAAAGAGTTAAAATAACGAAAGGAATACTTCTGCTAAAACTAAATAATAAAATTTAATTAATCAAATACATACGCTCAAATACATCTGTACTGCACATTAATACAGATACATACAATCTATGTCAAAAGTTTGGGCAAAAGAAGAAAAAGTCGTTTAAATAACAACACAAAATTAAAAATATTTATTGATAAAGTAAATAGTTCGTAAGGATCAGTTGAGGGTCAAGAGTTAATAAGGAAAGGGATAAACCTCTGCTAAAATTAAATAATAAAAGTTAGTTAAATATATACATACGCTCAAATAGATATGTACTACACATTCACACATATATGTGCAATCTGCATCAAAAGTTTAGGCAAAAGAAGAAAAAGTCGTTTATTAAATAACAACTCAAAATTAAACAAATATATATTATTTACTTATTAGATTCTGGAAAAATTATTCAAATAAATCATATTAAATGTATAAATGGTACAAAATCATATACAAAAAAAAAAAAAAAAAAAAAAATCAAATCCATATGTATAAATGAGTATTATATAAATTTGATAAAAGAAAATGCAAAAGTTTGTAGTTATGCAATGATATATCCTGACACAATGAAACACACACCATGTAACGGTTTTATACATAAGGCTATTTGTTTGTAGTATTTTCTTGCTATCATATAACTTTAAACAATCGTTTTCCGTTCAATCAGTTACTTTTTTTATATGTTATCGGTGGCAGAATATACCATGCTTTTTTCCAATGGTCACTTTGTGCGTTTTGGATTGGAGTATTGTGGAGCCCGAATGTCATCAAACAAAAAAAAGTTTTTGCACGTAGTGTCTGTTGATATTTTTGGAATTTTGTATCTCATAAACAAAAAAAAGTAGGTTTGATCATTGAAGCAAATAACCACCCAAACCATCAGAGACCCTCCAATTGAAGAAGTCTGTTTCCTGAATTCATAGCAGTAACTATCCCAGCTCTCAGGACCATCCAGATTTCACATCTTTTCATTGCTGAATATGACAGTAAAACCACTTGACCCCGAAAGACATCTTCTTTCATGCTCAGTCTTCTTTATAGTGCAATTTTAAGCGCATTTTGGAAATTTTTTTTAAAGATGTCATATATTTTTTAAGTTCAAAAAAAATCCATTTTCTTTAACCAGCTTCTATTAAAATTTGATTTTTTAGAACATTTTAAAGGAAATCCCATGTAAAATTTGATTTTACAAAAGAATTTGCGAGGAAAATAGTTTACAATACCGTTGATTAAAGAATGGCACGGTAGTGTCATGTTATATTTCAAGTACAATCCCCCCATGTTATTACAACACAGCATCTCCCATTGAGCGAGTTATTTTAATAGACTTTATTGCCCCATTTGTATATGCTTTCACAAATATTTTTCAAACTTCCTAATTGTGTAAACAATTATTCTCCAATCAAGAAATTTGAAGTGGTACAAAATGAAAAGCCAACAAATTGTGACATCAATAAAACTATACTTTCGTATCGTGTCCTATTCTCATAAATAGCAAAAAAATGGGGAGATCAGAAGGGATCTAAGTTTTGTTTCGTATAACATTTTCATTGCAGATTACCATACACTGCTGAAAATCGTGTCCTACTTTGAATTAAATTTTGGTATGCCGCTGTGGTAAGATGGTGAAATCTTGAACCAATATTTGGAGCTCCAATTGAAGCATAATTGGCACGAGGTTGAAATAGGAAACTCCCAATGTTGGTACGAGATTTCACAATTTTAGGGTGGTAGCTACTGAGCACCAAAATAGAAACTAGAAAATTTTTTTTAACAGTGTAGGGTGTTTCAGTATAAGATTTGCAACATAGAGGATATAAAATTTAGTTATTTCAGAAGATTTTGGACAAAAGCTAATATCCAAGCACTTGTACTTAACAATGCAGCCTTGTGAGCTTACATTGTTTAAATTCCACAATTTTTGTTGGATAGTCAATCCAGCTCTTTTTCAGAAAAAAAGATTACTTGACGGTCCCCATCATACCTAACATAAAATATTTTTATGTCAATTGACAGCAAAAAGCCATTTAAACGAAACGAGCTAGGTGTAACTAGGTTTGTAAAGCCGCAAGTATGTTTAATTATATTAACTATTATTAAAAATAATGTTTTACCGCCATTGCGGATATGGATTATTTTAAAAGCACTTTATCCAAAAAATTTCGCACTTTCAGAAAAACTTGGTATGACGAGCTTTATTTTACAGGAAAAATCTGTCATGCATTTCGCTTTGAATTTTTACCATTGGCTATTTTATTTCGTGTCTGGACGCTGGTAACTATCCGCTAAAATAATAAATCATTACAGAGTTTTAACTAAAATTAATTTAATTAAACTTATTTCCTGCATGTCAAACCTAGTCATACAAGGCTCATTTTGATCATATGACTTTTTACTATCGATTTACAATAATAATAATAATAATAATTCTGCGATGACGGGGAATCCGGTTAATATAATTTCTTCATCAATCAGTGTTTAAAAAAATTAAGCATTTTGATTCGCTCTAATTTGATACATATTTAGAAATTTGGAGAAAAGTTTAACTTTCTGAAATATCACCTGTTTTCTAATAATAATAATAATAAATCGTGCATTAATGGCACATTGCAAAGATCAGCTGATTCTTAAAATAATCAATGCATAAAATCAGAGATTTACTCCTATAAAATCTCTCCTTAAGGAGACATAAAATGCAGCAACGGAATTTCGTAAAGTGATACCCGATATAAAAGATTTTCTAAAAGACCAGCCATCTCAAACACCCAAGTCATTTATAACTCACTTCTGAAACAAAAACTCGGTTTCGTCAAATTTCTTAAATAATTTATTTCTCCTTGAAACTGACACTTTCTGGCTGCCGTGAACGAACTTGAACCGTTAAGTGGTGGTTATTTGTGGGAATTCAATGCAGTGTTAATTTCTAAAGGGAATGTTCTTTGATTGATTATTTCCTATGCTAAATAATTAATAAGAAGAAAATTTCCAAGTACAATATTCAAAATACTTTATGAGTTTTAATAGAGACATTAATACGAGTTCAATTTTTGGATTTAAATTATGATATGCGTGATGTAAAAAATCGGTCATATATGTGCAGTACATTTGTATGTATGATTATAATTTAAAAAGTAAGATTAATTAAAAACAAGAGAATGTAATTTAGGTAAGTGTATACAGGTGACACCCAATATTCAAAATTCAATAATTTTAGTAAATATGATGAAGCAATAAGTGGCGTGTAAAATAGGTAATTCATAAATTTTGCAATGAGTAACTTTAAATAAATTTAATACTTTTCATTTCATGGCAGGGCTTCCGGCATCACCGGCCTCTGGTTTACAAGATTTCTTTAACAATCAGTGTGATTGGATTAAAAAAGTCATTAAGAATTTGGATTTGCTCTAATTTTATGCTTATTTAGAAATATGGGAAGAAATATAACTTTCTGAAATATTTACTTTCTTTCTAAAAATATTAAAAATAAAAATAGTGCATCAATGGTACATTGCAAAGATCATTTGATTCTTAGAATAATCAGAGAATTACTCCTATAAAATCTCTCCTTAAGGAGACATAAATTGCAGCAACGGAATTTCGTAAAGTGATACCCGATATAAACGATTTTCTAAAAGAGCAGCCATCTCAAACTACCAAGTCATTTATAACTCACTTCTTAAACAAAAACGTGGTTTCGTCAAATTTCTTAAATAATTTATTTCTCCTTGAAGCTGACACTTTCTGGCTGCCGTGAACGAACTTGAACCGTTAAGTGGTGGTTATTTGTGGGAATTCAATGCAGTGTTAATTTCTAAACGGAATGTTCTTTGATTGATTATTTCTCATGCTAAATAATGAATAAGAAAAAAATTTCCAAGTACAGTATTCAAAATACTTTTTGAGTTTGAATAGAGACAGATAATATTAATACGAGCTGAATATTTGGATTTAAATTGCGATATGTGCGTCGTAAAAAAACGGTCAAATATAAGTACACTGTAAAAAAAAAATCCGTTAAATTTACTGCAAAAACAGATGGCAGCAATGTTGCCAGCAGTTTTTGCCGTAAAAATTGCAATAAAAGTAAATGTAAATATTTTATTATATCTATTTTCACTGCAATTTTTACGGCAGAAACTGCCGGCAGCAGTTTTTGCCGTAAATTTAGAGACTTTTTTTACAGTGTGCATAAGCATGTATGATCATAATTTCAAAAGTAAGATTAATTAAAAACAAACGAATGTAATTTAGGTAAGTGTATACCAGTGACACCCAATATTGAAAATTGAATAATTTTAGTAAATATAATGAAGAAATAAGTGACACGTAAAATAGATAATTCCTAAATTTTAAAAACAGTAATTTTAATGATAGTTCAACTTTTTCCTTTCATTTTTCTTAAATTCCATACAATACATACGAGGGACACTCAAGATTCTGAATTTCTTAATTACTAAAAAAGAATTAATAGACCTGTTTACAAAATAATTCATGAATTTTCTTACAGCAATTTTAAATATATATATATATATATATATATATATATATATATATATATATTTACAACTAAATGACCAAATATTAAAAACTGATTGACCTTCGATCTAGAAAGATTTCAGAATTTCTGCTTTACCTTTAATTTAATTTAAGTTCCGATGCATTTTTAAGCTTCAATCCACATTAGATAATTATTCTTAGAAGTTGAAACTTTACATATATTGATGAAGTTTGAATTAACTCTGTAAAAGAACGTATGAAAAATGTATGCTCTAACATTTAAGTATGTCATTTTTTCCAGCTTTAGATGTATTTTAGTGAACGAATTACTGGTTAAAATAATTAATTTTATCAACATTTCCTTACGCTACATCTAATTTAAAATTAAATCTTGATCTTATATTTTAATATATTAATCCATTAACAATATAAAAACGATCAAATAATCAGGGCTAAGCTTTCCAATTATTGCAAACATCTTAGTAAAAATTCAAAGTTTTTTAAAATAATATAATGTTTTTTTTTAATTATTTCTGTTTTTATTCTTTAAAAGTGACACAATCTCTTACTTTCTCGCTCTCTTTTCTTTAACTTCTGGGGGACGAGAGACTGGTATACGAAGCGCTCAGAATCCTCGTGTATCCACACCAGTAAAATTTTACTGTAAAATTTGCCTTATTAATAAGAGTATTTTTTAGATTCAATAGGGTACAATTTTCTGTTTAAAAAAATTGTTGACTAAAGATTAAAAATTTCGTAAAAGGTTCTCGATGCGCAGGGGTTAATGTAACAAAATTTACTTACTATTTACCAACTTTCATGAGAAAGCTATTAAGGGTGTTCTTAAATCAAAAAGGACAATTTTGTGACACATGCTTTTTTTTTTTTTTTTTTTTTTTTTTTTTTTTTTTTTTTTTTTTTGTGTGTGTGTGTGTGTGTGTATGTGTGTTCGAAAATGCATGAAAATAGCAGGTGTTGTTATTCAGAAACTGTTTAATTGCACTCAATTTTTTTTTCTTAAACACAATAGATCTTTTATAATGAACCTTCAAAGTTGATGTTTTTGAGCACATTTCTCGATGGAAGCAGAAAAACCGGTCGAAAAGCAGGAGAAAACTGGTGATAACGTGATCGCAATAGCTTAGAACTGGATAGGTAATTTAATTATCATAAAATGAAAAATTAAGTTCGATATAAAATCGCTTTCATAGTCAGGCATTCCAATTTTATTATTTTCTGTTAAAAAACGAATTTTTAAATTTGTCAAAACGTTTTGCGCTTGTTGAGCGGATCAGTTAAGAACATCCTTTAATAGTTTATATCTTTCTCCATTAATTCTTTGATATTCTTTTCAATCCAAAAACTTTTACAGATTCAAGAACGCGTTCTATTAAAGGCGTTTCTCAATTAATTCATGCGTAGATAACTATTCCAAAAACATTAAATGCTCGTAATGAAAGTTCTATAAGATGAAGTAGCATTACTTCATAATCCCTTTGCTGGCTGAAGGAAAAACTTATGGTAATCGGTGAGTATTGGAGCTATCGTCTTACGTTCAAATCCTCCTTCATCATTTTGGAGAGTTAAATAAGAGCCAAGGGCTCATCAAATTTCTGATACGGGGACCCAAAATGACACCCTCTGCTGAAAATCTTGACGCTTGGGACAATAGAAAATTATCTCTCAGCTGGGTTGCAATGTTTGGCGGAATCACTGGCAATAAATATTGTTTCAAAAAAGTTATTTAAAAATTACTGCACTATTTAAGCGCTATGAATATTTTATAGTTAATTCTATAAGTTTATTACGGGATGACATTCATGAATTCTAAGATTTAGAATATTATAACACTAAAAAAATTGTTAAGTTATTGCAAATTTCTAGATTTTTAGAACTTTTTATAAAAATTTATGTAAGAGGCACACGTTTGCATTCTCAGTCAAAAAACTGCTCTCTTAAAATGTCAGCCAAAAAGTAACTCAAGTTGAGCCGAAATTCGCTCATTTCACGTTTTGAAAGGCAACTTCTCATAAAGAGTTGAAACAACTCAAGTGAGTGAGTTGTTTTTAAACAATTTAAATCAAGATGAGTAATTTAAATAAGCAATCTAAATCAAGAAGAGTAAAGCATTTAAAAAAACAACTCATTTACGATTCAATAGATTACAGCTCCTTCCTGAGAAGTCAAATCCACTCTTTCGTTTTAAGAGTGTGTAATTTTACTAACAATTATTTGGGAAACTGAGATGCCTAGAACTTTTTATGTAACTACATGGTGACACAAAAATACTTTGATGCATACTTTATAACATTCTTTTTTAAAACGCAGAATACAATTTTCGTGATAACTCACCAATTTTTACAGAAGTTAAAGTCTATAAATAAAGTCAAATAAAATATTAAAACGGGCAAAAACAGAAAAGAAATATTCCATTTCTGTATCAGGTGAACATTATATTGAAATCCCTATTATACAACGATCCCATCCCAACAAATCGGTCTATCTGTCCAAATGTTACGTGGGAAGAAAAATAAATAAATGTGGTACTAGTATAATTTATTTAGCATAAACAATTTCAAAAACTTTCTTTGTTGGACGTTGGATAAAAATTACAACTTTTTTGTCACCATGTTTTTGTAGTTTGGTGACCCAATTCGATAACCTAATGCACTTTGTTTTGTGATTTTTTTTTTTTTTTTTTTTTTTTTTTTTTTTTTTATTTACGGAATTTTTTGTGCAATTTTTTATAATTCTTTCACGTTTTATAATAATTTTCTAACACTTTTTTTTCCGTAGCGAAAATAACTACCCGGGAAATTTTGCTACTCTCTGTTATTAAACTTAAGTTGAAATAAGCTATTCCTATAGCAATGTAAAGGACGATGCTGGATTTAATCTGAATAAAAATAGAAAGTTCCACTAATTCAAGATTCGTTTAACTCGATACCGGGAAGGTGTAAATTGGCCTGTTGTACGTTACCGTTATGCAGTGAGCTCCTGCCCCCACCTCCCACAATAACTTTGTATAATTTCAAGTTAGCGGGAGGAGTGAGAATCGATTAAAAAGCGGAATAAGCTCTGATAGTTATATTGACTATACATATATATAATACTTCGTGGGCTGTTTAATAGCGTCTGCTCTTGTTATAGTTATGGGCTATTCTATATTCATTATAGATGTTAAATAGCAGTATTGTATGATGGTTCTATGTTCGGAGCAGCGAAATCCGCAAAGATTAACTGCGTATCAACCGAAGAAAATAATTTAAAATCTTAAAGTTGCTCGTCACTCAGTTTCGGAATTTCCCTCGGTAATGTTAAGTCTTTGGAAGTTTGACACATTTTTATAAAAATATCTCATTAGGATATTAATATTTATTATTTATGTTTTCTGTGTGTTCTTCTTTAAAAAAATGTTACATTTTTCCTTATTTGTCAACATATTTCTAAAATCTATTTTTAATTTAATATTTTATGAGTTGAAAGCGGACGAACTGAGAAATAAAATTTTAACACTTGATATAAAATTCAACATACATTTTAGAAATATTTTCGGAATTAAGAAAAAAGGTATCCTTTAAGAAGAATAGGTAGAAAATAGAATTTAAAAATATTAATTTCTAGGGGAAATACAGTACAACAATGCACCAAATGCCCGTAGACATAACATTACCGAGTAAAATTCGGAAACGGAAAGACGAGCAGCCTTAAAATTTATTAGTTTTTAACTGACTTCTTCTAAAAGATTTTTTTCTTTAGATAAGAAGCCTAAAAATTTAAACTAAATAAGGTGCTACGGTGAAACTTTCGTGAATATTTTATATACATATACCGGGTGTCCCAAAAATGACTGATGGATTTTAAAATTCAATAACTTGCAAACGGTGACAGCTATTTAAAAACTTTTGCAGGAGGATTAAGTATAATGTCAGGAGTTTTTTTACCGTAATTTTTTGTTTTAGTTCGAATTTCAAACAATAGGTGGCGCTGACGGCGATTGAAGGTCAGGTCGACGCCGAAATTGACCTTACTCAGCACTGATCAACTGGCCTTCAATCGCCGTCAGCGCCATCTATTGTTTGAATTTCGAAATAAAATATAAAATTACGGTAAAAAAAACTCCTGACATTATACATAACCCTTCTGCAAAAAAATTTTAAATAGCTGTCACCGTTTGCAAGTTGTTGAATTTTAAAATCCATCAGTCATTTTTGGGACACCCGGTATATATATATATATATATATATATATATATCATGAGACATTACCGAATTTTTTTCAGAGGATTTATTCATATAACTTGTAATCTTTCAGACTAATAATTTTAGTTATCGGCTTAGTCAACAGGAAATTCCTTTATATTTTAAATGAGACACTATTTATTAACATTCCAGTTTAGATCCCAATTGACATTTGCCGTAATTCATATTTATCACAAGGAAATTTTTCGATTTTTAGAAGCTGCTGAAGGCGAAAGTGTCAACATTCGCCGTATTGTAAGTTATGTACTCGAAGTACATTTTCCAGTACATATTTCACTATGCATCGTCCTAAAATGTATATCTAATGCTAAAAGTATTGACACTTCAAAATATCGTCTTCCATACTTCATCCATCCGTGTCGTTAAAACCACAGCCTCCGTTCTCCGAAAGCTTTTATTTACTGCCTAAAATAACAATCCATAAAGTAAAAGCCCCTTGAAAGGCGGGAATTTCAATAACTTCCTGAAGACCTCATTCTTCACAATCTCCTTTTTCCCCTTTTGCCTTTTTCATAAACGGGAGAGAGAGAAAAAAAAAAAAAAAGGATGGGGTTCACAGAGTCTAAAACAAACTTCGAAAAAATAAAGTAAAAATTATGATTGAGCATCTTTTATGAAACAAAAGCCTTTGGTTTTCATTAGAATACGAAAGCGGATAATACAGGAAGTCGTATCAGGGACTTTAAAAAATAAATATTATTACCATACATATATAAATCATGCATCATCCTAATCTTGCTGTAAGTGGAGTAAAAATGCTTAAGTTGGAAAAAAAAGAGAGAGGGGGCTCTCCAATTGTCCGAGTGTTTACTGCTTGAAAATATCGCCACCTGCGACATGATTAATGATAGTTTTATCGCCAAAACCGGGAGTCGTGGCAAAACCGGGATTTCAGTTTCCCGAAAAGGATGACCGGAAACCCGAGAGCTCCTAATCTTATCCGAGAGAAGGCGTTTATCTATATTTTTGGGGATGGAGGGTGAGTTTCGTTATTCAAGAAGACCAAGTGGATAGCTGTCATTGGAAATAGATGATGGAAAATAGGGGCATGCAGTTTGGCGTATTTGCCCCCAAATAAGATTTATTGAAAACAGAAGAAGAAAAAAATCAGGTTAATTTCATTTTAATTATTTGAGATTCAAGATTTAATCCGATTTTCGTGTTCTTATATGCATAGAGAGAAACTTTGCTAAAGCGTCATTTCTTTGGAACTGATAATTGTAACAGTTTGGCAGGATGGCGGTACAAATGAATTACTTTAAATAAAAACATTTGTCGAAATGCAATTTTCCCTTTGTTTTAAATACAAAATATATAATATGAACTTTAAAACGTACAGGTTTACTTAAAAAGCGATTAAAAAAATTATAAAGAGTTGTCAATAGTTAATTTTATTTAAAATATCTTAATGGGTTTCAAGCCTTAACTAGGTTCTTCATCGGAGAATATTTTTATAAATAATTTTTGTTTATTTATACAAATACATGGTTTCGTTTTGAAAATGGTCGAAACAATACTTATTACAGTTGAAAGTAGAATCCAAAAACTACTTCTGCTTTCAACTATAACAATTATTGGCTCCCTCATTTTCAAAACGAAATCATGTATTTGTATTTAAAAAAAAAAAAAAAAAAAAAAAAAAAAAGGTTATAAAAAAAAATATTTTTTTTGAAATCCTGGTTAAGGCTAGAAGGAACTAAGATATTTTAAATAAAATTAACTATTGTCCCTTTTTGATTATTTAAATCGCCTTCTAAACGTTTTAAAGTTCATATTATATATTTTTGGATTAGTTCGTTTATTCTAATTAAATTTATTAAGTTATTATTATTTTTTCCCATTATTTATTAAACTTAATTGTACGTTTTAAAATTTACATATTATATTGTGGAAGAAATTTTCTTTTACAATACACTTGGTTAAAAAAGAAACATGAAATTGTTGAGTTCTTATATAAGAATAACTAAATTAATGAATTTATTTCGATATTAAAGCGGAAAAATAGACGATTATTTAAATATTTTACAACATATAAAAATTCAACAAATAATTTAAAAAAAAAATCTGTCATAGAAGTCTGTTTTCCATTTCATTTTCTTGACTTAATTTTATTTTCTAATTACACTAACAATGTCAAACATTCCTCGTTGATTTTCAAAAGAAATTAAAAATCATATGAGCTTAATACACTAAATTTGTCGTGGTAAATTCTATCCTTTTTTTTCTTTTTCATTAAATTTGTTATCTGTCTCGCTTAATTTCTTATCACAATTTTTATTAGCAATTTTCAACAAAGTTGAAAGTGCTTATGAAATGCATAAGCACTTTCAACAACTAATCACTTTCTATGTGGTGAGATGCATAAGCACTTTTCAACAAAATTGAAAAGTGCTTATGCATTCGGTTAGTCTGTCCGTCTGTCCGCGCTCTAAATCTTGTAAATACACTCGTAGTCCTGAAATTTTTGGACGTTATTGACGTTTACCCCAGCATTAACCCGATTTGAAAATTAGATTTCTACTATGATTAGTCTATTTACAGGGAGAGTCAAAAGTTTTCCATTACATTGCGGCCCATGAGGAAAAATCGTTTCAAAAGCTTTTTAAAGATGCTAGACCCTGTCAAACACATTAAAATTTATATGCATATTCGAAGTGAACTAAAATATGCATTTTATAAAATATAAGGTGAATATATAACTATTATTCATATACAGGGCCACACAAAAGTATTCCATTAGATAATGGTAAAAGCGGAAATTGTGCGCGACATATTTTAAATATATTAAACTGTTTCATTTATAATAAAATTGATATATGTCACTGAGGCTTAATATGAATTATACGATACTGTCTTGCATAATATGAATTACATAGCATTTACAGGGACACACAAAGGATTTCGAATAGCATATCCTTTCCGAAGTACTGTATATGACACACGATACTGTATATGATCCGAAGTACTGTATATATACTGTATATATCTGATGATGAGGGCTGATGGATGAAATGAATTTTAATTATGATGTGCCCGTTTAAGTTTCACTAAATCTGTGCTCATTATATAGTGTATATAAGTGCTGTTATTGATATAGAGTGCTACCCAAATGAGCTTGCCAACGTTACTGAATATGAGGGTAAATTACTTCAAAGTGGTTCTTAAAAAAGTTATGCATTTTTACGCTGGACTGCATTCAATTTACTAAGAAATGTTTGCAGAATATAGATAAAATTATATACAGGGCCAAGCAAAGAATTGAGTACATGGATGCCTATGAATGATAATTTATGGGAATATGAATTCAGTTGGTTTAAGAGTGTTTTAGTTCAAAATAAATTTTAGCTTAATACTGATGTGTAATAAAGGTAGAAGTTTAAATTACAGAGCTGAATAAAAGTATTCAAGTATGTTTACATCTATTAATATAAATTGCTGAAAAAGAAATTTCAAGATACTAAGCATTTTCTTGCTAAACTAAATTTTTCCATTATATAGTATGTATATCAACTAACAGATCAAGTACAGGGTTGTTCAAAAGTATTGGAATACATATTTGGTTGTATTTGGCTATATACCCTTATTAACCCTAAATAACGATGTTTTGTTAAAGATTTTAAGAAGTGTTGGAAAGTGCTTCATAATCTATGCTTAACGCATGATTTTTCTTGCTATTTTATTTCTTCTCTCTCTATATATATATATTCTGTTCATAATATTCCTTTTCCTGGACTTTTTTCTAAAAAAAATAAACGAAAAGAAAAGAAAAAGAAAAAGAGACAAAAAAGAAAATTGATATTATATGCCGCATGGGGGATGTTAGAACAAGATATTAGTATATAATGAAAAAAATTGTCAACAATGCTTACGAAATATGGTTCTCAGTGGGAGAAAGATGATGAAATGCACGGTGGCCCCACAAGTTACAGGTGATTTCAATTTTTTATTTTCTGAACCAAAAAAACAAATTTTCAAAATTCACATTAAGTTATTCCTTATCATTATGAAAGTTTTAATGTGAGAAATTCACCTGAGTATGATAATACACATTTTCATTTCCCGTTTTCGAAACACTTTTGTTTCTGACTTACCTTTAATATGTAGAAAATGATGGAATAATGAGCACTGCGTATGAATTTAGCATTAATCTTACATAACATTACAAGCGCAATATTTAAGCAATATTTTTTTTAAATACAAATGTTCTAAAGAGAAATAATATCTCAAATAACGAAATCAAAAGTTATTAAATTTAAAAATCAGCAGCTTTTTTATCTGAGTTATTCCCTACTAAAATATACAAATTTGAAAATTTCTGAAAATTGATTTTCTTAGAATTATTTAACATATTTATACTTTATTAACTTTATAATGCTTTGGAATAAGAATTTTACATATATTAAAGTCTGATGTGGTCCTAATAAAATTTTTGTTTTATAACAATCATAAACAAATGTATGTTAGGATAAAATGTCTTATTTAAAAGAACAACAACAATAATAATAATGATACAAAAAGTCGGGTATAATTTGAATGATATTAAACCATATTTTTGTCTGTCTGTCTTTATTTTATCTTTATCCAACTGAGTTGTTAATCTACTGGTTTTTAAGAGATTTGTAACAAAAGTTGTTGGTAAAAGCTATAACGATAAGCAATTTTAAATCTATTATGAGTTCTTATATTCGTATGTTTTCATATACGAAGAATTTTATCAATTTAATGTCTACGTATAATAGTTAACCAATAATAAAATTTCCATTATTGAATAACGATACTGAATATAAAAGATAATTGTACTTTTATAAAAATAATAATAATAATAATTTCAAGTTTTTTTTATTAATCGTTAGACTTTTTTGTTTTTATTTTTATTTTATTTTATTTTTCTTTAAAAAAAATATTGGCCAAAGATTTAAACAAAGTTTTTATCAACGTCAAATAACACAAATATTTAAGTTTATGATTATGGTTTGTATTGTTTTATACCATAAAAAAAAGAAAAAAGAAAAGGAAAAAAATTTGAAAGAAAACAACAGAGAACGAGAACAGTTGAAGAATTTTCTCAGATGATTTGCTTTTAAACAGTCTTATTTATATGTTATTTTATCAATCACGACACAGCAAAAGTCTGTAATTCTATAGACGTAAATGTACAGAAATCTGTATGCATTCTAAAATTTTATCTGCATATTGTACAGAAAAAGATGTAAATCTATAAAATCAGTTTATATAAAGCTACAGAAAACTGTAGAATTAAAAAGAAAATCGTGTTATAAATTGTAAAAGATTGCTGTAACTTTATTAGACGTCTAATAAAGTTACATCAGAGTTGTACAGGGTGACACATAAATACTGTGACGAGATAATAAAGACAATTTAGTTTAATATTTTCTTCGCGTTTTTGAGCCAAAATATTATTTTTTTTCCATGTTCCCTTGAGCTTATTTACTTTCTAATTGCTATTTCTGTTGATATTAATTCACAGTTTGGCAGGAAACAGGGTATGGAAAGGTTAATTCTGCTTTTTTCCAACAACCCCTCCCCCCAAGCAAACTTCTTTATTTGAGGGATCCTGGAGCAAAAAAACCTCAGCAATCAAGCACCAGTCCCTGGAATCTCTGAAAAGCAACATAGGGTGAAATGCACGTAATATGAGCGGTATTCGTAAAAATGTAGTTTAAGATGATCGTAGAATGTGCAATCCTGTTACGTTGTGACGAAAACACTTTGTTGAGCAAAAGCCCGTCCTACAACTAATTCCAAAATCTAATTCCCTAATTAAAATATGAAAAACCAAAACCATGAATAAATAACAACATGAAAACCCATTGAAGGCTAAAAATTTAACAGTTTGCTTAACTATCTTAAGCAGTTTAATTTAGATTTCAATTCTTCATTGTAGAGTTAATCAGCACAGTTACATTTAAAACTATTGAATATAGTTTTAATAAGTTTTACTTTGAAAAATAAATATAAATATTATATTAGTAATGCTTATAATATTGCTAGTAAATGTAATGTCAAATTGAAATTTGCTACATTAATTTGAAACAAACATAAATCTTAAACACATTTTTGTTAGAAACCAAATAAAGAATGACAAATTAAAACTAAAAACAGCTATGACTTTGAAATATCTCAAACATTTAATTTTATATAGATAAAATAAAAATAAATATAAATATATTTCAGAATTCATACAGCACCTAAATAAATGAATAGAAGATAATAAAGTACCTTAAAAAACCATGATGTTAAAATATCTCAAAATACTTAAATAACTAAAATCAGCAAACACTAATTTAGTATAATGTAACCATTTACTGGTTAACCAGAAAACCACTTATCCAGAATAATATCATACTCCTTGTCTGTGACAGCGTTTCTGTCACATATTATCTTGTCTTCTCCCCTTTTTAGAAAATGAACAAGTAAAATCAAAACTTCAAAATTTTAACTGGAAATTACCTCCCCCCCCCCTTAAATAAATACTTAAAGTTAATATTCTTGCATTTAAGGTTTTAATGCTGTACTTTGTTATTTTCCTTTTTATAACTTTGTAGGTGAAATTAATTCTTTTACAAACCCTCTTTCATATGATAAAAAAACACCATTTCATTCCCACTCTTTGTTTTGGATTTTTATCACTTTGAGAAAGATCTGTTAATTCTTTTCTCGTCGCAATAAAAGTTAACCGAATGTCAGTCCTCCTTAGATCTGCGCATTGTCCTCTTTACATAATTTGCAAGCTGTATAACTATTTGATAAATATACAAATTCCAAATACACTTCCTCACCGTCCTAATTTTACCTTATCTATTTCACAAAAGTTCCAATTATAAACATCCCCTAAAATTATTAGAATTTCCTTTTTATAAAAGAGGGTTTACTTTTGGTACTTTACGGTATTTTTAATAATATGATTGCAAAATCTTTGTAAAAGAAAATAAAATAGCTATGCACTGTCAATTTATATGCTTTGCTTAAAATCTTCAAAAAAGTATGGTGTATCTCGATGCCAGCATCTAGGATTTGAAATGGAAACATATTTAGTTAAATAACAGACATATTGATTTTTATGCAGAGGAAACAGAAGAATTTTTGTTTCCTATAAATTAACTTCTTCCAAAGTCTGATTAATCTTTGATCTTGTTCGTATCTTATTCTTAGTCTAAGTAGTCTGATAATTTGAAATCAAGAATAATGCTATAACCATATTTATTTTGCAACACTGATGAAATGGATTTTGATTTAAAACTCAAATTCAAATTCAGTTATCCAGAGCTAGTTATTTCAACCCTTCTATATAAATGGTTCTGTACTGTTTTTACAAATACTAAATAAAGAAAGATAATAAAAATAGACTTATAAAATAAACGTACTTATTTTTGCATTAAATTAATCAACATGTTTCATGCTTCTTCATTTTAAAACTGAGCAAAAATGATATTAATTAGAATAGAACATCATTTTAAAATATCTAAAAGTGTCATAATCAAAATCAAGATCTTGTTGAAAATATTTTTCGTAAAGCCACCCAGAGGCCATAAATATAAAATGGTTGAACAAAATTTGTGTTTAGATTAATTTATTTAAATTAATGATAATTATAATAGTTATGGTAAGAATAGAGACACGAACAAAGGTATTAATTTTTTAAGGTTAACAAAACAATGGTTATTTAGACAGAAAATCTAAAATTGCTCTCTTTCTAAATGGCAAATGTGGTTTGATAAATCTATGAAACATTATGCAATAAAATTAATAGCACTACCCATTATTTTTGAGAACATAATGTACATGTAATGTATATATATGTAATGTAACATACATAATATACATGTTAATGTAAATATGACATAAAGTAAAATTTAAACAAATTAAGACATAAATTTAAGTTGTTTTTCAGTTTTCAAAACAATCACAAAAGTTTCACATTTCCAATTCTTTACTTAGAAGGAATTTACAAATTATTAGCATATTCTTAAGATACACATATATTTTAACTTATGAATCAAAATATTATTTAAAATAACTATAAAACAGTAGATAGGCTTGGATACTTTAAAAGTCAAATAAATTTAAAATGTATATATTATGGCCAAAACCCGGAACCTGGCCAGTTCTAGAACTGGCCGGCCAAGACCCGAATTGACCAAGTTTTCTGGCCAAAACCCGAAATACATGAAATGAATAGCGTATTTCGTGTTTTGGCCGGCCAATTCGCGAACTGGTCGGGAAGCCTTTGCCAACATCCGAACTGCGGATTTAAGGCTACCCTTTAGATGCGGAGCCCTCATGAAAGTTCTCTTAGAAGTTGTTTCTTATTTAGAGAAGAAAGTTGTTTCGCGACGGCCCCGGTGTAGTGCATAGGTACATACGCATTAATGATGCATACGTACCAATGTTATTATAACTAACAAGGAAGGTCTCCATACGGGCATACTCAGAAAAATCTGAAAAAATTACAGAATGTTCTTTTCATATAGTTATATATGTTTATAAAAAAATTTGGGCGGAACCTCCTTATAACATCCGTAAAAAAATAATAAAAATTTCGTTTATTTGGCGATTTATCTCCGGTTGGCGAAAAAACGAAATTTTGAAAAATACGCTTTTACGCTTCGAATACTTTTTAAAGAAAAAACTTTCTATGTTCAATTTATTTAAATAAGTTTAGTTTAAGTAATTTTAGTTTTGCATTTTTACTTTACTTTAAGTGTAATTTTGTCATATACGTTTATATGTACTTATAACAAAATGAAATTAATATATTTTATCATTTAAAACACAATTTAAATTGATTAAAATTGTTCCAAATTGAAAAATACACTGTTAAAAATCTGCTGCATTTTGTTGCAACGCACTCCCTTGCTTGTATAGAAAACGGTTACTTGGCCGTGAAATGGAGCTTTCTCATTGGTTGGAATAGAGATATTATTTACAAGCGGTGGAGTGCGTTGCAACAAAATGCAGCAGATTTTTAACAGTGTATGACACGGTCAATTCACCGTGCTATGGAGCATTCTCATTGGTCAGAAGAGAGATATTCTATAAAAGTAGTGGAGTGACGTTGCAATAAATGCTGCAGATTTTTAACAGTGAAGTTAATTAAAATCAATTTTCAGATTCGTTAAAATCGTCTGCTTTTGGCGAGGAAATGCACTGCTCGCCAAATCCCGCGTCGCTTTCAGCTTTTCACGCCAATTATTCCAAACTATTTTATTTTTTTACATATCTAATAATGTAATTCCTCCGCTAATTTTCACTGATCCTTTATTACCTACATGAGTAGTTTAATTCGTATTTTTTTCAAAAAATTCTGAGTATGCCTCCAATGGAGACCTTAATTGTAAGATAATATAACAACATTAAAATGAAGTAAAATGAAGTAAAAAGATTCCCATTGATTATATTGAAACGAAATATTTTTATGTATCCCAGTAAATTAACCAAAAATAGCACACAATTCCCTTTCAGTACCGTAATTAATTGATAAACCATATAAGATAACAATTACAAGTTAACCCGAGCCTTTACTCGAGTTAGACCATGGAGAGCCAGACGGCTAGACTATTTGAATTCATGGATCTTTCAACTATGTTAGAAAGGATTAAGCCGAGGGCTTGTATCTATTTCACAACTGGCCAATCACATCTGGCCAGTTCGCAATTAGGTCAATCATTTTTTAACGCTGCTGGCCAGCTCTAAAAGTGGCTAATTTTGGGTTTTGGTCGCAACATATTCATAAAAACATTTAATTAAAATCAAAATTCCATCAAATATAGCTTTATCAGTATTAACATCAACTCAACAACAAAGCATAGGACACACATACTGGATTCAGTCAAAATAAAAGTTTTTCATTTAGAAAATATTATTCATTAGGAATCAAGCCTGATTCGTTCAGGGTATTTGGGTATAGTGTAATGAACCAACTCCCGATGAAATTTTAAAATTTTAATCTTTGTGATTATTTTTCAAAATCAACGAATCTGCAAAAAATGGGCTATGGTCCGTATCAAAAGCATATTGCACTAATCTGGAACTTCATTTTCCATTTTTAAATGCACCTATATGCTCTCTAACCTTTTATCGGTAATGATAACATACTTGTCCCTTAAATTTTATTAAGAACCGATCTACTTGCACAAAATTTTTAGCAAAATATTTTATTTTTATCCTGCACTTGATAAAAAAAAGCTGCTTTTTGTATTCAAATAAATGTTTTGTACATTCTGATAGCAGTGAATGTTTTCGACATTTCAACAACAGAATTGACTTGCCAGATAAAGGTTTAAGTCGCATCTCCATAAATCTTAAAATTTCACTTATATACTTTTTTGCAATCACTGCATGGAACCATAAACAAGATACCAGTAATTTTGTTTTGTCACATTTAAACTTATTAATATTTAAAAAAGAACTGTATTTAATGTTTTAAAAGAAACTCCAATGTTAAATGATTTCAAAGCAGATGGAACTTTCTCTGAAACACCATCGTAGTATAAAATACAAATACAACTGTCAAAATGTCATTGAAAAAGAGGAAGGTTTGAATTAATCAATTTCAAAGTATTTTTAAAGATATTTCTAATCAGATATTTGGGTAACCGTTATTCTTTGATTCTATTTAAATTTTACTTCTTTCAATTTCAAAAATTTCAGAGCTACTAATATTTCATAGTAGTTGTATTCTAAAATTTTTATAATGGAGATTTTGTATTAAGTGGACAATGAAAATTAAAATTCCTACACTCACTTGTTGAAATTGGTTTCGAAAAGTGGGTGAATATTCCGGTAATTGAAGGCATATAAAAAGTTTTTACTGCATCCAATTTTCCTTTAAATGATTCAGAAGTTCAATCTTTAAATTCATTATTTTTTTAGAAATATGATTCTTGCAGTTATGAAGAGCACTTGTAAGAAAATATGCCAAAAATCGTAGGAAAAGTGTAGTTTTAATTTTGTTGTGTAATTTTGTTGTTAAAAAAAATTTAAAAAATTTAATTTTACCCCAGGAATTGTACTTTTTCTTGATTAAGTCCTTTTCCTTCATAAAATTATTCAGTAATATATATATATATATATATATATATATATATATATATATATATATATATATATATATATATATATATATATATATTAAAAAAAATCAAAGGTTGTTGAGGTTTTTTAAAATATCTGGAGTTATAATAAAAATAGAACCTTTATCTTTTTAATTATTTTTCCAGAATTGTTTAGCAGTAATAAATGTAAACAAATGAAATGAAGTTTATAATAAATTAATATTTATGTTAAATTAATAACTAAATTAATAATTATTATTAGAGTAAGGAACGTAAAAATTCTGATTAAACACAAATACAATGTCCTAAAATTAATAAAATAAAATTTAATTAAACATAAATTCTAAATATGCTCTCTTTTTAAAAGTCAAACACGGGATAATAAATTCTAAAATAAGGGATACTTACATTAAGCATAAAATTTAATATCGATTCTCGTGACTCTTGAGAATTTCATTTCGATGTTAAACAGAAAGTAAAGATTACTTAAAACACAACATAATTTTAAAGCATACAAAAATGTTATAATCAAAATCGAGCACTTGTATAAAAGTATTTCTTTTCTTGTAAGTATTTAACTTCTTAAAAACATTAAATTATACCTAAAGCCTAAAGCAAATACACTTCTTGAGAATCTGGGGGAGAGATATTCGCAGCCGTTGCGAATCCGCATTTGCATTTATAATATTTGAAAAATGAAAAACACAATTTTAAGTCCAAATCTAAAATATCGTAATCTTTTCTTTATAGGCGCATCTGTCTCATTCAAATACTCCAATCCTTTAAGCAAACGTCTACGTTGTTATGACGCATAAATATTTCAAAAAAGATCCTACGGTCTCCCAGGAAATTTGATTTTTTTTTTCTCTTCCACTCCTTCTATCAACGAATCCTTGGGTGTTTATGTGAGTACCCAATATCTCGGCCGACAGCAAACTCATTGTCACATATGCCGGATACTGTTGTCCAGAGATAGCTTCTGAGCAAACAGAACCAGAGATTGAATCCTGATGGAAGATAAAAAAGGGCGGTAAACCAACAATGGGAGATGACTAAATCTCCGTGAGAAGAACCCCGATTAGATTGGGAGTAATACCATTGTGAGGATGATTCTCTCTAAATAGAAGTTTGGTTGAGAGAGAGAAGTGAGAAGATGGAAGCTTCATTTTCGGCGGAGGAACACTTACTTCTTTATGTTCCAATCAGAGAATTTTTATACGGAACTGTAATAAAATATTTAATATTTGATTTCGCACACTTTCTTTCCCCTCTCTCTCTGCGTTAGGTGAAATAGATTTTCAGAGATACCTTATTTCAGAAAAGGGAAGGCAATTAAAGATATTAAATTATTATTTTTTTTAATTTAATATATTTATTCTAATAAAATATAAAGAGAGAAAATTAAAGTCAAATCTTTTTAAGAAAGCAATTTAGAAATTCATAGCTGCCAACTTAAAATTTTTGCCTTATTTAATAGGCAGATTACGGCGATTTAAAAGCTTAAATTTACTGTAAATTTTTAGTGGTACATAAAAGAATAAGATGTTGGTAGCTATTCAAATTGTTTCAAAAATAAAAATATGGATGACTGTAAGCAATATAGTATGTACGTGTGTTTCAGAATAAATACATGAAAGAATAGATACATGCTATTTACTTACTAATAATTCCTTTAAAATAGAAATTGCTAGAGGTTAATGAGAAGATGAAGCTTCATTTTCGGCGGAGGAACATTTACTTCTTTATGTTCCAATCAGAGAATTTTTATACGGAACAGTAATAAATTATTTAATATTTGATTTCGCAAAGCCCCCATACTCTTTCTCTCCCTCTGGGTGTGTGAGGTAGGTGAAAAGGATTTTTAGAGATGTCTTATATTAGAAAAGAGGAAGCAAGTAACGATCTTAAATTAATGGGTTTTTTTAATTTATTTATTTAATATAGACTAACGCACTATTAAGAAGACAACGTGCACAGTTTATTAAATAATATAGAAATTAAAAAAAAAACATTAAAAAAATTATTTAGTTTTTAGTATCAATCCAGATGAACACGTGTTTAAAGATGCAAAACAAAATATAATTATAAAAATTCTAACAAAATATAAGTAGAAAAATTTTAAATCAAACATGCTTAAGAAAGAAGTTTACAAATTCATAGCTGCCAGTTCGGAATTTTTACTTTATTTAATGGATAGATTACAGCGACTTAAAATATAAAATTTACTGTAAATTTTTTGTGGTAGAATAAAAGAATAAGATGTTGTTAAATTATGTAAATCGATTTACACACAAAAATGCGAATGATTGTAAGCAACGTATGTACGTGTATTTTAGAATAAATACGTGAAAGATGATACTATTACTTACTGATAATTCTCTCTAAATATAAGTTGATAGAGGGAGAAGTGAGAAAAGGAAGTTTCATTTTGGGCGGAGGAACATTTACTTCTTTATGCTCCAATCAGAGAATTTTTATACGGAACTGTAATAAAATATTTAATATTTGATTTCGTAAAGCCCCCATACTCTTTCTCACTCTCCCTCTGTGTGTGTGTTAGGTGAAATGGATTTTTAGGGATGTCTTATATTAGGAAAGAGAAGACAATTAAAGATATTATTATTATTATTTTAAAATTTAATATACGATAATACACTAGTCAGAAGAATGCGTGTACAGTTTATTAAATAATAAGTGTCAATTATTAAATAACATGTGTCATCTTTAAACGCACGTTTAAAGATGCGAAAATAAAATAAAATAAAATAAAATAAATGTTAAAGAATAAATTATAAAAATTCTCATAAAACATAAGTAGAGACATTATAAAATAAATAAATAAATATAAATGTAAAAATAAAAATTATAAAAAAATCTAATAAAATATAAGTAGAGAAATTTTAAGTCAAATCTGTTTAAGAAAGAAGTTTACAAATTCATAGCTGCCAACTCTGAATTTTTGCTTTATTTAATCGGCAAATTACTGCGATTTAAAAGTTAAAATTTATTGTAAGATGAGGTAGATCCAAAAATAGTATGACGTTGGTAACTATACAAATTGTTTCACGAACAAAAATACAGATGATTTTAAGCAACATATGCACTTGTGTTTCAGAATAAATGCATGAAAGATGGTGCTATGTTGCTATTACTGATAATTATTTTAAAATAGAAGTTTATAGAGAGAAGTGAGAAGATGAACCTTCATTTTCGACGGAGAACATTACTTCTTTATATTCCAATCAGAAAATTTTTATACGGAACTGTAATAAAATATTTAACTCTTTAAGCGTCCTACACTGTAAAAAAAATCTGTGAAGGTACTAAACATTTTCTAGGAAACTGGGATTCCAAGAACTTTTCATGTAACGATAACAGGAAAAATTCATGTAATCGATTCTGAAACTTGAATTTTTGCTGTTACCTTTACAGGAAAAGTTCTTGGAATCCCAGTTTCCTTGAAAAGGTTTAGTACCTTTGCAGATTTTTTTTTTACAGTGTACGAAATTTTACATGCAAGTTTAAAGATTCATAAAATAACAGCTACGGAAAGTATTGATATGGATATATCTATTCTACAATCTTATATATTTATTTATCATATGCATTTGAAAAAAAATAGCATTAATATAAATTTTAAATCAAACAAGCCTTTGAATCCAAAAACTACGTGACGGAAAAACCCCGTTAGGCCGCTTAAAGGGTTAATATTTGATTTCGCACACTTTCTCTCCCTTTCGCCGTGCGTTAGGTGAAATATACTTTTAGAGATGTCTTATTTCAAAAGAGGGGAGTCAATTAAAAATATTAAATTATTTTTTTAATTTAATATAGAATAACATCCTAAAAGAAGACTGTAAGTGCAATTTCATAAATGATACAGAAATTAAAAGCACATAAAAAAATGCAAATTATTTAGTGTCAATCCAGATAAACGTATTTTTGAAAGACACAAAACAAAAAATAATTTTAAAAATTCTAAAAAAAAAAAAAAAAAAAAAAAAAAAGTAGAGAAATTTGAAATCAAATTTCCTTAAGAAAGAAGTTTACAAACTCCTAGATGTCAACTCGAAATTCTTGCCTTATTTAATTGGCATATTATGGCGATTTAAAATCTAAAATTTACTGTAAAATGTTTGTGTTACGAAAAAAAAAATAAGATGTTGGTAGTTATGTAAATTGTTTCACACACAGAAATGTGGATGATTGTAAGCAATATATGCAGGTTTGTTTTAAAATATATTCGTAAGAGGTGGTGCTGTTACTTACTGATAATTTTTTTAAATTAGAAGTTGGTAGAAGTAAGCTTCATTTTCAGCGGAGGAACATTTACTTCTATATTTTTAAATCAGAGAATTTTTATACGGTACTGTAATAAAATATTTAATATTTGATTTCGCACACTTTCTCTCCCTCTCGCCCTGCATTAGGTGAAATGGATTTTCAGAGATGTTTCAGAAAAGGGAAGGCAATTAAAGATATTAAATTAAAAAGTTTTGATCCAGTAAACTGATAGGAACTCACTGATAATCGCAGATAGAATTTTATATAGAATAACGCGCTAATAAGAAGAATGCATGCATAGTTTATTTAATACAGAAATTAAAAGAACATAAAAAACTTAAATGCAAATTATTTAATGCCAATCCAGATAAACGTATTTTTAAAGATGCGAAACAAAAAATAACTATAAAAATTCTAAAGAAATGCAGATAATTTTAAAGTAAAATCCTTTTAAGAAATAATTCAGATAAATTTATAGTTGACAACTCTTCCGTTTTTTTGTACTTCAAAAATTTAATAGTAAATTTTGCCTTTTTTTTCATCGACAGATTGCGGCGGTTTAAAAAGCTAAATTTACCTTAAAATTTTTGTGGTACAAAAAATGAGAGTAAAATATTGGTTAGCTATGCAAATTATTTCACACACTAAGATTTGGATGATTGTAAAGAAAAATATGCGCATGTGTTTTAGAATAAATACATGAAAGATGGGAATATTATTTATTGATTATTCTTTTTAAAAAGAAGTTTGTGATGAAGAATCATTTTCAAGAAAAACATTATTTCTTTACGTTCAATCAGACAATGTTTGTACCAAAATGGAATAAAATATTTAAATATTAGATTTCGCAAATTCCCCATAATTTCGCTCTCTGCGTTACACGAAATGGATTTCTAGAGATGTCTCATTTCAGAAGAGAGAAAACTATTAAAGATATTGATATTTTTTAATGTTATAAATTGATATTGAGTAAATTATAAGTTAATAAAGCTTCATTTTCAATAGAAAAAATCACTTTTTTTACGATAAATCAGAAAATTTTTGTACAGAACTGTAATGAAATAATATACGATTTAGCAATCTCTCCATATTTTCTCTCTCTGCGTTAGGCTGCATTAGTATATTTTAGAGAAGTCTTATTTCAGAAGAGAGAAAATATCCTTATCTATATCCTTATTTAAACTATAGAGATTAAACCATAATTTTATGTTAGCCGGAAGCAGGTGATAATTCGTCCAATATTAACCTTCCCATCCTTCGAATTAACATCCGGGCCATTCACATTGCAATTATTTCGTTTAAAGTATAATTCTTATATCTCATTTTATTTAAAATGCCAAATTTTCTGTCAAAATGCCGACATTTCAAATACATTCATTTCACTCATTTCTTTTAAAATACGTAATAATGAAAAAAATAGATAAAAATAGTGAGATTGGCGACTGACTAACCTATAAATAGCGAAACATGTGGGTACATGTGCATTATCCGGACCATAAAATCGATCGCCAAATGAGGTTGCCAATAGCCCATCTTGTTTATTGCCAATCATGTTTAAAACAGTAATTTAACATTATTTAATATATAATATTGTTAAAAATGATAAACAATCGCAAATAATTATAATACAATAAATAAATAACAAAATTATAAACCAGAGGTTGTGCCAGGATTGTTTTATGTCGGACTCAATAGAGTGAAAAAGATTAACAATTTGATGCTTGAATCTTGTGCTGTTTTATCTTAAGGAACAATCAAAATGTTTTATACAGAGAAGAATTTCTCAGAAAAGTTTCTAAATTAATATAACAATCAACAGCGCCTAGATGTGTATTAACGTTAAAGAAGAATTACTTGAAGAATTATTATAATATCTAAAAATATATGAATTGATACGTGTCATTTTGAATTCCAACATTTTTATTTTGCTTATTTTAATTTTTTTTAATTTGCATATTAATTTAATGAATTAAAGGTGGCTCATCTTTGCACTTGTAAGAAGTTATGTCAGAAATATGTGTCGTCATTTGTCACAAATTAAATCCATTTTCACAAGTAAAATCGCTCAGACTAATCCATTTGAGAGAAGTCCTAGTTTATAAATTTCTCATTGCAATATCAAAATATTAAGATTTCGCATGTATAACGTATCTTATAATGGACTAAAAAAAATCATAATCCATACATGCTGTAAAAATTCTCTTTTCGAGTTTAATAGTAACAAAAAAATAGATTTAAAAAAAGTTAATTCACAAACCATTTCTTTCATTTTGTGTTTTATAAATATAATAAAATAATTCTGATGCTATAAAATTCGCTATAAATGTATTTTATATGTAAAAATAAATATTTTATATTTATTTTCCCAAAATGTTAAAAAAAATGTGCATAGTAAAATAAATCTTACTGAAATTGTAATAATAAGTGCGCATGAGTTTATGAAATTCTGCATTTCTTTCACAAGATTTCTAAAGCAATATAGCAGTTCCATGCATTCAACCTTCTTCGTACATAAGGTCAAATAAAAAATTTCGAATAGAAAAAGTGACTTTCATAGAAGGATTTGTCAACAAAAATAAATCGGTCAAGCGTGAGGGAAATATAAAATATTTTAAGAAAAACAGGAAAGAATAGGGAAGGTTAAAAAATATACATTATCTCTAAAAAAGATCTTCTCGCGCATCAAGTGCTTTAATAATGACCATTCTTATGTAGCAAGAATATTTGTTTTATATTCTAGCTTTATAAATATGAAGCTTTTAAGCAAAATGCATGTACAAATAAAGAATTTATTTATACGACGTGGAACCCGTCGAAATTCGACGAAAGAAAATCTTTAAAAAAGAACTGTTTCATCGATTTATAATAAATCTGCAGTTTTAGTTACAGTAAAAAATGCATCTTATATTGGTCAGTCTAACTCGCAAACAAATATTATAAGTTAAAATTAACAAAATACTGTAAAATTCAATTACTATCCGAATCATTAAACGAAATAAAACCCAAATTTACCGGATTTTATAACAGACGATATTTTAAAAAGAGTACACGCTTTTTTTTTTATTATTTATTTTTTTTCCTTTTTAAGAGAAAATGGGGTGTTTCTGTTGCCACAATTACAAAATTGGTACTAAAAATTAAAAAAAATATATAATCACAAAATTTAATTGACAAGCATCGTTGAAACAAATTGCATTTAAAAGTAAATTTTTTTTCTCTATACGTTGATGTAAAAATTTAAAATGTACGTTGTTTAGAAGTATAAAATTTGCAGTAGCGAAAATGGCAAAACCGAAATTGCATGAAAAAGTGTTGCGCATTTTAATTTGTTTCTTTCTTTTTTTCCCTTTAATTTTAAGAGAAAATGAGTGATTCTGTTGCAAAGAGTGAAAACTGCAAAAATGGTGCTAAAAACTGTGAAAAAATTAATATCTCAAAAAGAAATTGAGATACAACTTTCAAACAAATTGCAATTAAAAATACATTTTTTTCTCTACCGGTCGGTGTATAAATTTAACATGTGCGATTTGTAGAAGGGTAAAATTTTGTAGTTACGAAAGTTGCAAAAACAAAATTACAGGGGAAAGTGTTGCCATTCGCAGAATGGCGTATGCGTTACGCACAGATACGTTTAGCCTTTATAATATACTGTAGACTTCCTCAAATTCGCACAGTTTGGGACCACAGGTTGGCGGATGATAGAATTTTGCGGATTTCTGGTCATTTTTTTATTTACATTATTTAAACAGTAATTTGAATGTACCGGATGTCCCAAAAATGACTGATGAAATTTAAAATTCAATAACTTGCAAACGGTGACAGCTATTTAAAAAAATTTAGCAGCAGGGTTATGTACAATGTCAGGAGTTTTTTTACCGTGATTTTTTATTTTAGTTCGCATATCAAGCAATAGGGGGCGCTGACGGCGGTTGAAGGCCAGGTCGACGCTTCACTCAGCATTGATCATCCGACCTTCAATCGCCGTCAGCGCCACCTATTGTTTGATATGCGAACTAAAATAAAAAATTACGGTAAAAAACCTCCTGACATTATACATAACCCTCCTGCAACAATTTTTAAATATCTGTCAACATTTGCAAGCTATTGAATTTTAAAATCTATCAGTCATTTTTGGGACACCCGATAATTAATAATGCAACCAAAACTATAATGAATGCTTACAATATAACAAAATATTAAAATTAGTAATAAACTAAAATAATAAAAATTTAGATTTTTTAAAACTATTAAAAGCAGTGGTCAAGTTAATAATCAATAATATATGATTAAATGTTCATTATAAAGATGGAGTATATTTTTCTTAAATTATTCAGTGAAACTTGCCTCATAAAGATACATTCCTAATTCACATCAAAATCATAAAAAAAAGACAATTTTATATTTGGTTTAGAGGAATTTGGTGACAAAAAAATCTTGATTTATGCATAAATATATTTTGTAAAAAGATTGTGATTATCAATGATTTCAGCAATATCTTGAATTTTTTCGAAATAAATTTATTTTTCCTTCATGAAAAAACATGAATTCAGTAATATTAACAAAAATTACACATTAAAATATGCATGAAGTGAACAATACTAAAAACGTTAAAATTTGGCCCTATTTTTGAGCTGAATGTTTCATTGCATCTGTAAATTATGTGCTGATTTGACCGAGTCTACTGCATTATTGTTCTGCTAGGAGGTCGTTTAAGTATTATGGGTTTATTATATGCTTATTTTTTCCGTCAAAAGAGAGAGGGGAGGGGGGGGGGTCCCGACAATTCTTACATTGAGCATGCATTAGACAACGAAGCAATTACAGTCCAATAACAACAAGCAAGCAAAATATGATGGGGGAAGAGCATTCTGCAGTTATGTTCTATGAATTGTTTAACGCAATATGCAACAATATATTAAAATCAACATGTATTATTTTGATTTTGCAATTCCTATATATGTCTATCTATCTATCTATATTATTTATACATAAATTATATATATTTATATATAAATTTGAATGATTAATTGTGTGATTTATTAGTAACTGTCTTCTTTTTTTTCTGCCTTTAAGTAGATAGAAATTGCATCAAAATACAAATATTGTGTTAACTCATAATTAAATACACAGGCCTACAAAAAAAAAATTTTTTTTTTGGTGCCTGAGATTTTACAACTGATTTTGGATATTTTTGGGACGCTGATTCCAAATATGCAATCAGTTTTTCTCTATCAGCTGTACTTTTTTAGATATGCAAAGCAAACTAAAGATTTTTTTGAACTAAAGTGACCTTGAACACTTAAACTGACCTTATGATACACAGCCCTGTAACGACGCTCAAGATGATTAGAAGGACGTAAAAATACCACAAAATCTTGAAAAAAACAAATGTGCAAGCAAAACTGAGGATCTGCGCATGCTTATGGTTTCACGCCGCTCATCCATAAAGCCCAAGAGATAAGGTTAGTTTCAGAGTTCGCTCCATGGGAACAAAACTGGCTTTCTTTGACTTTCTAAAGTTTTTGAACTTCCATGATATTTGTGTTTAAGGTAGAATTCGTATCAATTTAACGTAAAACTCGTAGTGTTGTAGGTTTTTGTGTTTGCGTTGTAGAATGGAATTTAAATGAGTTCAAGTAGAAAAAGTTGTATAAATCATCCAGATAAGTTTTGCTACATATGCGGAGAATAAAATTTGAAAGAACACAGAAAATATGTTACTGACTTTGTAAAGAGAGCTTATCTTGGATACTTTGGGGTTAGACTTGGTGATCAGGATAAAATCTGCACACCGCAACAGGTCTGTAAAACTTGTACAGAACATTTATGACAGTGAGCTGACGGAAAAGAATAAGTCTCAAATTCGGCTTACCAATGGTTTGGAGAGAACTCCAAAACCATTTCTATGACTATTATTTCTACCTAGCACTGGAATACTATTTGAATTAATCGAAACAATTGTAATAAGAAAACTTATCCTGATTTAGTGTCTTAAGACCCCCATTTCCTCACTCAGAGGAACTACCGATCCCAACGTTTCATCAGATACCAGAGCTTAGTGAGGATGAATATTGTCCTTCTGATCATCTTTTAGATAGCTGTGAAGGTATCAGTGATTATGAGGAGACGTCATCAATGCCTAAATTTTTCAACCAGGTTGATTTAAACGATTTCAAAAGAGATTTCACTGTTTTAAAAGAAGCTTCTGAATTACTGGTTGGTTTCAAGATTAAAAGACAAAAATTTATTAGAACAAAGTGACAAACTTACAGTTTATCACACAAGACAAAATTGTCTACTACCCTTCTTCTCTTAAAAAAACAATCTTGTATTTTGTCATGAAACTGTTAGAAAAATTGGTTCTTCCTAAATATTTTTCAGATGATTGTCCTTGAACAGCAAAGAAATTACACAAAATACTATTGTTTTTATATTTTTGGGATAGCAGGGATAAAACACACCACTAGATTAGAAAAGAGAGGCCTAAGAAAGAAAACATGGATGTTGGAGAAAGGTATGTCATTAATAATCCTTTAGTTGGGCAAAAGAAAATCATACTTTCTGTACTGTATATCAAGCTCTGTCCTATGAAGCAGTTTGTGCAAATTCTCCATAAGAACGGGTCATGATTAGCATATATAAGGTAAAAACACCCGAATTGAGTTATGAAGATATTAAAGCAGGAATATTTAACGGACAACAAATAAGACAACTGATTAAGGATCCTGCTTTCGTAAATTCAACGAATAAGGCTGAATAAAAAGCCTGGACTTCTTTTGTGGCAGTTCACAAAAACATTCCGGGCAAATGCAAAGGAGAAATCTATGTAGAACTGGTAAATGAAAAGCATAATAGTTTTAAATCTCTTGGGTGTACTAGAAGCATTAAAGTGCACTATTTACATTGCCACTTAGAGCATTTTCTTGAAAATAAAGAAGGCAGAAGTGATAAACAGCCCGAAAGATTTCACTACAATATTAAGACTATTGAGGACCGCTACCAAAAAAGATGAGATACGCAAAGGGTTTCAGATTACAGTTTGAGTTTAAAAAGATACTGTTCTAAAATATATTCCAGAATGTCACGGAAAAGAAGCTTCCGAAGCATTCAATGAGTATCAGTTTCATCAGTGGCGTTTTTCTCTATTTTTGTGAGTAAAAATATTTGTGTAATATAATTAAAAAATTATTATTTGAATATGTGTATATCATAATAATAAAAACTAACATTTGTGTATTAAAAGAAATAAAAATCCTGTATTTATTTTATTTTTACATACATTTTTTAATACATGGATTTACCTTAAAATAATGAAACATATATTTCACAAAAAGTTGTTTATCTTAAAAAACTGAGCTGATAGAGAAAAACTAATGCCATATTTGAATTCAGGGCATCAAATTCATATAAAATCAGCTAAAAATACCCCAGCACCAAAACAGCTGTTGACCAGTGATATCAATAGGAAAAGATAACACAAGAATTAAATTAGGGGAGACCGGGGTACAATGGACCACGGGGTACAATGGTCCACCCCCTATTTTTGATATTAATTCTGTTTTTGAAAGCTTCACATTTTAGTATATAGATGGCAGTCATGAAGTAGTAAAAAGAAGTTTGAAACTATGTGCATAGTTGACATTTTAGCCATTTTACGCTTGATAATTGATTTGACACAGGGGGAGTAAGGCAAAAGTAAATAGTTTCAGTGAAACATATCTTCGTTTATTTATTACAGATTTGTAATTTGAAAGACATTGTGTGGCAAAATAAAAAGGTATGACAATACATTATTATATTTATTATAGCTAAAAAAATAGAATTCTAAATTTCTTTTTTTATTAGCAAGTTTTTGTCAAACTTCCATATAGGGTACAATGGACCATCAGAAACTGGGGTACAATGGACCATGGTCTATTGTACGCCAGTTTTGTATCCCATGTTTTTAAAAGTTAAACATTATATGTGAAATTCAGAATTAATAAATTATTTTACTTCTGTATGTAGATTAATTAATGATTCATGCTGCGTAATGCATTTTTGAAATATTTATCTGTATAATATATGCTTTCAAACATAAAAATTAGCCCAAATTAAGAATTAATAAATTATTTTATTTCTGTGTGTGAATTAAGTAATGATTCATATTGTGAAATGCATTTTTGAAATATTTATCTATATTACATAAGCTTTCAAATTTAAAAATTAACCCAAATTGAACACCAAAAATTAGTAAACAAAACATTTTGTGCATTTGAGGTTTTTTTTTTATTTCATATAATTTGTTAATTCAATATTCCTGCACTTATGCATACATGCATCCATAATAAGTTAGATTTAAATAAAATAGTAGAATGAGAAAAACAAAAATTATATCCACCTATTAGTTTGTATCTGGATATAATAATTAAATAAGGTAAAATTCATTAAAAAACACAGATGATGTAAAGTAGACAGGAAAAATTTATTATATTTTTTTCTTAGTCATATTTTTAGATATATATATTTCTTATTATAAAGGTTTATATTTAACTTTAAGTGGCATCATTGTACAAAAAAAAGGGTACATATTATTTTTCAAAATTTCTTTTAGCAATGCCAAGAAACAAGCCTAGGAAAACCAATATAGGTTCTGTGCCACATGAAGTTCTAGAACAGGCTGTAAAATGTATTGTGGATGATAATAAACCTAATTGTTTATTCTGCGACCGCTGTAATGACTTAATAATAAAAAAAATGAAGAAAAAAAAAAGTTACTTTAGTTAGAGCTAAAAGAGTGAATAAACAAATAAAAATGAGTAATAAAATGTGAATAAAAAAATAAAAATGAGTAATAAAGTGTGAATAAACAAATTATGATGCAGTTTATCTTTCTTATTGTTAAAAAATGAACTACACTGATATATTTTTATTCAAATTACAAGTGATCCATAGAGCCCCATACTGTGGACCATTGTACCCCGGCATTGGGGTACAATGGTCCACTTTGTCACTTGCTATTAAAAAAAATATTTAAAAAAAAGTATGCATAATTATTATTTTTGAGTTGATGCAGTATAAACTTTAATGTATAAGTAACATGCATGTACTTGATCAAAAGAAAAAAAATCAATACTTTAACAGTAAACAGTCAAAATTTACAAAAATGGACCATTGTACCCCAGTCTCCCCTAAGGATATAATCAGGTTAGTCTATTTTAAATCTTGACATTACTTTTAGTAACGGTGATACGGCAAAATTATGTATTTTGGTTTAGTGATACATCATTTTAAAATGTGGGAATTTCTTGATCTACAAAATTTTTTGCAAAAATTTAACACTTTCATTCATACAGATCTCATATGACGACAGCTAAGTATTGCCCTATAAAGTAAAACTAGTCGTTGGGTACCACCGTAATACTTACCCATCATGGATATGCATAATATAAAATATGAAATTAAAACGCATGTAAACTGTTTATAAAATGCATTGCAATTCTTAAATAAAATTTAAACGCATATTTAAATCTTTTTAATTTACATAGTAATGCTCTATTAATGAATTACTGATGAACCAATTTCGACAAATTTATATAAAACGCCAAAATACTGCAGTAGTTCCGGATTGCGTAAAAGAAACATCCTTATAACTCCAAAAATAATAATTATATTAACTAACAATTTACTGCGTCGGATTAAGCGTCTCCTTTCCAATTAAAATATATTTTTGAATTGAAATTTGAATGAAATACACGATCATGAAAAATGGAAGAATGTGGACAACAGGGTTACACATATCTCGGCAACTAATAATCCGATCGACTTTTTTCTTTATGCAAAATGTGTGCTATTTTATTGCCTTTTACGTCCACTCCTTAAAATAAAACATTCCGAAAATTTTTGTATGCCTTTAATCAGAACAAATTTTTTAAAAATTAGTTCCGGATAATCGAAGTTATTGATATTAAATAGGCTTCGTTCCATTCTTATATACTAAGCACGTACAAAGTTTCAAGTTTCTATCACCATTTGTTCTGGAGCTAGAGCGGTTACAGACAGACACACACACAGACGGACGGACGGCAATTTTTCTTCCTAAAAATATGTTTTTCGGAATCTCCAGTATCTGAAATATGTAAATCCGTCAAAAGTTTTTTTTCGATTTTCAAATCCATTGCAAGGTTTATCCTATACTATACATGATGGGTAAGTAAAATAGAAAAAATCAGTATTGATTTATGGAGAAATGATTTGTGGACAGATAATAGCTAACATGCAGAACAATAATGAAATTATTTTGTAATGGGTTCTCATTTATCATTAAAAGTTTTATAAATATGCAAATCTTGATGCAACAGCTTTTGCACTCTTATGCAAAAATGCATGAATACAAAATTTATTAGGATCATATCTATTAATTCAATAACACGGAAATACTATGACTTTATCTTTAGTATGTTATGCTTGGCAACCTAAAATCATTGACATCTATCATGGGAATCGTTGGATTAATTACATATGATAGGATTTAATATAATGAAGAAAACTTTTATTAATATCTTTTAAAAATTTAATTCGATATTCCTAAACTTTGAAATGACTCGTAAAATTCTGCAACGAGTATATACATAAAATTTAAAACCATTCTGTTGGGAAGTTTTTGCGATATTACATGCGGACAGATGGAAGGACACGATGATGATTATAAGTATCACGTATTTGAGTAATAATGAGTGCATCTAAGAACTGCTAAGCCATTAAAATTATAACTTTGCCAAGTAAAGAATTGTCAAAATTGTCTTTGCCAGCGGGCTTTCAATTTCTCCAATAAACATTCCTAAATGTGCAAATACACTTTCCTTTCGGCTTTACTTACACTTTGCTCGAATGTACTTTAATGTACAAACACAAATCATATTACATATACTAGAATAGAAGAATTGCCAGAAAAAAATATTGCTATTAATTTATAAATAAACATTTGCATAAATTTTATTATTAGTGTAGGGGGAAAAATGAAAAGTACTTCATTGCGAAAATTGCTTGAAAATGATGTGTGCAAATTTCCAACTTAAATGCAGTTTGAGGACAGTTTTGTTTCGCTACTTATTTAAAAAAATTGTTTGTGAGTAAAATTTATGTATGAAAGAGTTAAATTAGTAGTATTTATCTAAAATATTGTTACTACTCCTGTTTAATGTTTATTTACATTTTGAGGTTTAATTGGAAAAAAAACAGTTTCGTTGATGCAAGCAAGACAGAAAAATGCTTCTAGCACGAGAATACGCGGGCTTAGAAACTCATTGTTTAAGTAATATATTAAATAACATTTTAAAACTCTGTTTGGACATTATACATGATGTTAATGTATCGCTCGAAAACAAAATCCCATAATCCTGTGTAATTAAAACTTCTATTATTAAACAAATAACTCTTAAATAAATATCTTATTATATTAAAGTTCATCGTTAATGATAATAATTCTGTTTTAAAAGATCAACCTCAGAAATAAGTATTTTTTTTTTTTTTTTTTTTTTAATAGGAAACGCATAAGTTTAGAGCTTTATTGTCATCCGAAAACACCATTATGCGTTAATGAGAAATTTCTACTTTTTTACTAATTTCATTCTTCTTAGACTTTTTTGTTCGCTAAAGTACTTTTTTTTTCTAACTTATTCATTCTTTCACCATTCTTTTAGAATATTCTCGCTACAAAAAGCCGTAAATAATCTACTAAGCAGCTTTTAATCTATGCAACCGTACTCATCGGCCCGGCTTTATGCAGCACAAAGACTTGTTTACACACGGATGAATTAAGTGATAACACGTTACATTGAATGGCCGAAAAAAAAAAAGAAACCACCAAAGTATCGGCAGCTTTGTTTTCTAATGACGAAGATGAAGATCAGAAATTACAACCTCTGGTCCTCTCACATCGATTGGACATCCTCGCTGATAAACATCTTTGTCTGCGCGAGAAAAGAGAGCAAGGCAGCCGCGTATAAGCAATGATTTTATAATTTAAAAGTTGGGAGAGACAAGTCAAGCATGGCAACACTTCTCTCATCAACGGAAAAGAACGGGGGGGATGCCATCTCTGCCCATCCTCCCCCACACACCTTGTCAACCGCGGCGTTATTAAAACGCTTTCGTTTTCTGCTCCATATGTCATACTAAATAGATGCTCACCCAGGCGGCCGGTAATTAATAGATCGGGCAACGGAATTAATTAAGTTGTGAAGTTGAGCGTGCGTAGAGAGCCCCCTTCATTTTTCTCTTTTCGCCCCCCCCCCCCCTGCAACAGCCTAACAAAAAGCACACGAACGTCTGCTCCAAAAATTTGGACACTGTAGATACAGATGGACAGCCAGCAAAGAAGAGCTCGTCACATCATTATCGCCCCAGCGAGCCCTTCAATTAGTGATGTACGTTGGCGCTTAATTCTTAATCCGGTGTTCTGTTGAGTGTAAAGGATTATACGAGATCATAAAACAATGCCGAGACAATTTTGACAACTATTGTTTGGCAAAGTTGTCCTTTTAATGTCTTAGCAGTTTTTATCTTGCCTCTCTTTCTGCAGCAAGTTAAAGCCTACTAGAGACACAAGTAACACATTATTTATTAATTAGTGATTTTTATTAAGTTAATTGACAGAATATTAAAGTACGATGTTCTGTAAATTTTAACATATGTAAGCCGTTAAAGATGAAATAAGTAGCGAAACAAAACTGTCCTCAAACTGCATCCAAGTTGGTAAATAGCACACATCATTTTCAAGAAATTTTTGCAATGAATTACTTTTCTCTTTTTTTTTCCTTTCGCTAATAATAAAATTTATGCAAATCTTCATCTATCGATTGATGGTAATATTCTTTTTGCCAATTTCTCTATTCCAGTATACATAATATGATTTCCTTTTGTATATTAAAGTACATTGTAGCAAAGTGTAAGTAAGGCCGAAAGTAGAATATATTTGCACATTTTAGAATGTTTATTGCAGAAATTGAACGCCCGCTGAGAAAGACAATTTTAACAACTCATTTTTTACAAAGTTATAATTTTAATGGTTTAACAGTTTTTAGTTGCCGCAATTCATACATTGGTACTCATAGTCGTTACCTGGTGCCCAGTATCTGATTATCACAAGGGTACATGGGATATATGCCCCGGACCCACATTTTCAAGGGGTCTCAAAATATATTTTTTCCGTACTCTTAAGATACAGACTGATTCAAATTTAAATTTATAGTTCACAGAAAATATTATTTTTTACCCATTCAAACAAACTAAACTATCGCAGTCTTCTTCACTACAGTAAAGTGTAATATAAATTTCGAAATCAAGAGCAGAACGGATATTACACAAATCCAACGTAAATACACATTTCAACCCTTCTTTAGTTCTACAGTTTTACTCACTCTAAATAGTATATAGGGCATAAGATGTTATTTTTTAATGCATTTTTACATAATTCCATAATGCATTCTTCGTCTTTTTTTTTTTTTTTTTTTTTTTTTTTTTTTTTAGAAAGCTATGGCTTACATTTTGAACTGCACATAAAGCTGTCAGTCTTGTTCATAATGCTATTTTCTTGAGAAAATGGGGCCCTGGCCCAATCTGTGTGTTTCGGATTCTAGTTAATAGTTATAATTGATCAGTCCCAGGGTCCTTCCGTCCGTCCACAAGTAACAGTGCAAAAATTTCCCAATCGAATAATATGCAATTTAACATATATGTTACGGTCAATTTGATTAATCGGTTATTATTAATAGTTACCGGTTATTATTAATAATAACCAAATGACATTCAATAAAACTGGTTCACCTGCTTTTCGTCCATTATATTTCCAGCATAATATATTGTATATATATGTATTGTCTTTCTTTTAAATCCTTCAATCTGTTTATTTCATTTTCCATTTTCCTGCGGAAATCTTTCAATAAAAACTTATGACTTAATATTACTTTTTCTTAAATTTGTCAAACTAATTTTTTTTTTCATAAATCGCGTGCAAATCTTGCAGTAGTAAAGTAATTGTTGTACTAAGAATTTTATTTATTTATTTATTTCAATTGCTGCAAATGCTATAATGAAAAAAGTTTATTTTTTCCTGTCATTGTTGTGTGAAAGCTGGTTTTGTCAGAGCCATGTTAAGACTGTATTCAAATTTTTGAACCCTCCCCATTCTTTTCCCCTTGAGCCGATTTTGCTCATTTTCAATCCCCGCCGAGATATTAACCATCTCAATGTATTTGGCGTCTTTTAAGACGATTCGTGCATAATTGCGACTTTTATCGTGCGGATAAAATTTAGTACACACATATATAAATATATATATGTATATATACTTTCTAGATAGGGATGGTTTTGAGTTCCTGGGGTGGTCATATAATGAAAAGTTAAGAAGAAATTTTTCAAAAGTCGTACCATAGTAACGACTGCAATAGATAGCATTTCTTACGAAATCTACCTGAAATGCATAACATTTCAAAACGGAAAACTTTTGACTATCCCTGTAAATAAATTAATCATGGTAGGAACTTTCTTTTCAATAGGGTTCGTACTAGGGTAAACATTAATAACATTCAAAAATTTCATGGCAAATTTTATGGCCGAATATATTTAAGAGAGTTAGAACCAGTGTTCTCGCTGACATTCGATCAACGTTAGTAATTTGGCTAATTAAAAATAAAAACATTCGCCAAATGAAAAAAATATTAGCAAAATAGATTCGCCGTGTAACACACACACACACACACACAAAAAAAAAAAAAAAAAAAAAAAAAAAATTATTCCTTTAATGTACCTTCTGTTTTTCAATACGTTCTAAAGTAACCTATGTTTTTATAACTGCGGCAACGATTATTATAAATCTAATTTCAACTATCCGCTACAAACATATTAAATTTTTTTATAAATTAAAATTATGTATATATGCATGTGATGAAAAACGAAAGAGAAAAGAAAGAAAAAGCAAAAATTGAGGATTAGTAATTTGGCGAATCTAATCGCTTGTTTACTCGCCAAATGAAGAATTTAGTCGCAATTTGGCGAAATGGCGAGCTACAGCGAGAACCCTGGTTAGAACATGGACAGACGGACAGACAAACCTAAGCATAAACGCTTTTCAACAAAGTTGAAAAGTGTTAAAAATATATTAATAACAGGGTTTTTTTTCATTCAATTAAATACTACCATACATAATTAAATCATTGATTCCCTAATATGCCGATGATTTTAGCTTGTCATAATGATAATATACTATTTAAGTCATATATCTCCGTGTTACTGAATTTAATGTATATGATCGTAATAAATTTTTTATTCATGCAGTTTTGCATAAGAGTGCAACAGCTATTGCATCAATATTTGCATATTTATAAAACTAGTTGCCGCGAGAGAGGCGGCCTCCTTTCGTCTGCAAATTTATTTGAAACTCGAATATCTGACTCTCTAGCGGAAGCCATTTCGACAGGTCCGTAACCATGCTCCGAATATCCTATTCCCTAGAAAAATGACGGAAAAATTGAGAAATTGATACCGGACAGATTTAAACGAAAAATTACACAAATTAAAGACATTGAAAATAAATAAGGATTAGGTTTGGAGCAACAAAGCTACCAAGGCGTACTTGGAGATTCGAGCTTAATATTAGTCTATATAATAAAACGAGCACACCACATTTGCCGCATTTACCATATAATTTCGACTTGTTTATATTATCTCTTTTTCTGTATCAAATTATCGCTTACTAAATGTATAAGCACATAACTAATTAATTAGGGATTTTTAAAAATAAGTACGGTTATCTTAAATGACAAAAAATTAAACTATGACATTCTATAATTTAGAACATATGCAAGTGCTATAAAACAACTTAATGATAGTTTTTCATGTTATTTCTGCCGGGGTCACTTCTTTTTGTCTTATTTTCATATACGATAAAATTCATGCACATGTTTAATTATGACGTGATGGTATTCTGTCATTATCCGAGATTATATCTCAGCATAAATAAGCAATTTAAACTAGTATGATTCATGAAGTTTGTACTTTTGACATGTTTTTATATGCATTTAGTGCAAGTAAATAAAGACAAGATTTATCACTAACAAGTTGGAAAGTGCACGTCAAGCGTAGTAAATGAGATGCGTTCGTACTGTAACAAAGTTTTAAAAATATTTAGATCTTATAGTGCAATAGTTTACAATACTTCGGATACAGTATAATGGCTGGAATCTTTTGTGTGCCCCTATAAATACTATCTGTTTTCTATTATAAAAGAAATAACGTGTAGTAAACCTCAGCAATATATATCAATTTCATAAAATGTGAAATAGTTCAATAGTATTAAAACGCGCCCCCAAACAGTGTTACCTCCTAACCATTATGTAACGGCAGATACTTTTGTGTGGCTCTGTTAATTTATAACAATATTCTTGAGACCACATATTGTACAAAAGGCATTTTTAGTGTATACTTCATAGATGCATATCAATTCTATTATGCTCGAAAGCGTGTACAATCATTAGAATAATGATTGTACGTAACAATATTTTTAAGAGCATACATCTCTTAAAAATATTTTTCCCATTGAGCGTCATGTAACCGAATGCTTTTGATTGTCCCTGTAATTGAATCATACACCCAATTTTGGTAAAATTTAAAATGACTTGACAAAATTATGCAATAATTATATATTTTCAATTTCAAATAATTCGGTCGGGTAGTTTTTGCGTTGTTATATGCGGATAGACGGACAGACGAACAGACGGACGGATTGAATGACAGTTACAATGTTACGTTTTTATATAATTACGAACGCACCTAAAAAAGTATATTTTCTGGTCACCTGTGCGCTGTGTTTTTTTTTTTTTTTTTTTTTTTTTTTTTTTTTTTTTTTCACTTACACCCCTTGACTTCTAACGTCCTCATATGCGTTTACTGTAAGTAAATAAAGACAAAATTTATTACTAAAAAGCAATGATGTTCAAATAAGCTGTAATTTTTTTAATATGAAATGGCAATAATGACAGGCGAAAATATCTGCCTTCAGAAAGTACATTTTTGCCGGCAGTTTTTATCATACGCAGGAAACGAAGTGTAAATTTAGACTCATTGTTTATCTTCTGAATTCGGAGAAAAAATTTTATACTATCTCTTTAGGCAGGATAATCACGTGGTAAGTCGTTCTGGGTGTACAAGAAAGTGACTGCTTTTTGATGACATGGAAATTAAGTTCCAAAGTTTCCCTATTTTAAAATTCTTTGTGTTTTTATGTGAAATCGTGTTTAACGTCGTGTGTTAATCGTGTGAAATCGTGTTCAATTTTTTATAAGAAAAACTGCTTTTATGTTAATAATATTAATTTCAGTTAATCAAATAAATTATTTAGTGTTTAACAAACATTTCATTTTAGATTAACTTTAAACACGATTATTTTAACCGTTAAATTAATTCTGACAGATGTAAATTAACATCTGTTAAAACATTTCATTGTCTGAAAGGTAACGAATATCATTTTTTGCGTACTATTCAATTCATATTCATATGACAATAGTCTAAGGAAGAATTTTTAGAGATGTTTAGAAAATATTGTATTACAATTAGATTTAACTTATATTACAACTTTCTAATACTTTTTGCGTTTAATCATGCATGTTTCTTCCAGGAAAGTAACTTTTATTTTAAATTTAAAGAGTGAAATATGTATTTTCTAATATTATAATAATTTTCTAACTTACATTATTTTTGTAATTAGAAATGACCTAAACTTTTTCGGGTTTCATGTACTATTGATAGTACATGTCATTTCATCGAGCATTATTTTGTCTTAACAATTATTTTGTTACTTTTTACATACAGAAATGATAGTATATGTCCATGCATTTCTTATTATGACTTCATTTATATTTTGAATTTAGTAATAACAATAATAATAACAGATAACTTAATTCTCTTTAAAGCGCTGGCAATTCCTTTATTTTAACCTATGTTTCACTTTCTATGTTTCAGTATTTAAGTTTAAAATACAGGTTACTTTTCTGAACCAAATCATGTGTAATTAAAAAAAAGCATTAGAAAGGTGTGATATCTGTTAAACCTGTTGTAATATATTTTCCTAACGTCTCCAAAATCCCTTCCTTAGCTTATTATCATACAAAAATGATTTGAATAGTATAGAAAAAAGTAAATCCGTAGAGTTTAAAGCAATGGGGTAATCTTTAAACATCAATAAGTCTGTTTGAATAGCTACGATTAACATAATTAAATTAAAATAAATTTGTTCTCAAAATGGAAAAAAATTCGGACCCGAAAGAGTTAACATTGATTCTAAGCTTTCTGAAGCATACATGAACTTTTACGAAGTGAAAAAATTTTCAGAACTAAATTTAGAACTAACTCTGCGGCTAAAATATAAAACTATCACAATAAAATTCTAAATATTTCTCATTTATTAAATTATACAAACATAAAAAAATTTATGGCGTATTTATCAATCAAAAATTTTATTTCCAATTCTCTTTTCCACTTCTCATTTTCACGTTCGAAAAGACCATCTAAATAGCTTCATGATCAACTTTTACACACAATTAATATTTTACTAATTAGAAGTGGCCATAATACTGATTTTAAAACTTTCTGAAACATATATGAACCTTTATGAAGTGAAAAAGTTGAAATTTAGGACTAACTCTGCCACCGGAATATAAAACTCTCAAAATAAAATTTCAAACTTCTCTCGTTTATGAAATATATAAATTCAAAAATTTTATGGTGTGTTTATCAATCAAAAATTCTATTTCCCATTCTCTTTTGCATTTCTCCTTTTCATGTACAAAGAAACCATCTAAATAGCTTCATGATCAACTTACACACATAATTAATATCTTACTAATTAAAAGTAGCCTTAACACTCATTCTAAGCTTTTCTGAAGTATATATGAACATTTACGAAGTGAAAAATTTAGAATTTTAAAACTAACTGTACCGCTGGCATATAAAACTCTCGCAATACATTTTCAAACTTCTCTCGCTTATGAAATATATAAACATCGAAAAGTTTATGGCTTGTTTATCAATCAAAAATTCTTTTTCCCATTCTCTTTTAGACTTCTCCTTTTCATGTACGAAGAAACCATCTAAATAGCTTCATAATCAACTTTTACACACAATTAATATTTTGCTAATTAGAAGTAGCCTCAACGCTGATTCTAAACTTTCTGAAATATATATGAACCTTTACGAAGTGAAAAAGTTAAAATTAACTCTACCGCTGGAATGTAACACTCTCACAATGAAATTTTAAACTTTCTTCATTTATGAAGTATGTAAACATCGGAAATTTTATGGCGTGTTTATCAATCAAAAATTCTATTTCCCATTCTCTTTTCCACTTATTCTTTTCATGTACGAAGGAACCATCTAAATAGCTTCCTGATCAGTTTTCTTAATCAGATTTTTTTTCTTATTTATTTTCTAATATTATAAATTAATTGCTAACTCATAATTAATATTTTGGTAATTAGAGATGTATTCTAAGCTTTTCTGAACAGTATATGAATATTTACGAAGTGAAAAAGTTAGAATTTAATACCAACTCTACCGCTGACATATAAAACTCTCAAAATAAATTTTCAAACTTTCTCTCACTTATGAAATATATAAACATCGAAAATTTTATGGCGTGTTTATCAATCAAAAATTCTATTTCCCATTCTCTTTTCCACTTCTCCTTTTCATGTACGAAGAAACCATCTAAATAGCTTCATAATCAACTTTTACAATATGTTTCATAGCTCTTCTCTCTTAGTTCACGCAACGTCTGCTTCAATCCTTCCCGGGTCTGTCTGAAACCTTTCAAAAGCCTTTGGTTGAAGGAAAAAAAATAGAAGGCTTTTACCTTAGCAGGAAAAAGTGCTTTTGACACATTTCTTTTTTCCCGTTTCACTCGAAATAAAGTGGCGGGCTTAAGCCGGCCTTGCAGGGGCGTCGTTTTTCAAGCGCCCCGGCATTAGAGTGGGACTTAAGCCTTTGACAAATTTGCTCGTAGCTTTTTCTTCCTTTGCTATGGGACATCTAGGATTTCGAGAAAACGGTGAATACCACGTCGTTAGCTCAAATGCCACACTTTGTTATTATTTCGTTATTTTTCTGCCAGTAAAAAGGATTGCAATTATTTATTTTAATTAGTGCTTGTTTCAGGCTTTCTTTTTTTAAAACAAAAACAAAAGTCTGGATATACAAGAGCTTTGTGGTAGAGGAATGGAGGACATTTTTTAGATACGTTAGTGGAATTTCAAAGAAAAAAAAAAGGTAATTAAATAATGGAAAAAAAGTCAAATTAGGTTTTATTCATGCATTCAACATAGCTTTAGGAATTTCAGATTTCAAAAAGGTTTTTTATCATACTTTTTTTTTAACTAATTAATTAACATTTTGTTTAAAAAGCTAAATAATTCCTAGTCTAGTCTAGTCAATTTTTTGCATATGTATGTGAAATGGGAAATAATTTTTAACAATAAAACAGAAGGATAATTTTTTTGACTCAATTAAATTCTGATGGAACTTAGTATTTGGAAATATTAGCATTTTGATTTATAAAGAATTTTAATATAATCTGCAAACAGGCAATGATTTTTTTAATTATTTCATTATTTAAATTAAGTTTTTTTCATAAGTGAAATAAAATTAGTTGCTAAAATTGTAAATTAATAAATTAAAAACTATATTCATTGTTAATTAACATTTTGTCAAAATAGCTAAATAATTTTTTTTTCTTTTACATATGCTTGTTTAAAATGATATAACCTTTAACAATAAAACAGAGGGATATTTTTTTTTTTTTTGATAATGATTTAAACTATGATGGAACTTGGAAATTGAAAATATTAGTACTGTGGTATTTTCGGAAATTGAAAATAATTTTCAAATAAACAATGATTTTTTTTATTATTATTTATATTAAGTGCATTTCATAAGTAAAAATAAAACTAGTTGCTAAAATTGGAAATTAATTAATTAAAAAAAAATTAAATAAAAATACAATTAAAAATAGAAAATTGAAGACGACAGTATGTATAAATTAGAAAAAATATACTAATTATAATTTAAATTTAATCAAGTACAAACAAAATAAATATTTCAAAAAGACAAATGATAACAAAAATGCAAAAAAAAAAAAAAAAAAAAAAAAAAAATGAAAAGGATTAAAAACAATTTTATTAAAAAATTATGAAATATGTATTGTTTATCTTATCATTTATCTACTATTTTTTTTACAGAAATAATCTTTCTCTTAAAATATTTACATAACACTTTATTGTACATCCAGTCTTATTTCAATTAATCCATTTTTAAAAGTTCATGGAGTTTGATGCATCACGCAGCTGTGTCAATTCTAAAACATTTCGAAACATAATACTCAACTCTTCCTTAACAAAAGCACAGTAAAAAAAGTACCCTTCTCCACTTTATCAATACACAACGAAACATGCCGTGTTTGTATTTCGGGTTTATCCTGTACTGAAGAATTGTGAAAAGAAAGGTGAACAAATTGGTGGGTGTGAATGAAAGTTGCGTATAAAAAAAAAAAAAAAAGCAAAAAGAAAATTTAAAGGCTTGAGCACTACAAACAACTCTAAATCAAACAAGCTATAGAGAATATTTTGGAATCTATGGTTTTGTGAGATTTTTTTTCCCTGCTCTTCGTGAAGTATTTTATTTTTCGATGAGCCTATTGTGGCATGTCTTTTGTTCTTCAACAGTTACTTTCCGTAGCAGAGAGGGGTTGAGCAAAAATTTCTAAAAAGAGCTTTTCGTAAATAAAAATAGTGATGAAAAAATAATTGTCTTGAATTAAGTTAATAGAGGAGTCATTTATGATGTTCAATAATGAATTCAAAATGGTTTTGTCTATCAGAATAAATTACAAAAGAAAAAGGTTATAAACGCTTAAGACTACTTGGTAGAATGCCAGTGAATTGCCAATAGTTTTCAAATATCTTAGAATAAAGGAAGGATTTAAGAAAAATTCAGTTACCTATGCCTTGTTATTCATTTGCCGAATATTAGTGAATTGGCAGCAGTTTCCAATTCGCAAGATCAAAATATTTAAAAAGTTTGGTCTCATGATTCTTTGATAGAATTTCAATGAATTGGTAAACAGTTTACAGTTGCCAAGATACAGAAAGAGGGAAAACTTTTACAGTTGCCGGCGTTTCAAGGTATTTTGCTAGAATACTGATGAACTGGCAACAGTTTCCAGAGCTTGGATAAAAGAGGGAGGCTAATTTTACAAGTGATCTATGCATTGCCATTCTTTGGTAGAATATTAATGGCAGGAATTTTTTAGTACAATGACAATGAATTGTCTGATCTTTTAAATTCGCCTGAAGGAAAAGATAATTATAATTTTTTAAACATACCAATGATTTTTTGGATTACTTTGTATAGTGATAATAAATTGGAATCCTTTTTTAATTTGTAGTTTTGAAGACAAGATATTTTTGTAAAAAATCTATACTGATTAATCTTCGTTAAAATATTGATGAATATACACAACTCTTCCTGAACAAAAGCATAAAAACGTACCCTTCTCCATTTTATGGAAACACAGCGAAACATGCCATGTTTGTATTTCGAGTTTATCTTATACTGAAAAATTGTGAAAAGAAAGGTGAACAAATTGGTGGGTGTGAATGAAAGTTGCGTGTAAAAAAGCAAAAAGAAAATTTAAAGGCTTCAGCACTACAAACAACTCTAAATCAAACAAACTATAGAGAATATTTTGGAATCTATGGTTTTGTGAGATTTTTTTTCCCCTGCTCTTCGTAGGTTATTTTATTTTTCGATGAGCCTATTGTGACATGTCTTCTGTTCTTCAACAGTTACTTTCCGTAGCTGCAGAGGGGTTGTACAAAAATTTCTAAAAAGAGCTTTTCGTAAATAATATGTCTGAATTAAGGAAGGATTTAAGAAAAATTCAGTTACTTGTGCTTTGCCATTCTTTTACAGAATATTAATGAATTGGAACAGTTTCCATTTGGAGGATTAAAATATTTAAAAACGTTAGGTCTCATGATTCTTTGGTAGCATTTCAATAAATTGGCAAACAATTTACAGTTGCTAAGATACAGAAAGAAAGGACACTTTTACAGTTTCCAACGTCTCAAGATATTTTGCTAGAATACTGATGAACTGGCAACAGTTTGCAGAGTCTGGATAAAAGAGGGAGGGAATTTTTAGATTGTCTATGCATTGCCATTCTTTGGAAGAATATTAATGGCAGAAATTTTTTGGCAGAATGACAGTGAATTGTCTGATGTTTTAAATACGCTAGAATGAAGATATAATAAAAATTTTGTAAATATATCAATGATTTTTTGGATTACTTTGTATAGTGATAATAAATTGGAGTCATTTTTAAATTTAATTTTTTGAAGACAGGATATTTTTTTTAATCTATACTGATTAATCTTCGTTAAAATATTAATGAATATACTCAACTCTTCCTGAACAAAAGCATAGAAAGTACCCTTCTCCATTTTATCAATACACAACAAAACATGCCGTGTTTGTATTTCGGGTTTATCCTATACTGTAGAATTGTGAAAAGAAAGGTGAACAAATTGGTGGATGTGAATGAAATTTGCGTATAAAAAAAAAGCAAAAAGAAAATTTAAAGGCTTGAGCACTACAAACAACTCTAAATCAAACAAGCTATAGAGAATATTTTGGAATCTATGGTTTTGTGAGATTTTTTTACCCTGCTCTTTGTGGAGTATTTTATTTTTCAATGGGCCTATTGTGACATGTCTTCTGTTCTTCAACAGTTACTTTCCGTAGTTGGAGAGGGGTTGAACAAAAATTTCTACAAAGAGCTTTTCGTAAATAAAAGTAGTGATGAAAAAATAATTGTATTGAATTAAGCTAATGGAGGCGTAATTTATGATGTTCAATAATGATTTCAAAATGGTTTTGTCTATCAGAATAAAGTACTGAGGGAAAGGGTTATAAACGCTTAAAGACTATTTGGTAGAATGCCAGTGAATCAGCAATGGTTTTCAAATTGTCTGAATGAAGGAAGGATTTAAGAAAAATTCAGTTACCTGTGCCTTGCTATTCATTTGCAGAATATTAATGAATTGGCAGCTGTTACCAATTGCAAGGATTAAAATATTGAAAAACGATAGATATCATGATTCTTTGGTAGAATGTCAATGAATGGGCAAATAGTTTACAGTTGCCAAGATGCAGAAAGCAGAAAAACTTTTACAATTACCGGCGTCTCAAGATATTTTGCTAGAATACTGATGAACTGGCAACAGTTTCCAGCACTTGGATAAAAGAAGGAGTAAACTTTTAGAAATTGTCTATGCATTGCCATTCTTTGGTAGAATATTAATATCAGGAATTTTTTGGTACAATGACAGTGAATTGTTTAATCTTTTAAATACGTCTGGATAAAGAAACAAAATTTTTTTTTAAAGTATATAAATGATTTTTTGATTACTTTGTGTAATAATAGTAAATTGGCATAATTTTTCAATTTACAGAAAACATATCAGCGTAACTTTAACACAAAAAAATCTTTAGGCCAGACAAAATTAAGTTAGCTAACATTAGAAGAAGAAAATAAAATTATAAACTACTAGTTTTTTTTCCTTCTCCTTTAAAAACAATTTGAGATTAGTATAAGTGTCTTTCTGAAACTCTTATGCTAATTAGCCGCCTAATATTTGATTTTATGTTTAATATCTACATGCTGACAAGTGAAAACATTGATTTGTTAAAGCCTCACCAACGGCTTAGAGGTTGTGCTCTCGAAACTGATAGACCGGAGATGCTGAATTCGAATCCAGTAGTGCCCGTCGGCCTAACCGTTGAAGTTTTCTATTGTTTTCTTCGAACTTTGAGTAACCTTGCGTAGATACGGGTTACGTTTCCTTAGAAAGACCCCTCCCTACACAGAGTCACTTCTGCTAGGGCCTATATCCCTCGTGCAGACAATAGATCATCATAAATAACACATCTTGATTTGTTGAATATGTCTAAAAATTTTTCAGCATTCGCCGAAATTGCATTCTTGGTTAATAGTTAATTTATAATATTTAGTGTAAGCGTTATTACAATAATAAGTAATGCATTTATCTGAAGTGTGTATCTCATAACCATCGATAAATATCGATAATATGTTAAGGAATAGTTATAAATATCGCTTATAAGTAGTAACGAAAGTTGAAGAGGACACTCATGCTTGTGGGAGGCCGCGATTATAGATTATTTTTAAAGGAATTATTGACGTAAATAGTAAGTTCCTGTTTAAGATATGCTTGAATTAGTCTAATAAAAGAGATTAAATAAGGAATAAACAGTTTAGTTTTAATCGTAGCTTTTTCGGCAGAAAAAATAGTTGTGTTAGTTTTTTAAAAAAAATGTTGATGTATGTAATGTAAAATATAAATTTTATGTATCAAATTTTATTTTATGAGGAAAATACTCTGATTTCAGAGATAAAGAATTATACTTATTAACACTGTAAATTTTGAAAGTAGAAATAATATCCCAGATACCGGGGATGTATTAGCATTTTTCGTTTTACAAATTAACAATGAATTCTGTTGAGCTTTTGATTTTTCTGGAGGTATTTACTGACACTGGAAAACAAATCTCATAAAAGATACTTAATCTCTTCCCGGCAAATACTGCCCCCTCCAGCTTCAATGAAAAAATTAGTATTTTGGAATAACAACACCTACCATTCATTTCACAAATCATGCGTTTCACAAAAATGAATTAAAAAATGTGTCTGAAAATAGCCCATAAATTCACAATGTATAACATAATGAAAATTTTTAATACATATTTCTAAACTTAAAAGTATAAAATTGGCTATTCTGACGAAATTATTGAAGCAATTTGGAATAGAAATAAGTTTACCATTAAAAAAAAAAAACATGAATTAATTATTGAGTTATAGTTTATTTTGATCATGTGACGACCAGTTTTCATTTCTGTTGTTATCATGTCCGAAACTCGGTTCAAATGCGTCGTTGACGCTACTTTCTGAAGGCTCTGTTCTGTTTTGCAAAACATGGAAAACCGTCTTTCAATAACATAGTTTCTGAATAACAATATCTGCGGATTTCCGAACAAAAATGAATTAACAGTGTATCTGAAACTAGCCCGTTTGGATTTCAGAACATTTTAAAAATTGGTGGCGTGTGAATTACGTAACTTTTGAATTTCTTTCAGTAAGATTAACAAGTTATTTTTGTTTGCAACATCAAAGAATTATAGATTAACCCCTTCGCGACAGGATCTTTTACGAAATTTTTAATCTTTTGTCACCGATATTTACAAACGGAAATGTGTGCCTTATTGAATCAAGAAAATGTTACGGTTAAATAAGGCGAACTTTATAGTAAAATTTTACTGATGAGGATAAAGAAGTTTTATGTGCACCTCATGCGGCACGTATAACGGTCGATCGTCCCCAAGGGGATTAAATCATGAATCCAAGCGATGAATCCGTTTCAAGACATCTCTCAGTATTTACACTGTAAAAAATGACAGATGTCTGTTAATCTAAAAAAAAAAAAAAAAAAAAAAAAAAATGTACTATAATTAAGAAGGGAAAAAAATGCAATAACCTCTATAAAATTACAGATTATTCAGAAAAATCATTCCTTTATGTTTAAAAACCCACAGAAAACTACTTATTTTCGAGATATTAAGAAGAAGTTGTAAAAATAAATTTTTATTTAATTATCAAGCCCGTCATTTTTGGCAACATTTTTGAGTAGCTTTTTCACTGCAAAGATCAGTTTTCTCAAACCACAATTTTACTTTCTCGGATGCTTTCAGTTATTTGGTAAATATTTTGATATTCAGAAAACGTGTTTAACACTACAGTTCCAAACCTTTATTTGATGCGCGACCTACCTTTTGAATAATAATAATAATAATAATAATAATAATAAAAACAGAGTTTACATCAGAGTTAGTTACCAAGTTAGTTAAAATTAACAAGTTAGTTAAAATTAACCAGAGTTAGTTAGAACTAACCAGTTTAAACCTAGTTAATTTTAACTAACTCTGGTTAATTTTAGAACTAATTAAACTAACCAGTTTTAAACTGGTTAGTTTTAACCTTAAGTCACTTTCTATATGCAGTTTATTTCTGTACTTGTTTTTTAAAAACAACAAAGTAGAAAAAGCATATTCACACAATATGTCGTGTTGAACCCCATGAAGGACCTCACAGCTGATTTAGATATTTCTGGATATTATTTTCTTATACATTCAGAATTAAATTAAGGATTTTCCCTAGAAATATCATTTGCAGTTAAAATTCTTATATTTTGTAAACAGATGAAAGAAAAGATATTTATTTGTAACAAACCTCGATTGTTCCACGACCCACTAAAACATCCGCCGCGACCGGGTTGGGAATAGTTGGTTTAACAAGTAACTGATATTAGCGTGAAAATTAACATTATTGTCTTACAATTGCATGCACAAATTCAGTTATGCAGCTAAAAATTTTTACTTGAGAATTGATAAAATATATAAATCAATTATCCGGATGCGAAGTAATCACTTAAGGCTACAGTTGACTCTCAAAACTTTTTTTTTTTTAATTTTCAATGAATTTTTTCAAAAATTTCTGGAAATAATCATAATATGTATATGTCTTATTTCACAATTTTAAAACAAAATATATTTAATAATTTTTGAGATACAGATTTTTCTTTTTTTAAATTAACAAAAAATGGCAATATTTCAAAATGTTCCACGCGAAATTCTTTATGCCCAATTTTTCTGATTTTTTGTTTAAAATGCTCTCTATGTATGTGTTAAAAAATGTTACTAAGCATTTTTAGCATATTACTTGTAAAACATTTTAAAAAATTATTTTAACTTAATTCTTTTGTATTTTCCGTTAAATAATCATTAAAAATTTCATATAACTGAAATTAAAAAAATTTACATGCGTCTAAAAATTTTTTTTTCTAGTAACATTTGTTAATAATACATAAAGAGCATTTTAAACAAAAAATCAGAAAAATTGGGCATGAAGAATTTCGCATGGAACATTTTGAAATCATGAAAACGACGAAAATATTCATTCTGAGAAAAACAGGTTTTAGTAACTACAGTGGTTATAATTGCTTAATATTTTCCTACTGACACAGTGTCAGCTATTAAGGGACATAATATCATTTCTAGCTTATATGTAAGTGTTTTATGTTTTTATGGTAAATTCACATAAAATATGTGGCTTCGACAGCAATTCATGCAAAGGACGTAAAGTATCTGAATTTAAAAAAAATCTTCTCAAAAATAACTTTTTGTATTTTCTAATGATTTTTTTTTCTAGAAATATTCATGGTACAAATACCTCTTATTGTAAAATTTTTTGTTAAATATATTAAATATTTTAAATATATTAATATTTTTTTAATTTACGCTAAAATGATTGGGGACAAAAAACAATTCCTCTAAATACATTGTAAACAAACGCTTAAAGAAATAGTTAAAAGTTATAGTTAAATTATTGTTTTGCGAAAACACAAAATTATTAGTTTCAGTGCAAAATAATAACATTTTGTATGGTAAAACTAAAACTAGACTAAATTTTACGGATGTGAATCGGCAAAAAAGTAAACAAAGGGGCGTGGCACAATCAGCTGATTGGACAAAAACGCTTCTAACTCCAGTAAAAATAATCGAAATTGAAAAATTCTTTTTGTGTTCAATAGCAGGGAATTCATATAATGTTATTATGCTAAAAATGAAAATTCGACAATTTGATGATTTTTGGAGATTTTGAAAGTCCACTGTAGCCTTAATGCATTGTAAAAGCAATCGGGAAGCGTTTCCGAAAATTACCGACAGCTAATAAATATTTATCTTTGTAAATTCTTCTTTAAATTTAGAAAATGAATTGTTTTTTGAGATTTCTAAAGATAAAGGAACATTATTTGAAAACTTGGGTGACTCGGAACGGGTTATTATATATTTGTGGTCGTGATTATTGTACATTATTGTTGATTAAGAAATATCTGTCAATTTTTAGAGTGTATGCAACAACTTCATTCACGGCATTTAAGGATTATTTTGATACTAGCGCACATAAATATATTAATTGTTGTGGTATGTGGCAGGCGCGTGGAATCTCTATGTCAAATTATCATAGCAAGTTTTTTAGAGAAAAAAAAAAAACATTGAAAAAAAATATTCCCTATATATTTTTTTTTATAAATGTTATGTTAGCAGCTGTGATATTTTTATAACATTTTATCTTCTTTTATATTAAAATCTTTATCTGCGTTGAATCTCAGAGAATTTTACCTCTCTTTTGGAAAATTTTCAATATTTAAACAGTCCCTTTAATTGCCGGCGAGAGCTGTTAGAGAAACAAGAAATAAAAAACCTCTGACGGAAAGCAGGATTGCATCCTAAAGCTAGGCCCTGCTATTCATCCTAGTCCTAAGTGGCGGTTGGACCCCTGGACCCCTTAATCCGAGGCTCTTTATCTCGGGCCCCCAAGGCCCGCGCCCAGTCAATTTAAACTCACCTAATGCAGATGTATTACGACGCCGATGGGCTTTAGAGTGGAAAGAGCCCTTTGGTCCTTGTCAATGACAGCCCTTTCGCAAAAGCATGGGTTGCAAGAGGATATTTCTGGCGGAGGCGTTTTCTCGCCAACGGTGCCAAAGGTGCGATGGACACAGATGGGAGTTAGAATTTTTTTTTCCATATTTAATAAAGACGTAAAATGATGATGTAGAAATGGAGGATGGAATAAAAAGGGAATACGTAAACTATAAGTTCTTGGCTAGACTAAAATTTTTCTTTTCTTAAACTGGTGGGAGATTTACAATTATATAATGTGATTATTTTAAAAATGTATTTATTTATCAGGGTAACAAAGTATTGATTTTTTTTAGATGTTTGTCATATAGACACAGAAGATTTGTTGATAAATATGCATTTTTTTTTAGCTTAATTTATGAAAGATTCGAAATCTTCAGAAAATATTCATACCAAGTGAATTTAAAAATCGAAAATTTCATTATTTCATATGTACAAAAAAAAAAAAAAAAAAAAAGTTTTAAAGAAAAAAATGGATTAAAATAGCATGTTTATTACATTTAATTTTTTTTCTTTCAAGTACGATTCAACAATACAATCAGGGCTGCCACAAGCAATTATTTTTAATTCAATTTCGCACCACTATTTTCAACTTAAAAATCTGTTACATTTGCTTTGACAACATTTGCAAAAGAAATATACTGCAAAATGTAATTTCTTCAAATAGTGGTAATATAAAAATAGAATATAAAGAGAATATAAAAATAGTCAACTGCGGCAGCCCTATATAATAGTAATCCAAAATTCTGCAGCTTGAGATTTTTTTACTTTTATTTATAATCACAAGAGTTTCGTAACTTCGTACATAATTGCTGAAACTTTCAGGATTTTCCTCAAAATACTGACCATAAACAAGAGGTAATTGAAAATGACCATTTGTGTATACGACTCCATTAGTAAAAAAATGAGGTGATTGTGAGAATTTCAAAATTTTGTTTCCCTAAAGAAAAACTCTTGATTATTTTCTCTATCACAATATTGTATGAAGATCTTCTTCAAATTTTAGCAACAAAATTAGGACTTGGTGCATAAAAACTATCCTTTTGTATAAGATTAGGTCATAATCAATCAAGTAATAGTACACATATAAATATAATAGTCAAAGGTCTGAATACAGCAACATACATTCTAACGAACACTCTCATTTTAAAATAAATAAATAAAACCAAACATTTAGTGAAGAATATGCTGTGGTAATTATTAAGATCTACTTCGCACAGAATAATATAAACATAAAAACAACGTCAAGAACACCAGAATATGGAGCGTATTCAAGTGAGAAGCTCATTGGCCAATAGGAAAACAAGAAATGTGTTTTCCAGCCAATAGAAGAATAGACAAACTGCTGGTAGTATTAAAAAAAAAAGAGGATTTTATGTAATATTTCCAACAAACTGATAAAGGAAAAGTAGTAAATTCACAATTAACAATATTGTCAAAATTTTTGTAGATGTGAAACTCAAAAACTCCTATTGAGTTAACCAGCACATGGAATATGTAAAATATTAATTGCCAGTGCAGTCTTTCCTATATTGGACAGACAAAACGGGGTTTAAAATCTCGTGTTAATGAACACCAATAATATGTTCTAAAACAGGGCGTTTATAAGTCTCCAACATTTCTGGGATATGAATCACTCTTTTGATTTCAATTCAGCTAAAATCATCTCTAAATCCACTTCTATGCGTGAACTTAACTTTTTTGAAGCATTTCATAGCTACAAAAAAAAAAAAAAAAAAAAAAAAAAAAAAAAAAAAAAATTGACAATATTGTTAATTGTGAATTCGGTATTTCCTTTTTATAAGATTTTCGGAAATATTACATAAAATCTTCTTTTACTTATTACTACCAGTCTTTTTCACATTTTTGGTTGCATTAGCAATTCTATTCTCCTATTGGTTTCTACCCTTATTTACTGTTTTCCTATTAGTCAACGAACTTCTCATTTGAATCCGCTTCTTTTCTATATAATTGAACAAGTTTCGTTTACTCGTTGTTCTGTGGACTGTACACTATATGATACCAAAAATTAATATTCTCTAAGTTTACATATTCTAGCGTTTTAACATTGTTTTTTAATTTATAATATAATATATATATTTTTGGTATATGCCGTATATCTTCTGGAGTTATAATTATGTGTAACATCTGTTTCTCAAATAAAGCTAAAATGAATACTCAGAGGCGTGCATCCGTTGCCAGTAGTGTATATATTTTTTTCTTGTTGTCTTTAGCCAACAGCATTGGTCATATTTTTATTACTGCGGATAATATTTTGTTAATTAATTTAGGTAATGAAAAATTTCAAATATCCTACAAAAAACAAATATCTCCTACATCAAATAGTGTGTTAAAACATAAATGAGCAACAAAATTTGAATGTTAAATTCTTGAAAAATGAGTATTGTTTTGTAAATACATGCATATATATATGTATATATATATATATATATATATATATATATATATATATATATATATATATATATATATATATATATATATATATTGAAGAAAACATTTTTATTATTTATTTATTTGTTTTTATTTATTTATTTATTTTTATTTATTTATTTATTGTTAACGAATCTGACTGCTAAATAAAATCTATTTAATTCCTCCATAAATCATAATCTGTTGTTCATTGTAAGGTATAAATGAAAAAATATAAGAATTTTTCTAAAATTTTGCATTTTAAAACTTGAAAATGCACTGAAAAGATAATTATGTACCTCTTCTCATCATTATCAAAATAAGGAAATTTAAATGCCAAAAACTCCGATAAAATAAATAACACGGAAACCCTGCAAATGGAAATCAGAAAAGAGTGCACGCCTATATGTCGATCCTTAAGCTAGAAGGATTGAGTCCCCTCCTGTGCCCGCAATGCATCACAGATAACATACCATATATATCCCTTTTCCCCTATTACATTAAAGAACCAAGATCTAAAAGAGAGGGGGCTTGTTAGCTTAATAAAGCCAATAGAGACCACAGGTCCTCCAATTTCAACCTCCTTATACTTTTTTTCCCATAAATATGTTTTTTTACCCTCTTTACTGGGATATCTTCAATTTTTTTCTTCTTCCTTAGAAAATCTTTTTAAGATTAAGGTTTGGTGTTTTCTAAAGAAAACCAGCAACCTTCTTATTCTTTTCTATATGCAAGCTATTTGAGGAAAATTCCTCAAAAAGGCCTTCCCTTCTCTTAAAGGCTGTATTTATTCACCGCCATTGTACTCTTATACACTCTGTCATCGCATTTTACATGCGAAAAAGCGCGGGTGGACTATCTATCTAGATTTACGGAAATAGCGGTGTTTAAAAAAATATAAAAGCTCCGGTCTTTTATACGCAAAGGCCTTATAGTGTAAGAGCTATCTACGGATTATAAATGCAGTAGGATTAGGATAGATCTTGAGTGAGCCTTAGATTGTATAAGGTTTGTTTATTTGGAGGGAGTGTCGGGTGACAGAAAGAATTTTTAGAGGGATTCACATAAAAAAAAATGGGGTGAGAACAAGGGGTACCGATCAGAAATCAAAAGATTTAGAGGAATTTGCATTTGGAAGACATTTTGAATGGAATCGAAGAAGGCAATGAAATCGTTAAGCTTATTGCCTATAGTTAAAGTTTATTTTCCGAAAAAGGGACTTCGCCTTAAGTAAAGAAAACAGTCTTATTGATGTTTTTACGTGAATACTTTGAAGAGTTAAATTCTGGGATTCCGATTCTGCTTAGAGTGCCTGTTTTATTTATTTCCAGATGGTACGTCTTCGACAATAAAAGCTTAGATAAATCTTGTATGAATCTGATAAATAATTTCGTGTAAAGAGTTTTCTGAATGTTACTATATTAATGTAGAAATTTTCTTATTTGATAACTAAACTTAAAAAAGAATGTATATAAATCTAAGGTGTGAAATATATACATAATTAGTTCACATAAATTGCTTCATTTTTAAACCTACTGCGAACCTATTCCATTTATTTGTATTAAATTTCCATATCAAAAATTATTGTAAAAACCGATTAAATATTTCTTAAGTCAGATTGGGATATTTATTTATTTAGAATAGCTTTTCATACTCTCTCCTGACCACCAAGGAAAAGGGCAAAATTACAATGTTATTTTTATATAAACTTCTTAAGAAGTCAAAAAAAAAATAATAATAATCTAACATGACATAAAAATTAATTACGCATTGGATTATAAACTTTGAGAGTATTAATAATAACAAAAAAAATTTAAAAGTGGATTGTATTTGTGAAATTATATTAATTTAAAAATGTTTTTACTTCAATGAAACCTACAGCTTAATGAACGGATATATCAGTCCGCGGCGGTAAAAAGGCCATCGTTCATAATACTGCATAATAACAATCCGCACTCTTTTGATATTTCCTATTGGTCCTTTGTAAATGAGTAATTTCGGAGTACTTATTTTTACAAGGAAAAAAAAATTAAAGTCCAATAAAATATCATAATAAAGATGAAAAAAGTATCCAGTAAAATAAAGATGAACATTTTAAAGAAAAATGTTATATTTAATGCGAACTTTTAGAGTTACATTAATGGTTAATAACTTATGAGAAATTTCATGTCCTGATTAAAGTTTTCATACTTTTGTTTTTTATAATGAAAAAAAAAGTGTGTGTATTTATGCTTATTAAAATATATATTAAATCCTATTAAAAATGCCAAAGCACAATTTATGCTACAGATTTCGATCTTTTCTTGTTAATTGTGAGAATTATAATTTGATGCCAATTATTAGGCAGGGCATTTCAAAAACAAAAATCCCTAAAACTGAAAAAAAAAATTTTATAATCACAATTCTCCGACTGGAAAAAAATCATAGATAAGTGCTGGAATGTGACTTATCAATGTTATTTCTTTTTATATTATTTCTTATATTATTATTATTGCCATTTGTATCAATTAATCCGAATTTTGCCCACCATTTATTTATATTGGTTAAATTACGTCTTAAATCACAAATTTTATTAAAAATAATTATTGGAATTTTTAATTCATAAATGTGTTTGTAATTCAATTTTTTCTTGAAACGTTTTACACTCATATAAATTGAATATATGTCCAGAAATTGTAAATTATTGGTATAATAACGCTAAATTATTGATAAGTACTCTCAACCGTTATTTAAAAAAAGTATAGTAGACAAAGTTACAGCGATTTATTTCTTCACATAAACGTGATATTCATCAAAAGAGGTAAGTAAATCTTTATATTCTCATAAGAGAAAGATAGAAGCAGAAAAAATATAATGTATACATTAGAGATTTTACATAAAATGTTTGATGAATATTGTTGAAATAGGTATCGAATTATGCAGTGGCGCCAACTTTTGAAAAATATTGGATTGGCTTAAAAATATTGGATGGGCTCAAAAATGTTTTGGTAAAATGATACGACCAATTTGTTCTTCTTTAAAGGGAGGACAAAAGGTTAAAGATAAGAATTTAAAGTGAAGCTATCATGTTTTAATAAAGATGCAATTTTATTAAATTATATTTCTATGCGTTTTTTCTTTATAAAGAAACTTATATTTATTGTAATATCACCATGTCATGAAAATGACTACAAATTGAAATAGGTGAAAGTTAAATATGAACATTTCAGTTATTTGGGACTTATAGATGTCAGTTGGAGAATTAAAACACATGATAAATAAACTTTGTTTTAGGGAGAAAAAAAATAATAATGAAATAAATAATTAAGTAGAACACTGAAAATTAGATATGCTAAGGTTTAAAATTATTGGGTGGGCTCGGGCCCCTTGGGCCCATATAAATTAGCGACAGTTGGAGAATTAAAACACATGATAAATAAACTTTGTTTTAGGGAGAAAAAAATAATAATGAAATAAATAATTAAGTAGAACAATGAAAATTAGATATGCTAAGATTTAAAATTATTGGGTGGACTCGGGCTCCTTGGGCCCATATAAATTAGCGACACTGGAATTATTAGTTTGCAAACAATATTTCCTCCTAATTCTGAGCTACTGGCTGGAGCATTTATCCAGGTCAAGAAGTCATCCCTAAAATCCGACATTAGATGCATAAAATCATTAAGTGTTTTGATAACAATCTTATTATATTTGGTACATGCATTGTAGTAATTTTTTTTTTTTTTTTTTTTTTTTTTTTATGAAGTTAAACATAAAATTTAGGATAGACAATTTAAATACGTGTGACATAAATGTTTATTGTAAAAGGAAAAAATTACACAAAGGCTTAAGGAGGCAACTGTTCCTCACTTACCCTATTTCATATATTTGTTGCTAGCTAGCTATTTTATTAAGAAAAACTCGGTACCCATCATTCGGTGATAAATGACGAAAATGTCGTTTTTTATAAGTTATTTCTTAAATTTTAAACATTAAATTATACTTCTGATGAAGTTTTATAAAAATATGAGCATTATAAATACAGTTTAAAGCAATTTTGTTACATCGCTGTTCCTTTAAATGCTACAATCCACTTTACTTAAAAGTATTTTTTTTTCAGTTTGTGTTTTTTCGGCGAATAGGCATGTTCAAAGTGAAAAAAAGTGTTATGCATATTGTTCAATCGACTCGATTTTTTTTGGGGGGGGGAGGGGGGGTTATAGTCTATTTGAATAAACTTAACTATCGGATTTACAACTGAGTAAAACTTTTTTTTTCTTTTTCCACATAAAAATGCAAAAAAAATTCAGATTTTTACTATAATTCTACACATATTTTTGACACATTTTGTTTTTTTCTCTCTCAAACTAAATAACTTACGATAAATTTTATACTTAAAACTATGCAGTATACTTTTACAAATAACTTTAAAAAAAATTAGCTCAAAATGTTTAAAATTATATAAGAAGACACATTTTAAATGTCACTTTAAATTTTCAAATAATTTTTCAAATTTTGCCAAGGAAATCGAATACTGTCTTGATAGAATCATTTTCCTGTGTTGAGTCCTTTATTATTATTCCAAAAGTATACCTTGAAATAGTTAAATAAAAAAAAAAAATAGTTTAAAAAGAACCGTTACCTTTAAACTCATCTAAATGTTAAAGCATGATATCTTTTCAAATTTTAGTATACTTATTTGAATTGAATGAATTGGGACCCGGTGTCAAATGTTAAAGCAGGTTATCTCAAAAAACAAAGTTCTGCAAAACGGAGGAGGACTCTCAAACTCACAATTCACTCACGTTCTGACTGAGCTGTCTCCACGTTTCGTTTCTAGTCCATCAAGCAACGTATCCCTTTTCTTTCCGGAAAAAGAGAAAGTGCAACAATAAATCCGAGAAACTCCCGAACATTTATCTACTTAAATAACTTAATCCGCCTTGCGACCGGAAAGTCGAAATTTATAACGGCAGTCCTCATTTCTTCCCAGTTTTGCTCTAGATCTGAAGCAGAAAGCCTTATCTAGATTACGTAATCCAAACGAATATTTATTCCTTGCCACAGTGCCTTTTATTTTAACTATGACTTCAAAGGAGTTAAATTTTGCATTCGTAATTCTGATGGAGTTTTCTGCTATCAAGTGTAAAAATTTTTAAAAATACTATTTATTTTTAAAGTACAATTTATTTCAAGAATTACAAAGATCTGCCCAAATTTTTCTGAGAGGGTTCTGTTTTTATGAAATTATGAAGAGAATTTTATATTTGTAAAAAATCTAATCAGAATTTTAGAAATTATGAATATTTAATATAATTTAAATCAATAATCTAATAATCCAGTAATAATTTAATTACCAATCTAGTTTCCCTCTAGATCAGAGCAGAAAACCTTGTTTAGATAGCGTCGTCAAAACGAATATTTATTCCTTGCCACTAGGCAAGGATTTTATTTTTATTTTAGCAATAACTTAAAAGGACTTAAATTTTGCATGCGTAATTCTGATAGAGTTTTTTGCTATCAATCATAAAGTTCTTTTAAAATATGTTTTATTTTCTAAGTACGTCACGGATTTGTTCAGATTTTTCTGACAGCGTCCTGGTTTTGTAAAAATGTGAACAGACTTTCATATTTGCAAGAAAACTAATCAGAATTTTGGGAATTAGAAATAATTATTTTATTCAGAATCATGTTTATATAATTTTTAAAAAAATATCATAGATGCCAATTCCTGTTAGTTATTCCGGTCTAAACAAACATATTTCAAACAGGAAAATACATATAAGAAAATGCTATATATAAAATGCATGAGAAAATCCGAGAAACTCCCGAACATTTATCTATACTTAAATAACTGAATCCGCCTTGTGACCAGAAAGTCGAAATTTATAACGGCAGTCCTCGTTCCTTCCCAGTTTTGCTCTAAATCTGAGCAGAAAGCATTACCTAGATTACGTAATCCAAATGAATATTTATTCCTTGCCACTGGGCCTTTTATTTTAAGAATGATATCAAAGGGGTTAAATTTTGATGGAGTTTTCTGTTACCAAGTATAAAGTTTTTAAAAATTCTATTTATTTTCTAAGTACAATTTATTTTCTAAGTTACTAAAGATCTGCCCAAATTTTTCGGAAAGGGTCCTATTTTTGGGAAATTCTGAACAGATTTTTATATTTGTGAAAAATATAATCCAAATTTTAGAAATTAGCAATAATTAATATAATTTAAATCAATAGTCTAATAATTTAATAATAAATCTGGTTTTCCTCTAAATCAGAGCAAAAAGCCTTATATAGATTACGTAAGTCAAACGAATATTTATTCCTTGCCACTGGGCTTTTCATTTTAACAATGACTTCAAAGGAGTTAAATTTTGCATAAGTAATTCTGGTGGAGTTTTCTGCTATGAAGTATAAAGTTTTTAAAGTACAGTTTATTTTCTAAGTTACGTCAGGGATTGGTACTGAACAAATTTTTCTGACAGTGTCCTGTTTTTGTGAAATTAGGAACATATTTTTATATTTGTGAAAAAATCTAATCAGAATTTTAGGAATTAAGAAGAATTAATATAATTTAAATCAATAATCTAATAATATCCTAATTTAATTAAGCCCAATCTAGATTACATAACCCAAACGAATATATTATTCCTTGCCACTATTCCTTTTATTTTAACAATAACTTCAAAGCAGTTAAATTCTGCAAGCTTAATTCTGAACATTAATAAATAAAATGTTGGCATGCAGTATTTAAAAAAAAATCTTGTGTTATTTTTATTTCCCAGCAAATAACTTCTAAAAGTACAAATGATTTTTTTTTCATATAAGGTACCCTGGGGTAATAACGCCCCGTTAAGGTTCTACCAATTTTCACGGCTCAGTTTTAGATTGTATTTTTCAAACAAATATATGATTTGATACAGCAACTCATTGACAATCTATATAAAAAAAAAATAATTTAACAGATATGTATTCATAAAATGTAATGGCGTGATTTCTTGACCAATGCTATTTGGCGTTATTATCCACCTATATGGGTAATAAAGCCATGCAAACAAAACTATGAAATAAGATGGAATAATTGCATGTAGATTGCCCAATTCTAAAAATACAAACTCTACAAACTTAGAAATTGGCAAATTACATTCTAAGCTGTCGAAAATGTTCATTTTTTTTGTGAAAGTGTAAGAAAAATAAAGGTGTGGTGTGTGTGTGTGTGGGGGGGGGGGAGGATGAGGCAAAAGAATATCAGACCGTGAGTTCTTTTTGCTTAAAAAGGACCGCTTAAATAGAGTTATTAGAAACATTGCACAGTTTTAACTGTGTTTATTTGAATTAGTATTTAGGATGTAGCTCGGCCACTGTAGGGAATCAACCGGGGTATGAATGCCAAGGATTGGCGTTATTACCCCGTTATAGTTATTGCGCTGTACATTTTAAATTACAAATTATCTCGAGAAGATACCCAAAATCTTTAACAACATTTTGAAAGTCCATGAAATGTATTAAAAATTTATGTAATTAACAAAACATTTCCAATTAAAAAAGATAGTCTTCACATCACAAAACGTATCTCGCAAATTTTAGATCAAGCGTTAATTTTAGTTGCTTGTAAAAACAATAAGACCTAAAAATGAAACAAATTAACTTGAAGCTGTTTTTGCGATTTATATGACTAAAAATCCTTCTGCTCAGAGCACATGGGTGTCATTTACCAGATTATTTCATAATTATGCACAATATTAGCACTTGGCGTTATTACCCCGCCTGGCGTTATTACCCCAGACCACCTTATAATGTTTAAATAAGAAATAGAATTACTAAAGTATATTACAATAAGAAATTACTTCGAGCAGTACATTATGAATAAAGAAAACACAACATTTGGAGTACCAAAACACGTTATTTCTTGTTTCAAACTAGCTAAAAATGTGATTGCTCAAAAAGGAAAATTGCTGGAATACTAAATATAGGTGAAGCGAGTTCAATTACAAAGTTTATTAGTCAATAGAATTACCATAGGAAGTTTCAGAGTTACGGGCGATATAAGGGGATTCAAAAATCAAGTTTATTGGCCAATAAAATTTCAGAAAAGTTTAGAGAACAGTTAATAAGCTATTTAATAAATTGTAATGTGAAAATATGCAAGTGGAATTTTTGAAAAGAGGTTTTTACATAATTTTTCCAACAATCTGGTAATGGAGGAATAACGATATCACAATTAACTATGTTTTTAAGTTTTTTATAAGTATGTAATGCTTTAAGAAGGTTCAGTTTAGGAAAAGAAATATGTTTTGATATCATTTTGTGGAGTTCAAGTCAAAAATGTGATCCATTTTATAGCAAAGTTACTAAAGCTTTCATTTTATCATTCCAAAATTTAATTACATCTGATATATCTCTATTATCTCAATTACCTGTATTTAATAGAGTATATAAGACTTTTTTCCCAAGCAGTTGAGTAATTATTTTTAATTCGGAATAGAACATTGTTTTTTGTGTTTTGATCTATATTTTAAAAAGCAAGCAAAAATAAATAAGTAAATAAATAAACATAACAGTAAATAAAGCATTTGCAAAATGCCATGCATAATATTCGAAAATTATTGCTGGAATAGATAAAGATACAACCGTCAATAAATAAATAAAAAAAAAAGCTACGTTGAATTATATAATAATAATCATTGAATTAACATTTAAAATAAATTAATAAATATTTCATATGATTGATTTGGTAATAATAAATTTAAAATGCTAGTAATCCTATTTCATATTGCGTGCCTTATATTACACAGCCTTTCATTCATTTATAATTAAATATACCGATTGATTAAATCTCATTACAATTAATATTTACATAATTTTGGAATGTAATATTGATTAACATTCATTAGATTAAAAATGATGTTAAAAATATAGTCACCATTTAGATAAAAATATAAAGAATACACTTTGTCAGAAACCTTATTAGGGCTGATTGAATTATGAGAGAAACGTTAAGTTTTATTTTCAGCTGCACCAATTTACATATTTTGTCTTAATATAGTCATAAAATGTTTAAGCTTAAATAAAATTTAATAAATATGACAGAAAATAATTAAAACTGAATTTCCACAGTTAAATTTGATAGATTCGTTAAAAATATATATATGTATACGGATTGGCAGGATAACAATATAAATTTTTTTCAAAGACGTAATTACGCTGATTAAATTACGATGAAGATATAAGTTTCATTTCCACTTATACGAATAAGAAAATTAGATTTTTATGCTCTTGTAAAACATTGAAATTTAAACGAAATAAGCAAATAAATATAAATGAAAAATAATTAGTATAGAATTTTAATCTAAAATCTATTTAGGAATAATTGAAATGACGAAAAATATATAGGTTTTATTTTTATTTTCACCTATGTATTTTTTTTATGCAATTTAAACTGTCAAAACTTTTAAAAAATACATAAATAAAATAAAAAAAATAATTGGCATAGAGTTTTAACAATTACTGAATTAAAAAAAAGATGTAAGTTTTATTTCTATGTATATTTATGTAAAATTTCATTTCCAAAGATAAAATATGTACTACATACATATGCAAGCAAATTACACTTAGGTATGAATAAATGCGGATATGCAAATTAGATTTTTTATGTTCTTATACAAAGCATTGAAATTTAAATGAAATAGGCAATAAGTATAACGGAAAATAATTATTATAGAGTTTTAATGTAAAATCTATTTTGAAATGAATGAATTGATGAAAAAATATATAGACAGATAATCATCATTTATTCATATTTTTATTCATTAGGTTTTATTTTTATTTACACCTGTGTATTTGTTTTATTTTTATATATTTTAAAGTGTCAAAACTAAAAAAAAAAAAAAAAAAAAAAAAAAAAAAAAAAAGAAAAGAAATAAATAAATAAGGTTTAAAACAATTAGCACAGAGTTTCAACAATTACTGAATTAATAAAAATATGTAAGCTTTATTTCTACCTATATTTACATCAAATTTTATTTCCAAAGAAAATATGTATATTGAATACATATGCAAGCAATTCGTACCTAGGTATGCATCAATTTTATTTTCATCTACAGGTAAAATATTGAAACTTGAACAAAATTTAAGAAATACAGCTAAAGAATACTTAACACAGAATTTCATTTTAAAATTAATTAGAGAGATTAAATTGATAAATACATATACGACTTGGATTTTATTTCTATTTTTACCTATTAGATTAAATTTTATTTCAACAAAATTATAAATATTGAAATGGAAAACAAAAGTTAATAAATACTCCTGAAAAATAATTTACATACATTTTCAATCTAAATCTAACTAAACATGCTTAAAGTTATAGGGAAAAATATACATATACATGCTTTATTTTCATTTAAAACTAGGACTTCCCTCAGAGGGATTAGTCTGAGCGATATTGCTGAGAATAAACATTTAATAACTTGCGATAAGTAAAGAAAATGAGATGTTACCTTTAATTGGTCATTCATTGTCAAAAAATATGATGAAAATAAGCATATTGAATCATAGAATTACAAAATCTTATATATAAAGTTGCATATACTATTTTTATAAAAGAAAAGCAAACCATGCATGGATATAAAATTGGAAATATGCAAAATGTTAAAAGTAATACAGAAAAATACAGAAAATTTTCCTATATTGGAAATATAACTCTTTGAAATAATGTCATGAGCATAAACAGAAGCTTCGCACCGATTTGAGAAACTATAAATAACATAAACTATTATGTTTGAAGAGAATGGAGTGTATTTTATACGGTGTGAAATCCGTCCGAATAGTTTATAATGTTGAATATCAGTTTTCCACGGATGCAATGAGTTTGTCGATAAGAGTTAAGGAATCCTTTTTTAAAAATTTGTCCTAAACGAGCACTTACATCTTATAAGTTACTGTGATGCCAAAGTTATAGTTTCTAACCCCAACAGTATCCTAGAAATTGCAATATTCTCAATAAATTGGGTTTAAAACTTTTTCTAAAAAAAAAAAAATGTTTAATTTGTGAAATTAAATTGTCGAATGTTTTAGAAATCGTTCATAACGAGAATATTATATCCTAAAAGTTGCCCCCCCTCCCCAAAAAAAAAGGATTTTAAATTTTTAGTCATATCGACATCAAAGAATGAACAATTTTAGAACTATATTTGCTCGTACATTTATGGTGATTATTGTTCCTACGCAAAATATAGTATATTTTGCAGCAAAGATAGTTACCAACATTTTTTGCCCACATTATTTTTTAAATCGGCTAGGTACTCCCAATGATAACGAAAAACACACAAACGTTAATGCTTTAAAGCATAGAAATACAGAATCAAAAGCTATTTATCTCCTATTATATACACATAAATTATCTAAATAGTGCTAGCAGATGCATTTTTAAATATACATAGATCAATATAACGCTTTATTTTTCTTTTATTAGTATTTCTTAATATTCATTTTTCATTTATTTGTATTATTCTGTAAAATACTCACTTTCTTAAGCCCGAACTACGTCAAACTTTTTATAAAAGCCCCTAAGTCCATATAACAGCGAAGTATTGTGAAGAGTATTAAATACAAGGTAGTCAGAAACTTAGCCAAACGCAGGTAATAAATCGCCAAATATTGTTCTTTTCGCCCTCTCTCGAAATGCATTTTTTCCGTACATTTAAAAAACACGATTTTGAGTCATCTTATTTAAAATTCAAATAAATAAATAAGAGGAAGCAATAATAGCATAAGTCAAAACATTTTATTTCAGCATCAAGGAATTGTATCGTAGTTACACATGTGGAAAAAAGCTGCTTTTGGCCAAAAAACGTTAACTTCACTAAATTTGAATCCGATTAAAAAAAGTACCGTGATTAATTAAAATGTTATAGGCAGAGCTGCCAAGTCTCCGGCATTTTGGATACCGGTATTTTAATACAGAAAATCTTTTATTAAATAGGGACATTCTGCGAATTTAAAAAATAACTTTTCCTATAAGAAAATTCTGCTGTGCAATAAGCGGGGGCTTGGCATCTCTGTATAGGAATATTTCGTAACCTCCTTTTTAACCTTAAAAAAAGCGACGACCATTTTTCGGGTTCAAAAAGTATTGCTAATTGCTCCATTTTGCATACAAAGTACTGATTGTAATATTGATACATCTATGGTGATAAATTTCCAATAATTTTTCAAATCCCATTTATTTCATTAAAAATATAAATCTTTTATTCATTTAGTTTAAAATAAATGGTTTTTAACTAATTTCATAATACTTTTGAAATATCACTTTTCATTGGCCATCTTTTTAAAGCATTTAGAAAATGGTTGTTGTTTTCAGTCAAATATAGACTTTGGTCTACCCGCATTTTATTTTATTATTATTATTATTTATAAATGGTGGAGAAATATTCATACTTAATCCATAACGTACATAATATATGACTCTGTTATTACATAAGTCACCTTTTTATTATCATAAAAATTATGTTTTTACTGATTTTTATTAACTCAATAGGAAAAAATTTGTGCTTTGAGCAATAGATGTCCGCATTTCATTTATTTATTTTTTTTAACAAAATTCTTTGTATTGAGAAGAATTTTCATTTAAATAGGAAATCCAAATGTCGCTGTTAATAAAGAAGAAAGTTACAAAAAAAGTTACAAAACGAGTAGACGCATAGTATCATAAATTTAAAAACGACGAATCCAAAAAAGACGTCGTATGAAATATCATCTTTGAAAGCAAAAAAACGAGGTCTGATTATCGAGCCTTGCAAATATTGATTTTTTTTTTCTTTTGTGCAGTTTTGGCTTCGGAAGGTGCGCTATGTTGCAAAAAGATATAAGCGACTATGAAAACACACTTGGTAAACGTTCATGCTCAGTTTTACAAATAAATATGGCACATATATGCCCTATACACACCGAGGTACCTAATTGGTGCCAAAATGGCGTTCAGTTGCCTAGCATGCTGGTTATCATATAAATGTTATAATAAATTGTTTGTTCTAAAAATATTATCATTTATTGATTGTTATTTCTTTTTTTTAATACCAGAAAATGTTTCGTTTATTCATTTTTTTCATTTTGAAATAAATAAATAACGTGTTATTATAGCATGCTATATGTATCTGGTAATCAAAACGATGTTTTCGCCTAATTGGCATAAAATATCTCGCCAAACCCGGTGCTTATATCTCTAGTATATTATCTCAAGTATTTTATATATGTATACTATAAATGTTTTTACATACAACTTACTTTTTCTTGTATATAAAAATAGGTAAGTGGCTCCTTTATGCAGTATAAATCTTTAAAAAATAGCCCCCGTTGCCCCTTTTTGGATCGAATTAAAAAAAAATCAATGTCTAATTCCAGTATTGCTCCCCGGTATGCATACACATTCCAAATTTCAAAGTTGTATGCCAACAGGAAATGGATGAAAAATGGGAAAAGATGTCACATATGCACCAGGGTACATAATTGGCGTCAAAATGGCATTATTTTACCTCAGATGGTAACCCGGCTTTATTTATTTATTATTTGTTTATTTAATCATAAAATGTTTATTTACTTTCATTTCCTTTTTTTAATTATATAAAATATTTCTTTTTATAGTTATTAATTATTATCATTATTTTATTTACTGTAAGTTCTTTTTGAAAATAGAAAATTATTTAAAAATGTGTATGTAAGCGTTATTTGAAAACGGAGTTTTCGCCAAATGGGCTTTGAAAAAAATTGCACCATATCTGATGCGCTTGTGGTATCCGTGCCGAAAAATTAGTGACCAAAATTGACTTCCATTCACAAACAAAATATAAGTTAAAAGAAAACATGCAATAAAAATAAATATAAAGGGAAAATGATGTCATAAAAGAAACTTTTTTATTTAAAAACGTAATTGTTTCTAATTTTCACACGCGAAATATATAAAACATTCTTTTAGCGATCAAAAAATGCTATTAAGAGATTATCACAAAATCTCAAAATCAAAGTTTTTATGACATTTTTTTAATATAAAAAAATATCAGTTTTATTTTCCTGCATGATTAAATTTCAAAATGTTTTATTGCATTGAATATTTTTGAGTGCGTTAATGATTACTATTTACTCCATGTACTGATTCGGTTATCTACGAAAATATCCAGCTGGTGAAAATCACGCGCACCAAATTTCTGTGACGTATGCAAATAAATTGTGCTTTTTTATCAGTTTTTTTAATATAACTTTTAAACTATTTGGAACTAATTTTTCGTAGTAGGTGCATTCACCAGATTACCTTCATAGGTACCTATTGGTACAAACAGAATCAAAATCCGACAAGTAGTTTTTGAGATTTGCTTGACGAAAGAATTTTTTTGACTTTTAATATCGTTACGTATCTCTGAGTATAAAGACTTCGCTTCGCTCAGACAATTATTCATAAATCTTATTTTCATGAATTCCTAAAATATTGAAACTTAAACAAAAATTAATAAGTACTACTGAAAAATTACTTACATACAGTTTTAATCTAAACCTTATTAGGGATGATTATGTTTAAATTCATAAATATAATACAGGGTGTCTGAAAATTCCTGGACACATTTTAAAATTCAATATAAAATCAAGTAATTGTCGGACGGGAGTGCGGTTTGTACTAATATACTTCTCAGGGTGAAAAGTTTTTTTCAAGTACATCAAAATAATTAGTTCCAATTTTTAGTCATAGATGGTGCCACATCTCAGTGTGTTTCCTTTCAAGCACCTTTTTTAAAAAATCTGATTTTCAGATTAATTTTGATGTTGTGACACAGCTTCAAAATGTGTCTCTGTGCTTTGAACTGCCAGTGTTGAGAGTCGTCATTTCTACGCCATAACGTCAATACTAATCTGAAAATAAGAAAAAACGCAAGTTCAAATGCAAACATGCGGACAAATTGCGCCATGTTATGACAGAAATTTGGAACTAATTATTTTCAAGTACGAAAAAATATAGAGATTTTATTTATACTTACACCTATGTATTTTTTATATTTTTATACATTTTAAAATTCCCAAACTTAAAAACACGCAAAAACCTAAAATTTAAAAATAATTAGCATAGAGTTTTAACAATTGCTGAATTAAAAAAATAGATGGAAGTTTTATGCTTTATTTCTAATTAAAATTAATAATAAATCTTATTGAAAATATTTTACATAGAGTTTCAACTTAAAACTAATTAGGGATAGTTAAATTTATAAAAATACACGCATACGCTTTATTTCCATATAATCATAACATATTGAAACATAAAAGAAAAGTTAATAAATGCTTCTGAAAAATATTTTACATACAGTTCTAATTTAAACTCAATTAGAAACGATTAAATTGATGCATATATATATATGTACATATACATACATACATACGCTTTATTTCTATTTAAAATGATTAATAAATCTTATTTCCTTCCAATCATAATATATTGAAACGTAAAAGAAAAGTTAATAAATACTACTGAAAAATAATTTACATACAGTTTCAACTAAATCTAATTAAGAATGATTGAATTCATAAAAAATTTCTACATATATAATTATACACTTTATTTCCATTTAGAAACATTCATAAGTCTCATTTTCCTGTACTCGTAGAATATTGGAACTTAAACAAAATTTAATAAATGACACTGAAAAATAATTAACATAGAGTTTCCGTCTCATGTCAGTCTGCAATAAGGGAAAAGATTCCGAAGCAGTCAATCAAAAATAATAAAAGCGGTCAATGATGTCAACTTAGAATATTAACTATTCTGATAATCAGGATCTTCTTTAGAATGGAGATCAATCCCAGTGCAATCATGAGACAACGATGTCTGTTTGATGACTGCCTATCAGGTACGTGTCTGTTTGATGAGATCGGTGATTATCCAAGCATAATCACAGAACTCATCAACTAGACATGCTATTCTGATTAAGTAACACGAGGTGATATTTTTGATTTGGCAATATTCACTGGTATGTGTATTACTAGTATAATACTTCTTTCTTTTTTTTCATTTCTTTTTTTTAAAGGACAGAAGTATAAAAAAATTCTGAGAGTAATGAAAAAAAAAATAGTTTCAGTTAGATATAGTAAAATTTACTTTATAATAACATCTAAATTTTTGATTAAATTTTGCTTTTTTTATCAATAAGTTGTCTCATTTTCCTACGATTCGTATATATATATTTTTTTTTTTATGACCAATGACTTTTTTTCCAGGATAATGTATCGCCATTTTCATCACGTGCTTTTCTTTTAGCTCTGTGTATGTGTTAAAATGTTAAAATAAGTTTTGTTACATCTAACACATATTAAAAATTACGGCTGCCAAACTTTATGATTTTTGAGTGTGCAACTATTTTCGAATAATAAGCTCTGTCTTATTTAATTTTCCATCATTAATTCATCTTAATTATCATAAGACATGCGATTTTGATTAAGTTACACGAGGTGATATTTTTGATTTGGCAATATTCCCTGGTATCTGTATTACTAGTATAATATTTCTTTCTTTTTTTCATTATTTTTTTTTTAAAGGACAAAAGTATAAAAAATTTCTGAGAGCAATGAAAAAAATAGCTTCAGTTAGATATTGTAAATTTTACTTTATATTAACATGTAATTTTTTTGTCAAATTTTGCTTTTTTATCAATAATTTATTTTATTTTCCTACTATTCATATCATTTTTTATGAGGAATGATTCTTTTCCAGGATAATGTTTCACTATTTTCATGACGTGCTTTTTTTTAGTTCTGTCTTTGGGTTTAAATGTTAAAATAAGCTTCATTACATAATAACGTTAAATAAGCTTCATTCATTATAGCTGGTTGGCAAGAAAACTTGCCATGTAAAGTGAACAAAACTTTTAATTTTCAATACCGGTATTTTAATTAGGAATTTTTCCCATTATCCAAACACAAATTTTCAGTAATTAAATAATTGTAAATTAAAATGTGAAAAAGCTGGATTCAAGAATTTAAAAAACTTTAAAAGAAACTCGTCCTTAAATGGATAAAGTTCATAGCTGCCAAACTTTATGATTTTTGAGAGAGCCACTATTTTCGAATAACATGATTGCTCTGCTTTAATTTTCCATCATTAATTCATCATAATTATCACAATTGCGTCAATAAGGGGATGGTTTGCCTCAAAATTGACTTTTACAGGCCAATGTTCCCAATTGGGAACATAAGTTAAAAAATATATTAAAAAATAAATTTAATCAAAATTGACTTGAAAAAGTTAGCAGAAATAGTAAAAAGATGACTTGATGTTTTGAAATAGAAATTACATTCCTATCACTAATGAGAAAATACACAGAAAATCTTTAAAATGACCAGTGACCAGTAGAAAATGATCAGGCATAAAAAAGATGTTTTTGAAATAGATTTTTCCAATTAGATAACTTGATTTTTTTTAAAATAGAAGTTACATTCCTATCATTTATGGGAAAATGTACAGAAAATCATAAAAATGACCAATGACCACTGGAAAATGACCGCCGGAAGTGACCAATGATCCCAATTGGGAACATTCTGAAAATTATATACAAAAATCTTTTCCATCATATCAATAACTAATATCCTAATATCCCTTAACTAAAGCATTAGAAGGCATAATGTGCCAAAAAAAAAAAAAAAAAAAAAAAAAAAAAAAAAAAAAAAAAAAATCTAAAATATGCTTGGATTTGAATTTGGCCTGTGAAAGGTTACTTGCATCAGACATATTTCATAAAAATATTTTTTTATGAAGTATGTATGAATATACTTTGTTTTAGTTAGATCAGTTAGATTTTTTCATTAATATTCTTTAGAACCCGGCAAACAGTACTATACATTTATTTATGCATAAATGTTCATTTGTACACTTTCCTTCAAGAGAACACACATTTTTCATGTAACTATAATTATAAAGGATGATTATATTTTTTAAAGAAAGCAAAGGACTTAATTGCAATTCTAAACAGAAAATTGCATTACGCTCTTAAGATTAAAATGAAATTTTAGCAAAGAGATGTAGCATATTGAAGCATTGTGCTGTTAAAGAATTAAAAAAAAAATGGTTTAAAAAAACTGTATTTCTTAAGTTGTTAGTTTTAAAAAATGCAGGAGAAAATAAGATTCTACCCCTATGTATTTTCCTGAAAATCATATTAATTACATTTAATTACATATTAATTATTTTCCGAGTAATTATCTTCCCGGCGAAAAAAAAAATGTTTCAAACGGCTATTTATGTTTATTTTTATAAGTTATGAAACTTTCATTGTTGTTTTCTCTTTTCCATCTAATAACCCTAATTTGCAGCATTTTATTTTACTCAAAATTTTTTTTCCCTGATACGAAAGCAGACAATTAAGCAACTCTTAAAAAATATATTGTTCTTTTTATATTTCTCATCATTTGCATACATATACTAGGTATATAAGTAGATAATACTACCTAGTGTCGTTTTTAAATTCTTTCAACAGTTATTACTGCTAATTAATTGTTAATTGCGAATTGATTTTCTTATTTTATGTAGATAAGGGTTTTGTGATGAAGAATTATTTTTAAAAACTATGGAACAACACGTTTGTAGCATTAGGGTTTCTCATTCAGTTTGCAAGGGGTTTTTTTCTTTCATTTTATTTTAATTATTACATTGGTTTACAAATTTAAACATTTTTTTATAAACTTTTGATGAAATCTATTTTCTTATTAAACTACCTTTCACTAATGAAAGGTGGTACTTGAAAAAAAACCTTACACGACACATTTTTTACTTTCTTCTGTACAGGGTGTCCAATTGTTAACTCCTAAACCATTAGTTAGAGACATACAGTCTCAATTGCGAAAATATTTTAAATGAGGCAAAGAAATATTTTACAATCGATTTCAATAAGTAAAAATGTTTTTTTTTCTTAATTACGAAATTAAATTTTTGTACGGTCTCTCAATCCTATAAGTTGTATTTAGAAAAATTTTCATATTACACTGACAAGCAAGACAAAAGAAGTCCCGTTATTCTGAGAATAAAATTGACCAAATAATAGCTGTTAAAAGTTAGAGCACCACCTTTGCTGCAAATTAGGGGTCATCTACAAATTTAGTAGAAAAATAATTTTGTCAAATATAACAATAAATAAATAAATAAATAAATAAATAAAATGGTTGAGGGTAAAAGTAATATTGCAATATAAATTTGAAATCTTTAATCATTTTGACATGTTATGCAAAATATACAATTTGTAATGTAAGAAAATATACAATTTGTAATGCAATGAAAAAAAACAGAATTTTTGTTAAATAAAATGATGAAAATTAACAGCCTCAATTCTTTACAAAATGATACATATTTTTAAATGTTATTAGATTACACTAGACTGCAAAAGTTGAGTCATGCCATCGTTTTTAGTTTTTGATATTTGATTCTTATGTATTCTGAATCCGAAATTGATTTTCCTTTTTTGCCATCACGTAAAAAATTTTTGCAAATCGTAAATTATAAAGTTAGAAAAAAAAGGAAAAAACAGCGAAAATTTGGTACGGAAGAAGGGGGCACATTGGAACATAGGGAAGATTGGTACAAAGTCTTTGTCTCCCAATATCCCTGTGGCTAAAACGGTCATTCATGGATTCTTAAGAATTTGTAAAGATGAAATTATAGAAAAAAATATTGCTGTTTCATTAAATGTAAAGGGTGTGAAAATATCGCTGGAGATACATTTTCTCCATTAACATCTGCATTTTTCCCCTACAAACTTGGACGCCGCGAGTGATGAGCAGGGCGAGCGCTTTTACCAAGACCTTAATACTTTTTGAAAACAGATACAAAGATTTTTCGGACAAATGCATATTAGGGACCTATTGCTAATCCATAAAAAAAAAAAAAAAAAAAAAAAAAAAAAAAAAAAGATAAACAATTATAAAAAGAAGAACAAAATCAGTCATTTCTGATTGTATTTTTTTATACTTCATGTTATTATTTTTAAAGTATTTAATTAATATTTTTTAAATTAGACATGACAGATTCCTTAAAATAATTCTTCTTTACTCATTGCACAAGAATTTATGAAAAAAAATACACATTTTGGTGAAAGTACATAAACCGTGTAAACCAGTGTTATTATTATAGTCTTTATTTGTTTTACACTATGTCTTTTTTTATGTGGAAATTTCTTTTTGAGCGATGCTATACTTTTTTAGATAAGTACAGGATTAGCATACATAAATGACTTGATTAAAAAAAAAAAAAAAAAAAAAAAAAAAAAAATCGAAATATTACGCATATAATAATAAGTAATACATGAAAACAAAAAGAATATTTTCTAAAGTTTTTTTTTTTCGTCGCTCAACGCTTGATTGGACGCGCGGGTAACGATGCGGGTAAGAACTCCGGGTCTTACGCCAGATGATTTCTTTTGTGGTGTTACATCAAAGATCTTGTTCGTGAACCACCATTGCTGAAAACACTCAGATAATTTAAATAACACATCAGTGCTTCATAACGAATCGTTGATACAGCAAAATTACAAATTGTGTGGAACAAACTTGATTAGAGACTAGATGTTTTTTATGTGTGTGTGTGTGTTACAAAAGGTTTAAACATCAACCGGCGAAAAAAGGGGAATTTTATTTATTTATTTATTTATTTATTTTTTACCTTATTATCATGTATTATTATTATAATATGTGTAATAGCTTTGAAATATATATGCACAAAACCCTAAGTCATCGAACACAAGAAAAATCCTTTATTTTATGGAAGAGTAGTAATAGAGGAATTTACTGATCCATGTCTGCCGGAAGCGAAGTGGTGCATAAGCAAAAAATGAATACCACCATTGATTGACTCGTAGGATTAGCATTGTGTTTTCCTGCACCCAGTTTTCCATGTTTTCATACTTTTGATTGTACGGCAAACACAATGCTAAACCTACGAGTCAACCACTAGTGCTATTAATTTTTGGCTTATGCATCACTTCGTTTCCGACAGACATGGGACATTAGATCCCTCTATTTCTACTCTTCCATAAAATAAGGGAATTTTTCTTGTATTCGTTGACTTAGATTTTTGTGCGGTCGGCTCTTGGACTATAAAAACAACGCGCTGTAAAAAAAAAAAAAAAAAAAAAAAAAAAAAAGATATTTTTTAATTTATTGTCAACTAGGATTACTTTGATCCTTTACATTAAAAAAAAATTGTTTATTCTTTTAAAATAAAGTAAGTGTGAAAAATTACCTTTATTAACCCCTAACCCATGTGTGATCATAGTTTTTCTTTGACTTTTTATTCTGACAAGAAATGTTTACGTTTTAATAAAGCTAACATGAAAACTAATTTTTGGACTATTTTATGCCAGGTCTGGTTTGGTCAGCAGTAGCCCCTGTTTCTTAGAAATGCCATGTTAAAAAATATTTATTTAACGAGTCTGCTGTGCTAATTCATTAGTTGATCCTATTGCAAGGAGTTTCAATAGTCGAACATATGAAATATACACTGTCAGAAAAATTCGTCAATATACACTAAGTTTTCCTCATTTTTTCACTAATAATTTCTGTACTCCCAGAAAACGTATTTGATCTGTGAATTCATTCCGAAGGTCGAAAAATGAGGGAGAGATTCCGTTTTTTTCTAGCACGCATGCGTATTGGGTCTGTTAGTAATAAATTCGAATTTGTTTTTAAAATGAAAAACAAAATAAACAAATAATAATGTCTAATTTAGTTTTATAAAGACAAAAATGTTTTCGAATTTAAAAATAAATAACAATTACTTTCTTTATTCATTCAAAAGTTCTCACAATTTGTTATCCAAAGTTGGATAAAATCTTATCGAATAAAAATATAATACCCAAACTTTTCCTTTAGCAATCTACGTAATATATTTAAAATTTACATTTTTATAGTACATTAATACTAAACGTAAAAAAAAAAAAAAAAAAAAAAAAAAAAAAAAAAAAAAAAAAAAAAAAAAAAAACAGCCACAGTTTCATGAAACATGAAATCTTTCCGAAACTAACTTCAAAATTAAAAGCTTTGTAACGAAATAGACCAATCGCACCCATATGAAATGAATGGTTCTTCTTTAAAGCATTTCTTTAAAGTGCAACGGTAGCGCCGAGGTAGCGCGTTTGGCTGCCAATGCTGGGATCGTGAGTTCGATCCTCAGCGGTGCCGAATTGATATTTTCAAGAATTTTTTTCAAATGACGGATATTTTACCTCTTTTGACGGAGAAAAAAATAAACGGATAATCGTCAATATACAGACAATTTCTGGCAGCAGTGCTGCCAGTACTTTTTCTGTAAAAAGACGGAAGTTTTTTTGAGAGTGTATTCAATTTATATGATGCCAAACAGCAAGTGTACAACAAAAAATATCGAAAATTCAACATTTTTTCACTGTACCAATGTGATTGTTGACAAATCATCACCTGAGAATAATAAAGTTCTATCTGTATTTTTGAAAAAAGTGGCTTATCAATATAGATAAGTTCTATTTGTATCCATAAACGCATTTTTGCATCAAAGTGATGTTATATATAGTTTACGCATGACCTTACAATCATAACATGACATTATTTTAATCCAGAAATGTCTTCATAGATACAAATAGAGCCTTTTCTATACTGGCAAGTCAATCATTTCAGAAACACAGATAGGATCTTATTATTCTCAGGTGACGAAATATGAAGGATGAAGGAAAACTGCTTAAAATAATTAATTTTTTATTTACCAATAAATAGAAAGAAGGCTAAATAGATTTATTTTCTTTATTTCCAGCCACCCCCCAGAGAAATCTTTATCTGCATTGCCATAAAAATCTTTCTCTCATATCCCATACAATTGATTAAAAAAAAGTATAAAATAATTAAACATTTAAGTAACTAAATAACTTAATCGGATGAACGTTGTGTAAGATGAAATTTATAAGAAGATCCGCTGTAATTTTATTTCATTCCTTACACTCAACTAAAAAGGAATATCCGGAGCATTTATTCTAAACAACAAGTGCACAACAGAAAATATGAAAAATTCACCATTTCTCCACTGCACCAGTATGTTTGTTGACAATTATGAAGGATGAAGGAAAACTGTTCAAAATAGTTTATTTTTTATTTACCAACAAATGGAAAGTAGGCTAAGAGATTTATTTTCTATATTTCCATCCACTCCATATAATTTTTTTTTTTTTTTTTTTTTTTTTTTTTTTTTTGCGTTACCATTAAAATCTTTCTCTAATATCCCATACAATTGATTAAAAAAATAATTAATTATTTAAATGACTAAATAACTTAATCGGAAGAATGGCGAGAAAGATAAAATTTATAACAAGATTCGCTGCCATTTTATTTCATTCCTTACACTCAGCTAAAAAAATATCTTGGCTATGCATGCAAACAGCTAGTATGCAAGAGACAATGTGAGAAATTTTTATTTTTGCACTGCATCAGTATATTTGTTGACAAATATGAAGGATGAAGGAGAACTGTTTAAAATTGTTTATTTTTTATTTAACAAATGGAAAGTAGATTAAGAGATTTATTTTCCGATTTCCCTCCACCTCACAGAAATCCTCTTTGATCAGCCATTAAAATCTGTCTCTGATATCCCATACAACTGATTAAAAAAAAATAAGATATTTAAATATTTAACAACTAAATAACTTAATTGGAAGAACGCGGGAAAGATGAAATTTGTAACAATATCCACTGTTATTTTAATTCATTCCTTACACTCAACTTAAAAAATTTCCTGGCTACTTAAGCTAAACAACTAGTGTACAACAGAAAATATGAAAAATTCCACATTTCTGCACCGCACCAATATAATTGATGGCAAATATGAAGGATGAAAGAAAGCTGTTTAAAATGGTTTATTTTTTATTTACCAATAAATATAAAGTAATCTAACATATTTATTTTCTTCATTTCCATCTATCCCACAGAAATCTTCACTTGCGTTGTCACTGAAATGTTTTATCTCATATCATACAACTGATAAAAAAATAAATAAATAAACATTTAAGTGACTAAATAGCTTAACCGGAAGAACGGCGGAAAAAGATGAAATTTATAACAAGATTCGCTGTCATTTTATTTCATTCCTTACACTCAACTAAAAAGGAATATCCTGGCTACTTACGCTAAACAGTAAGAAACGTTCACGCATCTTAGAATCCCTGAGCTATCCGCATCTTTATAAATAGGCAGGATAGGGGAGAAAGAAAATTTACGTGATCGCTTGTTTGAAGAGCTGAGATAGACCCGATCTTCGGCTAGACAATAAAAATTTGTTTTCCGTCTATGGGGAAGAAGATAGGGGAGTATCTACATATTGATAAAATGATACTCTATTAGAAGTGGAAGAAGGGGTAAATGTTAAATATTTGTCTTCGTTCCATTTCTAATAATTGTTTTTATTCAACATAAAAATTGTTTATATAAGAGCTATGTATTTTTAAATAAAAAAAAGTTCTTTAATATTATGATGCTACATTGTAATATGTTTAGATATATTATGTATCTATACATGTAGGTGTGTGTGTCTGAGTGTATTTCAATGAATTATTTATTATTAAGGTATCTCTAGCACATAAAACTTTTTTTAACGTTTTATAAATATAAATTGAAATTCATTTCGCAAAACATATTATATACATAAATTTTTATCATCTCATATCTCATATGATTATTCATCTTTTACTATAAACCTAAATCTTGGGATTTTTTGTGTTTATTGTGGTACTAACCCTATGTTATATTAGAAATGAACGGAATAAACTACAATATTCATTGATTGCATGATTAAAAAAAATACATGAAATAACAAGACTGGTAAAAATAGAAATATGCGTGTGTATTTATACAATAGATTAAAATATGAAAATTCATAAAACCATCAAAGCAAAAAGATTTTTTTTTAACATCCTAATTATGCTTATCTAGTTAGTTTTTCTGTGTGTGTGCGAATGTGATTTTAGAGGTAAGTGTTCCTTTTCAGTGAATACATATATATTATTTGTAAATTAATGTGTTATTTTAAAAGGTAGTAAAATAGGGTTTATAAAATACGAATTTCACAGCTCATCACAGGTATACTTATGATACTTTTTAGTATATAAAATTGGTGAATATAGAAAATGTATGCAATTGTTTGAGAAACAGATAGCAAAAGGATATGAATTCACCTTAAAAAATCATCTTGGATAGATTATCTAGGAAGATGAAGTTTTGTAGCAGTAATGAAAAACAACTATAATATTTAACGTCGTAGATGAAACCAAGATTTTAGTTATTATTAAGTTTATAAAAAATAAAAATTATATATTTATTTTCCTTAAAAAATCTATGAAAGAGAAAAAAAAAATTATATAAAATATTTGTATTTCTCAAAAGTCAAAAGGGGCTTTCTTTATGAAATATTAAAACGTATCCATAAGACTTTTGTTTCTATTATACTTCGAATTCAAGTTAAAGTTTTGCAAAAGTGAATTCTTCATACTTAAGCTGAGTGGATTCTTCTTTTTTCGATCATTTTCTTTGTGCGTATTTTTTTACGGGATGTCGAAGATTTTAGACGGAAAATTTAAGTTATTTTTATTCTGACAAGTTAAGATAGACCCGTTTACTGCCCTTTAAAGCATAACTTTTTCAGTGGAAAATGGGTTTTAGAATAAGTAAAATTGAAATTGGCAATCGTAAAATAATGGTTTTACAGAAAAGAATTTTCTAATGTTATTTGAACAAAGAGATTTATTTACGAAAAATTAAAATGCATCCGCAAACGTTTCCGAATTTCTAATATGTTAATTAAACTATGAAGAATTCATTTGCATTTATCGAATAGTAATTCGTACAAAATAAATAAAAAAATATTTTGTGCATCTGTTTACCTGTATTTAAGCTGCAACAAATGATGCATTGTGTATATATATATATATATATATACACAATTGTACTTTATTCCGTTCATTTCTAATAAAACATAAGGTTAGTACCACAATAAACACAAAAAATCACAAGATTTAGGTTTATAGTAAAGGATGAATAATCATATGAGATATGAGATGATAAAAATTTATGTATATACAATGAAATTTTGAACTTTCATTTCATAATGTGAAATATATATATATATATATAAATGTTTGCTGCACCATTTTTATACCGTGTGACATCAGGTTGAATCTCTGGAATGAAAATCGTATTACATGCATTGTTTCAATATATGACGTAATTTTCCCGATTAAATCCATTTCCCATAAAACAATTTATTTTATTTTATTTTCTCTTTTAAGATTCACATGTGCATATATTATTTAACTTAAAAGTATTTGAAAAAGCTTTTATTTAAGCTTTTTAAATATGACCTATATTCACCATTAACATTTTCCATGTGTAATAATTTATTATTTTAAATATTTTGAATAATACTATACTTAATGTTTGGGCCACTTAAATATGACGTAATTCATGTGATGTAAATTATCCCTTTAAATGCGTTTCGCGAATGGCAATTTCATTTTAAAGTATTCATACTTTTTTAATATTTATGTGTAAAGATTTTAGCATAAATTTTCTTATTTTCAGTTTTTAACACGTGATCACTTAGTTCTTTTTTTTAAATTTGCTATCTGTTTTTAAGATTATTAATGTCATTTTCTTTTTAAAATAAAAAAAAAAATTCTACGCATGTGGAATTTGAAAATTATAGATGATTTTCAGTTTCTAATATAAACTGATTCTGGATGATCAAAATATGAAAAAAATATTTATATATATATATATGGCCTCAAAAACATAATAGCTTCTTCATTATCGATTGAAATAAAACGTAATTTCAATTTCGATTCGAAAGTGATGAAACATTAATTTAATAATCCTTGTTTTCCACCTTTATTCCACAAAAATGGAAAATCTAATTAACATCAAATCTAATTAACATCATTGTACAAAAGTCATAAAAATAAAAATAATAATAATAATGTATCAAAAAATAATTCAAATTTTAAAATTCTAATACCTTTTTTAAACTTGTGGGCCAATGCATGTGATTGGAATTAATTTAATGTTCCTGGGAATATAAAGGTTTCTTTAACAAAATCTTTTTTTTTTTTTTTTTTTTTTTTTGTAGTATGCAAATTTTTAAGCAAATTAAGCCACTTTTAGGAAATTCAAAATTCCAGAAGAAATAATTTACAGCAATTAGAAACTAAATATATTAAATATTCTATAAAATATGAGCGCAGACGTAAATGATGAGATTTTATTCAATTTTGGCTTAACTTAATAGTCATCTACGTAGAGAAACTCCTATAAGGTCAGTTGAATATCGTAAAAAATCAGAAATTGATCGGCGATTTACTAAACTGAATTTCTTAAAGTATCTGTGTGATAAAGGATTTTACACAAATTAACATTTCTCTCTTTCTTTTCGAAACTTCTGTTCAAAAGCTACAAGTGAGCTAATCAGAACACCAGTTCCATGTTACAAAGTCAATTCTTAAAAAGACATTTATGGGAAATAAAATATTTAAAACAATTTTATTCTAATTGTATTGCATTATTTCTAGACTTTTTAAAGTTGTATAAAATTGGCATTAGATTTGGTTAAAAACATTGTATACTATAAACAAAAGAACTTTATCTCCATGAATATTACAATCTATTTTTACACAAGTAACACAAACGGTGTGCAAGAGTTTTGTATTAACTAGTTCAGCTAAAATTTATTTTCAAATTTAGCGATTTCAACAAATTTCTCGAACCGATAGTACCGGTGAAATTTGATACGCATTTATTATGTATCAGTGCGTATGCTTTCATACGTATTGGGTAATTGCCGAAGTTCGTTCTTGATTTGCGATTTCCGATGCATCGGGTTTTGAAGTGTGCCAAGTTGTTTTAAATGCAGTTTATCTCAGCAACCTCTTTAGTAGTAATCCGCCGATTATTACTCATTTAACAAGGGATAAGTTGTTAACAATGGTAAAAGATCACCAAGAGTGAATTTTATTGTTTAAATTTAAATCACCATTTTGAAATCGACACAAACATTTCATAACTTTGCTAAGAGTGGGAGCTTGGTCCAAATAAACATCTGAAGCACTTTTTGTAGTACGTCCACAACACAAATGCTCATATTTCACAAATATTCAAAACAAATTTATTCTAATTGTATTATGGTTATTCCTATAATACTATTTTAAAGGATTTTTTTTTTCGTTAAATTTGGTACGTAACATTTATTTTCCATTTTGAATATTAACCTTGCAGACAAATTAATTTGAAACTTTTATTTTAAACAAATTTGACAAGAATAATATAGTAATAAGATTAACATCAGCACAGTCAAAATATCAAGCTGCTGCCATCTATGAAATCGGGCACGAACTTTTGCAATCACCCGATATGTACATAAAATCTGTATATATGTATTATATATTCCTTCAAGATGGAAGCCTGTAACCACCAAGGCAATGTACTAAGTATAAAGCATTAAATATCAGGATAGATAGATAAGTGAAAGTATGGCAGTAATATAAATTAAAAGAAAAATGTATTTAACATTCTTAACAACTCAGCCTCATAAATCAAAACTATCAATATGACAATGTTTTCCTTTTAAAATAATTTTATTGCTGATAGTTTGCTTATTTCGAGGCGAACAATGTGTTTAATATTTTTATCTTACGTGTACCTTTGAAACCGTTTGATATTTAAAAAGCAATTAAATTAAATATTCTATTTATATTTGACATTTTAGGTTGTTTTTTGAAGAACAAAAGGATCAATAAAATTATCATACAAATTACAGCTATACAATATTGAAATTATTAAGTTTTAAAGAAAAATATCCTTTGTACCTTGTTTAGTTATCTTTAATTAAATCCACTTACTAACATTAATTATAACATGGAGTTCTAATTAAATTTATGCAAATATCTTTTTCTAATACAAATGAGCCTCTAAATAGCCATTATGTGGTTAATCATTTCAATATAATTCTATTAATCCATTAACTCTGAATAATATTACCGCATAAATCAAAAATATTTTCATATTTCTAGTTTATTTTATAGCACAAAAACATATTATAACCGATTTTTAGTCCATAATATTAATTCTTATGCAATTTACAATTCAAAGCGTGTTTTTCGTTCCCAATTAAATTTAATTTTTGTACGGTTTCATTCAAGGAAGCGTCAGACACGTAAACCTGCAGAGAAATAAACTGCTTTAGATTTGCATGAGAAGGGTGGAATGTAAAATAAATGCAGAAGCCCCGGGAGAGTAAAAAGCAATTAGATGGTATTGAACGGCACTCAGGAAGCCGTATACACGCTAATCTAAGTGTTAAGTTTAAAATAAACTTTGCGAAATATGAAATAATGTATGCTTGGGTAACTGGAGATCGAAGTTATTTGAATTTTGTTTATGTTGTTATTTGTAAAGAAAGATATTATTATTTTTTTAAAGTTAAATGTTAGATTATTAGTAAATCATTTATTAGGTTTTCTCAAAAGTTTATGTCACCATCTCCACGGAATTACGTTATCTGACACCACTAATATAATTTTCGATTTTTTTTTTAATAGTTAATTTGCGAACGGGTGTGTCAAGTCTGCCAGGTCCAAAAGCAATTAGATGATATTGAACGGCACTCAGGAAGCCGTATACACGCTAATATAAGTGTTAAGTTTAAAAAAACTTTGCGAAATATGAAATAATGTATGCTTGGGAAACTGGAGATCGAAATTATTTGAATTTTGTTTATGTTGCTATTTGTAAAGAAATATATTATTATTATTTTTTTTAATTTAAATGTTAGATTATTAGAAAATCCTTTGTTAGGTTTTCTCAAAAGTTTTTGTTGCCATCTCCACGGAATTACGTTAGCTAGTGCCACTGATAAAACTTTATTTATTTATTTATTTATTGCTTATTATTTTAAAAGAACAATTGATCCGCGAACACGTGCGTCAAGTCTATCAGGTGCTATGTTTGTCAATCAAAATTATCTACATTTCACTAATTCAGGGGCGATTGTAAGTTCATGAAGAAATACCTGAAATTTTAACGAGAAAATGTTTCTGTACGGAAACAGAGGGGAAGGGGGGGGGGGAAGAGAATATAATTTATTACAGGGAGGTCAAATAATTACATAATATACAAATTTTAATTATGTTTAGCAGTCATATGAGATTGATAGTTTAATCTTATTTTATGAATATAATTATCAGAAAAACCAGAATTTTGATACTGTAAATTTAAAAAATACCTGAATTTAGGTAATAACCTGAACACAATCACTCCTGCAAATTGCATTAGGTGAAGATAAGACTGTGTGGAATCCTATGGGAAATATGTGAGCGTTAAGACCCGTTGCTCAGAAACTACCTGACTTATTTTAATGAAATATTGTATGCAAGGCGGATTTTTTAACTGAAAAAATTTTCAAGTATTAATAATTTCCAAATTAGAGTTGCTGTGTTACAAAGGATTAAAATGTCAGTTATTCAAAGAGTATTTTGGATAAAGACACTTAAGAATGCTGATATATTTAAATTTTTATCCGACCCCACTCATCTGTCTACATATATATCTATTATTTAAAAGCGGAATGCCGGTTCTTCATCATACCTATATACTTACCGGACATTGCTGGACGGAAGTTTATGGCTTGGCCTTAAGCCGTTGCTTCCCCTGCACCTCGCACACTTTTGAGAAAATACAATAAATCTATAGTTCTCATCTTTTATAAAGCCTAATATTAGGATTTAAAACAATGAGCCAAAAGTTTCACGGTGCATAAAAGAGATGCTTGTCGAAGATACTGTGTACAGTGTTTTATCACTCCCGGTGTATGTCACAATTTTTGCATTGATAGAGTTATGTCAAATTAACCCTCCTTCACTGCATCGTGTGCCACATATGGTACATACCGAAAAACACTGTGATTCTCATTCTGTACCAGTATGATCAGTGCAATTGATCAAGAATAGTCCAAAGAATGGAAAAACACTTATTTTGTCTGCATTTGACATTTTACTTTTACTTATTTATTTATTTATTTATTTTGCTATTTTTCTTTTATTAGAGCGATATATAGATTTGAAATATTTTTTTCATAAAAATAGAAAAAATCGTGCAGTGAAGGGTTAAATAATACAGAAGAGTACATTGAGTCGAATGTGGATTAGTATGACAGAGATAAAGAAATGCACGTTTAACCGTAACAAAGCAATACTAAAACATATCGACTTCTTAAGTATGACTTTATAAAATTTCGCATCGAAAAAATTCGGTACCCCTTGATTTTTTTTTTTTTTTTTTTTTTTTTTTTTTTTTTTTTTTTGAGCATTTAAGGGTGTATTTGAAAAAACGCTTTTTCATCTTCAACAGCTCGAAATTTTTCTGATACAATTTCAGAAACATTTTTAAAAGTAGAAACGTGAAATTTGCTGAGGGGATTTTTGAAGACACGTACAAGGTGCCTTGTGATGTCTTTTTACGCTCAATTCATTATAATTTGATTTATAAACAATTAATTTCTCAGTATGACCCTTTTTTTCGTTCACAAGTCCCCCGCTTCGGAAAAATCGGTTCAAAATGCCGTTTTTGATTTTTTTTTTTTTTTTTTTTTTTTTACAATATTTTCTGCATTTATCAACGAATTGACAATCACGGCACCTTGTGTACTTTCTAAATAAGACAATTTGCTAGTCTGATGCATTTGAGAACAGAAATAAATTTAAAAATAAGCGGAAAATAAGCAGTTTGAATCGAAATACACCCTTAAGATAATTTTTTAGCTTAGTAATAAAGAACTCAATGAATAAAATGATTCTATCAAGAATTTTTTCAGTTTCAATGGCAAAATTTTAACATGTATCTTCTTGTACAATTTTGAACATTTTGAGCTAATTTTATTTTAAACTATTTGTCGAAGTGTGGTATAATTTTGAACATTTTGAGCTAATTTTATTTTAAACTATTCGTAGAAGTGGGGTATAATTTTAAGAATAATATATATTGTAAGTTAATTAGTTTGGGAAAAAAATGTAAAATATGCAAATATGTGTGAACTTATGCTAAAAACTGAATTTATTTTACAGTTTTACGTGAAAAAAATGTAAATCCGATAGTTGGGATTTACAATGTTTTATCAACTCAAATATTGTAAATACAAATTTATTATCAAAGTTTTATCAAATAGACTTGTAACGAACGACTAAAAAAATTAAATCAAGGGATTAATATACATAAATGTTTTATCACTTTGAACATGCTTATTTATCGGACTGAGAAAAAACTGAGATCCATAAACTGAGAAAAATAACTTTTAAGTGAATTGGATTATGGCATTTAAAGGGACAGCGATGCAATAAAATCACTTTAAACTGTATTTATAATACTCGCTAACATTCACAAAACTTCATCAGAATGCACTAGGGATAATGCAGTATAATTTAAGAAAAAAAATAAAAATCTGCATTTGCGTCATCTTTCGTCGAATGAAAAGTACCGAGTCTCTTTAAGTATGCGAGTATGTGACACAAAAATCACGGTTATTTGTTAATTGTTTAATGGCAACGCCCGAATGAAACACATCTATTTCTCGGAGCTTCACTTGGATCATTCGAGACAGCAGCTCAGCTGCTATAAGTCTCAATAAAACCCCTCTCTAAATTTGAAGATTTAAAAAAATTACGGAGCTTCAAAATATCGTTATTCTTTTTTTATTATTAATCTATTGTTATAAATAAAAATCATGAATTTTAAACGTTTCAGTTTAAAATTAAAGTTATGTTATTCTAAATGAAATGAGTGAAAGAATTGTATTGTTAAATATATTTTGAATAAATTAATAAAATACAATAAAAAAAAAAAAAATGCTACGGGTACAAAATTTGACGGTGCACCAAGTTAGCTTAAAAATACCGAGTACTGGATTTATCGGCAAAGATGTCATGTACACACCACTTTGGTGAGATTTTTTTTTCTGATGCCGATTTGGCGAAAACTTTTTTTTCAATACGAGTTATATATATATTTTGTAACTCTTTTCTATTATTTAAAAAAAAAGAATAATAATAAATTTAAAAAAGTTTAATTAAAAACTATAGAACAAAACAATTTATGCCATTTTTAAAAAGAAAATAAAAGTAAATAAAAACAGTTTATTAACGAATAAATAACAATTTCCGAGTTATCATTTGAGGCTTATATTTGCCTTTTTGTTACAATTGTGCCAGTGTGGTGCGTATATGACATATGCGCCTAATTCTTCAGCAGAATCTTTTAATTTGGAAAAAAAATTGTACAATTAAAATAAATTATGAATAAAAGCAATATGATTTAATACTTAGTATGCATTTAAGGGAGACCAAACTGGTCGCCAAGGGCTGCTAGTAACTTATTTAATAAGTTTATCATATTTATCTGTAATATTGCTCCCTCTATTGGAAGATAGAAGAAAAGTATGCATCATTCAGTATAATTTTAAGCATGAATTTAGCTTATAATTTGAGAAATTAGATATTTTAACTTTTTGAATAAGAGCAGAAAATAATAATAATAATAATAATAATAATAATTCTCACGGCGAAAAAGAAGAGGCATGCGTACAATGTGTATTTCATCAAGTCAACATAAGATAAAATTAATTTAAAAATTGGTACTATTTCTTATTAATGTTATAAATTATTGACAATTTATGTATATATAATGAAAGATCGGAACTCAGTTACATGTTCTGTTTCAGATAGTACAAAGCAAGCCCCAAAAATATTTACTCCATACTACATTAACTAGGCTTTGAAACAAACTGAAAACATTTACAATTTCCGTATTTTAATCTCATATAAATTTATTTAAAAGTTTAAAATTCTACAACTAAATACCCATTTTTACATAAGCTTTTGGAATATTATTCTGAAAAATATTAGTGGAAAGTTATTTTAAAGGCAAGATTGTAAATTCAACTTTTATCTTACATAAATAAAAATTTGCTGCAAACTGTCCTGTCCATATTACCATATTTTAATTTCATTCTGATAATAATATAGTCAAATATACACTGGTGTGCAAAATTTAAGAACGAGTCCCAAAATGTCAATTTTCAAGGGATTTTCAAGTGATAATTTTCTCGCGAATATTCAACAGGAAATAATACAATTCGAATAATTACTATCCCTGCATAACAGCTAGTCCATATAACATCTCATTCAGATCACACATGGTCACAAGAGTCACAGTCACTATGGTGAAACAAAAAAAAAAAAAGGAAATTTTATACGTCTCTTTTATGAGTCTCAAATGACTACTATATATGACTCCACTGTCAGATCACTGCGACTGCTGGTTTGTGACGAATCACCAGGTGACTTTACAGTGTCGTTTTATTGTGACTCTCGTGTGACTGTCATTTGGAGGCTCAATTTCAAAGTCATTGTGAATGTTGCATTATGATAAATCACCAAACAATGTCCCATTAAAGTCACATGGTGAGTTTTCACCACTTTTCACAGTGGTTACCTCACAGTAGGGTCTCTGTTACCATTTGACAAAGTCTTGTGACAGAAAGTCACCATGTGACTTTAATGTGTCATTATTTGGTTATTTATAATAATGCAACATTCACAATGACTTTGAAATTGAGCCTCCAGTTGACAGTCACATGAGAGTTTCAATAAAATGACACTGTAAAGTCACCTGGTGACTCGTCACAAAGCAGCAATCGCAGTGACCTGACAGTGAACTCACATATAGTAGTCATTTGAGACTCATAAATCAGACGCATAGAATATCCTATCTTTTGTTTCGCCGTAGTGACTGTGACACCTGTGACCATGTATGACCTGAATGAGATGTTATATGGACTAGCTGTTATGCAGGGATAGTAATTATTCGAATTGTATTACTTCCTGTTGAATATTCGCGTGAAAATTATCCCTTGAAAATCCCTTCGTCCTTAAATTTTGCACACCAGTGTACTTTTCGATATGCATAATAACATGGTCGATAACAGTTATCTTTAATTCCTTAGCAGTTCGTACACGGAATGTTCAAGAAGAGTTTGCTTGTTTTATTTCTAAAAGCTTTTCGATACCACTAATTTTAAATGCAATATTTCTTTATTAAGGGGCAGACGTATTTGGATTACACAAATCAAATATTTTAGTTCGGTAAAAGTGACGTATGGTTCCTATTTTTAGTTTATTTTGTCAAGGGAAAAAAATCTTTTAAGGAATGAAGTGCTGTCGAATGACTGGAATGTTTACAACATTTAAAAAAATGGTGTTTGTTAGTTTAAAAAAAATCGAATTTGTAAAAACTTTAATCGAATCAGTCCAACTGATTCAGTCTGTTGGATTGATAGATCTTAAATAGATCATCAGTCAGTTAAATTCAGTCTTAAATAGATCATCAGTTAAGATGATAGATCTTAAATATATCAAGTCTATTAACAACTTGACCTATTTAAGCACTGATCGATTAATAGGACTGAATCGGTACAAAACTAATAAGAAAAATATTAAATTTATGCTAAAAGTGTGGGTTCCACAATTAATCGTAATTTTTAAAGCAGAATATTCCTTACATTTAAGAATGATTATGACTCTATCTTACTTGTTTAACAATTCTATGTAACTTTCATGAACAGGATAATATTAACAAAAAAATCATCTAACACTTACCCCGCTTAAGCCGGACACATGAGGGCCACAGTGAACAGGTGTCAGTTTTGAAAAATTTGTTCACACTTTCAATTTGAATGTATATTATCTAAAATGAAAATAAGAAAAAACATATTAATAAGAAAATAAATAAATTAAAATAATAAATATATATATAAATATTTCCTAAGCCAGTAAAAATAGTATAATACATTTTTAAAATTTTTTAAATCGAATAAAACTACACATTTGAAATTAAATACAATAAATAACAGATGAGTAGAATAAGGCTACTGTTAATATATATCTAACAAATTACAAAATATGCTGCGTATTTTCAAGTGAAGTAGACTTAAAATTTCTCTGAACATTGAATTAACTTTTTACTGTACCCACGACAATATTTTCCTTTCTGACATGAATAATTTTATACGCCATTATACTCATTGTCCATTTTTTTCGATATGTACACCTTCTTTGCTATATAATTCTACTTTTTTTTTATAGGTGTTGTAATGGTTTTACAAAAAAAAATATTTTAAATAAAAATAATAATAATAATAATAATAATAATAATAACAATTTTACGAAAATATTTCTTTACTGTTATCACTAATTTAAAAACTGCACTTATTTTGTATGGCCTAAGTTACTTGATTACACAAATTATTTATTGCACAGTGTAATCTTTAGCATTTTTAAATCCTTAACTTGGATCGTAAAATTTTTGAATACAGCTGTCGTCCTGATTCATAATGTCATTTAATCTCCAATTAGAACTATAACTTATTTAAAAAAATTATTTTTTTTATAATATTTGAATGACTGTATTTGACAATTTAAAATATCAGTATATGTATATAACTTACAAGCTTTATTAATTTTATGTGAATACTTCTAACTGGTGAAGAATTGCATGAGTGGAAAAATACGTAAAGACTAAATATCACCAGAACACTAGTTGGGGATTAAAATGCAGACAATATTATTAAACAGAAATAATTGTAAAAGTATCAATTCTAAAGAAGATGGACTAAAATTAAACCTAAGTTAATGTCAAAGAAAGACACAGGACGTTTCAGTTTGTAAGAACATGTTTTTTTAAGAAAAATAAGATTAATATACTTGCATAAGAAAAGAAAAAACGTCTAAAATTTATATAAATAAAACATTTACTTTTACATTTCAAGTGCTTAACTCTTTACGGCTAATGTCGTCACAGCGGAAGCATTTCATTTTAATCCACAAATATAAAACTGACATCAGTATTTTGAAACAAAATCATCAGTTTCTTATGGACAAGAATTAATGCATTTACTTATTTACCGCTAAATTTTCTCTTAAAATTCTAGTTCTATTGTGAAATTTTAGGGATAATCTTTGCCTTAGTTTCGGAGGCGTACTTTGACCGTTAAGGACTGCGACTATTGTTAAGCCATGTTTTATTATTTTTTGATACATTTTAGATATTGATTTTTTTCTACTTTGAGTTTTTTTATCTTCTCATTTTTAAGGAAATTAAAGTTTGTCTTTCAAGTCGACATTGTTTAGACAAATAAAGGTGATCACTCAGTGGTAATTTGATTTATTGAAATACGTATTGTAAATATCAAAGGGAATTAAATGGCTTACAAATTTCCAATAGTTAAATGTAAATATGCAAAATTGAAATCTTCATTTATATATAGTAATGAAAATACTTTTATAATTATCTTAGAAAGATTCGCAGTGTCAGACAAAATTTTAAATCATAATCTCAAAACAACCTATAAGATTTACATGAACATAATTATGCTCTAAATATAGAAATATATCCCCAGTGCACAAATATGCCTAATTTTTTTTCTTCTTCCCTTGTCCTATCCTTTTAGGAAATTTAAATCCATCAAAACACACAATATTTGTGATTCTCTAATGAAACGCAATCCATTTCAAAATATCGATTCTAAATTCAAATTATCTGCCACCGTTAATTTAGGAAAATTTGAAGAATCTTCAGAAAAACGAAGCATAAGTACACACACTTTTAGCATCATTACCATCTCATTTTTCACTTGTTGACATTTAATTTCTAGTAAGCAAAAATAAATAGTCAGAATGGTAAAAGTAAATAGAAACTAATTACTAATAATTATTTTAAAGCATCAGAGTTCATTAATATTGAAATGTTTATAATCAGCAAATCGTTTGCTCACGCAGTGAAGCGGGTTTTAATGCATTCCGAATAAGCGAAATAAATTTTGCTAAGGCACAGACAGTTATTCAACTTCTGCATAATCAGAATGGATAAATATCTTTATAAACAGTGCATTTCAATTACTAAAACGCGGATTTTGAAAATAACATTTGCAATTTTCTTATGCAACTAACGAAAATCTGATTTTGTAAGGTAAATAATCGTTTAATTAGCTTCTTGTAAAGTGGCTTAAATTATTTACTCATTTCTGAAATGGCATATAGATGAGTATTGCTTTATAAATAGCTTGTTTTTTGAAGGGAAAAGATGTGTGAACTAATATAGTTTACGGTGAAAATTCTAAAGATATATGAATATTAAGGACAGGTAAATAAAGCTTGTTTCAATCGCAATCTTTTTCTTTTCTGATTTAACTTTAAAAAAAATACATCCGTTTAAGCAGTGTTTTTTATGGATATTCGTAACATTTTGATTAGCCGTTAAATAACTCCCCCCCCCCTTTTTTTGTTTCCCTATAAAACAAGTGGGTAAGTGTAATAGTTGATCGCACTCAGGGTTTCGTGTAACATGTCTTTTAAAACACTTTATCTTTAAATTAATAAATCCAAATTGCTAATTTATATTTATTAAAATCTTACGTAAATGACAGCACCATTATACTCGTATTTAATTAAACAACGACTTTCTATAAAGTTTTTTTACGCTTCCCTATAGACTGCAGCACCAAAATTATCCAAAGTTATTTATTTGGAAAAAACATCAAAATATACTCAAATTCCATTTGAAAGATTTTTTTTTAACGGGGGGGGGGGGTTAATAATTAAAAATATTTTGAATTCCCTTTTCAATCATTAGAGCTACTTGAGAAACATATTAAAATAATTTTTAAATAACTATAAAAGGAAATTGTTATAATCAAATATAAAATGTTCAAACTAAGTTATTTAAATAAAATTTCTTTGAAAATCAAAAAAAAAAAAAAAAAAAAAAAAAATTAGCGGAGATATAAAAAAAATTTAAATTTCTAAAAACGAAAAAAAAATGTTTAAACGAAATTTAAAATACTGAAACATTAATAAATTGAAATAGTTTTTAAAATAGCAAGGAAATTGAATCTCAAAAATATATTATGAATGTGGGTGTTTTAAAAAAATAATAATGTAAATCCTTAAACTGGCTAGAAATACGATTTTCTTAATAAATTCATTTTAATATGAAAATTTCATGATCTAATACCAGGGATCAAATTAAAAATCTTCTGTTTAATAGCGAGATGCTTTACCACCAAGCTACAATGTCTACAAGCAGAACGTTGAAATTAAGGTTCTCTTTTGAAATTTAAATCACAAAATGAATGGATGACATTGAAGAAAAAAGTTTTAGTTTAAATAACATACTTTTTCAAAATTTTATGATTTGTCATGTGACACGTTAAAATCAGCTGTAAGTACACAAAATTTGAAGTCTCTGACTTATACAGTGTTTGTGTTCGGACTCTGTGACGGACAGGCAGATAGATTACAGTGACAAATGGGTTTCGTCAAATGAACTAAACGCTAAAAAAAACTTATCGGAATGCGCAGTAACTTTAGATTTGTATATTTCAATCTTCTATAAATCGATTTTTGTTAAATTTGTTATAGGTTAAAATATACATATTTTTAAAATATTAATTAAATAAATATAAATTTTGAAATTAATGGTAAATTATATATATATATATATATATATATATATATATATATATATATATAAATCTAAATATAGGAATCCGAAATTTCATGCATTTTTTCAGCAATTAAAATAGGAGGCCTCATTCAAAGGTTTATGAATTGTCATGTGACACGAAAAAATCAGCTATAAGTACAAAGTTTGAAGTCTCTGACTTATGCAGTTTTTGTGTACAGAGTCTGTGACAAATGGACAGACAGAGGACAGAGACGAATAGGATTTCGTTAGATTAACGACCCAAAAAGTGTGATCATATAGATTTTCTAAAATGTGGTTTATATTTGTTGATATATTTTTAGCTGTTGTCTTGTAGAATTTCTTTAAACATTTTGTGTTTAGAGTTATTGACATAAATGTATATAAATTTACATAAAAGCCATAAATGTACATGCATATCTATATCTTAAAGGCCAAACATCTCCCTGCGTAATGCTATTGTCTTTTTGATGTTGTCAACAGCAAACGATTAACTTTCACATTTACTGCAAATTTTTTAACTTCTAAACATTTTTTAATTTTTACACCGTCGATTAGAAAAAATTGTGAACTTACAAATAAACTTGTTTCAAAATTTATTGCAGTTAGTTTGAAAATTGCATCACAATTTATTCATTTTTTATGGTTTTAAAAATAATTTTCAAACTTTAATTTTTCTTTTTAGTATGCAGATTAGGAAAGATAAATTCATTTGCATTTCAATTAGTATAAATAAAGCATTCGATACCGGCTGATATTTTGTAGCGAAGTAAAAACTTCATCAATAAAATAAAACAATTAAATAATATAAATAAAACAGACATTTAACAGACATTTAATGACTGAAATGATTAAACTGAATGATAAAAAATTAAAAGTTATATTATTAGAAACGAAATCTTTGGTGATTTTTCAACTATTAACTCAGATAAAAGTATACTTTTTAAAAAAAATTCAAAACTTTTTTTTTAAATACAAAATTTATAGTTTGCAAATAAAAATGTTTTTTGGAGTTGTTTGTGAAATTACAAAAAATATTTAGGGAATTGCTATTAAAGCTCGGAAATATACAGCACATATTTGAACCTATGCCTTTTACTGACAATTTAATCATTAGGGAAATGAGGGCACCAAAAAACAACGTAAAAAAATACCAGCTGCAATCTGCCTGTATCATAAAAGCCTTGAAATAATCTGTACCTGTAACAAATGGTTTGAAAAGTTCTGTATAATGTTTCGCTACACATTTTTGCAAGCATAGCACGCTTTTAAAAATAAATATAAACTTTTTATTCACAAAACATTTCCCAAGTTCAAAATTAACAGTTTATATCACGCAAGGTTTTCAACCAAATTTCACCATCCTTTAAGAAAATTAGAAAAATGACAAGAAAAGTATTATACTAGAATTAAAAGTGAATATATTATGAGTATTTGATAAGATACAAGTCTTTGTATGGAGTAATTTTCAACTGCGCATGCTCGATGTGTATCACAACTTCTTTCTTCATAATTTAATAGTTAACTATATACAAGGCAACTTATATGAAGATTCCTAATAATATTCTTGTACAGCTTTAAAGTTTTTCATAAACAATACGTGATGCATGATTTTTCTTTCTTACTTCTCTTTAATTCTGAGATGCTACTTTGGATACTCTACCACTTTTCTTTAGAATATGTATTTTTTTTCTTTTGGCATGGACTCGAGCTGGCCAATTTTTTATTTGTGTTGCTTGACAATTTTGTGATATCTGTAATATGAAGGCCAAACGTATCTGTGCGTAACGCATACGTCATTTTGCGAATGGTATCACTTTCCCCTGCAATTTTGGTTACGCAATTTTTGGTTACGCAAGCTACTGCAAATTTTACACTTCTAAACATTGCATATATTAAATTTTTACACCGTCGTATAGAGAAAAAAATTTATTTTTAAATGCAATTTGTTTGAAAACTGTATCTCAATTTAGTTTTGAGATAATTTTTTTTTATAGTTTTTAGTACCAATTTTGTAATTGTGGCAACAGAATCACTCCATTTTCTCTTAAAATTAAAAAAAAAAATTAAAATGTTCAACACTTTTCCATACAATTTCGGTTTTGAAAATTTTACAACTCTAAACATTGTACATTTTAATTTTTTACACCGTCGTATAGTGAAAAAAAAATGTACTTTCAGATGCACTTTGTCTTAAAGCTGTATCTTAATTTATTTTTGAGATATTATTTTTTTGTTATTTTTAGTACCGATTTTGGCAATTGTGGCAACAGAATCGCTCCATTTTGTCTCAGAATTGAAAAGAAAAGAAAAAAAAAATAAATAATAAATAAAATGTGTCTGTTATAAATTTCGGTGAATTTCGGTTTTATTTTGTTTAATATTTTGAATAATTGAGTTTCATAGTATTTTGTTAATTTTAGCTGAAAATAATATTTGCTTGAGAGTTAGACTGACCAATATAAGATGTATTTTTTGCTGTAACTAATTTTGCAGATTTATTATAGGGTAACATCCCCAGTAATTGGCAGGCACCAGTGATTGGCACATCCTACAAAAATGTCCTAAAATAAAATTTATATCCAGTCTTTTAAAAATGCAAGACCATATATAAGTTATATGCTTTTTACTTCACAGATTATAACTTTGATTTATGCTACTAGATAACAATAGTGCCTGAGGAAAGAGAAACAATTATGGCTTGTATCAAATTAGCCATTTTTTTCCAAATGCTTCTTCTCTGGCTTAAGAAAGGCATGCATTTCAATTTATTGTTATCTGATTTATAGTATATTTTAAATTTTAACTGACAACAGATTTGTTTAGTTGAAAAAAAGTTACTTTTATTGTGTAAAAGTCTAAATGCCAATTACTGATCATTACAGCAATTTTTATAAATATATTTTTATAAAAATAATTTTTCAAATATTTTTGCTTTTAGTGGGTAAAATAGATACACAGATATGCACTCTTTGATATAAAATATTTGCAAGTAAATATTTTATTTCTTGGTAATGAAAATAGAAGTAAGTTTAAAAATAAATCCTTAATGTGCCAATTACTGTGGATGTTACCCTAAATAAATAAAACAGTTCTTTATTAAAGATTCTTTTGTCGAATTTCGACGGGTTCCATCTCGTTAGATTAATACTAGAATTATGGGAAATTTTTTAAAAATAGTTTTATAAATATAGTTAACACCGGAATTTTTATTTAAAACAGCTTAAATTATGTATTCAACTTTCTTTTTCTTTGCATATGTAAAACAAATGTCATAAACAAATTTCTCGGTCAATCCGGTCTAAATTCGTTTGATAACGGTTAAAATGATCGTTCACTATAATTCTAATTATTAAAAAAAAACTTTGCTATAATTTTATTTAAAAAAAACTGTTAAAATAATAAGGCAAAATAAATTGTACCGGGGTTAATATAGTCGTTATTTTCGATTAAATACATGCAAAACTAAAAAATAAATAAACATACAAATTAGCTCACAATGAAACGAACATCTGCTTCTTTCATGTAAGCCAAGCATTGTTCTTCAATGCCTCTTTCAAATAACGTCAGAAGTTTATAAATTGTAACTATAGTCGTCAACAATTATTTTCTTCCCTGCTAACAAATTTGACTGGATTTTGAGTCGAAATCAGCAGCAGTTGACTTATGGCTGGCTAAAACTTTCTTCTTGTGATATCTTCCAAATGTCAGGTAATTTTTTACTTCACGGAGCTCAAATTATTCTTTCAAAATCATATTTTATGAGACACAAAACCCAACTTAATATGACGTATAGTCAACTTTTTATCGAAAATAATATCCGTTTTAATTACTTATAGATAAGAAAACACCATAAATAATGTTTTAGTCCTCCTATCTACAGCAAATTAAAAAGGAGAGTATTTGGGAATTATAAAGGTACTAGATAATCATGTATTGACAAATTATATGTCCTGCTTCCAAGCTTAATTTAATAGTCAACTATATACAGGGCAACTTTTATGAACTTTTGTAATAATATTCTTGTAGAGTTGGAAGATGTTTCATAATCTATACACGTGGCATGATTTTTATGGTATTTCTCTTTAACAATGATATGCTACGTTGTATACTCTACCATTTCTCTTTGGAATGTTTTATTTTTCTTTTGGCAAGCAATTCAAGTTGGTAAACTTTTTTATTTGTGTTGCTTTTCAATTGTGTTACATTAAATTTACAAAAAACAAACAAAAACAAACCTGCTAAGATAATAAATAAAATAATAATAATAATAATAATAATAATAATAATAATAATAATAATAATAATAATAATAATAATAATAATAATAAAACATAGCGAGGTTAATACCGTCAGTATTTTTGATTAGACGCCTGCGAAACTAAAAATTAAAAATAAAAAAGCATACAAACAGGATAACAATAAAACCAGTAAACATCTGCTTCTTTCATGTATGCCAGGCGTTATTCTTCATTGCCTCTTTCAACAAATAACGTAAAAAGTTTATAAATTGCAACTATTGTCGTCAACATTTATTTTCTTCTCTGCTAACAAATTTGACTGGCTTTTGAGTCGAAATCAGCAGCAGTTGACTTATGGCTGGCTGAAAGTTTCTTCTTGTGATATCTTCCAAATGCAAGGTAATTTTTTACTTCACGCAGCTCAAATATTTCTTTCAATATCATATTTTATAGACCTAACTTAATATGACGTATAGTGAACTTTTTATCGAAAATACTTTCCGTTTTAATTACTTACAGATAAGAAAACACCGTAAATAATGTTTTAGTTCCCCTATCTACAGCTAATTAAAAAGGAGAATATTTGGGAATTATAAAGGTACTACATGATCATGTATTGGGAAATTATATATCCTGCTTCCAAGCTTAAATGAATTGCTTTCGTGTTGCCAGAAAATTTGTTTATTATTATTGAAAGTATCCTCAGGCAAGAGAGGTTAAATAAAATAAAACATGTGAAAATATGCATGTGAAAAATTATAATGATATATTTTAAGTTCACGTGGAAATCAAATCTCTTGCGATTCAACACTTTTAGTTTTAAATAACAAGTATCTAATTAGTTACACATGCATACAATTTTTTGCAACTGGATAAAATAGTTTAATAGTTATCTAGTTAGTTAATACCTTATTATTCAACGTGTTTCTCGCGATGCATGAAAGCCTGCGAATACAATCTTTGATTATTATTGCTGTTGTTTTTGTAGTTTCTTTTAATTTTCCATGTCTTTTTATATGATTTTCTATTTTGTTTATTTATTTAAAGTTATATTATCATATTTACTTAATTCAAGGCGTTATATCGGCAATGATAGTCTAGCTCGGCATTCACTTTTTCTATTGCATATAATAATACAATTTTTTGGAGCATGAATGTTCTTGGGGACTGGTGATTAAACACTGGTACTTCATTTTATTTTTCATTTTCTATCACCATGTGATTTTTTAATCCGTTTCTTTTCTTATTTCCGTCTAAATCATCTGTATTTCTTGTTCTTTCTTTCTTTCTTCGACATTTTTTTTTCTAATTTATTTTAGTAGCATGCTATTCGATAATCTGAATAAAGTGAATTGTTAAAATCTATGAGTACAAAACCTGTATACAGAGGAATGTTTTTATAGCGCCTTCGAAAGAAATATTTTATAAATCTCCTTGCCTAGGCAAAATGGAATGTTCTTGAAGCGATTTACATTTTTTTTTTTTTTTTTTTTTTTTTTTTTTTTTACTTTGCTTCGTTCTGTAAACCGTGTAAAAACGGAGCCTAATTATAACGGCATTCTGTTTTAAATGTAGAAATTTCACTATCCCTACGATTGAATATTATGCCTGCTAAATTAAAATTTTGTTTCAGCCCCTAACGATTCCGCAGGTTTTACTTTATAAAAATTTGTGTTTATTTAGTGTAGTAAAAAATTATTAATATGAAATATAAAGATTCCAGAAAAAATTCCTTTAAAAGGAGGGTTTCGTCTTAGAATATATGGTATTCCTACAATAGGGACAATCCAATTTTAACTTTAAAATAGGGTTAAATTACAGAAAGATTCCATATTTAAAGAGTTTACTGTATTTTTATGTCCCGAATTAGAAACCATTGTCCCGATTTTTGTGACGCCGAAACATTCCTGGTTATATTAACAGAACAGAATATTATAAATACAAAATTTTCTGAGCAGTTGTTATTTTTAGGAACATTGCAAATGTAAATAAATCAGTAAAAATGTATCACAAGACTGCTGAAACCGTATAAGTTAAACTACACAGTGCATCTGTAATGGATGAGTTTATAATGGTATCACATATTAAATTTGCAAAAAATACACACGATTATTTGTTTTTTAATATTTTTCAAAGGTAAAAGGGTACGAAATATACAGTTTAACGTGTATGAAAAAATTCGATATACAAATACAAGCTAGCAAAGAGGAAAATGAAGCCGGTACAAATAACTGGGGTCATGTTATCTTAAAAGGTCCACCTTTGGTCTTTTTTTTTTCTTTTTTTAATAAAATGAAAAATAATTATATTCGTGCAGCTGTTTCATATAAAAAATTCAAATAAAAATAGCTAAAACAATAACACAGTTAAAATATCAGAACTTGAAATTGTGAATGTGTATTAATACTGATACCTAACTTAAATGTGTAATTAAAACAAAAGAAACAATCTACTTATAAAAAATCATCATTAGAGTAACAATAGAGTTGCTAAAGTCTTGAAATTAAAGGGCACCCTCCAATCCCAATTTCATAGGTCCAAGTAATACAAAAAATTATCATACGTTCGCGAGATTTTAGATCACTTATACTTTTTTTTCTCAACTTTAGTGATGTCACAATTTGAAACAAATATGTATTACTTTATAAAAGTTAATTATTCGTTTATCCAGCTAGTTTGTTTTCTAGTACCATACTTAAAAGACCTGCATTTCAATCTTCAGCGTGGTCTCTGTTTGTGGCTTTGTTTTATGTATAGTATATTCAGAAGTAATTCAGGAATTATAATTACACAAAACCAAAATCAGGGCACTGTTTACCCAATTGATTGCTGATATATAGAGATATCAAGTCAGAAATAAAATATTTAAAGTTCATAAAATTTATTAAAAGAAAATGTTGTATGTAAATAGGCATAATTAGCATATAACATTATTTATGATATTTCTTGTTGTCGCTACTGTTATTCCATTTATTCAATGGGGAAATTAAATCACCACAATACAATAAAACCTTTACTATGTAATATAAAAAATAACATGGCAAAAATAAATCATCCAGTGATATTTTGAGCTTGACCTAAGAAAAATAAATTTATCAGAATAAGTCAATAACAGTTTGGATGCATCAATAATCCTTTACACCTAAACAATGCGCTAGTTGAAAATTAGTGCTGAAATACACATCTAAATGTCGCGTGCAAAATTTTGGAATATTTAGCAAAAGAATAGGTGCGTGCTGAAGTGTAAATTAGAACTGACATGGAATAGGCGGTAACGAAGAAAAGTACTTGAGCCTCTATTATGCCTTTCATATGCCCAGCACAACTCGTTACTAAGGTTGTCAGGTATTGCAGTAGCCCAAGAAACATATTGCTACTTTAAAACTACATGTGAATAATGAGAGAGTTTTAAATACAGTTTGGTATAATCAGATGTATTTAACTCATCAATGATTATTCGATTTCAGGAATCAGCGTAAAATGATAAAGCGTGACAGAGTATAAATTAAGATTTCTTAACTTAGTGAAGGATGAATATTGTTCTTATTTAAGCTTTCATCAATCATTTATGAGATGTAATGACGTTTTATTACAGTCTTGTTTTCGTCTTGAACATTTAGGTATACTTATAGTTGCTTATGGTTTTTAAGTTTCACGATTCTTACGCAAAATTATAAAACGTGAAGATGTATGATTTGAGATATTTTATATAGTAAGATATTCGGTATTTTTTCCTAATTATGTATGCATCAGCAATTTAAGAAAATTAATAGAGATTTTCCTCTTTTTTATATTACAGGTACAGTAAATTTTAATAAGGTACAGTGACACAATGCGGCAAAGTATAAATTAAAATGTTTCCTAGTAAGGCATATCTATATAATAAAATCTAGTCTAACGCATAGCGCACCAAACCGGTTTTTCCCTCTATAAACTGTCATTGGAATTAACGCTGTATATCGCTTATTTGCTTTTGAAGCTTCACAACAGATATAGAAATCTATCAACTTAAGGGAAAAACGACAATCTTTCTTTTTTGACGGAGGAGAGAGGGGGAAAATATACAATTTCAAAGTGTTATAAAAAATAGTAATAATTATTAATTATAAGTATTTTTTCAATTATCGCTTTATATTTACTTAATTACTCATTTTTATTGCATATTTGTTTAAAAAAATTGTTTCATTTAAAAATCTTAATTTTGTTATGGTATATTAGCTGCAGAGCCTGGTTTACCCAGAAGTATTGTCAATACTAATAATGTGTTTATTACAACATAAACTAGCCGAACTTTTCTCATCTAAACGCTTCCATATTGTAAGTAATTTTTATCAGTTTTTTTAAATTTAGGTAAAAAAACACAATTTTTAGCCATCGTCCTTGGACGTGCATCTACACTAGTGTAAAGAGAAAATGCTCCAAGTACGAACTACGATTTAATTACAGGGTATTTGCTGAACGTGAAAGATAGGGGGATGTGCACGGTCATAGGAATGCCACCTAACATTTTAATTTGTGTAATAAAATATATATATATTATTGGTACTACTTGGTTTTCTCGTCGATCAAAAAAAATATCGCCAAACTATAAGATAAAATGCCAATAATGGATGATCACGAATTTCACATTCAATGATATTAAATACGATACACGTTTTTAAAACATCATTAAATGATTTTATTTGTATTTTATTAAAATTCTACTAATTTTTTAGTTCTATCGTTATTTAAAATAAAAATTCTGTCAATATGTATAATTTGGCTATTAGTTTGGCGATTTGTATAATTTGGGCGAAATTGGTCGACGGGATAACCAAGTAGTACCATTTTATTTATTTCAGAATATTTGGTTTATTTCTGAATCCATAAATCATCTATTAGTAATGACAATTTTCGGCTGCTTTATATTATTACCTTTAACCTCCTCAGACCTGAAGCAAACATAACGTGGGATTTCAAAAATCAGTTAAAATTGCTATAAAATGTTCCTAATGATGGATAATTTTATATATCGAAACTTATGATTTGCATATATTTATTTAAAAGGTCTAGAATTAATTTTAACAATTCTAGAAGCATTTAAATTAATTTAAAGGGTGTTATTTAGAATCTCCTACAGCTCTATGAGCGACATTAGGACTAAGGTGGATTAAAAGGCATAATTGCAACTATTTAATAAATCGATGATTAATTGACTTTACTGAGTTATCAAAATGATTAAACATACTAATATATAAGTTGAAATTCCCTTTATACATCAATTACCTACGACACATAGTATATACAGGGATGCCACTTTTCCGCCTTTTGGCGGATTTCCGCTTTTTTTAATTTTTAAAAATTCGCGATTTTCGTTAAGCAATCACGCGATAAAATAACAATTTTCGTCGAACGATCGCGAAATACAACAGCCTTTTCCATCAAACGATCGCGAAATACAACAGTGTTTTTCGTCAAGCGATCGCGAAATATAACATCGATTTTCTTTAAAAGAAAAAACGGCTATTTTCATCAAACGGTCGCGATGTAAAGCAGAAATTTTCATCAAACGATCGCAAAACGAAACGATGATTTTCGTGAAATGATCGCAATGTGAAACGGCGATTTTCGTCAAACGATCGCAATGTGAAACGGCGATTTTCGTCAAACGATCGCTAAATAAAACGGCGATTTTCGTCAAGTAATCGCAATGTAAAATGGCGATTTTCGTCAAACGATCGCGATGTAAAACGGCCATTTTCGTCAAACGATCGCGATGCAAAACGGCAATTTCGTCGAACGATCGCGAAACGAAACGGTGATTTTTGTGAAACGATCGCAGTGTCAAACGGCGATTTTTGTCAAAGGATCGCAGTGTGAAACGATGATTTTTGTCAAACGATCGCTAAATAAAACGGTAATTTTCGTCAAACGATCGCTAAATAAAACGGCGATTTTCGTCAAGTAATCGCAATGTAAAATGGCGATTTTCGTCAAACGATCGCGATGTAAAACGGCGATTTTCGTCAAACGATCGCGATGTAAAACGGCGATTTTCGTCAAACGATCGCGATGCAAAACGGCGATTTTCGTCAAACGATCGCGATGCAAAACGGCGATTTTCGTCGAACGATCGCAAAACGAAACGGTGATTTTTGTGAAACGATCGCAGTGTGAAATGGCGATTTTTGTCAAACGATCGCTAAATAAAACGGCGATTTCGCCAAACTATCATGAAATAAAACAGCTGTTTTCGTCAAATAAAGAAAAAACTGCAAAATTTTGCTTTTCACTCGTGGAATAATCATTGAATCTATTGCTGGGTTACTTAAATTGGTTTAAAATGATGTGATACATAAAATTCTTCTCTGAACCTATTGCTGGGTTACGTTAATTGATGTAAAATACTGTGAACTAAAAAAAAATCATTTTTACTTACTCTTATAAATTAAAAGTTTACAACAAAAGAAAAGCTGTTATTCTTTATGTAGTTTATTATAAACAATATAATTTTCAAAATTCACACATAAAGTTGTGAAAAATGTCATAAATTTTACTTTACGCATAATTTCCTCTTTTTTGCTATTTTCTGAGTGGCATCCCTGTATATATATATTACTTTATTATACAATTATTCATAATTACAGTTATTTAATCCATAAATGGTTAATCAATTGCATGTGAATATATGTAAAAAATAAAATAAAATGTGACACAGTATGAAATAAGACTACTCTTAATTATATGTCGATATTTTACTTTTTTTTCATCAAATGAGATGCAATAAAAACAAACACTTCTTTTGTTAAATATTTCATACCCATACGGAATAAAAGTTCACGATATTTAAAAATAGAACTTTTTTTCAGGTGGTCAACGCAACTAATTAATGAGTTTGTCAGGTATCTTGTCAGGTAACAGTAATCTTGCGTATACTAAATGTCTTAAAAATGCATGTAAAATAACCAGAAACTTTTAATACAGTTAGTACATTTACAGTTATTTTATGCATTATTCGTTGTTCAGTTGTAACAAACTTTGCTAAATGATGAAAAGTGGAAGAGTATAAAGATTTTTTTTTTCGTGGTAAAAGTTATTTTCTCCATATTTAAGCATTTTGTCCCTTATTCATTAGTTTTTATAGCATATAATGACAGTTTTCTGCAGTTTTATTTATCATTAAAGTAACCATAATAAAAATTAATGTCTTTTATAGACACTTTATTGCTAGATAACTGAGGGTCATGAACTCTGAAAAAACTGCTTTTCAAAAAACCTGATCTGTAACACTCGTTAGGTATTTTTTATTGTCACTTAAACTATAACTTGTTATTCGATTTTACGAATATATTTAAAATGATTAAGAGCTTTCAGAATATGAATTACAAATAATTCAGATCAGAAAATATTTTACTTACATAAGCATATTTGAATTATTTAAATATTTGCAACACATGACATTTTTCTATTGCTTTTTTAGCATTAAATTCAATATAGTATCATTTATTATAGATTTTTATTAAAAGAAGATAGAGAGAATTAATGATATTTAAAAAAAATATTTTCATTAATGAAGCAGGTATACTGTTAGATATTGTTATAGTTACTTAAACTATAATTTGTTATTCGCTTTTACGAATATATTTAAAATGATTAAGGCTTTGAGAATATTATTACAAAAGTTTCAGATCAGGAAATATTTTACTTACATAAGGATGTTTGAATTATTTAAATATTTACAAGATATAATGACAATTTTATATTGCTTTTTTTAGCATTAAATTCAATCTGGTATTATATATTATAGATATTTATTCGTTAAAAATAACAAGAATTAATTAGATTTAAGAAAATTATTTTCATTAATAAAGCAGGTATATTGTTAGATATTGTTATAATCACCTACCTATCACTCCATATTAGATTTTAAGAATCTATTTAAGGGACCCGTATCCCATTTTCGGCCAAAAAATCATCAAAAGTTCAAAAAAAAAAATTTTTTTTTCTCAGAAAACGATAAAATATATATTTGCGAATATCCATGCAAAATTTCAGATCTCGGGGACACTTGGAACAGGTTGAAAATGAAAGCTTTTTAAATTTTACTGACTATAGAGTTTAAAGGACTAGCGGCCATTTAAAACGTGTTTTCCTGAAAATGACTTTTTTCATATTTTGCCCAAGTTCAAAGTACTAAGGCTCAGTAGTAAGATGATTTAGAAACAAAGTGTTTATGTTTTTAGAATCTTAAAAAAATTTGCAACAAAAGTAAGGAGAGATATTTTTTTTTAACTATTTCTGAAAATTTTACATAAATTGTTAAACATGAAAATTATAACGAATTTAAGGAAATTTACCATGCGTATTTTTATTTATTTTTTTCTTAGCCGATTAAAATAGAAAATTAAAAATATCTCTCCTTTTTCTTTTCTATATACTATAAAACTATTTAAAAAATTTTAGTAATACCAAAATATTGAAAATTGAATGAGGAGTAGTAATTTTAAAAAGTGTATTTTTCTACAAAAAAAAATCATAAAAATCCCCATAAAAAATATACTTTTTAATAAAAAGGGAATTTGTTTGCTAATTATTCCTTACAAGAATATTCTTAAATAGTACACCGAAATTCATTACTTTAAAATCAATATTAAAAATTTTGGGTTTTTTCTTACGGATCTCCCTTAAATGATAAAAGCTATCGGATGTTAAAATAAACAAAAAAATCACAGTGGGGATTACTTCATTTACTTAACCGTTTACACCCCGAATTAATATCACAATATAATTCAAATTTTGTTTTTCTAATATTACAGCTTCAAATGTTTTAATTTATGCATACAAATTTATAAAATAACAAAACAAAAAAAAATATTTCTGCAGTTTTTTTTTTTTTTTTTTTTTTTTTTTTTTGGCTGTTTTCATTTCAGTGTTCGCATTTTGGAACATAATTATTGGTTGACAACCTATGCAAATATAACAAATTATTTTCCACTATATGCTATTGTATATTGATCTTGAATATTTTCTCGAATTTCAGAAACATTTAGCTTCCTAGCGGTCAAATGTAAGTAATATAGAGATAACGATAAATACAAATATTACATTTTTTATGCAAATTAATGAATTTACACATTCCTTATACCTGTGATAAATGCTTAAACATAAACATTTTTTTTCAAAAGTTCTACTCAACCTTATATTTTATAGGAAAAATAAGGACATCGTTATTATGTTACAAAATATATGTTTTGTATTACAAATAATGCAATGTTTTCATTTGGGAACATTAGCGTTTAAGTGGTTAAGTATGTTTCAGTTATTTAAATATTTAGAACATATAATGATATTTTTATATAGCTTTTTAGTGCTAAATTCAATGTATTATTATTTTTTTATATAAATTTTTATTTAGTAAAGATAACACGAATTAATTTTATTTAAGAAAATTGCAGCTTCACTAATAAAGCATGCATATTCTTAGATATTGTTATTGTCACTTAACCTAATAAAACTACAAAGACTTTCAGATTAAGAAAAAAAATTAGAACAGCAAATATTTAATTAACTTAACAATTTCGAGTTTAACCAGCAGAATTTCCAGCACTTAACCATGTTCATTAACTTAACCATTTCGAACAAAATTCATTCTATTATAATAACGTTAATCGGAGCCGTCTAAACAGACTTACTGAAGTTTAAAGATTATCTCATTGTCTATAAAATCCAACGAATGCACTTATTTTGTGCACTATTCAATTCATAATAGACTAAGGAAGAGTTTTCGAAGATGTTTGGAAAAGGACATATTACAACAGGATTTGAGAGGGCATTACAATTTTTTAATGTTTTCGCGTTTTATCACATTTGATGTATTTAGAAAAGTAACTTATATTTTTAATTTAAAAAGTGAAATATACGTATGATATAAAGGAATCGCAAACGGTGCAAAGAGAATTAAGTAAACTTTTATTGTTATTATTATTACCAAATGTAAAAACATAAATAAAGTCATAATAAGAAAGCTATAGCCACAGACTATCATTTCTATATGTAGAAAATAACTAATTAATTGTTCAGAGAAAATAATACCCGATGAAAAGATATGTATATATTACACGTATGTCCTAATAGTACACCAGACCCGAAAGGGTTAAGCATGTTTCAGATATTTAAATATTTATATCATAGCATGATATTTTCAGTAGCTTTTTTAGCATTAAATTCAATACAATATTATTTATCACAAAATTTTCAAAACTAAGCCTAACAAGAACTGCAGATTTTTAAGAAAATTGTATTTTCATTAATAAAGCTAAACCAAAGATGACAAAATTAAATGTTTAAAATCATTTCCTTAGATTTCATACATAAAATTTATGGATTTTTGTACTTATAAAATGAAAAATTTTCATTATTATTACATTAAAAATATTTTTTTTTTTTTAAATAATCATTTGCTTAGGTTTAGTTCTATAAATCTTTGTTATCTGTATCTCGACAAAAGTTTTATTTATAGATTGCATACTTCGGTGTACTGTTACTGTCAAAAAGAAACACTTTAAAGTGTAAAAAATAAGCCCCCTTTTAGTAGATAAGAAATTCTAATGATTTTGAGAAGGACTTATGTTTGCAACTTTTGTGAAAAAAGACAGAGAAATTGGAAGAGTGTATATGTTGACGGTATATTTTGAAATTTGAAATTTTACAGGTTTTATACAATTTCCAAAATAAAATACGATCAAATTAGGATTTTTTGATTTTAAAATTCCCCTCCATTGAAGGTAACCATTTGACATTAATTAAAATAATAAAATAATGAAACAAATTTACATAATTAAATGAATTTAGATATCTAGGAGATATGAATAAAAATATAAAACTTGAACTCGTTATAAATATCTGATACATCTTAGTGGATAAAAATAAAGAAATAGTATAACATAGAGCGTATATGGTATTCTAATACAATGATACGGTCAAATGCGAGTTTTACTCGTGCTCAGAGGATTCCGTACAATAAATATATGAATTATTAACTGTATTATTTAAAAGAATACTGCTAAAATATTAATACGACATTGTAGAAAGCTATAAACGTACCATACGGTATAGCTGTATATGCTAGAAAAGTATAAATGAGCATAACAAAATAGTTCAAAGGGATATGAAGCCTAAATAATATCAAATATTGCTATTCTGTATGAAATTTTTTTAAGTCTTATTTTAATCTGTTTATGATGAACTTAAATCGAAACTGACAATAAAAGTAGTTCATATTTAAACTTCATTTGGCATTGCATAAAAACTAACTCATAGTAGATGCAGAATTTCATTAATAATATTTTAATACATACTTTTAATTTCAGTAGAAAGAAACATACCATCATTAGTTAAATACTAACTGCATGTTAAAAATATTTATGTTAAAATACCACCATGAAAAAATATCGGCTTTTCATTAAAAATATTTGAAATATTGCACCAATATTGAAAAAAAGTATAGAAGGAAGGAAATTGGGAAATATTTCTCTCGGCACAATATTATCAAAATATAAACACGCAAATATTTCATGCCAATATTAGAAGTACACTTTTTCAACACTTGTTACATTTATATTTCAAGTCCTGAGCACACATTAAAATAATTTTTATCCACCAATTTTTAATAAAACTAGTTAGAAATAATTTTTAAAATTGTTCTAGAGTTTTTGCGGTTTAAAATTATAAAAGATATTTTAAAAAACCGATCAAAAGAAATGCACACACACACACACACACACACATATATATATATATATACATATGAATACATGCATATTTCATCAATTTTATAATCAAATTTATTTTCTTATTTAATCTAAATAAATCCATAGTATACACAAACTCTAATCAAAGCGAATTAAATGAAAGCGTTATATTTATTTTACAAAAAAAGTTAAACTTTTCCAATTAACGATTGTAAACATAATTATTCTGAAACTATTATTGAACGCTATTTCACTGGAGTTGTCATAAATCTACAATGACAACTGTTATGGGTATCTGGATAAGTACTAATTTGCATGATGCTAACAGATAAATGTCTATCCTTCTAATTAAGCCATATTAAATAGAAAGATCACTCAAATAATTTATTCATATCAATGTCAGTCGTTAGAAAGTATTTATGCATTTCATATCAAGTCAGTTTTGCTAATTACCAATTATATTTGTGCATAAAGTTATGCCAGTTCCAAAGTCTTCTCCTTAGTTTAATTTAAAACTGTTTTAGGTAGTAGGTGAATTTTGATGCATTTATTCATATAGATTATAGCTAAATACGCATATTTAAAGTTTAGGTTGCAAATAATTGAGAAATACAACATAAATAAATTTTAATTATATCAATATATATATATTTTTTTCTTACGCGATTGTGATAATGAATATTTTTTATCTGCATTTATTTTCAGATTTTCGTTTTCAAAACTGCAGTAAACAAATCAAATCGATTGTAAAAAATATACATTATTTAAATACTATACATTATATAAAGATTTAGTAAAGTAGATGAAAAAAAATATTTCAAAAGCCCTATGTTTTTTATTATTTTTTAAATCCCTAAAATAAGAAGCATTTACATTTTTCATTGGTGTATTTACATTCATTTTTGCTTTTATTAGCTTTTTTTTAAATTTTCTTTATCAAAATTCTGCTGATTTACGTAATAACTGATGTACGTATTCCGATTTCGAAGCGACGAAAACCACACACTAACATTAAAACGGATGTGACTCATTTTTTTAAGTTTCTTATATTTCTTTCTATCAATATCTATGTTGGACATTATCTAGTACAGTTTTGCATTTAAACAAAAGATGAAAATTTTGAATTTTTTACAACAACGAATTTTTTATATATAAATTTTCTTTCCATTTAGTAAAAAAATAATAATAAAATAAAAAATACAATACAATGCAATAAATAAAAGCTAACGAGTACTGTATACACTGATAAGTCAGCGTTAAAGTCATAATTATTTACGATCCCTGAAACTTTTTTTAATAACTTTTGGAGGAAAAAAAGAAGACAGTAAAAAGTACAAGAGGTTTTTGAGGTTTACAAAAACGTTTCTGATATATTTTTTCTTTTGCCTTTATGCAATAAATGAAGAAAAAATATAAATATGAACACAGTAACATTTGGGAGGAAGGTAGAAGGAACGAAATATTTATCAAAATAAGATGGTTCCTTACAAGTTCCGCAAGGCATAGCAAATTGCATACACTGTAAGAAAAGACAGATGTCTCTTAAACTGCAAAAATGTATTATAAAGAAGAACAAAAATATGCAATAACATCTTCCGAGTCACTGAAAATTTCGAAAAACATTTCTGTGTCTTCAAAAACTCCAGAAAGCTATTTTTTTTTTTTTTCAAAATATATTTTTAAAAAATTTCTATTTTTTATTAGCTGACCGTCATTTTTGGAACGTCTCTGTGAAGCTTTTACTCTGCAATAATCAGTTTTGGAAAATCGGAATATCAATTTTGCTAATGCATTCTCAAATAAATATTTTGATATCCAGAAAACATGTCGGAGAAACATACTAAATTAACAGCATTAACATCAATATAAAAATTAACGTTATTTTGCTACAATTGCATACACAAATTACAGTTATGCAGCTGAAAATTGTACATGAGAGTTATAGAATCCGAAAAACCTCTTTTCCAGTTACAAAGCAAGTACAGTTGAACCTCGTTAATGCGCGAATCAGGGGTCCGATCAAAATTCGCGTATTAAACGGGTTCGCGTATTAAACGAAGGTTGCAAATTTTCGTCGAGTGGTCTATCTAATAACAATAATTGCGGAAAAAAACACATTTTTTGTCAATTTTTAGCATTTTTTAAGACATAAAATGACATTCTATTTATTTTAATCATGTGCTTATTAAGCAAGAACGTTTGAAAGCTGAAAATTGAAATAATCGTTATTTTTTCAAGTAAAAATTCTATGTATTGATTTATAATTTTTAACTTCTCAGTGATGGAGAGAGCCTTTCGTTTAATATTTTTTGCTCCTTCTGCTATAATTTAGACTAAATTATAAAGCATAGATAGATATAGGCTAGATAATACTGGGAGCGACAAGCGACTCTCTTTTTTTTAAAATATCACTGCACTGATGAAACAAAGATAGAAAAAACTCTCGTGATTAATCTGCAATTGTAGTGCATGCTCCATCTATCGGTTCTACCGCTCTAATTTAGGGGAGGGGGGGTCACATCATTTCTTCATTATCGGCAAATTACTTGCTGACTCGCGCAGCCCGCGCCCGCGAATGAGCTTTACATAAACTTTAAATTTGTATGATTTTATAAATTTAATTTTCTTTTTGACTGCATTTATAATTTTTTAAATGACGAAAATCGCAAGAAAAATATTGAATTGAAGGTACTTTCTGCTTTACGTAGTTTGATTTTTTGATTCTATGAGTAGAAAGCGAGCGAAACTACGACAAAACACTCAGATTTTTACTCATTTCAAAAAGTTTTATAACAATTATTTTTTAATTTACATATTCTTAATTAGCGTCTCATGACAGGCCGAAAAAGAGTCTTCGCGAGGGCCCTGGTTAAAAATCTCTAAATGCTACATTTTTTAAAAATTTGAATTTGGATTTTTTTTTGTTTTTTAATTTGAATTTGATTCGAATTTGAATTGCGGTTTTATATACTATCCAAATGAAAACAGGTGTTTTTCAAAGCAGACATAATGTCTCTAACGCTAACCTCGTCTCGCTTATGAGATTTCATTGGGAGAGTTTTGATTGGGCAGTCTTGTGCCAGTCTCCGATCGGGGTACAAATCTAGTCAGCGTGTGATTTTGATGGGGAAATGCTCAATTTAATTGGTTTAAAATAAATGTTGCATAAAAAAAACATAAGTTAAATAATTGTTGTATAAAATGCTTGAGAAAATACTTCATCTAAAAACTCGCATGTTTAGAACTAATCTCATTCGCGTATTAAACGTAGGTTTTTCTTCCTAGGGACCGATAATATTTCTCGTATTAAACGGGTTCGCGTATTAACCATTCGCGTATTAAAATGGGCTTTTTATATGCATCAGATAGGAGTATTTCAAGGGACCAAAGAAAATTCGCGTATTAAGCGGTTTCGCGTACTAAGCGGGGCGCGTATTAACGGGGTTTGACTGTATTTCGATTCAAACTGCTTATTTTCCGATGTATTTTTAAATTCATTTTTGCTCTTTAGAAAGTTCATAAGGTGCCGTGATTGTCGATTCTTTGATAAGTGCAGAAAATATTGCAAGGAAAGCAATCAAAAATGGCATTTTGAACCAATTTTTTGAAAGCGGGAGATCTGTGAAGAAAATAAGGGTACTGAGAAGGTAATCGTTTATAAATCAAATTCTAATGTATTGAGCGCAAAATGACATCACACGACCCCTTATACGTCTCTTCAAAAATCCCCTCAGCAAGTTTCATGTTTCTACTTTTAAAAATGTGTCTAAAATTGTATCAGAAAATTTCAAGCTGTTAAAGGTAGAAAAGCGTTTTTTTTCGAATACACCCCTAATACATTGTAAAGGCTTCTAGAAAATATTTCCGAGAAGTATGCGCAGCTAATAAAAATTCTCGAGTAAATTTTCACATGCATAACTGAATTTGTGCGTACAACTGTCTCAAAATAAGTGTTATTTTTCACATTGATGTTAAGGCTGTTGATATTGCATGTTTGTTTGTTAAAAATGTTTCCTGCATATCAAAATGTTTTTCTGACAATTGATAGCATCCGACGAAGGGGTATTCCGATTTGAGAAAACTGATAATTTTACGGCGAAATCTACTCAGAAACGTTTTCGAAAATGACGAATAGCTAATAAAAATTTATTTTTATAAATTCGTCTTTAAATTTCAAAAATAAATTGTTTTCTGAGGTTTCTAAAGATAAAGGGAACACTTTTCGGAATTTTGGGTAATTTGGAAGAGATTATTCTACATTTTCACACACACGCGCGCGCATATATATATACTATATTTTTTTTTCAGTGTACTTTATACGTTAATAATAATAATAAAAAAAGGAGAGAAACCAGTTGAATGAAATATGAAGAAACAAATTTATCCATTTATCCAGAAAAATCATAATTGCAAATTAAATAAATATATATATATATATATATAATGATTTAATAAATTACACACCCATTTTGAAAATTATATTTTTTGAGACTAAAATTTTAAATTTATAAATAAATCCCATATTAAAATTAATAACAATAATTAAAATAATTTTTATGATGATCAAAACATGGCTTGCGTAACTACAGATTCATATATTACATATGCCATGAATTAGACATTAATATTCCTAGATTAATCATAAACAAATATTAAATGAAATTTCAGCTTTACAGTTTCCGGTACTGCAAATTTTTAAGTTTCTAAACATCGCACATTTTCAATTTTTACACCGTCGTATAGTGTGAAAAAAATATGTCTTTTAATGGAATTTGTTTGAAAGCTGTACACTGTAGAAAAACGGACGTTTTTACGGAGATTATACAGGTAATTAGACGCCAGTACAATTCACTGCTTATCAACGAAAAAATTTCCGTAAATTCCAGAAAATTTTCCACATTTCCTGGAGTTTACGGGAATTTTTTCGTTAAAAGCAGTAAATATCACTAGCGTTCTGATTACAAGTAAAATATCCGTAAAATGGGCCTTTTTTTTTTTTTTTTGTATGTGTGTGTGTGGATTCAAGTGTGTCTCAGATGTCTTTATTCCTGACCGATAGGAACAACCCTTTTCAAATGGTTTTAAAAAAATGTCTTACGTAATAACAGTATTATTATTTTCATATATTGGTATCATATATTACGCACTCCATGGATGAAACGTGGACCAATCAGAAAACAAATAAAATATGGACATCACAAGAATTCAAATAAGTCTCAGATATGTAATATCTCTAGACAGAAAACAACAATCGCTTTCCAAAAGGTTAATAAAACTAAAAAATATTCCAAAAAAATTGAAATTAAATGAAATTGGAAAATAATTGCTTTTCGCATTGTCTTTGAACATTTGAATCTCTTTCAAGATCATTGTAATGTCTGGTGCACGTAATTTTTTAGTTAATAAGATTAAATATACAAAATCGTATAATACATGCATGCATGTATGTATGCCTATCAATATATACATAGGTACATACATACATATCCATCAATGTATTTTGTCTTTTTGTAATGAACATGTTATAAATTATTGTTTAAGATGCTAAAATATTTCCTTTATTACATGTATTTCTAAAAATTCATGTATAGCTTTTCGATTCATTTCTAAGATTTTTTTAACAACAATCCAGACGCCAACTTGGCGAAATCCAGGAAAAGAAGGAAAAGAAAAAGGCATGGCTTTCTAGGAAATGGAACAATTGCAAAATTGCGCCACTCTGAGTCCACTAGTCTAGATTACAGAATTGTCATTTCGAGACAAAAGCTTTTTGTAAATTCAGTATTGCTGAAACTGTCTGGCAGTTTTTTGAATCGTAACTTACAGCTTTAACTCAAATAAAAGCTGAGAAATGTGTTAGCCGAAAGATTACATTCTTTTTTATTTAAATATAAATTGTTTTCATTTTAATATTCCAAGGTTTTTATATCCTATTCTTTAGAGAATTTCACAGCAACGAAATTGTGGCAAAACGGAAGCTTTTCGTAATATTCAATGCATGAAAAAAAAAAAGCTTTTTTTTGCTGAAAATGTATAATGCATGATCAGTTTAGACATGAAATAAATGATGTGATATTTCTAAAAGTTAAATGGTATAAACTATGCTATTTTCATTAAAATAATGAAAATGTTTAATCATTAAAGTAATTTAAATCATATCTGTCATATTTCTAAAACATTAGTGCATTTTTAATCTAGTACACCAATTATTTTTATACTTTTCGAAATTTTAATTCTTTAATATTAATTTAAATCAAAGACATTAAACACTATATGCTGCATTCTTTATTTTTTCTGTAAAAAAGAACGAAGCAGATAAAAATGATTAAGTCCAATGTCGTTAGCGCGGAAACCGAAAGGGCTTTATTTATTTGTTTTTATTTATTATTTTTATTTTTGTATGTGTGTGTGTTAAAAGTAGTTCGCGCTATTGATATTTTAAAAATATCTTAATTTAAAACAATAAATATGCATATGTACCTTGAAAATATACTGTGTGCTGGTGTTGATTTTGTTTCCTCACAGTAAATACCTATACAACTTGACGGAAAAAATTGGAAATATTTCGTGTTGAAATTAATTCGTGTTAAGCGTGTTCATGTTAACGAGGCTAAGCTGTATTAAACAAGGTAGCAATTGAAGAAACACTATTTGACATTTCCGAATGGATATAGCAAGCTTTTTCGCATTGTTTAAAGCTCAAAGGAATTAATTTACGAATTTTTTCTTTTATCTAATTAAACTGATTGAGCAATAAAATTAAGTTATGGATATTTTTTACTCGGGAAAAAAATCTTGGCATCTCAAGCAATAAATCCTAGACATTTGTCATGTAAGTTTATTTCTAGCATTTTTGCTCTAAGTACAAATTTCTACAAACGTTTCTATTGTTATTTATATAAGAATACATTCATATTCTTTTTTATACATTAAATAACAGTAATAGTTTGCATGAATAGTTTTAAATATAAACAATATTCAAAATTTGATGATATACATTTAATCTCCTAAAAATACATCAGAAATTTAGTTTCTTTAAAGAAAAAGGAATGAAGAAATTTATCATTTTACGTTTTTAAAGAAATACTCCAGCTGTAATATTTTATGTCACATGTATTTTGGTTATATTACTAAGAACAATTGACTGTGTGGATGTTAATTGCTTTATTGGCGTAAGCTATGGCGCCAACTTTTGAAAAATATTGGGTTGGCTCAAAAATATTTGGTGTGCTCATTTTTTTTTTTTTTTTTTTTTTTTTTTTTTTTTTTGTAAAATGTTGTGACTAATTTGTTTTTTCTTAAAGGATTGGCAGATGGTGAAAGGTGAGAATTTTAAGTCAAGCTATCAAGTTTAAATAAAATTACAATTTTATTAAATAATATTCTCAAGCGTTTTTCCTTATAAAGACACATTTATTGTAATGTCATAATATCATAAACATGAATATAAACTGAATCAGCTCAAAGTTAAACATAGAAGAAAACATTTCAGTCATTTAGGACTTATGGGTATCACTCGAAGAATTAAAACAAGTTTTCATTGACAAAATAAATTTTATTCTAAAGAGAAAGATGAATAATAAAATAATAACGAAGTAAATAACTAGAACAATAGAAATTGGAGGATTTGCAAGATTTGCAAGATTTGTTGGGCTCGGGCAACACCAGCCCATATACGTTGGCACCTCTGGTCGTAAAGATATTCTGTGCGAATCATCGTATTCTTCTTCATTCAATATTTTGATCATGCATTCTATTTTTAAATGTTGTGAGACATTTATGAACAATGCATGTTTTGTTCTATAATTTTACCTTGATAATTAAATGAGAGAGAAAAAAGTCTAGGTAAGAATAATAATTGTTACATTATTAAATTAACTATAGGTATTTTATTAAAAAAGTTTTAAATTTTAATGATATTTTAACCGTGGTAAAAAAGTAAACACACTTACTAACTGTGCAAAAGATTATCATAGAAGAAAGGTACTTGTACCAAACGATTGAAAATGAAGTCTATTTTTAATTGATGTATATAAAGTTTTCTTAAGGATCCAATAAGGGATTCTTATTGGACCTTTCGGAACCAATAACTTACCTTTACGATAATTTGCTCAGGAGTTAGTAGGGGTGTTTATTTTTTTTCCAAGACTTTATACACATGTATAGATATATAGATGTACATAGCTATAATAACATCAGAAGTGGGAAAACATTAAATAAACTGTTTCATAGAGACTCAAACATTTCCTTTTTTGTAAATGTGCACTTTTAATAGATTTTATTACAGTTTACAAAAAGACTATATTTACTTGACTAAGTTTTTTTCTTCATTCATTTATGTACTTAAGAATAAAAAAATCCTGCTATTACAATGCTTAAGAAACACGGTTTTTTGTTTTCTTTTATAACAAAATCGCTTTTTATGATTTTATAAAATGATTTTATCATATTCTTAAAAAAATTAATTATTTATCAATAGAAAAAAAAAAGAAGAAAAAGGAGGATTCGAATATAAGTATTTAAAACATGATATTAAACGTGTTTGAAACATGTGTATTTTATGAATTAAATTGCACATAAAAAATCTGAAAAAATTCATTCTACAACTTGTATAGTGTATGTAAAATAATTCAAAAATTTCTCTATACAATTTAACATTTAAATTATAATATAACAATAAATGAACATAACAACGTGACAAAATTTTATTGCAATATCCTAAAAACTTTTTTAGGAAATAAGGTTTCTTGTAAATGTAAACAATGGAAAACGTAGTTTTCTTAAAAACACAAATTCAGATTTTAATCCAGTACAAAAATTTATGTACATAAAAGTTTACAGTTTAGGCTATAGTTTTTGTTCTAGTTATCTCTGATTTAAAAGTAAGACATTTTTGGAATCTCAAATGTTTCAATTTTTATTTAAAATAGTACGATTAAAAATAAACTTTTTAGCAAAAACAGGGATTTGAAGGTAGACACATACGTTAAAATTTCTATAAGATTGTACGTATTAATATGATGATGATATGGTATTATACGTAGCGGCAAAACTTGTGCCGGTGGGCAAAAAGTCCGTAGAGACTTATTAAATTCATAAAAGCTGACAAAATAACCGAATTACAAAAAGGTTTCCAGAGTAATACACGAACAAAAAATAATCCGTCTGATGGCGCTGGAAATGTTTGACTCGGTGGAAATATGCAAATGAGACGGTTATAAGAACTTGCATTGCTAAACAACAATTAGTTTATGATTGAGAGCCATGTACTTGATTACGGATCAGTCGCAGATTCCTGGTTCACGCAAAATAACTTCACCAACAAAGCTTTATCGTCACACTCAGTAACCTTGATAATGTACACGGCTCTCATGATGGCTATGAACTAATTGTGAATTAGCAGCGCAAGTTCTTAAAACCGTCTCATTTGCACATTTCCAACGAAGTCAAACGTTTACAACACCATCTGTCAGAAGTTTTTGAGTTATTTTTTATTGGGTCTTAATAAAATTCTCGTGATCTACGGATACTAACCCTGCAAACCGTTTCTCATTTCCGCTATTTATGAATTTTTAAAGTTTTTGCAGACTTTTTGCCCATTTGGTATTTAGTTATTATGCTAGTTTTGTATGTAACAAAAAACGAAATAACTTTTAGAATATTGTTATTTAATTTATTTATACAATTCAACATCTCTAAATGTATTTATAAATTCTTTCTTTCTATTCTATATTATAGTTTTTGTAAAACAAATATTCTTTCACATTAAAAAAAAATATTAAAGAGCCTTTTATGTTATTAGATAAATTAAAGTAACCCATTTTTGTCGAAAAAAATTCAGCCTCGTCATAAAGTGACGGTCTCTTATTTTTCACACAGTTTTTTTTTCTTTTTTTTTTTTTTTTTCCTATTTTGAGTACGGCAATGCTAAGGAAATCACATTCCGCAGACGATGGTGGCTGAAAAATTGCAATTGAACCACTTCATTTGATTGCTCGAATTTTATTCTTCGAGAAAATATTCGATAAGATGTTTTGTCCAGTCACATACATCTTTGTATGTAGTCACAATGGGAAAACTAAAAAGTCCTTGCATTTTTTTAAAATTATAACAAGTTTTAGTTTAGTAATTATTTAAACGAGGTTAATACCTGTCAAAATTCGATGAAAAAAAAATCTTTAAGAAAGTAGTCTTAAATTGTAGTCTTAAATCTACAAAATTAGTTAAATTAAAAAATGCATCTTTTATTGTTGAGCGATGTTTAGAAGTGTAAAATTTGCAGTAGCGAAAATTGCAAAACCGAAATTGTAGGGTGAAATGTTGCCATTCGCAAAATGACGTATGCGATACGCACAGATACGATTGGCCTTTATAATATAAATATGCATAAATATCTGCATTTTATCAACGTTTTAATTATTATTATTTTATTTATTCAATTTATTTATACAATTCATTTTAAAAATAAATTGAAAAAAGTAATAAATTGCAATACATAAATAATTAATTGCAATAAATAATACAATTCATTGGCTGAAAATTTTCAACCTGCACCACTTGATTTGATTGTTCGAATTTTATTCTTCCAGAAAATATTCAATAAGATTTTTTGTACAGTCACATGCCATCTTTGTATATAATCACAATGTGTAAACTAAAAAAAAAACTTGGTTTTTTTTTTTTTTTTTTTTTTTTTTTTTTTTTTTTTTTAAACACAAGTTTTAATTTTGTAATTATTTTTTATACACTTTATTTTTTATTTATGTTTACATAAATATCTGCATTTCATCAATGTTTTAAATATAGTTGTTTCATATATTTATTTATTTATGTCTTTACTTTCAAGTTAAAATTTTGGAAATGATTTTTTGCACTTTACTTCCAATAAAGTGATGCAATTAAAGTATTTTTTTTAAACTAAGACCAGACCCTTACCGCATGGGAAAATCGGGAGTTTGTCCATGGACTCCGGAGGTTTAGTGTCTCCCAAATCCATATATTAAAATATGAAATATTCATTTTTTTATCCAATTACAACTCTTCCCTATGTTGAAGTTATTAAATTCATCATAAAGTACTATAACAAATTGCTAAAGTTATATAAAAGAGTTTTATTCTGTACTAAGGAAAAAAAGAGGTGTACATATATTAATTAAGGTATTTAATTTAGAATTGTAAGAGCTAGGAATTTTCTTCTATTTAGATCCAAGGTGCTAAAATATGTTTATGCACTACACATACACATATCCCTGACCATCAGTTGTACTTGAATAACTTTGCAATGATTCGAAAGATTCCCTGATTTACCTATGTTCAAGGCCCCAATTAGTCGTAATCAGAGCCTAACTAAGACCAGCTGATGACGTATATTTTATTATTATTTCTAGAAAATGGTAATAACTTTATTTCCTATCTTCCTTTCTTTTGTTTACATCTTGAATAGTAACTTTTATAAACATTATTTGATTGCTATTAAATTTTAATTACTCAAATCTCATCTATTATCTGATGGCAATAACAAGTTGGAAATTATGCCTCAAAAGTGACAAATGAGGTGGGTTCGTGCTTAGTTTTATAAATATTCAAATCTTCAAATCGTTTGCTCCATTATGTAAAATGCATGGATACATATTTTAGTATAGTTATATGATATATTTATTTATTTATTTATTTATTTTGAAAGAAAGAAAGAAAACTGTAAAATTCCACATACATTATAACTTTTCAATAATTGTATCAGAAAACTAATGTATCAATACAAACATAAATTTATCAAGCAAAAACTCATTAATTTTAATTATTAAAACTTGTTTGTGCATATAAATGTATTAAAGGCATAATTTTTAGATTTATTAAACGATATTTATTTTTACGGATTAGCAAAAAATACCACTTAGTTTGCGGCATTTTAAACCAAATTCCTGGAATAGTAAATTGCTTTAAAGAAATAGCTTCTTATCAAAAAAGTAGATATAACTTCATAAATGTATTTCTGAAAAATTAAAATCATTATAGCCAAATAAAGCAGCTACGGTCCATAACAAACACAAACTAAATACATTACCAGATTACACAAAAGCTTTTACTGAAATGTATACCATAAATTTTACTTATGAATATTCGCTAATTTAAAGTAAGTCCAATGTTATCACCTTACCTTACAAACAACTCCTTGAATTTATTATAGAACTAAATATCTTAATGTACTGAAATTGCGCATTTATTTACGGCGTTACATAGTATAAGTCGCAGAGTAAAGCGAAGTGTTAAAAGTTCAAATTTATTAGTCTCTAGTTTAATCTAGATGTTTTGATTTTTAATCATGTAAGGTGGTCTGGTGTAATAACGCCAGGCGGGGTAATAACGCCAAGTGCTAATATTTTGCATAATTATGAAATAATCTGGTAAATGACGCCCATGTGCTATGCGCAGAAGGGTTTTGAGTCATATAAATCGCAAAAAACAGCTTCAAGTTAATTTGTTTCATTTTTAGGTATTATTGTTTTTACAAGCAACTAAAATTAACGCTTGATCTAAAATTTGCGAGATACGTTTTGTGATGTGAAGACTATTTTTTTATCCGGAAATACTTTGTTAATTACATAAATTTGTAGTACATTTCATGGACTTTCAAAATGTTTTTGAGGATTTTGGATATCTTCTCGAGATAATTTGTAATTTAAAATATACAGCGCAATAACTATAACGGGGTAATAACGCCAATCCTTGGCATTAATACCCCTGTTGATTCCCTACAGTGGCCGAGCTACTTCCTAAGTACTGATTCAAATAAACACAGTTAAAACTGTGCAATGTTTCTAATAATTCTATTTAAGCGGTCCTTTTAAAGAAAAAGAAGCTCACGGTCTGATATTTTTTTGCCTCATCCTCTAACCCCCGCACACACACACACCACACCTTTATTTTTCTTACACTTTCATAAAAATTAAACATTTTCACTAGCTTAGAATGCAATTTGTCAATTTCTAAGTTTGTAGAGTTTGTATTTTTATAATTAGGCAATCTACATGCAATTATTCCATCTTATTTCATAGTTTTGTTTGCATGGCGTTATTACCCATATAGGTGGGTAATAACGCCAAATAGCATTGGTCAAGAAATCACGCCATTACATTTTATGAATACATATCTGTTAAATTATTTTTTTTATATGGATAGTCAATGAGTTGCTGTATCAAATCATATACAGTTGACTCTCGTTAATTCAAAATCGGATAATTCGAATTTTCGCTTAATTCGATCTAAACCCGATCTAAGTCCCGAAATTTTTAATGGCAGAATAATGTTAAACATTTTCATTAATTCGAACTCATTTTCTCTTGACTTCGTTTAATTCGAACTAACGAAAACTGCGATTTTTCATTTTTCTTTTCGTTCTCACGGATTTCAGATCATTTGAATAACTTTCTTCCTTTCATTTTTGTGAAAATTGTTCCGAACGAGTATACATATAATCCAATGCATTTGATATCCGCTTTCTTGGGGCCCCGTCTGTTTACAGTCACGCTTTAAAATTTTCTTTCATCATGCTTGTTTCTAATCTTTTAATTAGTTTATGTATTTATACATTCTAATTTAATATTAAGTCATATTCTAATGATAACAGACGAAATATAAGTTTAAAAAACACTATAACATTAATTCCTTTGTAATAGTACCATATTAAGCATGTTTTCCATAATTCGAACATTTCTTGTTGTCCCGACGAGTTCGAATTAACGAGAGTCGACTGTATTTGTTTGAAAAATACAAAGTAAAACTGAGCCGTGAAAATTGGTAGAACCTTAACGTGGCGTTATTACCCCAGGGTACCTTAGTATAAATCCTAAATTAATATCTTACCAGTTTCTTCTTTTTCGCAATGTACATATTGTAAATGCTTACATTTTTACTGATATTCAAGATCTAATTCTTTAGTAAATTATATTAGTCAAGATACTAGTTTACTTAATTATAACTTTTATTTATTTATTTTTTATAATTTCTTCAAATATATTAATGCATTTTTGTTGTTTCAACATTATAGTATGGCAGTACTTAGCAAAAATCTCGATCCTGGCAAGATACATAATGCATCTTTGCAGTGTAGTGCCCGGTACAGGAACAATAAAAGAGCTGATAGTTATATAAATATAATTAGATTTATATTATAATATTATTTAGATTTGTAATTTAAAATTTATAATATTAAGTTACAAATCTAAATAACATTTCGATAGCCAATTTTTATTTATATAAAAGATTATTTTTTATATTTGTACACAGAAAGGTTTATTTATAATCTTTAATATAAAAAGCTTTGTATTATTACAAATAAACTTGAATTTTAAAAAAAAAACTAAATAAAGACCAACATGTCCAAACGTCATCAGAAATAGAGATAGGGAGTAGTTCACTAGCCCTATTTATTACATCGTGATATGATATCGGTTGGTATTAAAGAATCTCGATTATTCTTTAACGACAGTACTTTTCTTTTTTTCAGCATATTAATAATTCATATTATTATATTGAAAAAAAAAATCATTCAAATGTTAAAAAAATCAGAATTTTTTTTCATAAAATGTGACAATTATGTTAAAAATTGTTATTAATAATAATATTTATTTAGAATGTTTCATAATTTCCATGTCGTGGAATATAAGTAAACGATAGGAATTTTAATTTATTAGCCTCCAGTTTAATCTATATATATTAATTTTGAATCCCATATTATAAATTCTTAGATAATGGCATATAATTTGACACGTATACATGATATTTTCAAAAATTATCCACCTGTAAACTACGTTCTGCACTATGTTTCATGTGTTATGTAGTTTCAATTACTATGTAGCATTAAAAAATTGATTTAGAAATGTAGTTAATCTTTTTGTGGAAATTAATATTTGTCTTCTAGTTAATCTTTTTCTTTTTAGCCTAATTAAAATATATCCTTATCAAAAAAGGAACGATATTTTCATATGAAAATTCAGTAAAAATAATATAACTTTTACTGAATCATTAAAATCATTATCGGTAAATAAAGCGAATATTGGCATCTAACAAAAGATAAATTAAATACTATATTGCAAGATTATGCAAAGCTTTTACAGAAATTTGTGTTATAAATTTTATCTATGAATATACTTTGATTTAAAGTAGGCTCAAACATTATTACCTTATTTACAAACAGCCCCTTGAATTTATTACACAACTAAATATCTTAATTTAGTGAAATTGCGTATTTATTTATGGCGTTACATACAGAAGCACGTCACAGGGCAGAACGGAGCGATAAAAGTTAGAATTTATTAGCCTCTACTTTACCTACATACTTTGATTTTTAATATATATATTAAAAATTCTGAAATTAATATCCTGCTAGTAGATATTTTAAAAATAATAACGATAAGCTATAAATTTTGCAAATTATTCAAGGCACAATTATATTCAAACAGAAGTTTTATTAAAGTCTTATATATTTTAAAAATATTTATTCCCATTTTTACTCGGAAAATACCATTCTGACATTTTAAAAATAAAATAAAATTTTCTTATACATAAAACATAATAAGTTATTAAGAAAAAGAAAAAGTAAAAACCTTGATTTTGTTGCATTTTCTTTATTTTGCTACTTAGAGTAAGTGTAATGCATTGCCGAATTTATAAATTTAACTCATCTTTTATCGACTCATTTTTGTTCAAATAAAAGTTTTAGTAAATCTTGTACTTTAATGTTTAACTCTTATTTTATTGTTCTGAAAATATCATCATTAAAATATATAAAACAAAAAAAAGTTTAATAATAAATAATATATATTTTTTGTTGTTAATGTATTATAATTCATAAAATATTTATTTCTCTTGTTGTAAGATGAAATTATAGATATTTAAATTTCTTAGTCTCAAATTTAATTAGTATATATATTTTTTTTCTTAAACCCTAAATTTTAAAATTTAAATTGATGAATTTCTGAGCTACTTTCTAATATGTAATTTTATAACATTATTTTATAAATATTTCGGTGCGTAATTTTAATCGAAATAAATTATTTTATAAATGATTGTTAATTCTCATATAAACATAAAAGATTAATTTTTATTATAACTCTAAAACTATCATCTTGCTACATTAAATAAATTAAAATAAAAATTAAGTTTTATCCGCAGAAAAATGAAAGTTAGTTAAAACCGTTAGCTAAACCCAAGATCTAACTATTGCGATTTCGCAATTGTTTAAATTGATCTCTGAAAAAAATGCATGGAAAAAAAAAAAAAAAAAAAAAAAGAAAGAAAGAAAGAAAGAAAAAGGCATTCATGTCTTTAGTGCAATATGTTAAATTGGTTGGGAAAATGTTTCATTTATTTTTAATATAATTTTGAAATAATATTATTTTATATTTTAAGCTTTTTTTAAATAATAAGAAGATATTGTTTTGTTTCTTTAAAGCGTTTACTTGTATGCACTTAAAAAAAATGATTCGAAAAGATAACTAAAATGTCTGTATAGTAAAAATATTTCTACTTTGTTCCAGGAAGAAATTCAATGTTACTTTGAAAAGATCTTTAAACCCAAAGTGCACGTTTGGTATAACCTAAAATATCCCCACATATACATAAATACCTAGTCCGTATACGAAACATGTGGTACGCATATATTTGTGGTATATTAACATTCTTTAAAGCAATTTATAATTGTAAAATTGCTACTTATTAAATACAGGATATAGAAAAATAATATAAAACAATCATCAAAACTTTCATATTTAAATCATTTAAAATATGGAATATTAAAACATAAACTGAATACTTGAAATGGAATACTACAATAAAACAACCATTAAAGATTAGATAATTAAACCATTTGAAATATAGAATACTAAATAAATGATGAAATTAAAGCTTTTTCAATTTTTTAAATAACCAAACTTTCCGTAAAAGTGGCTTATTGACAAAGTGTTTAAAGATATTCAAAACAGACAAAAATTTCATAAATTAAATCAAACCAGCAGTTTTCATCAAAAGTTTAAAACCTTGGTTGACATAATAGTGAACAAAATTATCACAAAATTCACAAATTTTCTGGAAATATTTCTCAGATTCCCCATGCAAATAAAATGAAATGAACATACATTTATAAAAACAAACAAATTTCTAATTTCAATCGTTAATAAAAATCTACAAAAATTCATTACCTGTTATTATTATCTCAGAATTCTGCTTATCTTTATTGGTACTACTATTATAAACTCAAAATGATTAATGGATAAAGTTGTTAATAGAATGTACAGTTATGTTGTTTCAAATCACCTAACCTCCACAACACTAAACAAATATAAACCATGAAGTAATAACACTAGTTTACAAATTTCAACCTTTTTTTATACTCCGAAAGAAATGTATATAAATGTATTCGTCGACCTTTCTTAAACCTAAAAGTGTCAGCAGAAATATTCTATCATGTCCCAAATTTCTTTTTGCAGTCAATTCGTTTTTTTAACTAACCCAACGGGGTGACGTCAGTTTAATGTTCATTCGTTCGCTTCAAACAACAATTATTTCGTTTTGGATTGAATTAAAATGTCGAGTAGAAAGTGTAAAGAAAGTTCTGATCTTTTTTGCTATGTTTGTAGACAGTTTATCTTTTCAATAAAAGAAGACCCATTGTAGATTCGTTAAAAAGTGCATATCTTCATTATTTTGGATTTCCTGTTGCAAACCAAGATAAAAAGTGGGTGCCTCATATGTTTTGCGAAAGCTGTAGAATCGTTTTACTCCAGTGGTCATCCGAAGAAAACGTATACCTTCCATTTGGTTTACCAATGCTAAGGAGAGATCCTAGTAATCATGAAAATGTTGTTACTTTTGTGTTACGAAGACAGTGGGATATAATACAAAAATTAAGACGAGCATTATATATGCCGAAGTTCCGTCTGTTACTAAGCCCATTTTACATTTTACACTTGAAAGATCTACCATGTCCAGTTTGTCCCGGTGATTAGAGTGTAAATATAATAGGCGATGACAATGAAAGTGAGATTGAATTCAAATCGATTTCGAGTGATTCTGAAGAATTCTCTCTTCAAGAAAAGACACTACATTTAATTACCAAGCCAAACTTCTTTGGCTCTCGCCTACAACTTATTAACACAATCGCAAAAGTAACGTTGTCTAGAAACAGAAGCAAGGTTTACTCAGAATTTTTTCAAAAAAGAAGGTGAATATTGTTATTGTACTGATATCCCGGAGCTTTTTGAAGCAATTAATCAAAACTATGATGAAAGAGAGTGGCGCTTATTCGTAGACTCTTCGAAATATAGTCTAAAAGCTGTTTTATTACATAATGGAAATAAGAAGCCGTCTATACCAATAAGACACGCAGTGAATTGTAAAGAGAGCTATGAAACGATGTGTTCATATACACATCGTTTCATAGCCGAACGCATCGATCATACGCCGAACTTTAATTAATTTAATAAAGTATAAAGAACACCAATCGAAAGTGTTCGGAGACCTCAAGGTCATCGGTTTGTTATTGGGATTGCAGAGTGGTTACACAAAATACTTTTGTTTCCTTTGTTTGTGGGACAGCTGAGCAAAACAACATCATTATGTAAAAAAAGAATGGCCAATTCGGAACGAGTATATTCCGGGAAAAATAAACATCAAACACGAGCTATTGGTAGATAAAAATAACATTACTCTACCCCCTTTTCACATCAAATTGGGACTCATGAAAAACTTTGTGAAGGCGTTTGGCAAAAACAGTGATGCTTTCCGGTATTTACAAATAATCTTTCGAAGCATTACAAAGGCAAAATAGAAAGAAGAGATATTTGTTGGCCCACAGATCTGTAAAATTATGAAAGATTCTCAGTTTGAAAGACTTTTTCTGTTAATGAAAAATTCGCTTGGAAGTCATTCAAAATGGTTGTGGAAGAATTTTTGGGAAATAAAAAAAGTGAAAATTACAAAGAAATTGTTGCCGATTTATTGAAAAATTTTCAACAGATGGGCGTAAAAATGTCATTAAAGATCCATTTCCTGCATTCGCATCTGAGTTTTTTCCCTGAAAACTTAGGAAGTACGAGTGACGAACAAGGGGAACGTTTTCACCAAGATTTAAAGTTTTTTGAAGAATGACATCAGGAATTTTGGGATGAAAACATGCTAGGGGATTACAGTTGGTCCATTAAAAGAGAAACTGATCCAAATAACTATGAAAAAGAGATAAAGATTAGCCATTTTTTATTTTTTTTAATATTAATACCAAAATTATGTAATCCAGTTAAGTAAACAAATATTTCTTAAACCAGATGTGGCAGAATTTTATTATTATTTTTTCTGGATAACTCTATCTAAATAAATAATAAATTAACAACTTTCAGCTGGGGTATAAAAACCGTGTAAACTAGTGTAGTTAAGGTATAGCATTAATATAGTCAGGTTGTTGAGGAACTGGTGTAGATAAATATTTAAGATTACAAATATTTAGTATATTGTTGAATCGTATAAGTTTAAACTTCTGGGTTTATTTGAAGCTTTGATCTTTCGCTTATCAAAGACCCCTGGAATGGAATTTTGACCACACTTTGTACTGAACGGACCATTGTCGTTCTTTATTACACCAGTCTGTAACTTATATAGTTATGAACCCAAATTTTTAAACTGGTTATGGATGATTGAAATATGGAGTGTGTTAAAAATGCCTCTTTTTCCCTGATTGATTTTAAGGCATCAGTAAAGCTCAGTCCACATTTTCAGATAACAAAAAATTGCGGAAATTCATGAACTTTACAGATAATATGATTCCATTTCTTTTTTACACAATTTTTTAGATTGATAATATTTGCGATAAGCGATTAAAAGCGAAGAGTAAAAGCTATTATATAAATTTAACAATATTTATTTATTTTTTTATTTTTTGATGCAAAGCAAGAGAAACTTTGTTCAAGATATATTTATAGCACATGTGATAAATTTTTACAACTAGCGCCATGCGAAAGGGGGAGGGGTGAAGGGGGCGGTCACCTAGGGTGCAGATATTTAAGGGGTGTCAAATATATACTGCCAACAATATTTTTGGTCTCTTACAAGAAAAACCTGGGTGGTGTGTGCGTAAGGGGAGGAGCGTCAAATTGAAAATTTGCCCCGGGCACAGTTTTCTCTTCGCACGCCCCTGCTTACAACATCGTTAAAAATTAAAGCATTGGTATATCCAAACATATTTTTGTGTTAAAAATATTATACAGTTTTAACAACACTATAAAAAATAATTTAATAAAATTAAAACAAAAGTTTTTTTTTTTTTTTTTTTGATAGAAAGCAAGAAAAACTTTGGTCAAGATATATTTATAGCTTACAATATCTTTAAAAATTAAAACATGACATATCCAAACATATTTTTGTGTTAAAAATATTATACGGTTTTAACGACACTATAAAAAAGCTTTTTTTTATCGAGACAAAGAAAGAAAAACTTTGGGAAGAAGTAAGACCCCTTGTGAGTTATGGGGCATCCGAACTACCCTGACAGTGTTCTCTCCTCCAATGTGTCTTCACTGCAGCGAAAGAAAGCATTGTCAAGAAGTGACATTCCCACAATCAGTACTGATCGAGCCGATATATCTCCGCACTATCCCCCAGCTCACTTTATTTTGTGGAGAGAGTCTTTCTTGCAGATCAAATGAAGCAGTTCATAATGTAGGAGTTCTGGGATACGAAAGAACTGAATCAGTGCGAAGAGAATTCAGGGATCTTCAAATTAAAGCAGTGCAAAAATTATTGTAGAACAACGGAAATGACGAATTGGATCAGAAAGTAATTTCTTAATTGAAAATGTGAGATCATTATTTATTTACTTTATAATGTGATTATGATGTCATCTTGTATATTTCTTGCAGATCAGGTGAAGCAGTTCATAATATAGGAGTTTTATGATACCAAAGAACTGAATCAGTGAGAGAGAATTAAGGGATGAATGATCAGAGGATGAATTTAGTTAAAAAAATTCTTTTAATAAAAGGGGTGAAACCTTTATTTATATGCTTTTATGGGATAAATTAGAACATCCACCAGAAAATTGATTTAGAGCGTTTAATGCATAATTACGAATATAAATTTTAAGAAAAAATCTTTGATTTGACGTCGCTATGCTCTTATTATTAGTTAAATTAATATTTCTTCTATATTGTTCGAAGTCAGAGATCCTCACATTTTTTGGGAGGGGGGGGGGGCTTGTTGATCAAATGTATAAGTTTATAATGTACGAGTTTTACTATACGAATTAACTGAATCAGTCAACGGAGATTTAAGGATACTCAAACTAAAGTGCAGAAAAAGTATCGTAACGACGGAGGGTGATTAAGAAAATAAATTTTCATTATAAACTAAGTAATTCACATTTATATTATTTCGCGGGATAAATTATGACATCATTTTACTCTGATTGTTTTTTTTTTTTTTTTTTTTTTTTTTTCTTTTTTTTAATTTGTATTTAAATATATAAATAAATTGTAGGGAAGTGCAATTGTGACATTGTAAGTTAAGGCTTTTATAAGTTGAATAAAAAAATAAAGAAATAAAATAAAATGAGTACGGTTATGAACACTGTTTCTTAAAAGATATTTCATAAAAAAGTTACTTCTTGATTTCAAAAAACTGAGTAAGTAAGGTAGATTTTGACTGTTGATTTTATAGATTTATAATAAATATAGGAATTTAATTGTTATATTATTTATATTAAAAATCCAGTGAAATAAAACAACACATATGATTATGTAATATTTATAAATAAATAGTAAAATAATAGAAAAATTTGATAGAAACTTCCCAATACTTTCTAATTTTGTATATAGCTTTTGCAATATTCCAAAAACCAATATAAGATGTAATTAAAAATAAATGTCATATAATACATAATAATGTTATAAAAATAAAAATATAATACTTGTAAATATTAAGTATTAATTATTATTAACACTTAATATTTATACAATAAATGTAACATAGAAATATAATAGAACATTTATGCAGAAATATTCCGCTATCTTATAATTTTCTATACAGCACTTGCAATACTCGAAAAGTTGTCATAGATAAGGCAAAAAATTGTAGAAATGTATTTTACTGAAAATTACTTATAAAGTACAGAAATTTCCGAAAATAGTCGAACTATCATGAATTCTGTAGTATGTAAACTATCCTGACAATGCTCTCTTTTCCAATGTTACTCTCTTGTTGTACCATATAAAAAAAAGAAAAATATATATTCAAGCGGCAAAGAATTTCTCAATCAGTACAGAACTTACATTTAACCTTATTTAAAATATTTTTGTAACTGGAATCATATGCCTATGACTAACGGTTCAGGAATATGCCGTTGGACACCGTTCAGATTGGCCATCTTGTATAGTTTGTTACAACGTTGAGAAAGGATACTCTGTTTAGTTTATTTACACAGTTGAAAGTGCCGTGCCACCCAGTATATGTATAGTTTATTTTTAAATGTAAAAGCTTATGTAGAGAATCTCCGAAAAAAAATCATAATAAAAAAGCGTCACATGAATTTAAGTATTTTATCAATCGATTTTTTAATTGAATTTCATGGTTTTAAATGTTCACTTCCACTATCCCTTTAATGTGATAAGTATATTTACAGAATTGGATAAAAATATTGCATAAAATATTATTATATTAAATTTTATATTGATTTTTTTTAGATTTTAAACTCACTTTTTACTGAGTTTTTAATTAATTATTTTTAGAATGGAAAACGTTTTTAATAATTTGGAAAATGGTTAATGCTTTCGGTCTAGAGATATCTCAGACATATCTGAATCTTTGTGCTGTAAGGATTTTATTCGTTTTCTGATTGGTCCATGTTTAATGTCCAGAAATGGAATACTTCTGCTGCCACGATGACAAAAAATATTAATAATTCAAAAATAAATTGAGAAGCAGCTTTCTATCAAATTCAAGTTTAAAGTATTGTAAAACTGAAATTTCATTTAAAATTTGCTTATGATTGATCCAGGAATATTAAAATTTAATCCATAGCGTACGCAATACATGACTTTGTTATAACTCAAAACACCTTTTGATCATCATAAAAAATGATGATTATTATTATTATTATTTTAAATATAGAATTTATTTATAAGAATTTATATTTTAAATGTAGAATTTATTTATAAGTCTAAAATTTTAGTCTTTGAAAATATCAGTTTCCAAGTAGCCGTTGTAATTTATTAAATTACATATTTTATATTAATTTTTTAATTAAAATGTACATAATTTAATAATCAAATTATAAATTGCATATTCTGTAAATCCAAAAACTATCATAGATACAAGAAAAAAATGTAAATAAATTATTTCAGAATTTTCCAAAAACATTCGGACCATCATGAATTACATGGAATGTGTGTTATCTTGAGAATGTCCCACTCTTCCGATGTATCTCCTTCCTTGAAACAGAAAGAAAACTTTGTCAAGCAACAAAGAATTCCTCGATCAGTACAGATGGAAGGTGATTTTTCTTTGATCTACTTTTCAGAGCATGGACAACTCGAAAATAAAGTCGTCCAATATTTATTTATTTTCTTTATCATTGTGCACAGAAGTACAAGAATTGGAGGAAACGCGTTCATAAAATTTTGCGCTTAGTGCATGTATTTAACTCAGAACATAGTTTTTTCATGGCATTTTCATTTATTAATTTCATACTTTTTAAGCTGCCATATTTCCATTAATATGTAATAAAAGTAACATTACTTTCTATAATCAAATATCAAAAATGCATGTTTAAAAAAAGAGGCAGTTTTTATATATGTCACTTATTCAGATATTTTTATATAAAAGTTTCACACAAAACTCTTTAAAACAAGAAAACAAACATAATTGCTTAAGGGTTTTTTTTAAGCTAGTAGTAAAAACCAAATTTAAAAAAATCAAACTATAAATGGCATATTTTGTAAATCCTAAAATTTTGATAGGTACCAGAAAAAAAATGCAAGTAAATTATTTCAGTATTTTCCAAAAACAGTCGGACCATCATGAATTATGTGGAATGTGTATTATTTTGACAATGTCCCACTCTTCCGACGTATCTCTTCCTTGTAACAGAAAGAAAACTTTCTCAAGCAACAAAGAATCCCTCGATAAGTACAGATGGAAGGTGATTTTTCTTTCATCTACTTTTCAGAGCATGGACAACTTGAAAATAAGTCGTCCAATATTTATTTCTTTTTTTTTTTTATTTTATTACTGTGCACTGAAGTACGATCAGAATTGGAGGAAAAACGTTCATAAAATTTTGCGTTTAGTTGAAAGATTTATTTCATAACATAATTTTTGTATCAGGTTTTCATTTATTAATTTCATTTTTTTAAGCTCACATATTTTCATTAATATATAGTGTAATAATAATAACATTATTTCTTATAGTCAAATATAAATGCAAAAACTATCATAGATACCTGAAAGAAATGCAAGTAAATTATTTCAATATTTTCCGAAAACATTCGGACCATCATGAATTATGTGGAATGTGCGTTATCTTGAGAATGTCCCACTCTTCCGATGTATCTCCTTCCTTGCAACAGAAAGAAAACTTTGTCAAGCAACAAAGAATTCCTCGATCAGTACGGATGGAAGGTGATTTTTCTTTGATCTACTTTTCAGAGCATGGACAACTCAAAAATAAGTCGTCCAATATTTATTTCTTTTCTTTATCATTGTGCACAGGGATACGATAAGAATGGGAGGAAACGCGTTCATAAAATTTTGCGTTTAGTGCATGTATTTAACTCAGAACATAGTTTTTTGATGGCATTTTCATTTATTAATTTCATACTTTTTAAGCTGTCATATTTTCATTAATATATAATAACAATAACATTATTTTCTATAGTCAAATATCAAAAATGCATTTTTAAAAAAGGAGGCATTTTTTATATATGTCACTTATTCAGATATTTTTATATAAAAGTTTCACACAAAACTCTTTAAAACAAGAAAACAAACAAAATTGCTTAAGGGGTTTTTTAAGCAAGCAGTAAAAAACAAATTAAAAAAAATCAATTAATAAATGGCATATTTGTAAATCCGAAAATTTTCATAGGTACCAGAAAGAAATGTAAGTAAATTATTTGAATATTTTCCAAAAACAGTCGGACCATCATGAATTATGTGGAATGTGTGTTATCTTAAGAATGTCCCACACTTCCGATGTATCTCCTTCCTTGTAACAGAAAGAAAACTTTCTCAAGCAACAAAGAATCCCTCGATCAGTACAGATGGAAGGTGATTTTTCTTTCATCTACTTTTCAGAGCATGGACAACTCGAAAATAAGTCGTCCAATATTTATTTATTTTTTTTATTACTGTACACTGAAGTACGATAAGAATTGGAGGAAAAACGTTCATAAAATTTTGCGTTTAGTTCAAAGATTTATTTCATAACATAATTTTTGTATCAGGTTTTCATTTATTAATATCATATTTTTTAAGCTGACACATTTTCATTAATATATAGTGTAATAATAATAACATTATTTCTTATAGTGAAATATAAATCCAAAAACTATCATAGATACCAGAAAGAAATGCAAATAAATTATTTCAATATTTTCCAAAAACATTCGGACCATCATGAATTATGTGGAATGTGTGTTATCTTGAGAATGTACCATTCTTCCGATGTATCTCCTTCCTTGTAACAGAAAGAAAACTTTGTCAAGCAACAAAGAATTCCTCGATCAGTACAGATGGAAGGTGATTTTTCTTTGATCTACTTTTCAAAGCATGGACAACTCGAAAATAAGTCGTCCAATATTTATTTCTCTTTTTTTTTTATCACTGTGCATTGAAGTACGATGAGAATTGGAGGAAAAACGTTCATAAAATTTTGTGTTTAGTGCAAGGATTTATTTCAGGACATAATTTTTGTATCAGGTTTTCATTTATTTATTTCATTCTTTTTAAACTGATACATTTTCATTAATATGTAATGTAATAACAATAACATTACATCCTATAGTCAAATATAAAAAATACATTTAAAAAAAGGGCAAGCATTTTTTTTTTTTATCTATGTCATCTATTCAGAGGTTTATAGATAAAAGTTTCGCACAAAAATTTCTAAGACAAACAAAATTGCTTAGAAAAAAAAATAGTATTGAAAAAAAGTTTTTATTTTTCTTACTGGAAAAAAGAAACCATTAATTATGCATAAATTGCAATTTTTTTAAATGTATATTTAAATTTTATAGAATTCCAGAGGCTTTTTACTTTTTTTCAAAGATGTAGGCTTTGAATTTATTTATCGTTTTATTTTTATAAATGTAAATAAACTTTTCACAGTGCTGTTTAGTTAGTTCCTTAGTTTTAATTAGTCAGAAACTTATTTTAATTCACTTTAGACTATCAGATGTTTGATTAATCAAATATGAACAGGATTAACAGAAAACACAAATTTTAAAATTTTAAATTTGTCAATTGCAGCTCTAATCCTTGTAGAGTAATTCTACTTCCGGTTATTCAAAATTCCATCATAATGATTTTAAGGTTTCATTAAAAGAAATATATACAGAAGCGATATCAAATCTGAAAATTATTGTGTCCAAGTCATAACATATTTTGTTAATATAAATTAGGCCTAAATAACACTAAAATTATATGAATATTAATAAATTTAATAACATTTTTTAATTAATTTAAAATGCTTCATGCACTTTAAATATTATTCAATTAGTAACTATTCACGAACTGAAGTATGTTTTAATTTGACATTATCGTCACAATACTTATACTCTTATATACACCACATAAGCATGGTATTTGTTCTTGTTTCAGTAAAAAATTATACATTGTCGTTAATTCAATCAGATTAATACTCATGAAATGAAAATCGTTTGTCTGAATTTCGGAGTAATAATAATAATAATAATAATAATAATAATAATAATAATAATTGATATTACAATGCATAGCTAAATTAGTCCACAATTCTATCGCTAATGTGAATTTTATCTTTTATATTCAAAATGAATTTATATATGCTGTTTCACATTCAAATACGCATTATTTCATTTAAAATAATATTTGGGTGTGTTTCATTTTTGTAAAATCGGAATAACCAGAACCTGATTCACAACAGTCAAACGCAACCCGGAATAAATTAGAGTCAATCTTACCTGCATCCAAGCTTTAGCAGCAAGCTGAGCGGCTCAGTTCAGTTGAGTTCAGGTAAAATTGCATTACCAGAGTTGGTGCAATACTATAATAATTTTTTATTCATATTATTTTATGTAACTGTAAGAGAATTTCAACATACAAGAGTATTTTTTTGTATGGAATGTACCATGACGCATTTTGGTAACACATTCATGTTTTGTCTCGAACCAAAAGTTTTATACAAATTGCTAACTTTCATAAATAAATAACAATTTGTGAATCACGCATAACTTTACAATTTTAAAACAATATTGTATCACAAAACTTTCGAAAAGAAAACTACGAGGGCAATTCGGAAAGTAACCTCCGTTCAGGAATATTAATAAAAAAAAACTAATGAAATGAAAAATGGTTTATTATTTACGTATGAAAGACACGTCCCACATAGCATGCATGTTCACAGTGACGTCACAGTGACGTCACTGTGAGTCACTGTGGTCACGTCACATCTGTGACCAAAATGCCACTCCTCAGTGACGTCACATTGTGACTGAAATGTGACGTCACATCTGTGACCAAAATGCCACCCCTCAGTGACGTCACATTGTGACTGAAATGTGACGTCACATCTGTGACCAAAATGCCACCTCTCAGTGACGTCACATTGTGACTCAGATGTGACTTTCTTAGAAAACTTTAGAAAATTACAAAAATTCTCCAAACCATGTTATTTACTGGTAAAAAAACGTGTTTTCTGGCATTGCAGAAGAATATTGTGCAATCGCTCTTATGTCACACATTACATGCACTGCATGTAACATGTACGTCATATCACATATATGAGATAAACCTCCCATCATATGAAACTAAGCACCCAGCAATGAACCTATCAGTGAAACTTCCATTTAAGGAAATTTCTCGTTACACTTAAATGCTTCGTTATGAAAAAAATATCGTTGAATAGAAATCCACGAAAATTCATGAAATTTGTATAGTAAACTACAAATAAAAATGGAAATATTATAAAACTGTGTTTTAATTTGGATAGTACTTTTTGTTATGCAATATAACCACATAAAAAAATCATTAGTATAATATCTAAAAAACCGCGTAATAAAGGAAGGGAAACAAAAACTGAATCGCAGCGTTCTAATTCTCGTTTTCTCTTGTATTTCAAATCGAAAAATTAAAAAAAAAATTCGAATATTACTTTGTGTGCGATCTCTTATGAAAGATACACTCATAAAAACTTTCGCATCTTTTTTAAGTATTCAGAGAATGGACCTATAATATTTTCGCGGAACTAGAATCCCTTTCTTAGCATATCGAAAAATTTTCGCATTTTTTCCTTTTTATTTAAAAGATAAAATAAATACATTATTTCAATTCGTACAATCCGCTGAAATATATTCACCAATCAATCTTAACAGCAATCTATCCTTTTGAATATTGTGCATGCACGGAAGTGCAACAAATTTTGCTAAGAAGAAATTTTTTTTAATATGAATATTAATTTAAATGTTAATTGCGTTCTAAAAGAAGGTTCAACAGAAAATTAAAAAAGTAGATAATTTCATTAAATATGCGCTTCGTTAAATGAAAGTTCCACTGTATTTTGAAACTAATTGAAAGTAAAATAGAAATGCGTGAAAAAAAAATTTAACTCAAAATTTTAATTAGGGATACCCTCATAAAACTAATGCGCATGCGCATTCAACTTATAAATCTTCGAAGCTCAAACAACCAATAATAACAAAAAATCACCTGCTTAAAAAATATCGTTTGGCAACAACCAGAATAGTTGACACTAGTGTATTTATTCTTTAGAATATTAGGCCAGCTGCTCTAGTAACTTTGTTATGATGTTATGCGTGTATATTTAGAACGTAAGTTGAAAATTTTTAAAAAGTTATGCAGAAATGCGATCAGTTGACATTTTATATAAAATGCCGGTCCGAAAAAATACATTGTCAGTGGCGTTTCGTTAATATGAGCGCGCCAATGTCAATGTACTTCATTCGGACATTCCGACTTCGAAATTATCTTCGCTATTTGGATTATGAAACTTGAATTAGAGGATAATGCCGTTAAGAAAGAGGTAAGAAAATGTTATTTTTCCTGCTTTTTTTATAATGATTTCTGTGAATTTCGTAAAAAACATGTTATAAAAGGAATAAGTATCATATTAATTTAACTTTTTTGAATCCACTTACCTTAGTAAATTCAATAAATTTAACATTTATTTTGTTGAAATACGGAACAGCATGTCAACGATTTGAAAATAGTTAATAACATTATTTTTAAAATGCACTTTAATCACATTTTTTTAATTACATGGTTAAAATCAAATATTAATAAATTTAAAAATGTATGCATAATCAAAAGTTAACGTTATAATTAATATATAAAGGAGTTTGGGGTTGTTTAACTGTTGAAAATAGTGATAAATATATTAATTTATGCACTAATATTGCAAAAACAAATTTTTTAAAACTTTTTTATTACCTTTCTGAATTTCTCATAATCCCAAAAATTTGATAACTGTAATTCCATGACATTTATTATTTTAAACCATGTATCTAAAATAATTAAGATATTGATTTTGTGATAATAACAATTATTGATTTTAAAAAATGAGTAATTATCGCATTATTTTATTAATTTTTGATATCTTAATTGTTAAATGGTGCTGAAAATAACAATTTTGTTCCATTAGTATGTGTTCATTAAATCCTGGTTCTAAATAGTCATAAAAACAATTACATGTACTTTTTTGTGGGATGTACATTACTGAAATTTTTAGTGTTTGATGTATTTCTATTATTTTCAATAAAATTTTGTCTAATATTGGGAAGTGAGACTGAGAATACTTAAATACTATTAATAGCTTCATCTAATACGAAAAAAAAATGAAATCTAATAATTATAACTATTAATAAGGAAACTTTTTAAAAATAAATTCCATAAGGATGACCTTTACCGGCACATCTACACTGTATGACATATACAATATATATATATGAGTTTAACTACGAATTTAAACCTTGGTGTAATCATACATGCGCACAGGCCACTATAGTAAGGAAATAACTAAGCGTAATACTAGAACTAATTGCCTCATCTTCATTAGTACTCGATTTTTAAATAAAATCTGTATATTACAGATATTGCGTATAAACTTTCACGTAGTTTTATCAAAAGATAATTCTATATTATATTTAACAGAATGATTTTAATTGGTAAATTAATCAAACGAATATTAATTTTCCAAAATGAGTAAAAAAATATTTAGATTAGGATTCGAACTAGAGACCCTCGATGTATGCTGCCAATGCTCTTCCAACAGAGCAACTTAGCACGCACAATTCACCCGGAGAAATATCATTATATACTCATACGAATAGTATGCATTTATCATACGAGTAGTTTGAAAAAAAATTAAAGTATTATTACATAGGGTTATATATAATAATGATAAGTATGCGTTCGTATTCACTGTGTGAATTGTGTGCGTCAGATTCTTCCAGGATAGTTCAGTCGACAAAGTATTGACAATTTGCGCGAAAGACTGCTTAGTTCGAATCCTGACCTGGACACTTTTTCAATCAGTTGGAAAATTACAACAAAAGATAATTAAAAGATACAGGGTAGATGCTCCAGTTTTGGCAACTGCACAAGTTTTGGCCACATTGGAATGATTTACCCTCTATTTAGGCTGTAAATTGATTTTAACAAATTATATGCATTCTTACTCCTTAATCTAACACTCTTTTATTATTTTCAATCCCATTTGTTTATTTTTTGATAAAAAATGACTTGCAAAAAAAAAAAAAAAAAAAAAAAAAAAGTGTAAAACTATAGTGTGCACTCACATATATTAAGGTTTTTGCTTAGGTAACAAGTTTTCACAATCTTTCAATATTAGGGATTTATCGAACTTTATTTGTTCTGAAACAGATTGCTATGAAGCTTTATGAAGTAGGCTTTCTCTCTGTTGCAATTTCATATTTAAATTAATTATTTTTACAGCTTAAAGTAGGGGTGGCCAAAACTACTTGCTTTACGTGCTAGTACGTGCTTTAAATTTGCTATGTGTACCAGTTATGGCCATTGTGTGGCCAAAAATGGCACAACAATATGCTCCACTTTTGGCCACAAGACTAATTATAGTTAAAATTTTCTGCAATATATTTAGAAATGTTTTATGACTTATAAATTTAAAAGTTCAATAAAATTACAGCACGATTTAGTGGTTTCTTGTATTTTTTCAAAACAAAATGAGGAAGTTGCATAACTTTTGCAAAATTTCAAGCACATGAATTTAGAAATAACAAATAATGTGAAAATCTTTATACTATAAATAGGATTCATTTTAACAAGTTTAAAAAAGACAATTCTGTACTCTTAAAAATGGTCTAGATTAAACACTGTTATAAGATAGGAAGTAAAATTATGGCTTTTCAAAATTCATTGTCAGCTTTTCAAGATGGTTAAGTTTTGTAGTATCTCGTTCTACCTTGCAACACAAGTTTACAGAATGGAGACCAGTTTTTACTATTTTTGAATCTCAAGTAATAGGGTTGTGCTATTTATGATGGCCAATTATCTATATGAGAGATATGGGCCAAAAAAGAAGGGAGATGCCCTCTGTGAAGGTCTTTCTAAGATCCTAGCCAATATTTACACAAGGAAATCTAAGGTTTGAAGAAAACTAACTCCAAATGATTAGGCTGACAGGCAGCTAAGTACGAGGAATTAAAGTTTAAAATCAGTTGAAAAAAATGGATTTTAGAGATTGTCAAAATACTATTTCATGTAAAAATGGAATAATTTCAAGATTCTAGTCATATAACTGTAAATATTGGTATAGTATAACATATGATATATATAAATGAAAATATGCAAAATGTTAAAATAAGCTTTTCATGTCCTATAAGTCTTTTTTATGAATTAACCCATTAACGCCCGAATTATTTTCTTCGCTAAAATTTAAATTTTGTATTTCCCACCACTTTTAAAAGCAAATTAACTTTTATCTAAATTTATCGAGGATTCTGTCTCGCGAAATAAGGCATATATTTATCACCCTCTTTACTGGTGGGAAAACCGCTTTCTTGCTGTTTTTGTAACTGTCCTCAAAAGAGGACGCTGGGCGTTAATGGGTTAAATATATTTTTTGTTTTTAAATTTAAATGTTCAGTTAAAATCAGCTTAAGTATATTTTATTCGATGTTTTATGATTTCATTTAAAAAAATGCAAATCTTTTTTATACAGCAAACAAATATCTGTGTGGTAAAACAGATTTTGCACAAAAATGCTTTATTTTTACTTATTATCAGTTAAAATGTTTGCAAAATTACAAGATATTAGGGCGGCCAAAACTGGTGCAGGGGTGGCCAAAACTGGTGCAAATTGAAAGAAATTACTTAACGAGTTATTACTCACAATCTAAAATATTTGATAGAAAGTTATTATAATTAACAGAAAGACAACTAAATTTACTAAAGAATACTGTTATTGCGATTTAATATGCTTTATTCAGTCTAAAACTATAAAATTTCCATTTCAACTTTTCTCTTAATGTGGCCAACACTGGAGCATCCACCCTATATATTTATAGACATCAGGATTATTGGTCAGAAATATTGGCAAGCTGTACAGTTTTAGATATGTGCTGAAATTTGTGGATATTAAAGCGAGTAAAAGTTTTTTTAAAAAAAGTTCAAAAAGATTAAACAGTTTGAACAGCATATTACAAAATGTGTGTCAGTTATAAATAAAATTGAAGCTATGCAATTTTCAGCATGTGGGGAAAATATATAAATATTTTTGAAAGGCAATATTTTTCAAATTTTAAAAACAACACCAGAGTTGTAAGGCATGTGAGGTAAATCGAATTTTTAACTTTAATTTAGAAGAAAGTCTCCTTACTGCAGGTAACTATTTTATATATTATACAGTATTTGTTCATAAATTGTCAATATATGATTTTAGGACTCAAACCCTATTTTAACAGAACATGGCGTGGAGTTATAGCTTCAGCAGATCCTGTTTCTTTTAAATTGTTAGAGAATCGTTAAGAAAAGTTAAATCGTCACAGAATCATCACAGTGTTAAAGAAAGTTTTGTCACAAACGATCTGCATCGTGAGTCTAAAATAATGGGACAAACTTTAAGGGAGGTGGTAGAGCTCACTATAATAAATAATTATGGCATAGAAATGTATGACTGGAAGTGACGCGTTAAAACGCCACACTAGTCACTGTAAAAGACACGGATTATAATGTTAAGTGTATGGGAGCGCTATTTTCAAATATCTCGCTAAAATTTTAATATTTTCGCATATTTTTTTCCATAGGATAGCTGAGGACGACCTGCAACTGGGCTGGTTTTTACTTTTTTGATTTTGGTTACAGATTAAGAGCCCACAATAATTCAGAACCAGTTTAAACCGGTTCTAAAACTGAAACTATTGTAATATAAAAAAAATATAACCAAAATCGAAAAAGTAAAAATTAGCCTAGTTGTGGATCGTCCTCAGCTATCCTACGGAAAAAATATCATGTAAAATATTGAAATTTGAGCAAGATATTTGAAAACAACACCCCCCCCCCCATAGACATAACATTACCATCCGGGTCTTTTTTGGTGACTAGTGTAGCGTCTTGACGGGTCACTTCCGGTCATATATTTCTGTGCCATCATTATTTGCTATAGTGAGTCCTACCGCCCCCTCAAAGTTTGTTCCATGATTTTGGACTCACCCTGTATTTCACAATTTGGTCACAATGTGACTTGAAAGCATTGTCACTTTCGTCACAATTACGTCACAATGTTAATGACAAAATCGTCACAAATGACACACTTTTCACAAATTGGTCACATTGCGACGTCACAATGTGGTCACAATGTGACGTCACAAATAAGCTCTAAAACGGCCATAACGACTTCACATTTTAGTCACAGTGACTTCACATCGACATCACGTGACGTCACATCGACGGTCACAAAGTCACAATGTGACTTCACAACGACGTCACCGTGACGTCACCATGTCTTACGGGGTTCTTCAGCTACTTCTCAACATAGTTGCCGTATTAATTAAAACAATTATCATAACGCTAAATCAGCTTTGAAATTCCATCATCACAGACTTCTTCCGCCGGCCTATTCAACTGCGATTATTTTTAAATTCAACTCGCACCACTCTTTCAATCCAAAGAATTTTAACACATTATTTTATTCATATTGACAAATTCCGAATTGCTCTCATAATATTTTACTTGACCCACTATTTTTTAAAACCTTTTTGGTAGTACATTTATCAGCATATTATATAGAAAAATATGTTAAAATTCTTTGGATTGAAAGAGTGGTGCGCGTTGAATTTAAATATAATCGCAGTTGAATAGGCCGGCGGCAGAAGTCTGTGACGGTGGAATTTTAAAGCTGATTTACCGTTATGATAATTGTTTTAATTAATACGGCAATTATGTTGAGAAGTAGCTGAAGAACGTGTCTTTCATACGTAAGTAATAAATCATGTTTCATTTCATTAGTTTTTTGTAATTCATAAATGGAGGTTACTTTCCGAATTGACCTCGTAATTTCTCCAAGCCTTTTCATGAACTTTTTTTTCTTATCAGAAAGATAAATTTAACATCCCAGAATATGAGTCGTCATATTCAGGCAAGTACTATGACTTTCAAATGCTTTAATGAATACCGCATGTAATAGTGGAAAGATGTAATATTTCTGTAATAAATTTTATTGCAATAAGAGATAATAAAATTAAACAAGACACTTTTTAAAATCAAATGTGTTAAAATGCCTGCACTGACAAAAGAAATCTCATCATATGAAAAATTTACAGCAAAACATTTACAACAATGATTAACTAAGTTAACAAAATAATAAACTAAGTTTAGAAAATAAAGGCTTTAAAATGCTTAAAAGCTAATTTAATACAACTTTTTTTTATTGTGTGTGTGTTTGTAAAATATAATTACTTTTAATTTGTCATTAAAACAGGGTCAGATTAAAATATGTTTCTCAATTTAAAAAATTGATATTTATAATCTATGCTTTTTCATTCTCTTCGTCTAAAAGATTGAAAGTTTCCTAAAAGCTCATTCTCACTCATGTATAATTGAAGGGGAAAAAAATCCTTTAACAAATTATTGCAGCAGGGTGAGTTATATGGCACGCAGCATACCTGGACGCTAGGTACCCTGTTCAATGTATCTTCGCTGCAGCGAAAGAAAACTTTATAAAGTAGCTACATTCCAAAAACTTTACAGATTAGGTCTATATTTCTTACGTGTCACTCTTTATCTCAAGCAATTTTGTCCCCAAGTTTTTGAAATAATTGCTAAAACAGGTGGATTCTTTCGCTGGAAATAAATTTGAAAAAGCTTTTCAACAAATATGAAAAAAGAAGGAAAATGGGGTTCATAAGTACACCTCTATTCTTCGAAATTCTTATTATTTTTTTAATGGTCTGATAGACTTCTGTGATATTCTCAATTTTATTGTTAATAAAAATATGTTCCTTATTGTATTGTTTAATTGTAGTTCTTGTCTGAAAAAAAAAAAAAATAAAAAAAAAAAAAATAAAAAATAAATAGATATTCTGATGCGTTGCTAAGCAAAAATAAAAAATTACAAATATTAATTGAATTTATTTTTTTCGCCTTTTAATCGATTTTAACCGCTTCCTTGATTTGCCCGCATAACGTACGGGCAAAGTGTTTTTACCAATCATGATTTGACCGTACCACATACGGATACCCATATTACAATTATGATTTATTATTCTCACCAGTAAATTTTTATTGTTAATTTTGCATTATTTCATCTGAGCATTTTTCTGATTAAATTAGGCAAAAATTTCTGTTTTGAAAATCCGGTGATAGAAGATTAAAAATTCTGTATGAGACATGAAAAAAAATATATAGGCACCATTTGAAAGTTTTTTTCAAAAATATTGATTAGTTAAGTATTAAACGATATAAAGTAACATATATATTTATAAATTCAGTGGAACTTCCCTTTAACATTTAACAAAGTCCATATTTAACGAAGTTTTCTACTTAACGAAACGTTCTGACTTTGAACACCAATGGCATGTATATTAATTTCCATATTACGAAAACATTTTCTCTATAGGAAAGTTTATTTCACTTTCGTGTGTACATCATTCAAACGGAACAGTTGCTGTTGTGATGAATGAATAAATTTACTGCAGATGATTATTAGAAATAGAAATTATTCACTTATTTAATCATTTCCATTCAAAAGAAGCAATGTAAAACCTTTAATACTGAAGTTTTTGATACAAGAAGGGGGGTTCCGGTTTCTCGAGAATGCCACGGATAAATTGTTCGGACATTCTATGTACGAAAATTTTTATAAAAAGGGTATTTTTTATAAGAAGCCAGTTTAAAGTAATTATTGCAAGGTAAGGGTTTGGAATGAGAAAAAAGAGGAAATGCACGCTATTCTTCAATTTTTATTTATCTCTCTTTAGGTGCGTTCGTAATTATGTAAATGTATAGTACCTATAGTCGTCGTTCAGTCCGTCTGTCCTCATATAACAGAGCAATTTCATCAGTGTCATTTCAAATTTTTTGAAAATCGGATGTATAGTTACATTAAATTATAATTACAGTGACAATCAAAAGTATTCCGTTAGTTTATGGCCATTAGGAAAAAAATAGTTTGAAGTGCATTTTAATTGTATTTCATCCTTTCGGACATAATAAAATTGATATGCATCCATGAAGTATATACTAAAATATACGTTCTGTACAATGTGTGGTGCAACGATTATTCGCTATTATTTCGCGATTATTCGCTATGGTATACAGGAAAACATTGTTTGGGACGCGTTTTAATTATATTAAACTATTTCACATTTTATGAAATTAATATGCGTTGCTGAGATTTTCTGCAAGTTACTTCCTGTATAATAGAAAGCAGATAGTATTTACAGGGGCACACAAAAGATTTCGGATACTTTACTGTATCTGAAGTATTGTATACTCTTATACCAAAATCTGAATATTTTAAAACCTTGCTACAATACGAACGCACTTCATTGCGATTTCCAACTAGTTATTGGTTATTTTAGAAGAAAAAAATGTTGCTGTGGTTTATATATAGTTTTAATATAGTTTTTTTTATTAGTAATATTTTGGACTCTTAATATCACATGTACTTATTTGCATCGTTTTTAAAATATTTCATGTAAAAATGAATCTAAAATGCATTTATTATCAGCAGCCGTTTTTTATAAATATTATTCGAAAGTAAAATATTTTAAATCACTTCCAACTTCCTTCAGAATAAACCGGGAGCTATGTTTATCTCCCTAACTCTTTCCCCGAATCCCATTATATTTGAATAACATTTCGTGTGCCCTACAAGTATAAACATTGGTTAAACGAACGAGCCAAAAACTATTTGATCCATATTTTTTTTTCTCTCTCTTTCAAACAACTTTGCTATGAAAAATGCAAAAAATAGGAAAAACATCCCGATCATCATATACATGTAGTCTGTCAATCTGTAATAACCACATTATCGGTACACATTTACGGAATATGCTATAAGCAAAATATCATCGCATCAAAATATGACAGACCCCGTTTTTATCACCCAAAAAAAACTTTGAGAAAAAAACACATCCAGTGAATATGTAGATTAGTGTCACTTCATTTCACTTCTTTATGGCTTTCTCCCTTCTCGCTTACAGAAAAAAAAAAAAAAAAATAGAAAAAGAGTGTGGGAGGGAGGGAGGATAACTTGCCACCGAGCTGTTGATAGTGCCACAAGAGATAAGAGAAATATGCAGAAAAAGTCAGATTTCCGCTCGGGTAAAAACGCGTCCCACATTGTGCCTGCCTGTCATTTATTTTTGTTCCGTTATTTCCCCGACACAGAATGGCAACGCCACCGCAGCGACGCCTGGCGCATGCGAGCGGAAGTGCAATGGGCAATTTGACGTAATCATTGCATTAGTTTTTTTTTTCTTCTAATTTTTTTCATGAGTTTGAATCGAAATTATTTTTTATGGGATTTGAAATGTTACTGTCCCATTTGTATAAATAAGTTTCTTTAAACTGCGGGGGTTTAGTTCAAAAATTAAATACTGCTTTCGCAAGTGTTTTTTTCCAGATTTTTTTTTCTTTAATTTAATTTACGTATATACATGTTACCCTTAAAATCTACTATGTAGGATATTTCTTCCTCTTGTAAATTTTATTAATCAGAGCATAACAGAATTGTTTAGAAGTTGCTTATATATGTTTTTTTTTAAGTAGATACTTATAAAAAAAATTAAAAGGGAGCGTTTGTTGTGAGTAAAAAAGAGATGATTAAAGATTAAAATTTTCATAGTAATGTGTGGATGTTGTTTTTTTACATCTTGGCTAATACGCAATTTACTAATGATGATTTAATTTTGTCACAATATTTCACTAAAAATTTGAGCAATATAGCATAAAATTTTCGAATGAAATACACGGTATGAAAGGTTGTATGTGAATCAGGGTCAACTCAAAACGTTCTATACTATTAATACAAGTAAATTAAGAACATTAGGAAAAAAACTAATGCATTTTTAAAAGTTTCTATGATTTTAACGTAGTCTATCTACAATTTCAGCGAATTTATCCGTAGAAGGATTATTATATCAGAAAGTAGAATACGCTGCGATATATTACGCATATTAGAAGTGAGTTTATATTTTCTCAGACTATTTTTTTTTTTTTTTTTTTAGAAAAGTGTAAAGTTGAATGAATTCCTCCTCATAGTTAGTTGCATAAAAATGACTACTAGAATCAATCACCACCTAATCTACATTAAGTACCAACACATTTTTTTTATGCGTTCAATTACAAATAATAGACATTTCAAACTCACTAGTAAGCTATTGATAACGAGCTGAAAATTAAAATATATCAATTAACCTTTAATAAATTTAATAGGGTTGTATTTGATATAAATCAGCTGTTGAGATATTTAATATTTGACACACACACACATATACAGTAGAACCCCGAAAATTCGGACCCCGTTAATCCGGATCTCTGGATAATCCGGATCAGTTTAATCATTTTTTTTCAAGTTTGAGAAGCGATAGGCTAATTTTGATAACATTAACTTGTTTCATCATCGTATTCTGAATAAAAATAACTTTTTCTGAAATCTTTTTGGAAGACTACCTTAAGATTTCTTATTTAAACTCTTAGATGTTATCTTTCAAAGAAACAACAATGTATCACTAAGTTTGGCAATTCCGATTTTTCCAATTTTCTATTGCTTTGCGCACAACTAAAGAAATTGAAAATGAAGATGATCCAGACAAAAACACCATTATCAATGATGATCAACCAAAGATTATTGTCATAATAAAGCAACATCTCATTTAGAAAAATAAATGGTTTATTTTGAAAGTCAGGTGAAGACTACACACACACACTTATGCTCAAGCGGATGCGTGACCGTACGGCTCGCGAAAGGTACAGAAAACTGGCACAGCAGAAAATTACAAATTTTTTTATTACAAAGTAAACATTTTTACTGTCTGTAAATATTCAGTAAGTTTAACATAAAGGTGATTTTCCGTAAGTATGTTTTATTTTAGTAATTTTTTTTTTCTAATTCTCCGGATAATCCGGATTTTCGATAATCCGGATTGGGTCTGGTCCCAATTAATCCGAATTATCGGGGTTTTACTGTATATATATATATATATATATATATATATAATTCTATATTCATTATAGATGTTAAATAGTAGTATTGGATAATGGTTATATATATATATATATATATATATATAGTATATGCAGTTTAAAAACTTGCTATAACGAGCCTTTACAGATCTGAAACTATCGTTGGATATACTAAGACCTTATCATACCCAGAGGTACTGAATATGGTTAAAACTATTTGGAAAAAAAAATATGCTTATCATTATAAGACATATATCAGAAATTCATTATAGCGTGTTTTGACTGCAAAAGCAAACATAACAATGACTGTACAAAGAGTCTTAAATAACTCGTATTTTCTAATGTAATTTATTATTTTCATAGGTATTTCTATCAACCAGATCAAAGGAAATATTAATGAGAAAATATTTTCCAAGACTGTTATTTTAAGTAAAAATAATCTATACCTAACTATGATGGTGAAAATTTAATGAAGAACCGCGATAAAAGAACTGGGTAAAGGGGAAGTTTTCAGTTCTTAAATAATATTTAAAAAGATTTATTAAGATTATATATATGTGTGAAAGAAATGTATAAATTAAAGCAAAAGATTAATTAAATATGACTGCCGTTAAGTGCCACTTTTCTCCTAAAATGAACTTGAATATTTATCTTCAAAATTTAGAAAATGTTGCCATTAAAAAAAATCGTCAAATTAAATTAAATAATGTAAACTGTAATAATTTGTTTCAGTGTCTCTAAGTAAAACTTTTCACTCTATTTTTAAAGACGATACCATTCGAAGCTATGTAAGATATGCATGCAGCATTATACAGGGTGAGTCATAAATATCGAAACAATAGGCTATCTCTTTAAATATTGCTCCTAGACCCATTCTTCCAATTGCATAAAAAAGGTGAAATTTTTGATAAGATAAGTTGCAAATCCATGGGGGGTCTATTAACTTTTTATACAGCCCCATAAAAATTCCAATTAGGAAAACTTTCCTTATCCAGTCCTGAATAAGACACAAAAAGTTGCATCTTCATATCTTTAAAATTCGCAGAGTTATAGCCGTTTGAATTATTCATCAGGTTTTAAGGGATTAGACACATATTGAAATGCGCGCAATTCAAAAGACAATGTTACGTTAACAGTTCTAGGAAACGGGTAAAAAATCTATCTTTTGAGTTAGAATTTTGATTTCTTATACTTTTTTGTGATGGTTAGCCATATAATTTGCTAAGAAAATCTCATCCTAAAATTTATCCTAAAATTTATAAAAATTTCATATGGTTAGTACTGGTTTAAATGGGATAATTAAAAATCGTTATAACTCGAAACATTATTTATCGGATTTCACTTTCTTTCCATTTAATTAAAAATGAAAACCTGATTTTAGTATTGTTTTTTAATATTAATTTTAAAACAATTAAAAATATTTATTAAAAAATAATATAACTTAAAAAAACATATTTTCAAAAGTAAGTATTTTTTCAATTTTGCCCGAAATAAAACTAGTATAAAATAATTAAAAATGATATGTTTCAAATTTGTTCATATTTTCTTTAACAATTCTTAACTTTTAATAATTTAAAGATAAGAAATATTCGGGAAAAAATTCATTATGCAGAAAAACGAAATGTACTGTTTTACTACCCGTCATTTATTTAAAAGAATGCTTTTCTAAGTCTTTTTTAGAAATTTACCTCTCACAACTTCAAGCATTTTATCGTACTGGAGAGGCTGTCAAAAAATCTGTATTCTGTGCCCAGGCCGGGTCAGACAGACACGTTACTTTTTTCTGAACACTGGCCTATCCGGGCCTAATGTATTTTTCTTATCGGATGGGACTGCTTCTTAGGTCTGCACAGGACGAAGCTTTCAATCCCGGTCTCGAACAATCCGTATTAAAATCATTGTTTCTCACTGACCTAATAGTGCCTGAAATAAGCAAAATTTGGTTCAATCAAAATTTTTACAAAAACCACATAGATTTTTAAATTGCTTTTATTTTACAAAAAAAAAAAAAAAAAAAAAAAACCTTATTTAATAATTTTTTTAAGAATAGTATATTCAAATGCTAGAAAATTAAACAGAATAAATCCAAAGAAAAAGCTGCCTATGACGAAATTCTGTCTTAAACGGAAAATGTATTGTTCCATGCAAAATACATACAATAATACCCGAGAAAAAAATAAGCTCCATTTAACCTCCATTTGTCTATAACGTATTTTTTCTTTCCTATGGGGTTCCGTCTTAAAAGGTTTTAATGTATAACATTTTTCAGTCTCCAACGCACGGGATATTAAAATATAAGTGAAACATTTACATATAAACAGAAATTCATTAATAAAATAAATATATCACAGCCTTTGGCGCTTCTTTAATAATAAAACGTATAAATATAAAAAACGAAAAGCTATAATAAGTATTTTTGGTCAGAACTCCTCCATACGAAAGAATTTTTATGCACACCGAAGTAAAAAACTATGTAGAAATTCACGACTGAGCTGGGCTATGATTAAAACTTTTTCTAGGCCGGTCTGGGTTATGATTTTAACATTTTTCCATGCCGCCAGAACTTTTTTCCCTTTGGGTCGGTATGGGACCGGACCTACATAATTCGATCCGTACAGATCTCTAGTGCTGACGATGAACATAATTTGAAAACAAGGTTTGATTTAAATCAATACGCTGCTTTATTATGTCCAAATAAGAGGCACTGTCTTAAATCGACATTTAATAACAGATAATTTGCGGACGATCCCTCAATTGCATTGAAAATCGGTGAAAAACGCTTTGTTTACAAGCATGGTAAAGTGGTGTAAGTCACGAATTTTGGAGAGTTTTGGATTTTAATATCTCTGTCAGATTTTTACATAAGAAGATGAAATTTTTTTTTTTTGTTGTTCATTTTAGGAATGGATAAGGAATAATTTCCTAATTGAGAATTTTGCTCTACGGGGGCCGTATAAAAATTTAATTTTCGTATTTTTTCAAATAGATCCCCCATGGAGTTGCAACTTATCAGAAATTTCACCTTTTTTCATGAATTTTTGCAATTGGAAGTATGGGTCTAGAGGCAATATTTAAGGAGATAGCCTATTGTTTCGATATTTATGACTCACCCTGTATAAACGACAGGTTTAGCTATATTGCAGCTTAAATAAATTGGAGTTAGATATGTAGATACTTTGTACAATCAAGAAAATTGTGTCAAAAATCTAATAAATATGTAGAACATCGAAATATGGACGCTAACACATGGTGGTAACCACATGGATGATTTTTTTTTTCTTCGCCCGCTTTGATTAGTACACACATTAGTTAAACACTTAAAATAAATCGCCAAGGAAATTAACAGTAATAACCACCACAGATTTTTTCTATCCGTTTTGAAAATGCAATCCCTATTACAAAAAAAAAAAAAAAAAAAAAAAAAAAATCCTAAAAACAGAATCCAATTACACAGGATCTTGTCGGAAAATGTTAGGAAAATATTCATTTAGAATAGTCATCGAAATAAAGACAAAACAAAATGAGCTAAGGTGTTTTATACAGGAGATCGGACAAAAGATCAATGAACTGATTGCCGCATAGGCTTGTTACGGCCACGGCTTTGGGCCAACTGTGATAAGGGTCCCCATAATAAAAAAATAATTTCGAAAAAAAGAACGAAAAATCTTTAAAATGCAGTTTTTTGTTATGATTTTCTCAAAAATACACAGAAATTTTGGGTACATGGCATTGTATTGTACCCAAAATTTAATGATAAAAATTATGGGGAATATGCATAATTGTAAGCATTTGCACTTACTACATACTACAGCTTTTTCGTGTTGAAATTGCACACCCGTTGCAAAATTCCCTAGTTTTTCCTTTATTTAGGTTGCTTCAAAGTAAAAAGAAAAAAAAAAGTACTGGTTGGGCTTTGAACTCGGCTTAACCAAGATTTCGAGAGCATTCATTTACTCTAATCTCATTTGCTATAATATCTCATTATACTATTCGTATAATTGATGTTTAAATACAAAACATGAAATTGCAAAAGATCTGTTTAAAACAGAAGTTTATACTAAATTTATTGCATAAGTTACTTTTAATGTAATTTTTACTAGTACAGTCATTGATTTATCTAACCCTGGTTTTTTTTAATTTCACTTAATAGTTTATTTTTGTATTACGTATTATCAAGCAAATGAAACTATTATCATTTAAGTTATCTATACAATGCATTTTTAATTTATTAATATGATTCAAAGACAAGTAGCTCAAATATAGAAAAGATAAATATTCCGATTTAGTAATTCAATTTTGAATTTACACTCTTCTAATATTAAACAATTTCGATGGTTTTGCGATAAAAATCTGTGCGTTGGGAAATTATTCTAGAAAAACAATATATCGAAATAAATACTGAAATTTTCTTTTTCTTATTATTTACCATTACATACTCGGTTAGCTCTCTTTCTTGGTAAATTTTTTTTCATTTCTGTGAATGGATAACAAACAACAGAAGAAAACAGAACCAAAGCTGCAAATAAATTGAATCAAAACTGTAAAAAATACCCCCTTTTTTTTTACATTTCGAAAAAGGGCACAAATAAATAACAGGCGAATGAGTGCGAAAAAGCACGTTAAAAACTCCTCAGAGCGTAAAAGAGGGCGTTCTGCATATTTCCGATATCGACATCCCTCCCTGTGACGTCACAACATGTCCCCCGTCCCGCCCTGGGACGGCCCAGTGAACAGTGAACGGTGAAATGACGCGTTTCTAATCGTGGGACAAAAGCAGCGCCTAATCTATCATTGCGCCTCACTGGGTCTCGTCTTAAGGCGCCCCACATTTTAATTAAAATCCAATCGTATCGTGCTGGCGGAGTTTTCTGACAGTGAAACTGCCCCCCCCCCCACCCGTCCCGTTGTTCTGGTATTATATGTTGTCATTGTCTCCCTCTTTATCCCACCCCTCTCCTTACCAACGTGACACCAGAGTTTTGGTTATGAAAGGGTTTTTATGTCACGTTTGGCGAATAATTTTCCGAAGAACGTTTCGCCGAAAAAAAAAAAAAAAAAAAAAAAAAAGAGCTATTTTTGTTAATAATGGATTAGTAGATTCTTTTTTTATTATTGTCTAATTAAAAATAAAAGTAAAAAACGCTGTTTTTAATTATGCATGCTCATATTTTTGGTACTGGGAATTATTTTCATTGACAGCATAAAGGATATTATTATTATTATTATTTTTAATCTGTCGCTGGTAATTTTGATATTGTTCAATGAAAAACTTTATATTACTTAATTTAGTATTCAAAAATAAAAATTATGTGCCAATGTGCGCCCATAAAAAAATATTGACAGTAACAATAAAGAGTAAAAGTTAGCAAGAAAGACGATTTTATTGTTAAGTTTTGGAATAGTTATTTTACTTCTCTGACATTTTATTTTACTCAGTTATAATTATTATTCATTAATATTCATTGTATATCACTACTATGAATATAAAAATAAAAATTATGTGTCAATGTACGTCCATAAAAATAAATAAATAAAAAATAATAAATAAATAAATAATAATGATGAAGATAGAGAAAGAGTTAGCAAGAAAGAAGATTTTAATGTTAAATTGTCGAATATTTATTTTATTTTTCTAATAACTTATTCTTTATTAATTATATACTAATATTCATTGTATATCACTACTACGAATATAAAAATAAAAATTATGTGTCAATGTACGTCCATGAAAAAAAAAAAATAATAATAAAATAAATAAATAAATAAATAATAAAGATAGAGAAAGAATTAGCAAGAAAGAAAATTTTGTTGCTAAATTTTCGAATAGCTATTTTTCTTTTCTAATAATTTATTTTACTTCTTTAGCAATTATGTATTAATATTCATTGCATATCACTACTACGAATATAAAAATTATGAGTCAATGTACGCCCATAAAAATAACAATAACAATAACAATCAAGAAAGAGAGAGAGAGAGTTAGCAAGAAAGAAGATTCTATTGTTAAATTTAAATATTTGTTTTACTTCTCTAACTATTTATTTTACTTCTTTATTTATTATTTCTTAATATTCACCATCTACCATTACCACGAATGTAAAACAAACTAAAATAGCAATAACTTAAAGTATAAAATTTAAAACTAAAATCAGATTTAATGTGAAATATAGGCATTTTTAAAGATTTTCAATCAAACATCTTTAAAATCTGATAGATATAAACCAGAATAAATAATCTCAGTGCAAAAATACATTGCAAATACTAAAAGAATTATAAAAAATCATTCAATTTTCTTTCATTGGTCACTTCCGGTTTCAGAAAGTTCATTTCGGTTTATAATTTGAGCTATAATTTTAATTTAAAATAATAATAATAATAATAATAATAATAATCCAAATTTTTCACAAAAACAGCGATTTGAGGGTAGTACATATCTTAAGCCAGAAATTGTTAAAATGCTCTTCTAATTCGAAGTTTTTTTTTTTTTTTTTTTTTTTTTTTTTTTTTTTTTTTTTTTTTTTTTTTAATGCATTTATAGATAACTTAAAGTTTCTGTAATTACATTTTATGTATTGAAAATAAGAAATACATTTTTAAAAACAAATAATTTTAAAAAGGTATTTTTAATTTTATATATATACATTCTTAAATTATTTCTGTGAGAACTCAAATGGCTTTAGATTAAGATGACAAAAATTTCCTTGAAAATTGTGGAAAACTTATAACAACTGTTTTACGTTTTTAGAAATAGTATTTTTATTGCCATGTACATAATTTTATTGTACAACTATTCTCTTTTATTTAAATAAACAATAAAGCATCATCATATTGCTCCTTTTCTTATTATTTCTTTCGATATTATATGAATTTTCTCTTGATGAATAGGTACGCTCTAACTCTCTATAAAAAAAAAAAAAGATATTTATATCCACATTATTTCATCCCACAATGCCGAAATATAATTAGTCTTGCCTTTTATAATAATATCATTCTACACAACCACAATACTCTTACATTCCACAGAAAAACAAAATCACATCCTTTTCAGCCGACATCTACACACAGCCCTTATAATAATTCGTCCACACTGGGCTCTTCCATAATATCTCCTCGTTAAAAAGACTCCATTTAATAAAGCCGAGATAATTAAAGCTTTTATTACCTATAACCGATTCAGAAATCGGCTTCAATGGGCTATTTAAGGAACACGGCAGCATAGGAACACCCCCGCTTCCTCCTGTCTTTTCATGAGCTATTATCACCCTATCGGCCGACATACAATGCGCCCAACCCAAATTCACTGGAGCAATCTTTAAGAACTGCCATTCAGTGCCGGGGCTACACGGTCTATGTTCATTCATCCATAAGTATATCCAAGCCACTGCATTCGGTACAATAGCATCAGCGTTGGAAATAAGTCTTTCCCGCTCGCTTTCTCTTAAAACCGAAAGATAGACCATGGCCGTAAAAGATGAAATATTTAGCCCGTTAAATTACTGTATAAATATAAAATTTGACAGCAGCGTTGTTTCTAGGAACCGTTCGTGATTTACGTAAGTCGGAGTTCGAAGACAGGAGAAGTTATCGGTGGTAAATAGGTCAGGTTGTAACATATATGCAGCAGTTTATTCTTTCAGGTTCATTATATTGATGACATTTAGACCAAAAGTGTCAATTTTGCCGTAAGAAATATTGATGAGAAACTGGATTATAAACGGGTAATAGATTGGAGTACCGTTTATATGCATCAAAAGAACTATTTCTTTTAAATTCATAAGGAAAAGTTTTAACAGAAATTAATTTCTAATTTCAACACTATAATCCCGAATGAGAAATGAGAAGACAGATATAATAATAAAAATCTGGTAACATATTTTAACGAGTTCTACTACACATTATCATTTTAAATAATTTTTAAATCCATATTAACATGAGAACAATATAAAGTTCATCAATGCCTAAAATATTAAAAAAAAAATTCTTGTTTTTCTCAAAAATAGATATAGCATGCATAGCACCTCTGAAGAGTCCGTGTGGTACTCATAGATTTACGGTTTCTGCCTTTTTGTTTATGGTGTTTCTTTACTTATCTATTTATTAATTATTATTCTATATTATTTTTATATTTGTGATTTCAATTTTATTATGCATATATAAATTTCATGTGTTATTAATAAATGCCATAATTCATAAATTGTGCCCTTGACTAATACGTGAATTTAACGTGCAATTAAATAATAATAATAATAAGTTCAAAGATCCTTTGCCTCCTTAATAAAAAAAAATATATCATCATTACATATATACAATAATATCAATAAGTAATAATAATATAAATAATATGTAAATAATAATATAAAATAATAATAATAAAGATATTAATATTACATAAAAAGTAGGTCAAAATATTGATATGCAAAAGAAACATTTCAAAAGAAAAATAAAATTTATTCGGTAGTTATAAATGATATTAAATAAATTTTTAAATATACAATTTTAAATGCAAGAGGATTAGAATATAAACATAAATATCTGTTCAATGAAAGTGGGTCATATTTCGAAATGTTCAGTCAAGTTTGTTATTTTTTCTAGTTTATCTGAATGGGACGAAGGATAACGATATTTCACATTATTTGCAAGAGTTATGCCTATTATTTTACTTCATAAACAAGAGAAAAGTTTGCATATTAGACGACAAACATCATAACCTAAAAGAACTACTCACTAGCTTAATCTTTTGATTGGACAACGAGTTAAACGAGGATTTATGTAAGGCTTATTTTGTTCAAAATTATTTCTCAAACGATTTGTATCGTCTTGGATTCAATGGATTTGAACAGATTGGTCTAATTTTATTTATTTAATATGTTTGAATTTGTATGCTCATTTTTATTTAACTTCCATATAGATAAAATCTACTTATGTTAAATATATATTGTCTTTTGTTAAATGTATCTGGAAAATATTTAAAGATCGTTGTCGGTGAAGTATCTTATTTTTATATTAATATTTTTCTATGCTCATACTTATTTATGTATAGAATAAATCGATATTTATCAAATATCTGTTAAATCTATACTATTTAAAAATTATTAATTGTCATTAAATATTTAGATTTCCAGACTTTAAAAAATATTTTTTTGGAAAATAAAAAACCTTTTACATCTTAACCCTTCACTGCACTATTTTTTTCTATTTTGATGAAAAAAAAACATTTGAAATCCATGTTTCGGTCTAATAATGAAAAAAATAGTAAAAAAAAAAAAAGCAATTTTTTAAATAAAATTTTATATTTTATAACGTGTCCCCTGTAGGAACAATTAGGATTTTTAAATATTGTATTGCTATATTTTGCAATTAAATGGACTTAAACTAATCAATTTTATCTCTATTTAACTCTTTGCAAATTTCCTTATATTAATATTTTTAAGTATTCAGTAAAAATAATAAAAGTAAATTTTTCATTTATAGCTCGATATTTTTTTTTTTTTTTTTTTTTTTTTTTTGGGGGGGGGGGGGGCAGGGTTGAAGAATAAATTCTAACTTTTTGTCAAATTCAGCCATATTTCATAGGCAAAATAATTATTATTCCATTCTATTGTCTGTTGTTCAAATTCATGGCACACAATGAGAATTATAGTGCTTTTAGATATGTGCCAGATGTGGCCTACCGTGCATTAAAGAATATTAAGGAGAGACCTATTTATTTAGTAGCCATTTATAAATGAAGAGAACATTTTATTAAAAAACAATACAAATATTTTCCTACTCTATATAAATAAAATCGCGGAAAAAGAAAAATGCATGTAAAACAAGTAAATTGATTAAGTAATATATATAGTAAATTATGGAATAATTCCATATATAAATTATAGTATACACTCTTAAAACGAAAGAGTTGATTTAGCTTCTCAGGAAAGAGCTGTAATTTTTTCGATCATAAATGAGTTGTTTTTCAAACGATTAAATCTTCTTGATTTAAATTGGTTATTTAAATAGCTCAACTTGATTTAAGTTGCTTAAAAACAACTCGTTCACTGGAGTTATTTCAACTCTGTTCGTGAAGCTGCCTTTCAAAACGTGAGATGAGTGGATTTCGGCTCAACTTGAGCTATTTTGTGGCTGACTTTTTAAGAGAGTATATATACAGTTATGGTATTATGTATACAATTCCATATAAGTAAATTATGGAATTGAACAGTTAAATACTTGCAGTAAAACATTACAGAATTTTAATATAAGTAATAGGTCGAGTAATCTGGTACTTTACTTCTAATTAAAAATTGAAACCATAACGTAAAAAGAAAAAAAAGTTTCCGAGTACTGTTTTTGTTTTTTATATAAAAAAAAAAAAAAAAAAAAAAAAAAAAAAAAAAAAAAAAAATCGGTTCTGCTACGGCACTCAGGTTTCAATAATAATAATAATAATAATGTATCCTTAAACAACATGCAACATCATTCTAAGTTATCGAAATCTTAACTTAAGTTTTTCAAATTTGTACAAAATTCTCGTTTACTGTAAGAAATTAAACGATACAATCACCATCTATAGGGGATAATATATCCAGTTTCTTTTTTTTTTTTTTGTGCTGCTTTGTATATGAAATTATTTATATTCTATTGACATCTCTTAGCATACTAATTACAGTTCAACTGGAAAATGCATAACACAGCTAAAATTATACTTTGACAACCAATACCTCACACTTGTAGAATTAAATGTTTACGTATTCTTATGTACAGGCCTGTGTATGATCCCTAGAATTCACACACACTATGTAAGGAAGCATTCTCATATAATTTTGACTAATCAGGGATTTAAAGTGCCTGAATAATAAATTTTATTTTAGTATATATTCTTGTTCTATTATCATTATTATTGCTTTGGGAAGCATGCCATTGCATTATTGTTAATAAAATTAACGAAATAAATAAGTTTTGGATTGGTCCACCAAATGTACCACGAAGTTCCTTACCGTATCGTTTTCCTAATGCTGATTTTTAAGTTTGGAGCTGTCTGTGTAAAAGTATTTTAATTAAAGTAGTTTTATGTAATTTTCCCCCCGAAATGGAACTAATTTTTTATATAAATATGTAGCTAGAAACTGAACTATACACATTTTTATATTTGTTATTATTTTTTTAACTCTGTCCCCGGATTTTAGATTCCTTGCCGCTCTTCTTGCTAAAATTATACAGAAAATCCCTCCAGTTGCAGCCACAGAATTCTTTTTTCAACTTTTTTCTCATGCAGATGTATGCTATAGAAAGAATGCCTAAAATTTTTTGACAGTAAATTTACCACAGAATTTAAATCAGCATTCAAATATGAATTTCAAGCATTATGGTTTTGTTGATTGTCTCACCGTCCTCAAGGTTTATTCTTGCACTTTTTGGATTTAATTAAAAAAATTAATCCAGTGTAAATAATTTTTCAATCTAAAAATCAATGTACAAATCAAACTAAAAATCAATGAACATTGTGGTTATTACTTAGTTAAAAGGCGGCTGGTCACTCAGCAGCCGAATTCCCCTCCGTAATGTTAAGTCTATGGGCTTTTGATACATCTTTACATTCAAAATATCTTCTGGGAAATTAATATTTTTAACTTCTTTTTTTAGTGTTCTCTTCTTAAAAGATGCATGTTTTTTTTTTTTTTTTTTTTTTTTTTTTTTTTTTTTCAAAATATTTCTAAAACCTGTGCATAATTTTGTATGAAGTGTTCTTCCTGAAGTTTTACTTCCAGCTCGTCATTTTTTAAAACATAAAATATTAAATTGAGCATAAATTTTAGAAATATTTTCGAAACCAAGAAAAAAACATGCATCCTTTAAGAAGAGAACACCCAAAAAAGAAGTTTAAAATATAAATTCCCTAAGGAAATATTTTGAATATAAGAATGTATTAAACAGCACAAGCACAGACTTAACATTAACGAAGGGAATTCGGCCGCTGAGTGACCAGCCGCATTAAGGCCCCTGTCCTCGCTCGAGGAAACGCCCGCGAGCTAATGCTATTCCTATAAGGAAGCATTTTTCTAATAACTCTTTCGCATTTTGACATTTTTGAATAATTTTTTTGCATTGGATAGCTGAGGTGCATGCCGACAGAGCACTTTTTTTTTTTAATTTTTTCGATTTTGGTTGCAGATATTTTTTACAAAGTTAGTTTCACTTTCAAAACAGGTTTCGAAACTGAAAGTTTAAAAAATATATATATCTACAACCAAAATCGAAAAAGTAAAAGAGGTGCGCTGTCGGCATGTACCTCAGCTATCCAATGAAAAAAAAAATATTCAAAAATGTCAAAATGAGAAAGAGTTATTAGAAAAATGCTTCCCCATAGGAATAGCATTAGCTCGCGGGCATTTTCTCGAGCGAGGACAGGGGCCTTAACGTGATTTGCCTAAAAATAGATGATGATTTTCCTTATCTTTCCATCCTTGCCGTTCCTTTTTTACCTACCACTTTTTCTTTAACATCCCTTTAAGAAATTTTATGCCAAAATATTGTATTAAAAATATGACATCGTTATTCATTACAAGTAAAAATTTTGGAGAAAATGTCAAGGGGATGGTAAGGAAAATTTAACATAAAACTCAGTTAAATAAAGAAGTTGTCGCTGCTAATCTTTTTTTTTTTTTTTTTTTTTTTTTTTTTTTTAACCATTAGGGCATTTTCATGTGAGATTAAAATATTATTTATTTATTTATTTATTTTTAGTTTAATTTCACCAGATTTTTATTCCTGAAAGTTAAAATTTTGTAAGAATGTCTCGTATTCGAAAATTTAATTTAGCTTAAAAAAGAATACTACAATTGAAAACACACTTCCTATAAGTATCGCTCATAGGCGTTGTTTAATATGAATGTCAAAAACCATACTTATAGCAATTTTTTTGTGCGTCCTTATAACCCAAAGTTAAATTCTACGCATTCTATATCCTATAGAAAAGATATTGTAATACACAACAATAATGCATAATAATATCCTTATTTGTGAAATAGTGCAGCAGTTTTAAAATACATTGCAAGCTGTTTTTTTTTTTTTTTTTTTTTTTTTTTTTTTTTTTTTTTTTTAATAGACTATAACGTAACGTGCCCTTTAATGTGTCTCTGTAAACAACTATAAATGCTACATGCACTATTTTCTGTAAGAAAGATCCCAATAATATGCATAAATAATAGCAAGACAATCCAAATGTGTTTACGAAAGCTAAAACATGGCAGATGAACTGAAGTCATAAACACTTTTCAACGATGTTGGTAAATGTAAAAACTATGTTGCAAGCGTTAACCCTTTCCGGCGCAGTGTGTCCGATCTGGACACACCTAATTTTAATTCCAAACTTGCAATTGGCACCAATAATGTTTTAATACGATCTTGCTTTTATAATAAAAGCTTAAATTGAGGAATTCTTGATTTCTCAAAAAGTCGTTTGTAAATTCCGGTGTCAGTCGAAAATTTCTCATTTTATTAACAGAATTTGACTGGGCCGGAAAGGGTTAAAAATGTGCATAAACTATTTTTATTTAAAAATATTTTTATATTAATAAAAATTGTTTTACAATATTGGAAAAAGTATAGAAAAAATATTTATTTGTAAAACAAATTATTAAATCTAATTATAATTTACTATTATTTAAATAATGCAGCTGATTTCATAGGCAGCTTAAAAATAATTAAATAATGATATAGCAACCATGAAAGGCAACCATTCAAAGTGAACTATGAATTTATGGTGACGATTAATTTGTCCATGATGAAAAAAATAAACCTCTGTCGGTAAAATGTGAATAACTTTTTTTATTGTTTATTTTTGTATCATAATAGTTAAAACTACAGTATAAGGTATACTATTGAACTTGTATATGACCTTCAGACTCTAAACACTTTAATCTAAATATATTATTTTCATAAATACACAAATCTTTCATTGATATTGTATCCATCATATTTAAGTCATAAACACCTTTAACCTGTGGTGTTAAAAGTGGATCTATTACCTAGATATCCGAATAACATAGTGTAGCACCGTGTTAGCTGCAAATCATGTGCATGGGGGGGGGGCGTCATTGTTGATTTGTTGTTAGTTGCGTTGGCATTTTATAAAATTTTCTCTGGTAAATTTGTGAATTTTCTTAGTACTTGTATTTATTGTTATACATAATATTTTAGCTGGTTTGAATTCTTTTTAATTGTAACAATGAATTTTAATATCTGAGTATTCAGGTAGAATTACGAACACATTTTCAAAATTCATCATTGTTGGTAATATGCCAATTGGGCACATTACCTGCACATATGGCATACTACATTCATATAAACAAATTTCCCTACTTTTTATATTTATTTATTTATGCAAATAACTGGGTTTAAAAATTTAATGCACTATCAACATTAAATACCACATCAATAAACTTTTGAAAATATATACTAATACCAAGTAAACACAGAATAAATCAAATGTAATGCTGTTAAAATAAAATACTAAATTTTTTTTTTTTTTTTTTTTTTAATTTAAAAAAAATAAATTTGTTTTTCTGCGTTTTTAGTTTCTCATGCATTAAATATGAATATTTTCATTATATTTCACCTATGGCCATATTATCTGTATATGGGCATATTACCTTCACCAACTAGACTTTTTTCCAAAAAATTACTGAAAGTTTAAATCTTGATTAATATAAATGTTTATTTATTTTTCCATTATTAAAATGACTCTTCTCTTTTAGATAATTTTTATTTATTTATTTTTATTTTTGCTATTTTTTTATTTTAGAAATCACATACAACTGTCGCTAAAAAATTTCTATTCTTAAGGCAGCCATATTACCTGCTTATATATAATATCATATCCCTTACCATATCATATCATCCCTTATCATATCATATACCTTATATATAATATCAATTATCTATTTTATTCCTTATTTTATCTTGCATTAAGATATTGAGTTTAGGATAGTATTGTCAAATTAAATAAAATTAATTTCAATTTTTATTTTTATTACTTTTTCCCTTTTGTTTACATTTATATCCTCTTTTTACATATCTAAACATTAGTGTTTGGTACGTTTTTTCCTTATCTATCCATATTTATAATGTTATTATGATTTATTTTTAATGTTTTTCCTCCATTTTATTTTAGATTTATGTGTGTTGGTAACCCCAAAATCTTATTATTTTGCTTTTCATGGCTAATGCGAAGATGAAACCACACACTTTATTTGTAGTTCTATAGTATATGGTGTCTGAAGAGTCTACTATAGTTCTACAAATTCCAAATATTCCTTCTAATTCATTTTTTCATTTTTTGTTGATATATATTGTTTTACAATTAATGGTTTTATATATACACATACAGTGGCGGACAAAAAACTGCATCACCTATGAAAAAAACAATAAGTGCGTAAATGGCGTATTTTATGTTTGTGCTTCATATAAAACTGGTGTTATTACATTAAAATAACTTGCAATGTTTATTTTCGCATAAAAATTAGTTTTTTGAAATGCATAACAATGCTAAATAGCTTCCTAAAGGGAAAAATCCATTAATTTATTAAAGCATGGAACAAATCATTTAGCCACAAATGCAGTAGATAATAATAAATTTCACATAACTGAGCCATATTACATGAATGTTGATGTTTTTATAAGTAAAAGGCTCACTTTAATATTTTTTAGAATTTCTTCGATTGATGTTAACAGCGTTACGGTGGTCATGTATGAAAAAAAAAAAAAAAAAAAAAAAAAAAAAAAATCAACTTTTGTATATAATGGTGTTTGATTTCATGGTACAATACTTTCTTTAGATTAATCTTGGTAGACTGCTTCTTTTTAACAATTTTGGTACTATAGTCTACTATAGTTCAACACGTACAAAGCCAAAAAAATTGAATTGGATTAAAATAAAGATAATTCTCAAATCAGCTCACAGCTTTAATAACAAATTGTTTAAGATAGGCTGGCACGTAAAGTGAGGAAATAGGCGAAAAATTATTTTATTAATTAAATTAAATGAGATATAAACAAAATTGCGTGCGCTACTGTAAAAATTTAAATTAAAAAAAGACCATGATCAAAAACTATTTTCCAATATGGCTCATCCTATTCCAGCTTTCCATGAGAAATTTATTAATTATCTCAAACCATAACTTAGGACTAATAAAAGGAACGTTATCATTGCTAACAAACCTTTTACGCATAAAAATGTCAGAAGAAATGTCAATGAACGTAATTATTATTATTTTTTTATATACAAAACATAATTTGCTTTCATTAAACAGAATTTTTATGCCCCCCCCCATCTAAAGTTAATTTAGATAAAGCAGTTTTTGTATAACCAAATTTAATATCGGATTCAAGTTCACCTTTTCTAATTCCAAAATTTCTCCCTGTCATGCCTACGTATAATTTAAATCACTTTTTTCAGTAATATAAGGTATTTCATAAACCCCTGCAAGATTACTATTCAAAAATAAGCTACTACAAAATAATTATCATACATCGTATATAAATGAGTAATTAGTCTATTTATATTGATAAATTAAGTAATAATAATAAATAAAAATACTGCAACATAAGGCAGTAAAAACACATTTCTCCTCCCCACTATGGCCATTCTCAGAATGTTTGTTTGAGGCTATAAGCACTTAATGAATTAAATTGAGTTTGCAATAGTGTTTTCGATCCCGCATTTCTATAATTAAATTTCAGGTATATCATCACACTTTAATAGAGATAATATGCATATGTGACCTAGCCTCTTTTAATACCTTCGCAATTTATTAAATCATATTATTTAAAAAAAAAAAGTCATACAAAATTAAAATAATGAACGCAAAGTACTTTATCATTGTAAAAATCACGTGGAAATTTTCCTTTTTAAAAATGTGTTTTTTAAAGGTATATTTAATTTAAAACAAATATTTTTTTATTTATTTTTCTGCAAGTATTTTTCAGAACAACTGTTAAACGAGAGTCAAACCACTTACTTGAATCAAATGGGTTTACAACTACTGTTTTCAAACTCATCAAAATAAGGAATAAATTCAAATTCAAATTAGAGGTAATCCATGCTCAAAATTCGATTTTGACCAATGAATCCGCTCGATTCACGCGCTTTTCTAAAAACAAAAACAAGGTATAACTCAAATAAAAACTCAATTTTTCTGTTCTTAAAGGAAAAATAAAAATCCTACAAAAAATTAAAGATTTTCTTTAAATTAATAAAGTTTAAGTAAATATTTTATGTAATTAAATTGATTATAAAATTTAAAATGTTAGTCATTAATAAAGCTTTAATAATAAGATTTTTGAATAAATTTTGTTACATTAACATAAACGCTTTCGCAAACTATGACCGCAAAGCTTATTATTGAATATATTTAAAAAAAAATGTTTATATTATAAATAACAGAATAAAAAAAAATGTATCAGGTCAAACCACTTACCTGAATCAAATAAGTTTTTACAACAATGTTTTCTATTCTCGAATTTTATGCAGTTAAACTTTTAACATCCCACCTATAATGTCATACACATTTTACAAGAGATAATATGTATGTGTGACTTTGGTTCTCTTTACTATCTTCAGAAACTGTCCGTCATCCATCCTTTAGTCCTTCCCGGAAGGAAGGAACAAGCAACGGAAGACAAATGTGATGAGTCCAGATTCTGTAAACATGCTTGCTGGGAAGCGGCTGTGTCGCCAGCGGTATTATGTGGCGGCAAACAAGGACAATACACTGCTAAAACAGAGTTATATAGTGCAAGTTTGTTAAATTTATTGGTTTGAATTGTTTTCTATAGGTGAAGGAAGTACACTGTTGTAATTTATCTGCCGCTGCAATTACAGCAGAATGCATATAATTACGGAATGAATGTACTCAGCGAGGGTAATAAACGTAAACTTGGATGGAGTTTGGGGTTGTTTTATTGGACAATGGGAGTATTTGCAGTAAGCTCTATGTCACTATTAATAATTCTCTTTGTATCTCGAAAGTTGCCAACTCTGCCTCCAAACTGAGTAAATTGTTTATATTCTCGTTCGCTTTTGTTTACACCGCTGTATCGTAGTAGCTTATATGTTCAGCATTTAAGGCGATGAGATTACGGAATAAATCTAAAGAATTACCTCAAGTAAAATTCAACTTTATTTTACTGTCATTCTATGCGAGAAGTATGCTGTCAAAATAGTTTGCATTCACAATTAATGTTCTTTGATATAAAACCTTCCAGTGAAGTAAAATCCTGTAACTTTTTAGTATAATACTTAAAATTATTATGACATTCATTTTATATTATATATTATTTAATAATAATAATATTATTATGTGCCATAAAATTTATAATATTTTATCATTAAATATTATACACCATTACTATACCAAATATTATACATTTAATCACCCAAAATCTGGAAAAAGGCTGCAAAATATAACTATTTTCATAACTTAACAGCCTTAGCATGGTTTGACTTTATAGTGTAGTTTTAGTTTCTAAAAAATATGATGAAGGCTTTTCATTAAGTTTTATCTTCAAATAGCTTGGTAAGAAATTACTAAGCAATTTTGAAAACCGGGATACATACCTCTATTTCTGAACACACACACACACACATACAAAGCCTTATTTATAATAAACATTTTCAGTTTAAATCAGGCAAAAGATTCTGTAAACATGCTTGCTGGAAGCAACTGTGCCGCAAGCGGTATTATGTAGCTGCAAACAAAGACAATACACAGCTAAAACAGACGGAGAGAGAGTTATATAATGCAAGTTTGTTAGACTAAATTTATTGGTTTGAATTATTTTCTATAGGTGAAGGAAGTACACTCTTGTCATTTATCTGCCTCTGCATTACAGCAGAATGCATATAATTACAGAATGAATGTACTCAGAGAGGGTAATAAACGTAAACTTGGATGGAGTTTGGGGTTGTTTTATAGAACAATGGGAGTATTTGCAGTAAGCTTTATGTCACTATTAACAATTCTCTTTGTATCTCGAAAGTTACCAAATCTGCCTCCAAACTGAGTAAATTGTTTATATTCTCGTTCGCTTTTATTTACACTGCTGTATCGTAGTAGCTTATATGTTCAGAATTTAAGGCGATTGGATTACATGGAATAAATATAAAGAATTACCTCAAGTAAAATTCAGCTTTATTCTAGTGTCATTTTGTGCAAGAAATATGCTTTCAAAATAGTTTGCATTCACAATTAATATTCATTGATATAAAAACATTTCAGTGAAATAAAATCCCGTTGTTGAATTTTAGTGTAATAATTAAAATTATTATAATATTAATTTTACATTCCATACCATTTAATAATAATAATAATAATAACATAAACCATAAAATTTATAATAAATTATGATTAAATATTATATACCATTATTATATCAAATATTATACTTTTTATCACTCCAAAACAGGAAAAAGGCAGCAAAATAAAACTATTTCCATATCTTAACAACTTTAGTATGCTTTGAGTTTATAGTGTAGATCTTAGTTTATGGGAACTATGATGAAGATTTTTCATTAAGTTTTATCTTCAAATACCTTCAAATTACTAAGCAATTTTGAGAATTGGGCTACGTACTTACCTCTTTTTCTGAGCACACACACTCACACACACAAACGCCTTATTTATAACAGAAATTTTCAGTTTAAATCAAGCAAAAGGTTCTGTAAACATGCTTCCTGGAAGCGGACTGTGTCGCCAGCAGTATTACGTGGGGGCAAACAAGGCCAATACACTGCTAAAATAGACGGAGAGTGTTATGTAGTGCGAGTTTGTTAGAGTAAATTTATTGGTTTGAATTGTTTTCTATTGGTGAAGGAAGTACACTGCTGTAACTTATCTGCCACTGCAATTACAGCAGAATGCATATAATTACGGAATGAATGTACTCACCGAAGGTAATAAACGTAAACTTGGATGGCGTTTGGGGTTGTTTTATTGGACAATGGGAGTATTTGCAGTAAGCTTCATGTCACTATTAATAATTATCTTTGTATCTCGAAACTTGCCAACTTTGCCTCCAAACTGAATAAATTGTTTATATTATCGTTCGCTTTGTTTACACTGTTGTATCATAGTAGCTTATATGTTCAGTATTTAAGGTGATGAGATTGAATAGAATAAAGCTAAAGAATTGCCTCAAGTAAAGTTCAACTTTATTCTAGTGTCATTCCATGCGAAAAATAGGTTTAAAAATAAATTGCTTTCACAATTATTGTTCTTTGATATAAAAACCATCCAATAAAGTAAAATCCTGTAACTAAACTGCTTTATTATTATTATTAATTTTGTATACTAAATCTATTCTTTGTTAATATAAAATATTTTTATCTGTGAATATAAAATAAATAGTACAATAATTTTAAATATTATAATATTTATTTTATATTATAAACCATTTAATAATAATGTTATATTAATAATGTACCATACAGTTTATAGTATTTTATGATTAAATGTTATATACCATTATTATGCCAATTATTACACTGTTTATCACACAAGAACTGAAAAAATACAGTAAAATAAAATTATTTTCATATCTTAACAGCCTTAGTATTGAATGCGTTTATAGTGTAGGTCTTTCTAATAAAATATGATGAAAGCTTTTCATAATTTTTTTGTGTTAAAATAGCTTTTCAAGAAATTACTAAGCAATTTTGAGAACCGGGACCGACACTCACCCCTATCCTTGAACATACATACATTACACGCAAAAAAAGCCTTATTTATAACAAGAATTTTCAGTTTAAATCAGGCAAGATTTATAATTGAAAATAATTGGATTAATTGATTCAGGCCAGCGTCCTCTCAACATAAGTTATGCCTTAATCTGGCTCTGTAGTTTTGATTTGTAATGACATTAGGATGTATATTTGATATAATGAATTTTTTTCTTTGAATTAACTGTATGAAGTTCTATAAAATATCGTAAGAGGGTATGTTCTATATTTAAACAGGCTTCGTATGACTCTAAAATTTTTTCCCTGAAGAACTTTCAGTATTTATTTTTTATAGAAAAATAAATCTAGGTTAAACGCTGGAAATTTTAACTTCTATTAACGGGAAATTTTCAGTAAGAAAATACTGGGATTGAAGAATATTTTGGTTTTCAAAATTCCAGGAGCTGTACGAACCCTGTTTAAAGGTGAATGGATATATTAGTGTAAAAATTAAATGTAAATAACTTATCGATTTAGGCAATTTTATTGAACTCCTTGAACTTATATCTTATTTGAGACCTTATAAAATATGCAAGATGATTACTGAAGTAAAATACATTATCTTAAATACAGGAAGACATAACCTTACAATCGCTGTCTAAGATGGATTTTAAACACACTTAAAGAATAAAGAGATAACTTCTTAAGGCCCCTGTCCTCGCTCGAGGAAACGCTCGCGAGCTAATGCTATTCCTATGGGGAAGCATTTTTCTAATAACTCTTTCGCACTTTGACATTTTTGAATAATTCTTTTTGCATTGGATAGCTGATGTGCATGCCGACAGCGCACCTTTTTTACTTTTTCGATTTTGGTTACAGATATTTTTTTTAAAAAACATTTTCAGTTTCAAAACCGATTTTGAAAGCGAAACTAACTTTGTAAAAAATATCTGCAACCAAAATCGAAAAAGTAAAAAAGGTGCTCTGTCGGCATGCACATCAGCTATCCAATGCAAAAAGAATTATTCAAAAATGTCAAAATGCGAAAGAGTTATTAGAAAAATGCTTCCCCATAGGAATAGCATTAGCTCGCGAGCGTTTCTTCGAGCGAAGACAGGGGCTTTAATTCCACCTATTATGAATCATTCATGTAATCATATAAAAGGATGATGATAAATATATAAGTAATATAGATTTTTCGGTACAAAATATATTTTCTTAGTGATATCTAAAATTCTTTCCCTAGATATGATCAGATATTTTTCGTCACCGGATTTTCATTTTCACTTCCCACTGCTTTTTATTTGTTTATTTGAACAAGTACTATTAACTTTTAAAATTAATATTTTTGTAAAAAGAAATGTGTGGATAAAATTAAGCAAAAATCACAAAATGAAATCTTTACAATGATAATTATATCTTATCTATTTATTCGGGGACGTCAAATCGAAGTTGTTGAAAAGAAATAAATATGCGTGTCAGAGATAAGTAAGTTTCGAATTCTCAAGTGTTAGGTGGCAGCACAAGTCATATCGCTTAGATAGTAGCAGGTATTTCAGGGCTCTTTATCACAAGGACGGTGTTAAATGCAATGTAAAGCTTTCCTTTCATGTTTGCCTATAATGTAAGATAATTCTTTCTGAATGAACAAATAAATTTATCAGATTATTCATATTTTATCTTCATTGATTTTATAAGAATTCGAAATAAAAAATATGTGTCAATCTTTAATTTTAATTTTATTACACTTTTTGAGAAGTGATATTTGTAGCATAGTTCTTAGGGGCCATACTTATACAACGCTATCAGTATTTTGCATTTTAATACAGCTAACACTTCACGATATCGTAGGTTATTATTCATCACCTCCTGCCTCCGCCCGATGATATCGGGACATTCCTCCAGAGCAATGAGGTGTTCCCTCCCCCCCCCTAAAGATAAAAGATTTTGTGTTTTCAGTGGTAAAAAAGTACAATTTCCGCCCTAAACTCTACAATGTGCTTCCCATAGCCACACAAATTGCACCCGGAGAAATTCCAGTTTAGCTGGAATTTGATTTTGATTTGTGTTGCTAATCAAAATCAAATTAAAGTTTCATTATTTTTTTAACATTTAAAGAAAAAAAATAAAAAATAAAAACCTTTTTTTAGTTCAACTTATAGTCCAAAAGCCAACAGCACAAAAACAAGCACAAGAAAAAAAAAAAAATCTTTAATTTTATGGAAGAATAGAAATAGAAAAATCTAATGATTTATGTCTGCCGGAAGTGAAGTGATACATAAGTCAAAAATTAATACCACTACTGATTGCCTCGTAAGTTTATCATTGTGTTTGTACAACTATCAAAGGTATGAAAACATGCAGGACTGTGAGCAGAAAAACACAAGAATAAACCTACGAGGCAACCACTAGTGGTATTAACTTTTAGCTTATGCACCTCTTCACTTCCGGCAGATATGGATCATTAGATCCTCCTATTTCTACTTTTCCATAAAATAAAGGTTTTTTATCTTGTGCTCGATACTTTAAGTTTTTGTGCTGTCAGCTCTTGGATTATTATTAAACAAAACAAAATTACGAAACCTGAATCAGAACCTAAATTAGCTGTATATTTTGTAATAACAATTGCAAAATAAATGGCATATTCTGTCATTTCACTTTTTCAACGAGAACGCTCATAAATGATTAATCACTAAGATTAAAAAAATAAAGAGCGAGAAAGAGTATACATTTTAATCGTCAAATTGTAGCAGAGAGAATCGAAAAATTAATTATAGCATTCGATTTAAAATAATCTCATTTTTCAATTTATGTTTAAAAGAAGATGTTGAAATTTTCGGTGCGAATAGGCAATTTTAACATAAAATTTTAACTTTCGGAAGATATTTACCGTATTTCACTTGAGATAATATTTCATGAAGTATTTTTAGATTTATGTTAATATAAAATGTTGGTCTTCTAATGTAAAAGTATTTTTTTAATAATTGCAAAATAAAAAACATGTTTTTTAAGCACAACTCAAAAACTACGAGAAATTTGGGATGAAATTTTGGATTCCTATATTTGAAATTTCTTAAAGTAAATTCTGCCAAATTCTATATAAGCTACAACATTTTTTTTTCTTTTTCAATTATTGATTTCAAAATTTATATTTATATATATTTAAATATATTAAAAAAATACATATATTTTAGTTTATAACAACTTTAACAGCTACCGATTTATAGAAGGTTCCAAAATACGAATCCAAAGTTATTGCCCATTCCGGCAAATAGTTTTTTACTTATGCTTGCAAAGTTACACGCATTGAATATTGTTTTTAAACTATTATAAACGAAATTAACATTAGAAGATCAAAACTTTACACCGACATAATTGCAAAACTATTTCACTGATTTATTTCTTGTTTAAAATTTTCCAAAACAAAACTAGATGCCAAAATTGGGTGTTCTTATTGAACATTTCAGAGTTTGTTTAAATAGAAGAAAAAGTTTAAATTGAATGAAGACCTAATTCTCCATCCTATGGCTTGTCTCATTTATTTCCGAGATAATTAATTATCTGATTAGTATGCGGGGGGAAGGGGGTATTCAGTATTTATTTATTTATTTGACACACTGTACAATCTTTAGATAAAAATTTTATTATTTCCCACTTTTAAACTGGCATCACCTTCATTTGTTCAATAAAGAGGTAAATTGTTTTAAGAATACAAATATAATTTATTTTATTTATTTATTTATTTTTAATTATTTATTTATTTTTTATTTATTTATTTATTTATTTGGTTGGAAATGCAGTTAACATTTTATAATGACGCTTTCAATCTTATTAGAAGTATTGTAATTGAGATTAAAAATGATATTTCAAACCACTGAACACATTGGCTTTTACTTTTTTAGTACAAAATTTTGCAGCGAGAGTAAATGTGTAATGAAGTACTCGTTCTCTTTGCTAATATAGAAAGAACCTTATGTATAATTTTAAGTTTTGAATCTTTTTCATTGGCATAAAAAACCCATGTGTAAGTTTATTTTATAGAATTTAGGTATCAATTTGTTTAATATAAAAATAATAGCTTTTGTAAAAAACTAATTTTTAGAAAAATAAAATGATAATATTAATTTTTAATAAATAATTCAACAAGGGGCATCCATCTAATATAGCTGGTCAACGGACAGTGCCTGGATTTCTTTAGAAATAAAACAGTAGAAATAATTATTTAAATGGAAACTTGTTTGTCTGTCCGTCTGTTCGTCTGTTCGCGCTTTAATTCCCGTAAATATACTCGGATTTTCGTGCAATTGATACACCTTATTTGTGATCACCAATGAATGTTTGGTATTACACGAGAAATATGTACTATTAATGGTTCATTTAGAGGGACACTCAAAAGAATTCGATCACATTATGGTACATGGGAGACGATCGTTCGGATGTTATCTTAATGACATTACGCGATTTCAAGTGTATTGAAACTGATATAAATCACTGAATTTCACTACAATCACGTTAAAACAGAGCATTCATAACATTTTAAATTAATTTACAGGGACACACAAAAGTAATCTATTAGAATACTTATAGTTCTTTGCGTAATAATTGCTGGAGAGTCTATTTTAAAATTCGGTATGCGCCTTTAAATTTAATTAGATTTATGCGCATTATACTTTATTTATAAATTTTATACGTCATGTACAAGGCTGCACAAAAGTATTCGCATACCATTCTCCTTATTAGAGAAAATTGCTAAAAGAGAGTTTTCATCTGAAATATATATATCTCTTAAATTAACTAATTTTTGGAATGCATGTTGCTAATAGATACAAATCTATATATCACATGCAGAGCTGATAAAAAAAATTCGGATAAATTTCCGATTGTAGATGGGTACAGCTGAAAATCGGTTTTGAAATGCGTTATATATTTCCATATGTTGAAATGAGATGTGCATTTTATTTTTTTTAACAGCGCAGTTTTGTTACCTTATTTAAAATGTGTTAAAAAGTGCTTCATAATCTATGCTTGACATATGATTTTTTTTTCTTTCTTGTTACTTATTTAACTTAGTTTTGTATCTAAAGATCCAATTTTCTAATCGATATTCAATCCACTGCTATAGATATTCAAGAATTATAAAAATCATGTACACATGTATTTCCTACAATAGCATAATAATTTTAAACTTAATTTTAAATGAATAAATTAATTTTAAAGCATTTTTTCGCTTAGATGGCTGCAGGTGTTAAATCAGTTTATAACCTTTTTTTGATTACAGCCTTGTACGAGTTACAAAAGCAACGGAATTAATTATGTTCTAAGTCATTCTCCCTAAAATTGGACAACTGGCTATAAAACTGCAAAAATGAAAGACTTTAAAAGTTAAAAAGCAGAAAATATATGTAAATAAAGGATAATAAAAAATTACTTTTTTTTTTTACCATGTAATAATTTAATATAAATTAAATTATGGGTATACGTTGAGAAAGCAATTTAGAAATTATGAATAGATAATTTAAATATCTCTTTTTTTTCCTTTTTTCTTACCAAAGCTAAAGGAAATGGAACTTTCTTCTATCTAAATACAAAGTTTTATTATATTTTTATGTCTTAAAATATTTGCACACCTTCGGAAGTGATTTTTAAAAAAATTTGAAATTTTCTCTTGTTATCCATTTTTTACAACGGCATTTATTTTAAAACTTTGAAAATTAATATAAAAAACTTAGAAATTACCCATTAATTTTTTATTTGAAAAGTAATCAAATTATTTCAAAAATTGACATTTCCGCGAAACGTGATATCACAAAAATAAAAATATGTATTGGCATTTTGTAAATTGCATAAGAAACAGAATAATTTTCTCCAGGACTTAGAGTATACACATTATAATCACATCTCTATCTTAGATGATATGGCAGTTAAAGTACTAATGTAAAGAAAAATTCGCCAAATTTGTCATTTATACCAGTGTAAATATAAAAATATTTAGTATATAATCATGAGTATAGTCTATTCTCTCAAAAGACATTTGGAAAAAAGTACAGAATATTTCGTGGTATTTCATGAGTAATTTTTTGTTTTAGGATATTTTGAGTATAGTAAAAGTCCGAAAAACTTCATTTTGAAAATAATAATAATAATAATAATGATAATAATAATAAATAAGTAACTTATAAACACAATTCCAAAGCTGTAATAGCTGTAACTTTAAATGGCTATAACTTTGGTTATAATTAAAATACAGACACAATTTAAGCAGAATTTGACAGATAAAAGAGTCGATTTTATTGTTATTACATAAATGATAAATCGATATTTTAATCGAAAATTACGTTTTAAAGGTTTTCGGATACCTTAAGAGGATTTTTTAATAGGTCGAAATTCATCAATTCATTCGGTACTTTGGAATAACTCATACCGTTCAATTCCCATTCATTTGTTTACAAAATAGAACTGTGGCGTTTTTAATCTATATTTATAAATCCCCAGTTAAAATTTATTATTCCACGACTTGAAAATGGCATCGTGTATATTTATTTAATGAGGATATATATATTACTTGAAAGATCTCGTAAGTTTCATTCCATGGAAAATCAAGCTACTCGTGTTTCATATCAACACATTCAATCCTATTAGCTGAAGTCCATTAGAGCTTTAAAGAAAACTACTCAACAAACTTTCTTGTAACTCCTGTAATGCGAAATTTCTCACACAGAGTTCAAATAAATCTAAGACTAAGACCACTGCGCCCTGAATACGAACTGATAAGATGTTTGCTATATTTTAAGACGAGCATACTAAATGCATTGAGATAAGTTTGTTGACTGAGCATTTGATCGCAAGAAATCATGTGGAATCAAGTTTGCAAGCAGCACTTTCAAACTTAACAGTATCGCTGGAATATTCTTTTATTTAAAAATGTTCCAGAAAAGTAACCGTTTAAAAATGTTTAACGGAAGTAGGTTCATTTTAAATAAAGATAATTTATAGAATAAAGACATTTTACAGTTCAGATTCATCGTAAAATTTTTCTATAATCAGTGCATGACTAGGTTTATGAAGTTTGAACTTCATAAACGAAATTAGATCAGGAAGTATTATATTAAGAAGTAGCACAGCCACTCCGTTTTGCCCATGTTAATTATGGGGCCTTTCTGTTTAAAATTTATGAAAAGTATACGAATAAACGACAAGAACGAAGCTTGTGCGTTTATGCCCATAAATCGCCAAAATACAACCGAAAAAAAATCTTTATTTTTAAATATTTTTATATTCTGTTCGCACCAATGTTTTTCTAATCGAAGTTTTAAAATTTATTTCTATTGCAAATGTTTACAGTGTCTGTTAAGGACCTTTATTTTGATAGAATGGTGCCAGTTAGAATTAAAAAATAGTCCCCTGTGGTATCCCTGCATTTACATTTATGAAAAAATTTTCAAACTTTTAAACTGGTTTTAAAAAAATCTAGACATGATCGTTCTTTACATTTTTGGGATGTTTATTCATAAAAATTGTCTCATTTATTTTTGTATCAAATACAATATTTGTAGAGTTTGTTTGTTTCAACTTAATTATTTGGAATATGTATATACGGTATTGAACCTAATAATGACAAATAAATAAAACAGAACACAGCAAATTTCAGCATAGATATATATAATGCATTGATATAACTTAAAATCTATTTATTTTCTTGGTCAAAAAATAAAACTACCTTTATTATTATTATTTCCTGTAATTCTGCATATTCACTATTAAGTATTTAGCAATATTATGTTACACGGACCCTAGTGGAATTGATACAGAGATAGAAAATATCTAGCATTAGCCGATATAACATTGTAAAAGAATGACTTCATTTAATATAGTTGATTCAGAATCTCTATTTTTGAGCCTTATATAATACTAAAATTGAGCTCCGTTCTATTATATCCTTGCAGTAAAATTATTTCCTATCCAGGCACGTTCTAAATAGATTATTTTCTTTCTAGGTGCTTTCGTAATTATGTAAATACGTAGCACCTATAGTTGTTGTCCAGTCCGTCCGTCCGTTCGCATATAACAACGCAAAAACTATCCAACCGAATCGGTTGCAATTTAAAATATATAATTATGACATAATTTTGTCTAGTAATCTCAAATTTTACGAAAATCGGATGCATAGATCAATTACAGGAACAATCAAAATATTCCGTTTCATCACGGTCAATGGGGAAAAAAGTTTCAAATGCATTTTAATCGTTTGAAATTTCAAATATATAATTATTACACAATTTTGTCAAATCATTTCAAATTTTATGAAAATTGGATCAATAGATCAATTACAGGGACAATCAAAAGTATTCCATTACATTACGGTTAAAGGGGAAAAAATGTTTCAAATGCATTTTAATGGTGTTACACTCAGTCGAATATGATAGAATATATGAATCTATGGAGGATATATATAAATATATATATATATATATTAAAATATACATTCTGTACAATCTGTGATGCAAAGAATATTTATTATTAAATTACAGGGCCACACAAAAGTATTCCACTACATAATGCTGTACAGGAAAACATTGTTTGGGGCGTGTGTTAATTACATTAAACTATTTCACATTTTATGAATATGATATACGTTGCTGAGATGTAATAAAAGTTTCTTCCTGTATATTTACAGGAACACAAACAAGATTCCGACCAATATACTATATCTACTATAACAGCAAGATCTGAATAGTTTTAAAACTTCGTTATCATACGAACGCACCGCTTTTGTTATGCTTCACGTGCAATTGCCAGCTAATTGGAAAACATTCAGATTAACCCTTTTTGGCTCAACAACTCCGATTTGAAAAATATTGATTCAGATGTTAAAATATATTTTTTAGGCATGTAAAAAATAATAAAAATATTTAGAACGTAAAAATAAAATAATTATTGACTAAAAAATACTTTTTTCACATCTACAGAAAAAAAACAAACTAAAATTGACTTATAGTTTATAAATATTGTCGATTTTCTAATACAAAATTTTATAGTATGCAAAGTTATCTTTAAAAAAATCTACTTTCGGGCTTCACCAGCTTTTTTTTTAATTTGAGAAAATTTATTAAGTTAATTTTTGCAAAATCGACCTGAAACTTCTCAAATGATAAACAAAACTTTGATATGAGAAATTAAATCAATATCATCGTCTGTTGAGAATTCCATTGGTAAATTTGATTAACTGGTGTGTTGGGAAATAGGAACAACAAATAACATTGTGTTTTAAAGCCTACTGTATAAGCTTTAAAACATGATTTTACTTGTTATCACTTAAAAGTCAATCGTACTTACTGAGTAAGTACTATTCACTTTTGGATATGTTGTAGATCTGTAAAACTGTGATACAAAGTGTTAATTTGATGTTTGAAGGACGTTATTTTACGTATTGCACTAAACAATTTTACCAGCAGCATTATTTGAATCAGAATCAGGCGATCTTTAAATATGTTTTTTAAAAGAGGGTAAAAAAGTTGAGGGCCCAATTGATAAAGATGACAAAAGAACTGGGTAGATGTAAATGCTTGCTTATTTATATTCTTATCACAATTAACATAACTTAAAAAAAAGAGTAATTACCGCCCCTCTTATTACTGATGAATAACAAAAGCGGAATGTTTATTTTAAATTTTAGACAATATATTAAATACTTTACGTTAACCTAGCAAACTTTATGCCCATGGACTATCCTAATCTCCAAATTTTACACTAAAATAAGTGAAAGAATTTTTTTTTTATGTAATGCGTAATATTATATACAATTAATTTTATGGATAAAAAATATTTTTAATAATAATGCTTGTTTATTTATTTTAAATCAGACATTGTATTTTGCAAAAGCAAATTTTAAAATCACTTACTTACCATAAAAGCCAAGTTTGTGTAAATGGTACGAGTTACACAATTCAAATTGCAATTTTAAAATTCAACATAAAAGATACCATCAAAAACAGCGAAAATTATTTTTAAATTTCTTGAAAGACCTATGTTTTTTTTTTTTTTTTTTCTCCGAAGTATGTTCAGAATCTCACATTTTTCAAATCACAATCAGTTAATTAAAGAAAAAAAAAAAAAAAAAAAAAAGAAAAGAAAAAAAGAAAAAAAAAAGAAAAGAAAAGAAAAAAAATGTGCCGCTAAAAATTGGATTGGCAATATAAATAAATCTATAGATAAAGGTTTATTATATCTCTCTTCGTAACGGGCATCAACACTATTTATTTAATGAAGAAATACATTACTTCATGTGTGCAAAGATCGCACAAGTTTCATTTTGAGAAAGATCGAGCTACTCATCATGTTTCATATCAACGCATTCAATCCTATTAGCCGTTGTCCATTAGAGTCTTAAACAAAACTACTCAACAAACTTCCCTAAGTAACATCTATAATGCGAAATTTCTCACAGAGAGAGAGTTCAAATAAATCTAAGACCATACTGCATCCTGAATACGAACTGATAAGATGTTTGCTGAACTTTAAGACGAGCATGCTAAATGTACCGAGATAAGTTTGTTGACCGAACACTTGATGACAAGAAATCTTGTACAGTCTAGTTTGGCAGTAGCACTTTCAAACTTAACAGTATATTTAGAATGTCCTTTCATTTAAAAATGCTTTGACGAAGTAACTGCTTAGAAAAGTTTAACGGAAATAACTTTAAATAAAGATAAATCAGTGCACAAATTCAAAAATGTTTAAATTTTAGATTTGCCAAGCACAAGCACTTCAAATTGGAATTCATTTTTCTGGAAGCCTTCACTGGTTAAATGTGTCATATTAACCCCTTAACTCATCAGTATTTTTATAAAAAAAAATCAAATAATGCCTAATTTTTGCGTCGTTTACAGAAATTTTTATTTTTTTCACAGGTTTTTCAAAAACAAATATTTTTGCCAATTGAATCAGAAAAATGCCCGGATTAAATAATACAAAATTTACTGGTCAGAATAATAAATCACGTTTGGCAAAAACACGTTGCCTGTATGACGTACGGACATATCAGGGAAGCGGTTAAGAGCTGTTTAAATAATAAAAAAAGACAAAAAAAATAAATCAGTAACTCCATATAATACGAAATTTTTTATATTTAGAGAGTTCAAATAAATTAAAGGCAATTTGTTTCGGTGTACGAACTGGTAATACGCATCTTGAATTTTAGAAAGAACATGTTAAATATATTGAAATAAGTTTGATGATAGAATAATTGATCAAAATAAAATACATGGAGTCACGTTTGGCAGTAGCCGTTTCAAACTTAACAATATCTTTTAAATAGTCTTACATTTAAAAAAAAGCTTAGGAGAGGTAATTTTAAATGAAAAAAATTCAGTACACAAATAGGAACTCTTTTTAAATTTCACAGTTAGTTACTTAAATGCAATTAAAAACTGAATGTATAATTGTTGTATGCTGTAAATGAAATGTATATAATTGGAAGTGTATAAAATGGAATGTATATAATTGTTGTATGTTGTTGTATGCTTGAATTTAATACTTTAATGGGTAATTTTATAAATTAATGAAATGCTGAGTTGTATTCCTCTTATAAGAAGTGTTTGAATAAAATAGCAGATTTCATAAACAATGTTTATTGGTGGTATACGACTTCAAAAGTACATCGTTTATTCTGAGAATATCTAAACTCCAAAACGCAATTCTTTTTTTTTTCTCAGTTTATTAAATTATTTATTTATTTTTACTGTATGGATGGAAATTTTATCTTTTAATGGATTTTTTTAATTTAAATTTAAATCTATTTGGTTTAGCATAAAATTCTTAATGAATCACTTCTTAAAAGAAATCAGTTGATGCAATTATAAAATGTAATAAAAATTAACCTTTTCGGTCTCTGGGTCTTCATTTGGGGACCTCTGTTCTTTTCCTTTTAAAAATCTAAATATCATATATATATTTTTTTTTTTACATTTTCACATCACATCTGAATGCTAAATGTTTTTTGCATCCAAAGCAAAATAATAAATGGCAGCATCAAAGTTGATTCATTCGTAAAATAAATGTTATTTTCATCTGAGTTTGCAAAATATCTTCAAGACAGTGTGATCAATAAAGTGAGAAAATTCTATAAGTATTTAACTTAAATCTTTTGCAATAGAAATTTTTTTGGCTTTGAAGATTATTTACCTGTTCAAAGCTGTCAAGTTTGTGATTGCGTTAATTTATATTAATGGTTATTAAATTAGTGTTTTAAGGAGGTTTGTAATTTTATATCCAAATTTTGAACCTAAGTTATTAGGTGCTTAAATTATCCATTTCAGAAAAGATATTTTTTCTATCATTTAAGATGTATTTTTTTGGAAAAAAACAATTAATAAATATTTGTTTTATTATTTTAGCTTCGAAATTGAAGAGGCTAAAGATGCAATTGCTATGAATATACATCACCATAATGCCTCATAGTATCTTATAAAGAAATTGAATAAGAAATACACGGATTATTAAAATACATTGGTGTTCTTACACATATGTATATACTGTTCTATGTAATTAAATGTACAGACCTATATAAACAACTGTTAAATGTTACAAGATAGGAAAACTTCGCAATTTAGAAATAATAGCAATAATAGATCATCGGTAAATTGTTCATTCAATTTTGACGATGCTGACCACTTACTTTCCGAATTCTTCCCCGTAATTTTTAAGACTAAGGGCGTTTGATGCATTCTTATATTTAAAACATCTCCTCAGAAAATTAATATTCTTAACTTATTCTTTCGGTGTTCTCTTCTTAAGGAATATCACTTTTTTTCTTTGTTATCAAAATACTTCTAAAATCTATGCTTAATATTTTATGTATTAAAAGCTGACGAACTGGAAGTAATATTTTAACATTTTATAAAGAATTAAGCATTAGATTTTAGAATTATTTTTAAAACTAAGAAAAAAAAGAGATAACTTCTTTAAGAAAAGATCATTGAAAGAATACGTTAAAAATATTAATATCCCGGGGAGACATTTTAAATATAAGAATGCATCAAATGTCTATAGATTTTAAATTACGGAGGAGAATTCGGAAAATGAATGACCAGCAGCCTTAAGAAAAATTAATATGGTTTTCTCCTTTCGCAACATGAATAGTAGAATGAGATCACAGATATGGTGAGAAAGAAAGTAGTTTATGGAATAAGTTATAAAGAATAGACATGTTTGAATTTAATTCACCCTCTAAGATTCTTCTATATCGTATGTAATGAGCGGCACCACATCTTAAATCAGGTGACAACTCAAATAAATTACAACTCTATACTAATAATCAGTAGATAGGTAGTGTAGCACTTGCTCCAGAGCAGAAGGCGAGAATTAATGCCATTGCCACCACACTGGGCGATTTGCAGGGGGCAGAGAATACCATGAATGCACCATTTGTAATTAGGTTCCGAATAACAGAGTTTCAATTTTTTATTTTCACGGGATCATCTTCATAATAGTCTAAGGATATTGCATAAGACTCATGAAACAATAGATTTAACATGCCAAGTCGGAAGACTATAAGATTAAGGCACCCCGCGTCAGATGTCTTTTTTCTTGGCAATGTCTGAAATAAATAATGCTTAGCAAGTAGCTTGTAATCTGGACGAACATGTTTATCTTCTGTAGTTTTTTGTCACCAGAATAAAATTACAGCTTCAAGCATAATAAACTGCACATGCCCAAATATTTCGCTGCTTCAACATAGAAGATTTCTCTGAAATCTCTTTATTGGAATGACCAGTAAGAGTCACAGATTTAAATTTCTTTCAACTTCATTGGGATACTCTTGATTAGGATGTAGAAGCACGCCACCCCACTCGAGCATCTTTAACTGATTTATGGGAATTTCTCTCCTAGGTTTTCAAGGCAATGCCTTCAAAATACTCCTGTAAATTTCTTTAAACCCTGATCACATAATATGGCGGTCTATTTCTGGGCAAAAAAGAGCAACAACGCGCTTTCTAGTCAGAGGTTTATAATTCAATATTATTTTAGTGTATAATAATTGCATTATTTAAGTTTGAAAGCATCGTCCTATTTTTAAAGAATTGATAATTCAATATAATGTTATTTTGCATTTCACTTGTATAGTTATTTATATTCTAAACCCAACAGTTAATCAATGTAACTTTAAACTAGATTTTGTTTTTCAAATAGCTGTATTTGCTAAGGATATTCATTAATATTCATGAAGAGAAGCATTAAACTATTTATGAAGTTTGAATTTAATGTTTGATAAATTTACATTTACCTTCAGAAATTTAAATTTATTGTCATAACAGTATTGTTGCAAATGTTGGTACGTGCATTATTTCTAGAATAAACTTTGTTTAAACATGAATATTTTGTAACAAAAATGCATTTTAAAAACTATTTAACTTAAAATTCAAACAAGAAAATATTTTTGGCTTAAGAAGAGATACTGGATCTTTAATCCAATCGACGTCATTATTCCAGCAATTATCTTTAATCCGTAAATAGTTGAATATTTTCCGTAGGCATTGATACTTTAATATCCATTCGAGAATAATTTTAGTCTTCACTCAATATACTTACTAACATATTTACATATTATATAATCTAAATATTCCAATTATATACAAGTATTTCAAGCGAATTTAAGGACTTAATTTAATCAATAACAGTTTATAGCATACCGTAGTCCAAAGGATAAGGAATGTTTCAATTAATCCAACTTTGAACTTGTTATATATGCCTCATTGGAATTTTAAAATCATCGAATATAAGATCTGTTTTATTCAATACCATGAAGATTTTGTAATAAACAGTCTTATTAAGAAAGACTTCGCCCGACAAAATTTGAAGTTTTAGACATTTGAAATGATGTCTATGAGGAAAGTGATATATAATACAGATATTGTAAATTCCAAAATCGTTCTTATAGAAATTTATTAAATCATGTTGATGTTATTGGAATCAGTGATGTGAAAATTTGACGATTTCAAAATGCATAAACTGTTTGGTTCAAAGAACAACCGAGTTAAGCTTATAACTAAGAAAATATAAAGAATTACCCTGTGGTGTTTTTGCTTGAAATAATAAAACTATGCTAGGATTATCACTTATGCCAGATACTACCAGCGAAGTCAAAGACTTTATTTATTGATTCTCATTTTATGTTATACTACATTCCGAAAGATTAGGAATTATTTAAACATCTTGTAAAAAAAAATTTCAACTTGTTATGTATAGCTCATTGAAATTATAAAATCATCGAACTTACTATCTATTTCAATCACATCGTGCATGCTTTGTGATAAACAATCTCACTAACATTTTGGCATAGTATTTTCAATAGAAGTTCGAAAACATTGAAATAATTTACACTGTATGATATAGATGTAATATTTATTTATGATAGTGTGCAAAAGATTAACTGTACCATTTTAATATTAATGATGCAATAATAACAATAATAACAATAATAATGATAATAATAATAATAAAATCAAAGTTTTTGAAAAACTAAACTAGTTAAATATCAGCTAGATAAAAAAATATTAAAAAAAGTAAAATAGAACTGTAACTCTACAGATGTGAAGATGGAAAAATCTGCATGCTTACCAAAAAATCCGTACACCGTACAATAATAATAATAATAATAATAATAATAATAATAATAATAATAATAATAATAATAATAATAATAATAATAAAGGAAATTTATAAAATTATTTTTGTAAAGCTACAGTAATTTTTTAGCTTTACAAAAGAATTTATTAAAATTACAGAAATCTTACAAAAATTTCATATGTAACCCGAGTTGCAGTTACATAAAAAAATCTAGGAATCCCAGTTTCCTAGAAAACTTTTAATAACTTTACAGATTTTTTTTTTTTTACAATGTAGGCTGCACCATCTTATTGTTACGTGCACTCTTGACAATTGTTCCAAAACAACATGCTATTTCCTGAATTCACAGCATTTTTAGGTGCGTTCGCAATTATGTAAATACGTAGCACCTATTGTTGTCGTTCAGTCCGCCCGTCTGTCTGTCTGCCCGCATGTAACAACGCAAAAACTACCCAACGGAATCGTTTGAAATTCAAAATATATAATTATTACATATTTTTGTCAAGTCATTTCAAATTTTATGAAACTCGGATGCATATATCAATTACAGGGACAATCAAAAGTATTCCGTTATATTACGGTCAAAGGGGAAAAAGTTTCAAATGCATTTTAATGGTGTTACATTACTTCGAATATAATAAAATTGATATGCATCTATGAAATACATACTAAAATATACATTCTATACAATCTGTGGTGCAAAGAATATTTGTTATTAATTTACAGGGCCACACAAAAGTATTTCATTACATAGTGCTGTACGAGGAAACATTGTTTGGGGCGTGTTCTAATTATATTAAACAATTTTACATTTTATGAATATGATATACGTTGCTGAGGTGTAATAAAAGTTACTTCCTGTATATTTACAGAAACACAAAAAAGATTTCAACCATTATACTGTATCCGAAGTACTGTATACTATAACAGCAAGATCTGAATATTTTTAAAACTTCGTTATCATACGAACACACCTCATTTTCTACACTTCAGGTGCAATTTCCAACTTGTTTCAAAGTGCAACGATTACCCCTATTTCTGCAAAATAATCATTAACAGCTTCAGACATCTCAATACATTAAAATATTAAATTTTAAAAGAATCAGAACTTTAAATTGAATTTGTTGTTTCTGGATTCTTAAAAGTAAAAAAAGAGTGAGAAAAAAGAGAAGTTTTTTTATATTAACCCCTTGGGGTCAGATTTTTTTTTCAGTTTTTTGAAAAAAATTCTTTTACGTTTAAACATTAACACTAGCTATTCAAATAAATTAATTAGTGTTTAACGAATATTTCATTGTTTGAAAGATAACGAATGCTGGTGTTTTGAATACTATTTAATTATTATTCTCATAACAATAGGTTAAGGTAGAATTTTTCCAGATGTTTAGAGAATATTGTATTACAATAAGATTTAACTTATATTACAGCTTTTTAATACTTTTTGCGCTTTATTACACAGGATTCTTTCAGAAAAATAACTTTTATTTTAAATTTAAAGTGAGAAATATATGTTTACAATAAAAAAAAAGTAAACGGCTCAATGAGAATTAAGAATGATAATTATTACTAAATGTCTAAACATAAATGAAGTCATGTAGTAAATGCATAGACATGTACTAACATTACTACATGTAAATAGTAGCAAAAGTATTTCTTAAAACAAAATAGTACTCAATAAAAGACATGTACTGTTTATACTACACTAGACACGAAAGGGTTAAGTTAAATGAAATAAAATGCTCTATCAGTAATTTGAAATAACTTGCCTTACAATAAAATGGTTACACTGCGTGGCTACTCCCTCAAAAGAAAAAAAAAAACAATCACAGAACTATTCTATATAATATCAGTTAAAATTAGATCATACAATATCAATCGCAGTCTATCACAATGTTTGCAAGGAGTTCGGTATCTTGCTCTAACCTCCTGTTTCCATGGTAACGACCTTGAAAAAGAGAGGAGGGGAGCAAAGGCCAGTAAATAAACTGCTATCCTTCCCAGACAAGATTGATAGGCAGCAGTCTCTGCGACATTACTGAAGTAATCAGTTCAGTACATCGTAAAAAATACTTAGGAGTAATCAAGAACGTCCTTATTTTTAATGTTCCTTGCTATTTAATGATTAAACTTTTTGTATAATTTTTAAAGAGGAGTAATTTTTAATCAGTTGATGTGATTCATATACTAAAAATTTTTAAATGACTTTTGCTTGCGCTTAATATTTTTTGGACATTTATGAATCATGAAAAATTCTAATATGATTTAATAGTTAACTGAATGAAAAAAAAATGAATAAATATACAAAAAACAATTAAAAATCCGATTATATTTTAAGAAATATTATAGAGTAATCATCTTAAAAGCCTTTACTCTTACCCCTTTCCCTCTTTTGCCCGTGCGTAGTACGGACAACGTGTTTTTGCTAATCATGATTTGCCTGTACCGCGTATGGACATCCATACTCTAATCATAATTTATTATTCCCGCCAGTAAAATTTTATATTCTTTAAGCAGAGCTTTTTTCTGTTTCAATTTGACAAAAATTTCTGCTTTGAAAAACCGGTGATAAAAGATTAAAAATTCTGTAAAAGACATAAAAAAAGACATTATTTGAAAGTTTTTTCAAAAATATTTATTTGTTTAAGTAATTAATATTAGTTTCCATTTTAAGATGAACTTTTTGTATTATTTTTGAAGATTTCTAACATTTGATAGGTTTCATATAACAACAAATTTTAAACAATATTCCATACGTTTTGACCAAAATTCTTTCTGTACTTTATAAATTTATTATTAATAATCAAAATAATAGATTCTATATTAAATTGAATAAAGAAAATGTGTAAATATATAGAATCTTTTTGTTGCTATTTTAAGATTAAAATTTTTGTATAATTTTTAAGGATCAGTAATTTTTAATCATGTGATATGTTTCATATACTTGAAAATTTTAAACGACATATGCTTGGACTTAATGTTTTTTCACATTTGGACATTTATAAATAATGAAAAAAATTTAATATGATTTCATATTTAACTGAATGAAAAAAATGCATAAATATATATAAATCAATTAAAAATCAAATTATATCTTAAGGAATGTTTTAGAGTAACCATTAGAGAGTCCTTACTATTAATATTAGTTTCAATTTTAAGATTAACTTTTTGTATTATTTTTTAAGATTTGCATCATTTGATACGTTTTATATAACAAAAAATTATCAACGAAATTTCTTACGTTTTGACCTACATTCTTTCTGCATGTTTATAAATTTATCAATAATAGAAAATAAAATAATGATTCCATATTATATTGAATAATAAAAATGTGTAAATAAATAGAAAATAATTAAAAATTTAACTACACCGCAAGAAATACTATAGAGTAATCATCATAAATAGTCCTTAGGTATAATATTTAATTTTAGTATCGAAATGTTTTAATTTGAAACCACAGAAGTATTTCGAATGCTCTTGCAGAAAGTTCTAGCATTACAGATGATCATTTACAAAAATCTTAATAAAAGATAAATCAAGGTATGCATACCTAAAAATAAATGAAATTCGCATAATTGGGAAATCGTGTATATTTAATAAACACATATAATTAATTAATCATTATGCATATTTAATGAATACGTATAATTAATTAATAATTATATATATTTATGCATGTAATAATAACTTTAAACACTTTTTAAGGCATTTCCGTTTTCGTTTTCGGCCGAAAATAGGAAGATCCCCGAATCCTGGTTTCAGTTTCGGACTTGAAAAACGATCCATAATCGTGATCCTCCTTGACCATTTCCTTCTGTTCTGTTTTTTTTTTCAGAAATGGTATTTTTATAAAAAGTAAGTATTTCCATCATTTTTGATCAGTTTCCACCATACTGAATTTTCAACATTGTGTGGACATCCTTAAGTTTCTCTTGCTTCCAGGGATAGCCTTCTAATTCTTTTTAAGGAGAAACTCCCAGTTCTTCGATGCCTCCAGCAAAACATTTGCACTCTGAGTTTTTATATTCAAAGAATTTATCGAAATACAGTTTCAGAAATGTGAAGATGGTCATGGTTCTTACTCTTTATATAATGCCTCATCTTCTTCAGTTCCGAAGCTAAAATAATAATGCAAATACTTATTCATTATTTTTTTTACAATCAAAATGACATCATAAAAGTGACCCCCCCCCCCCAAAAAAAAAAAAAAAAAAAAATTCTGAAACTCCTTTAGGCATTTTGTAATTTAGGTTAAAAATTATGAATCTGAAAGTACAAACCCCCTTAAAACATCAATTTAATAACCATTAACCAAAATTAACACAACCGTTTCAACAATAACAACACCTTTTCTTCACCGTTAAAAATTCTTCTCTAATTTGAACCAAATTTTGGTGCTCAGTAGCTGCCACCATAAGATGGTGAAATCTCGTACCACCATTTGGAGCTTCCTATATCAACTTCGTTATAATAACAATTCGTAATAATAACAACAACAGTAACGATGATGAACAGCAGTAATTATTTTTTTTATTTTTTTAATTAAACAACTTATCGAAATGAAAGCGTAATCAATATAATCAAGTTGAGCAAGCCAATATTATGTTCTGTAATTGTAACCGTTTATAGTATTATCGTGTGTAACAAACATAAAAGAAAAAAAGAAAAACCAAATACAGTGTTTCGTGATTGGTGACTTTTTTAATTCAAATTAATTGACTGTCTCCACTTTTTTTTTTTTTTTTTTTTTTTTTTTTTTTTAATAGCATAATTCGTCTTATTATTCAGAATTTTCCCTCTCTTTTTAAATAGGCCGAATAATTTTATTTAAAAAAAAAAAAAAAAAAAAATGCAGTGACACTGGGGATTTTCTTGTCCCCAATCTAGCAACAGTGACCAAATGTCTGCTATTCAAAAACGTTGTGTTGTAGTGATTGTTTTAGAGAATTCTGTGTTTATTTTATTCGAAATTAAAAAAAAAAAAATCTTTGTCGGTTATATTGAAAAAATGCAATTAAAAAATACTTTATGGGTCGTCTGTTTTAGAAAAAAAATAAAAACGGTTTTTCCGTTGCTTCATATAAAACATGCAATTCAATACAGGAATCCCCATTATTATATATTTTTTAAGTACTAAAAATGAAACAAAATCTACTTAAAACTATCATTTTAAATCCTTGAAATACTGTTAACATACTGTACCATAAGCAATCTCAAAATCTTTTATCTTTTCCGCTCCAACCATTTACATTTCGCACCTTAAATTATTTACACCTTCTGAAACATCTCCGCAAAAAGCGTATTTCTGCAGACCCCATAAACTCCCCGCAGAATAACCTCAGTCGAAGTTAGAAGGCCATAAACGTAACAGCTAAGTTGTTCCCCGTTACCCATAATTCACCGGCGCATCAGCACCTCGTCTATCGGCGGCTATGGGCCATTTCCTCGGCAGAGTTGCGAAACCAGCCGCACGTCCCCCTCACTCGATGTAGGCCTAATTAATATAAATGCGGGCCGTTTTGAGGGTTCGTGTTTCGTATTAGGTGGCAGGAGTTTTCATAGAGAAGTTTATTGGACAGTTTTCTTGGAGCGTGTGAGTAACACATGATTCGGGTGCTGTTTTTAAGTAGGGAATAACACGGGTGAATTTTTGAGACTGCATTTGAACGGGATTGTGATTTTGCTGTAATAATGATTTGATACCAATATGAAATATTGCAGCATGAATTACAATAATATTTTACAAATATTCACATGAGAAGTAGAAAAGTAGTTTGAATTATTTTTTCATTGTAAATATTTATTAAACTCCTCTTAAAAAAAAAAAAAAAAAAAAAAAAAAAAAAAAGAGGCTGATTTTTTAAAGTTGCATTAATGCTGTTGGTCCCTTATTTTGAAAATTCCCCTCCGTGTTGTTAAGTCTATGGACGTTTGATGCATTTTTATATTCGAAATATCTCCGTAGGAAATTAATATTTTTAACTTCTTTTTCCAGGTTTCTCTCCTTTAACCCTTTCCAGCACGGGCAAAATTTGTAGTAAAATGAGAAATTATCGGCTGACACCGGAATTCACAAGAGAATTTTTTAGATATTTTGAATGCCTTAATTCAAGCTTTTATTGTAAGAGCAAAATTTCATCAAAATATTATTGGTGCCGTTTGCACGTTTGGAATTAAAAATAGGTATCCCAGACCGGGCGCAGTGTGCTGGAATGAGTTAAACATGTCTGATTTTTTTTTCTTAATTTAGAAAATGTCCCAAAAAGCTACGCTTAATTTTACATGAAATGTTAAAATTTTATTCCCACTTTGTCAGTTTTAAAAACATAAAATATTAAATTAACCAAAGATTTTAGAAATATTTTGAGAACTAAGGGGAGAAAAAAAAAAAAAAAAAAAAAAAAAGACATCTTTTAAAAAGAGAACTCTGAAAGAAGCAGTTAAAATTATTAATTTCCCGAGGAGATATTTTGAATATAAAAATGCATCAAATGCCCATAGATTTAACACTACGGAGGATAATTCGGAAAATGAGTGACTAGCAGCCTTGAGAATATGAATAATAAAATAAATGTAAGATTAGAATTAAAACTTTGTTGATTTGATACCAATATTTTCTAAAATATTATTAAACGACTGATAGTTTTCTACAAAATATTTTTATTTTTTTATTATTTATTTAAAATCTTTGGTGAAATGTACTTTTATTAAAATATTTCATAGAAATTTAAACAATAGAGTCATTATATGTCTTGCAGGTATTGTTTTTAAATTGTTTTCTAAATGTTATTATTGCTTTCTAAAAATATCATAGGTTGGTGTTGAAATACAGTGGACTCTCTTTATTCTGTTCGGATTGTGGGGGTGTTCATTATAGAGGGAGATTAGAAAAGCATTCTTACTACTATGTATAGCGAACGAGCCAGAAGCTGATCAAATAAGGTCAGTACTATGGGGATAACTACTATTACTAATGGGGACTTTCCCTTTAAATTTTAGCAATAAACTAACATGATTGCTACAACCTATAATGGATGTTCTATCACGGGGAAAAACAAAATGTGCTAAAATTAAATATTAACAAAATCATAAGCAAATAGTTTCTTTAATCGCCATTCTCCCAATAGTTGATCAATCGTGGAAATAAGTCGAAAATTTCAAAATTAATCTTTAAAATATCATGCTTAAGATGTGATTAACAATAAGATGGAAGGAATCTTTTAACTTACCATAATTGTCTCCAACTAATCAAAAACTAAATTTTTACATAAAAAAAAGTAGAATGTTTTTTTACGGCAGACAGCTGACAACAATGTGACAACAGGTGCTCTAACATTTAATTAAAGATTTTATCCAAAGTATTCAAAGAAATTGCACTTCAACAACTAATCTAGCAGTGATTAAAATCCAGCAGTTATTAAAATCTAGCAGTGATTTTCTCTGTTTATTTTTTAATCAAGTTCGTTAAACCTTTTTATTCTTCTGTATCAGTTTCTCCCAATTTCCATGATGGGAGAATTCGAATTCAGATTTTAAACACATGTTCCATTTACAGATACGTGGAGTAGAAATAAGGACCAAAATTAATGTTCATAATAGAGTGGTGTTCAGATTGGAAGGTTTTTAATATAGAAGGATTCAATCTTTTGTTATGTTTATGGAATTTCGCCAGGACCATCGGAATATATTCATAATACCGGGGTTTCACGTTAGAGAATGTTCAGATAGATAGCGTTCACTGTATACACATTCTTACTTGTGTCCATACTATCACAAAATTAAGAAAAAAATTTCCTAATAAATAGATATTAATTTGGTACTCAGACTAATAAACAAATAAATAATTAAGAGAGAGAGGAAGGGTGGGATAATAATAAGTAAATAAATAAGATGATTGCTATTTTTGAAAGCAAACAGTGTCAGGAAAGAAAATGCGGTATGGGAAATAACGATTGTAAAAATACTTATAAAATATTAATTTTGTAGTTTTTAATATGTAGTTAGTTTGGCATATTTATATCTTTAATATGTAAATTCGGAAAAAAAAAAAAAAAAAAAAAAAAAAACGAGGGAGGACGACGGAGCAAAAAGTATGAACATTATCTAGTTCAAATCAAAACGTTTTCTCGTTATCAAAGAACATCTTGTTAATGCCTTGCTCTTTGAAATATCAGGTGAAATTTTGCAAACTTTAATTTTTAAACCTGGAAGTTTTTTAATGGATAGATAAAGAGAACATTAACACATGTTGTTTTAAAAATATTTAAACGAAATATTGCATATAATCAAATTTGAAACATTGCGAAGTATCGAATCTCAAACGTTTAAAAAGAGAACAAAGATATCGATAGGAAAATCCGAAATTACCAAAAATGGGATTTTGTGGTATCTACGGATGCGAGGTTAAACTATTTTTGATTATTTTGCTGTAAGGAGCTATTCCAGATTATTTCTAATTGTGACTGTGAGATAAACTTTAAAAAGAGATAAAAGATAAAGCTGTTGATTTTTTTAAAATAAATTTAAAGCGTTTTAAGAATAAGAAACGCGTCTATTTGTTTCATACACATTTTTTATAACATTTAAAACAGACAGAAACTCTACAGGAGACATTGTTTGAGACAGTTTGAGAACATCAGATGATTAAAATGTAAACTAGGAATTTCTGCAACGAATATATACAACAAAGAGAAACGAAATATTGTTTTTATCAAAATATCTATTAAGCCATATTTAAACGGCGAATAATTTTGCAAAAATAGCACAAAACATATCAAATAGTCATTTACATGTACACAACATATATGATTCGACAAAATTTTGTATTGACATACGATCTAGAAAAAATTAATCAATATAATTTTCTGTTAATATATGATCAAATAAAACTCGAAAAAAAAATTTTTCGTTTGAACCTATCAATATTTATTCGTTTATTTATTTTCTTGCTATGATACATTCGAAACTAAAACATTTCTAGCTCAAAATATAATATTATTGATATGAATGTCTACTGATTCCAAGCACTAATAAAGTTTGAATATGTATGCTGGTAGTTAAGCAAAAGGCTTAGTAAATATATAATAGAGAATAATATTAAATATGTTCTAGCTTCTGTCAAAAATTTTTGTTTACAGATTTGAGAAAACGTATTTGACTCTTTCAAATCCATACAGCCTGGAACCCGAGGTTGTTCAGATTAATAAATTTTGCAGATTTCTACAGATTGCTTTCTTTGAATTTTTTAAACAGTAATTTGAATGTAATAACGCAATTAAAATTATAATGAATGCTTGCAACATAATAAAATATGAAACAACAATAGGTGGCGCTGACGGCGATTGAAGGCCAGGTGATCAGTGCGGAGTGAAGCGTCGACTTGGCCTTCAATCGCCGTCAGCGCCACCTATTGTTTGAAATTCGAAGTAAAAAAAATTACGGTAAAAAAACTCCTGACATTATACATAACCTTCCTGCAAATTTTTTTTTTAAATAGCTGTCATCGTTTGCAAGTTATTGAATTTTAAAATCCATCAGTCATTTTTGAGACACCCGGTATATATATATATATATATATATATATATAAACCTACATCCATATTATGTAATATATATGAAAAGCTTATTATGTGATATAATAAAGAATAAGGTGGAATAAATTGCATTTCGTATCATACATTTTTCGCATTTGAGAGAACTTTTCCAAACTGCAATTCATAATGCATAAACAAAATAGTCTAGACATGCGTTTGTGATTGTAATGCCAAAAAACGAAAAAATCTATGAATAAATGGCTTATTTTATATCAACAGCAGACTGGGTATTTTTCAATCGATAGTAAATTACGTTAAGTTCTGTATTCAATTTCAGCACTTTCAATTAAAAAAAGTGAAAAGATAATTCCATTGTAGGATAAAATTTTCTAATCATAATAAAGTTAGTATTATGTACGGAATGGTATTTTATATTAATTTCTGCGTGATTTTATAAAATACAATGCATAAAAAATTCAAGGCTCATATTTCTTTAAAGTAATAATGAAAAGAACTACCCCTTTCTGGTTAGAATTATAAAATAAAGTTTATCTAAAAAAAATAAATGTTTTCCACATTATGCACAATATCATGTGACATGTTTTGATCCCGTTATTTTCCTTTTATTATTATTATTTGCTTAAATTTAAATGTTTTGCATTTAAATGAGAAGGAAAAAATATCCAATTATGTAAAATGGAATTTCATAAATGGAATGGATTTTATGCCAAATTGAGATAGCATGATACATTACTTTCAGAAAGAAAATAAAAAATATATTCTTCGAATTTCATTTTCAATAGTAATTCATAAAATTATCAAAAAAAAAAATTTTTTTTTCAGAACGCTTATAATTGTTTCGATTGCGAGTGAGAATCATGTTTGTTGTATAACATAAATTCTTTATCACAGATTTTGACGTCATTAATTGTCACCATTGTTGTCTTTGACAACTAGACTTTTTCAATACAATTTTCAAAGTATAAGTTAATAAAACTATTAATGATAGAAAAATATTGAATTCATCACTTTTTATGCATTATCAGTAATTCTCTACTAAGTACTAAATAACTATTTTTATTTCTAAAGTAAAGAAAAAAGAAAACTGCCTAGTTAGATATACCTTTGATAAAAAAAATTGAGTAATTACTTGGAATTTCGGTTTTTATTTCAAATTACGGTAACATAAAGGATTACTTTTAAAAGTATCTTTTTATTATTATTATTTTTATTTGCTTCTGCGTCGATTTTTGTAAAAATATCAAAAGGTACATTTTTGCATTTTCAAAGACGCAATTTATACATGAATTAATCATCATCTTAGTTGCATATATTTTTATAATTGTTCACTATCTATATTTCAACCCTATTACATTTCACTACAATATACGTCATACACAGCGAAACTAGAACTCCTAAAATGCAGTATGCTAATAGAATATATTAAAATAACTAAAGAATATAATTATTTATTTACTATTTTAAAATTTTAGTAATTTCTGCAATTCAGCTTGCCTCTAAAGTTTCTAAATTTGTAATCTCTAACTTTTACAGTTATCGCAAAAATCATGAAAATCAAAAATAAATCACACTTATTTTTTTTTATTATTATTTTTTATGTAACTAAAACTGAAAACCAGCGTTAAATATCACATTCTCTTGCTTCATAACATTAAAAAAATAAAATAAAAGGAAATAAATGCTTTTAATTTAAGAAATGGCATAATCATGTAAAAGAGAGAAAAAGCACTTTTATAATGTATCTGCGGATTGGTGCAATGCTTGATATTTATAAACTGATGACTTGTATTTTTGTATTTTCGAAAATTTGCTATAAAAAGATTTAAACTAACTGAATGCATATATATATATATATGTGTGTGTGTATATGTAAAACCATTATACAATACTACTATTCAACATCTACAATGAATATACACACACATACATATATATAAAACCATTAATTGTATTACAATATATGAACATTGAATTTACTAACTTATACCACATTGAATATGGGGAAAATAAATAAGTAAAATGAATACAAATGGAGTTTGTAGAATCAAAGCAGAATCTTCGGGCCCCAAATACTTTGTCACTACCAATGAAGTGTGTGGTTTCATCTTCGTATTTGCCATGAAAAAGCAAAATAAAACGAATTTGGGGCTACCAAGACACATAAAAACAAAATTAAATGAAGAAAAAACTTCAAAAACAAGGCATATCAAAATTATTAAATTGGATAGCAAAATGTAAAGGGAAAATAAATAAAAATAATTATCGTACACATCATAATAATAAATAAATTAAAAGTGTGATAAATTAATGTGATAACAGAAAAAATAAACCATGCACCATAGTGTACCCTATTAAGATTTAAAACAAAAACATTTAATTTGATTATGCTAAGCTAAACACAATATCTTATTTTAATATATATAAGATTTTAAAATAGCTAATTAATATACATACCCTATACGCTTAGATAGTGTTAAAGGTCTCTCATTTATTAAAAGTTAAGTGTAATTTAATAATCTAAATTAATAAAATTATACTAATATAATTGATATAACTATACAATTATCCATACATTAGTGTCAATTAAACTTTCATTAGAATATGTTTTTCAATTTAACATATGCATTTCCCAGCTCTCATTTTTCAACACTCATTTTTTTTAAATTAACTATTGCGTATTATCCAGACAATACCCTCATAGCATGCATAGTCACAGTGGCGTCACAATGACGTCACTGTGAGTCACTTTGGTCACATCACATCTGTGACCAAAATGGTACCACTCAGTGACGTCACATTGTTACTGAGATGTGACCTCTTAAAAATCTTTAGAAAATTATAAAAATTCTTCAAAACATGTTATTTACTTTAAAACACATGTTTCTGACAATTTAAATATCGTCGTTTTTGTCACAGTTCCGTCACAATGTTAATCTCACAGTAGTCACAAATGACACATTTTTCACAAATTTGTCGTATTGTGACCACTTTGTGAAGTGGTCACAAATGAGCTCTAAAACGACCATAACGACTTCACATTTTAGTCACTGTGACTTCACATCGACGTCACGTGACGTCACATCGATGATTGATGGTCACAAAGTCACAATGTGACTTCACAACGACGTCGCAGTGACGTCACCATGCCTTACGGGTACCGCCTTTTTCCATACTCTAACATCTACGTATATATCATGGAAGGCGGCAGCCTTCAAGTGACGCAGTATATATACACTGGTGACCAAAAGTTAAGCATAATTCGTAAAATGCTCAAAACTTGGAGTAAATATTCGTAAAATTATTCAAAATTACTTGTGGTGATTAATTGGTTGAAGAAGGAACATTGGGTTTATGCCAAATTTTTCTGTCGACTACGTCATGCGCGAAATACCTGCGCATGTCAGAAAACTATTAAACCGGTTTACGCGGTATAGGCAATTCAGACGAATTTCTTAGAACTGATGAGCCAAGAAAGCAGGCATCATGTTACGATCAAACAGGATTAGTGATGGCACAAAGACGTCAACTGGACATGTTTGCGAAAGGAAGAATTGTTGAAATGCTGGAATCCGGACGATCACAAACCGAAGGGTTTCGAATTCTGAACATGGACCAGTCTGTGATCTCAAGATTGTGACAGAAGTTTCAAAATACGGGAGATGTTACCCGACGACCAGTACCAGGTCGACCAAGAGTCATAACCCTTCGCCGAGACCAATATCTGGGAATAAGTACGTGACGACAGAAGAGCAGTACTACCAGAGAACTGAGTTCTGCGTTCACAGTCGCCACAGGAACACGAATTTCGAGACAAACTGTTTACAGGAGATTCAGTCATGCTGGTATCTATGCCAGACGGCCTACAGTTTGCATTCCTCTCATGTCTACGCATAAACGCTCTCGTTTAAACTAGAATTTGAAACATCAGCATTGAAGTGAGGGAGAGTGGGCCAATGTGGTGTTCAGTGACGAGTCCCGATTTAGTCTGAGTAGTGATTCTCGTCGGGTAACGACATGGAGAGAACGTGGAACACGTTTCGAACCAAGAAATATGATGGAAAGGCATCTTTTTCACAAAGGGGGAGTAATGGTATGAGCAGGCATCATGTTGGACGGCCGCACAGACCTCCATATCTTTGACACGGGGTTTGTGCCTGGTAAAAGATACAGAGACGAAGTTCTTGAGCCCTATGTTTGCTTGTTTCGAGGTGCTGTCGGTCCTGACTTCATATTCACGGATGATAATGCACCTTGTCACCGTGCGTTACTGGTTGACGACTTCCTTAAAAAGGAAAACATCCACCGCATGTCGTGACCTGCGAACTCCCCGGATTTAAATCCTATCGAGCATGTATGGGCTATGCTCGGGAGACAACTTACAGCCCTTTCGCACCCACCAGGCTCCGTTTCAGAACTGAGAGAAGCTCTCATAGAAGCTTGGAATTGTTTGAGCCCTAACTGATTCATAATATCATAGCAAGTATGGGAAATCGTTGTGCAGCGTTCCTGGCTGTCAGAGGTGACCACACGCCTCATTAAACTGCAGCATCACTATTTTATTTAAAGTTTTCTTTCGTTTTTCCTTTAAAATGTGAACCCTTATTATGACCAGTTTTCTTTTAAACTACTACTTTGGATAATAAAAGCAACCATTATCCTTCTTTTGAATTGTTTCCTTACTTTATAACCTGTTTTACACTCGCATACCATCTTTCACCACATTCCGATTTAAATGTCTTTCATTACTTACCTAATTACCAATTATGCTTAACATTTGGACACCAGTGTATACATATATATATATTTCAATATGGTTTTTTTTCTATTAAATTCAAATGGTTAATGTTGTTTACAATTAATGGTCTTATATATATATATATGTACGGAGGAGGGTGGTGGTGTCTGGATAAAAACGCAAAAGGTTAATTAGTTAATATATATATATATATATATATATATATATATATATATATATATATATATATACAGGGTGGTCATAAAAAAACTTTGCCGATATATGGAGCTCTAGCGGCCAGTCCGCTCAACCGATCGAGGTGAAATTTCAGATATAGCTATTCAGAGGTATGAGCTCGAGATTCTGAGAACGGCAACAAAATGGCGCTCACGGTTACGGTTATAGTTACAGAAACTCGAAAATTTTCAATGGCAACAACCAATTTTTTTCATAGCAAAATGCTCAGCGCATGCGAAAACCATAAAGAGCGTTGGAACCGTACGTGTATCGCAAGAAACAGACATGTTATGCACGCACAAAATACTGTTCTGCGAATCCTCTCCCCCATAGAAAAACTCGATTGGGGCGCAAGAAGGAAATTCGCATATGACACACAGTCAGTACACTTATCTCTGATTGCAATACAGATCGGAGAAATTAAAACTTTTATTTTGATTACACATTTTCTACATAGGTGCCATCACCATTAATGCCTGTTATGACACCCATGTGGAAAATGTGTAATCAAAATAAAAGTTTTACTTTCTCCGATCTGTATTGTAATCAGAGATTAGTGTACTGACTCTGTGCAAATTTCCTCCTTGCACCACAATCGAGTTTTTTTTTTTTTTTTTTTTTTTTTTTTTTATGGGGGGGAGGATTCGCAGAATGTTTTTCTGTGCGTGCGTAACATGTCCGTTTCTTGCGATACACGTACAAGGTTCCAACGCTCTTTATGGTTTTCGCATGCGCTGAGCATTTTGCGATGAAAACAAATGGGTGTTGCCATTGGAAATTTTCGATTTTCTGTAACTATAACCGTAACCGTGAGCGCCATTTTGTTGTCGTTCACAGAATCTCAAACTCATACCTCTGAGTAGCTATATCTGAAATTTCATTTCGATTGGTTGAGCGGACTGGCCGCTAGAGCTCCGTATATCGGCAAAGTTTTTTTATGCCCACCCTGTATATATATATATAATTGAGAGTGGGTTATTTATTTTAACATAATTTTTAAACTGTTTAATTGACACCAATATATGGATGTCTAGTTATATCTATAGTTAAATAGCTAATAAATGTTACTGATTAAAGTAACAAAATGGTATTTTAAGTTATATGTTAATATGAATGTTATCTCTTAATTCTAATTTTAATTATTTTATTAATTTAATTTTATGTTAATATCGATTATTAATTATTTTCTCCGGTTCAATTATATTTCCATTCAGCTTTATCTTTTTTGTTTGTTATGGATAACTATTAATTTTACTTACTTTTAATTCCTTTTTTGTAAAATATCTTTGTCCCTTGTTTAATAATTTGGTTTTTGTGTGCTGGTAGCCCCAAATACGTATTATTTTGCTATTTCATGGCTAATACGTGGATGAAACCGTACACTTCATTTGTAGTTCCAGAGCATTTGGAGCCTGATGATTCTGCTTTTGGGGCTACAAATTCCATTTGCATTCATTTTATTTATTTATTTTTTCAGATTTACTCGTTACACTATTTTTTATTTTATTATAATTCAATTCAATTCCAATATATATATATATATTTCAATATCGTTTTTTTCTATTAAATTCAAATGGTTAATATTGTTTACAATTAATGGTCTTATATATATATATATATGTATTGGAAATTGTTTATTATTATTTTACATTGGAATATGTTTATTATTTTTAAAAACTTGTTCATTCTTGAAAAATTTTCATTACTATACTTCCCAGAAATGCCCCAAATACGATCTAAAAGGACAGTAATCATTGTATCCAGTAAACAATATTGAAATTAAATGTTATTTATCTTTAAATTAACCTTTGGAGTCCAAATTGTTTTCTCGTTTTGAGAACAAACTTATTTTTATGTTAAAAACGTTAATTGTAGCTATCCAAAAACACTTTATGAAGTTTAAAGATTATCCCATTGTATAAAGTATGACTAATGTACGTATATTGTGTACTATTCAATTCACATTTATACAATAATAGGCTAAGGAAGAATTTTTGAAGATGTTTGGAAAATAGCATGTTACATTAGGATTTGAGAGGGTGTTTCAGCTTTCTAATGTTTTTTGCATTTTATCACACATGATTGATTCAGAAAAGTAAATCATATTTAAAATTTAAAAAGAGAAAAATAATGTATAAAATGAAGGAATCGCAAATGTTGCAAATAGAATTAAATAATCATTTATTATTATTATTATTATTATTACAAAATGTCAAAACATAAATGAAGTCATAATAAGAAAGGCATAGCCATATTCTATCATTTCTATAGAAAGTAACTGAGTAATGTTTAAGAAAATATACTATTCAATGAAAAGAAATGCACCATTAATTGTACGCCAAACCCGATTTTTTGTTAAAATTAACCAGGATATAAATTAATAATTATAAAAGAATAAACATAATACGCTTTAGTAAAGTAGTAAATTATTTAAAAAACGGCCATGATTATTTTAAACATGATTTTTTAAAAATAGCTCAGTGAACTGAAATTACTTTAATAATGTTTTTGTTGTTATTCATTTTCTAAAATTTCCAAAGTTAAAAAGTAGCTGGCATTATTACATACCTATGATTTGTTTTTTTAATGGAGGAAGCCAAATTTATAATTATTTATACACAGCTATTTATGAAATTATGTACCAAATAATGTTCAAAACTTCTATTTTTTCACGTTCAGAATGTTACTTTTTGCAATACAACTTAGTATTTAAATGAAATTACATTTCTCAAACTTAATCACTATTTTATTCACGAAAACAAAAGAACATATTATGCACAAAGTATATGACTATTTCAAAATTTACATTTATATTATTTGATTAAAAAATACACTGAAATAGTAAAAAAATATCAAAAAATAAACAAAGTTTTTAAAAAATTTGAATAATGAGAAATTTAATCTGTTGGTAGAAGTTGAACCTCTTGCGCAAATCCTCAATTTTATAATTGAAAACATTTTGCGGTATTTTTTTTTTTTTTTTTTTTGAGGATAAAATTATACATAAAAATGCTCTTTTTTAATTCATGTTTTTATTTGAAAAGAGAAAAAAAATTAAATATTAGTATTGCAAACAATGTAATAAAGAATTAATTTTCTAAAACAGTTTTCCTTTTTAAATTTTTTAAAAATTTTATAATTACATACTAATATTAAACTAATAATCCCACTTAAATGGATTTTTTCGTGTTTCTTTAATCAAATTAGGTCTGTCAAATTGTCTTTTATTACAAGTCAATATTTTCTGTGTAACGCTCTATTTTCAACACGCGTTGGTTAAACATCTTTTGAAAATATAAATATTTATACATTCACAGGAATGCGCGTTAAAAAACATATATATACAGATACGTGCATATTTGTATGTATATCTCTTTCACTATTAAACATCTGATTAGAACTTTGAAATGCAAATATCTCCGCAAGCTCACATTGCACATATTTCATCGAAAAAGTTTTCTAAACACATCAAACATGGGAAAAAGTCCGGTCTTTAACTCTCGTTTTCCTTATCTCCTGTAACTCGCGTGCGAACACTCTACCCTTCTCCATCATAAGTCCCACCCTCCGTCGTTTTCGAACGCGAAATATATATACATATTCATAGGCATCTACATTGACAAGCAACTTTCCAAGAAACGTCTTTAAAGTTTGCGTCGAGAATATCTGGTTTGATCCCGAAAACATCAAAAAGACATAAAAACTTGGAAAAGGAGGGGTGTGCAGCGAGAGAATTTCTTATTTCCACCATCGATTTGCGCATTTGGACTACCATTTATTTCACCTGTGTGTCTCTCTTTCCGTTTTCAGATTTCTTTTTTCTTCTTCCTACTCTGTGCTGGACAAATATAAACGTCACCCTAGCCCCTTTTGCACTCCTTGATAGCTCTGATCATTTATCTCCTCCGGAATCCTTCCTTCTCTTTCTCAGTATCTTTATGTTTGAGAGATGTTTTTATTCTGTTTTTGCTCTGTCGAGTTCGGGATTTCGGGTTGTAGCAGAATATATTGATGGTAAGGTGGTAAGGGATGGACTTTTCCCCTCTTCTCTTTTGAGATAAACGTTTAATGTATTATATGTTCTAATCTTAGGTTTACTCAGTTCCTATAAGTGGTGATCAGAAGCTCAGTTACAATTGTTGAAATAAGAATGGTCCCTTATTTTTCACTGTAATAGAATCGGTGCGTGATTTCATTCTAAAATTTCAGCTTTAAAATATTTTTAGATGCCACCTGATTTTTGCCGGTGGCTATATGACATTTGGATAATCATTTATATCATCTGCATATTTCTAAATTACTATAAATTCAGTTAATCATTGTGGTCATTAATCCTTCTGTTTCTCAGTATCTTTATCTTTAAGCAATGTTTTTATTCTGTTTTTGTTTTGACGAGTTCGATATTTCGGATTGTAGCAGAATATATTGATGGTATATATTCTGGGATGATGATATATAGTGTGATTCGTAAGGGATGGATTTTTTTTATCCTCCCTTTTGAGATAAACGTTTAATGCATTATATTCTGTAATCTTAGGTTACACTCAGTTCTTGTAAGTGCTGACCAATACCTTAGTTATCATTGTTAAAAAAAAGAATGTGCCCCTATCTTTCATTATAAAGTAATTTTATTGCCGGAAATTCTTCAATGATGTTTAAGGAATTCGGTGTATAAAGAGAATTTCAGAAAACCTGCATATGAACAATTACTTAGATTAAGTAGTTAAAGTGCATAGAAAAGTAGACTAACATTTTTCTTGAGCTTCAAATTCAGGTAAGTACACTCATAGGATAAGACATTACCTAAAACAGAATTTTTCAACTGATGCGTCCCATTAGTCATGAGTATCTGAGGTGCGTCATAATCCTACTCTTTTCATGTAAGTTTTTTTTTCCTTTTTTTTTTCTTATACATTAAAATATCAGCTAATCGAATTTAAATCTCATAAAATGTACTGTAAAAAAAAAAAAAAAAAAAAAAAAAAAAAAAAAAAAAAAAAAAAAAATACGGCAAAAACTGATGGCAGCAATGTTGCCAGCAATTTTTGCCATAAAAATTGGAGTAAACTTAGATGTAAATTTTTTATTACATGTAATTTTACTGCAATTGTGCAGCAAAAACTCCTGGCAACATTGCTGTGCCGTAAATTTAACAATTTTTTTTTTTTTTTTTTTTTTTTTTTTTTTTTTTTTTTTTACAATGCGATATACAGTCGGTCCTCGTTAATTTCAAATCAGATAAATCTAAGCTTTGGTTAATTCTAACTAAACATGTTGTCTCGAAATTTTCATTGGCAGAATAATGCTAAAAATTTTCAGTTATCTCTTTCATTTTTGTCAGAATTGTATACAGAACTCGCATATAAATAATCCCATGGATTTGTTATCCTCTTTCTAAGTGCCCCGTCTGTCATTAGTGACACCTCCATCCCTTGTTCTATTGTCCTTGTTCCTAATCTCTTAATTAGTTTTGTATTTATATCTTTTAATTTAATATTAAGTCATATTCTAATGATAACAGCCGAAATAAATTAAAAAATTTTATAAGATTGATTCCTTTGTAATAGCAACACTTTAAACATATTTTCAATTCATACTTTTCATAATTCGAATTCTGGATAATTCGAACATTTCCTGTGGTCTCGATGAGTTCGAATTAGAGTACATATTTTAAGTTCTAAAAGCAAAATATTGATTAATTATTGTCAAATTCTTAATTTTAACAAGGGTACTAAAAACCCCCTCAAAATATTTCAAAATTATTTAATTAAATATCCAAAGTGAACATAAATTAACACAGTAACATATATATGATATGAAATAATAAATTATGAAGCAAGGTTGTATTATTTCTATAAGTAAATTTTGAAAAATCAATTTTTGGAGCTTTAAATTAAGTATCTAAATCATGTATACATGGAAGAAAACAAATTACTCCAGCGTAAAATACATTAAAAAATCGTTTTTCCTTTAGCATAGATTGACAAGCTATTTACAACAGTGGTATTTGAAAGCTGGCTGTTGCGGCAAAACTTCATTATTTATGGTTTTAATATAATCATATCTACGAAAGATACAAATTTCACTTAGTAAGATTTTACCCTCATTAAGATATTGTATTTTTAAACATTATTATGATTGTGACAATTATCTGTATCAGTAGAAGCAAAATCCTCATTACTTAAAACTGCAACATTAATGTGCCTATCTTTTAACAATTTTCACTTATTATAATTCTAATTATGCTTTATTTAGAATTACTCAACTTAACTATTAAAAGCTCCGAAATCAAGATAAAGGTGTCTAACAACGTTTTCAAAATTCTAACTCCAATGACGAGTTAATTAAAGCAACACGCAACAAGGAAAGTTAATTAGTTTTAAACATAAAATCCATTAAATGAAGCCCTTATAGTAGTTGTAGTATTCAGTGTTATGATTTAATTTGGGGTTAGTAAATTAGTGAAGAAATTCATAACTTCGGTGAAGCCTAAGTAAATATATTTAATGAAGAGAAAATTTAAACCATTTTTAAATGTAGTAAATTTCATAAAATCCTATTTTAATTAACAGTATACATAAATTAACCAATATAAGCACAGACGGGTGCAGGGTTTCTCAGAAAAATGCGTAATGGCAAAATTGGTTATAGCTTTAATGAAGCAAAAGCCTTTTAAGCTTCACAGTTTTTGAAGCTCAATAATTGTTTTTATTTGCAAAAACCTCGTTTATTCATTAAAAAAAATTTAACTTTTATATAGGAAGTCTGTATTTAGCAAGAATATTAAAATATTGATTGACAATTTATCTTTGATAATTATATTTATTTCATTCGCTGAAAACCTCTTTTTAATTAGGGACATATATACATTTCATATCTATGTTAACAGAGACAAATACATGTTTTATTAAAATAAAAAAAAAATAAAAAAAAACTGAAAAACATAACTTTTTGAAGCATTAGTCCATAATTATTTACAAATGCATACTTTATAAACACAGATTTCTGCTTAACTTTGTTGACTTTGCATAAAAATGTGTTTAAAAATAAAATTAGCTCCTGTATTATTGAGTAACTGTTTATGAAATTATTATTTTTTAAAGTTTAATAAGAGAGAATAAAAAATTGCATGAAAATTAATTGTATACTATTCATAGTTTGTTTTTAAAGACACTCAAAGGAATTCAGTCCCATTATGGTCTAAGGGGTAAAAATCATCTGCAATGTAATTTAATAATGTTACACTTTTTCAAACATACTAAAATAGATATATGCTATTTGTGTGCACAAAAGAAGCTCAATGAAGAAATAGAGTGCGCAGGTGCATACCATTTATCGTTTTTTCACAAGGGTACACAAAAAATCTGGGTTGCAGCTATAAATCAATGAGCAATAATTTATTAAGGTTCATTTTGAATAAAAAATGACTTACAATCAATTCTGTAACTTAATAATAATAATAATAATAATAATAATAATAATAATAATAAAATGAAATCGAAAAAAAAAAAGAAAACATAAATGAACAAAAATTTATAGGAAAGAAAAACAAATAAACAAACAAAAAATATGATTAAAAGGATTATTTATAGGAAAGAATAATATCATAAAAATATAATGAAAAAAAAACAATGCAATATTTTTTCACAAAAAAGACATCGCTATTTAAAAATAATAATAATAAATAAATAAATAAATAAATAAAAACTAGCAATCTCGAGCTAACTGATTCAATGGGCAAGGGCTTTCAAATCTATAAATGTGGAAAAGAAGGAATGAAACGTGTTTAAAATCAAGAGTTTTTAAATCCATATCGCTAAAGAACTTCTTGAATTAAGTTATTCTTTAGATTTGGTAAAAGACGAATCTTAACGTACGCCTTCATTATATGTAAAAAAAAAAGGGTGTGTGCGTGGCTTTCCTTTTCATAAAGTTAAGTACCTTTAGAAAAGATTCCCTTCTCCAATATTTCGATTTGTTGGTGGACACTTACTAATTTTTTTTTCACCAGCAAAAAACTCATTTAATATTGATTTGTGTGTACAGGTATCTTCTTTGAATGGACATTATGTAAATGTATATACAGTTAAAGGTATCTCTTTTCATAAGGGTGAATGTATAGTGACAAAAGGAAAAATAATTTTTATTAAAGGATTTTATTAAAGTAAATAACACTAAGTAAATTTACCTGTTGAAAATTAAATTTATGTTTCAGTATGTATATTGTGTGCACATAAATATAAATATTTTTACATTGATGTAATGCTATTTTTAATTTGTGTGCGCTTGCTTTCTTATTTCTCCCTGCAGAATATATTCCCTTCTCCAATATTTCAATTTGTTGGTGGTTGGACACTTACTAATTTTTTTTCTACAGCAAAAAAACTTATTTAATATTGATTTGTGTGTACAAGTATCTTCTTTGAATACGCATTATGTATATGTAAACTTAAAGGACATCATTTTCTTAAGAAAGAATGTATGTGACGAAATGAAAAATATATTTTTTTTTATTAAAGTACATAACACTAAGTAAATTTATCTGTTGAAAATTATATTTCGGTATGTATATTGTGTATACATAAAATATAAATCTGTTTACATTGATGTAATGCTATTTTTAATTTGTGTGCGCTTGCTTTCTTATTTCTTCCTTCAGTTGCAAAGAACCTTATGAGTTAATTCTTTTATCAATATTCTAATAAATAAGATGTTGACAAAATGTATATATTGTACATAACAATGGAATATGTCTTATATCAGCATTATTATAGTTAGGTATGAATAAAAATAGTTTATTTAAATATGAGATTAAATCTAAATGCGAAAATATCTGCATAGTTTTCTAATTAATCATAAGCAATGATGAACAAAACTTATTTCTTTTCTTGTATAATAAAGTTGACATGTGTATCAGACTCTTTCTAATTAGAAATGTTTCATGTTGTGTATAAAATGCAGCGTTTTGCAGTTTTAAGTTAAGAAATTAAATTATTCTTAGACCTCCAGTTAATTTCCATCGATTGAAAGATTTGTGTTTTTTCCTTCTTGTTTCCCTATTTCTTCTTTCAGTTGCAAAATATCTTATGAGTTAATTCTTTTATAAATATGCTACTAATTATACTGTTGACAAAATGTATATATTGTGCATACGAAAGAGGCCCGTCTTATACTGACATTGTTATAGTTAGGTATGAATAAAAAACAGTTTCTTTAAATATGATATTAAATCTAAATACAAAAATATCTGCATAGTTTTTGAATTAATTATTATAAGAAATAATGAAAAAACTTATTTCTTTTCTTGTGAAATAAAATTGACATGCGTATCAGACTCTTTTTAATTGAAAATGCTTTACTTTGTGTTTAAAATGTAGCGTTTTGCAATTTTAAATTAACCCTTTCAAATTCGTTTTTTTTTTTTTTTTTTTTTTTTAAGAAAAAATTACTTTTATGTTAATAACATTAACACTAACAATTAAAATAGATTAATTAGTATTTAACGAATATTTCACTGTCTGAAAGATAACCAATATGCTGTTTTGCGTACTCTTCAATTAATATTCGTCTGACAATAGGCCAAGAAAGAATTACGACATGTAAATAGTAGCAAAAGTGTTTCTTAAAATAAAATAATGTTCTATTAAAAATCATGTACTATTAATAGTACACCATACCTGAAGGGGCTAAAAAATTAAATTATTCTTAGATCACCAGTACATTTCCATCGATTGAAACGTTTGTGTTCCTTCTGTTCTATGATTCTTTTTTCATGGTCTTATGATAGCAAAGGTAAACAGGTTAGCTGCTCAGAGCCGGGAGTCTATTTTTGCGGGAGTCTCTAAGGACCAAAAATCGAGCAAAGTTCCTAGTGGTAATATGGCCAATGCAATTCGTAATGTTTTTATTAGTTTGAATAAAAAAGAAAAAAATAGTTCTTGAATTTAGCGGTGGAGGTTAAGAAAGGTTTCCCAGTTTGGCCGCATTCTCAGACCACGTGCACAAGTGATCAGCCATCGTTGCTTTGCTGTTACTTATCATGACATACAATACATTTGTTTCTTGTAAGTTTTTTTTTTCTTATTTAAAGAAAATGCTTATAATTATTTGTATGCAAAATACTTTAGTCTTAAAAGAAAAAAAAATGCATAAAGAAATTTTAGAATCCGAACGCTTTGACAAAATTGCGAATACTTTTGTAAGACAATTTTTTGTAGGCAGAATAGTCATGTAGAATGATATAACTGTAGATATTAGATTAAATACTGCTTGTTTTAATTATGTTCACGAGAGTTTTGTCAGATTTTTTTTTAATTATTATTTCCCCTACGTGTGCAGTTAAAATGCAAATAAATAAAAAAAATTATATTGCAAAATTTTATTTATATTTCTATTTTTTTTCATGGTTACTTATTATTATTTTTTAATGGTTTTGTAAAAGTAAATTTAGTTTTGTAATAATTGTTGTTATTTTATGCATTAACCCATTAGGGACAAGCGACACATATACGTGCGGGAAAAAGGTTCAAGAATCCTTTTTATCGTAACCGGCAAAATTTTACAGTAAAATTTTGCTTATTTAATCGCATCATTTTGTCGATTTAACGAAGCACAAATTTTTGTTTTAAAAAACCAGTGACAAATCATTAAAATTTCCGTAAAAGGCCTCCGTCGCGAAAGAGAATGTATTATGCAATATATTTTGTATAGCATGCCCGCGGCTAAAAAATCTACTCCTAAATCCCTTAAAGCACAAGAATTTGCAAACACAACTGTAGGATTACCGAATAGAACAGATATATATATATATATATATGTATGTCAAGTCGCTAACTCTTTAATACTCTTTTTTATTATTGTGTAAATACATGGGCAAGTACTTCATTGCCGATATAAAACTTTTTTAGCCTTTTTTAATGTTACTTGTTGTTGTTTTGAATTGTTTTCTGTAGCATATAGAAATTTACAAAACTTATTCCTCTCTAAGAATTTTATGAATTTCGTGGTAATAGGCATAAGAAGAAGTTCATATTCATATTGAAATGTTCAATGTTTCAATTTGATGATCCTTATACGAGAAAGCACTTCTAATGCAAAAGGGAATCACAACACCTATTTATTAACTCTTATATCAATTATATCGCTGAAATTCACTCTTATATCCGCACACTTATAGAGATTCATTGTTGTAATACATTTTAACTGGGTTAGAAAATGCGACGTAATTAATAGCCATTTCACGAGATGGCTTGTATTCAAAGTTTAACACCTTTCATATTTGTTTCTGAATACATAAGTTTATGATACGAATGGAAAACGAAAAATTACATTAATTTCTTTCCTTTTTTTCGTAAAGCCACATTAAGTAATTACGTAAGTTTCATTTTCTTTTTTTTTTCCTTTAATTTTACACATTTTTATTAAAATTCTTTATATACCAGATAACTTAGACAATTGTCAAATTTAATTTGCTATATCATTTGCTATTGTTCATTTATAAAATTATTTTGATTCGTTTACGCATAAAATTTGCAGATACTGCTGCTCATATTTTAAACAATTGATCATTTTTTTAAATATATAAAAAAGGATATATGAAAAGCTTGCAAAAATTGGAAATGAATCATCGTCCACCATGGAAATAGGTCATGAGAAACCCTAGAAGTTTATCATTAAGGTGAATTATAGCAATGAATTATTATCGAAAATCAGGTCCCGACTTAAGATAAAGCATGCGGAGCAACTGTGTTGAGGACCCTTTTTCAGTGCCCCCCTCCCCTATCAAAGTAATAATTTTTTTTATTAAAATGTGCCAAATGGTTATAATTAGTCAAAAGTAACCAAAGTTCATATATTTTCAAACATTTAGGAAGGGAGTGTAGTACTCGTTTCCATCTCTGCTTCCAGTGCTCCTTTCATTCATGAGTGCTCCTTTCATTCAGTTATTACAAAACTAATGACTGAAATTTATTACAAGAACTTAATATTCTATTGCTTTCAACAAAAATATTTATGTTTTCGCTGTAATGTGTCAAGTTATTATGAAAACTATTTAGCATCTAGATTATTTAGATATCTGTACGTAATGTACGTAATATAATGTACGTAAATAAACAAAGTAAAAGTTTGCAAAGAAATACTCGTGCGAATCAATCTATCATTTTTCTACTAAATATCCTACTAGGGTTCTTTTTCTTAAAGTTCTGACCATTTTTTTTTTTTTTTTTTTTTTTTTTTTTTTTTTTTTTTTTGTGATGCTTGTATACAGATTTGAGCAGTACTATGCACAGAATCCATGCCTGCATACAATATATATGAAGTTTAGTACAAGCCACTTTACAATTCTCACCAAAAAAAAAAAAAAAGAGAAACTGTAGATCGATAGAAGAGATCCCGCAGACTGATTGCTTCCGAGGCTCTCCAGAGCCTTAGTCGACTTTTGATGAAAATTCATTACATTTATATACATATAAAAAAATAAAACATATTGTTTAATTTTTGGTCCGTAAATCCTTTAAAAGAAGTCTTTAAAAATACAGATTCTCCATCAATTTATAATAACTCACGGTTAGAAACATTCGATCAAGATTCTGGTTAATTGCATTAAAACATTTTATTGACAAGTGAAAGAAATAAGAATTTAAATATTATTATTTTTTAAATTATTTTTTAAATATTATCTTTATCTTCTTAAGAAAAAAAAAATAGAAAAGGTTTCCCTTTGTTCGTATTATTAAACGATATATTTTAAACTTCTATGCAAAAATTTAAACAGTTATCTGCAATTAATTTTAAGCAAATTCACATAACTAACCTGAGCATTTTGACAGTTGTAAATAAAAATTAAACATGCACGCAAAATAAAAATATGAATTTTGGTAGTATTTTTTGTGGTAAATATTATAAATTAAGCTTACATGCTGAACATAAATTAAAATATTTTAAAGGAGCAAATAATAATAAAATATCAATAATAATTTCCATATGTGTTTATAAATAAATTACAGAATTATAAATTTCAGAATAAATATGTTTCATTCACGTTATTAAAATATTAAATATATCTTTAATTAGACAAACTTTTAGAGAAAAAAAATATTTTTTTCAGATAACAGAAAAAATAGTATGAAAATGAAAACAAAAAGTATTCATACATCTATTAATTTACACTGTATCTTATAACATTGCATTGCAGGGAAAATGCAGTTCATTTTCATTCTATTTGCGGACATGCAGAATGATAGCGTATTGTTTTAAACTTTAAAGTTCTGCATACTTTCGCTTTTGGGGAGAAAGTTTCTCCGAAGTGGAGCTGACTTATGCATTTTTGCACAGATTAGACTCAATAGGAGAGTATCTGGGGTGAGATAAAATCTCACTTTAAGCCAACTCTTCGTATTTTTTGAGGTTCCTAAGCTACTTCTCTCAAAATAGTTCAGACTGCAAGCAACTATTCAAGGAAAGAGAATGCGACCAGCTATTGCTTTTATAACGCAAAGGCAAAAGCCTTTAAAACGTTCCACTGAAGCGTATAGTTTTTCATTGTTTAGTTAATTTATTTATAAATGTATTATATGATCATAGAGTCACAAAATAAGGAATTGGAACCTGTTGTCCTTTCTTAATTTTTCTAATTTAAGGAGTCCGAAACACAAAAATCTTTAAATTTTATAAAAAAGTTTTATTGCATTAAAAATTTTTATGATTTTTATTCTCTGCTTAAAATAGCGTTTAATTCATTTATATCTATTAACTGGAAAAGGAAATATTAATTTTTTTTCGCTATGGTTTTCAAAATTTTAGCTTTTGAGCTATTGTTGCTCATTGAAACGACTTCCTGTAGAAAATGTGTTTTTCTTCATGATGCGTTTTTTCACTATTTCTTGGATTCAAATTGTTATAACTCAAGAACAGTAATAGATAACTAGCCCAAACTTGTCCCAAATCATTTTTTATTGTTTTTCTTTCATTTTAATTCAGCAAATTAAAAAATAATATTTACTCTTGAAAATATGTTTTTTTTTTTAATAATGTTACATAATGTTTTTTATAGTGCTACACGTTTTCTTCTTTAAATAATTTTAATTTTTATTAAAATAAATATTTTTAAGAATGCTGAATCATAATTAAAGCTTATATTTGTTTAAATGAAAAAAAAAATAAAATTCTACAAATAATATTTCGAGTTATAAGGATTTTAAACTACGCCATTTTTTGTATAAATTTAATTTTTTTTTAATATATGTAAATTTTAACATGCGATTTTGTTTGCCAAGAATACGATTAACCATCGCAAAAAATTTCAAAATTTTAACTCAGTAAATAATGAAAAAGTAATTATACACATGTAAATTTATAGGAATCTGTATGCTTACTTAAATTTTCTCTGTACATTATATTGAAAAAGATGTAAATCAACAAAATTAGATTTTTTAAAACTACAGAAATACATGTATACACACATATACATATAGCTTTACAAAGAAATCTACTAAAATTACAGTATTCTTACTAAATTTTTAGGTGTAATTCGGGTTGCAGGTACATAAAAAAATCTAGGAATTCAAAAAAAAAAAAGACCCTAGTAGCCTTACAGATTTTTTGATTTAAAGTACAAACGTGTATCTTCTGCATGCATTTTGTTGATGTCGTTACATAAACAGTTTTAAGAATCCCAGTTTCCTAGAAAAAAGTTTAGTAACTTTACAGATTTTTTTTCTTTACAGTGTAAGCGACTTCAAATAAGCACCAAGGCTAAAAGGAATAGAAAAAATTTTGAAAAAGAAATTACGCGGAGTTTTCTGGAGGTATTGTTCAGTGATATTCTTTCACAAAACTCAATTTTAAGTTTTGTTTCTGTTTATACTGTAATTTTTTATGATTTATTTTAAATGAAAGGTTCAGGGAACTTGATGGAAGAGGAAAATGTTGCTCAACTTTCCCATTTTGAAAATCGATGGTATAAAATTATTTTTAATAGTTCAATTTTTTTAAATGTTAAATTTATATTCTGCTTTTCATACTGATGCCTTTAAAAAATGTCTTAAAAGTGTTGTTCGGTTAAAGCGCAACCAAGCTGTGAAACCCAGGCATATCTATCAAAAATTCCTGAATTTACATGGGTTTTGTTCTGCTGGTGCCTCTGTATATGACCAAGTTATGATTTTAATGGTTAATCCCTTTTTTTCATATGTACTGTAACCTGTAAACAAAAATCTGTGAAGTTGCTAAACTTTTTCTAGAAAAAGGGGATTTCTAGAATTTCTTATGTAACGGAAATAACAAAGTTTCACATAATAGATACATATTCGTACTCAAAAAAAAACGCCCGGAAATTCTACTCAAGTTTGAAAATAATATTTCTCACCAGAATTTTTATTAAAAATTATTTAATTGATTTATTTAACGTAAATTTGCGTGGATTAGATTTAAATTATTTCAAGAAAATTTTTCTGGTTCGAATTGAAATTTAGTTACATGATTGGAGTCGAATCGACTCCATCCGGGCGTTCTAGTGTTAAATTGATAAAATAAAATCGATGCAAAGATTAAAACTAAATAAATAAATTGCCAATAATGTATGAAAATAATAAAAATAACTTTTCAGAAAATCTTTGCACATGCTGTATATACAGTACATATTTTAGAAAGTTGTTTATATTTTTTAACACGTATCGTTTTTAAAGCATCAGAGTAATAATTAAAAAAAACACAAAGTTGAAACATTATTATTTTTATTTATTTTTTATAAGTATCTATACTTCATATTTTATTTCATATTATATGAACATTTTCAAATGTGTATTAAATTAAATTAAATCCTTTAATAATATATCTATCTATCTATATATATATAAATGATATAATCGCAGTATAGATAACCAACAAGAACTTTGTTATTTAAACCCACATATTTTCAAATTGATTAGTGGGAATTTGTATTCGTCTATTGTTAATATTAAATAAATTATAATATTAATGCTACCACAGTTCTCTGCATGAAATTTGCTATCTAATAATCTAATCACTTCCCAGATTTATCCATACATCATAAGTGTTTTTGCCAATCATGATTTGCCCATACCCCATAAGGGGCACCATATTTCCATCACGATTTATTATTCTCACCAGTGAATTTTTACAGTAAATTTTGCATTATTAAGTATTTTTCTAATTCAATTAGGCAAAAATTTTTGTTTTGAAAAACCGGTGATAAAATATTCTAAATTAAGCAAAAGACACGAAAAAATAGGCATTATTTGAAAGTTTTAAAAAAATTGATCAGTTAAGTGGTTAAAATCTTATTTTAAGATAACGAAATAACATTGCATTTACTTATAATTTTTACATAGTTTGTAGGGGTCATTCTTCTATTTTTGTTTATTTTTTTAAAGAACAGTTATCAGCTACTAAAGAGAAATCGGTTTACATTGAATGAACTCAAAAATGTAAAAAAATCTTCAGTTACTTTTTTTTTGGTTAATTTCTCTCTTATCTTTATAACATGATGTATCGAAGTTTTCTCTCTCTCTCTCATTCTCTTATCTCAAATTTCTACGCTAATAATTACAAAAAAAAAAAAAAAAAAAAAAAAAAAAAAAAAAAAAAAAAAGAGGAAAAGAAAAAAAAAAAGAAAAAAAAAGAGAAAAGAATGAATAAATGAAAAAGCCAGACGTCGGTCGCAAGAGTGTGTTTCTATTATTTTGACTATTCGGTCTAATTAGTTTATCCAAAAATTAAAAATTCTGTTGAATAAATAAGGCTAAAAAGATTTTGTGCAATGATCCTTTTTTTTAACAAACAAGGGAGAGGAAAGAAAATGAAAAATGAATTATAAAATAAAAACCTTTTTCCAAGTTAGCACAGCCTCTGTTGATGAGGCGTACATCAAATATCTTCAAATTTAGAAACTTAGGAGTAGAAGCCGGAGATAGGGTACAAAGAAGAGACAAGTACATAAGAGTTATGTGCCATAGAGAAACAGTTTGGTACTTGTTACTCAAAAATAAATCATAATCCTGATTATTGATTACAACTGATTGTAATAATTTTTTATTTTATAAAAGTTTCGTTTGAAAAGAAAAAAAAAGAGAAAAAGAGAAAAAAAGAAAAAAAAAGAAAACTCCAGGCATCGCTATGAGTGTGTCCCTATTACGAATTATTCTATTTATACAGTCTAATTAGTTTATCCAAAAATTAAAAGATTCTATTGAACAAATAAGGATAACAAGATTTTGTGCAATGATACCCTTTTTTAACAAACAAAGAAGAGGAGAAAAAATAAAAAATGTAATAAAAGATAAAAACCTTTTCCCAAGTTAGCACAGTCTCAATTGATGAGGCGTAGAGCAGATTTCTTCATACTTTAGAAGCAGAAGACGGAGAGAGGAGGTACAGAAGGAGACAAGTACACAAGAGTACTATGACGTAGAGAAACAATTTGGTACTTGTTTATCAAAAATAATTCATAATCCTGATTATTGATTACAACTGATTAGACTAAATTTTTCTTTAATAAAATCGTTTCTTTTGTAAAATCGTTTGGTACTTTTTTTTGTTGTTGTTTTTCGCGCGTGTATATTTTTTTCTTAGCTGTATAACATGATGTATCGAAAACTTCTCTCTTTCTTTCTCCCATCTCAAAATTCAATGCTAAAATAAATAAATAAATAAATAAATAAAAAATCTAGACGTCGCAATGAGTGTGTCTTATTACGAATTATTTTGTCTAAGATCTAATTATTTTATTCAAAATTCTGTTAACTAGTTTCTGAAAAGCAAATAAGTCTAAAAAGATTTTATGCAATGATACTTTTTTTTAACAAATAAAGGAGAGGAAAGAAAATGAAAAATGAATTAGAAAATAAAAACCTTTTCCCAAGTAAGCACAGCCTCAGTTGATGAGGCGTGGAGCATACGTATTCAAACTTAGGAGCAGAAGACGAAGAGAGAAGACACAGAAAGAAACAAGTACACAAGAGACCTGCATCGTAGAGGAACCATTTAGTAGTTCATAAAAAAATAATTTTTTATCTTGATTATTGATTACAATTGATTGTACCAAATTTTTCTTTTATATAAGTGATCTCCTATTTTAAAGCGGTATTAATTTGTGTCGAAATCTAACAGAAAATATGTCAGACATAATGTCCAGGATTGAGTGTTTATTTATTTTTTTTTTTTAGTATATTTATCTATTAGTTTTATAACATAATGTATCGAATTTTTCTCTCTATCGTTCTCTCATATCAAAATTTTGCACTAATAAATACAAAAAAAAAAAAAAAAAAAATCCAGACGTAGCTATGAGTGTGTCTCTATTATACGAATTATTTTGATTATACGGTCTAATTGATTTATCCAAAACATAAAAATTTTATTGAGCACATAAGGCTAAAAGTATTTTGTGCAATGATACTTTTTTTAACAAATAAAGGAGAGAAAAGAAAATGAAAAATGAAAAAAAATATTAAAAACCTTTTCCCAAGTTAGCACAGCCTCAATTGATGCAGCGTAGAGCAGATATCTTCAAACTTAGGAGCAGAAGCCGGAGAGAGGAGACACAGGAGACAAATACACTAAAGTCGTATGCCGTACAGAAACCATTTAGTATTTGTTGATCAAAAATAATTCATAATATTGATTATTGATTACAACCGATTGTACCAAATTTTACTTTTAATAAGTGATCTCCTTTTTTAAGGGGGTATAAGAATTTATGCCGAAGTAAAAATGATATGTTCAATTAAAAATGATGTCAGACATAATGTCCAGGATTGGTTGTTTAATTTTGTGGGTGGTTTTTCTTTTTCTTTTCTTTTCTTTCTTTTTTTTTTTTAGTATATCTTTCTCTTAGTTTTATAACATAATGTATCGAAGTTTTCTCTCTAACTTTCTCTCATTTTAAAATTCTGCACCAATAAATAAAAAAAAGAGAAAAAAGATAAGGAAAAGAAAAGAAAGAAAGAAATGTTTAGACGTTGCTATGAATGTGTCTCTATTATACGAATTATCTTGACTGTACGGTCTAATTGGTTTATCCAAAACATAAAAATTTTATTGAGCACATAAGACTAAAAAATTTTGTGCAAGCTTGTTAGAAGAGTTTTTTTAATAATTTAAGGAGAGGGAAGAAAATGAAAAATTTAGTAAAAAATAAAAACCCGAAGGAGACAAGTATACAAGTGTCCTGTGCCGTAGAGAAACCATTTGACACTTGTTCCTCAAAAATTATTCATAATCCTGATTACTGATTACAACTGATTGTACCAAATTTTTTGTTTTGTGAAAATGATTTTCTTTTTAAAGAGTGTAACAATTGGTGGCGAAATTTAACGATAATATCTTTAACTAGAAAAAATGTTAGACATAATGTCTAAGTTTTTTTATTTACTTTTTTTTTCTGAGACGGTATTTTTTGTACAAATTTTATTTGGTCGGCACCACTTTTTTTAAACACTTCCTTTTACTTGTGAAATATTAAAAATGCTTTCATTAACAAAAACAAATATTGCTTTTGTTTATTAATAATGTCAAAAATAAATTTCACATGCACATTCTATTCTTTTGTAGATTTCTCCGAAGACAGAAGAAAACAATAAAAAAAAATAAAAAAATACGAGTACGCCAAAACGCTAAAACGATACCCACTGGCGGTTCATTCTTCGTAAACAGTTCCCAGACTGGTTCTACCTAATTATAACAATTCACAATACAGTCTTTTTTCTTTTTTCTTTTTAAGTTTGTGTGCGTGATTTTGTAAATACAATAAAATCCTTAAAACTGACATTCTTAAACAAGACATCTATATTTAGCGGACGCCTTTTTAATCCTCAAAACCTATATATTTTTTGGTTTTCTTTCCTCATCAAATCCTTTTTTTCTAATATATTAAATCATAAGGAAAAAAATGTCCCAAAAGACATACGCAAACTCATGAACGCCATGTGGTCTTTCTTTCTTTATATTCATTCTGCATGTTTATATATATTTTTGTAAGTATTTTAAATGCATCCCAAAAATTATACATAAAAAACTATTAAAAAACAGTAGTATTGCTTCATGCTTATAAATGTTCATAAATGTTCTATAAACGCTTATAAAATTTATCCTCGAATTGCAAACATCTCAAATAGCGAACAAATGCCACTTGCCCGAAGTGTCCACTATTAATTTAATTATTAATAATAATGTCTGGATTAATTATTTTTTGTGCCTTTTTACTTTTTAAGTTTGCCTTTAAACATGAAACAATAACACTGTTCAATATAGTTTTTCTTTTCTTTTTCTTATTTTCTTAATGTATGTATAATTTTTTGGATGTATTTAAAATAATTATAAAAAAAATCTATCTATCTATACATGTATATATATAAAAAAAAAGAAAAGAAAAAGAATAAACATAAAAAAAGTAAGGCCACATGTCGTTTATGAGTTTACTTGTTTCTCTTGGGCTATTTTTCTTATGATTTAGTTAATCAGGAAAAAGGATTTGATAAGAAAAAAAAACAATAATAATAATAATGACGATAATAATAATGTAACTTGTAACCTGTATAAAATTACTTGTGAGGTGATACTATGTTTTATCAATAAAAGAGGAAAGACAATGTAAAAATTATTACTGTAAAAATCTATAGCGTAAATCTATGCGTTAGCTCATCTTAATCCAATGAGGCATAAGATATCTTCATTCAAAAGCACATTACAATGAAAAGATATAATAAAGAGACAATTAGCCAGAAGTCCTTTAAGAAAAACGTAAAAAAGAACACAAACTTTTTGAAAATAATTCATGAACTGGTCCTACTATATGTCATTATTAATGGCTGCAATTTTTATTTTATAAAAAATCAACAATTGAAGAAGTATATAAATACCAGCGAAATCATTTGGTCATATGATGATTTAAACAAATTAACAACTTCGTCAGCGTTTATTATTGTTTTATATGTTTGTCCTTTTTTAGTATAATTTTTCGGTTGTGTTTAATAAATTTATAGCAAAAACAGAAAACAGAAAGAACACATGACAAGAAAGGTCACACGTGTTCATGAGAGTATCTGTCTCTTGAATTATTTTTTTTTACAATCTAATTAACTTATCAGAAAAGCAAAAATTTGATGCAGAATTAAAACTAAAAATAATTTCTAAGGATAAAGTGTTTTTTAAAAATAAAAGAGGAAAAATAAAACAAAAATTATGGTAGCAAATAAATGATATTTCTTCTATTTATTTGAGATTGCTCAGAGGAAGTGTTCATATTTTGAAAGAGGTGACAAAGGGAATATTATGTATCCAAAGAATCTCAATCTTAAATAGATCAGTTACTAATCATGTAAAACATCTGTTATTGTTTATTATTACCATTATTATTTTTTAATACTGTTTACAACTGATTATTCCAAAAATTCTTATAAAAAGAGATTTTATAGTAATAATTTTAGATTTAGCTGCAAAATAAACACTCTACTATTAATTAATTATGTTAATGTTAATAATAAAAAAGACGATAGTAAAAAGAAAAAAAATGTCTGCATTAAATTATTGTTTGTCTACAGTGAAGAGCTTTTGATTACAAATAATATATATATATCAGGGTCGTTCGGAATTATGTAAATACGTGTATCCGTCCGCAATTACCAAGACAAAAACTACCCAACCGATTCTTTTGAAATTTAAAATATGTAATTTTTGCATAATTTTGTTGATTTATTTCAAATTTTATGAAAATCCAATGTATGCTTCAATTACAGGGACATATACGCTGTTGAAGTTTACTACAACTTACTTCCTATATAACAGGAAGCAGATAGTATTTACAGGAGCATACAAAAGATTTCTGGCAGTATACTGTATCCAAAGTTCTGTGTACTATTACAACAAGATCTGAATAGTTTAAAAACTTCGTTATAGTATGAACGAATATCATTTGCTGCGTTTGACGTGCGAGCGATTACCGACTTGTATAAATAAGATTTAATTTAAAAAATAAGAAAAAATCAAATCACATTGAATTTGACATTAAACAATCAGTAATTACAATTGCTTGTTTAAATACTCATTTATAAAAGAAAATAAAGAATAATAAATTAAAGGAATATGTTTATATTTTTCGATAAAACTTGCTAAATAAGCAACATTAAAAACGTACCACCGTTGTACAGACGGGAAAAATATAGAAAACTTCTTATTTTTTAATCGCCAAAGTGTCTCAAAGAAAACTGGAATGACCATTTGATTGCAAATGTTTTCTCCTTTCAACTTATGTTTGAAAAATAAGCTTAGAAGGTCGTCTTATGCTGAAATTTTTACCAATGTCTGAATTTTTCGATATGGCATCACATTTCTGTCATCCTATTTCGCATTTTTCAATAAATTTTACATTAGAAAAATTAAAGAAGAAATCCATTACTTTAGGAATTATGATGAATTAACCTTTTGAAATCCTAGTGTTTCATTCATTTGTAATCGTTGCAAAGTAGATTGCAATGTGATTGAGTTATGTTTTTAAACGCTTTCGGGTCTGGTGCACTATTAATAGTACATGTCTTTTAGTAGGGTCTTATTTTGCTTTAAGAAATACTTTTGCTAATATTTACGTGTAGTAATGTTAGTGTATGTCCATGTATTTACCATATAACTTCATTTATGTTTAGGCATTTCTTAATAATGATAATTATTAATATTTGCTTCATTCTCTTTGCACCGTTTGCGATTCTTTTATTTTAAAAATATATTTCACTCTTTAAATTTAAAATTAAAGTTACTTTCCTGAAAGAATCATATGTAATAAAGCGAAAAAAGTATTAGAAATTTGTAACATAAGTTAAATCTTATTGTAATACGAAATTTTCTAAACATCTCCAAAAATTCTTCCTTAGCTTATTGTCATGTGAATATGAATTGAATAGTTCACAAAACAAAAACATTCTTTATCTTTTAGACAATTAAATATTCGTTAAACACTAATAAATTTGTTTGGTTAGCTAGTGTTAATGTTATTAACGTAAAAGTCATTTTTCTAAAAACTGAAAAAAAAAAAAAAAAAAAATCAGACTTCGAAAGGGTTAAACATAACTCAAAATCGGCTTGGCGAAAGGAGATATTATTTTTTATTTGCATATTTTAAGGATCTAGAATTCGATATATGTTAGAAAATGTATTTAAAATTCACATTTGTTTCAAAACATTATTTTAAAATAATTTTTTAAATCTATTTTTAAAAAGATAGTAATTGTAACATATAATTTTTTAAGAGGCTAGATGTAAAGAAAAAAGAAACTAAATCTTTTTAAAATGTAGAAAGAACCAGTATGCTTCGTTAGCAGGTAGAACATTATATCATTAATGATCGTTACACAACAGACGTGTATTTTGATATTTTTATGTAAATAGGCATGCATCTCTTCTTTAACCGTAGGGAAAAGCAATCAATTTTAAATTAAATTGTTATTATGATTAAGAATTTAAATATTAATTTATTTTAACTGAAAATTTACTTGGTCCAGATCTTGTAAATACTGGAAAATTATCAAACACTAACAATGAAATACAAAATTAGGCACATATTGACATAGAATTAGTATGGATAATGTTAATAAAATCTGACAAAAAGAATATAAGAGGTTATCCATTCTGATCAAATTCTAAACTCAAAAAGGTTGTCAAAAATCAAAAGAATCAAAAATGATCACATTATCTCATAAATAAAATTTCTTACCAAAAAAAAAAAAAAAAAAAAAAAAAAAAAAAAAAAAAAAAAAAAATCAAGCCAATGTTCGTTATTTTAAAATTGTATATTAACTTAGTGTTACTATTATAAGTAATGCAAAAGAAAAACGCAACAAAAAAGATAAAACCTTTATCCATTTGTTGTCAGTCTCTAAATATTAAAAAATAGGTTTAATGAAGAATTAAAAAATAAAGTTCTGTTCTTTGTTAAATGGAATTCTGAAAAGAAAAGGCGAAATTAGAGATTGTATTGTTGTAAGTTGACTTAATAATTACTAAGAATAATGGAAACGAAATGCGAAGAAAGGCATAAATCTTCAAATGAAAATCACATTTCAAATTATTATTTGCTTAAGAGGCGCAAGTGCCAATCTAGTGAAAAAGTATCCATGTTGGGACTAAATAAGAATTTAAAAAATATATATATATATATAGTTTTATTATTGCTTAAATAAAATTCTTGGCAGAAAATTTTCTTATTGTATACTTGTATATTGACGTCATATTGCTATTAATAATGCAAACGAAGTCGGACAAAAAGTATAAAAGTTATATACATGATGGCTCTAAATTCTAAAAAATGTACTTAAAAGGAAGAATTAAAGTGATGGTCTCATTGTTGTTTAACTAGAATATTTAAAAGAAAAGTCAAAGTTCATTACTAGGATATATGATTTTCTCCATAGTCCTACGGATAAAATTGAAGATGTCCAAGTTGTAATATGTCCGAGTTTGTTTGAGGAATTTCATACAAGTGCCAATCGTTATCAAATGCATCGCATTTTGTTATAGTAATGATCAACGGTTTTTACTCTACTTATCCATTTCAAACTCCAGCGTTTAATTTTATGTATTTTTTAATTTCAATTATGAATTTATATTTATAAACAAAATGATAACTGAAAAAAAATGTGCATAAAATATGAGGATACATGGCGACTTAATAAGTACATTTTTTGACAATTTTGTTAGGATCTTTTACTTTATTTTACTTTTTTTGCATTGCGAAAAACATTCAAAAGTGTAAAATAAATACTTATATTATATATATATATATTTTTTACTAATGGACTTAACATTGTTAAAAATCTTGTTCTACTTTAAACCAAATTTTGGTGCTCAATAGCTGACACCGTAAGATGGTGAAATCTTGAACCAATGTTTGGAGCTCTTGTTGAAGCATAGTTCCAACAGCTGGAACAAGGTTGAAATACGAAATTCCAAATATTGGTACGAGATATCACTATCTTATGGTAACAGCTACTGAGCATCAAAATTCGGTTCAAACTAGAGCAAAATTTTTAATAGTGTACAAGTAGTATCTTAACGCAAAGTAATTTTTTTTACGTTTTCGTATTTAAACATTTCGTACATTTTTACTGCAAGCAATTTTTATATAACATATATTTCGCTAAAAAAAAGCGCGATAAGAAACAAATCGCTATTTTGTTCAGTTCTTCTATCTGTTAGGCTCCATTTACAACAATTTCTCTCTTAGGTGCATTCGTAAATATGTAAATACGTATAGCACCTATATTTGTCGTTCAATCCGTCCGTCCGCATACACTGTAAAACATTTGTGTAACGTTACTCCATAAAACTGGTAGCAGCCTTGCTGCCTCCAATTTGGTGGAGTATTTTAACCGATATAATCGGTGTAGCATTGCAATGTTACATCAGTAATGCCTGTTTTTATTACACCATTATGTAAGTGAAAAATTACTCAATGAAGTATAAATCGTAGCTGCCACCAATTTTATGGAGTAACGTTACCACAAATGTTTTACAATGTATAACAGAGCAAAAACGACTCAACCGAATCATTTGAAATTTCAAATATATAATTGTTCTATAATTTTGTCGGGTCATTTCAAATTATATGAAAATTGAATGTATAATTTAATTACTGGGACAATCAAAAGTATTCTTTTACATTACGGCCAATGTGAAAAAAAGTTTCAACTGCATTTTGAAGCTGTTACATTCTTCCGAACATAATAAAAGCGATATGCATCTATGAAGTATACACTAAAATATACATTCTGTACAATCTGTAGTATAGAGAATATTTGTTATTAATTTACAGGGGAAAATTATTCCATTGCATAATGGTGCGAGGGTGAAACATAGTTTGGGCCCTGTTTTAATTATGTTAATGTATTTCTCATTTTATGAAATTGAATATACGTTGCTGAAGTTTACTAAAAGTTACTTCCTGTATAACAGAAACCAGATAGCATTTACAGGGACTCACAAAATATTTATGCTATTATACTGTATACTTTTACATCAAGATCTGAATATTTTTAAAACTTCGTTATAGTAAGAACGTACCTCATTTACTACGCTTGACGTGCAATTTCGAATTTGTTTTTTTTTTTTTTAAACATTGTTTATACACGTGATAAAAATTTTGTAAAGCTGTGTATCCTATCGGGTATCAAGATATTATAAGGAATTTTGGTTTATTTACGCGCCGCGTTTTTTAAGAATACTCAGAATTCGATAAACTCTAACCATGTTAATCTAAACAACCTATGAACTATTAAATCAAAATGAACTCTGTAATTTTGAATTTCGCTGATGAAATAGACAGACTAGCATTTAATTACAGAACCTATCTCTCTGACATGGATATTGCAGTAATTAACTAAATATAGTGCAAAGTTTATTCAAAACCTTGGGAAATCGAGAGTAACTGAATGAGAAACTGTTTTTGCATTATTTGCGATTCCCCAATTTCCATCACACTTCTGATTAATTAGCACGAATAACCATCGGTTTAATTAGGCATTAAAGGACGTTCCAGAACATTCTCTGTAAAGATCAGCTATACGTCTGATCTGTATTTGTGCCAAATTTCAGGACGGTCGTTAAGCTATTGAAAGTATTTATTGATCAATGATATGGAGATGTAGGATGTTGTATTTTGTAAAAAATCATTGGAGCAATAACCCAAAGAAAGTTTTTTCTTAACGGCTACTATTCATTAGCATGCAAATGGCTGGATTCTAAAACCTCTTTAAAACTACATGTCTTGATTTTCATTATTAATTAATTGTGTTCTTAAAAATTGCGATGTCAATTAAAGTTCATTTGTGCTAATATGGTCGTGCAAGTATCGTAATATATTTTTAAATTGAATTTTACTTTTATCAAGGCTGTCTAAATGAAATTGGGGGTCCTGATTTTTATTTTATCAAGTATTCAGATGTGGATAATTTCTAAATACGGAAGTGATTGAGTTATAAAATTAAATGTGATGAAGTTCTAAATCATGATCTGTTCTTACAAGCCTACATACAGCAAAAATTATATAAAAATAAAATTTCGCAATTACTATCGGATAGTTGTAACATAACTCGGGTAATTAAAGTTACTAATGTATAATATATGATTATAATATATATATAATAATAAATAATTGTTAGATATAGGAGTTAACTATGATTCATTTTATTATAAATCTACTATTTTAAATATAATTTCAAACAAGAATTTTCCTGGTCACGGCCTCCGATGATCTACCAGTAAAAATAGTATTTATTTTTATTTTTTATTAAAATTGAACATTTTTTATAATTCTCTGTGCCACTGCGATAATATATATAAATAAATATATGTATTAAAGATGGGAGAATTTTACTTTTTTTTCTATTACATTTAAGGTTTATAACTTTTTTTTTTATTTTCAAGGCGGTAATATTTTTAAATACTGCAATTACATAAGAAAGATTTTTACAATTTTACTGAAAATATTTTTTGTAAAAAATCATTCATTATTAGAGTATGTGTTAATATAAATGTTATAACTATAGATTAATGAAAATTTCGTTACCCACATAAACGAAAAAAATTACAAAATTTTAGAATAACTTTAATTTTTGAGAAAAACTAAATTGCTAAAATTGGACAAAAGAAAAAAAACTTTTTTATTGTAATGGATTGTTAACTTTTATTTTGATTCACTTGAACACAAGCCAAATTAATAAACCGAGAATCTAACAACCTCGTGAAGTTTGGAAAAAATTACTTATTTCTTAAATAGAACAAGTAAGAGTATCTTTTTGCAACTGAATATGAATACTTAACTAAAAAAAAAAAAAAAAAAAAAAAAAAAAAAAGAAAGAAAGAAAGAAAAAGAAAAAGTTTATAAATTTAAAATTAAATATGATACTGAGAAAAACAGATATCGCATAAGACAAAGTATTAAAAATCAATGATTAAAACTGAATATTTTAATACATCTTTAAAAAGTTGACGATACCAAAATTTGATCTTGTGATTTTTTTTTATTTCAAATCCGAAAAAACAATGCTCTATCTGTGAATGTCCGATTTATTTTAGTTAATTTTCAAGGGAGGTGTAGCCATAAGATTATCTTAATTGCACTACAACCTTGATTTTATTTAAGTATACCAGTCTTAGAAAAACTCTTTTACATTTTAAATAAACATCTCTGGTAATATCTTTTATTAAAAAAATTACATTACATATTCCAAAAATTTGGCTAACAACATCTGTTGCAGAAAGAGTCTTATAAACTGGGAAATTTGTGTGGGTAATATGCAACCATCTATTTTAAGGTGTCATTTTATATTTGAAAAAGTATTCTATTTTTTATATGATACTCTAAAAGATTTAATTGTTTTTATGAATAATTGTATCCTTTAAATTCGCATTCACCCCTAAAAGAAAAAAAATAATAATAACAATAATAATTCCTGAAGGGTCGATGGGATATATTATATTTCACCTAAGTTTCATTGAGATTCACACCAGAAACATTTCATTAACTTTTACCTTTATAATTTTAGGGAGAAAAGAGTTGAAAACCGATTTTTCTTATTTTGAAATAAAAATTTTCCAAATTTCCAGTGGGAATTTAGCATTGCACAAACGTAATTGCTTCCCCCTCAAATTGTTAAGGCTCTTTTTAAATCAAAAAGAGCAACTTTGTGTCACGGGTCTTAATTTATTTTTGTCCGGAAATGCATAAAACTAGTAGGTGATGTTGTTCAGAAACTATCTAATCGCACTCATTTTTCCAACTTTTTTTTTCTTTTTTGACAGACACACACAATAGGTTTTTGATAAAATAGTGTCAAAATGGGGTTTTTTGAATCGAATTTCCTCGTGGATGAAGTATAACCACTCAGATTGGTGGGGGGGGGGAGGGGGATGTGTTACTCAGGTGATCTAATTAGCTTATAAATAAATAACAAATTTATTGATCAAAAAAAGGAAAATTCCATTTAATTCCAAATCGCTTCCATAATCAGGATTTCCAATTTTATATCTTTCCGTTAAAAAGTGAATTTATGAATCTGTAAATGGTCAGAAAGTTTTGTGCTTGTTGAGCAGAGCAGTTGAGAACAAACAGCCTTAAAATAATAAGTTTTTGATAAAAGTTGTTATCAATTCTTAAGTAAATAATCATAGATTAACATCGGCGTGTGTGAAGGCCAAAACATAAAAAAAAATAACTATTTTTACAAATTTCTGACACAAAAATATATACAAAACTGCAGGTAAAACATATAACACGTAGATATCTCTTACCGTGAGCAGAATATGTCAGATTTGCGATTAAACTCTAAATTCTACGGAAATAAGTAAACTTAATAAATTCAAATAAAGTAAAAGAAAACTAGAATATTCTCTTATTATAAAAGTCTTCATATTATCAATTATAGATGTTATAAATTTATTAATGTTGCTATTAAATGATGCCTGTATCACATTATTAGTTTAATAGTCTGCATTACATGAAAATGTATTATGTATTTACCGGAGGGTCGAACCGAAGCATACTGTACATTGTACACAACATAAGTTAAAATCGCCCTTTTTTATTGAAAACTCTATAGATTTTTTACATTTAAAATATTTTTTAAAAAAATTTCTATTAATATTTAAATGAAAAATTACAATTTTGTACTCAAATGAGGCAACAGAATTTATTGCAAGTGCTGTTTTAGTATTAGCCAAATTCCAGTATTGTATAGCCGAAGAAATCGCGAACTATTTTTAGCCAAACTTTTTTATTCCCATTATTTCAGTGTTGGAGCTCGTAATATGATACATACGTGTTGAATTTGTGTTCTAATTCCATCATATTATTTATTTATTTATTTATTAAGTGTAATTTTTTCTTTGTGGAAGATTAACTGGAAGCGAAGACTGAGATATTTATTATTTTTCAAATGTAAACCAGTCAATCTTTCGTAATTGATGTATGCGATAAAAAATAGATTTTTTTAAAAAATCATGCTTAAAAATTATTTTAAAAGTCGCAAAAAATAATGAATTAACATACAGTTTTTGGATAAATTGCCTTTGAAAATACATCCCCCTCTCCCTTATTCCAATGTATAAAAATTTAAATTGTGCAATGTTTATAGAAGGAAAAAAATGCACTAGAAGCAATATTTGTTGATCGAGTCATGTCTATCGTTGATATGACTTCAGTGTTTTTTACTCATATTTATTTGCTTTATAAGTTTTTTTTTTTCATTTTTAATACTAATTATCAAAAACTATAAATCAATACTGCAATCTAATCTAAAACAACACAACGATGAAATCCAAAAAAAGAATTATTTAATGAAAATTCGTGTAATTTTATGCTAAGAGATAAAAGAATTTTACTTTATTTACATAATTGTATTTTAGGTACACAGAGTAAAATGGCAGAAATGTACAAGATAATTTGTTAATGTTGCTCCATTCAAAGACTGTTAATGAAACGCTTAAATAAAAGGGTGTTTAATTATCCCCAACGAATTTTTCAATTACTAAAGAGATATCTCTTTACAGAAGCTCCTTTTACATCGCTAAATCACTTTAGCACAAATAAGTTTTGCGATTTCTAAGCAATAAAATGCTGCACAAATAACGTCGAACAACCGAAAGACCTCGCGATTATATGCAAGAGAAATGTTTCATTAATGTAATTGTATTAAATCGCGACATTTAATAAAATGGATTATATTGATTTGGGTTGAGTTTTTTCACTTTGTTTTAACAATATAAATGATATATATTTTTTAAATTACATTATTTTTTAGATAAGTTATACAGAGTGATTAAAAAAAGTGGACAAATTGATATGACAAATCAGGCATACGACAAGGATAAAAAATCACATAGGAACATAGGCCGCAAACCACTTACTGAGTCACAAATACTGGGTGTTACATCAATGAACATCCGTGAACTCAATTTGAGTTCACGGTAATAAATTTCAGAAAACTTAAATATATTATAATAAAACATTTAACAGACATTCTCACCTTTGTTTTAAATGTGATAACACCAAACAAAAGTGGTAGAAATTTGCTTTATTCGCACCAGCAATTATGCACTTGGCATCACACATTTTGGACTATGATAATAAGTTTATATGGTATCATCAATTGCTAGAGCAATATGTTTTTAGTTCTTTTCGTAACGTTATCACATTTCACACAAAATAGGTACATATCGTTGCATTTTCATTACAACATTTTTATTTTCCTTGAAATTATTTCTTTAAAACCGGGTAGAGCTAGAAAGAAACACCCTGTATTTGTGACTCAATAAGTAGTTTGCGACCCCATTGTCACCCCTGTGTGATTTTTAATCCTTCTTGTATGCTTGATTTGTCATATCATTTTGTCCACGTTTTTTTAAAATCACCCTGTAGTTATATTGAAATTATTTATAATAATACAGTGCTCAGCAAAAGTTTAGACAATGATCGATTACGCTTCTATATTCAGAAGTATGTACTGAATATTTGTAATTCACCTGTCATACATTACTTGTGACTTATCCTTTATTCACGAACAATAAATTTTCAATTTTACCTTTTACATAAAATATAATGATAAAAAAATGAAATCAACACTGTGGCAAAAGTATAGACAATTTGTATATTTACAGAAAAATAGCTACAAATTAAAATCTAGTTGCATCCACCATTGTTTGCAGTTAGTGTAAGAATGTGACTTTTCATCGATCAAATTAAATGCTGCGTCACTTGGGCGTCTATTTTGTACCAAACATGTTCAACAGCAGTTCGAAGCTCATTAAAAGAAAAGTATAGCAAAAATTTGCATAAACATTACGACATATGATGTTACAAAGGTTTTCGATTGGATCCGGATCAGAACTACACGCCGGCCAGTTGAGATCAGTAGTATTTTCAGAGTTAAACAAAGTTCTTTTTTTTTTGTGTACAACATGAATACTTTAGATCAGCTAAAAGTTCCCCAAATGACTAAAAATTAATCTCCCAACGTATGTACGTAGCCTTGTGTTGCTCTGCAACCAAAGAATAACTCCACAGATACTCGAGCATTAAAGCAAAGTGGGGTCCAAATCATTAAAAAGTCACCTTCTTGTTGTCGACTTAAGAAAGTCCCAGGCTTTTTACGCAAGTCGTGCCAATAGTATGCCCACCCGTTTGGGCAATCCAAATTCCACTTTTTTTTTCGTTATTGAATATCACAGCGTACCATTTGGGTCCATATGACGTATGTTTGCAAGTTCATTGCAATCTCCTCAATTTGTAGCGAGATTTTAAAGCTGATTGTTTTATCATTTTCATGTAAATTGATTTACCTGTTTTTTTAATTCATCTACGAATCATGTCCGTCGATACAGAAAATCCTGACTTACTTTTAATGTGATTAGCAATCATTAGTTTTGTAAATGTCAATTTCTGGATCATTTTGTCATCTCATTTTCTTGTCACACAAGGCCTTCCAGATTACGTTTTGTTTTGAAGGAGTCATCCTTAGACTATACTTCATAGACAGACCACTTTGGGCGATTCGATGCTGCTGAAATTTCTGCAACAGTCTTCCCTTTCCATTTCAGGTTTCCTACTTCAATTACCTCATCTAACTGAATATTTGTAGCTCACAGCATCTTCACTAACTGATACTATATCGTGGTATAATTAAATACTTCAGACATGTCACATCATAACTTGGAAATTTGCATTTTTCCATGAACAGTTGGAAAAATCAAACAAGTATCTAAACTTTTGCAATATGCAAATGTTACTTTTTTCAGTTAAATTAAATATTATCTTATATTATAATCATTATTTTTACTCTACATTGTTTAAAATATATTTGAAAATAAATATAGTCATTTGTAAAACTCACGTGTTCGTATTTTTTATTTAAGGGTAAAAAACACCAGTGTCTAATCTTTTGCTGAGCACTGTATGTATACTATTATAAAGTATTTGAAATTTCAAATTTCTAAAACACCAGTTTAAACAGTAAATATATAATACTACAAGAGATTTCATTATTTGTTTTTAAATAAAATACCTTATAATTCCTAAATTTCTTAAAGAAAAGCAAATCAGTTTTGAAATTTTAGATATTGTGATAGATTGCAGATCAATTCAGAACTTTCTAAATATTTTTGATTTAAATACAACTTTTATATCTAAAGATAAAGCTCAAGTTGAATATGTAGTGCTACTATCTTTGAATAAATGCAGAAATTGTTTAGATTCTATGCTACCACTAAATAAAACAAATTTTCTACATTTGTATTTTTATAGATACTTTATAATGTAATAGAAGTGTAGAAAACTGAATCATAGATAAGTATTTAAAGGTATAATTTAATTATCTCACGAAAACATGTGTTTGAAATTTTTTAGTCAATGTATTGGCCCCTTACTTTTTTACTCTATAATATTCCTTTCTTCATTTTTTTCGTGAAATAACTATCAAAATCTTGTAAATATAATTTTTCAAAACAGAAAAAGAACGCCCTGACTGTAAAATGTAAAATTTAATATTATCTTTGAAAGGATAATTTAGTTAAACCTATTAAATTTTTTTAACCCGTAAGAAAAATATAAAGGCAAACTAAAAGAAATAGGGGGATAAATTTCTCATTTCGATATATAAAGAGGGAAAAAAATCTTACTTTTTCTTGTCTTCATAGATTTTCAGAGAGCTTGAGTAATTGTGTATTGAAACATGTGCTTAATATAAAAACAACGACAGTCGGAATGTTTTTATCCATTTGACACTAATTAACATTAGCATAAGTGGAACAACCAAATGCTAATAGACTTTTTGCGAATATATTTTTTTAATGAAAAATGTTGTTTAAAATGTATGTTTTTGATAGTATCGCTCCTTCAATTATTCTAACTCTATAATATTATTTTTTATCGCTATTTTCCTTATTCTTTGTTGAACAAATATCAAAATCGTGTAAAAATAATACTTAACAGCGGAAAAAAAACCTGTACCTGTTTTTAAAATGTAGAAAATTGATGTTATTTGATTTTATTACCGAAATATAATTTGCTTAATGCGATTAACAATTTTCAGCCAGCAAGAAAAAAGATAATGGCAAATTAAAAGAAACATAGGGATAAATTTCAGTTCTTATTTTCTCATATATAATGAAAGAAAAAATCTATTTTTTCTTGATAGATCCTGAGAGCTTGTATATTTTTATACTGAAACGTGTACTTCATATAAAAATAACAAAATTCTCAAAGTATTTTATTCATTCAACACTGATTAACCTTACTCAAATTGACAATCACATGCTAGTAGATCTTTCACAATTCTTTTTGTTTGTTTATTTGTTTGTTTTTCAATGTGAAAAAATGTTTAAAAATTTATTTGTTTTAATAGTAATATGTTACAATTATTATATTTATTTTCATACAAACATAATCTTTTAACTGCAAAAAAAGTACTTGTCTTTAAAATGTAGCAATCAGATATGTTTATGAAAAGATGATTTTCTTAAATCAATTAACATTTTTTAGTCTGAGAAAGAGAAACAAAATGCAAAATCAAAGAAGTAGTATGATAAATTTCAATTCTTATTCCTGTACATAAAGGGGATTTTTTTCCTTCGTATATTCTAACCCGCTCATAGAAAAAAAAATCTCCTGTCCTTAAAGTTTAACAATTTATTAATATGCTCCACTGTAAAAAAAAAAATAATAATAATATTAAATAAAATAAAAAATAAAAATAAATAAATAAATAAATAAATAAATAAATAAAAATAAAATATTAAATTTAAAGCAAAATTAGATGTAATAAAAAAATTTTTACGGCACATTTTTACTGCAATTTTTACGGCAAAAACCGCTGGCAACATTGCCGCTTGCAGTTTTTGCCGTAAATTTATCGGATTTTTTTTACATTGTTGAGGTAGGATAATTTACTAAAAGAGAATCATTAATATTTAAATTTATAAGATAAAAAAAAGCATTTAATTTTAGTTGTTATTTCAACCTTGAAAGAAAAAATAAACATTTTTTTTTAAAACTTTATAAGTGAACGTACATACTTTCTGCGCTAAATACCAAACAATGATCAACGCAAAATTTTGATATAGTCAGCTACAATTAATATTGACATAACTTTGATTAACGAAATGTCTCACCATTCTTTTTTAATGCAAAATATGGTTAAAACTTTATTAAACAGTCCAATAATGCATCATAGTAAAAATAATTGCTACTGAAACTGATGATAATCAGATAATATTAAGATAAAATACATTAGTCAAGACTGGATTGAGATAAAATTCTTAACATATGTTCCAACAATCTTTTATTGAAGTACAATTTTCACAAATGGAATTATAAATTATTTTCGATTGATTTATAGATTCTACTCCACTCAAAAGAAAAAAAAAATCCATTCCTGCCCTTAAACGTTAACAATTTGTTAACGAAAAGTTAATTTAACTGACACGAATCATTATTTCTTTTTAATTATAGGATATAAAAAATAAAGCATTTAATTTTAATTTCTATTTTAATCTTGAAAGGAAAAATTATATACATATTTTTTTTTAATTTTATAAGAAAACGTGCATAATTTCCACTCTAAATATGAAACAAAAATTATCGGAAAACTTTGATCTACTCAACTACAATTAATATTGACATAATTTTGATTTAACGAAATGTTTCACCCTTTTTTAAATGAAAAATACGGTTAAAAATTTTATTTAGCAATTCACTAATATATCCTAATAAAAATAATTGCTACTGAAAGTGATGATAATCAGATAAAATTAAGATGGAATATATTAATCGAGACTGAATATGAATCAAATTCTCCAGCATGTATTTCAACAATTTTTCATTGAAATAATAATTTCACAAATTGAGTTCTAAGTTAATTTCAATTTATTCCGAGATTCTACCCCGCCCACAGAAAAAAACATTTACTCCTGCCCTTAAAAGGTTAACAGTTTTTTATTATAATTGCGAAAAGATGTTTTACTTAAACTGAATCATTAATATATCTTTAAATTATAGAATAAAAAATAAAGCATTTAATTTTAGTTTTCCTATTTTAATCTTGAAAGGAAATAATATATATATATATATATATATATATATATATATATATATATATAAACTTTATAAGATACGGTGTAAATTTTCTACTCTAATTATGAAATAATAACCATCTTAAAGTTTTTATCTACTCAACTACAATTAACATTAACATAATTTTGATTTCCGAAATGTCCTATAATTTTGTTTTTTATGAAAAATATGGTTAGAAAACTTATTTAATAGTTCACTAATATATCCTGTTGAAAATAATTGCTACTGAAAATGATGATAATCAGATAAAATTAAGGTAGAATATATTAATCAAGACTGAATTGGAATAAAATTCTCAACTTGCATTTTAACAATCTCTTATCGAAGTACAAATTTCACAAATTGAGTTTTAAGTTAATTTCAATTAATTCATAGATTCTACCCCGCTCATAAAATAAATAAATAAATAAAAAATAAGATTAATGATTTGTTATTATGTTTGCGAAAAGATAGTTTATTTAATTCGAATCATCAATATCTTTAAATAATAAGATTAAAAAAATAAGGAATTTAATTTTAGTTTATACTTTAGTCTTGAAAAGAAAAAATAAATATGTATAATTTTAACTTTATAAGAGAACGTTTATACTCTCCACTCTAAATATAAATAATGACCATCACAAAACTTTGATCCACTGAATTACAATTAACACTGATATAATTTTGATTAGCGGAATATCTCACCATTCTTTTTATCAATGAAAAATGTGGTTAGAAGATTTATTTAATAGTTCATACAGGTAATATAGCCAGGTAAAAATATTTGCTACTGAAAATGATGATAATCAGATATAATTAAAGTAGAACCAAGACTGAATTGAAAAAAAAAATTCTTGGAAGATATTTTAATAATCTCTTATATAAGTTCAAAATTCACATATTGAATTCTAAATGAATTTCAATTGTGATAACAAAAGTATTGGTGACCGAGTTTTTTAAAATTAGCCGCGCTTAAAGTTGAAAATCCTTATGAATAATTGCAAACATTAAAAATTTAAGAAAAATCAAAAAATATGTTACTTGAAATAATATCCTATACTATACGATCTGCAATAATTTCTAGTCTTATTTCAAGCACTGAAACCCAACCCAGTTGTCTAATTATTGTTGACAAAAGAGTTGTAGCATGCACAATGATGGGCTTGATGAATAAATTTATTCTCAATTCACCGTGAATAAAATCATTTAATATTTCATTGTAAATAATTTCAAGTATTTAAATATAAGCCAGAAAAAATCTAACCCATATTAAAAGTAAAATATGTATTTTAAAACATATTTAAGCCGTAAGGACTATTACTTGTACCTAATATAAACACTAAAATGATACTTTTTGTATCAACTCGCACAAAATCACTGTTACCTAAATGAAGCGGAAATTGGTCAATAAAGCTATCAAATGAGCCTAATCATAAAATACTTTGCAATTGTTTTGATGGAAGTCTTTTAAAGAAATAAATATATTCTGTAATTTGTTACTCTTTCCTTTCATATTTTGAGAACAGATATCGTAGTATTTTATCCCAAACAGAAAAATCTGAATATCTGACTTAATCATTACATCCAAACAAATCACATTCCCCCAATATTAAGGGAATAATTTTCAAAATCAAATGCAAAGTGTGAAATGTATAAATTTATTAATCTTTCCTTAATATTATAAGACTGGTATTGTATCTCTATTAAAAAGAAAATCTTAATATCTGATTTTACAGCTGCATCAAGACGAATTTTATTTCGGCAGTAATAATATCTCATTTCACTAAATTAGATACAAAATACCATACCCGTAAATTTGTATTAAGATTAAATTTATCCCTTCCTCTTTTTATGAGACTAAATTTACAGCATTGTTCTAATCAAAAATATGTAACGTTTCATTATATTACCGTATCCAGACGGAATTCATTTCAATAATAATAATAAGTAATAACATAGATTCCAAAGTTAGCCATAGAATGTCGAACAAATAAATATGTACGATATATATATCCTTTACCGTTTGATTTTATAGTTTGTAACTAATTGTTATTGTGTTCCTTTTGGAATTAAAGGGGAGTGGAAAGGGGAAGAATTCCGAGATTATTAAATGTCCCATTCCTACAATATTAATGACGTAGCTTATAAAATTATACACAAAACATAGAAGCAATAAATCAGCGCCATGAATCCATTAACCCTTTATCTTCATTGCCCGAGACTGAATACTCTAGCATCCCGTTCTGGGGCAAAAAAAATCCGAACATCCGATCTTATCACTGTTTCTACTCGAACCCCAAAATGAAACCGAAACCCACTTACCTTTTTTTATATGCCGGACTCGTCTCCACGCGGTCTCACGTTCGTCTGCCGTCGGCAATACCTCGTGTGCTCATCGACTACGTCTTCGGATCACTTTCGGATAATGTCGGGAGCCCTTCTATATCTTTCGGTTGCCGCATGGCAACTGATCCATCCTAGAGCGGGCCGTCGAAGGAAACTGACTAAAGGGGGCGGCCAATTTTACCTCGCGCATGCTCTTCTTAGGGGGGCGTGTTGTTAGTTTGTTGGCAGAAGAAAACTTTTTTAGTCATATATCTTATTTTTTTTCTTAGTCTGGAAGTTTTTGCTCTTGCTCCGAGAGATTTTCGGGAGATTTTTTTCCGGTTTCCATACAAGCGATTGTTACGCGCCAGGGCGCCACCAAATTTAAGGTAATATTTAAGGTAACATTTAAACATCTATTTTTTAAGAAAATATCTCAAATTTTAAGTAAATGATAGTAAAAATTATTGCAAGCAGCATAGGAATAAAAATTTGTTAAAAGGTAAAATAAATAAATAATAATAATAATAATAATAACAGAAGTAAAAGTTTTTCTGAAGGAATACTTTAGAGAAGTGTTGTAAAGCAGATTTTATTACACTGAAAAACATGCGAGATGAATAATATTAAATATAATTTCCTCTTAAGACTTTATAAGGCATTCACAAATTAAGATCTCTGTAACTTAAGCACATTAATAAGTACTTTAAATCCATTAATTCCTTACCTTTGATTTTCAGGAACAGATTATTGTAGCATTCTGTCTCATGGTAAACCTTTATCATCTGATCTTATCATAGCATCCAGATGATTCTTATTTTCACGACATTAATGACATAGTTCTCTAAGTCCCTTCCAATTCTGAGATAAAATTCTGGATTTTTTTCGGTTTCCCTTTATAGAATTACAGCGCACTAGGGGGAGGGGGGGGGGGGTCTGAAAAATTTAAAATAAGTTCATAGATCTGTTTTTTTTTAAAGTTGTTTAAAATTTGAAATCAATGAAACTAAATCATTTAAAGCAGCATAGGTCATCAATTATAAAAAAAAAATACTCCAGAAAGATTATTAAAGATGGTGATGCAGAATTCACAAGAAAATTGGTACTAGGCTTATTAATCTACAAAAGTGTACAACACATTTATGCACTATTTTAAAAACTCATAAACATAAGTTAAATTTCTCACAATTAATTTACAAAGCTAATATTAACACGAATATATGTATGTATTAAAAAGTAGATTAGTCTATAATTATATCATCCAAGTGTTGCCAATAGTGAGGCATTATCTGTAATTTGGTGTTGATCCAGCAGAGTCAAATTATGGCAAATACGGAATTTCTGCCTAACAATTAACTGTGATAATCATCTTCATAAAGTTTGAATGATCTTCTGTAGCAATGAAACAAACTTTTCTTCATAAACGAATAAATTAGATTTAGGATGATTAAAAAAACAGAAGGGGTTGTGCAAATGTAACGTTATCAACTCTTTGGTAATTTTGGTCTCCTCTATCCCTTCCGATATTATACATTAACATCCCTCGACCTTCTTACCCCCCCCCCCCCAGGTAATGATATCATTACCAAAGCCTAAAAGACTTCTGATTTTTAGAATTTCTTTAGAATATTTTATTTGTTTGGAATAATATACAAAACTAATTACACTTACTTTTCCCATACTTTAATGATTCAAATGAAGAGAAATCAATACATTATCACTTTATATCAAATAAAACTTAAAAGAAATACTTATTATTTGAAAGAATGTCATAAAAGCCTTTTGTTACATAATGCACTCAACAGTAATAAAGTCTTGTTGCACTTGCCGAAAAACAGAGGAGGGGAGGTAGCAGATAGAAATTCTTATCCACAAAATAAGTGGGACAACATTCTTTCTCTTTCTCTTTTATTTATTAGTAAACACAAACTTCATTTCAAATGTACTTCACATATAATTTCTCGAACCTTGTTTATATATGCATACACATATGCAGAAGAATAGCAATGTCAAACGTCGTAGTATTCGATACTTTAGAATTAAATATTTTCTGATAATTTAGTGATTTTTAATAATAATTTTGTATTTTCATAAAAGTAAGTAACCAACTAAAAACAGGTAACATGCTGTTTTGAACCAAAGTCCATGTTGCAATTAAGAAGAGAAAACTTTGATTGGATCAAAAGTGATATCAATATCTAAAGACAACTCCTACCCACCCACAGATATCTTAAGATATCATGTGCCAGATTCCCCTTTTCCCCTAAAATGATAACGTTATATACGCAAGCACCAAAGATTAAAAAATCCCTATATTTATCGAATATTCTAATTTTTGTGAAATAGAATAACCGATAGTACAAAAAATCCTTCAAAGCTGATATATAAATAAATAAAATTAAGTTTTTAATACATTTTTGTAGAAAAAAATCTTAACGAAATGCTCACGATCCCATAAACTTATGGAATAAATTTTGAATGAAACATATTTTTTCTTTTACCAAGAGCCCTTTTTGTAGCTATGGGGGAGGGAGTATATTTTGAGATTCCCAGTAAAAGAATTTCAGATTTAAGGGGCTACTTCAATCAAATGAAGAGATTCGTTTGCAAATACTAATCCTATGGAAGTAATTTATAGAAATATCTCGGTTGCATTTCAATATTTTTCAATGATTTTTTTGCATTGGATAGCATAGATTGATCTGAATGCAGGCCATTTTTTATTCTTTCGATTTTGGTTGAAGATATTTTTTATGAGTGTGCTTTTGCTTTCGAAACAGGATCTGAAAATGAAAGCGTCCTCATAAAAAATATCTGTAAACAAAATCGAAAAAGTAAAAAACGGCCTGCATACAGATTAATCACAACTATATAATGCACAAAAAAAAAAAAAAAAAAAAAAAAAAAAAAAAAAAAGGAAAAGAAAAAGGAAAAGGAAAAGAATCATTTAAAAATAATAAAATGCAACTGAGATATGTTTATAAATTTCTTCCATAGGATTAGTATTAGCGAATGGACTTTTTTCATTTGATTGAAGTAGGCTCTTCTGAAATCTTTTGGGTAATTTTCTCCTCGAACTACTTCTTGAATAAACTCTACCTTGGAGTATATTCAAGCCAATTTTGTAATCGTGACCTTCCTATCTTTAGGTCTGGATTGCCGATATACATCCAGACTATGATTAATGCAATGCAGATTCAAAGTCCAGACCAATATACTTCAACTACCATTTGGTTAGCATTACTTTAAATCATCCAGCATCCGCAGAACACTCATCCAAATTATGCTCTTGTACTTTTTGTTGTTAATCTATAGTTGCTTCGTTGTTTAATCCTTACGTAAGAATTCTCGTCACTTCCCTCTTCTCCTTGTCAGAAAAAAATAAATAAACACTGGACACCCCCCCCCCCTTCCTCACTGCTTACGTAATCCTTGAACAACCCCATTTTTAACGAATTGATGTTTTAATTAACTGTTTTTAATGTTATTTTTAATTTGTTTATTAAATGAAAATTTTTACTTCGAGGCATGATTTCTTCAGCAATTATCCACATATCATCTTCTTAGATGTAATGAGTGAGGGCACGTATTAGTTTGAGGGCGTTTTTAAATTTCTAAGAAAAGGATAATATAAAGAAAAAGATATTTTTTTTCTTAATCTCTCTAATTCTCTCTTTTTCGTTATTCATCTACGCCCACTCTTATTTAAACTAAAAATTTCATTTTTCTCCTGAAGATATGTTTTTTTTTTTTTTTCACTTTTTTTGCAATTTTTTTTTCCAGATTATGATGTACCAGGATCTTTCAGATTCCAGTTAAATTCATCATCTAAAAAATATGTATTTTTTTTCAACTGATATTGAAGGTGAAATTAATTAATTTGCGTATTATTGATGGAACAGTCGAAAGAAATCTTAAGGTTATAAAAATATGGAATTAAAAGTAGGAAACATTCATTTAAATACCCTTTGAGCTCTGATAAGTGAATTTTTCCCTTACTTAATTTCAATCTCTGAATGTCACATTGTCACTGGATGATTCAACCAGGTTTATTTGAAAATGATTTAGTGCATTTTCTTTCGTGTATATTATAAAAAGTCGAATGTTCTGTTTACAAAATACTGGTGCCAAAGTGGCATTTGGGTATTTTGAAGAAATTCAACACCAGAGCTTAATTCTTCACTGCACCGTGTGTCACATCCGGCACATATCTAAAACATTGTAATTCTCATAATGTGTCATGAATTTGGCGAATCTGATCACTGTAACTGATCAAGAACAGTCGAAAGAATGGAATGTCACTTCTTTTGTCCATGTCACGTGGCTGCATTTTATAAAAATTAAGAATTCGGAAAAAATAAATAAATAAATAAGTTTATATCAAGACTATAATAAATCGAATCTTTGCTTGATTCGAACTAAACATGAAGTCCCGAAATTGTTAAGGGCAGAATAACGGTAAAATTTTTCATTTATTCGAACTCATTTTCTCTCGGTTTATTTTATTTGACAATCCCGACTTTTCCTTTTTCTTTACTTTCACAAAGTCTTCAGATACTTAAAATAACTTTCCTTCTTTCATTTTTATCAGAATTGTTCTGAAACTAGTATACATATAATTCCATTCATTTGATACCCGCTTTCTTAATGTCCCGTCTGTCCATCAATGACACCTCTAACCCTTCTTCCGCTGTACTTGTTCCTAATCCCTTAATTAGTTTACGTATTTATATCTTTTAATTTAATATTGAGTCATATTCTAACGATAACGGCGAAATAAATTTAAAAAAAAAATACTATAACATTAATTCCTTTGTTATAGCACATCTTTAAACACGTTTTTTTCTCATACTTTCAGAATTAGAACTCTGGATAATTCGAACATTTCTTGTGGTCCCTACGAGTTCGAATTAACGAGAGCCGACTGTATTAAAGCAAAATTTACTTTTATTATTCTTACTAAATATTTAAAAATATTAATATAAAGAAAGTTGTTGAGTGTTAAGCAGATTAAATTAATTAATTTAAGTCCATTCAATTACGAAATATAGCAATTAGGAACACAATTATTAAAAACTCTAACTGTACATATATACGCCCTAAAATATCAAATTTTAGCAAAAAAAATTTTTCCATTATTGACCGATGTAGATTTCAAATATTTTTTTTCATAAAAATAGAAAAAAATGTGCAGCGAAGGGTTATAGAGTTAATTTAGATATATTTCAGATGAAGTTAGTGGCAATTAGTAGTACTTGTTTACCCTTTAACGTTCATTGGTTTTCATTGGTTTCGCCACGAAACCACAAAATTTTAATTCCGATACGTAACACTGACACCGGTATTTTTATCTAGAAATATCCCTTTTATTTTGTATGTGAAAACACGTTTTCTTATTTAAAAATATATTTGTTCTTAATTACCGGTGTCATTCATTTATTTCGACATCTTAACAATGAAAATGCTATGATCGTTAAAGGGTTAATAAGACAATTACAGCCAGCATTCTGAAATTCTGATGAATTATGTCAAAATATATTTCTTGTAATAATATTGTCTTCTTTTGAATATTGAAAGATGAAAAAAAGTGGCATTTAAATGTTCCAGAATCAAATGCATCCAAATCCAATATATCTTGAAACACTATTATCTATTTTTTTATGGAATCTTTTGGCAGAAAATATTATAAAATAAATAAAAAATAATAATGATAAAATCATTTTCTTATTATCACTATTATATCATGTAAATTTATAATCTCTATAAATAAAAGGAATTCCGAGGATAATTAATTAATTGAGGCACAGATAGGCTCTCATCCTCTATACCTTTTATTTATAGAGATTTTACACAGCTTAGGTAAACGCAGAAGAAATATAAAACAGATAATGTATTTATCACAAAAAATCGTCTGCTAAGAAAATCTTTTTTCATTTTGAACTCTATAAATAAAAGGAATAAAGCAGAAGAAATATAAAACAGATAATGTATTTATCACAAAAAATCGTCTGCTAAGAAAATCTTTTTTCATTTTGAACTTCTATAAATAAAAGGACAGATAGGCTCTCAAACAGTGAATCGTCGAATATAATTGAAGAACAAATGGAAGAACAAATGGAAGAACAAATGGAAGAACAAATGGAAGAACAGATGGAAGAACAGAAAGAAGAACAGATGGAAGAACAAATGGAAGACCTCTTCATTAACAATAAAAAAAGATATGCAAACGAAACCCCAGAACACCGATCAAACATATCTGCCGGAAACTGACGAGACATGGCACAGAAACGTGAATGTGTGGGGTTGTAGAACTGGCATTCAGATAGTCTTCGGGCTACTGAGGGCGGGCAACCGTCTAGTTGCAATAAAAAAACTTATAAAGATGTTGAAGAAACTGTAAAAATTGTTAACTAGAGGCGATCTTCTTTTTAAGCGGTTTCTTTAAAACATATTGGGAATAGTAAATAATTTAATTATGTTCCATTTCTCTGATGCTTTGATTTTACCAAATCCTTGCATTGGAAATAATGTTTTTGAAGTACACATCAGTCGAAAAAGTTTTTTGCCTAAATTATAACCTCTTAGAATTCAGAAGACGAGAAAAAAAGGAAATTTCAAATGATAAAAATAAAAATAAATAAATAAATAACAAAACTGTATTTTAACAAATTACAACGACTATTTGGAAAATTATATTTTCAAAGACTCAAATTTTAAAGCCTTTTCTATATTTAAATTAATAATAATAATAAACATCATTTTTAGGATTATCATTACGAGTCATATATTACGTACACCATGCATTAAACATTAATATTCCCAAACCAATCGTAAAAAAAAAAAAAAAAAAAAAAGGTAGTTTATAGATATACAATTTTAATTGTTTAAAATGTGCATTTTTATTTGTTGCAATTAATCAGACTGACTTCTGAACGCCTCATATTACGTACGACATGCATAAGCAAATTTTATATGAAATTTCAGTTTTACAAATTTCGGAACTGCAAATTTTTTAAACTTCTAAACATCGCACATTTTAAATTTTTACATCGTTGCGTAGAGAAAAAAATGCACTTTGAAATGAAATTTGTTTGAACTATTTATCACAATTTGTTTTCAAATTATTATTTTTTTTAAAAGTTTTTATTACATTTTTATTATTGTGGAAACAGAAGTACCGCATTTATTCGTGTATAACGCGCACGCGAGTATAACGCGCAACCCGTACTTTGGAAGAAAAGATGGCGATTTTTTATAATTTCGTATATAACGCGCACCGTAAATTTTATATGCAAATCAATAAATAATTCAATGAATTTCAGTAAAGAAAGACGAAACATGCATTACATCAGACAGAAAACAAAGCAAAAATGCATTTTTAGACTTCGGGTAGGGAATGAATGATGGCAGTGAGAATTGCTAATTATCGTTTAATTAATGTTACTAGCTCTGTTGTATAACAAAAATGCAAAGACTGTAAACAAGATGCAATGTTATACTTCAGTTAACCCTTTCCTGCACGGGCAAATTTTGTAGTAAAATGAGTAATTATCGACTACCACCGGGATTTGCAAACGACTTTTTTAGAAATTAAGAATCCCTTAATTTAAGCTTTCATCGTAAAAGCAAAATTTTACTAAAATATTACTGGTGCCGTTTACAAGTTTCAAATTAAAATCAGGTATCCCAGACCGGGCACAGTGTGCCGGAAAGAGTTAAGTAAGATTTTCTGAGTAATTATGTCTTCTTTAAATGCATTTCATGATTCATATGCGTATCGTGTGATTACATCCAGCAGTAAAAAATATTCCGTGCATGACGCGCATCTAGGAGTTTTACCCTAGTTTTTAAAAAATAGTGCATATTATACACGAGTAAATACGGTATCTCATTTTTTAACATTAAACATGGACAAATTAGAAAACGAATAAAATGAAATAAGTTGCGAATTTCAACCAATAAAAACATTCAGATATGCTTCAGATTTCCCAATTCTCTACTGAGGACAACAACTATTTTCCAAATAGTTAATAAATAAATAAATAAATAAATAAATAAAAAACACGCCAACATTAACTGATGCTGCCAGTCTGAAGCCTGGATAAAGAGGGAAAATTTTCGAATAGCCAGAAATATTTTTTAAATTGACTATTCATTTCTCTGAGTTGTTTATCCGAACAAGGGTTGGCTTTCACTTGTTCGGATTCTCGGGGCTCTACTATAATACTTAGGAATACAGAAATTCAAACTAATGACATTTAAAACACGTATTATCCTCCCTGGTTTTCAAATAAGTTAGAATCAAAATGTAAAACTAAATTAAAATGAGAACTTTACATGATAGATAAAATCCAATAGATAACACTTTTTTTTTCTTTTTTTTTCTCAATAAGTGTTTTATAAAAGAAGACTTTCTCTCTTGTCAAAGATAGCATATTTTCATATCACGTTGCACTGAAATGTTCTTCATTTTTTTGACTGATAAATATTTCCCATTCATTTTTAATGTCAGTGTTGATTGATACGGTCGCCCACTTTTACGCTCTATGTGTCTTCAGTGGCTGATAATATAAATCCTTATCAATGAAAAAAACTAAATAGAACTCATTGAATCCAAAATGCTACGTTTCATTCATGTTTAATATCGCTGATAATGTGTGTACACACCAATTATCTTTTTCTTACGTCTTCTAAATTCGATTAATTGTAAAAAGCACGTCATATGTAGTAAATGAGGTGCGTTAGTAATGAAAGGAAGTTTTGAAAATATCCAGATCTTGGTGTAATAGTATACAGCACTTCGGATATTGTATAAACATCTGAAATTTTTGTGTGTCCCTGTAAATATTAAATCAAATTCTATTTACAGAAAATATGCGTTAGTAAACCTCAATAACGTATATCAATTTCATAAAATGTGAAATAGTTTAATATAATTAAAACGTGCCCCAAACAATGTTATATCATTACGCAATGAAATACGATTTGTGTGACCTTGTAAATTAATAAAAAAAAAATTCTTTGCACAATACATTGTACATAATGTATATTTTAGTAGATACTTCATATATGCTTATCAATTTTACTATATTCGAAAGAGTGTAACATCACCAAAGTGCACTTGAAACATTATTTTTTTCCATTGGCCGTAATGTAACGGAAAAATTTTGTTTGTCCTTGTAATTGAACTATGCATCCAATTTTCATAAAATTTAAAATGGCTAAATTTTCTAAATTTTCACATCATTTTCATAAATTTTTAAATGAAAAATTATACAAAATTATGTGTTTTAAATTTCAAACGATTCTGTCGGGTAATTTTTGCAGTGTTATATGCGGGCAGACAGACAAACAGGCAGACCAACGAACAGACGGACGGACTGAACGACGTCTATAGGTTTTACCTATTTATGCAATTACAAAATCACTTAAAAATGGATTCTTATATCTAAAAAAATCACTGAGGTTGCGGTCTAAAGAAATGTGAAATTAATCCAAATTCAATATTTTAAGAAAAAGAAGGTCATTGTTTTAAAATTCTACTTAATTATACAGTCGATCTCAATATGAGAAGCAAGAGAATATTATGTTTCTTCTGTAAACCTTTGCTTTTAAAACTCGTCTCAAATTCAAAGGTTTAATTTTAGGGCATCAATTTTAATTAATTTTTGTTCGGATAATCGTGATCTATTGTTGTTATTTAGAAACTATGTTTTTTTGGGAGGGGGGGGGGATAAATACAATAAATTTCTTGGAAAATAGTGTCAAAGTTGGTTTTTTAAACCAAATTTCCCGATGAAAGCAGAAAAACCGGTCAACGAAGCGAGAAAAAATCTTGCCACGCGATCAAAAACGCTTATAACTAGAGTGGTAATTTATTCATCCAAAAGCAGAAAAGTATTTCGATTCCAAATCGCTCCCGTAGTCTGGACTGCCAATCTTTATCTTTTGCGCTTAAAAATGTATATGAGATTTTGTCAGAAAGTTTCGCAATCATTAAGCAATGTACTTAAGAACAACGTAAATACCTACAAAGATAATTAAATCGTTAAAAACAAGCACTAACTAAACATATTACTACTATTAACTACTCTAATTGGCTCAATGATATGCGGGTAGACGGACAGATGGGCGGACAGACAGACGGACGGACTGAGCGACGACTATAGGTGCTATACATATTTATATGATTACGAACGCATCTAAAATACTGAATGTAGTTTAAATGACGAACTATTCTAACAAATTGCTTGTTTTAAACTTTTGCATTCCGTCGTCGCTACTACGGCGACATGGTGATGTAGGTTGAAACTCCGTTGTCGCTACTGCGATAACATATTTTTTTTTCAAAATTAATTTTTGTTACCAGTAATAAAAGAAAAGAAAATGTATCTTATTTAATCAGATTTTGATATTGTGCATAGTCAAATTGAGTAACTTTGGCCAGGAAGAGAAAAAAGATTAAATCTGCTGCATCACTTGAATTATCGGCAAAGTTTTGGTCTCAAAATATAGGTAGCAGAAGTAGCGTGAAGTTGGCAGATCTTTGTAAATAATTCGTCAGTGTTCCACCGTGACAGCAAGGATCAAATCTTCTTAAATGTGGACCAAAATTACCTCAAATTTGGGCCAGTGTTAGCCCAATTTACTGCATTTGAAGGAACCTTCGTTTAAAAAAGTGGTGAAGACCGAATAAAATTTGTGTAATAACGGGGAGTTGCCGGTAGCCCACACTCAAAATGACGCGGAGTTGATGGTAGCGCTTACTCAAAATGACGTGGAGTGCAAAGGGTTAATCGTGCTTTCATTTTAGATGCATTCTTATAAACGAGTTTGACTATACCTGCTTTTTTATATGCAGTTTTGCCTCTATAGGTATATTTTTAATGCATTATTTTAACTTCATCCTAAAAAATTTCTTCTCAGTACTTTTATTGAATGAAAATTTAAACATGTCTGTTACGGATAGGTATTACACGTAGAAGGAAACAGGAACAAAATGAGAATACCTGCATTAAACTTAATACGAAGGTTAGCACTGTAAAAAAAGAACTGCAGTTTTTCCTGCACTGTAAAAAAAAAAAAAAAAAAAAAAAAAAAAATACGTGTGGCATTCGAGGATTGCCGCGGTAAAGCTATTGCATAGCATTTTTTATCAACTTATGCAATTATAATTAATTATTTATTTTTTATTTATGCAGTTTTTTTTTTTTTTTTTTTTTTTTTTTGTCTTTGATATTAATTCAAATTACACTTTTTGAGCGTGATGACCAATAACAATTTTTTTTTCTTTTACTGAATAAATGAGAAATTAATATCGTTCAAAATATTTTTATTACCTTACAATACATGTAGGTTAATCAGGAATGTTTATCATTGAAACTATACGTTTATGTAGCTGAAATAAAAAACATAAGTTTGAGACTTGATATTCTCAAAATATCTGAAAAATACCGCGTCAATGTCTGCCGAAGTCTACCGAAGGATACCGTGCCGAAGTCTGCCAAACTGAAGCGACGTTAGCCGGAGTGTTAGGTTTTTTTTTCTCGTTACGGAATTTCTAGATTCTTTCGCCGCGCTCAAAGCCCGCGATAAAAGCTATGCAATAACTTAATAAATTACCAAACAAAATTTGGCCGCACTACGAAAATTAGATCGCGAGTTATAAGCATTTTAAATTTTCCGAACCTCACCATGGGGGTCTCCTGTCACTAAAAATTAACACTTTCTCATAATAAATTACTAAACAAAATTTGGCCGCACTACGAAAATTAGATCGCGAGTTATAAGCATTTTAAATTTTTCGACCCTCATACTGGGGGATCTCCTGTCACAAAAAATTAACACTGTTTCATAATAAATTACCAAAAAAAATCTGGCCGTGCTACGAAAATTGATCGCGAGTTATAAACATTTTAAATTTTTCGACCCTCACAGTGGGGGGGTCTCCTGTCACCAAAAATTAACACTCTTTCATAATAAATTATCAAACAAAATTTGGCCGCGATACGAAAATTAGATTGCGAGTTATAAGCATTTTAAATTTTTCGACCCTCACCGTGGGAGGTCTCCTGTCACCAAAAATTAAAATTGTCTCATAATAAATTACCAAACAAAATATGGCAGCGCTACGAAAGTTAGACCGCGAGTTATAAGCATTTTAAATTTTTCGACCCTTACCATGGGGAGTCTTCTGTCACCAAATATTAACGCTGTCTCATAATAAATTACCAAACAAAATTTGGCCGCACTACAAAAATTAGATCGCGAGTTATAAGCATTTTAAATTTTTCGACCCTCACCATGGGGGATCTCCTGTCAACAAAAGTAACACTGTCTCATAATAAATTACCAAACAAAATTTGGCCGCGTTACGAAAATTAGATCGCGAGTTATACGCATTTTAAATTTTTCGACCCTCACTGTGGGGGGGGGGGGGGGTCTCCTGTCACCAAAAGTAACGCTGTCTCATAATAAATTACCAAAGAAAATTTGGCCGCACTACGAAAATTAGATCGCGAGTTATAAGCATTTAAAATTTTTCGACCCTCCCCATGGGGGATTTCCTGTCACCAAAAATTAACACTGTTTCATCATAAATCACCAAAAAAAATTTGGCCGCGCTACGAAAATTGATCGCGAGTTATAAACATTTTAAATTTTTCGACCCTCACCATGGGGGGGAGGGTCTCCTGTCACCAAATATTAACACTGTCTCATAATAAATTACCAAACAAAATTTGGCCGGGTTACGAAAATTAGATCGCGAGTTATAAGCATTTTAAATTTTTCGACCCTCGCCGTGGGGGATCTCCTGTCACCAAAAGTAACACTGTCTCATAATAAATTACCAAACAAAATTTGGCCGCGTTGCGAAAATTAGATCGCGAGTTATAAGCATTTTAAATTTTTCGATCCTCCCCATGGAGGGGGGGGGGGTCTCTTGTCACCCAAAATTAACACTCTCTCATAATAAATTACCAAACAAAATTTGGCCGCGATACGAAAAGTAGATCGCGAGTTATAAGCATTTTAAATTTTTCGACCCTCACCGTGGGGGGGTCTCCTGTCACCAAAAATTAACACTGTTTCATCATAAATCACCAAACAAAATTTGGCCGCGCTACGCAAATTAGATCTCGAGTTATAAGCATTTTAAATTTTTCGACCCTCAACGTGGGGGGGTCACCTGTCATAAAAAGTAACACTGTCTCATAATAAATTACCAAACAAAATTTGGCTGCGCTACGAAAATTAGATCGCGAGTTATAAGCATTTTAAATTTTTCGATCCTCTCCATTGGGAGAGCCTCTAATCACCAAAAGCTACATTATACTACTTTGTTTTATCTTAAGACGTTTCTTTTCTATACACATTCTATCAGGAATTATTGAAACTATAGATTTATAGAACTGAAATAAGAAATATAAGTTTGAGCCTTGATATCCTCTAAATATCTGAAAAATAACGCGTCAATGTCTGCCGAAGTCTACCGAAGGATACCATGCCAAAGTCTGCCGAACTGAAACGACGTTAGCCGAGTGTTAGGTGTTTTTCGTTACGGATGTGTTAGGATTTTCCTCGTTACGGAATTTTTGGATTCGGTCGCCGCGCTCAAAGCCCGTGATAAAAGCTATGCAATAGCTTTAAAAAAAAAAAAAAAAAAAAAAAATTGTGTAAACGTACTGCAATCACGAACGAAAATATACAATAGTATCATCCAAGATTATAAAAAGTATTCCTTTATCTTTAAAACGCTCACAAAAGAGTTTATCTTTGACATTTAAAGAAAATGTCTGTATTTATCGGAAATGTTTTTGAGTAGCTTTTATAGGCATTTAGGTTCTTTCAAGCCGGAAAAATGGTTTTCAGATGCTATGAGATCTCAAATAAATACTTTAAGCTTAGCAAACATGTTTAATCGAAAAACATGTATAGAATTAACATTAAGACGCAACACTAGTCACTGAAAAAGACCCGGATGATAATGTTAAGACTATGGGGGCGTTCTTTTAAAATATCTCGCTAAAATGTTGAGATTTTATTTCGTGTTTTTTTCTGCATAGGATAGCTGAGCATGACCGGGATAGTTTTTACTTTTTCGATTTTGGTTATATATTTTTTATATTATGATAGTTTCAATTTCAGAACCGGTTCCAACCGGTTTCGAAAATTAAAATAATTTAAAAAAATCTGAAACCCAAATTGAAAAAGTAATAAAAAGAATACTGCCCAGTTAAACTGATGGCGTTGAGCTCACAGGCTACGCATACTAATCGTACATTACAGCCTTATATTTTCAAGGGTTAATTCCGCTCGGAAAAAAATTAAAGGAGGGGAAATAACTTCCCTTTCCCCTTTTATTCTTAATTTTTTAATCCATTAAACTAATCAGGGACATAATTTATCATATAAAAAAATATATATCCAAAATTAAGAGCAAATTGGAAAATTCTTAATAAAAACCCATTTATATAATTTAAGAGGAAGAGGAGTTATCCCCCTTTTTTATACTCAACTGTTAAACTTCTAAAACTACTTAGAGATTTGAACGAAATCTGATAATTCTGCATGAAAAACCCATTTATATAAATTAAAGGGAGGGGCATTAGAACCCCCGTTTCCCCTGTATAAACTTATTCAATGAAAACCTGATACCAATCACGGAGGCGCCCAACCAGAATGATCCTATATCTAAAACTGATAATTCTGCATGCCCATTTATATCTATTAAAGGAGGGACACGACCCCTCGTTCCCCCTCTTATACATATCGAATGAACTCCAAAAGCTAATCAGGGAAGCGCCTTATCGGGATATACTTATATACAAAATTTTATGTGGATCGGATATTTTTATCATGAGTTATAGCGTTACACACGTACATACAGAACGGATGGGCACATAAGCTCTCAGGCTATGATAGCCTGTGAGCTAAAAACTAACCCGGTTGTAAATCATCCTCAGCTATCCTATGCAAAAAAAATCATGTAAAAATATTAAAGGAGATATTTGAAAAGAACACCCCCATATAAGTATCATTATGATGGTCTTTTTCAGTGACTAGTGTGGGGCCTTGAGAATAAAATTAAGACTTTTGTGTTACAATTACATGCAGAATTTCAGTTGTCTGCAGCTGAAAATTGTTGGCTGAGATCTGATAATATCAAAAAAAAAAAAAAAAAAAAAAAAAAAAAAAAATTTCTCGGGAGAGAGAACTGAATAATACATTGTAAAAGCTATTCGGAAACGTTTCCGAAAATGATGGGCAGCTAATAAAAAAACATTTTTATAAATTATCCGTTATATTTCGAAAATAATAATAATAATTCGTTAAATTTAGATTTCTGAGATTTCTAAGATAAAGTAATGCTTTTCGGGATGTTGGGTGGTTTTGAAATGGTTATTGTATATTTTCGTTCATGATTATAGTAATTTTTTAAAGTTAAAAATGTGTATCTTTTTATCTTCTTCTATCTTCAATAGGAGAAATTTTTGTAATCAAAAAATTTTTCGACTTCCGGTTTTCGACGGATTTACACGTTTTATGGGTCGGATATGCCAAAAAACCTGTTTTTACAAAATGTCCGTATGTGTGCCTGTCCATGTATCGCCTTTGTACCATCGAAAAGTTTATGAAGATGCATAGAATTGAACCAAATGTTTTTAGCTACGGCAAGCAGTTCCTCCTTCAATTTTGAAATATTTCGCCGAAAGCACTTTAATAGCAATTTTTTGTGTCAATTTCAATTTTGTACCATCGAAAAGTGTATCAATGTATGTATAAAATTGTACCAAATTTTTTGCATAAATGTTTGGCTAGGGCTAGTGTTTCTCCCTGAATTTGAAAGAAATCCGCCGGAAGGGATTGCTGAAATAGCGATTTTTTTTTTTTTGCCATTTTTAATACGGTACCACCAAAAAATGTAGGAAGTTATGCATAAAATTGAACCAAATTTTTTGTGTAAGTGTATGGATGTGATGAAGAGACTCTCCATGGATTTGAAAAAAAGAAAAAAAATCCACCAGAAGAGCGCGCTCTAATGGCGATGCCTATCATTTACATTGTTGTACCATCAGAAAGTGTATAAAGTTATGCATAGAACAGAACTGAATTTTTTGGGTATGACTATAACGATTATTTCGTTATATATTGGTTATTTTCTATTATTTCGTTATATTGGTTATTTTCTTAAATTATTCCTTTACCCCCCCCCCCCTTCTCTTTTCAATTCAAAATTTGTCTTAAATTGTCCTTCATTCCTTTCCATCTTCCTCGCTTAGTATTTCTCTAACCGAAAATCTGCAGCTGCCCAAGTTTATCTGTGAGAAATACACCCACATTTTAATCAACCGTTAAAAACAATTTCCAGATGTCGGCTATTGCTGATCGAGTCAATTATGCATTACCTTATAAGGAGATCTTTTCTGTATCGCGGTTAAAATTTGTGCTTACGCTCCTTTTTCCTTTCTCGACAAAACCCTAAAAAGAATTTAACATCTGCGCAGTAAAATCTGATGTCCCTTCGGTGTGCTTCGTTGTTAGACATAACAACACATGTAACATTTATCGTTTGGCAACCTTTCCTTTCCCATCCCAGCTGGGCAACCAAATTGAATTCTGATCTTGTCGGCTGCATTTTAACTGTTATTTGGCGTAAACTATCCATTGTGCATGGGTGAACTTGTGTATGTTGGCGATTGTCCTTCACGCCAAAAGTGGCGGTTTGTTTCTATGTACGAGTTCACTTGACTCTCTGCTCTTGTCCAGTTAAGTTGCAAAATCTCTGTTCGGAGATTTTTCTCCGATTTTATTATAAGTGTACCTCCCCTTATGTTTTAAATAAAAAAACTGTGACTATTACATCATTGTGGGGTTTTTCGCTATCTTCGCATCTAAGACCTGGACTACTATACTTGATCACGCTTCTTCTAAGTATTCTAATAAAATAGCAGCTACTACGAAACGACGCCACAAAGACAAGCATATCATTTTTCGTAAAAACCGAAAATTAAATTTACAGCTGCAGTATCATGAATAGATAATAATTTCAATAAATTCACAGACATTCTTCAAACGCATACACTTGAACTATGGAGCCCTAAACGCGTAAGAAAACCAAACATATATATATATATATATATATAGATATATATATTAATTAAAAAGAACTTCAAAAAAAATGTATTTCTAATTTAAAACAGATAAGTATGTTTTCTTATCTAGTGGCAATAAAGTTATTTATAATTTTTTGCTGATAAATATTTCTGATATCATTCTTAATGTCTTTGACGAGTGATAGGGTCGCCAACTTTTACACTTTCTTACGCCTTTTTGCAATTGATAATACTTACTCTTATCTTATGAAAAAGTGTAAAGAGGACTCATTCAACGCAAAAAGCAGCGTTTTAATCATGTGCATTTTCGCAGATAATGCATATGAACATACTTACTGACGTGACGTATTCCTATACGACTGAAGATTATTAAAAAAAGAAAAAAAATTCCCCTCGGTATCTAAACAAGGAAGAAAAAATTCACGCGGCATGCATAAATTATAAAACACTTTCAAACACATGTAGGTAAAATGTTACAAAATTTCCTTTTCTATATGATAAAAGAAAATAGCTTTTAAAAATTCAGAAAAAGCATAATACAGTTTAAAACACCAACTTTCAAAAATTGATACCCATTAACTGCTATCCATTATATATGATGTAGAAACTTTTATATGCACCGTACATACTATACTGAAATTTTATTCAGCTGGAAGACAAAAAATACTGCGGAAGAAGCACCATAGACAATAATGTTCCAAATGATTTTCTGTTGTCATGTATATGATTTTATTTATATGACATATGTACTATATAGAGTACAAAATGTAGTTCATTTTCATAATGCTTAAGATATTTTTTCCGTTCGTAGAGAATAGATTCGAATCCATTTATCATTCGAATTCGAAAAGATCATTCAAAGTATTTTGTGTGATCTTGCATGTAATCCTTAAAATTTATACATACCATATGTTTTGATAAATTTTAATTAAAGTTGAAATTTCACAACATAAATGAACGCTTTACCAATTATTGTCTATAAACAAATGTGTATCTGGGTAACTTTGGTTGTATTTGTTGTATTTGTGACGACGATCAATTATCAGCACAAGGGACATAGACCCTAAGGGGGGGGGGGATTCCTGCGTGGTGGTCTTTATAAGGGAACATAACCTGCATTTACGCAATTAAATCCAAGGTTCCAAGAAATACACGAAAAACTTCGAACGATTAGGCCAACGGCAGCGATTAGATTCAAACCCAGCACCTGCCATTTACCAGTTTCGAGAGCAGAACCTTTCATCAACTGGTAAGGCTGAGTAACTTTGACTGTGTAATGGCCCTAAAAACTGCCATTAAATATTGCATATGTCAATTTCTATAAAGAAAATGTTATCATCCACCTCAATAACGATATCAATTTCATTATGTGAAAATCCAGAAATTATAAAAATCTTAGCAATAGAAATTAATAGCAACGAAATAGCGAATCGAAAATAGAGAATCTGTGCATATTTCAAAAGGATAATAATAAAAATCTAAATATTCATTGTTTGTTAGAGTATCCATGAATAATTTTTACTTAAATTTGTTTTTTATGAATTTTCATTGTTATTTTGTTGTTAACTAATATTCAAACTAACTCAAAATACCCCTTTATAAGAAAGGTAAGTAACCTAAATTTAAGCACTTTAATGGTTTATGGGCTTAAAATAGATTGTGTTTTTATAATGTAAATGATTATTATAATTGAGTTCTACTCTAAATACTTAAGACCTTATACAGCTATTCATCTAAATTTATCGCTATTAATATCTATATATGTCTATTAGTTACAAATAGTTTAATAGCATCTTTTCGCAAAATAGTTTGATTTGTTCGATTCCATAGAACGGAATTTCTACAGTTATGTGACACATTATGAAGGCATCCATTATTAATACAGATATTAAACTAATAATAGAGCATTTCTCATTTGGGTTACACTTCTCGAACATGTACTTAGTATGCAGAGATAAACTCATCATTGTTTCAAACATATTCATGAAAATGGCTTAATTCAAAAATCACAACCAGCTGATGATACACTCACTAATAGGCATAACATGTGCACGAGGTGCCATTAACATACACCCCATTACTTAACATTATACATACTACACAGAATATAGGTTAAGGCGTAGCCTAGATCGGCACCTACTAATTAATTGTTGTCGGGTGGATCTGCATTTGGTGAATGGGGGGTTAAAATCCGTGAGGCCAGTAGAGTGGTCACGCCTTAGGCGTAACTTAAAACTTGGACGAGGATAGATTGGAAATACCCACATAGTTTGAGGAGATCGCAAATAATGTAATTTGGGTGTAAAGAAGGGCGTTTGTGAATAGTAAGATCTTTTCATAAAGTATGTGTAGCTAAAATGCAACTTGAAAATATTGAATATTTTATTTATATTTATATTACAATAAATCTTTTCTACTCTTTAATTGAAATATGGAATGACCTTACATCAAATAAGGCTTAAGAATTTATAAATTATACATCTTCTTCTTGGAAAGGTAGTGTACTCTTATGCCATTAAATATTTACTATTTTTTTTAAATTGTTTCCTCCATGAATAGATATGTAAGCATACGATTATGAAACATAATCATTTGGAGGATATTTCTTAAGAACTCCTCATCCGATTCCCAAGGAGAAAAAATAACTCTAAACACGCTTTTGAAAATATGCTATAAGAAAAGTATTTTTAAAGTCTTCCATTTTCTGTCTGTACATGTAGATTAAAGGCAATCTTTAGTCAATGAAAGCTATTTATTTGATGCATATTTCGGAAAAAAATACGAATAAAAATTTTAATTTTAATTTATATCACAAAATTAAGAAAATCATTCTGTTAAAATCCCTTAAACACAAATACGGAATAGCGCAATTTCATATGTAAACATAGCTTTAAAAACTGAATCGACGCCATCTTAGCAGACTAATTCATATAGACTTTTTTTTTTTTTTTTTTTTTTTTTTTTTTTTTTTCTTGCTTTAGAATATGAACAACAGTAATAATATATTTTTTGAAACAGAAATTTCACGAAAATTTTAACAATTATGTATTCAGCGACCAGAATCATCTCTAAAATTGTCAAGTAGAGAAGAAGATCATCAAATTAGTTATCATAGTCAACCCTTTCTCATTCGTTATTATTTAACATAATCATTGTTGACATCTCGGGTGTTGAACTTATATTAGCTTTAGGAATTTGCATTAGTATAGTATAATGCTTTAAAAATATGTTTAGTATATCTTTGGGCAGTTAAACATATATTTATGAAAGTGAATTATTTTTTTAATACCATTTAACGTCCGTTGAAATTTTTAAGACTGAAAAATAGAAAAATTTCAAAAACACTTAAGTGATTATTTCGGTTTCAAGAGTTAAAGATCAGATTTTGTTTACCTCTCTTTATTGAGTGGATTTAAAGATGTTATTCTATTTACATTTTTCCAATATTTCCATGTGTATTTTTCATTTTATGAGTCTGTATTTTATGAAACAAATTTCATGAATTTAAGTTGATTTCTATTTAACGAATTTTCTACAGAAAGAAGTGTAAAGATGAGAGTTAATTATATGGAAGTTTTATTGTAATATCAAAAGAAAAATTTAAAGTAAACAAAATAATACGAATTTCATTCTCTTAGGACCAAAACTTTTCGAGCCATGGTACTCTGAATTTTATAAAATTTTGGCATTTCATTAGAAAATTAATAAAATTCAAAGTATCAAAGAATTTTAATCAAACAAAAATGGAACATTTACTATTTTACTCAATAGAGCATGAAAACAGTTTTTCTAAATACCTTAATAGAACCCAGGTAACACACAGACAAACACATGAATTTTGCGAATGGCAACAACAGACGATTAAATTTCACTTTTACTGCAACTGTAATTTTTTTTAACTTCTAAGCATCGCACATTTAGAATTTTTACGCCATCGAATAGGGAAAAAGAAATGTACATTTAAATGCAATTTTTTGAAAAGTATATCTCACTTTGTCTGAAAACTGTCAGCATTTAATAAATTTTTATTGTTTTAAAAATAATTTTCAAGCATGCGTATCGTTTTCCGAATCTCTTTCTGTAGTTTGCAGAGGATTGGGAAACATAAAATAGTTTTTATTTATGGCGTTACAATTTTAAATACTTTTGTGATGGTAAACCATATCATTTGTAAACAAAACCACATGATAAAACTTATCATATTTTTTTTAATTTCAAATTTACAATTTATTATAAAAATGGGGCAGTTAAAATCATTATAACTCACAATATTATTTGTAGAATTTAAATTTTTTAACGTTTAAATAAAAAGAAATATCTACATTTTAATTCCGATTCAGAATTTTTCTTAAGAAATATTTATTTTTTAATTAAAAATATTTAAAATAAAAAATTTTAAACAAATGATGTAACTTTCATTGGGAAAATCATATTTTCAAAAGTAAATGCTTTTTTTTCCAAATTTGCTGACAATGGGAAAGAACAACAGGAAAATATCACTTATAGTGCATTTTAAATCTTTATTTAACGCGTTATTGTTTTTCATATAAATATGGTTTTTATTATTATTAATCAACATTCTAAAAATACTAAAAATGAAAAAATACTATAAGAATTAGAAGAAAATAGAAAGAAAGAAAAAATAAATTGATACATTAGATGCTTTCTCACTGCAATGGTTCAGATTGTTTGTTTGGTGTGTTATTTTATTAAATTCATTGAAAAAAATCAAACAACGCATTTTGTCAATGTACTATTACATGAACCTCCGTTAAAAATAATGGAATTTCGACATAAGTTTCATTTTCATAAAACTTCATACAAACAAACAGAATGTCGATTTTATTATTGAAAAGGTTGTACTGTAGAAAAGCATATTTTAAAAATAGCAATAGATTTCTACAAATACAAATGACAAGATTTTTTTTTTTTTTTTTTTTTTTTTTTTTTTTTTTTTTTACTTTATATTTTATTTCTGAAATAGTTCGACGATTGAACAAAACAAACAGCAGAATTTATCACAAATACTATAATAAATAGCAAAGTAAAACACAATTTCTGAAGATTTCACAAAACAATGAAATTAAATATTGAAATATGTTAATTTTTAAAATGCATTACTTTTTATAAAAAGCAATGACACAGCAGCCGTTTTAATCATAGAAATAGGAAGGATACAAGATAGATTTCTAGTTCATCGATTAATAAAACTTTGTGTTTTTTTTTTTTTTTTTTTTTTTTTTTTTTTTTTTTTTTTAAATATGGATTTGGCTCCATCTATCTGTAGTTAATATAAACAAAAAAGCTTTTTGATAAAACTGTAGCTTCTTAATATGCAGAAGCAGGAGGCATTAATTTAAATCAAAATCAATTTTTAAAAACTTCAGATATGGAACTTTAAAATTTTATTCCGTATTAAGGAAAACCAAAATTGTTGTTATTATTTCTTCCGTAAAATTATAATTTTATTACACCATTTTTTAAAAAGCTTAGCTTATATGTTATATCCACTTGAAATGTGCTTAAATTGTAAAAGAAATTTATATTTCTTATCAATTATCATTATAATGTAAAGAATATACAATCATGTACCACATATATTAATTACATCAAAGCAGATGAAATTTGATTTTTAGCATAGTAACTTTTCAATATAGCTTTGAAAAGAAAAAACAATATTGTAACAATAAATAAGAGAATGAAGTAGAGAGTAAGAATTTAATAAGAGAATGAAGACGAGAGTAAGAATTTAATAAGAGAATGTGAAAAGATAATTTATCTTACAAATGCACTTATGATAACATCTCATATAACCATTTCAACTAGAAAAAGAAAAAGAAAAAAATAACTTATTTTATTCATAATAAAAAATAAAATTAAAAAAAAATTAGGATAAATGTTAGCATTTTACAAAATTAATAAAACTAAATTTAAATTTTATCAAAGAAATCTTAATAAAATAGTCCTTCTATTTATACTTAATGACTGATATTTTTAAATTATATAACGGAAACGTTTTAAAAATGATCTCTAATTATATTGTTACATCCTGCAATTTATTTATTTAAACTTTAATTTCAATCCCAGAATTCTTCATCCATATTGATGCGGGTAGATGGCACCAAAACAAAAGTTAGTCAGCCCACAAAGCCTAGTCGGCGAAAAAACTGTTGGCTTGAGAATCATTCTTTTTTTTTTTTTTCTTTTTAAATGTTGCAAACTTACTGATTATAAATATAAACGAAAGCGAAAATATATTGCAAAATATATTTAAAGACTTTAATATAAAAGCAGAATTGGACCTTAGCCTTTTTATTTATTTATTTACTTATTTATTTAAAGGAATCACTCAGAGTTGTTTATTTGTTTTTGGATTTGGAATTTTTGGTTTTGAATGGCAACGGAGAAGCGTTTGTTTGTTTATATTGTTTATTATTGCTTATTTTTAATTTGGAACTTAATGCACTATAATTGGGCCAATAAAAAATAGTCGGGTTACCATGTGAGGCAAATATAATTGCCATTTTGTTGCAATCGCGCCAATGTGGTGCGCATATGACATCTATGTCTATTTCTCTAGCAAAATCTTCTTATTTGGCAAAAAAAAAAAAAAAAAAAAAAAAAAAAAAAAGAGCAATTAAAATAAATTATGAATAAAAGCAATATAATTTAATGCTTAATATACATTAAAGGGAGACCAAACTGGTCGCCAAGGGCGGCTAGTAATATTTTAAAATATTATATGCTTCTACATTACAGTGAACCACCTTTTTTCCTTAAATTAATGAATGAATCACGTGAATTACTATAAAAAATGCATCATATATTCATAGATGTATATTGAAATATTAAAGCACAGGCAACGAAAGGGATGTATAAAATATTAAAGGCAAACACAGCTTAGGGAGAAACGGAACTGAGAAATCATTTTCCATTACCCACTTGCCGTGAGTGATAAATTTTCGTAGTGAAGAAAATCTCTAGCTCGTCTGAAGTTATTTTGTGTGCAAGTCGCGTGGCTAAGAAGAGCCCTCCGGGCGTAGCGTGTGTCTGTGTGGGCCCATCACATTATGTAATGACAAGGTGGGCCGACATCTACGCCTCACTTGCCGAGTGTGTTTCTGTTTCTACTTCAGTTAAGGCGGAAGAAAGAGAGTAAGTGGTTCGTAGTGTGGTGACGTTAATGTTTGTTTGTTTGTTTGTTTTTTTTTTTTTTCAGAAAAGAAGAAAGGAAAAGTTAATCTGACATTAATTTAAATGAGGCACATTTATTGTTTGTTTTTTACTTACCCATCATGCTTAGTATAGGGTAAATCTTGCAATCGTCTTGAAAATCGAAAAAAAAATTTTTGACTGATTTATACGTTCCAGATACTGAAGATTAAAAAAAAAAAAAAAAAAAAAAAAAAAAAAAAAAAAAAAAAACATATTTTTAGGGGAAAAAATGCCGTCCGTCGGTGTGTGTTTGTAAACGCTTTATGTCTCAAACACTCAAACAAATTGAGATAGAAACCTGAAATTTGGTATGTACTTAAAATGTAGGAATGGAACGAAGCCTATTTAATATCAATAACTTCGACTATTCGGAACACACACACACACATATATATATACACTGGTGTCCAAAAGTTAAGCATAATTGGTAATTAAGTAATTATTTTTAAGTAATGAAAGAAATATGAATCGGAATGTGCTGAAATTCCAGGTGTGTAAACAAAATAGTACGCGTCACATATTTTCGCGAAGAGTTTTCCCCGAAATCGAACAGGGGACCGTCAACAAATTGAAAAAGAACGAAGATCTTTTGGATAACCCTGTCAAAACCAATGTAGCAAAAGCGTTCAAACTGCACATTATGACTAATTGGCTTATTGTAATGTACTGTGTTAATTTTTACAAGGATAGCATGTATACTCGTAGAGAAATTAAGGTTTTTATAAAAACAGTCCTAAATTTTTCCAAGTTTTTTGCTTATAATTTGCAGAGTTCTTATTATAAAATAATGTTCTTATCTGAAAATATGACAAACATCATTGTACACAATACCCTGTCATCAGAATTTAAAAACAATAAAAGTTGTATGAAAAATGAGTATGTTTAGTAAATAATTTTTCATTGCGCATGCGTCAACGATATCAAAATGTCATTTGCATATTGTGTTAGCTAAATGTATAGAGCAACTTCTGTAAAAGTTTCAAAAACATAGCTTGAAAATTCTGAAAATGTGAGCCTATAGAATCAACTCAAAATCCGTTATTCCTAAAGGAAGCAAAAAAATCAGGGGTTTTACCTAAATATAGTTGTACGTGCAATATTGTGTAGACACTAAACAATGGAATATGGACACAGCCCCTCATCTTTTTGCTTCCTTTAGGAATAAAGGATTTTGAGTTGATTCTATAGGCTCCCATTTTCAGAATTTTCAAGCTATGTTTTTGAAACTTTTACAGAAGTTGCTCTATACATTTAGCTAACACAATATGCAAATGACATTTTGATATCGTTGACGCATGCGCAATGAAAAATTATTTACTAAACATACTCATTTTTCACACAATTTTTATTATTTTTAAATTCTGATGACAGAGTATTGTGTACAATGATGTTTGTCATATTTTCAAAAAAGAACATTATTTTATATTAAGAACTCTGCAAATTATAAGCAAAAAACTTAGGACTGTTTTTATAAAAACCTTAATTTCTCTACGAGTATACATGCTATCCTTGTAAAAATTAGCACAGTACATTACAATAAGCCAATTAATCATAATGTGCAGCTTGAACGCTTTTGCTACATTAGTTTTGACAGGGTTATCCAAAAGATCTTCGTTCTTTTTCAATTTGTTGACGGTCCCCTGTTCGATTTCGGGGAAAACTCTTCACGAAAATATGTGACGCGTACAATTTTGTTTACACACCTGGATTTTCAGCACATTCTGATTCATATTTTTTTCATTACTTAAAAATAATTACTTAATTACCAATTATGCTTAACTTTTGGACTCCAGTGTTTATTGTACACTCGAAATTTTTGTTCTGATGAAAGGTATATAATAATTTTCGATTTTTTTATTTTTATTTTAAGGAGTGAATATAAAAAACAATAAAAATGCATAAATTTTCATAAAGAATGAAGTCGATCGGACAATTAGTTGTCGAGATATTTGTAATCATTTTTTCCACACTCTTCGATTTTTCCTGTCCTTGTATTTCATTCAAGATTCAATTCAAAGATATATTTTTATTGGTAATGAAGCGCTTAATCTAACGCAGTAAATTGTTAATTAATATAAATATAATTTTTGGAGTTATAAAGATGCTACTTTTACGCAATTCAATGTTACTTGATTTTATTTGCATATTTTTTAAGATCAATATCCATGATGGGTAAGTATTACGGGGGCCCCCAACGACTAGTTCTTTTTTTTTTTTTCCAAAAATCGATTCTTTTTCTATCATACTCCTTGTATCATGTAAAATATTTGAAAATGTTCTTTTTATTTTAAATGTGACGCCATATTAATTTATTTAATTGCGTATTTTCTTAGTGTATTATCAGTATGATTTCACTTTTGTTGTTATTTGAACCGTTCATCAGAAATTCCATTTGAAGTTGTACATTTATCCTACTCAATGTATCAAATAAAAATTCAAAACATAATTAATAATTATGTCAGATGTATTACTCTGCTACTATATTTATTAATTTAACGGTTCGTTTAACCGCTTTTCTGATTTGACCGTATTTCGTAAGGGGAACGTGTTTTTACCAATCATGATTTGCCCGTATCCCGCATGGGCATTCATATTCTAATCAGAATTTATTATTCTCATCAGTAAATATTTATTGTAAATTTTGCATTATTTAATCCGAGCATTTTCTAATTCTATTAGGCAAACATTTCTGTTTTAAAAAAACAATGATAAAAGATTAAAATTCTGTAAAAGACATGAAAAAATAGGTATTATTTGAAAGTTTTTTTAAAAAAATATCGATCAGTTAAGTGGTTAATAAAGTTAACTCATTAGTTTTAAGTTGCATAAAAATCATTTATAATTTGTAAATTCACAATTGTTGATAATAATTTGTATTGGTTTATGGTTTTATATACATATAATTATAATTACATACATAAATAACTGAACAAAAAAATACGAATATTGAAAACAATTCTGCTCGAATAAAGATATATTAGAATATTTAGACATAAATCTAGGGAATGTAAAATGGATATTTGCCATATTGTGAAAAATCAAATAATACAGAACACCATTTACATTTGAGAAATGCATAAAATTTATCTGTGTTCAAGAAGATGTGTTAAAATTTTTTGCTGCCATTGTTAAGACGAACGAGAATCAAATGAACTTCCTTCTAAATAGTATAATTAACCCTTTGTACTCGTATGTCCACAGTGTGATTGGGCATCATTTTTCTTTGCAAAATTTGTTTTTCGCACCAGAAATAAAGGCAAATAAATTTTGTCTTATATAATTAAAGAATTTTTTGATATTTTCTAAATAAAAGTAACCTATTTTGAAAAAGGGGAATAAAATTTGTGTAACAGACACGGGAACCGAAAGGGTTAAGATATTACTTAAAAACATCGTTAATGTTTTTTTTTTTTTCATAATTAATTTTCCATCATTTAGCACAAATATAAATACTTCAGAAATAGTAAAATATTCTCTGATGTTTAAAAAAAAATTCTTCAAAAATATTATTTTTTTGTGCATTTATACTCTTAAATATGGTAAATTTTACTTTTAAGCTAGTTAAAAATAGTGTTGGGCTTACTAGATCCAACGCGAATAAATTTTATTTAACAACTATGTAGGTAAAGGAGGGCTAAGTATTTCTCCAAAAAACTTATTAAAAATTCCTCTTCATATATCTACACTATTAAAATCCGACCGTATGTATGTTGTATGTATGTGACGCTATCTCCTCCGATCCCGGAAACGGAGAAACGTCGCGTTTCTTTTGTATTGAAGGGAAAAGAATCCGGGATCCCGAGTTGCCGATTCGTCTGTTTGTTCGTTTGTCAGTCCGTCTGTCAGCATATAACAACTCATAAACTACCCAATTGAATTGTTTGAAACTTAAAATATATAATTATTAGATAATTTTGTCGAGTCATTTCAAATTTTATGAGAATCGGATGCATAGTTCAATTACAGGGACAATCAAAAGGATTTCGATACATTACGGCAATGGTGGGGAAAGTTCCAAGTGCATTTTAATGGTCTTACACTCTTTTGAACATAATAAAATTGATATGCATCTATGAAGTATATACTATAATATACATTTTGTATAATCTGTGGTGGAAATAACATTTCTTATTGATTTACAGGGCCACACAAAAGTATTCCATTGCATACTTATATATTGCGATATTGTTTGGTATGTATTTTAATAGTATTAAACTATTTAATATTAACAATTAAACTGTTTAATGCCCGTAATTAATAAACTATTAAACTATTTAATGCCCGTCTGTCCGTCTAAACCGACCAGCGTAGCGGGCGAAGGCCGCTAGTATATATATAATAAATGAAAATAAATTGAAATAAATAAATTCTCATACAAGTGCAGGGGTTTAGGAACATTTGTGAGAATAGAAATATTAGTATTCATGCTCTGTCACAAAATAGTATTATTAAAATAATAAGTTTTAATGAAATCCATTTTACTCCTATGAAGGACATTATTCAACTTCCTCGAAATTTCGTGACAAATACCTCCATAATCGGTGTGACAAGTAAATTGCCCCAGAGGAAATTGAAACAAACTCTGATATATCACTTAAATTTGCATGCAACGATAAAAAAAAATCCCCCTTTTTTTACGAAGTCTTGTATAAATACGGCCGAAATGGGGGTATTAGTCACAAATGAAATGAAAATAATACATACTGTTAGAGAAAGGGATGGGGGCTTTTAAGTTTGTAATTAGGACGTGCTGGACATCGCAATTAATTCCTCAACACGCATAATGACGTGTTATACATTCCGACCGACCTGTGTTCTCAAAATCCCAGAGGCGAATTTCAGAACACGTGACTTACGTGTAAATCCCGGTGTCTTCATGAGTCATAAATAACTGAAAATCGAAAAGTTTTCAGTGAAAGGGAAAATGTGCATACTGGATTTATAAATACGAGGTGGAGAACGTCAAAATTCAACGAAAGAAAATCTTTAAGAATAAACTGTTCCATTGATTTATTATAAATCTACAAAATTAAGTACAGAAAAAATGCATCTTATATTGGCCAGTCTAACTTTCAAACAAATATTATTTTAAGCTAAAATTAACAAAATATTATAAAATTCAATTATCCAAATTATTAAAGGAAATAAAACCGAAATTCATGGGATTTTATAACACATGATGTTTTTAAAATAATACACACATTTTAATTTCTTTTTTTTTTTTTTTCTTTTAACTTTAAGAGAAAATAGAGTGTACAAAAGTGGTACTAAAAATTATAAAAAAAATAATATTACAAAATTTAATTGAGATACAGCTCTGAAACAATTGCATTTAAAGTGCATTTATTTCTCTGTATGAAGATGTAAAAATTAAAAATGTACGATGTTTAGAAGTGTAAAATTTGCAGTAGCGAAAACTACAAAACCGTAATTACATAGAAAAGTGTTGCGCATTTTAATTTCTATTTTCTTTTCCTTTCAATTTTATCTGAAAATGGAGTGATTCTATTGCCACAAATACAAAATTGGTACTAAAAATTATAAAAAAATTAATGTCTCAAAAATAAATTAAGATACAGCTTGCAAACAATTTGCATTTAAAAGTACATTGTTTTCTCTATACGACGGTATAAAAATGTAAAATGTGCGTTCGTTAGAAGTGTAAAATTTGCAAGTAGCAAAACCTGCCAAACCAAAATTACAGGGGAAAGTGTTGCCATTCACGAAATGAAGTATACGTTACGCACAGATACATTTGGCCTTTATAATACAGATATAACATAGAAACGGTAATATATATGTATATATACAGTCGGATCTCAATTTACCGAATCTCAATTTAACGAATTTCTCGATTTAACTTTTATTATTATTATTATCTTTTCAACGAAAAGGGAACAAAAATATTTCGATTTTATGAATTTATAATCACTATTTAAGGAATAACATTCGATATCGAAAGAATGAAATATTGGAGAAACATTCTAATATATAATTTTTTTTTTTAATTTTCACTCTGCCTGTTAGTTAATTTTCTGAATCTGTATCTTGTTATGAAGAAATATCTACTTGCGAAAATGTACATTACAGCGAGGCTATTATAATATCACTTATATATATTATAGCACTTTATTTAAATAGCATTTAATGCCAAAATTAGAGCTCTTAGAACAAAAAAAAACTAGTCGTTGGGGGCCACCGTAATACTTACCCATCATGGAAACAAAACGTGTGTAAACTATTTATAAAATGCATTGCAATTCCAAAATTAAATATAAACGTATATATAAGTATTTTTAACTCAGAATCATGCTCTATTAATGAATTGATGATGAAACAATTTCGACAAATTGTATAAAACGCCAAACTATTTAAGTAGCACTGAATTGCATAAAAGAAACATCCTTATAACTCCAAAAATAATAATCATATTAACTAACAGTTTATTGTATCGAATTAAGTGTCTCATTTCCAATTAAAATGTATCTTTGAATTGAAATTTCAGTAAAATACAGGGTCATGAAAAATCAAAAAATGTGGAAAACAGGATTAGAAATATCTCAACAACTAATAATCCGATTGACTTCGTTTTATATGCAAAGTTTGTGCTATTTTATTGCCTTTTACGTCCACTCCTTAAAATAAAAAAATTCGAAAATTTTTATATACCTTTCATCAGAACGAATTTTTCGAGAGTCCGAAAAAAATAGTTCCGGATAAACGAGGTTACTGATATTCAATAGGCTTCATCCCATTCTTACATACTAAGCACATACAAAATTTCAAGTCTCTATCTCAGTTTGTTCGGGAGATAGAGCGGTTACAGACAGACAGACAGACAGACAGACACACAGACGGACGGACGGCAATTTTTTTTTTCTAAAAATATGTTTTTCGGAATCTCCAGTATCCGAAACGTGTAAATCCGTCAAAAAAAAAAAAAATTTCGATTTTCAAAACGATTGCAAGACTTACCCTATACTACGTATGATGGGTAAGTAAAAAGAAGGCTCAAAATTGGACATAACAGTTTTAACTTATCACGTTACGAGGAAACATTAATAAAAATTTTCTTTTAAAAGCTATAGGATACTATGTTGTTGTAATCAGGGCCTGGCTAAGTTACGGGCATGCAGGACAACTGCATCGGACGTGGGGCCCCCGATTGAGGGGGCCCCACGTCAAGGACAAATATAATTTTTTTGTTAAAGCTAATAAAACTAGTCGTTGGGGGCCACCGTAATACTTACCCATCATGGATATGTATATGAAAATAAAACATGTGAAACTATTTATACAATGCATTGCAATTCATAAACAAAATTTAAATATTGTTAATATACATAGTAATGCTATATTAAAGAACTGCTGATGTACCAATTTCGACAAATTATATAAAACGCCAAACTACTCAAGTAGTACCGAACTGCGTAAAAGAAACATCCTTATAACTCCAAAAATAATAATTATATTAACTAACAATTAACTGCGTCGAATTAAGCGTCTCATTTTCAATTAAAATATACTTCTGAATTGAAATTTGAATGAAATACAGGGTCATGAAAAATCGAAGAATGTGGAAAACAAGATTACAAATATCTCGGCAACTAATAATCCGATCGACTTCGTTCTGTATGCAAAATGTGTGTTATTTTATTGCCTTTTACGTCCATTTCTTAGAACAAAAAAATTCGAAAATTTTTATATACCTTTCATCAGAACGAATTTTTCGAGAGTCCGAAAAAAATAGTTCCGGATAATCGAGGTTGCTGATATTAAATAGGGTTCGTCCCATTCTTACATACTAACTACATACAAAATTTCAAGTCTCTATCTCAATTTGTTCGGGAGATAGAGCGTTTACAGACAGACAGACAGACGGACGGCAAAATGTTTTTCCTAAAAATATGTTTTTCGAAATCCCCACCATCTAAAACGTGTAAATCCGTCAAAAAAAATTTTTCGATTTTCAAAACGATTGCAAGACTTACCCTATACTACGTATGATGGGTAAGTAAAAGCAAACCACGTGAATTTAAACCGAAATTGAAAACTTTAAATGCGTTTTCTGAAAAAAAAAATTTTTTTCGGAAAAGGTAAACGACAATTCCTCTAATTCAAAATTTATTTGATCTATAACCATTATTATTATTATTATTATTATTATTATTATTATTATTATTATTATTGTTGTTGTTGTTATTATTATTATTATTATTATTATTATTGTTGTTGTTATTATTATTATTATTATTTGTGTGTAGCTTTTTGGTAACGCCTTGAGAGTGATGAACTAAAGAATTAGCTAAAAGTTATTTACTTGTTGATATATATAGCTATTTTTATGAAGAATTACACTTAAAATTACTGAAATTTTCTATTTAATTAAATATAATCAGCTAATTCTCTTTTAGATTTCCATATATTGACTAGTTTTTAGTTCATTACACTCAAGATTGTGTAATATGCGTATTTTGAAATAGTCAATTGCTTTATAAGAATTTTTTTGGGGGGGGGGGTACAGCAGGAGACGTTTTCATAAAAAAATGCTAAAAAACGATCAAAGTTCTACAAAATTTTAAAAAATTGCATAGATACACTGTAAAAAATATCCGTTAATATACACACATTTTTCCGTAAAATTCTACGGAATAGTTTCATTTTTCCGAAAAAACAGTAGAACTTCCGTTATTGACATTTTGATATTATAAATACAGTAAGTTTTCCGTTAATTTATCTGGAAACAGAGACGTTCCGTATTAAAACAGTATAAATTCCATAAATAACTCTAGTGGCGACTTCTATATCTGGGATAGAAAAGCATTATAGAGTTGTTTTATGAACAACTTTCTATAACAATTTTCTTTATTGCTTTCTGTTTTAATAATATAAAGCTAACATATTTTTACAATATTAAAAAATAATAAAAATTATAAAATTTTATTAATCGTTTTTAAGTTTGATATTAGTTAGTTAGTTTATTTCCATTATGATTTTTAAATAATATTTAACTCATTTATAGCATATTTTTTAAAATGTGCATAGGATATTTTAAAATGGAAAAAATTTCTACTTTTAATCTTAATATAGTTTTTTAATCTATTCACTTTAAGAAATTTGCACATAAAATTTAAAACATCTGAATTATATTATAGAAATTATTATAAAGTTGACGATTATCTATATAAAAAACAATAAAGGAAATTTATTTTAATAACCCGTAGTAACTATCTTTATTGAGATTAAAATTGATCGTCATACAAATACTTTGTAGAAGTCTGCACGGGCCCGGGCTGGGCCCGTGGCCCGTACCCGGCCCGGCGGAATCGTTTCGAATTTTCTAACGGGCTGGGCCGGGCCGATAAAAAAAAATTTCGGGCCTACCAGCCCGTTCTGAAGATTTCAGCAGAGACGATAAAATATGAGCTATTTTCAACAAAAATGGTTTTAACGAAAATAAGTATAAATGTACGTCAAGAGCCATACTAGTTTGACAGCATCAATATAAAAATGTACAGGATAGAGATCGGTATCGGAGAACTATATTGTGTGAAACCCGTTTTAGTATTTTTTTTTAGCTGACTCATGTCCGGCCGAGATCAAGCTTTCATTATTTTCTACTTATTGACTGGCTGGACAGGAACTAGACTTAATTGCTCTCAAGATCTGCAGGGCAGAAAACATGATTTGTAAAATTATTAACAGCGATAAAGAACTTTGTTAGCTTAATCTTTAGATATATACTTCTTGGTGGTTTTTAAATTAATTTCTGAATAATACGAATGTTTGACACATTTTCTGATTAATTATAAATTGTAAAAGTATAAAAGTGATAAGCCTAACTGTTCAAGAGATTTGGAATCGAACAGCGTTTTTCATTTTTGGTAAATAAAATACTTGTGTAACTTTGTTGATATATAATAGTTTCTCAAATGATTGCAGGTTTTTCTCCCTTCCCGTGTTATCGCTTTCGGAAACTCTATTCAAAACGCGAATTATGACAGTATTTTATTGCTTGCAGTATTCTTAAATTGTTTGTACCAAAAAATGGATAACGCCATTCGATTATATAGTTTCTGAATAAAGATATATGCGTTTCTGAGAATAAAATGAATTTAAAAATGTATCAGAAAGGAGCTTCTTTGAATTTAAGAATGAATTTGGATTTAAAATCTTTAATAAAATGATATAGAAATTTTTTTATGAATCTTCTTTTATTAAACAACTTCAAAAGTAACGATGTTTTTAGCTTTCTTTCCTTATTCTTTTATTCTAAGCCATATTAATTTTTTATTGAATCTTTTTTCGAATGTTGAAAGCCTAAGATTATAAGTAATCATTAATGTTGTTAATGTTTACCTCCTGTAAAATATACTGTAAAATTATTCCATAGATATGTATTCAGTATTATGTAAAAAAAATCTTAATTATATGATAAAAATCTGAATTTTTTGGAAATCGTAGAAATTGTAACGGGCCAAAACGGGCCGGGCCTGTTTTCACTGATTTCTGTACGGGCCGGGCTTAAAATATACAAATTTAAACGGACCGGGCCGGGCCAGGGCCGAACTTTTTAGTATTACAACTGGCCGGGTCGGGCCCGGGCCTAGAAATTCCGGCCCGTGCAGACCTCTAATACTTTGTTAAAATCGATGATTTTTTTTAAAAGTATGTTAGTATTTTTTCAAAAATAAATAAGCAAATAAATATGAATAAAATTACAATAAACTTTTAAAAATCTCATTAAAATGAAGGAAACAAAGCTTTTTAATGCTTTCAACTCTTAATACATGTAATATTTTAAAGTCTAAAATTTATTTTTTATCGAACTGAAATTAAAAACTAAATATTCGAAATTATGGAAATAAAATCTGTTAAACATTTAGAACCGTACACGCAATAGAAAATAATTCTCTACAAAAGTTAATGCCGCGTTCAACATAAGACCTTTCATTTATAAAATCATTCGAAATAAGTAAAGATATTTGCAAGCTTTTCATGCGTAACTATGGCGTAATGGCATTACACTACTGCAAGCTTCCATACGACATGTCCCTGTTTCGATCCCCATCGAGGGTAAGGGACATTTTTTCACTGTTGTTTAAATTAAATGTATGTGCTCTAACCTGATGTGTCTTTGTCTAAAAGAATAAAAATCATAAAGATGCCAGTTTGTCTTTGAAAATTCTTTTTTGGCTTTCAAGCAAAAATTTTTATATAAAAAAAATATGAAAAACGGAAATATTTTGTGAAAAAAAAGAAATATTTCTGGAAAAAACGGAAATTTTTTTCCGTTAAAAAAACGGAAATAGTACTGGCGTCTAGATTACCAGTACTATTTCGGTTATTTAACGGAAAAAAATTTTACAGTGAATTATATGTAAGTTTTTATAATTTTGTTTATTCTGATTTTAAATTACACTGAAAAAAAAAAAAAAGAAAGAAAAAGAAAAAGAAAAGAAACAGAAAAAATATTCCTAAAATAAAAAATAGTCGGATACCTTAATAAATCATTTTCTAAATTTAAAAGAATTGTCGGATATTTTCATCATCTCTGTTTCTATCTTTTTAGAACTACATTACGCTAAAATCGTTAAGCAAATAGCAAAAAATATTCATTTTTAATTAACCGCTAACGGTCCAGAATGGAAAATAATTTGCAACTCGTGTACTATTCAATGAATCAAATAATAATATGGTGCAAATGGGATTATATTAACAGTTTATTCTCTAATTACAGTTTATCTTGAATACTAAAAAATAAGAAAAAAAATTATAATATATTTTTATTGAAAAGTCGTGAATTTAAAGTCTAAATGTCTAGCTTTAAGTATTTAATATTATACTACTGCAAATTTGCAAAAAAATTCTGAGCTTGTTTTAACTTATTTTGAAAATATAATCCTAAAAAAGTTCATTCACCAATAAGTAAACTTAAGGGGGCTTGGGGCCAGGTCATTTAGCTTTCGAATCCCGTCTTTAATGTGAAGTCTATGGGCGTTTGGTGCATCGGTATATTTAAAATATCTCCTCAGGAAATTAATATTTTTAACTTCTATTTTTTGTATACACATTCTTAAAAGATACCACTGATTTCTTAGTTTTCAAAATTTTTCTGTAGTATATACTTAATTTTATATGAAGTCTCAAAATTTTACTCATAGTTTCGTCAGTTTTTAAAACACAAAACATTAAATTCAGCAGAAATTTTAAAAATATTAAAAAAATTAAAAAAAAAAAAAACTAAAAAAAAAGAATACTGCCCAGTTAAACTGATGGCATTGAGCTCACAGGCTACGCATACCAATTGTACATTACAGCCTTATATTTTCAAGGGTTAATTCTGTTCGAAAAAGATTAAGAAGGGGAAAAACTCCCCTTTTACCTTTTTTATACTTAATCATTGAACCTCCTAAACTATCAAGGACATGCTTTATCATGCTTTATCAAAAATATATATCTAAAATTCAGAAAAAATCGGATAACTCGTAATAAAAACCCATTTAGCATTTATATAATTTCAGAGGAGTTATCCCCCTGTTTTATACTTAACCATTAAACTTCCAAAACTATTCAGAGATTTGAACGAAATCTGACAATTCTGCTTGAAAAACCCATTTATATAAATTAAGGGGAGGGGCATTAGAACCCCCGTTTCCCTTGATTATACTTATTCAATGAACACCTAATAACAGTCACGGAATCACCTCTCAGAATGATCCTATACGTAAATTTTGAACAAAAACTGTTAATTCTGCATGAAAAACCCATTTATATCAATTATAAGGTGAGGGGCATAAGCCCCCCGTTCCCCCTCTTATACATATCGAATGAACTCCAGAAACTAATCAGGGAAGCGCCTTATCAGGATATACCTATATACAAAATTTCAAGTGGATCGGATATTTTTATCAGGCGTTATCACGTTACGCACGAACGAACATACATACAGAACGGGCGGGCACATAAGCTCTCAGACTATGCTAGCCTGTGAGCTAAAAAAGCCGTCTTTTAAGAAGAGTAAAAAGAAAATAGGAGTTGAAAATATTAATTTCCCCAAGAGATATTTTAAATATACGAATGCATATAACGTCCATAGGTATAACATTACGGAAGAGAAATCCGAAGCTGAGTAACCAGCCGACTTTCTTTTTTTCTAACCGATGACCAGGTCCCTACCTGCCGAGTTATCTCAGCTTATCGGGTTAAATACCTGGTATCGGGTCGAGTGACCGCCTAATCGCCGCATAGCGGAAATAAATATCTATTCAAGTTGGTCTGGTAATTTAGAGCCGTGATCAGTTAATGAGACCTTCACCTGTTAAGACACCTCCAGATGTACAAGTCACAGATAACTTGGAGGACTTTTCACCCATGACCGATTTTTCATGCACCAGGCGCTATTAGAGCACCTGGGAAGGATGTAGGAACACTAGGCGCCATTAGCGTACATGATGAAATTTTAACTGGCAAAGTGGCGAATCACTAAGACAAGTAAGTGCCCGGATCAGCTATTTAGATTAAGTGCTTTGTTGGTAATCTTTGTAGTTTATTGGACATTGGGTTAACTGTGTGATTTGTTGCCGCACACCTAGTACTCATCATACCAGAAGAAAAAGGGCTGGATGTTTTTTTGAGCCTAAACGGTGGTACTGAACTTGGCTGAAAGTGGGGGGGAAATGCTGCTGGTCACTCACTTTCCAAAATCCCATCCGTAATGTTAATTATAATGGCGTTTAATTAATTTTTATATTCAAAATATTTCCTCGGGAAATTCATATTTTGATCTTCTGGGTGTGGGAGTAAAATTTGAACACTTCATATAAAATTAAGCGTAACTTTTAGAGATATTTTGAAAGCTATGAAAAAAAGAGACATGCTTAAAGAAGAGGACATTGAAAAAATAAGTTAAAAATATTAATTTCCTGGGAAGACATTTTAAATATAAAAATGCATCAAGAGTCATAGACTTAACATTACGGAGATGAATTCGAAAAATGTGCGACCAGCAGCCTTAAAATACGCCATCTTTCCAATCGCCATTTTTGCGGAAAATTCCGTTTTTTAAAAATTATTTTAAATTAAATGTTAGTCAGTTAGAATTCCAAAAAATGCCTTACTTTTAGTTAAGCGATAATTATAAGCAAAATTATAGCACAAAATGTGAATCTTTATACATAAGTTTTTCTGTTACATTAAAATCGTTGCATTATCTAGAAAAGTGAGTTTTTCATTGTTTACGTTTACAAGAAACTCCATTTCTTAAAAAGTTTTACAATATATTGAAATAAAATTCGGTCACAATATTCTGCTCATCTATTCGTATGTTATGAAGCAAAATGCAAGCTTTAAGTATGCATATAAAAATTTAAGAGATGTTTTTGTTGAAAAATACACATTTTTTAAAAGAAAAAAAACATGTTGTGTATACAAAACGTGAAATATGTTACCTTAAACGGGTCTACTTTCATATCCCGGGGTAACTTTGTCACCTTGTAGTCGGACGGGTTTGTTATTATTTATATATATTGCTGTGTTTTATACATGTGATTAATCCTCGTTTTTCTTACAGGTTTTAGGCAGTAAAGCTGCATTCAGATTGCAATACTTTCAGTTCAACTGAATTCTTGGAAGAGCCTTTTGTATAGGAGACGTTTGCTTTTTCTTCATAATAGAACGGAGGGGAACGAACAAAAGAATCCGGAGTTAAGCAATCTACCCTATTTGACGGAAAGACTTTTCTTTTTCCTGGCAACCGTCCCTTTTCTGCAAAACTCATTAAAGAAAAAAAAAAAAAAACTTCGCCCCAACAAACGAGCCGACACCAAACTGCAAGAAGTGGTCAGATCTGTTTGGGGCACAAGAAAAAAATAAGTACCTACGAAAAAACACCCAGGGGGCCGGAATCAATGCAGTTATACAGAGGAGAATGTGGCTAACGCAATGGCATGGCAGCATAAGTAAAACACTAGCCGCTACAGCATTCCAAATATCACGTAATATTCGTGCCAATAAGTGCTTTGGAAAACACATGAAGTCTGTGGCTCGTCGGACAATCCTTAGTCTTGAAGAAGAGCAGTTGATTTCCAAGATGTTGGGAGTCGTGTATGACTGGGATTTCCCCTTAATCAAGCACGACGTTAAGATGGTAATTAAAAAATACATCAACTGGAAGAGTGTTAATATCCCTATATTGACTAACAACACTCCAGATGATGATATGAACAATGTCCATGCAGAGAAAAATACATTCGAAAATCTTATTTTTATTTATTTATTTTATTTTTTACAATAAATCATAAAATTTAATCGTTCAAATGCCCCGAATTGATTTAAGGGATGTCCTTTTTTCTATTTTACATCAAAATTTATGGTAACTTTGTCATAAATCGTCTATTGTGAGCATATAAATCATTTTTGCAGTGAAGTGACAGAGTAACCCCAAATCGGGGTAACTTTGTTACACTTTTCTTTACTTTTTTCCCGTACAATACATCTCATATACATTTAAATCCACTTTAATATCAAAGAAGATCATTAGGTCAATACGGCTGTACTTTTTTGAGACCCCGAATTCGAAGAATAAAAAAAGTTACAGTCGTCCCCGCATAAACGAATATTAACGGTTCCAGAAAAAATATTCGATTAAGCGGGGTATTTGATTAAACGGGGAGGCATATAAATGTAATATTTAATGTGCAATAAAATGACAAAATTATTAAATATAGTATATTTAATTACCAGAGTAAGAAAATCGTTAAAAATTTTAATAGAACAATACAAACCGAAATAAAAACAAAATGACAAGTAAATACGCAATAGTTCAATGACAGTAAATACATGCATTTTGTTTACATAACATTTAATGCAGATCGTGTAAATTGGGTCCAAATTTTGTTATTAGAGTTTAATTTACGTAATTTATACAGGTTTAAAAAAGTAGATGAAAGTGGTTTATGTGAAATTTTAGAATAAAAAATGGAATCATAATCACCATCTTGAGCCTCTAAGTGGTAACATATTATTATTAAAGGGCTACTTCAATCACGCGAAAGGATTTGCTCGCTAATGCTATCCTATAAAAGAAATTTATAAAGATATCTCTACCGCATTTCAATATTTTTAAATGTTCTTTTTTGCAATAAATTGCTGAGATCGATGTGTACAAAGGGCTTCGTCGTTTTTAACATTCGATTTTTATTGCTGATATTTTTAATGAGGATGATTTCAGTTTCGGAACCTATTTTGAAAATGAAAGTGTCTCCATTAAAAATAACTGTAAAAAAAAATCGAAAAAGTGAAAAAAAAAGTTCTTTGACAAAAGAAAATAAACAAAATATAAAATTGATTGAAATTACTGTCCAGTTTATTTCACCATTTTTTAAATTAATTCGAAAAATTTAACAAGGAAGGAAATTCACTTGTCCAGTCCACTATACACCTGTCAGGCGAAATCCATGCTGGGAGTTCTGGAAATTTATTTTCTGTGTGACAACCGAAAATGACAAAAAGTATGGTGGAAATTCCAATTGAAACGTGTTTTTCACACCCATTTTTCAGGTTGTCTCACTCATTTGTTATTCGATTAAGCGAGGACATTTCGTGAAAACTATTCGGTTAAGCGGGGAAAAATAACATTAGGCCAATGGAGTTAAATTCGGTTCCGGAGGATTTTATTCGAATAAGCGGGGTATTCGATTATCCGTTACCCGATTAAGTGGGGAGGACTGTATTTACAAAAATATGTTTAAAACGTGTCAAAGTAACCCCGGTTTACGGTACTAAATTTAAGAGATACTTCAAATTTTTGCTTCGTAACCGGGGTCGGAGTTAAGGGGGCACTATGGGCGGCTCATCCTCCCTTACAATATTTGAGACCCCCCCCCACCCCCTGGAAAAGATTCCAAGGTCACCAAATGAATTTCTGTTCCGAAAATTCAAATATGAAATCCTGTTAAAAAATCTAATTTAGATTTGAGACCCTTTCACAGTTTTGCAGAATTACTAAATTGTATCTTAAATAAGTGTTTCAACACTCCCTAATCCTATTTGTACATATAAAGGTAACATGATATTTAATTTTGAACCAGTTATACACTCAAAATTTTCACCATCATATACCTTTCTTAGCATCAAATGAATTTATTACAACAGTTTAATAAAAAACATAGTACCTACAAGGTGAATATGCACTAATTTATCTTTCTGCGTCAGAGAGATAGAGAGAGAAAAAAATGAGCCCCCCTTACATTCTCTTGAGCCCCCCCCCCCCCCCCCTTCTGTTCACTTCTAGCTATGGCCCTGTTCGTAAGACATGTAAGTGGTTTGCCATTATATTGAAAAAAAAAAAGTCATAACACAATTTTTTGCTAAAGTTTTTAGTTACTATGGCTTAAATTCGAAAAGTTTATTAAAATTCCATTGAAAATTTATTTGAATTCATAGTTTTGTTTCTTGTTTTAACTAAAAAACATTTACGTAATCAAAATTTTATATTTTCAAAGATAGTGCTCCGAAAGTATGCACGCACCTTAAATTTTTCATACAATTAAAGTCAAATTTCTTAACTATAATCTTTTTTTTAAGTCATTACGTTGATTTAAACAGAATAAATTAATTACCAGATGTGATTAAATTTTTTAAAAAATGCCTAAAACTCAAAACTGAACGAAAAACAGCTCTAAAATAACTCAAGAAAAAATAAAGCATTTCCTTTAACCTTTTATCTACCGAATTATGAATTCATGAAAATTTTACATTCTAAAGCATTATACGTAAATTATTTAAACAAAATTAAAAGATTTACATAATCATTTAAGGATAATTTTTTATAGATAATTTTTGGAGGATTTAAGAAGGATCGAAAAATTTAGAAGGATTAATCAAATTTGAATTTACAGAGATTTTGTGCAATATTTATAGCCTCAATCAAATCTTTTATTTTAAATTGTTTTCTAAGTATTTTGTAGAATTATAAAATGTACAAATATGACGTTCTTTCAACACAAATATAGAAATGATTCCGAATTGAAAAATCCTCATCCCCTCCCCCTCCCTCAACGCAAAGAAAGCTGAAAAGATAAAAAGGCAAAATAAATCATCCTTTTAAAAATATTTTTTGTTTTGTGCAACCAGTAATGTTTTTGAAACAAAATAAAGTAATGCACCTGTAACTCATTCTAAATAGTATTAAAACTAATTAAAGTATTAAAAGAATTTTATAAGTAATTTTAATGGTACTTATAAGTACCGTAGGTAGATAAAGAGTTAATTATATTTTCCTATACATTACGAACAACTATAAAATCTAGCATTTACCTGCAACAACAATATCTTACATCCACAAATTTTAAACAACATCCTTCTATAACAAGCCGGATATAATAGCTCAATATTGCCTTTGGTCAATCATTTCTCAAAAAAGAATCTTTATATATTTTCATCATTAGTAACTCTTTTCTCTCAGAACCAACGTTCGATTTATTATGCAAAATGCTAAGAAAATATAAATATTCATTTTTAATTAACCTCTACGGGTAAAGGGTTAAAAATACCCTTCATTCCGTGTACTATTTAATGAAGCAAATGATAATCTCGAGCAAATGGGATTATATTTGCACTTTATTCTCCGGGTCCAGATTATTTTCAAAACTTAAAAAAAAAAGAAATCCTTTAGCATATTTTGATAAAAGACCATGATGAACTTTATGGTATTCCTTTTACTTCTTAAAAATTCTATACGCTTTTCAATTTTCACTTATTTAATTTTCAGAACCGCTTTCAATAATTCATAGACTCATCGAGTAACTGATTTCCCTTGGGTTGGGACTTTACCCCCGTTGCCAATTCACCTTTTGCTAACTTCGGTAATTTACAGTCGTTTTCTGTATTTTCAACAATGTCACTTGTTTTTCATGCTTCGCACCTGTTTGTCGATTTTTTCCTCCTTTTCTCCGCTTCTATTTTAATTTACTCATTTCTAAAAATTAGGAATTCGCTAATTTTCTGTATTTTTGGAAAGAACGTGTAAAGTTTTTGAAGGCCTACGGGGACATCGAAAATTGAAAATGGGAACTGTACTTTAATTAGTATACTTTTTTTTCTCTCTCAAACGATATTACCGAATTACCATTTTGTTAAAGTTGAAAAGTAAACACAAGATGTGGAACTTTCAGATGATTGACTTAGGTTATGCTTTCAATTAGTGAAGGGATAAATTTGTATTTACAAAGCTGCTTCGAGAGCTCATATTGTTCGAGGAAGAAAAAAAATACATTTTTGACTGAAAAGTAATTAATAATTTATATAACTAGAACTCAAAGGAAAATTTTTAACTCCTATTGTTAAACTGCGGGAACTAATCACAAAATTCTGACAAAATTTTTCTTGAAAACTTAATATAGTTTTAAAGAGAGTTTTAACCATTGTTAATTTTCACATGGATGCCTTAGGAAATATTTTAATGATTAGCGAAGAACTGATTCCGAAATAAAAAAGAAAAAAAATAGTATAAATATCAAATGAGCTACCAAGACTTAAGAGCCATTGTATTTGTTTAACGAACAGGAGTTTTTGAAATCTGAATGTGGATCTAAAATCAAATAATATGTTGTTATTCTTTCACATCAATTTAAGCATCCCGTTAATTTTATCATTATTTACTTTTACCTCATATTTAGAATGTGCCTGTTGAATCGATATGTTTATCTACCAGTCTTTTGTCTTTCAATATCTACATCTGCAATACTGCAATTTAATTTTCACAAAAAAAGGCGAGACAGAATATTAATAATTGAAGACAGTGACTTCTATTTATTTATACTAAACTATATACCGTATTTACTCGTGTATACCGCGCACACCGTACTATAGAAGAAAAAATGGCGACTTTTTAAAATCTCGTATATAACGCGCACCATAAATTTGTATGCAAGTGAATGAATGACCAAATGAATTCAGTAAAGAAAGTCGAATCAAACATTACATTAGGCTGGAAAACAAGACGAAAATACTTTTTAGACTTCGGATAAAACTAAATGATGGGGGGGGGGGGATGAGTGACAGTAATGAGAATTGTTAATTTGCGTTTAAATAATGTTTCTAGTTCTGTTGTATAAAAAAAGGCAAGGAGTGACATAAAAATGCAGTAATAGTTCGTTCAACTTCAATTAATTAGATTTTCCGAGTTTTAAAGTCTTCTTTGAATGCATTTCTTTATTCACATATATATCGTGTAATTACATCCAGAAGTACAAAATTATTTCTTGCATAATGCGCACCTATGAGTTTTAACCTCGCACCTATGAGTTTTAACCTAATTTTTTGAAAAAAAAAAGTTCCCGTTATACACGAGTAAATACGATATATATTTTAATTATTTTTATTAGAAAGGCAAAGTAAAATTATTATTTAAAAATATTACAATATAAAAATTAAGTAGATTCACATTATTTCTTAAACTGCATTTAACTGAGGTATTTTTCTATTATATAAAACTTTATTATTTTAGTTAGATTCAATCTCGAAGTTTGTTACCAAAGATGAAAAATGTTTAGCTTTTATTAGTTTCATAACAAATACATAAAATGTGTTGTGGATTAATATTAATTATTTTTTATTTTTTATTTCTAAATGTACAGCTTTATCGCATTTTATTTTTTCCCCATTAATGAGTTCTTGCACTAGACTTTATTAATGGAAGGAAATTTAGGAAATCTAATACAATTTTAACTTGAGATTCAAAAATTGTGTCATAATCAATGATGCTGCCAGGTTTCTTACTTTAATAAAATTAAAACTTAATGAAAACTAGTATTAACTGATTTTATTTTCTATATGCGTTCTACTTACGTGTATATAATCGTCCACATACTTGGGTTAGGGAAACATTTCTTCTTATATTTTGAATTAGAATGAGTACCATTGTATTCATATTTGTAAGGTACGAAAAGCTCTATCGTATAAAAAAATGTATTCATATTTGAATTATACGAAAAGCTCTATCTATAAAAAAAATTACTAGTAGAGGACCTTTTATGGATAGAAATGTGGATAACAATAGAGAGTTAGATAGAAGAAGCAAGGAGGATGAACCGAAGATAATCTCCTGTAACGGCTGGTCTGGGACTACACCGGGGGCAAACAGGTATGTTGTATTTTACTTTATAGAGGAGAACCTGTGAAATTTTCAATATAAAATACTCAGTGAGATAGGGGAAATAAGTCAGCCTGGAGTCTCCGATTGTCCTTGAAACATGTGGTTTAAAGTATGTATGTATGAGAGTTCGGAGGATACATGTGTGAAAATACCGGTATGTAAGCCTAACTGAGTATGGTCAGTCGAGAAGAAAATGGGGTAGTTTTGTGGTAAAAACCAATCCATAGTTAATATCTTAATACAAAACTTAATGATAAATAGGATCAGTTATTCCCACGCCTATAAATGTAAATAATGTGCTTTAATGCAACTAAATCATCCGTTTATAAATAAATAAATGTTTTGTATATTATTCATCCTTAAATAAATATTTTGCAAATAAATAATTTATTAATATTATTTGAAGAATCCTAGATATTAATTACCAACATGTCCACATTGTGTCCCTTATTTCGTACCAAACCGATGATAGTAACATGTTAATTAAGGAATGTTTAAGATATTTCCAGTTGAGTGAAAAATTGTCCAATCCGGGAATAGATCTCAAATCCTTGCCTTACAGGACCGATTCTCAACCATTTAAGCTGCCTGGGCTGACAAACGGCGAGACTATTTGCTCAGAAATTCAGAACTCTTCTGTTGTCAGCCTATATTGTTTAAATAGCCTATTAGTTGTCAGCCTATACAGTTAAGCATTGGTCCTAGGAATTTGGTCTCGATTCCCAGATTGGGCAATTGTTCACTCAGTTAGAAACATTTAATCCGTATTAAAATATTACTAATCAGTTTGATTGTATTAAAATAATAGTTTAAAAAGGTTTATTTGCAGCTTTATGCGTTTTTGAATAAATATGAATGATAGTTATTATCATATCAGCTACGAACGGTTGCAAATGCAAAATTCATAATTTGTGTTTTAAATTTTTACGTTCTTCTATCTTTACAAGAAGAAAGTATTGGATTCGAGAAAAATTTCCGAATTCCGGTTTTCGTCGGATTTACACGTTTTAGGGGTCAGGGAACTCCCAAAAACATGTTTTTACAAAATGTTTGTCTGTGAGCCTGTCTGTCACTCTGCATGTGTTAAAAATCTTGCGAGCGCTCTATCACAATATTTAATGCATTAATAATAGAATCTCACAAAACTCAGTTAGATCTTAAACCTTTTGAGTACGAACTGTTTTTCAATTGGAAAAAAAAAAAATACTTTTACGTTAATAATATCAACACTACCTATTTAAATAAATTAATTATTGTTTAAAGACTATTTCATTGTCCGAAAGATAACGAATGTTGTCGTTTTGCATGCTATTCAATTCATGTTCATATAAAAATAGGCTAAGGAAGAATTTTTGGAGATGTTTAGAAAATATTGCATTACAACAAAATTTAATTTATACTACAACTTTCTAATATTTTTCACGCTTTATGACATATAATTCTTTCAGGAAGGTAACTTTAATTTAAAATTTAAAATTTGGAACATATGTTTAAAATAAAAGAATTGCAAACGGCGCAAAGAGAACTGAGTAAATAATAATGATTATTATTATTACTAAATGCCTAAGCATAAATGAAGTGCTATAGTAAATGCATAGACACATACTAACATAACTACATATAAATAGAAACAAAGGTATTTCTCAATGCAAAATAATACTACATTAAAAGACATGTACTGTTAATAGTACACCCGACCCGAAAGGGTTAATATATATCGGAGCTGATTAAACTTGTGGCACACATTTTTAATTGATTAATTTACAGAAAATACCATTAACCATCTACAAACAAAATTTTTAAAATGATTTTTTCTAGTCCCCCTTTTTTTTCTTTTTAAAAAATCCTCTGCGAAAACCACAAAAAAATAATGGACCAGAAAAATATTAGTTTATCAATTTGAGGGAAATATGATGAAAAACGAACCACTTATCATAAACGTAAGCATTACATGACGTCATCGGAGAAGTGTGTGTGTGTGTGTGTGTATATATATAAAGAGCTATTAAAAAAAACAGAAAGAAAAGAAATAAAATGGAATTGAGTAACGTGGAGAGAAAATATATCTCCCTATTCCTCTTTTTTTTTTCAATCCCTTTCTGTCTTCTTTGTCTTTTTCTAGACGCATAATTAGTGAAATTCGCTAAACGTTTCGTGTATTAAACAATGTGAAAGGAAAAGCACATGAAACAAAGCATTCGCTTATCTCGGAGTTTCCACTCCACTGCGCATGCGCTTGTGGCAGTCAAAAAAATTGAGAGGGAGATAAATGAATTATGAATTAAAAAAGGTAATTTTTTTTCCCTTGCGATGTTTTTTCACACTTCGTTTATGTTTGTTTTTTTTTTTCTTTTTTTAAATCTTTTTTTGAGACACATTCTAGCTTTTTACGGTAATGTAAAAAGCTAGGGACTGGGTAAGAATTTTTTACGATTAAAAAGTTCATTGATGTATGGCTTTTAAAGTTGGGGAAAAAATGAATGAGTACTTTACTTTTTTCAAATAGAAATTAGTAATTAAATTTACATAACCAAATGAATGTTCAATTCTATAAAATGAATTTTAATTTAGCCAACTTGCAAAATTCGTACAAAAGTATAATTTTCTCGATGATCGAAATTAAATTCTTTAATGAAATAATCGACACTTACAAATGTTGCAGATAAATTGTTCTGCTGAATGTATCAGATTTTATTTTCGTTCATTAGTCAAATACTTTTTTATTTATTGGAAAATTATTCGATTTACCTCTAAGGCGCAACCACATTTCTACAATAATTTAATGCTGATTTTTTTTTAAGAGCAGCCGATATCAATTTTTGAAAAAATTAATTTTGAATAATTGTGTAAAAAAAAATAGCTGTAATTTCGCTTGATTTTTGTTTTGCAAGCAGATTTTTTTAATTGACTTTTAAACAGTCTGCGTAAAAATATAAAAATAAAAGTAAAATATATGAAGAAGTAACACTCTCCTATTAAGGAGATTTTTGCTATCTTTGGGGGGAAAAATAATGTTTTAGAGGAAATTTTTTATTGAAATAAATACATGATTAATAAGTACATTGATAATTAAAACTATACTAAATACGTGAATAAATAAATACATGAATACATGAATTAAATAATAAGTATGAATACAATAATATTTAGAGTATAATAAATACATATACAAATAAATAATAAATACATAACACATGATAGTAAATAAATAAATACATAAATTACTACATGTTAAATAAATACATGAATACATGAATTAAATAATAAGTATGAATACAATAATATTTAGAGTATAATAAATACATATACAAATAAATAATAAATACATAACACATGATAGTAAATAAATAAACACTAGAGATGTGTCATTTGTTGAGGAACGATTCCAAAGGAACGGTTCCGGTGGTGGAACTGAACGAACGGTTCCTGTCTATAAAAAGAACTCGTTCCTTTTCGGAACGATTCCGAAATGGAACGGTTCCTCGGACTAGTTCCGAAAAGGAACGGTTCCTCGGACTAGTTCCGAAATGAAACCATTCCGAAAAGGAACGATTGATCGGACTCGTTCCGAAAAGGAACGATTCCTCGGACTAGTTCCGAAATGAAACCATTCCGAAAAGGAACGATTCCTCGCACTCGTTCCGAAAAGGAACGATTTTTCGGACTAGTTCTGAAATGAAACCCTTCCGAAAAGGAACGATTGATCGGACTCGTTCCGAAAAGAAATGATTCCTCGGACTAGTTCCGAAATGAAACCATTCCAAAAAGGAACGATTCCTCGGACTAGTTCCGAAATGAAATCATTCCAAAAAGGGACGATTCCTCGCACTCGTTCCGAAAAGGAACGATCCCTCGGACTAGTTCCGAAATGAAACTATTCCGAAAAGGAACGATTCCTCGGACTAGTTCCAAAATGAAACCATTCCGAAAAGGACCGATTTTATTTTAAAATAAGATATATTTTGATTTATTAAAGCAAAGTGTATTGCCCAAATATCCTTCAAATGTGCATGAAAAAAAATCGGGGGGGGGGGAGGGAGACGAAGAAAAACGAAAGAAAGAGAAAAGAAATTAAAGTTGTAGGAATTAATAAACTACAACTGTGCATTATATCTAGAAATCTGCACGGGCCGGAATTTTCAGGCCCGTAGGTAATTTATTTCGGCCCGGTCCGTTGTAAAGTTCAAAAGTTCGGCCTGGGCCCGGCCCGGCCCGGCCCGTACAGAAATCAGTGAAAATAGGTCCGGCTCGTTTTGGCCCATTACAATTTCTACAATTTCTAAAAAAAAAAAAAAAAAAAAAAAAAAAAAAAAAATCAGATTTTTATCATATAATTAAGATTTTTTTAAAGAATACTGCATACATATCTATGGAATGATTTTACAATACATTTTACAGGAAATACACATTAACAACATTAATGATTACTTAGACTCTTAGGCTATCAACATTCGAATAAAGATTCATTAAAAATTTAATATGGCTTAGAATAAAAGAAAAAAGAAAGAAAGCTAAAAACGTCGTTACTTTTGAAGATGTTTGATAAAAGAAAATTTATAAAAATATTTCTATATCATTTTATTAAAGGTTTTAAATCCCAATTCATTCTTAAATTCAAAGAAGCTTCTTTCTGATACATTTCTAAATTCACTTTTTTCTCAGAAATGCATAAGATTAGCAGGTATCTTTATTAAAAAACTATATAATCGAGGGGCGTTATCTATTTTTTGATACAAGCAATTTAAGAATACTACAAGTAAATAAAATACTGTCATAATCATATGTCACTGCGATTTGAATAGAATTTCCGGAAGCGATAGCATGGGAAGGGAGAAAAACCTGCAATCATTTGAGAAACTATTACATCTCAAAAAGGTCATACAAGTCAGACTCAAAAGGTCATACAAAAAGGTCATACAAAGGTCATATTTACCAAAAATAAAAAACGCTATTCGATTCCAAATCCCTTCAATAATTAAGCTTATCACTTTTATACTTTTACAATTTAAAATTAATCAGAAATTAATTTAAAAACCATCAAGAAGTATATATATCCGAAGATAAAGCTAACATAAGTTCTTTATCGCTGTTAATAATTTTACAAATCATGTTTTCTGCCCTACAGATCTTGAGAACAATTAAGTGTAATTCCGGTCCGGCCAGTCTATATGTAGAAAAATAATGCGAGCTTGATCTCGGACCGGCATGAGTCAGCTAAAAAAATATTAAAACGAGTTGCACACAATGTAATTCTCCGATGCTGATCTCTACATTGTACATTTTTATATTGATGCTGTCAAACTAGTATGGCTCGTGACGTACATTTATACTTATTCTCGTTAAAACCATATAAAATAGCTCATATTTTATCGTTCCAGCTCAAATCTTCAGAACTGGCCGATAGGCCCGAAAATTTTTTTAATCGGCCCGGCCCGTCTGGGCCGTTCAATTTTTTTGCCGGCCCGGCCCGTTTATGTTGTTTGTCGGCCCGGCCCGTTGAAAAAACTATTCCAAATCTGCCAGCCCGTTCCGTTAGAGAATTTAAAACGATTCCGCCGGCTCTTTATTCGGCGAAAAAAACGAAAATTTCGATTTTATAATTTCTTGTTTTAATTGTGCTTTATTATCGCTAGTGCATTCTGATTAAGTTTTTATAAAGATTCGAGTATTATAAATACAGTTTAAAGTGATTTTATTACACCACTCTCCATTTAAATGCCACAATCCACTTCAATTAAAAAATAACTTTCCTCAGTTTTTTTTTCTTTACTATAAGCATGTTTAAAGTTATAAAACGTTTATGTATGTTTTTCAAGTGCATCACAATTCCAAAATAAAATTTAAAGTATATTTAATTTTTCCAATGCTTCGTAATGCTCCATTACGGAATTACGGATACTATAATTGTTTATCTCGTCGACCCATTTCGACATATAATCGACAAACTATTATTAAATTATGCAAATTAGCATAATTTTTACTTTAAATAACGAAATAACAAATAAATTAGTAAAAGATTAATAGTACCACACATAAAATATGAAATTAAAAATCACTTGATGGCGTAACAAACACATGTAACGTGTTTAATGTTAAGTGAATGTGACATTTATGAAGTCATTATTGGCATTTAATCTTACAGTTTGGAAATAGTTTTCTGATCGACGGGATAATACCGAATTGCGTAAAAGAAGCATCCTAATAACTCCAAAAATTATAGTTATGTTAACTAACAGTTTACTGCGTTGGTTTAAGTGTCTCATTTTCAATTAAAATATGCCTTTGAATTGAAATTTGAATGAAATGAATGATCATGAAAAATCGAAGAATGTGGAAAATATTAATACAATTATTCCGGCAAATAATTATCCGAGTGACTTTAATCTTTATACAAAATTTATGTTTTTCATTGTATTTTTCACCCACTCTTTAAGATAAAAAAATTCGAAAATTTCTATAAATTTTCATCAGAACGAATATTTTAAGAGTCCTAAAAAAAAATTCCGGATAATAAAGTTTACTGATATTCAATAGGCTTCTTCTCATTACTACATATTAAATACACACAAAATTTTAAGTATCTATCTCAATTTGTTCGAGAGATAGAGTATTTACAGACAGACGGACAGACACGCGCACAGACAGACGGATTAAATAAACAATTATACTAACAATTTACTGCATTGGATTAAGTGCTTCATTTCCAATTAAAATAAATCTTTGAATTGAAATTTCAATGAAATACAGGGTCGTGAAAAGTCGTAGAATTTGGAAAATATGATTACGAATATCTCAATAATATCTGTCATCTGAACGAATATTTCGAGAGTCCAATAGAAACACTTCCGGATAATCGAGGTTACTTCATATTAAGTACATAGCAAATTTAAGTCTCTATCTCAATTTGTTCGGAAGATTTACAGACAGACGGCATGTTTTTTTTTCTAAAATTATGTTTTTCGTAATCTTCACTATCCGTCAATTTCTTTTTTCGATTTTCAAAACCATTGCAAGACTTACCATATACCACATATGATGAGAAAGTAAAAATTACCTGAATCCTAATAATCTGCAATACTAACAATTGTAGCGTTCCCCCCTCCCCATATTGACTCCAATCTGCATATTTAGATTTCATATATTATTTGCAAAAGCATTTTTTTTTTTAGCAAAATAAAAATTTTAAATATATTTATCAGCATATATTTATTTGTCAACTATTCCACTTTTTACTTATTACTTCTTCCAATAGAAGTATTTTCTAATTTTAATGTAATTAATCGCAGAATTCTGGTATTAAAAAAAAAAAAAAAAAAAAAAAAAAAAAAAAAAAAAAAAAAAAAATTAGTCACATAGCTATGCATTTTTATAAAAAATGCTTGAAATTCACTGAAATTAATATTTATATGCTGTAGAATGGAACAACATTTTTCAATTTTCTTTAAAAGGTGCATATCTTAAACTATAATCGATTCCTTCCGCTTATCAATCTTTTGTAACGAGTCCAAAAACTAAAAAACAAAATAAAAAAATTGACACCGCTATCGGAAAAATTCAATGCTTTTATTAAAAAAAAAGAGGAAACACTGCTCGATTTCTTTCTATCAGAATAATAATACATGACAGTTAGATCCACTTGCAAATGAAAATGACAGAAAAGAAAGTGAAATGTGCAGAGTTAAAAAATGGGCAGTATCCATGATACAAAAAAAGCTCTATTGAACTGGGCTCCGGAGCCCTACATTTATGAGATCTGGTGAATTCCAACCAATACTTAAATATTTTTTAAAAACAGAGACGTACCTGAGCTCCGGCGCAAATTAAGCCCTGACATATTCTAAAACATTTCGGGAAAAAATTATTGTAGTTGCATTTTGTATTATTTTTGTGTTTTAAACTACTTTAATTTAGGTTTTTTTTCCCACTATTGCATTAAAATTCTATTATTACAAATGTCTGCTAATTAAGCATATATTTTTATTTTTACGTATTATAATTCCTAACATTCTTATTTTTTCTCCACATGTCTCAATAATACTTATTATGTATTAACAAAATCATTAGAGCAGAAAATGATTGTATAACATTAAAATTATTAAATGTTTAAGTTTCCAAAATTTTTTTGGATCATTTCTAGTTATTTGAAAAATATTTCGGTTATAGCAAATTTCTCAGATAAAACCTTAGCGTAACAAGCACATAAAACAATCACTTTGTGTGAATTTCAATACACAAGCTAAAATTTTTAGCAACGTTTAAACGCATAAATAAGTACAATACCATGATACAAAAATCACATACGTCCATTTAGAGGATTCTTGGAACTCCATTTTTAGTATGGAAAAAAAATTAAAGGATTAAAATAGAACGATGTTTTTTAGCCCCATTAAGGGGCTACTTCTGTCAAATGAAAAGACCCGCTTACTAATGCTAATCCTATGGAAAAAAATTATAAAGATAACTCGGTTGCATTTCAATATTTTTAAATGATTTTTTTTTTTTCATTGGATAGCTGAGATGGATCAAAATGCAGGCCGTTTTTTATTTTTTCAATTTTGATTGCAGATATTTTTATAAGGGTGCTTTCCCTTTCTAAACCGGTTCTGAAAATGAAAGTCCCGCATAAAAAATATCTGTAAATATAATCGAAAAAGCAAACAACGACTTGAATACAGATCGATCTCAGCTATCCAATGCAAAAAAAAATAAAAAAATAAAATAAAAATATTAAAATACAGCTGAGATATCTTTATAAATTTCTTGCACAGGATTAGCATTAGCAAACGGGTCCATTTGACCTTCCTTTGAGTGAACCCATTTGACTGAAGTAGCCCCCTAACATCTGTTATAGTCCTGAATTTTTCGGGACCAGGGGTTTTCAGAGTTTTACTCGGGGCTATAACCGAGGTGCTCTTTGAATCCATTTTAATCTTTTATTTTATCTTATTTTTTACGCACTGAGGAAGGGGATCCACACAATCCTCGAAACGGCCATTGTGGATTTTTTTTTTTTTTTTTTTTTTTTTTTTTTTTTTTTTTCATGTCATGATACTGTACATATTTACGTGTTTAAACGTTGTTAAATGTTTTAGCTTATATAACCTAACTTCATAAACAAAAATTATTAAAGAAATTTGGTTGTTTCTAAAATATTTTAATTACCGTCAATAAATGAAAATTTTAGAAGTAATTTACTATTCATGACAGCTATATATTATATATGTTAAATTTCTTTACTATAAAAAAAATAATGTTGAATTGTTTGTTGTACTACCATTTTAGCCTTGCTCTTATTGCAACGTATCATTTTATGATTTCACTAAATCAGCAAATTTGTGTGCTCCTATTTTTGAAATAAAATTCTTTTGAACAACATTGTATTTTGTAGTTTTTATTTTTTTACTTATTTTATGTATTTCAAAACTTATTTGTCTTAAAATATATAATTGAAGAAAATTAGTTACGTTATTGAACTAAATAGTTATAATTTCCTTTCTTACTACATAAAACCACAGTTTTAATTATGTGCAATTTCTAAATTTAAATATCCTGGATTTTCATTTGTATCCTTTTTCAGAAACTTACAATCCCATTTTCAGCTCACTAAGCTTTGAATTTCAGAAACTATTTCTTTAATGGATTTTTATATTATAGTAGGTAGTAACAGCTAAAATTTTATAATTTTAGGTGTAGGCATTTCGGTTTCGGCTCCGCATTGATGATTCAGTTAGGAAGCACACTGTTATATACATACTAAGGCTGTCATATGAATTCCTTAATTTAAACCTTTGTTGCAAAAGCAAAATTTTACTAAAATGTTATTGGTGCCGTTTGCAAGTTTGGAATTAAAATTAGGTATCCCAGACCGGGCACAGTGTGCCGGGAAGGGTTAAAAATGTGTCTGAAATTCTATCGGATATTTTCGAGCTGTTGAATGTGGAAAAATATTTTTTTCAAATACACCCTTAATTCCTAAATAGATGGACTTCTAGGAATTTTCTCGAAATGGGCAGACTCCGAAATTCCCAATTCCTGAGGAATCGTACTGAAATGGACCAACTTGGAAAACGGCCGGTTACGAAGGCCGATATATAAGTTAAAGATTACGTTAGGGTAAATTTTGAAGAGGAAACAAATCATAGACCCCGATATCAAATATTAGATCAATAAAGAAATTTCCAACGCAAAAATAATAAAATAAATAGAGGGTCATTTAACGACAGATTTTGGAGGGGAAAGCAATGATTACATTGAAAATCTAATAGACCGCCGCAACAGCCTGATGACCAAAACCAAAGCTACAGTAAAATTTCATGGATAAACTATAGTGATAAATGAAAGGTCAACCAAATGCAAAATTTCAAGAGGAATTATGCTTAATACAATAAATCATAAAGTCAGGGAATACTTATATTATGGGGATTAGAAATAACTATGCTAATTAATAGCGCACACAGATGAATAAAATGAACTCTTAAAAACAAAATGAACTGTCCAAAATATTTAAAAATTAAAGCAAACGATAAGAAATGATATGAAAAAAAAAATGAATACGTAAGAAAATAAGTTAGTTATAAATAATAAATATTAGGGATTGCATGTCGCTCCGAGATCTGTTATCCCTGTTTCCGGATTCGTTCCCTTTTTTCGTAAAATAGTTTCGGACGCGTTTTTTTTCCCTTGGAACCTTTTTTTAAAAAATCCATCCAATTTTACCGGATTCCTTCCTTTTTATCTCGAAGTCGTTCTTTTTTTGAGCGGATTCGTTCCATTTTTATCGGATTCGTTCCTTTTTTCTTGAAATCGTCCTTTTTTCTCGAATTCGTTCCTTTTTCTCAAAATCGTTCCTTTGTCGGAATCGTTCCTTTTTTTTGAAATCGTCCTTTTTTTTCGAATTCGTTCCTTTTTCTCAAAACCGTTCCTTTGTCGGAATCGTTCCTTTTTTATGGATTCGTTCCTTTTTTCTTGAAATCGTTCCTTTTTCTCAAAATCGTTCCTTTTTTCGGAACGATTCCAAAAGGAACGAATCAAAAGAACTCGTTCCTTTTTTTCGGAACGATTCTAATAGGAACGAGTCCAAAGAACTCGTTCCTTTTGGTGAACGGTTCCGGCTGGAACGGTTCCTTAAAAGGAACGATATTGCCCATCTCTAATAAACACATAAATTACTACATGTAAAATAAATGCATGAATTCAGGGATTTTGCACTATATTTGTTGAAAATAAAAAAGCTTCATGATTTTTTTTTCATTTGACAATACTTAAATTTTGATTCGTATATGATCGTTTGAGCAAGTGTTCATTTTTCACTGAATAATAGAAAATAGCCATACTCAATCTTTTTTCTCGCGTGCCGCAGCCATGTGTTTGAGACATTAAACGGACCATAGCACATTTATCGAAAGGTTAAAATAAATAAGTGTAATTAAAATAGTAAAATACCATGAATAGTACATATAAGAAAGCAGTATAACAAAGTATCAGTGTTATCAATAGGACTGAACATTTGTTATGGAATAAATTTTACAAACAATTACAGTACTACTATTTCCGAACAATAAACTTCGTACTAGATTTCTGATACAAATGATGTAGAAATATGCCGCGATGTTTTGTTTGGAAATAATGGTTTAAAAATTTTTTTCATGCCATTTTTTTTCACGCGACAAACGTTCGACATTGAAAAGTAATCTCTGCTAAATAGTTATTATAAAATGTACTAATATAATAATGCATATAAAAATACAGTATTTCTTATTTCTGAAGAAAAAAAAAGGAGAATTTTTTTTTTACTAAAAATGTAGTTTTGAACACAATTCAAAATCTTTTTATTTTCTTTTATATTATAGAAATATGCCGTTCAATTTTTATTAATCAGAAATAATGTATGATTGCTGTTGAAAATTTAAAAATGTATGTTCACTGTTGTAAATCAAACAGTACTACGGGTAAAAGCAACTTTGACTAAGAAAGGGAACGCCCTTTAAAATTTTTTAATATAAAGTTAAATTTGTTATAAATTACAGGACAGATTTTGTCTTCCCATGAAATTATATAAAATAAAAGTTAGAGCGTCAAGTGCTTTTTTATGTCCATCTCAATTAAATCTATAAATTGGGATTATTGTCTCGGGCCGTACATAAAATATCGTTGCCCATATGCGGCCAATGGGCAACGCAGGTTGAGCATGGCTGAAAACATATTTTTGAATAAGGTATCCTGAGATAATAAAATCAGGGTGGATAATAACGCCCAGGTTTAGCTCTTTATGACTAAACAACTCCGATTTGAAAAAAATATTAAATTAGATGTTAGAATACATCATTTTAAGCATATAGAAAATAATTAAAAATTTTAGAACGTATAAATAAACAAAATATTGACTAAAAGGTACTTATTTCACATCTACAATAAACAGAAAGTGACATACTTCTAATAAATATTGTTCATTTACTAATACAAAATTTTAATACATACAAAATTACCTTTCAAAAAATCTATTTTCGGATTTCTCTAGCTTTTTAATTTGACTAAGTTAATTTACCGACCTGAAGCTTTTCAAATGATAATCAAAACTTTGGTTTGAAAAATTTACTCAATATCGTCTATTGAGAATTCCAATGATCAGTTTGTATTAACTGGTGCGTTAGTTAATAGGAACAACAAATAAAATCGTGTTTTAAAACTTACTGTGTAATTATTATTGACTTTTGGGTATGTTGCAAATCTGCTGCGTGGTGATACAAAGGGTTAATATATTGTGCGTAATTGGAAAGGAATACAGAAAAATGGTACTACGGTCTCTGCTGTGAAACGCTCTAAGTCATCTGAATCATAAATAGCCGCTGAAGGTTAATTTATTACATTTGAAGACCATATCGCTGGAATAAGCGCATAAGCGTCGACGCCCGACTTTAAATTTGCTATATAAGTCTGTGATGTGAAAACTATAAGTTTATTAGGGAATACTTTGATTATTACATAAATTTGCAATATATTACATGTACTTTCAAAATGTTGTGGAATATTTTGTATGTTTTATTCAGGTAGCTTGTAGTTTAAAATATAGGGGAGACTGGGGTACAGTGGACCACGGGGTACAATGGTCCACCCCCTATTTTTATATTATTTCTGTTTTTGAATGCTTCATACATTGGTACATACAAGGCAGCCTTGCGGTAGTGAATAGAAATTTAAAACCATGTGCATAACTGCCATTTTAGTCATTTTATTCTAGATAGTTGATTTGAGACAGTAGTAAATATTTGCATATTTAAAAATATGAATATTATTTTTCCATATTAAAGTAAATATTTTCAGAGAAACATGTGCTACTTTTTTATGTTAAAGATTTGTAATTTGGAAGACATTGCTGAATACAATAAAAAGGTAAGACAATATATTTATTACAATATTTATTGTAAGTAAAATAATTGAATATAAAACTACTTTTTTTATCAATTTTTTGTCAAAGTCACATATGGGGTACAATGGACCACCAGAAACCGGGTATTAAACCGGTACAATTGACCATGGTCCATTGTACCCTAATCTTGTATTCTGTGTTTTTTAAAATAAAAAAATGTATGTGAAATTAAGAATTAATAAATTATTTTACTTTTTGTATGTAAATAAACTAATGATTCATGTTGTGTAGTGCATTTTTGAAACATTATCTATATAATATGTTTTCAAATTTGAATATTTCTATTCAATAGTGATACAGAATGCAGTGATGATAAAATTTCACAGAATGATGTTAATTTTAGTAGTGAAATAAAAGTTGTTAATTACATTTTAATTAAATATTTGACAAAAAAAATTATTTTGTTGATTTAGTAATAGAAAAAAAAATGAGGATGATTCTGTTTCTATGAGATTCATATGCAGAAAATCAAACCAAAATGTATTTATGTTTTCCAATATTGTTAATGAATCTCTTGTAAATGTTTACAATATTGTAATGATTCTTCCGGATTCTAATGTTTCACTAGAAAGCAGTAGGCTTTCAGTGACACAAAATTCTTTTGATGTATCATTTGCTATGCTTAATTATCGTTAAACTTACATTATATCTATAAAGTTAAGACATGAATAAACAAATTATGATATAGTCTATGCTTCTTCTTATTAAAAAATGTACTATACTTACATATTTTTTCAGAATTACATATAATCCATAGAGCCCCATGCTGTGGACCATTGTACCCCGACCATGGGGCACAATGGTCCATTTTATCACTTGCTATTTAAAAATATGTATTAAAAAAAGTATACATAATTGCTATTTTTGAGTATATGTAATCTAAACTATAATGTATAGATAACATGATTGCATGTGAGTTTAAAAAAAAAAATGAATATTTTAAGAGTAATTAGTCAAAGTTAACAAAAGTGGTCTATTGTACCCCAATCTCCCGTACTATGCAAAATGTATACCAGGGTAATATCGCCATATACTCGTCTTAACTCGTGTAACTATTGTCATGTAACACATCTACGTCGTGTAACTATTCTAGATTTTTAAATGACTGAATGATTTGGTAAGGAAAATTCAATCTTTAGTTAAAATCTCATTAGCATAATCTTGCATTGCTTGCGTACAGATTTTTTTTTTCTTTGCCAAGAGAATATGGTAATTTTAATGTATTAAAATGCATTTTTACTCTCTCTCTCATAAAAAAAGTAAAAACACGCATTGATAAATTTTATTTTAACCAATCGTGTTACTTTACTACATAAAAAAACTAAATGTACTCACACTTATACGTTCTGAATAAAATTCTAATGCACGAAAATTACAAAGCAATGTAAAAGTGCTCTAAGAAACAAAATATAGCCTCCCCCCCCCCCCAAATAAATAAATAAATACAGAGATCACGTTAGAAATCGGTACCGGCATCGGCTTATTTTTTTCTTTTTTTTTTTTTTTTTTCGGGGGAAGGGGATGATAGGATTACCCTCTTCCACCGATAAATAAATAAATAAATAAATAAAAATAACGAAATTTGAATTAGAATTTTTTAGAGAAATTTTACATTTATTTAAAAGTATTTTGTAGTGTCATCGTGCAACTATTCCAGCTTGTAAACAGACTGAATGGATTTGGTAAAGAAAATGCCATGTTTAGTTAAAATCTCATTATCATAATCTTGCATCGCTTGCGCACAGAAATTTTTTTATCAAGAGAAAATGGCAAGTTTAATGTACCAAAATTCATCGTTATTTTCTCAAGGAAAAAAAAAATCAAAAACACACATTCATAAATCGCTTTTGAACTCTTTCGGGTCCGAATTTTTTTCAGTTTTTAGAAAAATTACTTTTGCTATTAACATTAACACTACCTATCCAATAGGTTAATTAATGTTTAATGAATATTTCATTGTATGAAAGATAACGAATGCTGTTATTTTACGTACTATTCAATTCATCTTCATATGACGATAGGCGAAAGAAGAATTTTTGGAGATGTATAGAAAATGTTGTAATACAATAAAATTTAACTGATATTACAACTTTCTAATACTTTTCGCGATTTATTAGACATTACTCTTTCAGGTAAGTAACTTTTATTTTAAATTTAAAGAGTTACATATATGTTTAAAATAAAAGAATCGCGAACAGCGCGGAGAGAATGAAGAAAATAATAATAATTATTATTATTACTATACGCCTAAACATAAATGAAGTTATATAATAGATGTAGAGACATATATTAATATTACTACATGTAAATAGTATCAAAATTATCCCTTGGAACAAAATAATACTCCATTAAAAGTCATGTACTATTAATAGTACACCAGACCCGAAAGGGCTAACCAATCATGTTACTTTACATGATAAAGAAACTAAATGTACTCTTATACGTTCTCAATAAAATTCTAATGCACGAAAATCTCAAAACTAATTTATATAAATCCCCCCCCTTTTTTTTGTTACAAATGAATTGTAAGTTATTAAAAGATCCGACCTAAGAATACGCAATCTAAATATTTAAAATGCGTCTGGAAAGCAAGGAGGTAAAATGTAGTTAGTTATTTAAGCTGGAAAATGGACTTTGGCCACAAATCGTTGTACCTTGTTTTTAATCACTTTTCCCCCCCTCTTCCCATCCCACACCATATTTTCCCTCTCCTGTGAAACTATATCCTTACTTATACGTTCTCAATAAAATTTTAATGCATGATAATCCCAAAGCATATTACAATATATAATCCCAAAGCAATCCCAAAGCCTTTACCTTTGTATTTTTACAAATAAATTGTAAGTTATTAAAAGATCCGACCTAAGAATACCGAATCTAAATATTTAAGTTGCATCTGGAAAGCAACGAGATAAAATGTAATTGGTTATTTGGACTAGGAATTGGACTTTGGTCAGAAATCGTTATACCTTGTTTTTTAATCACTTTTTTCCCTCTCTTCCCATCTCACACCATATTTTATCTCTCCTGTGAAACTATGCGATTAAATTAACCAATACTCACGGTGACAGAGTTCTCAAAAGCTGGAAATGGATTTTTGTAGAAATTTTGGAACCAATCAACCCAAATTTTCAAGTTTCCCACATTTTTTCCACTTTCAAGTGCCCTAAGAAACAAACTACAGTCCCCCTCTTCCTCAAAATAATAATAGTAATATTAACATTAATAATAATAATGATAATAATTAATTTAAAAAATAAAATATTAACAATATTATAATTACAGAGATATCACGTCAGGCATCGGCATCGGTTATCTCCCCCCTCCCCCCCCCAAAAAAAAAATTAATAATAAAAAAATAATAATAATTCAAAACAACACATCGATAAATCGTATACAATCTTACTTATACTTTCCCAATAATATTCTAATCCACGGAAATCACGAAGCATATTTATTTGCATCTATTTTTTATTTACAAATAAATTGTAAGTTATTAAAAGATCCGACCTAAGAATACCGAATCTAAACATTTAAATTGCGTCTGGAAAGCAACCAGGTAAAATGTAATTAGTTATTTGAGTTGGAAAATGGACTTTGGTCACAAATCGTTATACCTTGTTTTTTAATCACTTTTTTCCCCCTCTTCCCTTCCAACACCATATTTTCCCTCTCCTGTGAAACTATGCGATTGAATTAACCAATGCTCACGGTGACAGAGTTTTCAAAAGCTGGAAATGGATGAATAAAAGTGAGAAGGGGAGAAAAAAAAATAGGAGCAAATTAAATAAAAAGATTCCCGATAAAGAATAGAAAATATCTCGGGGATACAAATAAAAAAAGGGGAAAAGAAAATGGAGGCTGCAAAAAATAACGATGTCGTCAAAATGTGCCCTACACGCTGCTCGCTGCCCCGAGAAGCAATAAAACAACAAAACTCGAGACTTCGATTAAACAGCGATATAGCCGCCATTTTGAACGCTCTGCGTGTAATTCAATTAATACTTTTTTGGTGTTCTTTTATTTTACAAAAATTCTATTCCGCCATATCTTTTGTTACTTCAACGTGCAGTAATATTTGAATTAGATTTTTGAATTGCTATTCCTGACAACTTTTTTTCAGTTGTCTCTCCTCCGCCCCCCCCCCCTCCCCACATTTTCATTCTTTTCATCCAAGTTAATTCATTTCTGATTTTTTTTTTATTATTTCATTTCACTTCATGGTTTGATTTCACTTTGCCAGATGAAGGAATAAATGACGGAGGATCGATAATTATTTAAGGAATATGGCTTTACTTTAATCGCGCTTTTTGGAGAAAGTGTCGGAGGGGGAGAAAAAAAAATCAGTGATCAGCTTTTGGATTTTTATCCTGTTTATTTGTTTCTTGTGAACGCACGTGAATTCTTATTTCACCGTATAAAAAGCGAACGCCCCTAAAAGTAATTAAGATTGCAAAATGCGATACGATTTGAGCAGTGAGTAAGGTGCTGCGCAATATAGATTAAGGATAATGTGCTTAAGAGGATAAAATTAATGGATTAGGCGTTCACTAAAAAAAATTAACAATATGCTTTTTTGCTCTTACACAGCTTATTTTGTTAAAAGCAAATAATAGGCTTACTAGAAACAATTGTCTTTATATCTTCGAGGTATAAGAGTTTTCTTTAGTTTTTATTTAATTTTAAAGTCAATTTTAAGGTGTTTTAAAAGAAAAACTTCAGATCAGAATAATTTCACGTACCTAATTTATTTAGGGATGGATATCTTGCGTTATATTTGTAAAAAAATAATAAAAATAATAAAAATAAAATAAAATAAAATAAAAAAGAAATGAATAAAAAAGAAAGAAAGAAGAAAAAATTAAAAATCTAGAACTATTATTACCGAAACTACTCCTTTTATACTAAAATAAAGGAAAACTTTTTTTTTCTAGACGTGAATATATGCTTTAAATTACTAATATTAATTGGAAGGTATATTTTATATTTTACAAAGTTACATTTGGTAATTTATTTAAGAAAATCTAAAGCTTTTATTTATAATAAAAAAAAAATAAATAAATAAAGAAAAACCTTTTTTTAGACGTGACTACTTATTTTAAGTTATTAATATTAATTGGAAGAATATTTTACATTTTAAGAAGATTATTTTAAAAGAAAATTATTTTAAAAAATCTAGAACCATTGTTTATAAAAAATAAGGAAATTTTATTTTCTAGATGTGAATATTTATTTAATTTATCAATATTAATTGGAAGTGTATTTTACATTTTACGAAAACACATTTGAAAGACAAAATTTTTTTTTTATTTATGATGTTGAATGCATTTTAATCACAAAGAATTAAAGAGGATTTCGCCCTTCTGCTCTAAAAATATTCTATCATCTGATACAGTACATTGTTTTTATTGATCAGCAACTCTTACTAAAAGCGTATTTAAAAAACAATTCGACGTACTTCATTTAGAAAAATGTAACGATTAAAAGTAAGATTCTATAGCAGAAAAATACGTGAATCATGTTTAACAACACTTGCACAAATGCAATGTTTAATTTAAAAAAATAGTAATGATTCTTGCTTACACCCACGTACTGCATCATTTATATATGGCGAGAGATTAAAGATCGAGTCAAATTCCTTTTATACTGATATAAATTTTGCTATTTGTTTCTGGTTTCATTTTAATAACATTTTGTTGTTAAAACGGATTTCGCCATTCTGCTCTAAAAATGTTCTATCTTTTGGTACTATATATTGTTTTTACTGATCAGCAACTTTTATTAAAAGCATATTTAAAAAACAATTCGACGTGCTTCATCTAGATAAACACAAAGATTAAAAGAAAGATTCTATAGTAGAAAATCAGGTCAATATTTTTTAACAATACTTGCACAAATGCAATATTTAATTTAAAAAATAATAATTATAACGTTCTGCTTACTCCCACGTATTTCATCATTTATTGACGTCGAGAGATTAAGATAGAGTCAGATTCCTTTTATGCTGATATAAATTTTGTTATTATTTTCTGAATTTATTTTGATAATATTATTGTGTTTAATATTTCATGCATAGCAAGGTAAGTTTTCCAGTTACTTTTTGTTATAGATATCTGCTAGAGTGTATCGGTATCGTCGTATCCATTCTTGATTGCTCTCTTCATTTGGGACAGAGCAACAACTAGACGCTAAGTTGAGCGCTCGAAGCTGAAATCTTTTCTGGATTATATATATAAAATTATTTTTAAGTGGATTTGCACACAATAAAAACATTTTGAACCATTTTCAGAAACTAAGCAAACATATTGGTTTTAGTAATTTTACTTAAAAGTTAACTATACAATTATATATTTTAGTACTACAGGGAGCGGAAAAGTTTTGGATGGCTTGTTTCTGTGTGTCAAATTTTAACATTGTACTTTCATCTTTTGAATTTGAGTGTTTTTTGCTATGGCTTGATCTGGCTTTTATCTACTCATGGAATAATAATAATAATAATAATAATAATAATAATAATAATAAAATAGCTCTTTTTTTACTGGTCTGAAATGGATTGTAGAATAAGCGACCAATTGTTATCCAAAGGCTCATGACGGGAAAGCTGTAATCAAGATCGATAATAAATTGAAAATATCTCAAACAATGATCTAAAATATTATGAAATGCACAAAACCTCGGAGAACTTCTTTCAAAAAACAAGATATGGAAGACCATGTTCAGCTTGATCCAAATAGAACATCAAAATCATCCGCAAAATTATCAGCACCAATCCACGAAAATCAAAGCTCAAAATGAGAAGATATTTAAAAATTAATGAAAAACTGTTTCGAAACATTGTTAAAAGAGACCTGAGACTAAAACCGGTTAAGTTGCAAGCAGCTCTCGTTTAACCAACACAAAGAAACAGAAATGATTGGAAAAATGCAGAGCTCTGTAAAAGCACCTCGCTGATGGAACGCATCGCATGCCTTTTTGCAAGCTTGTTGCGCCATTCTCGATTGAACAGGAATTCAATAAGCAGAACCGAATTTTGTCACAGGCTGGCATCATTCACTGGTAAAAAGCTTTCAGAAACCCGATCATCTAAACTTCTTGATGGTGTGGGGTGGGATTACAGAATATTGCAAAACTCCCTTGGTATTTGCGAAACCTGGTGTAAAAATCAATCGACAATACTACCAGGACGATATTTTTCAGAAAGCACCTAAGCCTTTTTTTCAGAAACTCTTTTCTGGGCAAAATGTGATATTTCAGAAAGATTCTGCACAATCACATGGCTTGGGAAGGAGGAGGGGAAAGCATAGACTTCCTTTCGTTTGATAAATGGTCTCCTAATTTGTCCGACATCAATCAAATGGATTTTCTGTTTGCGGAATTTTAAAAACAAAGGTCTTGACTAATTCATATCAAAGTTTGTATGGTCTGAAGGTAAAATTGACTAAGGAATGGACAAATCTTCCCGATGAGATACTTCGTGTCTGCAGTCAATGATGCCCCAAAAGTCTAACTAGGAGAAGGCCAATTTCGACAATCACAGATTTTGATTATTTTAATATGTGTTGTTGGACAGAGACCCCTGAGCTTCAAGTTCGGTGGATTTAATTCAACGCTCTTTGATTCTTGATAAACAGGAGGGTCTAATACTATGAACAACTTAAATACTTAATTTGCAAAGGGTGTTCGTAGTTGATCATAACTCAGTTGGTATAGCTTTAGTTCCTTTTCCAGCGGGCCCGTGATCGATGCTGGGCAGCACTACGTTTTTTCAATCTTATTTTTGTTTTGTAAATATATACTTGTAATTATAATTAAATAATCGAATAGTCAATTGAAAATTATAATATTGTATATTACTTCTATTTTAACCTACTTTCTTTCTTTTATTTGTGACTAAATAGTTATATAAAATATCATAAATCGATCCAAAACTTTAGTTTTCATCAAATCAGTTTTGAAAATGCATTTGATATTTTTCTTTATATGAATACAATAATATTGAACAATTGTGTCAATTCGTGTTAAAGAAACTTCATTTATGTATTACAGCGAAAATAAATATGATGATAATATTTGTCTGTTTTTAAAGTAACAAACATAATTATATTAAAAATCAGCTTAAGAACTAACAACAATCTATTTTTGCACAGTAAAGATTTTTAAGTATTGTAATACGCAAGTAGGGGAAAAATGGGGCTCCGACCCCGGGAGGAGGATTGAGGATCGGAGGAGGGAGCAGGGCTCCTCCTCCTCAAGCCTCCTCCTCACTCCTCCTCCTCAAGCCTCCTCCTCAATCCTCCTCCGCAATCCTCCTCCTCAAGCCTCCTCCTCAATCCTCCTCATTCCTCAAGGTTGTCTTATAAGAGAAGGGGTTAAAAGGATTTTTTTTTTAATTTTAAGCGGGAATTTCAGGGAGTTAGAATTTTTAAACCATACTATAGTATGGGGGTGTTTTTTAATGCGGGGACTTTAAAAATTTTCGGCATGTACGTGGGGTATGTTTTTCAATTGAATTTTGCTGTTGTTCATATGAAAAGGTAATTAAAAATAATAAGTGATAAATAATGAAGGGACTTAGAATTTTTCGAGCGGTGATTTATTAAGAAATTTTAATTTAGGAATTTTTAGGCGAGACTTTTGGTGCTGCCATCTAGATTTGCTCGATGGAATTACTGTTTTTCCAAAAAGTTTTGTTGGGGATCGAACGTGCAAAATGCAGTCGTGACTGAATAATAGATTGTTACTTACCGATTCAGCCACGACTGCATATCTCAGAAAGAAAATTTTAAGAAGTGCTTTTTTTCTTTAAAGGGATGACGTCATTATGTGAATCAATCGCAGATGTTTTTTCGGTACGCGCGCGCCCCCTATTCTGATATAAATTCTCGCGAAATTTTTTTTAACGTTAGTTGTTACTTTACTGTTGCTGAGTGAGGTCAGTCATTTTAAGTTTATGATGAGTCAACCCTCTACTGCATTCGGATTGATGATGGACCTCGTACCTAAAGTGGAACCTGTTTCAGATATCAAACCCTCTTCATCAACCCTTTTGATAAAAGAAGAACCTCTTACGGAAGCCTCCTTCGTGTGTGAAACCTGCAACAAATCATTCCTGAAAAAGTTTATGTATGTAAGACATATCAAATTTCATCTTGACGAAAAAGCTTTTAAATGTGAGAAGTGTGATAAAAGTTTCATTCAGAAAAGTGATTTACAACGTCATATCAAGACTCATTCGAAGACGTGTGAAGTGTGCAAAGAAATTTTTTCGCGAAAGGTGGACTTCTTGAAACATCAAAAACTGCATTCACATACTCAACGTAGAGTAACTGTTAAACAGAGAAAGAACCAGAAACAACAAAAAGAGGATCAACGAAGTGTGTTAATTGACCGATTGTGTAATTTGCTGCAGCGGGTGTGTCTTTCCTACGAGTCACCGCCGTTATCAGTTTAATCTGCTGTTAGTGTGTTCCTACGATGAAAAGATCTCACGAAGAAGTATTATCGCCTTGCAAGTATTCACGTTTAGAATCATCTCTGGAAATGAATGAATCCAGATTGCCTATGGAAACTGTTACCCTGTATGCTGCCACCGAGTCTGCAGAACCGTGTGTCGATGACGAAACTTCCTTCTCCGACTCCTGCTGCGAATCTGCTATTCTGAATGAATTTTTCATTGACTTTCCGAAATCATCTCTTTCCAACAATGGTGTCCTCATAGATGACTCATCGCAAGAATTCGACGTGTCTGAACAACAAGATGTGTTGCAAACCCCACCGGTGAAAGAAGAAAATTATATTTTTCAACAAGAACTCGGAAACAGTGTATTTTTAGGACTACAATTACAGAATGCTCAATACTCTGTTCAAATTAGAGAATTTTCGAGTGAAGGAATTCCAACTCAGAATGGAATCGAACTAGACATTCGCACTTGGTATGAATTCCAGTATAAAATATTTGCGTTTAATTTGAAATATACGAGTTCATCGTTTATCGCCAATAATAAACTTTTAGTTTTAAATGAGGATCAGTCTGTTATGTGTCTGAAAATGTTAAAAAATGAAGGTCTGATCCAATTAAACAATGCTCAACTTGAACAGTTGAAAGAAAAAGCCTATTCATTGAATCGGAAATTAATTCGTCATATGTATGAAAAACATTTACCTGCTTTATTAAAGCAAAATTGTGAACGAACTTCTCAAGAAAATGAATATGTTTTGTGGTCTAAACTCATGTATTGTATCGAGAATTCTATTGTGACTGTTTTTAATCAAATTTTTGAATGTACTGGTTGTGTTTTTAGACATCCTAGTGTGAGTCTGCATTCCTGTTTCATGTTAAACAACCGTGAAAAATTTCAACAATTAGGAGACATGATTCTAATGCTTGTTAATTTCGATGATGTCCTATCCATGTTTTTAAAGAATGTAGATTCTGTGAGCGACTCGTTTTTATGTAAACTTAATGTAGAGACTTTTAAAAGTGTATTGTTTCAATCGTTTTAATAAATAGATTTCGTTATATTTCTGTGTCTTTATTTCTTTAAATGTGTGTGTGTTTTACTTTAAAAGGGAGGTTCATTAAGATTTATTAAAAATGATTGGAATGAAATATACAAATCAATTAAAAAATGAAATGAAAAAATGAATTAAGATATACTTACCTGAAACACTTGCTTCCTTCACAGTGACTTGACTAGAAATGGAAAAAATCATATAAGTTCTTATCATTTGGGTTTTCCCCCTTTCGTCATGAGTGTTATCAAACCACGTGATCGAGGTTGCCCGGGATATCTTGATTCAACGTCATCAGTGATGTCATGTACCACGTGACTTGATCTTATCAGCTGATAAGATTAAGCGATAATTACAAGTATAAAGCCCTGAGCAGCTCATTAGTGTTCATTCTTTTCGTTGAAGTTAACCTGCTCTTGTTGGATACGTTCTGTTGCTGCTGCTGTCTTCAAAATGCCTTCCATTCACTTTACGGACAATGGATTAAATGTGGAGTACATCAGTGATTTCATCGAGAAACCTCATGCGGATCGTTATTTGTCTGAGTTGCGGACATTACCCTTCTTCAGACCTACTTTCCGTCTTTTTGGAAAAGAGGTTAAGCCTAAACGACTGACCTTAGCCTACGGAGACGCCAATACCAGCTATGCCTTCAGCGGAACCAGTGTGCCCGGAATTCCATGGACTCCCCTGATGATAGAATTGCGTGACAAAGTGGAAAAAGAAACTGCCTGCACGTTCAACTATGTGTTACTTAATTTTTATCAAGACGGGTCAACTTGCATAAACCACCACAAAGATGATGAATCCTGCTTGAATGCTGTCTTTCCTGTTTCAGTATTGAGTTTTGGTGCTCAGAGAACTATTGAATTCAAAAGACCGAATGTGCCTTCGACCTTTATAAAATTAGAACATGGCTCTCTTTATAATATGAATCCACCCAGCAATGAACTGTTCACCCATGGGATTGGAGTAGAACCTTACATAAAAGATGTTCGAATTAGTCTTACCTTTCGACATTTAGTGTCACACCCCCTGGATTTGAAAAAACCAAGACTAGATTTTGCTTCTTTCTCGAAGGATCCTGCATTAAATTTAGACTTGTTTTCTATCTCTGATGATGATGATGATGATGATGAACCTATTCACTGCTCGCCGATGAACAGACCTGAACTTGATGATTCGCATAAAGACGAGTGGTTTACCCGAACTTTCAAGGAAAGTTATTATTCAACATCCTGGAATTTAGAATGGTGTACTTTAGCACAAATTGAAATGGATAAAAACTGTAACTTGAAATTGCATATTCGAAATTTCAAAGAAGGTGCTTTCGGTAAACTCTACCCAACAAAAAATGGGGTTGTGATGACTTCAACGACGTTCGATCATTTCCAACAACATGTGACAAAGTTTCACTTTTATTCTGTGAAAGAGTCTTCGGTTTGTAATAATCAACTCATTCTAGCCTTTGTCGATGAAGACTTTTGTCTTCTTCAACAGATATTCAAAACGGATGATAAGAATTTTCATTTCAAACCCAATGGAATTCGCTTATCACGAGATCAATTTTTAAAACTCACTGAATTTTGTTCTGAAATTACAGACTGTTTCATCGATATGTTACTTACACGAGTCATACCTGTTGCAGTCCTTCGAAAATCGGAAAAATGTATCCATTCCCATATAGACTCTGATTCTGCTAAGAAAAACTTTTTATCCTGCTTAAACTCTGAAATTGAACGATCATTGGATCGTGTTTTCGACTGTTTTGGATGTCAATTAGGCCAAAATTCCCAATTGGATCACTCATGTTTAACAATTGGTTTAAGAGAAAAATATCTCATGTATAAAGACAGTGCCCTTTTGAACTTTAATGTCTACCAGTTTGTGAAGAATGTAACTAATCAATGTGTATGTCATTTTTCGCATGCATTTTTTGCTAGTTTAAAGTCAGACTTTTATAAAAATTATTTGGAAACACTCTTTATCAACAGAGTGAATGAGTTGTAAATTTTCTTGAATAAAAGAATTTAAGTTTAAATTTTTTCTTTGTCATTATTTACCACACTTTTTCTCATATTTTTTCTTTCAGCATAAAACTTCTTTATTCATGCTTTTTTAGAGGAAAAAAAAAAAAAAAAACCCTGAAAAAGTTGAGACAATATTTTGAACAATCATGATTGATACTAAAGTGTAAAATCTCTTTACGAGAAAAAAAAAAATCTGAAATTTTTTTCTTTGAGTGTATTTTGAATAATAATAATAATACTTATGAAAACTTATTAAAAGACAAGCAATATATGTTTCTCTTGAATCTGTTTTAAGTTCTAAAAAAAAAAATTAAGTCTTGAGGTAGAGAGTAGATAATAATGAGAAAGTTGAAATATTTTTCGAAAGGATAGTTCTTGAAATCTGCATCTTCATTGTGAAAAAAGTTTTAGTTAGAATAATTTTAGTGTAAAGGAATGTTATTATTATTAAAATCTTATAATGAACAGTTTTATTATTGTTGAAGTGAATCAGAAATCATCCTTAATGAATTGAAAAGAAGATTAATTATTCTTTCATTTAGACTTTTACATTCTAATAATAATAATAATTATTATTATTATTTTTACTAATAACATAGCAAAGATTTAATTTTCAATCACTCATTAAGACTTTGACTTACACTCTTATAATTATTTTTAAAAAAAAATAGAGAAAAGGATTTTGCAAATTAACATTTCACCTAGCAAGCTTAATTTTAAAAAAAAGGGGAAAGAAGGATTTTTTTTTTTTTCTTATCAAGTCTTTTAATTAAAATAAATTTTTAATGAATACTATTTGAATTTAGACTTATAAATTAAAGAAATGTATTTATTACTGTTTTCACCTAGAGAAAATTTCGTATATGTTCATATCAGTTATGATTCATCGATAAGCAACCGTTCGGGAAATCCCTTATCAGATAGAGATAAGGTGATTCACGCAGCGATGATATAAACGGACTGCAGATCATCTCCAGTTCAGTCGATATTTTTTTCCTCTAGTGATTAAGTGTGTTTATTTCGGTGAGAATTTGTCTTTATTTTGTGCGTGTGTCTGCAATCAAGTTATGGATTCCTCATCAAGTAATCAAAGGTCTTCAAATTCTTTTGACGAGGTATGTTCATTTTTAGACTATTTTTATTATTTGATGTGAAGTGTTTGTTCGTTTTTAAATAATTTTCTTGGTATAGTAAATATTTTTTCATAGAATGATTTTATTTATGTCATTGATTTGATAGTATAATTTTTAAAGCAGAATGTTAAACATAAATAACGTAAATGCTTTTTATATAGTATGTTTTTAAAATGAATCATTTAGATGGGGAATATATTAGAATCTTCTTAAATTAAAAATAATTTTTATAAGATGAGAGCAATGTTAATTTAGAATCTATATTTTTAAACTTAATTTTGGGAAATATATCTCTTAATGATTTTATTTCGTGGAAATATTTTTAAAAGTTTTGTTGAATGATATTATTTCTTTATTATTTAATACTTGCTAATTTTTGAGGAATCTTTATTTTTAAATGTAATTTTGGGAAATATATATCTTAATGATTTTATTTCGTGGAAATATTTTTAAAAGTTTTGTTGAAGGATATTATTTATTTGTTATTTAATATTTGCTGACTTTTGAGGAATCTATATTTTTAAATGAAATTTTGGGAAATATATATCTTAATGATTTTATTTCGTGGAAATGTCTGTAAAAGCTTTGTTGAAGGATATTATTTCTTTATTATTTACTACTTGCTAATTTTTGAGGAATCTTTATTTTTAAATGTAATTTTGGGAAATATATATCTTAATGATTTTATTTCGTGGAAATATTTTTAAAAGTTTTGTTGAAGGATATTATTTATTTGTTATTTAATATTTGCTGACTTTTGAGGAATCTATATTTTTAAATGAAATTTTGGGAAATATATATCTTAATGATTTTATTTCGTGGAAATGTCTGTAAAAGCTTTGTTGAAGGATATTATTTCTTTATTATTTACTACTTGCTAACTTTTGAGGAATCTATATTTTTAAATGTAATTTTGGGAAATATATATCTTAATGATTTTATTTCGCGGAAATATTTTTAAAATCTTTGTTGAAAGATATTATTTCTTTATTATTTAATACTTGCTAACTTTTGAGGAATCTATATTTTCGAATTGCTAGTTTGAAAAGAGCTTTGTATAATTTTTTATACTTCTCACAATTAAGTATGTTTATTACAAAACTTATGTGTAAAAGAGGAAATTAAAACTTTATTTTAAAGAATATATTTGAAACAATTGTTATTTGGTTGCGAATTTTTAATCCAATTTGCAGACCTTTATAAGAATAATAGTTTAATATTTTTGTTATATCTGCCTTTAATATTATATTTAAAATTTATTTGAAATTTAAAGTATATTTCCTTTTGCTTGAATATTTAAAACCGTTTTCACATTACTTTAAATTCTTTTAAACTTTTTAAGTATTCTAATTAAGCAATCTTTGTTAATTCCGTTAATTAGTAATGTTATCTTGTAATGACTCATCGTGGGAAACCCCATGACGTCATAGTTGGAAAAACCCATGATATCAGAGATCTGATAAGATAAGCTTATCTAATTAATCAGATAAGCGTACTGACCTGGGTCCGCGAGATCATTCTTATATTAGTTGTCCTAGAGACTACACGTTATAATTAGTGCTCCAAACAGTTTATATTATTAATCTTTTTGAAAAAAAAAAATAAAAAAGATGAATTCGCTCGCCATGGATTTCAATTCAGATAATCAAAGTCAAGTAAGATTATTTTGTAAACCCTATATTATTGCATATTTTAACGTGGTTTTCTTTTGTAAATGATTTTCACCTTTTCTTCTAATCTTAATATTTCTAAGCGATTAAGTTTTTAAACTCTCTCTTAATGAAACTTTTGAAATACTTCTAGTTATACTCATTTTTCCGAGAAACCTTTTCAAAATTAAACTGTTCTTTTGAAATAATACTATTTTTCTGTTTGAATTTATGTTATTTTTCTTATATATGTGTATGTGTGTGAAAAGCAAATTTCTTAACATAATGAAAATGTATCTATTTTTAAATGAAATGAATGAATATCTTAAGTTTGATGACTGTGGTAATTTTTTTTAAAACTTCATTCTATTCAAAAAGATTAAATAATCAATGTTAAATATTTTATTTTGTATGAATTTGTTTTTCGTGGGAAATATTTTATTCGTGTTATGTGTATTTGTGTTAAAAATTCACTTTTCATATTTATTTATAATGCATTTCTATTCTTTAATAATATTCTCTATCAACTTACTTCTAATATAAAATGCTTTGATGAGTCATCCTAAAAATTTTATAACGTTAAAATTAATGATTGAAAGTGCTTCTAACATGAATTATACTCCGTTTAAAAATGTTTTACATTAACTTAAATGTGTGTTTAATATTTAACCTAAAAGGGTGTATTATAGAAATTTATTTTAAAATTTTATAACGTTAAAATTAATGATTGAAAATACTTCTTACATGAGTTATACTCCGTTTGAAAATGTTTTACATTAACTTAAGTGTGTGTTTAATATTTAACCTAAAAGGGTGTATTATATAAATTTATTTTAAAATTTTATAACGTTAAAAATTAATGATTGAAAGTGCTTCTAACATGAGTTATACTCCGTTTGAATGTTTTACATTAACTTAAATGTGTGTTTAATATTTAACCTAAAAGGGTGTATTATAGAAATTTATTTTAAAATTTTATAACGTTAAAATTAATGATTGAAAATACTTCTAACATGTGTTATACTTCGTTTGAAAATGTTTTACATTAACTTAAATGTGTGTTTAATATTTAACCTAAAAGGGTGTATTAAAGAAATTTATTTTCATTCTACTAATCATGTAATGTATCAGTCAAAAAGCTTCTAAATTTGTTGATTGGAAAAAGTGAAAAGTACTTCTCGTGAAAATGTTTTCTTAAAAAGTATTAGATATGTGCGAATGCATGACTCATCCTTTCATAAGATTTTAAAAAATATGGATTTATTTCAAAGTTTTAATGAAAAGTTTTTAAAAGCAATGTATGTTCGTACATGCATGTTTAAACAAAATTGATGAGTCATCTTTTAATAGAGTGATTTTTTTTAAAGTCAAAGTTTTAATATGTTTACACCCTTCTCAAAGTATGTCCTATGTATAAAGTTTAATTTAAAATATAATTTTTCACGAACAATATCCTAAGAAAGAATATACTAAAAATTTAGCTTTGTATTTGTGTAATTTTTTACCCCTTTACGGAAATGCTGTTTTCATGTATAAACAAGAGGATGACTCATTCTCTAATTTCGAATAAACGTAGTGACTTTATTTTGATCGAGTGAAAAAGTTATAAACACTTTGGTTTAGTTTTCTAAAATTAAAATCTATGGGTTTTATTTAAATGCATTACTAAGTGTAAGAAAGAGTAAATTTTAAACTTTAACTATATTCTTTTATAAATAAAGCTTTCTTTCTACCTTTTAAAAGTGAATGTTTAAATCAGTTTTCGAATGACTTATTCACGCAAAGGATGTTAAGGGTAATTTTCTTGTTATTTAGTGGAATATGGAATTTTCACCGAGTAAAATCGAGCTGATTGATAGGATTGAAATTGCCGCTCTAAAAGAGATGGATAGGAAAAATGAATTGAAACAGGTATTTTTTATTTATGAAGAAAATTAATCAATTTTTATGTGTTTTAATTAAAAACTTACTTTAAAAAATTTTGTAATCTTATATATATTAATGATTTTAAACTTACTATTAAAAATTTAGTAATCTTATATAAATTAATGATTTTAAACTTACTATTAAAAAATTTGTAATCTTATATAAATTAATGATTTTAAACTTACTATTAAAAATTTTGTAATCTTATATAAATTAATGATTTTAAACTTACTATTAAAAAATTTGTAATCTTATATAAATTAATGATTTTAAACTTACTATTAAAAAATTTGTAATCTTATATAAATTAATGATTTTAAACTTACTATTAAAAATTTTGTAATCTTATATAAATTGATGATTTTAAACTTACTATTTAAAATTTTGTAATCTTATATAAATTAATGATTTTAAACTTACTATTTAAAATTTTGTAATCTTATATAAATTAATGATTTTAAACTTACTATAAAAAATTTTGTAATCTTATACATATTAATGATTTTAAACTTTAAAATTTATGAAATAAGTGTTAACGATAATAGAAAAAAATGTAGTTTTAATAAAATGCTTAGCTATTTGTTCTTAAAAGAAATTGTGGTATAACCTTTTGTGGGGGTATATCTTTTTCAGCAGGAAATTTCTCAAACATTAAAGGATGTGATCTCCACTACTAAGTCCCAAACAGTTTCTTCCAAGGTATGTAGATATTTTTAAAAGATTATCTAAATTGAATATTATGTATAAAAAGTAATTTTAAAAATTCATTTAAAGTCTATTATAGTGTTTAAAGTTATTTTTAGACTTGTTTAACTAAGACTTAAAATTTATTTAAGAAAGTTTTTTTTTTTTTTTTAACTGAAATAAATTGTAAGCATTTTTAATGAAGTTTCTTTTAAACTTTAAGTCGAATATTTTAAACTTAATCTTAAAAACTCAAAGTTTGATTTTATAGTAGAAGACTCTTTTTTAAAAATGAAACTCGAGATATTCAAACTGGTTTGTAAAGCGAGGTTGAATTTATTTTCAGGATGAGCATCTCTGCAAGGAGTGCGGGAAATCTTTTTCCCGTAAAGGCAATTTAAAAAGGCATGAACTCATCCACACCAGACTTGGAAAAAAATCGGATGTGGCAAAGTCTGAAGCTGTTCCATCAACATCGAAGGTAATTTTTTTTCTTTTCAAGTATATTCTATGACTTTTACAGGTTAAAAATAGGTTTTTAAACAATTCTTTTTTTAAAACTTTTATGAGTCTTTTAATTTTCGTGAGAAAGATTCAACATTTAAAAGGGGGAAACTATTTTAATAAACTTTAAGTTTTAATGTTTAGGGAATATTTATTCAAATGAAATAAATTTCCTGTTTTAAACGGATTAAACAGTTTAAATTTTAGTATTTTGGGGAATATTTAAGTTTTTATTAAAAGTAAATAAATATTTTAAAAGACTTAAATTAAAAATGTTTTAAAAAAGTAAAATAAAAAATGAACAAGGGTTTTTCTTCTTTCACAGGATGTGCATCTATGCCATATGTGTGAGAAATCATTCGCACACGCATCCAATTTAAGACGTCATCAACGTACCCATGAAAAAGAAGATTCCTCGACTTATACGTGTGAGATTTGCCAAAAGTCTTTTATAAGAATGGATAATTTTCTTCGCCACAAACAATCTCATTCTGGAGAAGACAGTCGTTTCAAGTGTAATATTTGTGAGGCTGTATTTACACGAGGGGACAATCTGAAGCGACATTTAGTCTCGCACGAAAATCCCAATTATTCTTGTCGCGAGTGCGGTGAAAAATTCTCCAGAAAAGAGCATCTCAACCATCATACACGCGTCAGCCACAGTAACACGTCAAACTTCGTTTCTGTGAAAAAGCCAAGACTTGACTCTAAAACATCAAGAAAAAATCAAAAGCGAGTGGATTCTTTAAACGTCTTTCGAAGCATATTTTTTGACGGTGAAGAGGAAGAAGACTATATTTATGACATCACCACCTTCTTCGAGAGAAAAAGAAAAGAACTCTTAGATTCCCTGGACGAGGCCATTGACGAGAAAAAATCTATCAAATGGAGACTATTAATTAAAGTGCTCCTTGAAAAAACATCTGCTGGTGGGGAAAGTGAATCACTATCCACATATTTCTCATCATTAACTTATCAAGAATTCACCAACGATTATTTAGAAGAACATCTGGACGAAGCCCATAAGAAGATTATAAAAAGTTTCGAAAAATTTTTACAGAGAGGTTCTGGGTGGGTACTCAAACATGTCCAGCATTTGGAACTGAAAATTTGCAACTATCAACCACTCAAGGGAAGCAGTTACTTACAGCTTCCACAAGATCTCAAAGGCAAGGAAGCTATTCTGAATATACAGAATTTTGAAGACCAGAAATGTTTATTATGGTGTCTCCTCGCCCATCAAAGGAAGTTAAACCGCAAAGAACATCCTAATCGAGTAAATAACTACAAGCCTTTTGAACATACCTTGAATATGAATGGAGTAACCTACCCAGTACCTTATACGAAAATTCCACTCATCGAAGCCCAAAATAATCTTCGGATTAATGTGTTCGGTTACGAGGAGGGAGAACTATATATTTTACATGTGTCAGAGAAGACAAACACAGACGTGATTAATCTCCTTTTGATCAGCAATGGCGAAAACACGCATTATACGCTGATCCGTGATTTCTCACGTTTTATGAGTCATCGATCCAAACATGACGGCAAAGCTTTCTACTGTTTTCGATGTCTCCATGGATTTACTCGTGAAGAACTCCTTCAAGAACATGCACCCTATTGTTGCAAACAATCTCCCCAAGTTGTAAAAATGCCTGAAGAAGGTGAAAATATCTTAACATTCACAGGAACTCATTTGCAAGCACCAGTTCCATTTATAATTTATGCTGATTTCGAATCCCTCCTCGTGCCGATAGTCACCACCGAACCCTCCAATACTAAGTCTTTCCAAACTGAAACGGCACAACATGTCGCTTGCGGATATGCATACGTTATTGTGGGCTCTGACGGTGCTATCTACAAGCATGCTAAAGTGTATCGAGGCGAAAATGCCGTTTGTGAATTCATCAATGATTTGATGGCTGAAAAAGATGAATTGCAGCAAAAACTTATGACTATCGCACCTATGCGTTTAAGTGAAGAAGAAGAAAAATCGTTTCAAGAGGCAACAGAATGCTGCATTTGTCGGAAGGCCCTGGGAGAGAAGCGAGTTCGAGACCACTGCCACATATCATCAAAGTACAGAGGAGCTGCTCATCCCTTCTGCAATTTAAATTATAAGCAGTCGAAAGTTATCCCAGTGGTCTTCCACAATTTAAAAAAATATGATGCCCATCACATTATGAAGAAGCTAGGCTGCTATCCCAATTTTCACATCGATGTAATCGCTGCCACTTTGGAAGATTATATAACTTTCAAACTAAAAGAAAAGACATCTTCCATTCAATTTTCCTTCTTAGATTCTCTTCAGTTCTTGCCGACGTCCTTGGATAAACTCACAGCCAATCTGCAACAGGATGACTTCAAAATTTTAAAGAAACATTTTTCTTCAATAGACTTATCCTTGCTCACTCGAAAAGGAGTGTATCCATATTCATATTTTTCATCGTTTAAGAAATTTGATGAAGATCATCTCCCCCCACCAGCAGCCTTTTTCAATAATTTAACTGAAGAATCTATAAGTGAAGATGATTACAAGCATGCAGAAAACATTTGGTCCACTTTCCAGATGCAAACCCTTGGTGATTATCACAATCTTTACGTGAAAACCGACGTGTTACTGTTGGCTGACGTGTTTGAAAATTTCCGGGGCTTGTATAAGCAATTCTACGATATTGACGCAGCCCACCTCGTCACTTCACCAGGTTTGTCTTGGCAGGCCTGTTTGAAGATGACGGGGGTGGAATTAGAATTGCTCACTGACGTAAATATGTTACTATTCGTCGAACAAGGAATTCGTGGTGGCGTGTCGCAGATTTCCCACAGGTTTGCGACCGCCAATAATACACAAGTCCCAAACTACAACCCAAATGAAGATACGTCCCATATCCTCTACTGGGACGCTAACAATTTGTATGGCTGGGCTATGTCCCAAAGTCTACCATACGGAGGGTTTCGGTGGTGTGAAGATATCAATTTTTCAACAGAGGACATTTTAAAAATCAAGAAAGATTCTTCTATTGGATATATATTTGAAGTGGATTTGGAGTACCCTGAATCCCTTCATATATCACACAACGAATATCCACTCGCGCCTGAAAGACTGACCGTGGAAGAAAAAATGCTCTCACCCTATGCGAAGAGTTTGCTGGAGAGGGAATTTAAGGGTACTCCCAAACTTGTTCCAAATTTGATGAATAAAGAAAAGTACATTTGCCACTATCGCAATTTACAGTTATATTTACAGTTGGGACTCAAGCTGCAACATGTACATAAAGTGCTCCAGTTCAACCAATCCCCTTGGCTTAAAGAATACATCGATTTCAACACCGAAAAACGGAAGACAGCCACTACCACTTTTCAAAAGGATTTCTTCAAACTCTTAAATAACAGCATTTATGGAAAGTGTATAGAAAATCTCAGGAAGCGAAGAAATGTAGAGCTATGCAATACTTCCGCAAGATCTGAAAAGCTGGTAGCATCACCCTTCTTCAAATCATTCAAGATATTTGATGAGGGTCTGACGGCGGTTGAAAGGCAGAAACCCAGTATCTTAATGAACAGACCCATTTACGTCGGATTCACGATACTGGAGTTGTCTAAGGTTTTAATGTATGATTTCCATTATAATTTCGTAAAAAAAAATTATAGTGGCAATCGTTCATTGCTGCTTTTCACCGATACCGACAGTCTCACATATCTCATCAAGACTGAAAACCTACAAAGGGATTTGGCACTCCACAGCTCCGAATTCGACTTTTCTGATTATCCCCAAGATAACCCTCTTTATTCCACAGTGAATCGAAAAGTTTTGGGGAAGTTTAAAGATGAGTTGAATGGAAGAGCTGTCCACGAATTTGTAGGTTTAAAGTCTAAGATGTATTCCATCAAGACTTGTGATGAGGAGAAGAAGAGAGCCAAGGGGATCTCCACAAGAATTGTTCGAAAGAAGCTTACTCATCAAGATTATGTAAATTGCCTTAAAGACCAGAAAACAACATTTGAAGTCCAAACCAGAATCGGGCAGCGATTACATACATTATATTCTATGAAGCAAAATAAGAAATGTCTCTCGCCCTTTGATGACAAACGATATATATTAGAAGATGGGATAAGCAGCTTAGCTTACGGGCATTGGCAAATACCCAAAACATAAATGAAAAAAAGTTTACAAGATGTAAAAAAAAAAAAAAAAAAAAAAAAAAAATCTTACAAAAAGTGAAAAAAAAAAAAAAAGTTCACAAAAAAAAATGAAGATATCAAAATCTTCAAAAAGTGTGTGTGTGTGAATGTGAGTGTGTAAATCTGCCATTCACTGCTTATGACTAGACAATGTCTTAAGCAGAGAATGCCGGTCCCAAGCCCGGATAAAAGATGAGGGCACACTTTTCCAGATATGAAATTCAAAAGGTAGTATTCTTTTCATTTATCTTTTTTAAATGAACAACAGCAAAACTCTATCGAAAAAAATTACCACATTAAAATAACCTATCATACTACAGCACGCCGAAATAATTAAAGTATCTTCATTATTTTTAATTATTATTTGAAATTAACTTTAATGATTCATTTCTTAAATTCTACTACGTACTATACTTGACTAAAAAAACCGCTCGAAAAATTCTAAGTCCCTTCATTATTTTTAATTATTATTTTTAATTACTTTTTAATGAATTACTATTTTTAATTTAATATGAATCATTCATCTCTTAATCAACAATCAAAAGAACCGCTCGTACTGAAGTATACTTAAAAAATTAATCACCCTTTTACCCCTCTCTTATAGCATAAAATATTCAAATTTCACGAAAAAAATTTAATCCCCCTTTTTAACCCCTTCTCTTATAAGACAACCTTGAGGAATGAGGAGGATTGAGGAGGAGGAGGTTTGAGGAGGATTGAGGAGGAGGAGGAGGATTGAGGAGGAGGTTTGAGGAGGAGGAGCCCTCCTCCCTCCTCCGATCCTCAATCCTCCTCCTGGGGCCGGACTGTCATTTTTCCCCTACTTACGCACGCTTGCTTTTTGAATTATTTTGGTTTCAGTTTATTCCTGATTTTATTTTTAATATACTTGAATATTTTTTATTTTATCATAAATGAATGGCACCAAAATAGTTTTTGTAACGAGTCTGGAATTAGTAGGTTTTGGACAAAAGGCGAAATTTGGAAAAAATCCAATTAAGTGATGAAAATTAATTGTTTAAAAATCAAAAATGCGAAATTAATGTTTAAATATGCTAAAAGTTTAGTTAAGATAAGATATCAACACTTTTAAATTATAAGTTTGCTTACAAAACAAAAAATGAGATTTTAAAAATGCAGCGCTACCGGAATCGATCTCGGGCCTTCTGGTTAGCAAACTAACGCTATACCAACAGAGATACGATCACCTGTGGCCTTTAATTTTAAAGTAAGTATTTAAGTCGTGCCATAACATTAGACTATCCTGTTGCTTAATAACTATGGAGCATTGTATAAAATCCGTTAAGCCTGTAGCTACGGGGACTCTGCCCTACAACATATATTAATATAATTAAAATCTGTGATTATCAAAGCTGACCCTCTCCTTGTAAGAACATGCACCAAAGAAAAAAGCGAATAGTTTGATATCTTATCCGCTTTTCCATTGTTACTTTATAATATATATATATTTTTTTTTAATGAAAATGTGTTTTATCTGTACATAAACGGAACAGAGCATGATTTAAAACGTAACACATAAACTAAAGTCAAACTCACATATTGTTTTCTTATTATTAAAAAATAAAAGTCTTTTCTTCATTGCGTCATTAAGTTTGAAACCAGCGTAATTTGAAATGTTAAAAGTACTGGAAAACTCATTAAATAGTTGTACGCCTTAACATTTAATATGTTTTCTTCGTAGTTGTTTTTATGTGTTGAGTATCGGTAATTTTCAAAAAGTTCTTTCTGTGCTTAAGCTGTGTTAAAACGATTAAACGAAGTGTGTTTCAATGGTTTCACATGAATCGTGATGTTTGAGTTCCCGCTATATACACTTGAGATATGAAAGCAATTTTACGTTCAACTTTTCGCGCTTTCTCGAAATTGCTGACTCAGGAAGTCTTAAAGTTGAAGAAATTTAGAGTTCAAAAGCCAAATGTAAAGTAAAATTATGTTTTCAAATTATTTATGTAAAGTATTTCTTAATCATCAGTTATAAAATGATAAATTTTATCTTTTTGATGTAGTGATGTTCTTTTTAATGAATTTTTTTTAAAAGTAAACTTCAGAACTGTTTGTTCGTGAACTGCAATTTATGTAACATAAAATACTGTAATTTTTAATGCGAATATAGATTAATTTATGTGATTACCTTTATTAATTTTTAAAGGATATGTATGTGTATGAAGATGAATAGTAACTGTATGTAATTCAGGACATTTAACCCCTGATTTCTGATAAAAATGATAATTTATGGGTCCCTCTTTCATCACCCAGTTCATTTTAGGAATTGAATAAAATACTACTAACTAAAAAGTTGATATTTTTTTAAATATCGTAATATTCGACCGGAAAGTTGTATTTGATATGATATATAATTATCTACTTTATTAAGAAGAAAAATTATGCAGCAAAAAAATTTCTTTATACAAATGTTGATATATTAGGGGATGTACTGTACATATATACAGCGTTTTCTTTTTAAGGGAGGGGGAAGATTTGTTTTAGACATCGTAATATAACTCTGAGGGGAAGTTTGTCTTTGATAACGTTATCATTTTTGATTCAACCATTTTTTTTCTTCTTTGTATCTTTTTTTTCTTTTTTTAGTTTGTTATCTATTTTTAGGAAAATTCAAAGTTATTATTAAAATCCTTGATTGATTATAAAATCATTTAATTCCAAAATATTGAATATCCCAAAGTTTGTTTTTTTCTATTCTTCTGCCATATAGACTGTAATTTATTGCTAGAGAAACTAGGTTCGAAATGATACTCCATATGTTTCCTAGTAAAAATAGCAAAGGATGTTACTCAGACTTTTTTTGGGTAAGTGCACTGTAAAAAAAAAAAAAAAATCTGCAAAGGTGCTAAACTTTTTCTTGGAAACTGGGATTCCAAGAACTTTTCCTGTAACGGTAACAGCAAAAATTCAAGTTTCAGAATTGATTACATGAATTTTTCCTGTTATCGTTACATGCAAAGTTCTTGGAATCCCAGTTTCCTAGAAATTGTTTAGTACCTTCACAGATTTTTTTTTACAGTGTGCAAGAAGACAATATTACTGTCGAATGCGTTTCATAATAAAAAGCTTTTATTAGATATTTTTAAACAGCAAATATTTCTTGGTATTATTTGATGTAAATTTATGTCAAATATAACAATGATATTTTATTAACTTCTTCTCTTCCTATAAATCAGTAAAGTGTGCGAATAATAAATATATAACCATATTTGCATGTCACTGCATACGTATAAAAAGAAAAACAAACTAAACTAATCGTAGGTAGGAACTCCAAATCATTCTTCTAACTCATAAATGTTAATAATTCTGTAAAATGCAGCATGTAAGCACCACGGGTTAAGTAATTTACACCAAAATTTAATCAGCAATAATTTCTAACTGAATCTGAAATTTCAAAAACATCCGTCTATTAGTTTTTAAAATAGAGCTTTTGAGTAAATCGTAAAAAAAAAAAAAAAAAAAAAAAAAAAAAAAAAATCTGCATAGCAACGCAATTTGTTGAACAGTTTACCCAAATTGTACCCCCCCCCCCCCTCAGTGAGATATCTTCTTTGGGTATTCATGGGCTTCGCAACCTCGGGCACCCGAGTACTCAGTCTCATTTCCTTTTCCTCTTATTTCGTTGTATTTCTCTCCTCTTTGTTTTACTCTCACTGCGGTTTCCTGTTCTGAGGTGAGAGCAATTCTGAATAAGTCGACATCATCCTATTTATAACGGATTTATGTAGAATCGTAAAGCTATTGGCCATACGTGACGACCGTGTCCCTGGAAAGTGGGACCCTGGCAGTTGAGGGAAACCAACACACTGCTTTGGCCTCTGCTTCAGACAGAAGAGAGGTGCATATTGGTCCGGTGTGCATGAATCGAATGATCAGCTGATTTGTGTCATTGGCTAAGGAATCAAATGAGCGAACAAATACCAGCCATCTCCTTAAGGATAGCGGCTGATATAAGATTTGCTTGTGACCGTATGAAGCCCTTGTAATCGCTGGTGCAGGAATCTGCATTTCCTTGTTGGGCTCTGGGTTGGTCGGGATCTGAATTATTACTTTTTTACTAAGGATGGAATTTCTACACTTCCTTCTATGTCTTTTCCACATGGAGAGCAACAAAATGCACAGAAAAATCCATTCACTCACTTTTTTGTAATTAAACACAAAGTTATTCTGAAGTTCTTTTAAGAGTATTTCACCATTATCGCAGAAACATTTCGATTTATTTTCGGAGATGGTAATTCACTTAAAAAACTGCAGTCTGAAGATTTGCGGACGCTGGTCATTTCTCCAAACCAAAATTTTAATTTTCTACAAGAGAAGAACTTTTAGGAAATTTAAAAGATCGAAATGTCATAGATGCATGACATATTGCAATTCGTCGGATTGAGAAAGTATTTTCCACAAAGCACATGATTTTGACTTTCAATAGCCCAACTCTGTCTACTTGAATAAAAACTACATATCTAAGCTATCCTGTAAAAACTTATATTCCTAATCCCCTCCGTTACTTTAAATGCTAGCATTATGGACATACTAACACTATCTGCCGTAGCTTTGTACCTGTGAACATTGTGCGGAAGTCTGAATGCTGCGTATACTGTAAATATGTCCTTACAACATACTCTCGCTCTTTTCCAAAATGAGTACATGAAAAAGAAATTTTTGCAGCGAAAATAACCCAGAGAGTGCCATATCCTGAAGCTCGTAAAGTTGTTGAATCTAGGATCTGAGGTAAGTAATCTCAATCTTATTACTTCTCAATTACTTATGTCAATCTAATCTTAAGTAAATATACTAAAACAACAATCAAAATCCATAAGGCATATAAGCCTCTAAACTGGACGCTCATTTCCATCAAATAATTCACCTAAAGGCACAATCCATCACTATAAATAAAAACTGCCTCAGTGTTAAATTTCTGCTAATAGAATACCTATTCCAGAGTTAAAATCTTTGCCACCGTCATCAGGGTCGGTTAAAATAAAATATTTTGATCCTGTTGCTCATTATTACATACCTTTTGTTTGCGAATCACAAAAACTTATAAGTTATTCTACAAAAACTATTTGAACGAGAAACTTAGCAAAAATTGAATTCTGCAAGTAAAATGCAAAACCCTGTCTCACCAACACAAAAAGCAAAATAAAATTTATATTAAAATAGCAAATAAAGCCTTTGTGCAAAAATGTTAAAAGATAGAAAACCAACGATTATAAATGCACAAATAAAGTATGAAAGTTATATATACAAAATACAGAATTGGAGAATTCCTCAACAAAAGCCTCTTCACAGTGGAAAATTGTGAACAGAGAAAAACAGAGAAAATCATGTCACAGCCCATATGTTACTAATTTGAAAAATTCCAAATAGTTGGATAATTATGTGAAAGAGGCTATGAAGTCAGAGTCTTATGACTTGAATGCAGATGAAGAAAATACCGTTTTTGAAATGTTTCTGCCCGATTAATTTTACTTTTTTTTAATAATCTGTAATTTTTAAACTTGTTTTTATGTAGAATTTGTACCTTTTCCTACACTTTATTTACATGTATTTTAATTTAAATAACACAAGTTACATTAATAAATAATAATAATAATAATAATAATAATAATAATAATAATAATAATAATAATAATAATAATAGTAATAATAATAACAATAATAATAATAATAATAATAATAATAATAATAATAATAATAATAATAATAATAATAATAATAATAATAATAATAATAATAATACATTGAATTTCTTGTCCCTTGGCCAATTAAAGAAAATCTGAAACATTACTTTAATTTTTAAAACTTTTTCCCGGAAGATACTCTGTTTTATTAGCATCAAAACCATATCGTATTGAATGTGAAAAATATCTATCCAGAAAGAAAATTATTTTAATAGCTGCGATAAATGGTATAAGATTTCAAAATTAAAACTACATTTAATAAAATTTCTAGTGCCTCCACCAATTAAACTAAATCCGAAATATTCAATTTTTCAAACTTCTACCCCCCCTGAAGGTGCTCACGGCACAGACACTGCCTCGTCAGCATTTAAAAACAAATCATTCTAAAATTCTCAAAAATATCTCGTCCATCGCTCATCCCATTCCAAATATAGCGGAGACATCCATTTACTGCGTCCGTGGTCACAAATTAATTGCCACAATGTCCGACATTTCAATCGGCAGTTAATTTCCCGCTCTTTTCCGAAATCAGCGGCCTGTAAAGGGGCCCCATGCATCACGACAGAGTCAATTAATGAGGGGACACGGTCCATCAGCACATATAATTTACGGCCCGACTCTTTTCCACAACACATGGATGACCAAGTTTCCGGGTTTTAATTACATGATAAGTTAGGTCGGGCTGTACCTATGGCCACGAGCATTCAAATACTACATGCAGTGATTACAATCGATATAAATTTGGATGGAATGGTCGGTGGCATGGAAGACGGCGAATTGAATGCAGGTACTTACCATGAAAAGATTTTATTATCTTCCTTTATTAAAGATACTGAATACCACTTTAGAAATGTCGTAAATTCTAGAATGTCCGAATATGTATGGAGTAATTCGGGATTGAAATGAACTATGTCTGTGTTACGAATTTTATAATTTAAAATAATAAAATTACATCAACTGCATTAATGAAGATATTAAAGAGTATTGATATTAAGGGATTTTAATTCTAATGATAACCTGAATCCATTTTAATAATAATGGTATATGGATTTTCTTATTTGCTAATACAGTTGTCAGCCCTTTTACGGCCATACATTATTTTTGTGAGACAATTAAAGATAAATGGATTACATGGTTTATTACATTAATATGACAAAAATATGTAATAATAAACTGCGGAATAAACGAAATTTTAAGCATAATTGTTTGTAATAATTTTATTTCTGTTAAAAAGTAAAATAAGGTAAATATATAAAAAATAATTAAGAAGAGTTTTTTTAAAGGCACCTAAAAGGTTTTAAAATAAACTTCAAACACTGATTTGAAAGATGTTAGTTGCTTCTAAAATTTGTTTGTGGTGGCCTATGCATGGATGTCAACATTTCTCAATTATTCCGTAGTCTGATCCGAGACAAAATGGTTTCAACTGGAGATTTTATTTAAACAAAATTTTCAGAATTTACTTTACAGAAAAATCAAATATTTTCTTGTATGTATTTTTCCGGTTTAAAACATGTTTTCCTTAAATAAAATAAATAATTAAGAGATATTGACATCTATGCATCTTTTTTTCAATAAAAAGGAAATTATTCTTGAAAAAGTATAATTGCAGCTAATTCTTTATGATTCGTCTTTTCTGGAAATAATAATATAAATAATGATATTAAGTGCAAGTAGTTACATTGAATATGAGAAATTCGTTTTCAATTGTTTAATTGTAGTTGAACAGGAATTTGTAATTTTACCTTGAAAAAAAAATAATATGATTATTTCTATTCCCTTGGTTTTGATGTCTTGCATTGGGTTGGATATTCTGATTTTACCTCAACCCAACTCGACCTGTGTAACGGACTCCGGACGAAAGAGCTTGCAGTTTTTCCCTGTAGACTGAAGTAAAATGAATCCGGATTTTTTCCGAATAGGGTTGGGGTTTAAATTTATTTATATATTTATTTATGTCTGGTTTCAATTATTTGAGATATGCTAGATTATATTTATTTTTAAACAGATAAAATTGAAATTAAAGTAATTATTGTATACTGTACTTCGATAATTCCCTTAAAGTATGGTATTATTAATTTCTTCTATCTATACAAGAAGAAAGTATTGTATTCGTGAAAATTTTTACTTTCTTCTGTATCTTTGTAAGACGAAAGTATTAGATTCCTGAAAATTTTCGCATTCCAATTTCGATGGATTTAAGCGTTTTAGAAGTTAGGGAACCTGAAAAACATTCTTTCTACAAAATGTCTGTTTGTGAGTCAGTCTGTATGTAACATAAATTTTGTGGGCTCTATCTCAAAAACTAATAAACTGAATTCGATAAACCTTTAGATTCAGTTAGTCTTTACTATAAACTGGTGCCGATTTCTTTTTGATGTAAATCACTGAACAGGTAGCGCTCTGCGCTTCGTTTTTCATGGTTTCTGCAATAGCTCTGTCTCAAAAGCTAATGTAGGGATTTCCATAGAACTTCAGATTCCGCTATTCCTTGATATATTATGGTTCTGATTACGTTTACGCTTAAATCGCACAAGAAGTGGTGCTGCTATGTGGTATTATTCATGATTATCTTAATAGCCCTATCTCAGGATCTAATGCACGAATTTTCATCAAACTGAAGATTCAGCTTGTCCCTGGTATAAATGAGTATTCTTTAATTTTTGGAGTAAATTGCTCAAATAGTAGCGCTTCTATCCAGCTTTTTTATGATTTCTGAGATAATTCTATCACAAATACTAAAATATGGATTTTCAACAACTTTCAAATCAGTTAGAACTTAAAATAAGTTGTTGCTGCTTAAATTTTGGTGTAAATTGCCTAAGCAATGACGCTGTTAAGTTTCCTTTATCTGAAAATATTATGAAATGAAATAATGAGGTAGAAGAAAGTTTTAGGATTGCCCCATCTGACTAATTTTCTTTCTTTTCAATCTTCGAGTTGAATTTACTTTAATTTTTTTCGTTTTTGAAGCTTCAGTTTCGAGGTTTTTTTAAGACTTCCAATCGACTTATAGTTTGATGTAAATTATTTTGCAATTAAGATGATGATAAATCCTCTTGCAGAATTATAATCAGAACATAAATTATTCCACATTTAAGTCATCTGACATAATCGGTTAGATGACTTAAATGTGGTTATCATCTATTTAAGAAATATGTGTTTGCTTATCTAATTTAATCCAAATTCGTTCAAGAGAAAGTCCCATCAGTGGCCGAGAGGTTCCTCTGTTGAAATTGGTAGACGGTTAGTGCTGGGTTTGAACCTACTTAAGTCACTATTCTAATTAATGAGCTGGAAAATGCACGCCAAGCGTATCAAATGAGGTGCGTTCGTACAATAACAAAGTTTTAAAAATATTCAGATCATGCTTTTATAGTATACAGTACTTCGGATACAGTATAGTGGTCGGAATCTTTTGTGTGTTTTTGTAAATACTATCTGCTTTTTATTATACAGGAAGTAATTTGTAAACCTTAGCAACGTATATCAATTTCATAAAATGTGGAATAGTTTAATATAATTAAAATGCGCCCCAAATAATGTTTCCCTTATAACAAGGACACACAAAAGCGATACTTTTGTGTGGCCTTGTAAATTAAAAACAAATAATCTTTGCACCACAGATTGTACAGAATGTATATTTCAGTACATACTTCATAGAGTCATTTAAATTCTATCATGCTCGAAAGAATGTAACATTATTAAAATGTACTTGAAACTATTTTTTCCCATTGACCGTAATCTAGTGGAATAATTTGATTGTCCCCGTAATTAAACCATACATCCGATTTTCATAAAATTTGAAATGACTCGACAAAATTATGCAATAATAATATAAGGTACCCTGGGGTAATAACGCCACGTTAAGGTTCTACCAATTTTCACGGCTTAGTTTTAGATTGTATTTTTCAAACAAATATAGGATCTGATACAGCAACTCATTGACTATCTATATAAAATAAAATAATTTAACAGATATGTATTCATAAAATGTAATGGCGGGATTTCTTGACCCATGCTATTTGGCGTTATTACCCACCTATATGGGTAATAACGCCATGCAAACAAAACTATGAAATAAGATGGAATAATTGCATGTAGATAGCCCAATTCTAAAAATACAAACTCTACAAACTTAGAAATTGACGAATTGCATTCTAAGATATTGAAAATGTTCAATTTTTGTGAAAGTGTAAGAAATATAAAGGTGTGGTGTGGGAGGGGGGGGATAAGGCAAATGAATATCAGACAGTGAGTTTCTTTTTGCTTAAAAAGGACCGTTTAAATAGAAATATGAGAAACATTGCAGAGTTTTAACTGTGTTTATTTGAATCAGTATTTAGGATGTAGCTCGGCCACTATAGGCAATCAACCGGGGTATTAATGTCAAGGATTGGCGTTATTACCCCGGTATAGGTATTGCGCAGTACATTTTAAATTACAAATTATCTCGAGAAGATATCCAAAATCTTCAACAACATTTTAAAAGTACATGAAATGCACTACAAATTTATGTAATTAACAAAGTATTTCTGGATAAAAAATATAGTCTTCAGATCAAAAACCTTATCTCGCAAATTTTAGATCAAGCGTTAATTTTAATTGCTTGCAAAAACAATAAGACCTAAAAATGAAACAAATTAACTTGAAGCTGTTTTTTGCGATTTATATGACTCAAAACCCTTCTGCGCAGAGCACATGGGTGTCATTTACCTGATTATTTCATAATTATGCAAAATATAAGCACTTGGCGTTATTACCCCGCCTGGCGTTATTACTCCAGGGTACCTTATTTTAAATTTCAAATGATTCGGATGAATAGTTTTTGCTCTGTCATATGCGGACAGACGGACGGACGTAACGACGACTATAGGTGTTACGTATTTATATAATTGCGAACGCACCTAATAAAGATACTATACTTGAAATAGAAATTCCCGTAATTGATAACAGCCACTTTTAACAACATTATCTTTTAGAAAAAAAAGTAACATGAATTGTCATTTAGGCAGTTATTAATTTATTCGAATTTAGTACAAAATTACAAGCTATAGATCCCAAGAGCTGAAACGGATAGATATAATATCTGGATTTAATTCAGTCTTAGAATGCCGTAACTTTAAAGTACATTTTGAGTAATGAATCTAATGGGACTTTTTTATTTTTATAGAAGTTGGGCTTTTGAAGAAATAAAGTAGTCCTTTCTTCATGCATTTTCGTACCTGAAGTTTGGTGTTGCTATTATTTTTGTAATAATTAATGTGTAGAATAAATCATATTACAGAATCCGTGTTTTAAATATTTTAATAGCAGGAAATTCATAAAGTACTGGTAGCTCTACCTAAAGATATAGATTTATTATTATTATTATTATTATTGTTATTATTATTAGATAAAACAAATACTACTTTACAAAAATTCTGGTAAAAGGCTTGAAAGTATTTGATGCGTACGAATTGGAAGATTTGTTTTAACTGGAGCAAAAACGTTAATGACATTATTAATATAGCTGTTTTCCTAAATATTGACGCGATAAGATGCTGTGAAAGAAAAATAGTATATTATACTGTGTATTGACTAGAAAGATGGATCTTTATGTTTATTTTATATATGGAATTAGGTTAACTTCCGGGAAATACTCATTTGCATTGTCTTAAAAAATTTAAACACTCCAATCCTTATAAATAAAACATCATGAAGATTAAATAATCTTTATATTGTTCATGTTATGCTGATTTGAGTCTCTGAGATTTTCCTGCCATCTAACAAAAAACATTAATTAAAATATACAAGTTCATTTTTTTAATAAAAACGGAATACATAATTCCACTCTCCATATAATATCATTAATGTTATTTGAAATGCCTGGAAAAAGCCATGCCTAAACCAATGGAATCGCAAAACTATATGAGGTAACTAAATTTTATTATGTACGTATCATGTCTGCAAAACATGAATAGGATACTGTACTCTTTTGAAATGAGATTGTTTTTCAAGATAGTAATTTTCCTGATGGATATTCTTTCATAATAATAACATTCTATCTTTTTTTTTTTTTTTTTTTTTTTTTTTTTTTTTTTTTTTTTTTTAATTTATTTCATATTAAAATAATTTCAACGAATGAAATATGGAACAAGTAATGTGTAACATTCATTAATATTTTATTAAAATGCATTTAAAATTTACAAGGAAAGTCAAAATTCATACATCGTTTGGTATTTAAATTAGTAAAATAGCTATTGAAATTCTTTATCTTGCCAATATAAAATATATAAACATAAAGCGAATAGATGAGTCATATAAAACATAAGTTATACATACATTTCATATGCCATAACATTTAGACTGCATTCGAATGCTGGTGCATACATCATAAATATAGCAATATACAATAAACATAAGATATATATAATACGGAAACAGCATACGACATACAAGTTGATACAAAAAAATATTCTTTTTAAGTTGGATTAATTTAATGACTGTAAAATAAATATAAAAATGAAGCATGCCTTGAATAACTAGATAAATTAAAATTCCTTTGGTAAAAAATAAGTGTAATCTTTGATAATTAAAATTTTAATTTTTATTTGACTAATTTTTTGTTGATATAAATAAAATTTTTAAAAAATCATTGCATGCATTTGAACTCACGAGGAAGTTGTAGAATACCATTTGCATAATTACATTTGCATGTACTTTTTTATACCTTAATTACTTATTTATTAATTTTAAATTAAAATAGCTCTGGACAACAGCATTAAAGTGACATTCAGTGAGCTTCAATGAGCAAATGTATAAACATAAACCATTTACTTCCACCTTCAAACAATGGAGAAACTCCTAAAACACGAGCGCGCCTTAAAATCCCTAAACAACGCCCCATCATCTTTGACAGCTTTCGACGTGACGACGGCCGCAATAATTGCTCTCCCAATGTCGCCTCCTTAGGCCATTAGGCTTAAGACCCACCTCCCTTCCGTAAATGTTTGATGGGCTCCTCCATTAGGGGGCGCTATCGCCCCTCAACAAGATAAGCAATATGCGCCTCTTTTCCTGAATAGCCCCCCCAACCCATACACGATTCTCGCTTTAAATCCCAACGCTGTAGACATGGCGGACTACTTAGGTGGACATGGTTTGAGACTTACTGAAGTAAACAGCGCCAGTGCAGCCTTTTCTCTCACAATCAAGTATATGAGCTAAAGGGGCTTATCCCTTTGCTAGAGATCTTGGAAAGTATTTTTTTTTTCCCTCACTCTTTCCCTTTTTGAGATATTTTAGGCCATTCATAAAGGCGTAACATTGCTTTTCAATAAAAGTACTTTACTGTGGCTGTGGAGATTGGGCTGACATTTTAAGAAATCGAGTTTAAGATACAGAACTTATAAAGTTCCTGAAAGGGTGCGAAGTAATGTTTATACTTGTGTTATATATTATAATAAACATACGTAACGTATACAAGCTGTTCCATTATTATGTAAAATTATGAAATATCCAGCAAACATACGTGGGCATTTAAGATAAGATGAACGATCAGATTAAGTGATGTGCATTAATTTTTTAGATAAGTACTCTGTTGTTAAGATAGACATTTTTAAAGATTATAATACACGCAGTTGTTTCTCAAATTAAACACATAAGAAATCCAAAAGGAGTATCTTTCATTAAAAATTTCTTGCAAAGTAACAATAAGTCATCATTGAATAGAGCATAAAGCACTATTTGTATTACAGCAGGTAATATATGTACACATAAAAGTTTTCGCATAAAAAGCCTTTAAAAAAATTAATATAGGAATTTTTAGAACTTAATACTTAATCAAAGAAACTTTTTATTCTTAACAGCCACATGCATTGTTTACGCTCATTATTTTCCCCACCTTGTTATTCTGACGGTTATTTGCAAATTTGGTATTTTTTAACCAGATTTTTGCCGATCCAGTGGCGTGGTCGGTAGCGTAAGCTCCTCCCCCACCGCTGGACCCTGGTTCGAGTCCAGCTAGCGGCATGGGTGTGCGGGTGTTGTCTCTGTGTTGTGTATTAAAATGTATGTACTGGATTTCTTGTAATAATAAAGTGTTCTGTATTTGTTTCTGTGGTTTATGGATCATTCGAGGTAACAGCCATTGTAGCTATAGACCTCAAAGCATTGTTAACTCAAACTCAAACCAGATTTTTATGTTATAATGATTTTTAAAAAATTTAACCAGTAATCAAACAATGTAAATAACGTACGAACAAAAGATTCGCGCCCTAAAATAAACTAAACCACACCAGTCTGGTCATATTTTGAAATATCTTAGGCGATTTAACCAGTTCTAGAATCTATCACTGGTATAGAGATATGAATTTTTTAATACAAAATAATTCAAAATAAATATATCGACTGGAAACGGCTATAAGTATTTATTCTTTATCTAAAGGAATGTATCAAAAAGAATTACTCAGAATTTACAAGAAAGTTCAAAATTTTGTTTGCATACTTTATAAATATTCTATGTGATTCCCGTTGGTCACATGGACGACATCAAAATATTAAGTTTGTTCAAACATCCGATACCATATCGTCACCTGAGAATAATAAAGTTCTATCTGTGTTTTTGAAAAAAAATGACTTATCGATATAGAAAGGTTCTATTTGTATCTATGAAGGCATTTTTGCATCAAAATGGTGTTATATATAATTTACTTATGACATTACAATTTTATTATGACACTATTTTAATCCAGAAATGTCTTCATAGACACAAATAGAAACTTTCTATATCTATAATTCATTCTTTTCAAAAACACAAATAGAATCTTATTATTCTCAGGTGACGATATGTGTTCGTTGTTAGAATTTAGAGGTGCTTGATTGCACCGGTGATATCATTTTCGCTACACTGATGACAAAAATGGCAAATGTGAAATTATAACGCATAGAATGCTCCAAAATACCAACAAAACATGCAGATGGTATCTGATGCTTGAATAAAAAGGATATTTAGATGTTGTCCATGTTATCAAAGAGAGTCACATAAAACATTTATAAAGAGTGTAAACAAAAATTTTAACTTTCTTTTACATTTTGCATAATTCTTATCGATAAGCTCTTTTCAATTAAATAGTTATAGTCGTTTGTAATTGCTATGTTAATTTTGAATCCCCCTGTATTATGTTTGCCATGTAAAAGTATTTAACAATAAGGCGATGTTTATGGCTGATACTTCTGTATAAAGCATACACTAAAACATATGTATATAGTCTATTTTATATATTTAAAAGAAAGGAAAATATAATTAGTATTACTATTGCTGACTATATATTAAAAGCCTACCCATTTCGCTAAAAACCGCCGAAAAAGGTGAAGCTGGATTCAACTTCAAACCCCAAACCATTTCATTGGACCACGTGTGAGTCCACGTGACGCAAACCCTTCCCAAATTAGCATTGAGTAAGGTGTTTTCTGTTCGGTTCACATGGCTCGGCACATGGTCATTGTTTTGGTTCAGGATTTGCACGATTGGTTAGAGTGTACTGGGCGTAAGGTATCAGAGTCCTCTGGCGGGAGACTTCATACATTAATCTCAAATAGATGGGCCTGTAGATCTAGTGGGCCATGGTATTACTATGACACGAAATGTTTCTTTAAGTTATAAAAAGCAGAAAAAAACACAAAAATCAAACAATTACATTCGTGAAAATAACTGAGAAAAACAAAAGTGTAACTCTCACCTGTAAAGTGACTTAGGTTTACTATAATTCCTGTAAAAGTTGTTTCGGCGAACATGCATATTATAGACAAAAAAAAAAAAAAAAAAAAAAAAACAGTTATACAGTTAAAGTTATCAGCGATGCATACACATCCCGTACTTAATTTAAAAGACAGAACAGCAATAAAATATGCAGAAGAGAAAATATATCTCAATTGTTACATAAAATAATAATTTTTCACAAATTTATTAAAATTTTATTGTGTAAATAAAACTTTATTTTAAAGGGAAACATTTTTTTAACAAAAAAATTGCGATCAATTTTATTTTAGAAATAAATAACGTCATATATTCACTAAAGAAATGCAATCGAATTTCAAATTAATTTGAAATGCAATTCCTGTAAATTTTGTTCTTGCGAACATGTATGATGTAGACGGAAAAACAGTTTTACAGTTAAAGTTATCAGTAATGCATGCACATCCTGGAATTTATTTATAAGGCATAGCATTTCTAAAGCATGTAGAAGATGAAATATATCTGATTAGAAACCTGAAATATTATTTTTATGAAATACTCACACACACACACAAAAAAAATAATATGTCAATGTAACTTTATTATAAAAAGAAACAAAATATTATATTTTGTCTTCATAAAAAGCAATAAAATAATTTTGATCAATTTTATTTCAGAAGTAAATCACTTCCTATATTGGCTAATCAAATGCAATCAAATTTGAAGCTTCAAATTGATTTCGTATGCAATTCCTGTAAATGTTGTTCTTGTAAACATGTGTAATGTAGACAGAAAAGAAGCTAAGGTTATCAGTGGTGCATGCACTTCAATAACTTTATTTAAAAGGCAAAGCATTAGTAAAATATGTAGAAGATGAAATATATCTCAAACGTTATCACAAATACTTTTGTCGCAAAATTTTAAAAATATTGTCATACAAATGTAACTTTATTCGAAACAAAATACGATTCTTTTTTTCAAAGCAACCGATGAAGTAATTTTTATTACATTTACTTTAGAAGTAAATCATTTATTAGTTAAATGCGAATAAGTTTCATATTTCATATTGCTTTTAAATGCAACCCCTGTAACAGATGTAAATATTAATCTAAACTGTATATGTTGTTTCCTACATGAATAATATAGACGGAAAAACAGTTTTACAGTTAAAGCTATCAGTGGTGCATGGATTTGCTGGGCATATTATTTAAAAGAAAGAACATTAGTAAAATATGTAGTAGAGGAAATATATCTCAGTTAATACTTTTTTTTTTTTTTTTTTTTTTTTTTTTTTTGTAAGACTTTATGCTTTTAAACTAAAATTATGTATGCCATCAGCAATATTTATATTATATTAATCGAATGCATCGTTTTAAAGTAAAATGTACGCTCTCTTAATAGATATGATATACTTTTCCGTATTTTGGCAAAAAATGGCGAATTTAGTTTAAAAATATGTCTCAGTATTGAAATTATTTGGAATTGTTATGAGTTATGAATATAATGGGTTTGAAGCCAGTGTAGAAAAAATCGTTACAAAATATTGATATTTAGTTATAACAGTTCTATATTTTCTTCTCCCTCTTTTTTAGTATGAGGTCGTTTAATATTAAAAACTAAACATTTTGTAGCTTCTGAACTCTTTGAATTTATTATGAATTATAAATATAATGTTTTGAAAACCTGGGTATAATTTTCGTACAAACATATATACATTTAATTGCAAAAACACGAGAAAGGTTTTGACTACGTGAGCGAAAATTTTAGAGATTTTATTTACTTACTTATTTTTTATATTTTTAACTATTTTGAGATTTTTATATGTGCTGTAAACCAAATGCTCGAGGAAGATGTATAAAAGATTTTTTTTAAATGCCGAATTTAATTTATATTTAGTCTAGTAAAAGAGTGTCTATGGGAGATTCGAAGTGGTTTCCAATTTCGAATTTCTCTTGACGATGTTAACATTCGTATTTTTAAAAACGAACTGTAAAGATTTAGAAAAAAGATTCGTATTTAATATTTATTTTATCGTATTTTGTGTATTATTTATTTATTTATTTATTTATTTATTTATTTATTTATTTTTATTTTTATTTATTTATTATTTTATTTATTTATTATTTTATTTATTTATTTATTTTGCATGTTTAAAATTTTCCTTATATAAACTTCGGGAAAAGTAGAGAACCAAGGCAAAATCAAACTTTTTATTTATTTGTTTATTTTTTTAAACGTGAAATTTTTTATGATATTTACGGCGTTTGAAGCAATCAAGAAAGAAATTTAACCCTTCACTGCACGCTGTGCCATATATGGAACATACCGATAAAATCCTTCTATTTTTCCCAGAATCCTAAATTTAGGTTATCTGAGCATCGTGACACATCTAAAACATTTAAACAAAGAGTTTTGTACCAGTTTGTCTTACTTGATGGCAGTACCTCAATAGCTATTAAATTTTTATTAAAAAAAAAAAAAAAAAAAAAAAAAAAAAAAAAAAAAAATCCAGACCGCATCGTATACAACAGTACAATTTGCTTCAATTTTTTCACCCAAAAATATTGAAAGTATCTCAAGATAAAATTTTAGACATTCGAATATATCACATATTTGTAATTAAGATTGCTTAAAACTAAAATATTTCAGTACATCAGCTTGAAATCTTGTTTTTGTGTTTGTACCAGATATGGAACATAGAGCATAAAGCTCATAAAATATTCTAATGAAAAATGGTGCTCAAAGGACTAATGCAAGATTTAAAAAATGCATCTGATAATAAGGATCAGTCTTTTGGAGTTTCTGATGATAGCTGGGAAGATTTAACATACATTCCAGCTAAAAATATAACCGAAAATGCTATATCTTCGTATGAATCAGATGTTGATTACAAGGTAACAACAGATGCGTTCCAAGAATTGGATTCAACTGGGATTGGACTTCAATTGGATTGGAGATAAGTTTTTATGCTAAATATTTAAGTAAGTTTAAATGTCACTAAAAGTTTTGTATAAAAGTTAAAATCAAGAAATGAAATTCAACAATATTCACGTCACACGTTTTTCCTCAGGAGGAACATTGCTAAGTGCCAGGAGTGTGTGTGTGTGTGAAGAAAGGATTATTGAATTTTTAAACTGTGCAAAATTGTAAATTATCTGTGTAGTACATGTAAATGTTCTTGACGGATGCCCCCCCCCCCTTTCTCAGACACTCTGAATTTAACACTGATATACATAATAAGAAGCATCAATTTAGAGAAAGATTGTTTATTCTTTTAGATGCTGCAGATATACCTGATGGACCTCGTGTTGTCTAAAAGGAAAGACAAATTCCTGAAGCGCAAATAAAATATAGAGAAAGTATCTCCTTAAGTGCTGAAATTAAGGTTTTAGAAACTCCCTATCAATTTTTCTCCTTTTTATTGCACCTTGAACTTTTGAATCTTATTTCAGAAGAGACACGTAGATACAGTATGCAAAAGGATCTTTCTCAGCCTTTACAGGTTTCCATTAAAGATATTACTGGAGTGATGTTTTGGATAACCAAACAATTAAAGAGACAATGTGTGTCAAAGAATTTTTAAAAAATCCGAAAATTTTCGAATTTTAATGACAGTACTAAAGAAATTCCTAAAGGCATGAAGGGCTTTGATAGACTTTTTGAATTAAGGTCTCTAATAGAGTGTATCAAGGCAGTGAGATATATTATACACTATCTGATTTAAATCAAGCTTCGCAGCAGAAGCTTTCAATTAAATTTTATGTTTTTAACTTTGGAGAAAATTTTTTTTCAATATTTCTTTATTTTAAAACGATTTTTTTCCGAATATTCTGGTGTGAATTCAACATTACAGAAAAAACAATTGCTTGCCCCTCAAAGGGTTAAATACCTGCAATAAAATTTGAATACATATTATACTTTTTTGCATATGTAATACACCAGTATTGTGAACTTCATGCCACATTTGATAAGAAAATGTAAATATCTCTTTGTGTGCTTTGGGTCACATATGGCACATATCATAAAAATCCATATTAAAAAAATGCATATGAAGTCAGAATTTTTTTTATTATTTTTCCAGCATTTGTGACTACCTAATCAAAATATTTTTTTCACGAAGAAAAGAAAATTCGTGCAATGAAGGGTTAAGAATAACAGTCCTGGTGACACACGTTTACAAAATCTGGGCGAAAACGAAACCGCTCTTCCTTTGTTTTCCTGTTTGCTGGGGATTTTGTGAAAACTTATAACTACGCTCTTAAAAGAGTATTTTTGATGAACTTTTGTTTTGATTTTTAATCAATAACTTATTATTATTTTTTTTTATGAACAATGTGAACCTAAGATGCATCGGAATGCGCCTTGGACTTCTACTTGTAGAAGATTTCACTTGCCATCACAGGCAGACAGTCATACACTTACACACACAAACAAACATCTTCATTTTAATAGTATGTGTTATTCTAAACGTTTTATGCCCAAATTATACATCGAAATGCGCCAGATCTCTTAACAGAAATATGCCTAAATTTTTTTGTAAAGTTATTAATGTAGTAAAAAATCAGATTATAACGAAGCCCATGTATATGTAAACAATTTCTACGTTTCCTTTAGTTTCAGTATAATCTGATTTTACAATATACAATTAAATTGATTTGCATATTTCATTATTAATATTTCGATTACGCATAAAATCTTAATAACCTATTTTAGTAATTAATAAAACCAATAATGTAAGTATGTTGCATTATTAATATAATTTGTACTCGCGTTACACGAAGTTCTTTCTTCATAAAAATCTGCTCAGGACAAAATTGTCAGGCTCAGATTAAGCCCTCTATTTTTTCATACTTCATATCTCAGCTCCAGCAAAGATGAATCCGTATGCTTTTAAGAAAATAATCAAACGTACACGATTCAGTTTAGTAATTCATTACAAATTTTTGGCAAAAGAAAAAAGTCTTTCTTTCTTTTTTTTTTCTTTCCTACTTTTTATGACATAGTGGCTAAAATTACAGATAACTTTTATATTTTAAGTTACCTTTATACTTTATTATTTAATGTTTCATATTTAACGCATAATCTCTAAAATTAGTTCATGATCTCAAACATACTTCCATACACCTTGCATTCGTCTAATTCACATAATTTTATCTCACATGCTTGCATACCTGCCCCTTTTTAAGCATATATTCTATATACCTTAGAACAAATATAAATATAATATGTATGTATTATTACAAAAGAAAGTACAATGCAGACATCATACAAAATATTCACATTAGCACAAAAGCACGTATACATCTATAATACACATAAGAATGATTTTAAATAAATGGAAACAATAAAGACCACTCTGTCATTATTAAGATATCGTCAATTTTCATTCAACTAAAACAACAAACATGTATTTAAATTGATAAATCTTCCTTTATCGGAAGATTTGATCAGTTATTATCTCTAACATTTGAATAAAATGCTTCTTTAACAAATTAAAATAATAAATATCCCTCGTTACTAATTTATTTTATAATTTGCAAAAACAAATGCAAAGTACTTTTTATTTATTCATTTTTTATTTTTTGAAAATAGGCAAAATACGATTTTCCACACAAGTTGAGAATCATACTTGAGTGCTTCATAATCCCAAAACGCGTGTAAATCACTGTACCTTCATTTATACTCTTGAGATCCATTTACATCACAAAATACAGGCTCACATTATCTTAAAACTCCAGAAAATTCCCCACATGTTGCTACATAGAGAGAATTTTTCCCTATACGAAAATCCCTCCATTGTGACAACCTTTCGGGGAGCAAAACTGATCCTTCTACCTACGAAAACTCTTGTCTATCCAATCCTCTAGCTATACCATATAGAAAGTTTTTTTTTTCTTTCCGAGGATAAAGGGATGGGGATCATCCCCCTTGGGGGACAAGGGGATGCAACAGGATCAAGGAACATCCGAAGAAAAGAGCAATCTGGAATAAATTATGAAGCAGCTAGAATGATTGAGTATTCTGCTTTCCGACAAAGGCAGCTGTACTGAAGAGAGAATTTTATATCCGATCTGTTGGATACAGTCTATATATATATATACACAGTATGATATATATATATACATTAAGGATACCTTTTAGGTAAGAATTCGATTCAAGAACTTTCTTATTCTTATCTGAAAGTGTATATACAGATTCTCATAAGATACGCTGAAGGTTCTTTGGGAACAGGTTGGTATAGAGTATGAAATTTAATTTATAGCTTTTGAATGAAATGTTTGTGAAAAATATGAAAATAAAATTTCTTCAACATGCTTCAAGATAATAGATTTTTTGAATTTTTAATATATAAAGTATAGGAAGAAATTTTAATGGTAGCTCAGTTGGAAAAATATGTCTAAAAGAATTTAAATAACAAAATATATGGGATATTTGTTTCGCTCCCTTTTATTTTTGAATAGATGCTGCGAGTTTAGGTCATTTATATTATATAAAATATTTTTGATTGGCGGAATCAAAAACTTGCTTGAGACATACTACGTAGGCATAGTAATTTTCTTGTTATATAAGGGTGTTTGTGACATAAGTTTTAATTTATTTTTGTTCGGAAATGCAGATGTTGTTGTTGAAAAACTATCGAATTGTATTCATTTTTCAGTTTTCTCGTAAACGCAATAGATATTTCAGAACAAGCTGTCAAAATTCACGTTTTTTTACGCATATTCCGGCGAAAGCATAAAAGACAGTCAACGAAAGGGTGTAAAATCGCGTGATCACATGATCAAAATAGTTCATAACACGGTATATAATTTAATTATCATAAAATGGTAAACTGAGTTCGATTCAAAAGCCCTTCTCTAGTCAACCATTCCAATTTTATATTTTTCTGTAAAAAAATGCATTTATAAATATGTCACAACGTTTTGCGCTTGTTGAGCAGATGGTTGGGAACACCCTTAAGGTAATAAAACAGAACAGCTAAAAACAAAATCTATGTACAGTGGCGGTCAAAAGTTTCTGGCCAGCAAAAATTTTTTAGTTAATTTGTAAGTATACACAGAGGAAGAGGATTCTGAAAGTGATACTTATACATTTTATTGACACAATAGTTAGGAACTTATTTATGGAATAACATATCTATATTATAAAGGCCAAACGTATCTGTGCGTAACGCATACATCATTTTGCAAATGGCAACACTTTTCCCTGCAATATCGGTTTTGCAATTTTTGCTACTGCAAATTTTACACTTCTAAACATCACAAATTTTAAATCTTTACACCATCGTATGACGAAAAAAATGTACTTTTAAATGCAATGTGTTTGAAAGCTGTATCTCGATTTAATTTTAAGTTATTAATTTTTTATAGTTTTTAGTACCAATTTCATAATTGTGGCAACAGAATCACCCCATTTTCTCTTAAAATAAAAAAAGAAAGGAAAAGAAAAATAGAAATTAAAATGCGTAACATTTTTTCATGCAGTTTTAGTTTTTCAATTTTCGGTACTAAAAATTTTTTATTTCTAAATATCGTACATTTAAAATTTTTAAACCGTCATATAGAGAAAAGAATTTACTTTTAAATGCAATTTGTTTCAAAGCTGCATCTCAATTTATTTTTGATGAATTAAATTTTTTATAATTTTTGGTACCAATTTTGCAATTGTAGCAACAGAATTACTCCATTTTCTCTTTTAAAAAAATGAAATTAAAATTATAAATTCCGTCTATTATAAAATCCGGTAAATTACGATTTTATTAATTTGTTCATTTTATCTTAAAATAATATTTGCTTGAGAGTTAGACTGACCAATATAAGATGTATTTTTTACTGTAACTAATTTTGTAGATTTATTATAAATAAATGAAACAATTATTTTTTAAAGATTTTCTTTCGTCGAATTTCGACGGGTTCCACCTCGTAAATATTAATAAATGTAATCGAGAAAATTAAGTACAAAGAAAAATGCATGTTTTCAAAACTTTCCGTTCACCTTCACAAGTAAGAAAAAAATGGGATTGTAATAGAAAAAAAAAACAATTATCAACAACATTTAGAATTAATATTTTATCACCATACTTTTTGTAACAAGTACTGAGTCGCAGCAATGTGACATTCATACAATCAATGGTTAAAGATCGTGTATGGTACGTTTTTTCCACCTATTTTGCAATTTTTCGGAAATTTCAGCTGAGTTGGAATATTTACAATTCTGCGCATGTTTGCAAATTTCTCTCCAAAATTTTTCTATTGGATTCATGTCGGATGTTTGGGCTGACCAATTCAAAAGTGAATATTTTAGTGCGAAAACCATTGCTTGTCGAGGCTTGCATACATTCTTTAAGTCGTTATCGTGTTAAAACAAATAGTAGCAACCATAATTTTCACTCTAATAAGACAATAAATAATCTTGCAAGATAACCTTATACATTGCATCATTCTTCTTGCCATGGATTTCAAATAATAGACCGACACTTTTTGAAGAAAGTACTGTCCACAGCAAAGCGTGTCCTCCGCCATGCTCCATTGTAGGTATAACATAGGTCAAATCATATCTTTTGTTGTTAGGTCGTTGGTCCTAGCGCCTGCCAACACTCCGAAAAAAGTTTGAAATTTGATTGATGGAAAAATAGTACTGTTGTCTAGTTTTCACTTGACCAGAATTTTTGACTTTTAGAAAACGCCAGTCAGGTACGTTGATTTTTTTTACCTATGAAAAATTTTTGAACACTGACTCTTCCATACAGTTTTGCATCACGTCAGCATCATGACGAAGTAGACCGACTTATTTCAGCTATATTTTCATTCCATAAATTGCGGATATTGCAACGGAATTTTTATGCTAGTCACCAATTGTTTTTCTTCTAATAATTCTGTCAAAAATAGTCATTTCCCTGGGTCTTCCGGACCTTAGAAAGTTCTGAAGGCCATGGCCATGTTTATATAATTTTTAAATATCGTTCACAGTCAGTTTTACCGAATTACAACTTTGCCGCAATATCTCAAGAAGATTGGCCCCTTAGTGACAAACAAATCACTCATTTACGAACAATAATTGTTGAACTTTTCATTTTTGAATTTAAACTATTCTGTTCACATTGATTCATTCACAAACACGACCAAAAAACGTTTTACCGATGGAAAAAATCTAAGGAATGATGAGTGACCGGAAACTTTTGCACAGTCATACTTCGAATTCTATCCCTGTGCATGAAATGTCTTCAGTACCCAATCAAAATGATCACGAAGTCAGAGGTCATTCACATATTGTTAACTTTTGAAGCAATCGTTCTTCTTCGCTGAAATCGTCCAGTAAATAAATCAAAGAAACTAACTGACCGGAAACTTTTGACCGCCACTGTATATTATAAATACCAGAATTCCAATCATCGCACAACAATTTAGCAAGAAATAATCTATTTCTGTAACAGTTAGTTATAACACACTGTAATAACTTAGCCCTCAATAGATCATAAGCTAAGATGTAGGTAGCGTGTGTGCCGTTCGACGAATAATCCAGGCAAGAATATTTAAAGGAGAATCTATTTATTATTCGTAGAACTAAAAGATCCTCTGGATAAATATTTACAGCATTTTAATTATAAATAAGCAAATAGGCTCTTTGACCAACCAGCTTCAACTAAAGTTCAGTTTGAGTTCCTTAAACACAAAGTTCGTGATTAACGCAAAGTTTCGTTAGCTTACACACAACACAGAAGTAGCAAAAGTCACAGATAACTGCATTATGAAACCTCTCAAGACGAGAGTTATCGTTGTCTCTCCTTGCGAGAGTACACTCCGCGATTCTGCACAGGGCTCTGCGATCAGACCACCCTCTAAGGCTCGCCACACACCTGTGAGACATTGAGCGAAAAAACATGAGACATGCGACAATTTCACCCTGATAACAAAGAAAAAACCGGTTTCACTGCGTCATGTTGCTTGATTTTTGACGCATGTGTGGCGTGCCTAAGATCCGCTGGCGGGATCTGCTTTTCCAGCTCTCAATCCGAACTGCTTCACTTTATCCGAGAGAACACTCTGAGACCTGATTTCCACTTGCGACCGCCCAGAAACGGCGCTAGCCTGTCTGGCCTCCCGATTGTCTGGTACTTTCGCTTTGTGTCGGAGTGTCATCAAAGGGGCGACGCCGGTACTCAACCCATTCACCCGACTGTCGGTTCCGTTTATCGATAATGATATAGCGATCCTTTATAATATCGCCGACAGTTTCACTTTGAGAATAAGGGTCACTTTGAGTTTACAGTTTCATGGCAAAACCTCTTTCAGAAATAAATGCCTATTTCTGCTATTTTGATTTAAAAACCTGTGATAATTCTGAATTATCACAACATGCTATAGAGTAGCAATGTATAGTAAGGTGGATCGAAAAAATGCAAAAATTGATTTTCAATTCGTAATACCACGAAAAAGTGTCAATTTCAAGAGACTAAAAATTAATTTAAAAAAACAAATAAAACTGATTTATATCTTCTGTCGCTCATGCGCTGTGAATTTTGCAGAAATATTAAAAAAACTTACATTATTAAAAAAAAATTAATTAGCCTTCTTTCGAATGTAATAGCTGAAATTAAATATTGTTTAAATTGATCAACATCTTCTGGTAGCGCATTTGCACTAAAGGTTGATAAGAATCACATTTTTACGCTAATCTTTCATCTTTTTTTAGCTTGTCAATATTTAAATGTATTAGCTCCTTTCAACTTTTGTGTTCGTGTCTATTTTTAAAGCACAATTTAGGCAAATCCATTCCATATTTTTTCAGTTAATGATGTTCTGTATTATCAGTATATATAAAAACAATAACAGGGAGAAAATTCTTTATCTATTTATATAAAAGTCGTTATTTGTCGCTTACCTACTAGATAATAAACTTCGCATTTAAAAATGATTTTTGACATTAACATGTAAAAAAAACTTTTATCATGCCTTTAAGAAATATATATTTTCACAAATTTAGAATAGCGCCAAAACTTAGGTTTTAAAAACTTTAGAAAACGGAAACAAGCAGGCTAATCGTTGATTTTTTAGCGGATGATTAAAATATAATAAAATAAAAATCCTCAACAACACATGACTATAAGTGCCGAAATTATGCCACAAAAAGAAAGCTTCTATGGTATCAAAACATCTTATATTTAACAATAAAACCATGCTACAAACTGAAATTCAGCTATGTTATAGGAACTAAATTATTTCTAAACCCTTTACTGCACCGTGTGAAACAGATGACAGTTACCTAAAAATAATATAATTCTTATTATATGCAATGAATTTGATGAATATGATGTCAGTCTCTGATCAAGAACAGTCCAAAGAATGTAATAACACTTATTTTGTCCATGTAACATGGTTGCATTTCAACAAAAAAATATAATTTGTTCTTCGGGGGAAAACATCGATTAAGCTATTAAGGCAAAATGTACATTCATTACTTTTAACTTAAATATATTAATATAAAAAATGAAGAGTGTTAAGCATTTAAAATTAAGTAATTTAAGCTCATTTAGTTGTAAAATATACAATATTTTAAAACCCTTAGTATACACGTAGGGTCCATAAACTATCAAAATTTAATTAATTAGTTAATTAATTAATTAATTCATTATTATTTTTTAATACAATTTTTTACATTATTGGACCAGTATATAGATTTCAACTACATTTTTTCGTAAAAATAGAAAAAATCGTCCAGTGAAGGGTTAACGTGCTCAGGTTGATTTGGGTGCTTGAGAGCCAAAATCCATTAATTTTAATTTGATGTGACAACACTTTTGGCAGGTTAACAAATTAGGTACAAATTAGGGGGAAACAACTTCTTGCTCCTTTTTGGGTTTTTGAAAAAAAGTAAAACTACCGCCATTTTGTTGCGTTCGTTTTTTTCCCTCTTATCAGCGGAAACGATTTTTTTTCGTCTGATTGATTGCTTTTTCGAAAGCTATACATTTCCCGTTGAACGTTACTTTATTTATTTAATGGTTAGTCCCTTAAGTATGACTTGCGTCTGGAAGTGACATCTGGAAACCATTATACAGTTCTTGAAACTAGGCTCCTTTATTTTGGAGGAACTAATGTTGCAATGTTTCTTTAAATAAGCCATGCAACAATACAAAAAAGAAAAAGAAAATAAAAACTTTTAACTAAGCATCATTATTTGAAATTATTTCAAACTTAAATTAAAAAAATAATTTTTGCATAGAATTTAAAAATGAAACAGTGTTGGAAAAATATTTCATATGCTAAATTATTGTTCTGCAATATTTTGATTTAAATTATTTTAAGGGTGTATTCGAAAAAACGCTTTTCCACCTTCAACAGCTCGAAATTTTCCAAAACAATTTCAGACACATTTTTAAAAGTAGAAACATGAAACTTGCTGAGAGTATTTTTGAACTGATGTATAAGGTGCCGTGTGGTGTCATTTTACGCTAAATTCATTAGAATTTGATTCATAAACAATTATCTTCTCAATATGACCCATTTTTTTGTTCACAGATCTCCCGCTTCGGAAAAATTGGTTCAAAATGCCAATTTGATTGATTTTTTTGCAATACTTTCTGTATTTATCAATGATTTGACAATTACGGCACCTTGTGTACGTTCTAAATAAGACAATTTGTCAGTTTGATGCATATGAGAGCAAAAATGAATTAAAAATATATCAGAAAATATGCAGTTTGAATAGAAATACATCTTTAAAGCTGTTTTTGGAAAAAATAATGCTGGACAATAGTGATTTGGACAATAATAATTTGGACAATAATAATGGTGAATAGGTTAAATTTCTTCCCACTTTAACGTAGTTATTTCTATTAATTAAATATACTCGGATTGCTATGAAATTTTCACACTTTATTGATGTTTACCCTAACACGAACCCTATTGTTAATAAAGTTTCTATCATGATTAGTTTATTTACAGGGATAGTCAAAAGTTTTTCGATACATTACGGCCTATGGGGAAAAATCGTTTTAAATGAATTTTAAAGATGTTACACCCTGTCAAACATACTCAAATTTATATGGATTAGTAGAATGCACTGAAATAGGCATTCTGTAAAATATGCTGCGAAAATAATAGTTACTATTCGTTTACAGGTCATTATATTACTCAGTTAAAATAATTCCATTACAGAATAATAAAGGAGGGTGTGGGGAATTGTTTGCGACGCATTTTAATTATTTTAAACGATTTAAAGTATCATAAAAATGATAAACGCCGCTGAGACTTAATATTTCACGGATAATATGAAGTACATAATATTTACAGGGACACACAAAATATTTCAATTCGTGTATTCCATCCGAAGTGCTGTATATTATTGTTGATAGCTGATGGATGGAAGAAGTGCATTTATTAAATAATATATGCATTTTTGCGTTGAACTCCTTTCAATTTAATAAGAAATGCTTGTAGAATATAGATAAAATGATACACAGGGTCACGCATAGAATTATCTACATGGCCACCCAAGCATGATAATTTCTGGAATTGTGATTTAAGTTGTTTTAAGAGTGTTTTTGTTTGAACTAGATTTTAGCAAAATACTGGCGTGTAATAAAGATACTAGGTAAACTACAGGGCTGTAGAAAAGTATTCAAGTGTGTTCCCATCTATCAGAATAAAGTAGAAGAAGAAATTACAACCAGTTAGGCTTTTTTTGCTAAACTAAATGTTCCATTAAATGGTATAAATATCAACCGACAGATCAAATACAGGGCTGTTCAAAAAATATTGGAATACATGCTTGGCTATCGACAGTAGCATTTTATTTCTCTACGAAGTTTTGTTAAAGATTTTAGCAAATGTTAGCAAATGTTTCATAATCTATGCTTAATGCATGATGTTTCTTACTTGTTATACATGCGTAAAACTTACATACATGTTCGAAATAGTGTTTAGGCTCTTTAATATAGATGAAAAATCTATTAGCTTCCTCAAGGATATGGACAAAATCCCACCGCTCTGTTTTATAATTGTTTTATTTTAACCAAATTTCTTTTAGAGAACGAGAGTTAAAACATAAGAAAAAGATTCACTTTTTGCAAATACGATTTTCTTAAAAGAACTCTTTAACCCCCCCCCCCCCTCCCTATCATTTGAAAATCAGAAATTATTAGGTGTAATAAGTATTCTCTTTAAGAATCATAAAAGATTACAAGTAAGGTTTTAATCAGGGTTTGTATAAAAACCGATTTTTTTAAAAAAAACCGAAAATCCAGGGGGTTTTTTTGTTTAAACCGGTTTTTTTTCATTATTACTTAAATAGTATTAGCAAGAAAAAAAGTTAGATTAGAAAGCTATGATGTTAATGTTAAACATTCACACTGGTACTTTATTTTTTGATATAATTAAAGCATATAAAAATTATAATTAAATTATCTATAAGTTTGCTTTCTTTAATGAAATATTTATTTTTGAAAAATGTAAACTAATAGTATACTTATATAAGACGGAACATAATGAGGGGTAAACAAACATCTTTTACTAAATCAACAAAAAATAAGCTAAAATAGAAAACACTTTCCTGTGTTAAATTTAGAAATCATTTACTCAGGGATGAGATTGACAAAAAAGTAAAAAATCTGAAAACTGTGCGAACGACATTTGAGCAATAATACTTATGAATTTCAAGCAGAATATATATTATAATTGCTATTAAAATTTATATATTTCATACAATTTAACTTTAAGGAAATTAAAAAGAAACTGTTCGAAAAAATTAGTCGGAAATTATTTATTTACTGTAGTAAAAAGTTTTTTTTTTTTTTTTTTTTTTTTTTTTTTTTTTTTTTTATCAAGATACAGAACATTAATAAAAGCACTGACATGAATATTTTTTAATTGTAATTTTAAAAATAGTATATACTTTTCTTGAAACAGCAAATCAAAATAATTGCAACCACATTAAGTATATGATAGACAAATAGATCCTACTTTTTTTTTTTTTTTTTTTTTTAACAAAAATAAGTTTTTAAGGAATTAAATTGATCATAATTGATTGTTAAAGGTGCAGCAAGCCAACCACTAAGAATGAAGATTTAAGGAAAAATAATAAAAAATAAAAATTTTAAAGTGTTATTTAAAAGAGAAATTAGTAATACTACAGAAAACGTATTAAAAATTCAGAACAATAAAAGGAATTCAGAAAAAATGGACTATTATATCAAAGTACAAAAACAAAAGTAAAAAACTAAGGAAAAATATAAAATTTTCGCAAAAATTTAACTGTTGAATTTTTTAAAAAAATTGAAGAAAAATCTGAAGAATCTCATCCATGTTACTGTATCAATAATATAAACATCAACAAATGATTATTAATCTTTAACTATACATATTTACTTAAAAAAAAACTTACTTAAAAAATGCATTTCTTTTACGTTAAAAAAAATCACGTGTATCGATATACTTGATTTATCAGTGAGTGTAATATTATACAAATTGAGACATAAGCTTAGAAAAATCACTGTTTTTTTTCTTTTTTGCAAACTTTATTTTCCTAGTTAAGGGTGTATTTCAATTCAAACTGCTTATTTTCCGATTTATTTTTGAATTCATTTTTGCTCTCAAATGCACCAAACATTCAAAATCTCTTATTTGGAAAGTACACAAGGTGCCATGACAGTCGATTCTTTGATAAATGCAGAAAATATTGTAAAAAAAGCAATCAAAAACGGCATTTCGAACCGATTTTTCCGAAGCGAGAGATCTGTGAACGAAAAAAAGGGCCTTGCTGATAAGGTAATTGTTTATAAATCAAATGCTAATAAATTTGGCTTAAAAAGACATCACACGTCACCTCATACGTCCATTCAAGAATCCCCTCAGCAAGTTTCATGTTTCTACTTTTAAAAATATGTCTGAAATTGTTTCGGAAAATTTCGAGCTGTTGAAGGTGGGAGAGCATTTTTTCGAATACACCCTTAAATACAGGGTGATTCCAAATTTATTTTACAATAAAAGAGGGGTGATAGTACACATCAAGACAAACAATATTAAATAGGAGACCAAGGGTCCAAAACGGTTTCCTAAGGAAATAGCCGCCATTAAAGTTTAGGGACCAAAATTTCAAATAAACATAAAAAACGGAAAAATCGGTCGATTGATTTGCGGTTTTCACTAAAATTATTCTTTATGTCGGCATTTTCTTGAAATTAAATTATAAAGATAAATTTCAAAAAATACCGATAGAGGGCGCTTTAGACTTTGGAGTAACGAACAACTATTTTTTGCCGGTATTTTTTGCATTTCATTAAATGTTTTCGTAAGCTTAGACTCAAACTTAAATTTTGAGCTCAAAATCTGTAGTTGGGAGTGGTTAAGTAACACAAACTGAGCTGTGTTCAGAGGGTTCAAATTTCAAATGATTATAAAAAACGGAAAAATTGGTCGATTGATTTGCGGTTTTCACTAAAACTATTCTTTATTTAGGTATTTTCGTGAAAATAAATTATAAAGATAAATTTCAAAAAATGCCGATAGAGGGCGCTTTAGACTTTGGAGTAACGAAACACTCTTTTTTGGCGTTATTTTTTGCATCTTATTAAATGCTTTCGTAAGCTTAGACTTGAACTTAAATTTTGAGCTCAAAATCTGAATAGCTGGGAGTGGTTAAGCAGACAAACTTAGCTGTGTTCAGAGGGTTCAAATTTCAAATAATTGTAAAAAACAGAAAAAATTGGTCGATTCGTTTGCGGTTTTTGCTAAAACTAATTTTTAAATCAGCAGTTTTCTTGATCAATCAGGGTTTTCTTGAAAATAATTTTTAAAGATAAATTTCACAAAATGCCAATAGAGGGCGCCTTAGACTTTGGAGTAGCATACAACTATTTTTAGCTCTTATTCTTTTACTCTCATTAAATGCTTTCAAATGCATAGACTTAAATTTTGGGCTGAAATTCTGAATCGTTGGGAGTGTTTAAGTAGCGAAAAATTGAATTGTGTTCGAGGAGAAAAGAGGGTTAAATTTTAACTTTTGAACACGCTTCAGTTTGCGCTTCTTAACTCCTCATAACAATTCAGTATTTGAGCTCAAAAAATAAGTTTAAATCTAAGCTTCCGAGAACATTTAAAATGCTTTTGCAAGCATTTAATTAGAACCAAAATATAATGGTTAAAATGAATTGTTGGTTACTATGAAGTTTAAGGCGCCCTCTGACGGAATTTTTTGAGATTTATCTTTAAAAATTATTTTTAAGAAGATACTGACTTAAAGAATAGTTTTATTTTAAACCGCAAACGAATCGACCAATTTTTCCTTTTTCTATAATTACTTTAAATTTGAACCTCCCCCTCCCTCTTGAACACAGTTCAGTTTGTGCTACTTAACCACTCCCTACTATTCAGATTTTGAGCTCAAAATTTAAGTTTAAGTCTAAGCTTCCGAAATCATTTAAAGAGATGCAAACAATAACGGCAAAAAATAGTTGTTCATTACTCCAAAGTCTAAAGCGCCCTCTATCGGCATTTTTTGAAATTTATCTTTATAATTTATTTTCACGAAAATACTTAAATAAAGAATAGTTTTAGTGAAATCCGCAAATCAATCGACAAATTTTTCTGTTTTTTTTAATCATTTGAAATTTGAACCCTCTGAACACAGCTCAGTTTGTGTTACTTAACCACTCCCAACTACAGATTTTGAGCTCAGAATTTAAGTTTGAGTGTAAACTTACGAAAAAATTTAATGAGATGCAAAACATACCGGCAAAAAATAGTTGTTCTTTAATCCAAAGTCTAAAGCGCCCTCTATCGGCATTTTTTGAAATTTATCTTTATAATTTAATTTCAAGAAAATGCCGACATAAAGAATAATTTTAGTGAAAACCGCAAATCAATCGACCGATTTTTCCGTTTTTTATGTTTATTTGAAATTTTGGTCCCTAAACTTTAATGGCGGCTATCTCCTTAGGAAAACGTTTTGGACCCTTGGTCTCCTATTTAATATTGTTTGTCTTGATGTGTACTATCACCCCTCTTTTATTGTAAAAAAAATTTGGAATGACCCTGTATATTTAGATAAAACAATTTCTTTATAAAAACAACTCCATGTATTTAATTTTAATTAAAATCTTTAAATAAAAAGACAAGTTTTGAGGCCTTTTCTAATCTTAACTTATTTCGTATTTTTGGCTGTAACAGTTCAAATATTGAAAATATTCTTTCAATACTCACTGAAGAGGTTTTTGCTGTAATAAGTTGTTCAACTTTAGTAAAGACGTTTCTATTAAATTTGTTGATTTGAATTTGCTGACTCTTCCACATTTTATATGGGATAACTTCTTTTACTGTATTCTGCTCAAAAATATGTTCTTTAAAATATCATATAGATGATGAATTTCAACAAAAGACCACTAAAAATATGCACATATCATCAAAAAATTACGAAAAAACTCTAATTTCGTTAAAAAAAAAAAAAAAAAAGTTTGGTTTCTCCGTTCCAAAATTTAATTTGCTGCTCCAAAAACTGATTTGTTGTAACAAAATTATTTTTTTTTCTTTGCTTTCTCCAAAAACGGATTTTCCTGTCCCAAAATTGTTTTTTTGCTGTTCCAAAAACGGATTTTCCTGCTTCAAAATCGGTTTTTAACTGCTCCAGATCCTTCTAAATAAATGCGACCCCTGTATACGTTTTCAGAGTGATTTCTATAGATCATTTTAATACATTTTGTATTGTTGATTTAATAAGAAACATAATATATCATGCACATTATTTAACAAAAAAATTTTTTTATTTTCGTTTAACACCATAAATTGGTACTGTAAATTAAAAACAGAATTTTAGAAACATATCCATCTAAAGAATTATCACTTAGAATTTTCTATTTCTTTTCCTAATATTTACTCTGTATTACAAGGTATAAAACTACAACATATTTCTTATCGTAATATTTATTTGATATTTAAAGGTACCACTGCTGTAAAGGCATAACGTTACATACTTTATATTAGAGAATTTGTGACTTTAAATTTTCAGGGCAGACTTTTTAGGATAATTTTTTAGATTTTGATATTTAAAGTGATTTTTGATCCCTTTTTTGAATAAAACAATTTAGCACATTTAAACATCTTATTATAACATATTTTATTTTAACATTTTATTATGATTTAACAGGTTAAAAAAAAATGTTTTAAGAAAGCAATATAGCGTATAATGTTCAATGAAATTAGAACTGATTTTTTCATTATCACCATTTCATATGTGACAATATAAATGTTTTTTTTTCTTTATATCAGTGTATTCATTTCTTCTGTAGATTTGAGTACTTGGTCAACCTAAGAAACTAATACACTGTTTTCAATAGATACGCTATATTTTAATTTTATTTTAAACAGGTTTAGTCTTAATTTCAAACTTAAAGCACCACTTAACATATTAATTATTATATAATTCTTCAAAAAATATTTATTTTGCCATTTATTTATTTACGTTTTATTATTATTGAAATATAGTTGTATTTTCATAATATTAATCAGTAAGAACCATATTTATAATGTACATAAGATAATTGTAACAGACTACTCCCACAGTCAATTTTCCTCCTGCTGCCTTACTGTCGCAGACACAACCATAACTTTCTGCTACTGGGGAATATGCATTCTGTCACGACCGTCTAAATCTAATGTAGAAGAAGCAGATTTTTAATAACTAACAACAGATAAAAATATTGCCCAGTTAAACTGATTAGGCAGATCATCAGAAGGATCCAATACCTAAAATTTTAATGAAATTTGATAATTCTGTATGAAAAACTCATATATCAAAAAGGGGGGATAAGCTTCCGTCCCCTATACTTATCCAATGAATTCAAAAAACTAATCAATAAGGTGCTCTCCTCAGAATGATCCTATGTCTGAAATTCGAATGCGATCTGATAATTTGTTATGAAATCTAATCTAATCTAAATCATTTATCTAAATTAAGGGGGGGGGAGTTAGCCTCATTCCCCCCTCCTTATATTTATCCGATGAACCTCCAAAAATAATCATGGAAAAGCCTCATCAGAATGAAATCCAAAATTTCAAGTTAATCGGACATTTTTATTATGAGTTATCGCGTTACGCAAATACATACAGAACGGGCGGGCGCACCAACTCTCAGGCTTAGATAGTTTGTGAGCTAAAAACTAAAGGGTGAAAATAGACAAAACTTTTCATTCAAACTTTAAAAAGTCTTTAAAATATATTATTCCTAGAGTTGCTTAAAAATCTTGCATGCTCTTAAGTCTTAATAAATGCATGTCCAAAAAGTTTTTTTTTTTTTTTTTTTTTTTTTTTTTTCTGTGGAATCAGAATAAATTAAAACTATAAATAGTATTCAGAATACAATCTACGTTTTAATATCTTTCAAAACTCTATAAACGTGTACAACAAAGAATATTTCAATTCATTCCTCTTTAATGCCTCATTCCTTTCAATCATTAAATATTAGTTCAATACGAAGAGAAAACCCGAAAGATAATCTTAGTACTGGGGCCCTTTTTCGTTCGGACCCTAGGCTTCAGCCTACTCAGCCTAAGGAATAATCCGTCTCTGGTTATGCCTGCAAATATCATGATTTATGTTTTAAAAATAATCTGAACATACTAACCTAAAAAGTCTAATACTAACCTAATGTAAAATTTGCATGCTACAATTTTACATAAAAATAGTTATGAACAATAATACTACCATGGAATCATATTATTTGATCTGATCGTTTTATTTCACTAGCTTTTAAAGTATGTTTAGGTAAATATTTCGAAAAGCTTTATATCCAACCATTCGAGATATTGGTAAACAAAACGTTTTTTCAACAAATCTCATTAATAAACTTACTTATGAATTCAGTTTTTATAAAAATATCAGGGAAGTAAACCATAAAGAAATGATATATAAAAGTTATAACTATTTTCCTGGTCTCTACCAGAATTTATGATAGGCTCTATCGAAACATAATATAAATTCAATAGCCTGTTCATCAAGAAAATTTAAAAAGTTAATTTGTACGAAAATAGATCAAACACCGAAAGATGAATTAACTGGTCTTTATGAGATTCCTTTTAGAAATGAAAGCAGTAGAATAATAGAAAAGGTAGTAATGACAAAAAGAAAACTAAAAAAGGATTCATATAGCAGCTATTCATAAAGAACATAAAGCAGGTATAAAATTTTATTGTTTATACTCTCACATTTATGTTTAACCAGAATATCGCAATAGATTTTGATAATGCAAAAATTATGCACCCAATATCCAATTACTATACCAGGGTTCCCAGCATCATGGAAAGTCAGGGAAAACTGGGAAGTCATGGAATTTAAAGTAGTTCTGGAAAATCAGGAAAATTTCAAAATATACAGAAAAAGTCAGGGAAATTACAAATATTTTCTAAAAAGTCATGGAAAAATCTTGAGGGGGGGGGGGGATGGGATAAATGAAAAATGACACGACATTCATCAAATAGTTACAGGAAAAAATCTCGAAACTCATCAAACAATTGGGGAGAAAAATCAAATTTGAAGTATGATTGCTGAAAAAATTTACTAATTTTAACAAATTGCAGAAATAAGTAACAAATTTTTCTATTTGCCAATATGATCCGAAACTTTTTGAGATTTGGTCAGGGAAAGTCAGGGAATTCGCCAGTCATGTTTTGCTGGGTACCCTGTATATATCACTATCAGAGAATCCATAGAAATCATATGTAAAATAATCAAATTCTATTCAGTGATAGCCTATCATACATTATCTTTAATGTATAGTTATATGTACTATCCTGAAAATAAATCCTGAAAACTTGAACAAAGTGACATATTAAAGTTTATAATACGGCAGTTAAATATTTTCGTTTACGAAAGTACTAAGAATTTTTAAATAAAGTGTATATTTTAAATTCTCGTACAATTTATTTTATTATTTTATTTGCATTTCAAGTAAAAAAAAAAAAAAAAAAAAAAGAGAGAGAGAGAGAGAGAGAGAGCTTTTAAAATGTCATGTGATACATATTTTATGATTGAATGAAGGTAAATTATTGCATTGCGCCTTATGCTTTTATTTAGAAATCATTCTTTTAAAAATATTTTTGTGTTGAACAACCAATAATGCATTTGGATCAAGATAAAGTAAAATTTCTATAACTTTTCCTAAACTGTATCATTACTAATCGATTTATTAAATTAATTTTATAACAAGTTATTTTAATAGTAGTTTAAAGTACAGTCGGAGTATAAAGGGTTAAATTCTGTGAAAGTTTTACTCTCGAATCAATACTCCCCCCCCCTCCCCTTTCTACTCTTCCTTCTCTTTTTCGGAAAAGTGTGAAATAAGCAAGCTTATAGTAATTGCTAAAAAACTATGTTCTTGAAATGTGTACTGGTGTTCTGTTTTTTGTTACATGCAAAATTTTCCCCGAAAATGCCGTAGAAGTTGTCATTTCGATCCGAATATTGCAGGAAAGAGAAAAAATCCCTGTCTGCTTGGCCTATAGGCGGAGGTTGATTTCGAAGACAAGTGTTCGTTTCTTCAAAAAATAAAATAAATAAATAAATAAATAAATAAATAAATAAAAATAAAATAAAATAAAATGTGATTACAGATAAACCCAGTTTAACAATTCTATTTGATCGCTTTTGAAGAATTTTTAATTTTATTTTTCATAAGAGCAGGTTTTATCAGAATCATCTTAACGGAAATTCAGCTCAAAATGCCCAGTTTGACAGTATTTTTTAAATGCATTCTGACTTTATGAATAAATCAATATATTTATAATTTAACAAGTTAGTTATCATATTAAATTATCCGTATTGATAATGTAGTTTTTTAAAGATTTTAAAATATACTGTTAATTCTCCATTAGTTGATTAATATTATATTATCATGATAGCTTGTTATTTTAAATTTCTAATGAATATAATTTGTTAATAAAGTATTTTTCATCCTTTTATAAAAATAAATTATATTTACTTACGATAGATTTACTTACACACACGCTAGGTAAAATTGTGTTCATGTTAACAGTAATTCATGTTATCCGTATCAAATCTTTGTATTCGTCTTTATAGGGGATTGTGAAAACAATTCACATTAAAAGTAATTCATGTTAAGCGTGTTTATTTTAACAAGGTTTGACTATATTAGGACATCAAGAAAAATTGATCAATGCAGCGCATTATATAGTTCCTAAATAAGAGAAACTGTCAACTGAATACGTTTGAGAGCAAAATTGAATTTAAAAATGAGTCAGAAGATAAGCATTTTGCTATGTGAATACATTCTCAATTTTTCTATCATGTTCGCTTCGGGAAATTATCTTCAAAATAGCCACTTTGGTGGCATTTTTTTAAAAATACATTCTGCCTTTATCAAAAAACTGACCAATGCGGCACATTGTACAGTTCCTAAAAAAGAGAACCTGTCAATTGGATGCCTTTGAAGGCAAAAATGGATTGAAAAATGCATCTGAAAAAAAAAAAAAAAGAAAAAAAAAAAAAAAAAAAAGCAATTTTTTATTTGAATACTTCAATTTTTCAATCATGATCACTTTGAGAAATTCTGTTCAAAATGACATTTTGACAGCATTTTTCGAAATATATTCCTCTTTATCAAAAATCTGGCCAATAGGTCACATTATGTAGTTCCCAAATAAGAGAATCTGTATTTGGATGCGTTTAAAATCAAAAATGAATTTTGAAATAAGTCATAATATAAGAAGTTTGAATTTAAGATTTTCATCTTCAACTCCTATTATTGTTTAATTTATTTTTGCTATAAGAATTGATCCTACCAAAAACTTGTCAGTATAAAAGTTATAGATACTATTAAGAAGATGAATAAACTAACTCGGATTTCATATCTTAAGAATTGAGATGTTATTGATTTTTTTCTTTAATACCCTCCCCATTTTTTGTTTTCGTTTTTAATTTTTCCTTTTTCAATAAGAGTTACAAGAGTTACTCCAATCAAAAACTTGTAAATACAAAAGTTTTAGATGATATTAAGACTATTTATAAACAAAATTAGTTTAATTTGATATCTTGAGAATTGACAAGTTTATGAGCTTTTAATTTCCAAAAATTCCTTTTTTTTTTCGCCCCTTGAGCCTATCTTTAATTTTATCAAAAATCTGTCATTCATAAACATTTGGCCCATTTTTTAGAAATAATATAAACTTTAAATTAATTCGATACCTATTTTAACTAAGAAATTATTATTATTATTATTATTTTCACAACACCCTTCCCTATTTCTACTCCCTTAACGTGACCGTGATTTTATGCCCCTTGATTTTATGTTTCAGTTTGGGCAAAAGTTATGTGTATTTATATTTATAAATAGATAGATAGATAGATAGACAGATAAACGTTTTTACTAATGGTAGTTTTGGGGTCTAGGGGTCATGATCGGTGTAGATCTGCAAAAAAATTTCTGAAATTCCAACATAGGAACGATCGCAATAGGAAATATTTTATACGGAATCTATCTAAAAACGGAGAAAGAGAAAGAGAGACAGTTAATTAAAAGATCATATTAAACTTTATTATGGATTTAATTTGAATTTTTTAAAATAAAAATTGCATTGGAATATGCTCGAAAAGAAAAAAAAGAAAAAAAAGAAAAGAAATATAAAAAAAAAAGAAAAATTATTGAAAAATAAAAAGTTCTCTCTACAAATTTTGGCGTATTTTTAGACACAAAGAGCATAACAGTGAAAGACATGGCAAATGAAGTATCTGTAATGAAATATGATTTCTCCTCTTTGGATAAATGAATTGTATCTAGAGTATATTCGGCTTTTATCTAATTGCGACGTTAACCAGGTTGTCGCGCTCCGAAATTCCATTCAAAACATAAGCTTTGTTCGCTTTTCCTGAAAAATCTCAAGCCTTTACCGAAAAATTAAAAACATTCGATTTAATAGCTTCTGATGAGTAAAAGTACTTACCATTCTCATTCGTTGACAACCAGAAATGGATTTAAGAATATGTCGGAAATTAGACAGTTTTGATTATGAAATCAACGATTAAATCATGATTAAATCATGATTTTACCGAAAATCACAGATTGTGTTTGCAATTTGAGGTTTAATTGTTTTGGAAACTCAACTATTGGTGACTATTCAGTATTTGAACGCTGAGGGAAAAAATTATAAAAATCCTATTTAAATAGATTAAAAAAAAAAAAAATCGGAGTTAAATGAAGAAAAAATCTAATTTTTAAAAATATCATGATTTTTTACATCCTAGTTTAGAATAGAAAACAAACATAAATGTTACTTGAAATCGCTACTTAGTACTGATGCATTTGTGATTTAAAACTATACTGAATACTGTCATAAATACTATTGGCCCCATCAGTGGCCTAGAGGTTCTGACCTCTCAACTGGTAGATGGCAGGTGCTGGGTTCGAATCCAATCGCGGCCGTCGGCCGAACCATTCGGAGTTTTCCGTGTTTTTTCTTCGAACCTTGGATTTCCTTGCGTAAATACGGGTTAAGTTCCCTTCGAAAGGCCCCCACGGAGGGCATCCCTCCCCTTTAGGGCCCATATCCCACGTGTAGATAATTAGTAAAATAATTCAAACCATAAATACTATATATGATGCAAACACATTGTTAAAAAAATGTAACTTTTGCTGCATCGTTACTCCACCGTTTTTATAGAATATCTGTATTTTGACCTATGATAATGCTCCATAAAAAAGAAGTCATTGTTTTGTATAAAAGCGGTGGTTTGATAATGCAGCAAAAATTTCAAAATTTAGCAGTGCAAGAACTTTTCTATATGCATCTAAGAAAAAATAGACGATGCATAACTTTTTATTGGAAGAGTTTCTGAACAGGATTTAAAGGCTATTTGTTTTCAACTGCTTTATTCAACAAGGATTCGCAAAACGGTTAAACATATTTGCAAATTATTTTTTTAGCGGAAATATACATAAAACTGGAAGGTCTGACTTTAGAAACGAATCGGAATCGACCTGTATCCTCATTTACAAATTATTTTTTTCGCGGAAATATACATAAAAACCTGAAGGCCTGACTATGGAAGCGAATAGTAATCGATCTGTATCTCCATTTTTTAATGAATAAATGACTTGTTAAGTTACAAGCTATTTTGATCACGTGACAAATACGTTTTCCAACCCTGTTTGAGTGAGTATTCTCTTTTCTTACAGAAATCCGGTTAAAACGCCCATTTGGACACTATTTTCTTAAATATCTATTGCACTTGCAAATAAACCAGAAAAAAAATATTTTTTTTAATTACAAATTATTAATTTATAATTTTTTTAAATTAATAAATAATAAAATTTATTCAAAGTTAATACAATTTATTTTAAATTAATAAAATTTAAAATTTAAATTTCTTAATTTTAAAAAATAATTAATTTAAAAAAAAATTAAGATTTTAATATTATTTTTTCTATTTTTCTTTAATTATGCAGCACTTTATAGAAAATTTGATGATTTAGATAATTTTTGAAGTTTGAAAATAGCTTAAAACTTATATTCATGTAGCAATAAATTATAAACAACATACGCAACCTTTACAACAACGTTAATATGCTGTTCGACTCTTTATTCATCTTATGAAAAGATTTGAACAATTCAGGAGTAGACCAGAAAGTAATTGCGGAATTGTGTTTGAAATATTTATGTAACAGAGGTAAACGAAAATATATTTATCAAAATAAGAAAGCAAAATGTACATCTGTACAGTAAAATGTAAATCTTTAGAATTAAAAAAATTAAATAAAGTGAATACCACTTGATCGATAATTGACTTAAATAGACAAAATAATATTTTAAATGAAATATGAGAGAAATATGATACTATTAAAGTTATTTTATTATTATTAGAGGATTTTGTTTCATAGGAATATGCAGGATCATCGCTGAGACTTTACATTGGTTGGGGGGGGGGGGATTTAAATTGTCAAATGAAATTATATTTGAAAATTTTGCCAGGTCCCAGTCAGTTGTGCCAGGTAGCTTTAATTAAAGTTTTAAAAATATTTTTTATCTATTTTTTTTTTTTTTTTTTTTTTTTTTTTTTTTTTTTTAAGTACAACAGCATTCTCAAACTTTTTTTTTTTTTTTTTTTTTTTTGGGGGGGGGGAGGCATGAGTGAGGGTCTTGATAATTCATGTGGAATTTATTCATAATTTCTGACATATTTAGTTCTTAAGTTGGCTTTTTTTATTTATCTAAACTTTAACTTTTGATTTTAAATAGAATAAACTTTGCCTAAGGCAGAATCAATCGGAATCTGATTTTTTTTTTATTATTATTTTATTTATTTATTTATTTATTTATTTATTTATTTATTTTTACAGTAGACAATATTTTACTTTAGACAATTTTTACTCTTATGTTTATAAATTCACAGAGCATGAAAATCTTTTTGAGGATGAATTTGTTTCTGACGCAGAGTTCGCATTACAGAAAGTTATTGTATTTCCATATGCAATTTCTAAAAACATAAGTGATTTTTTTTTTACCTTTCTTTCTTTTTAATATAAAAATTTCACTTCAAAAATTTATTAATTTTCCAATTGATTGTAAAGCTGAGAAAACCAGGCAATGAATAAACTGATTTTAGAAAAATGGGATTTTGAGATCAGTAGACAGACCTATAAATTATACAAACAAGCAATTATTATACATCCTTAATCTTGTTCTCCGGAAATATGTATCTTATTCGATTTCTTATTATAAACTAATAATATTTGGAATTTGCAATATAAATAAAATGAAAAACACACCTTGCAAGTTAAGTGATTTTGGTGCAATTATAGAAAATTGAGACATGTAGGCACCATTTATAGAGATGAATTTGAATAAAAGTTTGGAGAGCTTGACATTATTGTCAAACTAATGTTTGTTTATTTCTTGTTTAAGGATTTTCTCAAATGCAAATTGGCTAGTTTATGACCATTTTTAAATTCATTATTGTTCATAAACGTATCAAATTAGCAGATGACCTTATTCAGAAAGCATGCAATCGAACTGTTTTTTCTTTTTTTGGAAACAAACACCCAGTCAAATTTGGCATTTTGAACCTAATTTCCAGAGACGAAAGCGCAAGAAAGGAGGAAAAAATCATTTTCCTGAGAGAATAATTCTTATAATACCAGTTGTTAATTACTTATCGGAAACAACTATTCGATTACAAAAATATCTTGAATATGGTTGTGTCTCTAGTTAACACGGTTATATTTAAAAGTTAATGAGAAAATGTCTTTTACAACTAGACATAGTCGAGCAAAAGAAAAATACTTTTCGAGTGCTGCCTTAATCGAATTCGACCACACGATTGTCGCCATGTTCTATAGGTGGCTGACCTACTTTTGATTAAAAACTACCGTTCATAAACTTTAATATGTGTCTTGTACACATGTTCAATCCATGCTTAAAAATTCAAATTACTTACATGGTATGATATTTCCAGTTCTACATTTACTTGCATTTTAAACAAATTCGGAAGATATTATTTCAAACAGATTAATAATATGAAAATATATCAGCTTTTTGATAAAACTTTTTGTAAATGTAAAACTAACTCATGTTACCCTGCTTCGCATTATACTTTTTTAGGAAAGTAAATTAAAAACCGTTAAATCGAGATAATTAAACAAAAAATAATGATATTTGTTCATATTTGTCGGTGAATATGATTTACTTTTTCTTTACTTGTCTCTCCGTAGTATTTAAAATATTCTAGAAGTATTTTTGAGACTTCAAGACTTAAATTTTAATATTGATGCAGTTCTATTGCTTAGCTCTATAATAATAAGAAAAATAAGACTGTTTAAAAAATCTCTTTCATCTACTTTAAAATAATTAATAGTTTGTTTCTAAGCATTATTTTATATAAAGATAATATTATACACTCTATTTCATTATCCTACAGATGTATGCAACGAATATAACACAGTGATATACTAAAAAACATACATATATTTATCCTTAAATTTGTGTCCTAAACAACTTTTAAAGCAAGATAAGAAACATTCTCACATGGCATGCACTATCGAATATCAAGGTCAGGGGTCGTATATCAATTTATTTTCCATCGTGTAGAAACTTTCTATCAGTGAACCGAAAATGACATGTGTTCGGAGGTTAAAAATCTTTAAACGCAGTCAAAAAATGGAGTATATAATGGTCTGTTTTTCGCATTTCACACTTCCGCTTTTACGTTACCGTACGTACTGTTATCATTACTCATTCCTAATTACTGATAAATTCTCACATTTTGACACAACATTCTCACACTCATAGCAGATCTATTTTGGCGGGAATTCGCCCTCAGGTTATCCAAACCTAATCAAATATTTTTACTTGAATTAACATTCTCTATACATATTTTTTAACTTTTATTTATTTATTTATTTATTTTGTGCTTTGTTGAGTCTTTTCCGCATTCAACATTCCCATTCATTATTCTGAATGACAATGATACAAAATAAAATCATTCAAATTGTGTATTCCTCCTGACTGCCGCCGGCTGATTTTTTCACACACTAAGCTGCAGGTTTCACTGCAATATAAGCAATATTTAAATTAGTATAATTCCACAAATAAAACCCAGTTCTGAAAAATTAAGTTAGGATTGATGCTATCAAAGATTATACACCGATACTAATAACATATTTTGTATCAGGTGTGAAAAAAAACATCTTTTTTTTTATATTTTTAATAAATTACAGAGAAAACAACATTACAATATTACCCTTTGGCTGGGCAGTCAGGGGGTTTTTATCAAGTTAAACAGAACTTTTCAACATGTAAATTTGACAAATCAACATGTGGGTTTCCTTTTCTACAGAATTTGAAGAGCTCAAATGTATGAATCCTTATTTTTTAAACCTTTAAGTGTTCTAGAGAATTCTCCAATCATGTTTAATAAATTAAAAAAACAGCAGCTATGAAAAATATTTGTATAAGAATTTTTGCTTGATAACCTTACTTATTTATTTATCTTATTCACTTAACAAAAGAAAAAAAATTGCTTTAATATTGATTTTGTGTTAAATCAACCTTTGTTTCTAAAATTTATGTTATGGAAAAATCTGGTTAGGACTCTTAAAGTGCTATTAAAAAGGTGGAAAAAGTTTTCCCCATTTTCGAGAAATATACAAAGGGACATTAAATTTAATTGAAATATACTGAATCATATTTATTTAACCTTAACTTTTAATTACAGCCAAAATAAGAGAAAATGAAATGCATCGAAAAATGTTGTTATTGATTTTCCAACACTAAAATAATATTTTAAACTAAAAGTATTTAAAATCTATAAAACCGATGATATTCACAATCTTTATGTGAAAACTTTTCATCAGCAAGCCCTTATCTTAAATATTTTCACCAAAAATAATTTAACGTTCTCTTTATTTCTTCGGTGTTATGTTAACCACTCTTAACTTGTTCAGCTTCTATAAGCGAAGACATTAAATGTCGCTAACACGTACTTACTAACTCTCTCTATCTCAAATCACTTTACCACGTGCGATCGCCATTATCCAGCCCCATACCGACTCCCCAAGGCTTGGAATATCAGCGAGCAGTAGCTCGCCACGTTCTGCTATTAGGAGTTCTTCATCGGCAAGTGGTTTTTCGCAACCGCTAATGATAGCTCCATCCAATGGTCTGTTGACCAAAACCAATTGTCGGTTTCTTCAAATGGCTTGCAGTTATCTGGGTGCTTAAGTTTCAAGATATAGCCATTTTGCTGTTCGAAACAGCTAAAGCTTGATTGGTTTGAGGGAAAGTGAAGTATAGATAGAAAAGATAGAAGTAAATATATTTCAGGAAAAATTTTCTAAGTTATTTCGTTATATATCAATAAATTTTCATTTTTTTATATGTTATTTATAATTTTGGGGATTTATATTCAACTGATACAATTAGTAGAATTAGAAAATGTCGAATTTCATATATATTAAAAACATGGATAAAAAAAGCCTTTTTGTATTTATTTTACAGTGATATTGTTACACATACATTGGAAAATAAGGAATAAAAGACCTAAAAATTAGACTACTTGAAAAGGTATATTATTGTGACTGTTTTGTTCACAAATAGTAGGATATTCAAAAATTACAATGTACAGGGTGTTCCAAAATAATTAAAATTTACATTGCTGGAAATCAGTAGGCAAATTAAATTAGAAGTATATGTATATTAAGAAAAATAATAGAAAATAAAATTGTAATAAAAAAATGGTCCTGTTAACAAAATTGTAAAAAATTAAACTTTTTGAATTTTTATACAATCGCTCTAAACAAAATTTTGTCAACTAGAAATTTTCCTCTACGGCTGCAACAAGATTATTACTTAAGAAACTGCATAAAAAGGGTACTACAGGGTACTGCATATACCGAATTCATGGGCTGAACTGTATCTTGTAAAGAAAGCTTAATATATATATATATAAAGAAACAGTTTTAGTTTAGCAATGTGAGTCGGGAATGAAAAGTTTTGGCGAAAAACAAGAAATGGAGAGGAAATGAAAACAAGTGTTTCATTGATATAGCAGCTACAGTAAGTACGCAAATATGTCACAACCAACATGGATACATGTCAGATGAGTGATTGACGTATACACTTTTAAAGACTCCAGATGTCTCATCGGTGAGAAACAACTAACCCTGATGAGAACCTCATTGCGAGACTTTCAGTCGTTGATGCAAAGGTTCTTGAAACATTTGAAATTTTCAAAAATGTACGCCAATCACTTGCTGACGCTACCAGTGATCCATTTGAGCACTTTTCGCAATTTTATGTCAGTAAAACGCCAGTTTTCATTTTCTCCTAATTTCTTGTTCTTCGCCAAAACATTTCTTTTCCAACTCCACATTTCTATTCACCCCCCTTCACTTTTTTTTCTTCTTTACAGTTTGGTCATGAATTCGAAGCCTCCCCGTACCTTAAGAACTGGATGAGTTTGGCATAATTGAAAATTGACCATTTATTAAATTAGCAATACAGATAAGTAGACATTTAGGTGAAGATTCAAGGTCGCCATTCGTCACTTGGCGACTAAATTATTTGCTGTGGCTACAAATTTTCGGTGTTGCCATCCTTTATTTCCATAAGTCGTCATTCTTTGGTGAATTTTGCCATTTTCCTTGTGATCTTTGGAAGAAAATTGCGTTTTTTATTCTTTCTCTATTATCTGACGAAAATTACGATTTTTTCTGCAGTCTCTTGGCAAAATTTGCATTTTTTCTGCAACCCTTTGACAAAATTAGATTTTGTTGCGATACTTTGGTAAAATTAGTGGTTTTTTTACCATCTATTAATAAAATTCCCTCATTTTTCCTCAATTTCTTGACGAAATTTGTGCATTTTTCTTCGTTCGACTTTTAAAATTGATTTTTTCCGGCGACTATTTTTCGAATTTTGATCTTAATACAAGGAGTACAGAGCATTTTTTGTTTTGTCGTTATCTTAAAAAATGGCTAATGTATAACAGTTTGAATTTCTAAAGTAGATGATATTTTGAAAAATCTATTTGCCTGCGACAGCACTCGCCTATACCGGGTGATCCAAAAGTGAGGACGAACTTTAAATATGAATAATTTGAAAACGAATCAAGGTACAAAGATACGGTTTTCACCAAACGAATGGAAAAATAAAACGATTTTTGTGTGGCAACGATAAAAAATAGTTCTGTTGGAATTTGTTGAGGTACCCTTTCAACAGGCAAAACTGACAGTCTGGTGTGGCTTCACTGCGAATTTCATAATTGTCCTTTTTTTTCGTGGAAGTCACACAGACGGATTTCACACTCTGTGACTTTTAGCTGTGGAGATTCTTGAAATCAAAATGTATCGCGACCAAACAGTATCAACATCAGCACTGAAAGATGCCATCCGCCAAATGTCATAACGCAAGAAATGCTACTAAATGCTGTGAACAGTATGGTACCTTGTCTCACAGGTCTTCTTTAGATTTATGGACATCACATTGAACATATATGGCATTACTAATTAACTGTAATTAAACTGACTTGTAAGTTATCATCATTTTTTCATTTGTAAATCATTTTTAGTGCTATAAAACACTATAAAGTCATTTGTTGATCGCCCACAGAGCTATTTTTTTTTTTTTTTTGTTGCCACAGAAAACCCAGTTTATTTTACATCCGTTTAGTACAAACCGTATCTTTTTATCTTGATTCGTTTTCGAATTATTCATTTTAAAAATTCGTCCTGATTTTTGGATCACCCGGTATATATGTATATATATAAACATTCTTCATTCAAAGTCAATAAATAAAAGAATTTTTTATAAATGTTATTAGAAGTTTTAACTTGTTTATTCTAGATTTAATTCAAAATTAATCAAGTAAACAATACATGTTTCTTAATATATTTACATTATTAGTTATATAAATGTACAATTTTTTCTATGCAAATAATTAATATAAAATTTTTCATGTAGAAAGCTTTAGTAATTTTAGCTTTGTTGCATCTATGTTCATTAAATAAATAATTCATGTTTCTTAAAATTTTTAGTTCATTAATTATATAAATGTATAATTTTTTATATGAAAATAACTAATGATGTATTTTTATAACGAATGCTTTAGTAACTTCAGCTTCCTTGTATCTATGTAGTTTAATTAAATCCTGTAAATTCAAATTAATTAAACTGAATTGATTTTTCCAGAGAAATAAAATATTTTAGATAACTTAAATTCCACTTAATTACAAAATCAGTCACATATTTTAAAAACAACATGTTTCACTACTGCGGTATAAACCAAAACCATTATACTAAATTAAACATTTCACTTTGATCACTTTATTTGCTTCTTTATGTAACACAGCTTATTTTAACGACGAACATTCCCTATAAAAATCACCCCCATTAAAATGTTGCGTCCAGTTTAAAAGCCAGTACAAGAGAAATTCCCTTAATTGAAACCAAGAATTTCAGCAATTTCTAATCACAGTTAAAGTCTTTACCCTTAGTCGGTCAATCTGTGCCAACGTGGTCATTTAGGAAACATTCTTATTATCCTAATGGCAGCACAGAAGAGGAAAGGCAACTTTTGCAACGAAGGTTTCGCGGCTTGTTAGCGGCGGAAAAGTGCGCAAAATTAACTGTCCGACTGAAATGTCCGAGAATGTAACTAATAAATTACTGACCACGAGTGTTAACGAGCGCCTGTGCCTGCCCTAATTAACTACTTCCCTAATCACTTGCAAAATTCTGGTTTTAAAGGATGATTTGATGGTGGGGAGAGCCGGTGGTCGGTCTCGTTTAAAAGATGATTTGATGATGAATAGAGTAAATCTTTCAAAGGGAATATTGTATTCTAAGCAGAAATGGGGATATAAGGGATTTAATTAAAGGGAAAAATCATGCATTGATTGCTTAGTTTTAGAATAGAGTAACGAAGAGGATTACTGTAATGTGCTTTCGCTGCAGTAAAGATATAGGAGGGATTTCAGATTATTTTAATTTGGGGGGTAAGGTAGATACTATGTAGGTTATTTTTCAGTGAACATGCGATTAAATATTTCGCATATGTGCTATTTGAATATATGTATTTTATTTTATTTTACTTTTAATCTGTGTTGTGACTGGAATGTTTAGAGTCGGTTTAATCTTCTAAATTTTTGTGTTTATTTCGAATTTAAAGCAAACAGAAAATCACAATTAAAAAATATATAATCTTGAAGATCAGTATATAGACATATAAAAAATGAAGTAAAAATATAGGAGAACTTTGCTTTATTTATTTCTTCTTCTTCTTCTTCTTCTTATTATTATTATTATTATTATTATTCCTATTTGAATATATGTATTTCATTTTATTTTATTTTACTTTTCATTAATGTTGTGACTGAAATGTTTCGAATTTTTTTAATCTTTTAATTTTTTGTATTTACTTCAAATTTAAAGAAAGCAGAAAATCGTAATTAAAAGAATTATAATCCTGAAGATCAGTATGTAGACATAAAGAAAAGAATACAGTAAAGATATAGGCGAACTTTGTTTTATTTATTATTATTATTATTATTATTATTATTGTTCTTCTTCCTGTTGTTATTGTTAATGTTATTGCTATTTGAATATATGTATTTTGTTTTATTTTATTTTAATTTTCAATAATGTTGTGACTGGAATGTTTCGAATCGATTTAATCTTCTAAATTTTTGTATTTACTTCAAATTTAAAGAAAACAGAAAATCGTATTTAAGAAAAATTATAACCTTGAAGATCAGTATATAGACATAAAAAAGAATGCAGTAAAGGTATAGGAAAGCTAAAAATAATAAACTGTATTCTAGGAGATGATTATGTAATTTAAAAAACGGAAGATCATAAAATATAGGAGCTATTTTAGGTTATTTTAATTTGTGTGGGTAGGTAGAATAATATGATGCTCTCCAATTACCAAGGGATTATTCAGTGCGAATGAGCTTTACCGAAAATACTTTTTTTTTGGGGGGGGGGAGCATGTTCCGATTTTATTTTTTGTCATTAGTTATGACCTCCTACATTTTAAGAGTTATTTTGAAAAAAAAAAAGAAAAGAAAGAAAAGAAAAAAAAGAAACATGTGAAAAATTTTGAAAAATCGGGATTTAATTCAAAAATATTTGATAATATTATGTAGTTTAAAGATCAAATGCATGCAGTAACGATACAGCTGGGAGGGTGCAATTTTATTTTTGGGAGAGTGGTAAATACGATATTGGGTATATTTTAGACAACAACATCTTATCCATATTGTATATGAGTTACAATGATTACATTCCTTTATATTTGAGGACCCCCATAGGCCAAGGGGTATAAGAGACAAAATTGAAAAAAAATGAACTAAATGCTCAGATGACCTGGAAATGTACTTTTTTTCACGTAAAGTAATTTTCTAATTGTGTGCTGTGTTTTAGAGATAACCACTTTTGCCGAATAATAATCAATACTGATTAATTATCAATTTAAAGAAAATTTTACTCTACCTTTTTTACAGTTATTGAAATAAGAGTTCAAGGACCACAATGAAATAAGAGGCAGTTTCTTATTTCAATTCAGTCAATTATTGATGTTCAAATTTAACGTCAATTATCTTTAACCTTAATTTATTCCAAATCGAATTTTCGTTACTTGTACCCTTTGGCTTGTAAAGTCGTCATTTTATCTTCGTCGTTTTATCTTCGTCATTTTATGTCGTCGTCTTACAATTTATTTATTTTATCAGTATTTAAATCTTCTATATTTCTTTAAAGAATATTTTAGGTAAAAGAAAAAATCTTAAAAAAATCTTTAAAATTTGTACTTTTAGAGCTTAATATATAAATTTTTGAAAAATGCATTCAATAACTGTATAAGAGGAATAACAAATTACACAGATTGCTTTAATTTGGAAATACAGTAGATACAATGTAAGATAATGTTCAATGTGCAAGAGATTGCTTTATTTACGCTATGTACTTATTACTTATCCACATATGTCATATCTTGTTTTAAAAACCGAAAAAAATGACGGATTTGCACGTCTCAGACACTAAATATTCCAAAATATATATATATTTAAAAAATATAGCCGTTCGTTTGTCCTGTGTGCCTATAAACACTCTATATCCCAAACGAATTGGGATAGAGACTTAAAGTTTCGTATATACTTAGTATGTAATAATGGGAAGAAGCTTTTTGAATATCAGTAACGTCGATTATCCAGAACTCCTTTTTTCGGACTCTCGAAATATCCGTTCTGGTAAAAGATGTATAAAAATTTTCGAAGTTGTTTATTTCAAGGGATGAACATAAAATTCAATAAATAAAAAAAAATAAATAAATAAAAATAAAAAAAAAATGCAAGAAGAAGAAAATTAGATAATTAGTTGCCGGGATATTTGTAATCCTATTTTCCCCATTCTTCGATTTTTCATGACCTTGCATTTTATTGAAATTTCAATTCAAAGATATATTTTAATTGAAAATCGGATGCTTAATCCAGTGCAGAAAAATGTTAGTTAATATGATTATCATTTTTGGAGTTATAAGGATTTTTCTTTTACGATATTTGGTACTACTTAATTATCCCGTAGGCCGAAAAACTATTGCCAAGCTATAAGATTAAATGCCAATGATGGCTTATCGTTAATATCACATTCACTTGACATTAAACACGTTTCATGTATTTGTTACGTTATCAAGTGAATTTTAATTCAACGTTTTATTTGTAGTTTTATTCATCGTTTATTAATTTATTTAGTTTTTCGTTATTTAAAATAAAAATTATGCCACTTTAAACAATTTACGTGTGGTTTGGCGATTTATATGATTTGTCGAAATGGGTCGACGGGATAAACAATTAGTACCACCCATTGCGTAATAGAGGATTACTATGCATTAAAAAGATTTAAATGTACGTTTAAATTTTATTTTGGAATTACAATTCTTTTTATAAATTGTTTACACATGCTTTATTTTCATATTTTACATTATGCATACGGTGCCCCCCAACGATTAATTTTTATCGTGATTTAAAATAAAGATTGGAGAAAATAGAAAGTTGTATTATTAGAAATGGAAGTCATAAAAATTGTTACATTTTAATTTATTTATTTATTTTTAGACAGTGAGTTGCATTTTTCAATAATTTTCATTTTAATATAAATAAAAATAGCAAAAAATTTCAGCGCCCGACATTTTTTTCTGTTTATTGACATAAACAGCAAATCTTCAACAGATGTGCTAAAGTTCCGTCTATGAAAATCGGTGACCAACAGAAGGCGAATCGTACGAGTAAAGTTTAATTTAATATTTTATGGAACTGATGGCGTATAATTTATTGTTAAAGCACAGGATTTCTTAATATCTTTCTTTTATTTATTAACTATTTGGAAATTAGTTGTTGTTCTTGGTAGAGATTTGGGAAATCTGAAGTATATCTGAATATTTTTATTGGTTGAATTCCGCAACTTACTTTATTTTATTCGTTTTCTGTTTGGTCTAGAAAAGGAATACTTCTGTTGCCACGTTGACAAAAAGAGTAATAAAAATTAAATATATATATATATATTTTGAAAACAACTTGTGATAAAGATTTCAAACAAATTTCATTAAAAAGTGCATTTTTTTTTTCTCTACCAGACGATGTAAAAATTTAAAATGTGCGATAATTAGAAGTTTAAATATTTGCAATTCTGAAAATTGTAAAACTGAAATTTCATTTAAAATTTGCTTTTGATGGGTCCAGGAATATTAATGTTTAGTAGTAAGTAATATGAGGCGTTCAGAAGTCTAATTAACTCCATCAAATAAAAATTCACCTTTTAAACAGTTAAAGTTCTTTATCTATAAACTACTGTTTTCTTTTCTTTCTTTCTTTTTTTTTTTAATTGGTTTAGGAATATTAATGTTTTATGCATAACGTACGTAACATATGAATCGTTATAATCATCCTAAAAACGATGTTTATTATTATTATTAATTTAAATATAGAATTTATTTACAAGTCATTAAAATTTTAGTCTTTGAGAATATCATTTTCCAAATAGTCGTTGTAATTACAATTAATAAAATTACAATTTTTTTTTATTTATTTATTTTTGTAAACCATGTCGGCTAGCTTCACTATACTAATGATCATCTGCTTAACATATTAGGAGGAGTAGCACTATATAAATAAATAAAACCAGAGTGGCTGCGTAAGAACTTCGCTCGCTCATTTCAATTACAATTTAACACTAAACAAAATAGTTTAAGTTGCTTTATCTAGGCAAATGCTTTTTTAAATTTTTTAAATTTCTTTACAGTTGAACACACTATCCTTTTTATATACATTAAAAGGTTTTAATTTTGATAAAAATTTTAAAATTGTACTTTGACTGAGCCCAATATATCTTAAAAACTACACTGGTGTCCAAAAGTTAAGCATAATTGGTAATTAACTACTTATTTTTAAGTAATGAAAGAAATATGAATCGGAATGTGCTGAAACTCCAGGTGTGTAAACAAAATAGTACGCGTCACATATTTTCGCGAAGAGTTTTCCCCGAAATCGAACAGGGGACCGTCAACAAATTGAAAAAGAACGAAGATCTTTTGGATAACCCTGTCAAAACTAATGTAGCAAAAGCGTTCAAACTGCACATTATGATTAATTGGCTTATTGTGATGTACTGTGTTTATTTTTACAAGGATAGCATGTATACTCGTAGAGAAATTAAGGTTTTTATAAAAACAGTCCTAAGTTTTTTGCTTATAATTTGCAGAGTTCTTAATATAAAATAATGTTCTTTTTTGAAAAAATGACAAACATCATTGTGCATAATGCCCTGTCATCAGAATTAAAAAATAATGAAAATTGTATGACAAATGAGCAGGTTTACTAAATAATTTTTTACTGCGCATGCGTGAACGCTATTAAAATTTCATTTGCATATTATGTTAGTTAAATGTATAGAGCAACTTTTGTGAAAGTCTCAAAAACATAGCTTAAAAATTCTGAAAATTATCGTTGATAGAATGAGATCAAAATCCTTTATTCCCTAAATGAAGCAAAAAGATGAGGGGCTGTATCCATATTCCATTGTTTAGTGCCTACACAATATTGCACGTACAACTATATTTAGGTAAAACCCCTGATTTTTTTTGCTTCCTTTAGGAATAACGGATTTTGAGTTGATTCTATAGGCTCCCATTTTCAGAATTTTCAAGCTATGTTTTTGAAACTTTTACAGAAGTTGCTCTATACATTTAGCTAACACAATATGCAAATGACATTTTGATATCGTTGACACATGCGCAATGAAAAATTATTTACTAAACATACTCATTTTTCATACAATTTTTATTATTTTTAAATTCTGATGACAGGGTATTGTGAACAATGATGTTTATCATATTTTCAGAAAAGTGCATTATTTTATAATAAGGACTCTGCAAATTATAAGCAAAAAACTTGGAAAAATTTAGGACTGTTTTTATAAAAACCTTAATTTCTCTACGAGTGTTCATGCTATTCTTATAAAAATAAACACAGTACATTACAATAAGCCAATTAATCATAATGTGCAGTTTGAACACTTTTGCTATATTAGTTTTGACAGGGTTATCCAAAAGATCTTCGTTCTTTTTCAATTTGTTGACGGTCCCCTGTTTGATTTCGGGGAAAACTCTTCGTGAAAATATGTGACGCGTACTATTTTATTTACACACCTGGAGTTTCACCACATTTCGATTTATATTTCTTTCATTACTTAAAAATAATTACTTAATTACCATTTATGCTTAACTTTTGGACATCAGTGTACTAAAGCAATGTGCATCAAACTTGGCAAATGTCTACATTTTGAGTTATAGAATAACTTATACTTCAAATTTAGCATTATAATTGCATGAATTATTCAAAATTGACAAATATTTTGTAAAAAAAAAGTAATACTTTTAAAATTTTAAAAATAAAATTAAAATTTTAAATAAATAAATAAATTGCTTTTAGATTAAGTATAAGTTCAAGATACATTAGTTTTATATCATTATCAATATTTGCGGGGATCTTGAATCAATAGTTTTGCTACAGTCTTTTGACTTTTCCGAAATAAGAAGACTGCGGTACGTGAATTATTTTGTGCCTTCCTTTTAACGAGGTATCGGATTTACACTTTTAAATCGAAAGAGTGGATTTGGCTTCTCAGGAAAGAGCTCTGATTTATTAGAGAGTGTATGAGTTTTTTCCTTTTTTTTTAATGTTTTTCTCATTTTGATTTAAATTGTGTAATTAAATTACTCATCTTGATTTAATATTCTTAAAAGAAAACTTGCTCACTCGATTTCTTTCCACTGTTTAGGAAAAGCTGACTTTCAAATCGTGATATGAGTGGATTTCGACTCAACTTGAGTTATTTTGTGGCTGTTGTTTCAAGGGTGAATATACAACGAGTAAAGTGCAAAAAGTTAGTAAAATTTAAAAGCGCATACTGAAATTGAAAACATAGTTTCAAAAGTTATTATTGTTCAGGGAGAGTAAGTACTATAACCAATTTTCCTTGTGTGATTGGTTGTGTTTAGGACGGCCAAATATCAACACGAGAGATAGGTCCCTAATAGGGTGAGGTGCCCTATGTGAGGGGTCTTTCTAAGGGGACCTAACCAGTATTCACGCCAGGGAGTCCAAGGTTCGAAGAAAACCAAGCTTTGAGAGCAAAACACTGAGAAAAAAATATGCCGCGTTTAACTAGAACGAATAGTTAGTCACTTTCTAAATACCTAAACTAGAAATATAGATGTCCAAACTATGCGAGTAGGGTAAACAACTAAGCTGAATAGGCGAAATGACTTGACATTTCTAGTCTCTTCTTTTCTAGGACACGAAACGAAATTGAACCGTTTCAGTAGCGAGAAATTATCGCTTGATTTTAGGAATGATTTCTTAAGCTATAATTATAGTTACTAAATCAAATCTCTTGAGTTCGCATCTATTTAAAGAGATTTTTAGATAAATTTGCCAACAAAAATATCGGAAAACGTACTTGAATTCTAGTAAGAGACTCTGGAACTCTCTAAGAAATGGAACTAAAATTTATAAGGATGACATGGAACTATTTTTTCTAGAGCCATTACTTAGATTCTATATGCCAGAACCATGTTTTTTTCTCAGTGAACCTCTCTTTGTGTGTCCCTGTAAATGAACGGTAAATGCTGTATACACTATTCTATAGTAATCATCTGTAGTGAAATTCACCGATTTATATCAATTTCAAAACATTTGAAATAGGATAATGTCATTAAAATACACTGCGAATAACGTAACGAAATTCTTTCGGAACGAAATTCGAGTGCCACTGAGTACCCCCTTTGAGTGAACTATTCACACTACACACTCGTATTCAATACTGAACATGATAGGATAGGCATGATTAACCCATATCAATTGCATGAAAGTTCGAGTGCTTTTAGGAGTGTTAAAACGTGGACAGACGGCCAGATGGACAGACAGACCGAATTCATAATGACTTTTCAACTATGTTGTAAAGAGTTATAAAATCACCTAATGTAAATACTTTTTCATATTTTCAGGTGCTTAGCACGATATAGTTCCTAACTCGATTATTTAATGCACTTTATTATTTTAAATATTTTCCTCTGCATAATTCTTCCTTCAAACGAATCTCCATTAATACTAATTAAGGCAAAATGATAACAAGTTGCTCATTTTCAGTACAATTAATGTGTTATTGACAGTGTACTATGTAAATACGCCGGGAAACTGTATTAACGCAGAATAAGGATATTTTCCCTACAATCCCTCGAGTTCATTCCCAAAAATTTGGTACGCAAATGAAAATCAACAAGGGGCACGAATTTGCCAGTTTCATATTCATTAATTAGGATTTAACATTTTGAGTCTACACTAATCTTTATTTGTTTCAGATGATAATTTTCCTTTGATATCTTTAATATTTAATGAGAATTATTTGGAAATTTCGCAGTTTATAAAGAGTAAATGAATAACTCTCGCTGTTTAGATTTCCAATATCATACGTTTTTAGTCGCTACAAATAACGTGGTTAAACTGTCATGAGCATTTTGCTGATTTTATCTATTAAGAGTAATTTTTGAAAAAAATATGAAACCTAATTTAAAGGATTCTATCTGATCTTACTTCATTTTACTTTTTGTATTTTTGTGAGAGCCCTTTGTCCCAACACAATGTTTCAGTCAGTAGCGCAGTAATTTAAAAATTGTGTTTGTAAATTAGAGGGAGGGTCAAACAGTTTTGAGCTCAGTATGCTCAAAACAACTACAGAATACAGAAAATCAATTAATGATAAAGCATCACATTAATAAGAAATTATTAAGATTAATTAATAATTAATTTTAAGCGAAATTGAAAAAGCGTAATGCGCAATATTTAGAAGTAAACATTCAGGAAAAAATTAAATTTTACAATTTTGTGGAATATTTCGAAAGAAATATTTTATTAGTAGTATTTAAAATAAAAAAATGCATTTTGCAAACTTTGGTTTCATAACCCAAGGTAAGTGCGCTTCGCTGAAATTGCGTTCAAAATGGATTTGGCATGTACTATTTGTATTTCTCGATGGATGTTCATGAATGCAAGTTCTTTAAGTTCTTCAATATACATAATAATCATATGATATATTTTGATAATCTCGCATAATAGAAAAGAAACATCCTCTAATACATGTTCGAGACTTGAGGCGCGCTGGATTACGAAATTGTCCGGATTACTTAATGCATGTCAGAAAAAAAAAACATGTAGAATTCTGAATTAAACAATAACTGATATTTTTTAATTATTTATTCGCGTTTTTTATTCCTTAGCACTAGAACGCCTGGAAATTCTACTCAAGTTTAAAAATAATATTTCTCACCAGAATTTTTATTCAAAATTATTTAATTGATTTAATTAACGTACATTTGATTGGATTAAATTTAAATTATTTCAAGAAAATTTTTCTGGTTCGAATTCAAATTTAGTTACATGATTGGAGTCGAATCGACTCCATCTGGGCGTTCTAGTGTTAAAGAGCTTGAATAGAATAAAAATCTCAATAATCTAAAGCATAACTGATTATAAAATAAAAACATATAGATTCACGCATCATACACAGTAGGCCTATTCGTATAAGCCATCTTAAACAAATCTCGAATATTAATTTATTTCGTCTGTTATATATATATATATATACGAGGGCGATTCAATAAGTACCCGTGTTAGAAATGAAGACACCGTTTTTTTCAACATAGTCCCCTTTTAGAAAGATACACTTCTCCCAACGTTCCGGCCATTTTTCTAACCCCTCTAAAAGATAGGATTTGTCACTCTGCAAAATACGCCTCTGTCTCGGCGATGACTTCATCGTTTGAGTTAATTTTTTTTTTTCCCGCGAGCCATTTCTTCATGTTAGGGAACAAGAAAAAGTCGCAGGGAGCCAGATCGGGTGAGTAGGGCGGATGCGGCAGCAATTCATAATGCAATTCATGCAGTTTGGCGCCGACAACTCCAGATGAATGTGCTGGTGCGTTATCGTGTTCGCGGCACCTGTCGAGCCAACAATTTTTTGTAAAATATGACTTCCCCAACTTCTCATGTAAAATATGAATTGCCGTTCCGGTCGACACGCCTACGGCCTCTGCTACTTCGCGCACTTTCGTTCGTCGATCAGCGAGAATCATGTCGTGGAATTTTTCAATGATTTCCTCGGTAACCACATCTGGTCGCTCCTCATCGAAAACGGAAGTTCGCCCATGTTTAAATTCGTTGAACCAATATCTAACTGTGGTCATAGATGGCGACGTATCCCCATAAACAACATCCAAATTTGCTTTTATCTCCTCGCATTTTTTCCCATCCAAAAACAAAAAGCGGATTACCGAACGATATCCATCTTAGCGAAAATCCCGAAACACGTCTTACTCGAATGGCTGCCAAATCCAAACTAACCTATCAATCAGTCTGAAATTTTTATAGATGTCGTTTTATAGATGGCAGCACACGATGATAACAGCAACTTCCCTGAGGAACGTCCTTTGTCTTCAAACACGGGTACTTTTTGAACCGCCCTCGTGTGTATATATATATATATATATATATATATATATATATATATATATATATATATATATATATATATGTATATATATATATATATATTTATTTATTTATTTATTTATTTATTTTTTATTATTATTATTATTATTTATTTATTAACCATTTGAAAAAAGGTTGTTGTTTTCGGGAGAATGGACCCGATGATGTTACCACTTTTGAATGATGTTACCACTTTTGAATTTAAATTAAATTCTTTATTTTTAGAAGAATTTTTATTTGAATTTAAATTAAATTCTTTACTTTTAGAAGAATTTTTATTTGAATAGTAAATTAAAATGGTTAAAATCATTGTAATAAAGGAGAAAACTAACAAATTTAAAAATGGGTAGACGGAAATTAACAGATACGGAAAAAGCCGAAGCCAAAGAAATGAATGAACGTGAATATCGCATTCAATGATATTAAACACAGTCAACATGTATAAGTTGCTTATTAGTTTGGCGATTCGTATCATTTGGCGAAATTGGTCGACGGGATAACTGAGTAATACTGTATTTGGTTTGGCGCAAAAACGTCTTTCAATGCAGAAAATGATAAAATCAAAAGATTATTGAGCCGCTGAAAACCAATTACGTGTTGAAAGGCGATCACGAAAAAGGAAGCAATTTAATGCCGAACCGATTAATTGTAAAACATCATGTCGCCAGGGCGACCAATCCACTAGCCATGGCGTTTTACTATCGGTCGGTTCTAACCAGGAAAATTTGAGTGCCAATAGTGATTCTAACAAGCCGGAAAATGTTATAGCTATTACTCTTGATTTTCCACCACCTAAAAAGAAAACTAAAAAGCAATCGGCTTGGGAAAAACTGGGAAAAAACTTTTTTGATTCGATGTCTGATGGACCCATTCACAGATGCATGTGCTGCGATCGATTTTGGTTTAAAACCTCCATCACCAAAATTCTGCTCTGTAAAATCAAACAATATATGCCAAAGTCTTACAAGTATAACAGTATATGCCAAAGTTGTATTTTAATAATGATTACTTTTGCACCAACAATGTTAAATAGTTTGAAATGTTTCTTTCGTCGCCAACTTTTATGCTTGGCGACAATAGAGTGATATAACTTAAACGAACCGTACCTTCAAATTGCAGCATGTATAAAGTCATTTATAGCAGTGGCACGGATAATACACAATAAAACAACTGGTATTTAGCTTAAAATGATAGATGAATGTATCGAGTGAAACATTTTTCAAATGGTTGGGGTAATTTCTTAAATTACAATTTTTTTTTTTATTTTTTATTTTTTTTTTTTTTTTGAAGTCATTTCGTATGATGTGAAGTTTAATAATTTCCGCATTGTAGAGCGAACGGCTGTGCTCAAAAAGTGTATTCAAAATCTCAGCTGTTTGAGTCCAGCCGATGTTGTTTGACTCGTACATTAGTTCAAGATTTACGGCAGGACATTCGGGGCACGGGCCCAGGCCCAGGCCCCTGATTTTTAGGGGGGCTGCTGAATGTATTTCAATTATTATCCATAATTTTATATATTTTCAATATCTAATGAAATTTTACATTTCATTGTACATGTATTACGTTCATATTGTATTTTTATAACGTTGCATATTTTGTCTAAAAGATCCATTTATTACTTTATTATAGTGATATTTTTCTTTTATCTTTATCACTTAAAAATATATTGTATTTTTAATTTTTCTTTAATCCTTTTCTGTTATAATTCGCATTATTTTAGTGTTGGTGAGCATAACTAGCAACTTCTAGAGGCCCTTACATTTTAAATAATTTTAACTTAAAGTTGTAGAAAATTTATTATTAATTGTTTTAAATTTTATCATTCCAGATCTATAGACTTGCATAAGAAAAGATAATTAGCACCACACAGTTTATTTCAAAATGTCTTTTCATTTAATTTTCATAATTGTGAAATAATTATTAAAAAGTAAGATATTGATTATATTTAACTTTTTATAGATACTTTAAAGTCAATAAAGATTACTTTAGTAAATATATATTTTCATTTTTCTTAGTCAATCCCATAGTAAGTATCGATAGTATCGATACAAGGGGCCCCCCGTAAGTATCTGTGCCGAGGGCTCCCAAATTTTTAAATCAGTCCCTATCGTCCACATCATCTTCAAAGTCAGCGTCATTAAAGCTGTTGATTTTATACCACTTTGAAAAATAGCCTCATGTGTCAAAAAATTTTCTGCCGAGTCATACATATCTGCTTCAATCCACTCTTTTATTAGCACTTTCCAACAAAGTTGAAAAGTGCTTATGCATTCGGTTTGTCTGGCCGTCTGTCCGTCTGTCCGTCTGTCCGTCTGGCCGGATGGCCGTCTGTCCGTCTGTCCGTCTGGCCGGATGGCCGTCTGTCCGTTTGTCCGTCTGTCCGCGCTCTAACTCCCGTAAATATACTCGGATTGCTATGAAAATTTTATACGTTATTGATGTTTACCCTAGCACGAACCCTATTGAAAATGAAGTATCTACTATGATTAGTTTATCTACAGGGCGAATCAAAAGTTTCCCATTACATTACGGCCTATGGGGAAAAATCGTTAATATGCTCGGATTGCCATGAAATTTTAGGACATAATTGAGGTTTACCCTAGCACGAACCCTATTGAAAATGAAGTATCTACCATGATTAGTTTATCTACAGGGCGAATCAAAAGTTTCCCATTACATTACAGCCTATGGGGAAAAATCGTTAATATACTCGGATTGCCTTGAAATTTTAGGACATTATTGAGGTTTACCCTAGCACGAACCCTATTGAAAATGAAGTATCTACCATGATTAGTTTATCTACAGAGAGAATCAAAAGTTTCCCATTACATTAAGGCCTATGGGGAAAAATCGTTAATATGCTCCGATTGCCATGAAATTTTAGGACGTTATTGACGTTTACCCTAGCAGAAGTCCTATCGAAAATGAAGTTTCTACCATGATTAGTTTATCTACAGGGCGAATCAAAAGTTTCCCATTACATATTTTAAATATATTAAGCTTTTTCATGTATAATAAAATTGATATATGTCTCTGAAGCTTAATATAAATTATACGCTACTGTCTTGCATAATATGAAGTACATAGCATTTACAGGGCCACACAAAAGATTTCAAATAGTATATTTTTTCCGAAGTACCGTATATGTGTCCGATGATGGCTGATGGAGGGATGAAATGCATTTTAATTATGATATGCGCGTTTATATTTCTCTAAATATATGCACATTATATGGTGTGTATAAATGTTATAGTTGATATACAGGGCTACCCATAAAGAGCTCACCAACGTTACTGAATATGAGCGTAAATTATTTAAACGTGGTTCTTAAATAAGCTATGCATTTTTACGCTGAGCTTCATTCAATTTACTGAGAAAGGTTTGCAGAATATAGATAAAAGGATATACAGGGCCACGCAAAGAATTCGGTACATGGACGCGTATGAATGATGATTTATGAGAATGTGATTTCAGTTGTTTTAAAAGTGTTTTAGTTTACAATAAATTTTAGCCTAATGCTGACGTGTAATAAAGGTACAATGTAAACTACAGGGCGGAACAAAAGTATTCAAGTATGTTTCCATCTAATAGTATGAATTGCTGAAAAAGAAATCTCAAGCTACTGGGTATTTTCTTGCTAAGCTAAATTTTCCTATTATATGAACTGACATTATGAAATACAGGGCTGTTCTAATGTACTGGAATACATATTTGGGTATATTTGGCTATACACTATTATTTCCCTAAATAACAAAGTTTTGTTACAGATTTCATTAAGTATTGGAAAGTGCTTCATAATCTATGCTTAGCGCATGATTTTTCATACTTGTTTTTTCTCTGTTCAGTTTTGTTTTCGAAAGTCATACTGGATTACACCGCATGCCAGACATTAGGATGCCGGATTAGAGGATGCTTACTGTATGTTCTTTCCAGGGTAGCTGATGAGAATGAAAGCATTAATAGAACTTTTCAACAATTTCTTAAAATTGGGCTAAACAGCCATATTACAACTTGATAAGAACTGAATAGCAGTGCTTGATCTTCAATTTTGTCCGTGACAACCATTTTTGAATCCACATTTCGATAACTGTTTGTATGATAGTCGGAAGATTTTTATGCAAGTGAAACTGGAGGGGGGAGGGGGGGTGCGTTCCCTGAACGGCCCTCCACTTTTTTCTTATTGCAATGGTTTTAGCTGCAAACTGTATTTTTTTATTTATGTTCACATTAAATTCAATTTTTACTAACATCAATCTTTTGATGCGCAGTAGGCTAGCATATATTAAATTTATTGTTGTATCAATATTAAAAACAAAAATATATATATATATATAAGGTATGATGTTTTTAAAACGTAAGTAATCCTGCATACCTTGACGATGCATTGAAATTGCTGTCGATAGATGAATTTTTACTAAAATTACAATTTTGTTTATTTTTTTAAGTAACTTACAAAAATGCACAATTTTTGAATTTTTGCGAAACGTATAACATGAGCTATACTCTAAAAAAGTTCGATGTTTCTTACACTACGAGAATTTACTATATTCGGTAACTAATTTCAAGTAACCCAATATTCAAATAATGTTCCTCAAACTTTAAAAATTTCAAAAAATAATTTATTTTCGAAATTCAAAGAAGAATTTGTAGAAATTAAACTGTTTTAGCTATCCATAATATTCAAAAACTTTTTCGCGTAGCTTTTACAATGCATTTCTCTCTACCTGAATTATCGTTGTTTCGGATGCTAGCAAATATAAATAAAACATTTTCAGCTGCATAAGTGAAATTGCGCATGCAACAGAACTATGCATGTGAATTTGTATCTAAAATTGTTAATTTTAAGGTAAATGTTAATGCTGTTAATTCTATATGTTTTTCTTTTAAGATATCCGCACACCTTTGAAAGTGATTTTAAATTTCTCTTGATATTCATTTTTATAATGACATTTATTTTAAAACTTTAAAAAAAATGTAAAAATAAATATAGTTTAAAAAAACTAAAAAACACGCTTTTCAAGTATATCAAACTAAAAAGTGAAAAATAATTCGTACTATAAGCTGAAAACGAAAATAGATGAAAAATACTATATTACTATAAAATCATTGTTATTGTAGAAATCAATTAATAAGCAATAAATAAAATTATCGTGGGAAAAAAGCGTGGGGTGCTCCATATATCAGTTCTTAAGAAGCACCCCACGCTTTTTTTCCACGATAATTTTATTTATTGCTTATTAATTGATTTCTACAATAACAATGATTTTATAGTAATATAGTATTTTTCATCTATTTTCGTTTTCAGCTTATAGTACGAATTATTTTTCACTTTTTAGTTTGATATACTTGAAAAGCGTGTTTTTTAGTTTTTTTTAAACTATATTTATTTTTCACTTTTTAGTTTGATTACTTTAAAAGCGGGGTTTTTAGTTTTTTTAAACTATATTTATATTTATTACAAAAACCAAATTAATCGGTTGGATAGTTTCAGATTATTGAGTGAACATACATAGAAGAAAAATACATACGCGTCGAATTGATAACTTCCTCTTCCTTTTCTGAAGCCGGTTAAAAATAAAAATTGTAATACGGAAATCTTTTTTTAAATTTTACATAAACGTAAATAATATCAGGAGTGGAGTTCGAACCCACAATCTCTTTCGAAAAACAGAGCTTCAATCCGGCGTCTTAGACCGCTCGGCCATGCTGTCTACACTCTATTCAGTGAACGTATTCAACACTTTTAATTAGCGAAAAATCACTAATTTTATTTGTTTTTGCCTAATTACTAAAAAACTACTGAACCAATTTCGAAGAAACTAATGTGGTACCAATTCGAGAGCATCGTCTTTCATTTAACACCAAAACCAAGTTAATCGGTTGCATGGTTTCGGAGTAATCGGTGAACATACATAAAATAAGGAGAGTTACAAACTCACAAACTCACAAACATACATGTGAAGTTAATAAAAGCGTGGTAAAAATTTTAGCAACTACGCAGAAACAATTTTTTAAAAAGAAAAATAGACAAGATTATGTTAAAAATTGAGATTTCTGCAAAACGTGATAACTCAGAAATCAAATAATGCATTGACATTTTGTATATTGCATGATAAACAGAATAACTTTCTCTAAGACTTCGATTACACACATTGTAATCGCATTTCTGTCTCAGATGATATGGCAGTTAAAGTATTAAGGTAATGAAAAATTCGCAAAATTTGTCTCAGGTTTGTCATTTATAAAAGTGTAAATACGAAAACGTTTAATATATTATCATGAATTTAGTCTATTCCTCCAAAAGACATTTGTAGTAGTACAGAAAATTTCGTGGCATTTAATGCACATTTTTTTTTTTTTTGTTTTAGGATGTTTTGCATAGAGTAATAATCTGATAAACTTCATTTTCAGAAAAAGCTAAATGTAACTTTTAACCACAATTCAAAAGCGATTAATAGATGTTGGCTTATACGTCAGTAACTCTGATGAGAAATTAGGAATTGCGATCAGTAAATTCTCCCACCTATTTTGTCAATAGCTGAAAAAAAAATGAAAAAGTAATTAAATCGTCACTATTTGTTTCTGTCGAAAAAAACAAACAAACGGTTATTTATTACATTTTAAAACTCCTTGGAAATATAAAATATAAAATCGTAAAATCAAAGCAAAATCAGCGTATTCATTTTTTAAACTCTGTAGTAATTAACTTATGTAATTAACTTTTGTTTTGATACTTTGTTTTCCCATCTTTTTTAATGTGAAAAATAAATTTTAGCAACATTACTAGTTACCTTTTTTCAACAGTTAAAATCTAGATTTAAACAGGACCTCCATTAAAAGACCATCTCTCAGAGCGACCAAATTTTATTGGAATGGAACGTGGTCACTTTAAAGAGGTTTTACCGTATAACATTTTCTTAAAAAATGAAACTATTATAATTTAAACAATACAATTAATCAATATTTTAAAATAATTAACTAATATGTAAAATGATTAATTCGTTTAACACAAGTGTTGCTAATTTAATGCCTTTTTTAATTCAAAATACTGCTTTATTTAATCTTTTAATGGTTGACGTAAAATAATGCAATTTCCAAAACTTTGATAGGTTTATTAAATTATAATAAAAACTCTCAAACTCATTTAATGTCCAACATTATTCAATGCATTTAACTTACAGAAGGCAAAATTAAAATTTAATTTAATAATGTTTATTATCTCTATAAAAGGGTAACGTATGCCAAGTTTTGCGATTCACATTCTATCTTAAACTTCACATTTTGAATTATTATTATTAAATTATTAAGCATTTTTATTAATTGATATTTACTGTTCTTTTCATTTTTATTCATTTATAAGTTTTGTTTCGTAAAATATAGATAAATTTTTCATGTAACTGATGGTTTTTTATCCATTGTTTTTGTCATACTTTTTAATAAGGTTATAAAACAGCAATATCTACGCATTTTTATATGAAAAGTTTTTAATAATATGTATTCTTAATCACTATTATATTTAAAATATTAACATTTTTGAATAAAAGGCATTTATAAATGATTTCTAAAATTAAAATAATTCTGAAACCGAATATTAGAAATTGAAACTGATTTGATCATCATACTACCTTTCTAAGGAGATATACATATATAACGTTATCGAATTTTTAGACCCCTTCTTTCATTTACAATGTTATATGTTATCTTTACTCGTACACCTTCCCCTCTAATGATATCTTTATCAATTTCTAATTTTCTTTTTTTTTTCTTTTTACATTTTTTTTCTTTCATTTTATTTTCATACGCTTTCAATGATATGCAGATATGACTATACATTTATCATTCCCATACTTTACTCATTTAAATCCAGAAAAAAAGTTTATAAAATATCATTATCATATTTGAAATAAAATATCAAATAACACTTTAAAGAAATCGTTACTATTAAAAAATATTTTGTAGCAGCTTTATTATATAATGTATTTAAAAGAGTCCGGGTCGCAGTTTAAAAAATATTTTTGTTTATTGAGCTAAAATTTTCAATTTTTGTGTGATTAACCATATTGTTTCTAAACAAAATCATATGATTAAACTTCTAACATAATAATAACAATAATTTAAAATTTATTTTAAAAAGGGGCAGTTTAAAATCGTTATAAATCGAAAAATTATTTGTACAATTTTAATTTTTTCATTTAAATAAACATAAATACATAAGTTAAAAATAGATAAGAAAAAATCAAAGTTTTATTTTTAATTTTGTTAATACCTGTAATTATAACTATATATTTATATATCTACCAATCAAACAAGATATTATAGTTTAAAAAAAATGGGGTAGTTTTTACGTTCTTTTATTTATTTAAACTTTAAAAACTTTTTGAAATTTTGATTTGAACTTTTTTTTAAAAGTTAAATGTGTCTTCAGGTTGAAAGATGAATATGGACAAAGTAATATATTTTTGCTTTGAACTATTGGAAGAATCATCATCATTATTAAACTTTTAAATATTCCATACGATGTATATGTGTTAACGAAATAATAATTAAGATATTGTTTTTAATAAAAATGATACACAATGCTATTTGAAATTGCTATGAGTGCTACTTGAATGCTTGAAAGTTAAATATGTCCAAGTTGAAAGATGAATTTTTGTGCACAAAGTAATATATTTTTAATTTGAACTATTTGAATAATCATCATCATTTTTGAAATCTTAAATATTCCATACGATGTATGTGTTTAAACAAAATAGCAATTAAGATTATTGTTTTTACAAAGTCATACAAAATGCTATATTTATAATTGAAGAGTATAAATAAATTTATTAAAGCATCCAGAGTATACTGTATGTTTATAGACTACATTAAAAAAGTTTTTAGAAGTTTTATTAAATGAAAGAACGTAGAAACGTAATCAATAACAGTCATTTGTAAACTGAAAAATCAATTTTTGTTAGGATGAGCGAAGCGAATCCTCTACTAGGCCACTCAAATTACAATTTGTCGTACACTTTACAAAAAAACTATTCAATATTTTGACTTCAAATTAAACACAAAAATAAAATATGATCTGTAGATTTGCAGAATATAATTTTTTTACAGTAAAACGTTAAAAAATATTATTTTAATTAATTTATTTTACATGCATTTCCAATACGGACGCATTTTAGCAAATAAATAAAAAATGAAACGCGTATATTTTCAGAAAAAAAAATATAAATCATGGAGTAAGTGATTATAGATAGAATCACGATTAATTTAATAAATAAAATATGTTTTCATTATTCAGCAAAATCGTTTGCACAAATGACACTTTAACATTTTAAAAGAATTGTATTATGGATTTTTTTTTTATTTTATTTTTTTTTTTTGTAAAGTGGCAACAAAAGAATTGTAAACAAATAAAATGAATTGTTAAATTTGTTATATAAGTGAAAAATTAAAAGAATTGCGTGAACTTGTTGCCTCGATTCAAGCTCTTTATAGATGTACTAAAGGAAAAGTTGGCCAATTCAGAAATGACAAGTGGACTTCAACCATTTCTTACTTTATCATTTGTATCGAAAGTAATGTTACGTTCTTATTTGTGGACCGAAAAAGGTTTAGTGAACGGGACTTTAGACTTTGTTGCACGTATTAAAGAAAATCACAAGCCACCAGACTAGATACCGCGAATAATCATGGATAAATTTGAATACTACAATAATTTAACTTAAAAGAATTGGTGCGTACCAATTCCCCCAATACATAATTGAATTCTGGAAATATGGAAGCTTAAATTGCTCAAGGAAAGAATTTCTTCTGCAGTTAGCTTTTGCTGTTACAATTCATAAATCCCAAGGTTTAACATTAGATGAAGCAGTTGTAGATATTGAGGATATATAGGCACCAGTTGGCTTAAAAACGTACGTAATGTTGTCAAGAGTGAAAATCCTTCAAAATTAAGCATTCAATAGAAATCTTCCTTGCGAAAAATTCTTTAATATCAAAAATTCTCATGCACTAACATGTATAAAAACGAAGAAATTAGACTAAAAAGTTTTACAGTTAAAAATTCATAGTATCGACGAGAGCAGATTTCAAATGTTTTTCCAGAAAATAGGATTTTGAAGAAGTAACTTTCTTCAAGCTTTCTTCAAATATATTATTCTAAAATAGCTATCAAAGATTATTTGATGTTATAATTACAAAGATTGGAAACATGCATATTTCAAACAACTTTAAAAAACACCAGTGGCTACTAGAAATTGTAAAAAAAAATCTTTAAAAGAATTTTTAGTTGAAAATTTAAAAATATTTTGTAAAAGTTTGCTTCGAAAATATTTTTTTATGCCAGTCTTACATCATAAATAGAAAATTCCTAGGAAATTGATAGTTATTTGGCTGAACTTACATTTGTAGAATTAAAATGCGCCAAAACAAAAAATAACGTTTATTGTTTAATAAAGATGCAAAAATAATATTAAAAAATATTGTTACTTTCAAATATATGCTTTATAAAAAAATGCTTCGCGAATCCAAACAAAGCATGACTTTTGCTAGTTTGAAAATAATTTCAGGGTAATTGCTTTAACTTTATGCTACAACTCAAATTGTCATTCCGTCATGTATGGAATCGCCCCAATGTTGTAGCTCCCTTGAAACAATTTTAAATAACACTTTAGACTGGCTGTGTTTATGAAGGCCAATTATCAACATGTGGGATATGGTCCTAAGGGGGAGGCGGGTGCCCTACGGGGTGATCTTTCTAAGGAAACAATAAATACATAATAAGAGCTCAACATTCAAATGCCTTTTCCTATTTTTTTTTTATTTCCACGTTCAAGTTTCTGGCATAGATAGGCGCATTAAATATCTTATTAAACAATGTAATAATATATAATAACTATGTAATATAAAATATTTTATAGTTATTATATATAAAATATGCAATAATTATCATATAAAACAAGTTAGTGGATAATTTAATGCATTTTATTTTCAAATGAAAATATTTTAACTAAATATGAAAAATATCGTTTTTATAGACTTATTATTCATATATTTATGGTTATTTTTAGCGATCCCTCCCCCCCTTATAGCTTAGTGAAACATTGTAAATAGTATGAATATTTTATATTACTTGTATGTCATTTACATTTCCAAATCTTTGCTTAGCTTAGGAAAAAAAGGGTTATTAGAAAAAATACTCGCTAATATAAGTATCACGATATCAAAATAAAAAATAAGTATCTGCAATACTATAACTACCCAATATTACTTATTTAGATTGTGAGTTCACATACTATTAATTTGGTGTATTTTAAAACAACTGACATTAAATATGCATTTTTTAAAATTAATAAAATGATAGTAAAATAGTGATAATATTAGAAACAAAAAAGACTGAAAAATTTTGCGTTAATGTAGCATAAATTTTATACTGTATTTATATTTAATTTATATCGAAACATAACATCATTTTGCATTTCCTATATTTTTATTAATATGCAAAATCCCGCTTAGAAATTATTCATGGAAAAACTAATATGTTTGCAGATGAATTAAAATTTACAATATGTTACGGGTGTCGTTACTAGAAAATATGTGTTTACAAAACAAAGCTTCATTATTGTTTCGAGTATTTTAGTGCTTGTTTTCCTAAAATATTTATCCAAAATAAAATATAATACAGCTCTCTTTAACATTTTTCTGGTGTTACAAAAATGCATTGTATTTAAATTTTTGAAATTATTCAGATTCTCTGTTGCGAAAAATACAAGCAAATTTTAAACGCTCGAAAAGAAAATGATGAAAATAAACATTGTTAGTTGTTCATAAATATAGAACTGAATATTACTCAAATTTTGTTTCGTTACATCATTTCAATTATCAACAGTTTATTTAAAAATTAGTTAAATAAACATCAAATAAAAAATATCTCATTACTCGGCGTAAGTAGATTAATTTAACAGAGGAAAATCCTTTGTTTATGTAAAGATAACGAATAAATTAAATGTACACATTCGTTGTCACAGGAGCAATACATGCCTTTTATAAGTTAAAAGGTACTATAAACAAATACTGTCTGCTTGCCTTTAATATATACATCTTTTTTTTCATGTTTTGCAAATATGTTTTCGGTTTTATTCTCTGAAAATATTGAATTTACATCGTCAAAATATATTAACAGACAAACAATAATCCAAATATTGTTTAGCCTAAAAACTAAATTTAAATGGGAAGTGATTAAACATTTTTAAATAATATATTTGTTGAGTTTTGAAATAATTTAACATCTTTCATATTTGAATGAAAAGGTTTTCTGAATTAAAACATCTTATGTTAATAAAGGAAATCCAGTGTAAAGATATAGAATTACTTGGCATTGTTTGAATTTTCAACTTCAATAATTATATGAATGCGATATTTGTTTTTTAAGATTTCAAAATTATAATTAAATACTTTTTTTTTAATTTTTAAATTAATAATTGTTCTCTGTGTTTATTTTAATTTTCAGATATAGAGTTTTGTTTCAATTGATTTAGCTTCTTTTAAAGGTTTGGAATTTAATTCTAAATCTTCCTACATTTAAAACATTCGGTTTAAGTATTTTCTTATTACAAATTAAAAAAAAAAATTAGATATATTTTCTTTGGGCGTGGGAAAAGCTACAGATGTTTTAATTAATTAAAAGTAAACATAATTATTTGCTCAAGTGAAGAAAAGACAAAAGAAAATCCAGAGATAAATCAAAGCTTGTTTTAAAATTCTAAATTAGTAGTTTGTTCTTCTTAATAGTTAGAGAAAAATTTTCTGTTTATTTAAACAATTGTGCAAATAATAAAAGAAAAAAAACTTTAAAAACAATACAACAGACAGTTATAATCAACTCTCGTGGGGCAAAAATAATGAAAAAGTATGCAGAATAAAAATAATTGTTCGTTTACTTATTCGAAATATTAGAGAACTACTTTAATTTTGTTATCTTTATATGATATTTCACCTCCTGAAATTCTACTTTTTAATTAGACTTAAAAAACAAATTGTGTCCCATGCGGCATAATATGATCCAAGGGAGTTTTTTTTTTTTTTTCTTGCTGATTTTTTTTTTTTTTTTTTTTTTTTTTCTCTTCACGCTCAGTGTTTGATTTGCACTAGACTGCTTATTAATGAGAGATACGATTGTCATTATGTTTAGTACAATAAAAACCCTTCATTTGTTTCTACGCTTATTAAAATTTATTGTCCTAGGGTATTAAATATAATCCGTTGTGGGGTAAGGCAGAAGAAAAAAAACGCTTGAAAAAAAGTTTTTTTTTCTGATTTCGCTGTTAAAAAAAAGTGCTGTTTTTTCTTTTCTGGAGTCTCAACTTTTATTGAGATTTTTTAGACTGTGGGGAAATGATGACGGAGAATGATTTCGCTCTGGCATTTTCCTCTCCTATGGCTTAGTTATTCCGCGACAAAAATTAAATGAAGTTCTAATCATGGAATTTATAAGAGTTTTTTAATCTGTTTGAAGTGACACGGTGATATTGTTTCGTAATTCACTTTTAAAAAATTAATTTTGCTTATTTGAATGCAATTATTTTTCTCGATAAGATGATTTTAGATTGAATATGTTTTTTAAAGCTATCGTGTATCAGGATGAATTACATTTTGTTAATTGCTAATCTGTACTTTGTTTATTTTAGATTATTTTGTATATGTGTATGCTTTTAATCAGCTTAAGATTGTGTATAGATAGATAGTATGTAGAACTGATATATGTACACTATATGACCAAAGGTGACCGTCCACTTGCGATTTAAGACATTTTGTTAAATATCTAGAAAAATATCTGAATTATCCTGAAATTTTAAGCTTGTAAACAGAATAGCGCAGGTCATACATTTCAATGAAGATTTTTTCCCGAAACTTCATTGGAGACTTTCAACAAATTTTTAAAAAATCGAATATCTTTTGGATAACCGTGTCAAAACTAATGTTACAAAAGCGTTCAAACAGTATATTTTGATTAAGTGGCTTATATTAATAAACTGTGTTCATTTTTATATGGATAGCATGTATACTCGTAGAGAGATTAAAGTTTTTATAAAAATAGTCCAAAATTTTTTAAGTTTTTTGCTTATAATTTGCAGAGTTTTTAATATAAAATAATGTTCTGTTTCGAAAATATGACAAACAACATTGTACACAAAACCCTGTAATCAGAATCAAAAAATAATAATTGAGGACCCCAGAAGCCAAGGGGTATAAGTGACAAAATTGAAAAAAATAAACTAAGTACACAGAAGACCTAAAAATATGCTTTTTTCATTTCAGGTAAAGAAATATGAGTGATTTTCTTATTATTTGCTGAGTTATAGAGGCAAACCACTTTTTTCGAAAAACAAAAAATATTGATTAATTATACATTTAAAGAAAATCGTACTTTATTTTTTAACAGTTATTGAAATAAGAGTTCAAAGACCAGAATGCAACAAGCAGAAATTTCCTATTTCAATTCACTCAATTGTTATTGATGTTCCAATTTAACATCAATTATCTTTAAACTCAATTTACTCCAAATCGAAATTTTGTCACTTGTACCCCTTAGCTTCTGGGGTCCTCAATTAGACTCCCGCATAATTCGGTCCTGCATTTATGCTCCTATGGCTTACTTATTCCGCGACAAAAATTAAATGAAGTTTTAATCATAGAATTTACAAGAGTTTTTTAATCTGGTTGAAGTGACACGGTGATATAGTTTCGCAGTTCACTTTTTAAAAATTAATTTTGCTTATTTGATAATGCAGTAATTTTTCTGGATAAGATGATTTTAGATTGAATATGTTTTTAAAGCTGTTGTGTATCAAGATGAATTGCATTTTGTTAATTGTTAATCTGTGCTTTGTTTAATTTTAGATTATTTTGTATGTATGTATGATTTTAATCAGCTTAAGATTGAAAGTAAAACTTATATATATATACACTATATAGCCAAAGGTGACCGACCACTTGCAATTTTAGACATTTTATTAAGTATCTAGAAAAATACATGAGGAATTATCCTGAAACTTTAAATGTGTAAACATAATGTACAGGTCATCTATTTCCGTAAAGATTGTAAAGATTTTTTCCCGAAACTCCATAGGGGGTCTTCAAAAAATTAAAAAAGATCGAATATCTTTTAGATACCTCTGTTAAAAATAATGTAGCAAAAGTGTTCAAGCTGTAGGTTATGATTAAGTGGGTTATTGTAATGAACTATATTCATTTTTATGTGGATAGCATGTATGCTCGTAGAGAGATTAAGGTTTTTATAAAAACAGTCCAGAATTTTTCCATGTTTTTTGCTAATAATTTGCAGAGTTCTTAATATAAAATAATGTTCTGTTTCGAAAATATGACAGACAACATTGTGCACAATACCGTGTAATCGGAATGAAAAAAATAATAATTAGACTCCTGCATAATTTGGTCCTGCATTTTCGCTCCTATGCTTAGTTATTCCGCAACAAAAATTAAATGAAATTTTAATCATAGAATTTATAAGAGTTTTTAAATCTGGTTGAAGTAACATTATTTCACAATTCAGTTTAAAAAAATAATTTTGATTATTTGATTATCATATTTCTCGGTAAGACGATTATAAATTGATACGTTTTTAAAGCTAATCATGTATCAGGGTGAGTTGCATTTTGTTAATTGTTAATCTGTGCTTTGATTAATTTTTGATTATTTTGTATACATATATGTATGAGTTTAATCAACTTAAGATTGTTTATAGATAGATTGTATGTAGAACTTATATATATATTCTAGATATTAAGATTTATGCATAAAACAAATTACTCTTCCAATTTCCACTCTTCTGATTCTTTATTTTATTTTACTTTTTTATTTTTTTAATTTTTCTTTAATTTTAATTAATTTTTTTAAGATAAAAATACTATAAAACGATGGTGGATACAATCTAAATGGAAGTGAGTGAAATATGTTATTTTAAACATTTTATAGTTCAAAAAATTTAGATTTAGACAATCACATTTTATGAATGTCTCTTGTAATGACTTTATTTGTCAAAGAATAGTCATTTATGAAATTCTCTATATATTGGGTATTATATTTTATGTTATATAGACTAGATATAAAATTTGCGTTCCAGTGTTAGAGCTTTATCTAAATTAAAAATTTTATTTATTAGAAAATTGAGGAAATTAAAATAAATCCTCATAGATACTACTTGAGAAGCAAAAAAGTAGTCTGAATCTGTTTAAGTTTTTTTATAATACTCTAAAATTCAGTTGTAAAGAAAACTAAAAAAATGCATTAATTTTAAATTGTTAAAAAAAAATAATAATACTTTAATACCAGTAAAAATACGTTTATTTTGCCTGTTTTGTATGCCTGAACTTTATCCGAGTCATTTTTCAAACGATGAAACATGTAAACAATCAAAATAAGCGTATTTTTACTGGCTTTAATGTGTTAATTTGCATCTTTTAGCAATTGGAATTATTGTAATATTATGAGGTGTTAATTTGATATATATTCAATTAAATTATTATGGATGAACATAAAAAAAACAGTCTATATCAGAGGTTCCCACAGTAGACTCCGTCTATGCTTTTCATGGGATTCGCGGAGTTTCTGGAAAATAATAGTATTAATAAAACATAAAAGAATCTAGCATATTGCAAGGGAAAATTTTTCGAAAGTATGTAAGCGTTTTTGTGTGTGTGCGCGTCAAAAATAAATAGCTGCGCAAATATATCGTTATCAACTTCTTGATAATTTTGGACCCCCTCCCCCCTTCCGATATCATACTTTATCATCCCTCAAACCTCCATCCCTCCGAACTTTCCACCTCGGTAATGATATCTTTATCAAAGTGTAAAATTTTTTTCATTTTTAAAATTTATTTTTTCTGTTCGAAGTAATATACAAATCTGGTTACCTTTTATTTTCGTATACTTTTATCATTGAAATAAAGAGAAGTCAATAAAATATCAATTTTGCATTTGAAATAAACTTTATATCAAATAAAGCTTATAAGAAATAGTTATTATTTAAAAGTAATTTTTAATAGCTTTTTGTTACATAATGTATTCAACAGTAATAAAGTTTTGTTGAATTTGCCTCGAACGAAGGAGGGGAAGGGCGCAGATAGAATTCTTATAACCAAAACAAGTGAACAGCATTCTTTCTTTTTCTCTTTCATACAAAATAAACACAAGTTTTTAGTAAAGACAAGCTTCATTTCAAATACACTTCACATACGGTTTCTAGAATCGCAGTTATGTCTGCATAAACATATGAAGGAGAGTGGGAATGTCAAACATTGGAGTATTCCATATTTTAGAATTTTATAATTTTATAATAGTTTAGTGATTTTAATAATAATTTTGTATTTTCATAAAAAAAAGATAACAGTCTAAACAAAGATAACACGCTGTTTTTACAAAAGATCATGTTGCGAATAAAAATAGAAAATTTTGATTGGATCAAAAATGGTATCGATATCAAAACAAAAGACACTTCACCTCCCCCTAGGGATGTCTTAAGATGTCAAATGCTAGACCTCCCCCTCCCCCCTAAAATGATAACGTTATATTTACACAGCCCCATATATCTATCAACTGGGATGAAAAACAATGTAATGTATCTTTTAAAAACTTATTAAAATTTGCATTATACATGTATCCATTTTCTGTATAATTTATTTTTCAGCATTTAATGTGCATTTAAAAATTGATTAAAAATAAGCTACAAGAAATAGTATTTTTAATCGGATGCGCAATGTCAATTGAAAAAGCAAATATATATTTCTTTTTTTTATAACTTTAAATTTATTTACATTACGTGTATGTTTAAATTTTCTATGCTGTTTTTAATAGTGAAACAATGCTTGTCTATTAAAACGCATCTTTTTCTAACACCTCCCGTAAAGCATGATGACCTCACTGGAACGTCGTTGTGAAGTCACATTGTGACTTTGTGACCATCGATTGTCGATGTGACGTCACGTGACGTCGATGTGAAGTCACAGTGACTAAAATGTGAAGTAGTTATAGCCGTTTTAGACCTCTTTTGTGATGTTTCACAAAGTGGTCACAATGTGGCAAATTTGTGAAAAATGTGTCATTTGTGACTAATTTGACATTAAGAGCACACACTAGTCACGCAGTAAAAGCCGAACGCTAATGATAAGTCTATGGGAGCGTTCTTTTCAAATATCTCGCTCAAATTTTAATATTTTTACATGATTTTTTCTGCATAGGATAGCATGAGAACGATCCACAATCGGCCTAGTTTTTACTTTTTCGATTTTGGTTTCAGATTTTTTTTAAAAAATTACTTTAACTTTCAAAACTGGTTTAAACCGGTTCTGAAATTGAAACTATTATAATATAAAAAATATATAAGCAAATTCGGAAAAGTAAAAACTAGGCCGGTTGTAGATCGTCCTCAGCTACCCTATGCAGAAAAAATATATGTAAAAATATTAAAATTTGAGCGCGATATTTGAAAAGAACGCGGATGATAATGTAAAGTCTATGGGAGCGTTCTTTTCAAATATCTTGCTCAAATTTTAATATTTTTACATGATTTTTTTTTGCATAGGATAGCTGAAGACGCTTCACAACCGGCCTAGTTTTTACTTTTTCGATTTGGCTTATATATTTTTTATATTATAATAGTTTCTATTTCAGAACCTGTTTAAACCGGTTTTGAAAGTTAAAGTAATTAAAAAAAATCTGAAACCAAAATTGAAAAAGTAAAAACTAGGCCGGTTGTGGATTGTCCTTAGCTATCCTATGCAAAAAAAAAAATCATGTAAAAATATTAAAATTTGAGCGAGATATTTGAAAAGAACGCTCCCATAGACTTATCATTAGCGTTCGGCTTTTACCGAGTGACTAGAGTGTGCTCTTAACACTGTGACGAAACTGTGACAAAAGCGACGATACTTAAATTGTCAGAAACATGTTTTTTGAAGTAAATAACACGTTTTGAAGGATATTTATAAACTTCTAAACATTTTTAAGAAAGTCACATCTTATATATTTTTGTTTTGGTCACAGATGTGATGTGACCAAAGTGACTCACTGTGACCATGCATGCTTATATATGACCATCCATGCATGCTTATATCATTTAATAAACCATGTTCGTTCGTCTACATTCTAATGTTTACTGTTAGAGGATTATAAATGTATTAACTGTTTATATTTTGTAATATAGTCACATTTCTTAATACATTAATTTTCTGAAGATATTAATAGAATTTTATTGTGATATATTAAAATAAACATTGAGATACGTGTTATCAAACATATTTTTGATTTTAAGTGTTATTTCAAATCTTGACACAGTGTGATTGAAATATTTACACTGAAAAATTGTTACATTTAATCTATCCATCAATTGTTTTATGAATACTTTTAAATATCAACTGGTATTGAAATTTATTTCCATTTTAAACTCAACAAAACGAAACTAGTTTGGAAATATTTCGAACAAATAAAAACAGATAATAAAAAATGCATTTTATTTCGAAATGTAAATTAAAAAATAATAATAAATTTCAATTGTTATGTACGTAATAATTCGTTTTAATGCTTTATTCGCATTAAAAAGAAAGCCCGTCATTTATTAATACTTTACAACAGGATTTGCCAATTTTTTAAATTGTCATGGACGAATTTGGACTTAATAACTATCTCCATAAGCGTACCTCCCTCTTTTAGAAGTATATTTATAAAAGCATGTGCGTCTCACCTTGTATGAAAATAACTAATTTCATGCATATAAATGTTGGATTTATGGAATTTTTTCCATAAAAAAAGGATGAATAATAAAGCTTTTTTGTAACTAATTAGCATGCTAGATTTTTACTTAATATCTATCTCCGTGGACTTAAAAATTATCTCCATAGGCGTTTCTCTTCTTTTAGAAATATACTTATAAAAGCATCTGTGACTCACCTTGTATGAACGTAACTAATATCATACATGTAAATGTCGGATTTATGGAAATTTGTCCATTAAAAAGGATGTATAATAAATCTTTTTTTGAACTAACTAGTGTGTTATATTTTGACTTAATAGCTATCTTCGTGGATTTCATAACTATCTCCATAGGCGCACCCATTTCTTTTAGAAGTATATTTGCAAAAGCGTCTGTGACTCACCTTGCATGAAAATAACCAATATCATACATGTAAATATTGGATTTATGGAAATTTGTCCATCAAAAAGTATGTATAACAAAGCTTTTTGTAACTAACTAGCCTGTCGTTGTTTTTATAATGGCAATTTATCTACGCAAAGGATAAAAGACTGGAACTAGAGATGCCTACCGTACAGGTCCATCTAAGAGAACCCAACCCATATTTACAGAAGGATAGCCAAGAAAAGAAGAAAACCACGGGAAAATCTAAACGATTAGGCCTTACGGGCGCGACTTGGTTCGAACCTAGAACTTCGTATCTAACAGCTTTGAGAAGAGAACCTTTCAGTTACTGGTAGGAAGAGGGGTGGGGGCTTAACTAACTAGCGAAGATAGAAAAGAAAAAGCCGCTAATACTCCCGAAAGTGCTGCCAGTGAAATTTTCAACATCTCTTTTTGCAAATATTTTATTTTAAAAAACTGCATGAAATTGGAACCTTCGATTGTTTTTATAAACTAGGCGTTGGGGGCCACCGTAATACTTACCCATCATGGATATGTATATGAAAATAAAACATGTGAAAATATTTATACAATGCATTGCAATTCATAAACAAAATTTAAATATTGTTAATATACATAGTAATGCTATATTAAAGAACTGCTGATGTACCAATTTCGACAAATTATATAAAACGCCAAACTACTCAAGTAGTACCGAACTGCGTAAAAGAAACATCCTTATAACTCCAAAAATAATAATTCTATTAACTAACAATTAACTGCGTCGGATTAAGCGTCTCATTTCCAATTAAAATATACTTCTGAATTGAAATTTGAATGAAATACAGGGTCATGAAAAATCGAAGAATGTGGAAAACAAGATTAAAAATATCTCGGCAACTAATAATCCGATAGACTCCGTTCTGTATGCAAAATGTGTGTTATTTTATTGCCTTTTACGTCCATTCCTTAGAACAAAAAAATTCGAAAATTTTTATATACCTTTCATCAGAACGAATTTTTCGAGAGTCCGAAAAAAATAGTTCCGTATAATCGAGGTTGCTGATATTAAATAGGGTTCGTCTCATTCTTACATACTAACCACATACAAAATTTCAAGTCTCTATCTCAATTTGTTCGGGAGATAGAGCGTTTACAGACAGACAGACAGACAGACAGACAGACAGACGGACGGCAAAATTTTTTTTCTAAAAATATGTTTTTCGGAATCTCCACTATCTAAAACGTGTAAATCCGTCAAAATTTTTTTTCGATTTTCAAAACGATTGCAAGACTTACCCTATACTACGTATGATGGGTAAGTAAAATCAGCATTTATCCTTATATATTATAAATGTGAAAGTGTGTCCGAAAAATTGGAATGAAATTGGCTTCAAAACGGATGGATTAATGTCTTTGAATTTTTGTATATAGATAAATTATTGGCCTGAAATGAACATAGGCTAATATTTTTTTTTTTTATTCAAATATTTTTCTTAATAATTCAACATTTCACTATTTTTCATACTGAATAAATTGAAAAATTTTCCATAATATTTAATCCATGGAGGAAGAAGATAGGTGGAGGTGAACTAAGCCTTAAAAAAGGTTTACAATGTGAATCCATTTATCGCTCAAATTTTAGTGTACCAAACAGAAGCACGTGGAAAATTGGAAAGTTTCCAAAAAAGGAAGGGATTTTGTATTAATAAGACGAATTGAAAGAAATGAATTACAGCTGGAGCATTTTTTAAGAAGAAATAGGAAATTTTTAAAATGGTCTTTGTTCTATTATTATTTATTAAAAGAAATGTTTACTTTTAAAATAATTGAAATTGGGAAAATATTATTATTATTATTAAATGTCATTATTATTATTAAATTTCAAATTAAAATTAAATAAGAAATTGAAAACGTTTGATACGAACTAAAAATTGTATTATTAAAAGTTTTCTTTTTACAGTAATTTTTATTAACACTTTTCAACAAAATTGAAAAATGTTTATGCATTCGTTTTGTCTGTCCGTCTGGCCGCGCTCTAACTCTCGTAAATATGCTCGGAATGCAAAGAAATTTTACCATGTTATTGAAGTTTACACAAGCACAAACCCTATTAAAAATGAAGTTTCTACCACGATTAGTTCATTTACAGGGACAGTCAAAAGTTTTCGATTATATTAGGGCCAATGGGGAAAAATCGTTTCAAATTAATTTTAAAGATGTTGTGGCCGGACAAACGTATTCACATTTATTTTCATCTACGAAAAGAACACTAAAATATGCAGCTAAAAGAATAGATATTCATTTACAGGGCCACACAAAATAATTCTAATATATGATAATAAAGGAGGAAATTGTTTGCGACATATTTTAACGATGGTAAACCGTATCATGTGTAATCAAATTGATATACGTCGCTGAGACTTAATATGAGTTATTTCACGCATAATACGAAGTGCATAGCATTTACAGGGACACACAAAAGACTTCAAAAAGCATATTCTATTCGAAGTACTGTATATTACGCATGGTAACTGTTCCATGAATGAAAGGCATTTTTAATTATGATATGCGCTTTTAAGTGTCACTAAATGTATTCACATTATATGGTGTGCATAAATGCTATAATAGTTACACAATTAAGATATACAGGGTTACACAAAAGAACTCGGAAAAGTTACTGAATGTGAGTGTAATTTACTTAAAGGTTTGTTTTTAAAAAAGTTTTGCATTTTTACGTCGATTCGCATTTAGTTTATCGTGAAATGTTTGTAGAATATAGATTAAATGATATACAGGGTCACGCAAAGAATTGGATACAGTTTTGTTTAGGGATGATAATTTCTGGAAATATGATTTAAATAGTTTAAAGAGTATTGTTGTTTGATTAACATTTTTTTTTTAATTTTTTATATAATTAATTTTAGCAAAATACTTTCGTGTAATAAAGGTACTAGGTAAACTGCAGGGCTGAACAAAAGTATTCAAGTATGTTTTACATCTATTCGTATAAACTGCCAAAAGAAAAATTTCGTCCAGCTAGGCATTTTTTTGCTAAACTAAATTCCTCCATGATATAGTATATATATCAACCGACAAATCAAATACAGAGCCATTCAGAAGTATTGAAATACATATTTGGTTATGGGCAGTAACACCTATTTCCCTGAATAACGAAGTTTTGTTAAAGAATTAAGGAAATTTGGATAGTGTTTTATAATCTATGCTTAACGCGGGATTTTTTTTTTTTTTTTTACTAGTTAATACTTTGTAACGTAGATGAAAAATGTTTATGACTCCGGTTTGTGTGGCCGAGTTGTAACTCTTGTAAATAAACTCTGATGCTCGTAGCATTTTTTATATGTTATTGACGTGTACTACACCGTGATCGCTATTAATAAGGAAATGTGTAGAATTTATAGTTTATTTGCATAGACAGTCTAAAGTATTCTGTTACATTATGGTCAATGGGAAAAATCGTTTCAAGTTCATTTCAATGACGTTAGACCATTTAAAACAAAGAAATTGATATGCATTTATAAACGGCAGTATAACAAGCATTTTGTAGAATATGGGGTTTGTTAAACATTTATTATTTATTTAAAGAACCACACAAAAGAATTCCGTTTATGGGGATAATGATATATGGTTGGGAGCTTTTAGCGGCCAAAATATGTTACTAAATTATAGTGAAATAGACATAAATTATTCACTGATTCTCCTCAACGCTACATTTCCGCGCCCACATTCCTTTACAAATCTGCTCATTAATGTTCCCGCTAATTGCCTTTACATTTCTGATGCATAACTTTGAAACACCCTGTATAGGCATATTGAAAATGTGAAGAGTGTAGCTCAATATAGCTTAAAACCGGGCTTTTTCAATATTTTTCGTGATGATATAAAATTTCACGCAAAGGAAAGTAAGAGTGTATAAAATGATATAATGTTGCTTAAACTGTGATGTTGAAAAATTATAATATTGCAACATTATAAAAAAAGTGATATTATAATTTTGCTTATTTGCTCAACGCTTAACGCTGCACAAATAAAAATGTATGTTAAATTTGCAGCGAGACTAGATCCTTGAATGGGTCGGGTTGTGTATTTTACCTGAACAAAAAAATTCTATTCAAATCGGAATCCAACATAAATGTTTTTTTATCGATCTGAACCGCTAATATTTGAATTCGAATCCGACACATAAAACAGTATCCCGCCTGAAACAGAGCTAATTTTAATACTTACAACGTTATTAAAAAATTCCAAAACATGTTTTAAAACAAATATTGTTAGCATATAGTCATGCTTTACATTAATAAGAACAATTTTTGACAAATATAAAAATTTTACTTCTTCAAAATAACAGCATTATCAATAAAAATTTTGAGAAACAATTAATAAACAAGTTGGAAATTACACATGAAGCGTAACAAATGAGGTGCGTTCGTACGATAACGAAGTTTTTAAAATATTCAGATCTTGCTGATATAGTAGACAGTACTTCGGTTACATTATAGTAGTAGAAATCTTTGTGTTCCTGTAAATATACAGGAAGTAATTTTTATTACACCTCAGCAACCTATATCATATTCATAAAATGCTAAATAGTTTAATGTAATTAAAACACGCCCCACAAACAATGTTTCTCCGTATAGCTTTATGTAATGAAATACTTTTGTGTGCTCCTGTAATTTAAAACAAATATTCTTTGCATCACAGATTGCACAGAATGTATATTTTAGCATATATATACTTCATAAGTTCATGCCACTTTTATTATGTTTGAATTAGTTTAACACCATTAAAATGCATTTGAAACTTTTTTTCCCGTTGACCGTAATGTCATGGAATATTTTTTATTGTTCCTGTAATTGATTTAAGCATCCAATTTCTATAAAATTTAAAATGACACGACAAAATTATGTAATAATTATTTGTTTTAAATTTCAAATGATTAAAATGCATTTGAAACCCCTCTTGACCGTAATGTAATGGGATACTTTTGATTGTCCCTGTAATTCATCTATGCATAATTGATCTATCTTAAATTTGAAATAACTTGACAAAATTATGTATTAATTATGTATTTTAAACTTCAAACGATTCGGTTGGGTAGTTTTGGCGTTGTTATATGCGAATGGACAGACAGACGGATGGACTGAACGACAACTATAGGTGCTACGTATTTACATAATTACGAAAGCACCTAAAAACAACAGATATAAAGCATAATAAAATTTGAAAGCTGTAAAATAAATGAGCTGACTTTCACGCAGTAAAAATTTCGATTCTTATCATGTTTTTAAAATTATTAGAAAATAAATTACATATATTTTAAGATTAATCGCATTAAAATGCGAAAAATGAAGCATAAATACAGGGTTTCGATATTACAAAAAATTTTTATTCTAAATAAATAATTCAGGGATAAAAAGAAATCAAGATGAATATATAAAAAGAAATTTGTTTTGTTACATATTAATAATTGCATTTAAATAATATTTAAAATATAATAATGAAAACATTCTTTTAAAATCATGTATGAAAACATAAGTAATAAATATTAATCTAAAATACAGATTTCTGATTGCAAACGATTTCCAGATATTAGCAAAATAATGTTATCTTTTCAAGAAAAATGTTAAAAGATATTCTATTTTGATATTTAAAACACATATAATTAAATAATCAAAGAAATTTTTACCTGTGAAGCGCTGTCTAATGAAAATTCGACGATAAAAAACAAGAGCAATCAAATACGGGTTTTAACCGGTTTGAATTCATAGGCGAATCAAAGCACGTGGTTTTGTTTGGACTTAATGTGACTTAATGTAGGGTTACATTTTTGGCATCACCCAAATCATTATAGTTCACCTCCAGTATATTCTTCCTCCATGTATTTAATCATCTTTCTTTTTTCATTGCCAAAAAATAAAAAAAACCCGAATAATTATTTCTTTTCTGTAATTAATTTTCAATTGAAAGATTTTCACGTGATAAAACAAAATGAAATAAATAAATGGACCCTATTCTGTTTTTCGGTTCGAAGTTAAAAACCGCAATTTTACCAATTATGACGTCACAGGAATACTGTTTTTCTTCTTATATCAAGCAGACTATTATATAAAATTTCTTTTACATTTAGAAGACTTTACAAGAATATTACTTCACACTTTACAAGAATATAAATATTTTAGTAGTTTTTTCAGATATTAATCCGTAATCAAAATAAACTTTTTTCTTTCTTTCGGTTCGAGGCTATAAAATTCAACTTTTTACCAATTGTGACGTCACAGGAACAGTTTCCATTAAAAATTTTAAAAATATCAATGTAACATCACATTCGAAACAAAGTATAAGTTTCCAAGTTTTTATTTTTAAATAACACAATGTAATTTTGAGTAAGTGATAAAAGGAGACGACTGTGATGTCACATATTAAAAATAAAATAAATGTGCTGTGATGTTGCAACGAAATGAGATTGAATTATGATATCAAAAGTTATTAATTAAAGAAGATTAAGTTTATCATCTGAACGTGGTTAACATAAATATTTAATTTTAAAATGAAATAAGTTTTTTTAAAGGTTAAATATTAAACGGCTAGAAAATGTTAATATTATAATGCAAATTTATCCATATCGTAAATAACGTAATGATCAATGAGAAATACTTTTTATCATTCTTGGAAAGTAAGAAAAACTCAACTAATAAAAAAAATATTTTTGTGTGTTAATTCTAAAATTGTTCAATTCTGAAAACATAATTAAAAATCACTTTAAAAATGCACTTTCGGGCTTAAAATCTAAAGATTTAATGTAATTGTGAGAAAATACATTCCATCAGTCAATATCTCAATTTCGCATAATGTGCTCGAAGTGTAAAGGAAACAGGTTGTAAATGGATATTAATTCCACAATTATTTTAGCTCTTAAAAAGTAAAAATATTTTTTTTATGACAAATTTCAATAAAGTTTTATGGTATACAAAGCATATATGTACAAATTATACAAAAATGTCACCTAAAACACAGTTTTGTAGTAAATTTTTCCTAACACTGTTTTCTTCCTTTTACGAAAACTACCGTAAAAGGAAATATAATGCCGCACATGCCATAGCATGTGCGACATTGAAAATGAACCAGGTAGCAATTATAGCTGAATCACAGGAGCACTCAAAAGGAGACTTTAAATTATGCTCTAAGGCAAAAAAATCATTTGTGGTGTATTTTGATAATGTTACATAAATTTAAATGTAATGAAATTTACATGCATTTTTAAGGTTTACAAAAACATGGTTACTATCGAATATGTTAAGTGTAGCACTTATAGTGTGCATACAGGGAGCTCAAAAGTATTTCAATATATCATGGTCTGACGAAAAACCATTTGCAGCGTATTTTAATAATATTATTTTATTAAAGTTATTTTAATAATATTGAAATTGATATCAGTTTCTGAAGTGCAGTAAAACAGGATTTCTGTTGAAAATGGGGTGTAAAGATTTAACATTCATTTACAAGATCGCAGAAAAATGTTCGGTAATATAATAGTCTATGGGGAAAGATATTCCCAGCGTATTTTAATTGCGTTGCACTATTTCAAACATGATGAAATTAAATTACTGAGATAATCAATACAATGATAAATACTGAAATTTACCACAATATGTTTGCAGTTAAGTATGATTTGCATCACATTTGTTGTTCATTTACAGAGACGCATAAAAGATTTTGGACCTGTGTCCAGATCTCAGATATTGGGTCAGATCCAAGGTATGGTCTATTACAAAAGATTGCTGAAGAGCTTTTTCAATTATCGTACGTATTTTAAGGAAAACTAATGCATCCTGAAGTTCAGCTACATTTGGTATAATATGAGATGTTTGTAGAATTTAAATAAATCATGTATCGGACTAACAATAAACTGGATATATGGTCACCTGTGCAATAGAGATTCCCGGAAATATAAATTCAATAATTTTAATCTTTTTTTTTTTTTTTTTTTTTTTGAATAATTTAAGCTAAATATGCGATCGTATGAATATCTGCACGTAATATACAGGATTGTACAAAAGAATTTACGTGTCTGTCTATTATTAGAAATTGCTAAAGGTGAATTTTAATCTTCGTTATACTTTTTCCAACTAAGCAAAATTTTAACATTGTATTTAGAATATTTACAAACACATAGATCATATACATAGCTGCAGAAAAGAATGGGCCGGCGAAGTTATGTATTATGAAAATGTTGGATATTTTTGTTATTACCTAGGTTCAACACATGATTTTTCTTTCTTTGATATGGAATTCTGAAATGCACTACAACATGATTTCTGTACAATTGGGGTGCGTTATAGTTGTTCTACAGTATAAGTGGTTGCAATTTCATTTTCGCGATTGTTGATATTATTTAATAGGGCGGAGCGTAAAAAATTCTTTTCTCCCTAGCGTGGAAAAGTTGTCTAGTGGTATCAGTAATATACTCACAAAATTTCAAAACAATCAATAAATATCTTCCGGTTCCACTTTTGGGTCGAAATATGCAATTTTAGTCAAAAATGTTGTAATTTTTCACATTTCAGTAATATTTTAAATTTTCAATTTTTTCTTCGCCCTAGTGCGGAAAAACTGAAAGAGTACATAAGGAACACAAGTCCAAAATATTAGAGTAATTAAAAAATATCTTCTGGTTCCACTTTGGGTTCTAAATGTGTGAAATTTGTCAAAAATTATACAAATTTTCACATTTTAGTCATTTTTTTTTATTTTTCGATTTTCTATTCTCACTGACATGGAAATGTTAGAAAAATATGCAAGAAACATAAGTAAAAAACTTTATAATAACAAATAAATATCTTCCGTCTTCCTTTTCGGGGTCTAAAAATATCAAAGTAGCCAAAAATATGCAACTTTTCACATTTCAGAGATTTTTTTTTTCTTATCAATTTTCTCTTCTTGCTGGAGCGGAAATTATGAAAAATTATATGAGAAACATAGCAGAAGATGTTATTGGTGACACTTGCCCTATATAATCGCAGCCAGGTTCTTCTATAAGTGTCCAGTATTCTTCAAGCACTCTTTGTTCATGGAGCGTTCCCTCAATATTCCTCTGAATTAAAGTTGGATCTTTTCGACGGTCAAAATACAATCTTTTCAAGATATTGGTGGATATGAAACTCTAATTTTGGACTTGGCATTTCATGCGATATTTATTTCTTTTTCTGCTTGTGTTATGTCTGTCTATAACTTCGGACTTGTCGTCACGTGTCACAACTCGCAGGTCTTCAAGAAATGAGCCTGTTACTGATACTGCAACTCGGTCGGACACTCCTATTGCGTCTCAAGTTCTGGCTAGGGCAGGACGACATGTTGTTCGTGATATACTTATATTATTTATATTCGAATGCAATGAAACTAAAGGTTTATCACTAAGATCGTGACACAGTTGTTCATCAACAAGACTAAAAGATTTAAATAACTCTAAGTCTTCGATAAAGCAGTAGTGATTGTTTTTTCCATTTTATACTATTTTCTGAAACTTTCTTATTCTTTTTCGAGCCTGCTCATTCATTTACTAAGTTTCCGTGTTGAGGACTGTGTTTCCGAATGTATCAATTGGGTCTATCAACAATTTCCTTGACTTTGTTTGATCCTTAAAAAACTGTCTTCCAATTTTGAAATTTTTATATCACGTGGGCATTTACATCGTTCTAGAGATGCACTCTTGTAAGTTATGAGTTGAAACTATTTCTAACAGGCGTTTTTTTCCCCTTCCAATAAAAAAATTTTCAATTTTGACTTCGTCTATTCTTTAGCGTCAAACTTCTTTATACTCTTGTATTTATCATTATATGAACCAATCATTTGGACTATTCTTGGCCTAGAAATCGTTGGAATTGAGGAGCCTGCTAAATTGCTTCAACCATTTCAGCCCATAATCCGCTATCACCCCAAAGGTGGGTCCGATTTTTAGTTATATTTCGATTCATTTCTCACCAACAAAAAAGTACATTATATGTTCATAAATTGGTAGAACGCCACTTCTTAATTCAGTAGGATCCCAAAAAATGGGATGAGAAAAATCTCGTGTATACTGCGCCTTAATTGTGATATTGTAATATTTTCTATGCACACTATGAGTTCAACACAATATTAAAAATTAAAATTTTGTAAACACTTTCAGATGTATTATTTTTCAATAATATACAGAAGCTAAAATTGACTATCTCATTAAGAACCTATCACGAGCGGAGCACTAAACCAACAGTAAGACTACAGTAAACGAACAGAAAGGTGAACTTATTAGAGAAATTTCCCTCAGATCGCTTTTAATTCGATTGTTCTATGATTTTTGGGTACATTAATGTGATAAATTTGTCAGTTTAAGTAATAAAAATTAAATAAGAAGATATTTATTAATTATTTTAAATTTTTACACTTATCTTTGTTATATGATTTTCCGAATTTTCCGCGCAAGCAAGAAAAGAAAATTGATAAGAAATAAAATCTCTGAAATGTGAAAAGTTACATATTTTTTGGCTATTTTGACATTTTTAGACGCCGAAAAGGAAGACAGGAGATATTTATTTATTATTCTAAAGTTTTTATTTATGTTTCTTGCATATTCTTCGAACATTTCCATGCCAGCGGGAATAGAAAATTGAAAAATAAAAAAAATGACTAAAATGTGAAAATTTGTATATTTTCCGACAAATTTCCCATATTTAGAACCCAAAGTGGAACCAGAAGGTAATTTTTAATTACTCTAATATTTTGGACTTGTGTTCCTTATGTACTCTTTCAGTTTTTTCGCACTAGGGCGAAGAAAAAATTGAAAATTTAAAATATTACATAAATGTGAAAAATTACAACATTTTTGGCTAAAATTGCATATTTCGACCCAAAAGTGGAACCGGAAGATATTTATTGATTGTTTTAAAATTTTGTGAATATCTCACTGATACCACTAGACAACTTTTCCGCGCTACGGAGAAAAGAAATTCGAAAAAAAGTTTTTTACGCTCCGCCCTATTATTTAACACATTTCGCTTTTATTTGACTGAGTTCTTTAAGTCCCCTATAAAGAAAAACAACTGTATAGCCTCCCATAAGATATGTGGGTATTTCTAGGTTAACCTGTCGACCAAAAAATTATCGCCGTACTATAAGATTAAATGCCAATAATGGATGATCGTGAATGTCATATTCAATGACATTAAATGCGATTCACGTGTTTAAAATGTCATTAAGTGATTTTTATTTCGAATTTTTATTAATATTCTACTAATTATTTGTTTTTTTCATTATTTAAAATAAAAATTATGTCAACGTGTATAATTTGGCTATTAGTTTGGTGATTTGTATAATTTGGCGAAATTGGTCGGCGGAATAACCTAGAAGTACCAATATGTGTTAATTATATATGTTTTAAATTATTGTTAATGAAACGTTTTGTTTAATTAAAGCGTTTATCTTTTTTTAATGCTACGTGAACGACGTCACGGGTAACAGCTAGTTATCCATAAGTGAGTTGTTTAAATTCCATGAACACATCCAGTTTCATATATCTCAGATTAATGAAACTTTTCCGGTACAAAGGGTATATAACAATATTCTTTCTCATTCAGTTATCCAAAAAACAAAAAGTACAATAAATGCCCTCAAAATTCTGTATTTTTTAAAGTTTCTATTAAAGGAGAAAATAAATCTTCCCGAGTAATTTTTTGAAACTGAAATAGCTATTTTCAAAAACTTTTTTTTTTTTTTTAATCTTTTTGTATTATTCCTTTATAAAGATCTTCGAATAAATGACAGGCTTGTTAAAACATTACAAAATACTGCACATAGACAGAAAATGCTTTGCATCGCATTTGTTAAAACTGTAACTAAAAAAAAAAAAAAAAAAAAAAAAAAACTTTATAGAATTATAAGTTTATTGATGTATTTTCATTTAGAAGAGCAAATGTCGAATATAATCACAAAATAAACGAAATGTTTATTTAAAAAAAATGAATTTACCTTTCATAGTATTTACTACTTATTTGAGAATTCTTTTTTATAGCCTGTTAATCACAAAAGTTTAGATGCAATTCATCCATGAGAAAACAAACATTTATTTATAAAACAAAAAATATGAAAGAAAATATAATTCTGATTTAAAATACATTGAAAATAGAACTTAAAATAATAATAATAATGATTTTCCCGAAGTAAAATAATCATTTTGTCAATGTATATCTTTATGCATAATGCTTTTTTTTTTCGAAGTAAAAAGTATTTAATGCGCTCATTAATGAACTAAAGCTACATCATTAAGTGCTCAGACAACTTTTTAAATTACATTTGCAAATATAAAAGCAATCAAAAGAAATAAAGGTAGCACAAAATCTTTACCTGATTGCAAAAAGTTAGCAAAAAGTAATCGGTGAAGGTAACCAAATAAAATTTTCATCATTACTTTGTACTATTCTTAAGGATGCTAGTACCTCATCGACCGAATTCTCCTCGGTAATGTTAAGTCTATGGGCGTTTAATGCATTTTATATTCAAAATATCGTCACGGTAAATTAATATTGTTATCTTCTTTTACAGTGCTCTCTTCTTAAAGGATGTGTCTTTTTTCTTAGTTTTGAAAATATTTTTGAACTTTATGCAAAATTTTATAAGAAGTGTTAAAATATTACTTCCAGTTCGTCAGTTTTTAAAACACAAAATATTAAATTGAGCTTACATTTTAGAAATATTTTGATAACTAAGAAAACCAGCGACATCTTTTAAGAAGAAAACCCTGAAAAGAGAACTAAAAATATGAACTCCCTACAGAGATATTTTGAACATAACAATGCACCGAACGCCTATAGATATAACATTAGGCCGGGAATTAGGCCGCTGAATGACTAGTACTTTTAATTCCTACAGGACGTAAGCCTTTTTCGAAATTTTTAATGTTTTGTCAGCAGTTTTTAAAAACAGAAATTTGTCTCGTATTAAATCGACGAAATGCTTCGATTTAATAAGTAAAATTTTATTGTAAAGTTTTACTGGTGAAGATAAAGAAGGATTCTGTGCACGCCTTGCTGCACATATACTAGTTGCTCATCCCCAAAAGGTTAAAGTTTCTCTTGATAATCGAATAGATTGTCATCTAATCGGTAATCAAAGAATATAAAGTAAATGACTTTAACAAGAGAAATGTCGCCTCAGTGGCGCGAACAGTAGCGGAAGCTACTGCCCCTCCGAAGGGTCCAGATTCAAATCCGGGTAATAGATGGTTGGTGTGTTTGTCCCTTTGTAGTGTAATAAATATGTAATGGATATGCAAAATAAAAATAGTTCTGAATTGTCTTTGCCTCTATGTGTAATGGATCATTCGAGGCGAAAGCCATAGCTGCTGTAGGCCTGAAAGCAATGTCAAAGGAAACCAAACCAATCAACAAGAGAAAAGACAGCAATGTGTTCTGTAGTTCTACGAAGTTGATTTGTCCATCTTCGCAGTAAAAAGCACATTTTTAACTTCTCTAGTGTTGAATCTCTTCCTCTCCACACTCTCTGGTTTCTTGTTCAAATTATAGGAAATTTTATCATTCATTTGTACGTAGTTGAAGCTTACATAGAATTCACATTAAGACCTTTTACGAGAAACGAAAAATAAAATATGTGAAGTTGAATCTCAAGGGGCTAATTCACTCACGCGAAAACCCTTGCTCACTAAAGTTAATCCTGTGGAAGAATTTTTATAGGATATCTTGTTTGCATTTCAATATTTTTATTTTGTTTTATTCTATTTTTATTTTATTTTATTTTTTAATTAATTTTTATTTAATTGAATTAAATTTTAATTTTAATTTGATTAAATTAAATTTTTATTAAATTTTTATTTTATTTTATTTTATGTATTTTTAAATATAACTTATTATATTTAAATATAATAAGCTTTATAATTTATATAATTTATAAACATGTATTTAAATTGTATTTAATTTACTTATTCTTTATAGTTTTCTAAGTAATTATTAAGTATGAAGTATTTTCAAATGTATCTCAATCGTGTGCAGGGTATTTTGGAATTGTTATTCCGTTTGCAGTTGAAACAATATAAATAATTCTGCATTTGTTTCCGCGTAATATTCCTGATTAAAACCTCTTCAGTAAAGAAATAAATAATGTAACATAGTAAAAGGTGCCGACATGAAACCTCCCTGACTTTAAATGTTAATTGTAAAGAAATTATAAGTCCTAGAGATTTGAGGTTAGCGGTATTATGAATAGCAATACAATAAGTTTATTTTGCTGCATTTTCCCCCCAAAAAGTTCATTTTTGATGCATGCGCATTACTTATATGTCATGCAATTTCCATTTTTTTATGATTATTAATGAGAAGGAATGACAACAGTACAGTGGCGTATCCAGACTTATCATTTCGGAGGGGTTAAGATATAGTACAAGTTTTTTAAGTGGAATCATAAAAAAGTTAACTTTTCCGCTTTAAAGAGATTTTTATCATAGCAGGTATAAGAGATATTTATCATAGCATATATTATACAGAAATTGCTAAGATTGAATAGCATGGAACTGCAAAAAAAATCTTGTTTTAAGCAGGTTTTCGTCTTAATTAGTGAATTTTTTATGTCATGTAGAGATAGTTTGTATAAAGGAAACTTGACCGAAATAGTTATTTTGTGGTTTCTGCGAAATAATACCTTTTTAATGGAAATCTGCCTAAAATAAAATGTTATTATGCTCCCTATAAATTCTCCCTTAACAGATTTCATTGCATTTTGATAAACTTTCATAATCAAATTTTATGTTTTTTAAAAATTTCGAAAGGGGCTGCAGCCTCATCAGCTCACCCCCTGATTACGCCACTGCAACAGTACAGAAGAGAGCCAAGTGGCGAGATGTGCTATGGCTGAAACGAAACCATCGATTATTATAAAGAAATTTCGGAAGAAAGCACAACTGGGAAACACCTGACGTAAAAACAACTAACCCTTTGGGGACGAACGACCGGTATACGTACCGTATAAGATGCTCAGAATCCTTGATTATTCTCACCAGTTAATTTATATTGAAAATCGATGTGTGTTATCTAATGTTAGGTCAACTTAGTAATCTTCCTGCGAAGAAATAACCGCACACTCTTTTAATTGCTGTTTTAAATTACAGTAAATGTCAGATTCTTTGAACTGTTCATTTTCCAGTATATTGTTATTTCGAAAAGCTATTTCTAGTTACTAGTTAACCTTAGTTTAAATATTTATCACAACTAAGGACTTTAATTATATGCATGCATAACTTTTCGAGTTGCCGCCATAGTTGAAGTACTTAATATAATAGCATCGCACGAGCTTTTGTATGCCTTTGTTGTAGAAAAATGCCGCCTGCGATTTCAACCATGTGTTATATATGAGGAGCCCAGAAGCCAAGGGGTACAAGTGATAGAATTTAGATTTCGAGTAAATTGACTTCAAAGTTAAGCATCAATTGTAATTCAACGAACTGAGGTATGAAACTTTTGCTTACTTCTTAGTGATCTTTGAACTCTTATTTCAATAGCTGTTTTTAAAAAAGTGAAATACAGTTTTTCTCTTTATTTATAACAAAGCAATATTTATCGTCATTCGGCACTTGTACTCCTGGGCTTCCAAGCAATAATGAAAACTGTTTGGAAGCTAAAGGATAAAAGTACCAAATGAACACAAGAAAGGAAAAATTATTAAATAAAAAGTTGTATTAATGAAAAAATTAAGAACAATGTTGATACAAATAAGTGAAAGGACAAAATTTTGTTTTAATATAAATTCTGAAAAAGGAAAAATTATGAAATAAAAAAATGAATTTACGAAAAATTTATGAACAATGTTGATATAAATAAATAAAAGGAAAAACTTTTGTTCTAATATAAGTTTTAAAATTTTATTATAAGTTTAGAAACATTGTAATTTATATTTTTTAACACTTACCAACAAAGTTGAAAAGTGAATATGATTTTGGTTTGTCAGTCCGTCTATCCGCGCCCTGACTCTCGTAAATATATTCGGATCCCCTTGAAATTTTTGAGAATTATTCATTTTTACCTCAACACAAATCTATCGCAAATGACGTTTCTAACACGATTCGTTTATTTACACGGACAATCAAAAGTTTTCCATTACATTACAGTTTATGGGAAAAATCGTTTTAAATGAATTTGAAAGATGTTACACCTTGTCACATATTAAAATTTATATGCATTTACGAATTTCACTAAAATAAACATTCTATAAAATCTGAGGTGAAAAGAATAATTATTATTTATTTACAGGACCATACAAAAGATTTACATTACCTAAAGATAAAGAGGGAATTGTTTGCGACTTATTTTAATTATATTACAATTTTCACGTGTAATAAAATTCATATATATGGCTGAGGCTTAATATAAGTTATTTCGCACATAATACGAAGTACACAATATTTACAGGGACACAAAAAAGATTTCAAATAGTATATTCTATCCGAAGTACTGTATATATTATCAATGATGATTGATGGATGGACGAAATGCCATTTTAATTATGAATTGCCCTTTTAAGTTTCACTAAATTTATACATGTTATATGACATGCATAAATGCTATAGTTCATATACAAAGTTACACAAAAATACTCGTAAAGGTTACAGAATATGAGCGTACTTTACTTAAAGATTGCTTTTAAATAAGTCATGCATTTCTATGCTGAACTGCATTCAGTTTACTGAGAAATGCTGGATAAATATAGATAAAATGATATACAGGATCACGCACAAAATTGTATACATGGCCATCGATGGATGATAATTTCTGAAAATGTGATTTCAGTAGTCTTAAGTGTGTTTTAGTTTGAAGTAAATTTCAGCTAAATACTGGCATATAATAAAGGTTCAAGATAAACTACAAAATGGAAAAAGTATACAAGTATGCTTCCATCTATTAGTATAAACTGTTGAAAGGGAAATTTGAAACTATTATGTGTTTTCTTGCTAAACTTTCTTGCTTTTCCCATTATACAGTATATATCAACCGACTGATAAAACATAGGACTGCTCAAAAGGATCAGAATACATATTTGGCAATGGATAGTACCTCGTTATTAACCTGAATAGCAAAAATTTTTAAAGTTTTCAGAGAGTGTTGGAAAGTGTTCATAATCTATGCTTAATGCGCGCTTCTGCTATATAGACGTTAACTGACACAACTGTACTTATACCCCTTGGCCTCCACACGTTTCACTGTTTTGGGAAAGAGGTTAACAAACTGACCTCTATAACTCAGTACATAATGGAAAAATCACTCTCAACTCTTTACCTACAAATATATAAGCATATTTCCAGACAGCCTGTGCACTTAACTCAATTTTTTCAATTTTGTCACTTATACCCCTTGGCTTCTGGGCTCCTCATATATATTACGAATTAACTAAAATGGAAAGAAAAAAATATGTATGTTTGCAATTTACAAACATTGTAAAACTTTTCGTTATGTATGATGAACTCTCTAGTATACTCAATGATACAACAAAACTTGCATACTCAAGCAATGCTTGAAATTTCTTTTGCAGTCGAAACATTACATTTAGAGCAGAATTTGTAATTACAAAAATTGTAAAAATTATTTTTGCAACCTCAATGAATATAATATAGTATACGAGTTATCACTACTATCTATAAATTTATAGATGCATCGTATTTCCTTCCCAATAGTCAGAATTATGAAAATAATCGAGGTACACCAGCATGCCGGAAAATATGAATTTTCATTATTGAAGCGGATGAGTGGTTGATTTATTTTTAGTTTTTCTAACAACATTTTTCAATTTAAAGAAAAACATTAATACTTATTTTTTTTCTTTTTGTCTCTCTACCTCTCTATACGTCTTAATTAATATTTAAATGATTATTAGGTTTTATCTTAATATTAATTATATATATTCCACAACGAAAAAATGGGAATCTATATTATAAATAAATATTTTGCTTATAAGACGTTGTTGTATTAACAAAAACATTTAAAGTACATTAATTTTTTTTATTTACATGTTTCAATTCTTTTTAAATAAGTCATCTTCAGAATATAAATAGAAAATAAAATTACAAACGTAATGAACGTGAAAACTGGAATAAATAATTATTCGCATTTGTAATGACCGAAAGGTGGCGTTGTATAGACCTGATAATCGTTTGTTTACGTATTGCTGTTTGTTTCATGCTGTACTCGGTTGCTGTCATGTTATTTTGCCATGAGTAAGTCAAATGTACTTTTTTATGTTATAGATCTAAACTTTGTGTATAAAATTTTGATTTTAGATAATTTTAATACAAAGAATCCAACGTTGCATGCGTTATAGAACTATTTATTTATTTATTTATTATAGAACTGTTTATTTATTTATCGGCCTTTTAAACACTGATTTCAGCGGAAGATGCTCACGGTATCAGTTCTATTTCGTTTCAGACTTTGTCCGCGAGAGGGCGTCTATTTCATTTCAAACGCGAATTGAAATTAAATTAAATATACCACGCGCACATATAAATGAAATATATTTTTACTTTTTCGTTGTGGAATATATATTATTAATATTACGATATAGTTATTAATGGACGAAATCAAGACTTACTAGCGTTATTTTTCACATTGATATTAGGTTTTATTTATCTTATTATTATGCTATATTTTCATGTACAACGCTTCTTCTCCAGGATGAAGACATTAAGTTAATTAAATTATCACATAAAACTACTTTCTTGATATAAGGTAAGCACATATTTCTCTTTTTATATATTTAAATAATTATTATATTTTTCTTATTTTATATATAGTAAGAATACTTCTGTTCCTGTCCTAATTTACGAGATAATCTATTTTTTAATTGTAAATATTGGATGGATGCTCCGGAAGAGCTTTTTGTGAAATGATCTGTAACACATGAAACACGTTTTTATTCTCTTTATGTAAAAAAGAAAAAAAAACTAAATAACCAGAAAAGCGGTAAAAAATTCTATATCGCACTCTTCCATCCCAATAGTATACTCTCTGCTACTGAATACATCTAATGAATCACATTTCTCACTATTTTCTAACTTCTTCGTTTTTTCCGGCATGACGGGTTGCATTTTCAGAAAGAATCACGTTTTGAGCACCTTATCGCCAGAACAACGATTGGCGCGGAGATGAAGTCAATGCTACGCACCCTTTCTTGTTTGTGACGTCAAACGCCTAGCGAGCAAAGACTATAATATGAGGAAATGTTATTCCCCGTTGTTTACGATTAAAACATAGTTTAAAACTGACTTTTTTCAGATTAAAATGCTTTAAATTTCACAAAACATCTAAACATAGTATTTTTTTTCTCTCTCTCTCAATTCAAAAATATTATTTCCTCAATTCGCTATGTTCGAAAAAATTGAAAAGTTAATTAAAAACAGTAGTAAAGATTCGCTTGTAATAAATATAATTCTATTAATCATATGTTTTATGACACATTTGAACTTAGTTTATTTTGTGTTTGGCGATGCAACTAGCTGAACGTTCTCGCTTTCGCCAACTTGCCAAGGCTGGTGCTCAAAACGTGATTCTTTCTGAAAATGCTGCCGGGAAAGACCAGGAACTCAAATTTAAAAATATGGTCTCCCTCGAATTTTGCGGCATGCTGGCTAATGCGGTTAATACGGTATATACTGTCTAACGTATTTTCATTTCGGAACATAATGCTCAAGTACTGATACAGAATACCAAGCGGAATATTTAATTAATTTCTTTTGTGGGGGGGGGGGGGATTATAGAGTATTTATTGCTTGTTTTAAATTGCTTTATAAGTTCTTTAAATATAAAAAGAACGTAGTTCGAATATGTAACCGTAAATGTTATGTAACCATAAAAATCGGATGCAAGAAAGTGCAATATAAAATTCCTGTTTAAATTAATAATTGAAAGAAAAATAGAATTATGCTTTAATGAATTCATGAGAGTGAAATAATCGTTTTCACAAACTTTCGTAATGAAACATACTATATTATTGAAGAACAAAATATTAATAGGTATTATGCTTATTTATATGCTATAACTATAACTACGTAATGTTGAGAAATTATTACATTTTCAAAATACAAAGAAGAAAGAAAATAAAAAGAATATTGCCCAGTTAAACTGATGGCATTGAGCTCACAGGCTACGCATACTAATTGTACATTACAGCCTTGTATTTTTGTTAATTCCGTTCGAAAAAAAAAATTAAGAAGGGGAAACAGCTCTCCCCTTTCTCCTTTTTTATACTTAATCATTGAACTTCCAAAACTATCAAGTACATGCTTTATCATATTAAAAAATCTATATCCAAAATTCAGAGAAAATCGGATAATTCTTAATAAAAACCCCTTTAGCATTTATATAATTTAAGAGGAGTTATTCCCCTCTTTTATACTTAACCATTAAACTTCCAAAACTATTCAGAGATTTGAACAAAATCTGACAATTCTGATTGAAAAATCCATTTATGCAAGTTAAGGGGAGGGGCATTAGAACCCCCGTTCCCCCTGTTTATACTTATTCAATGAACACCTAATAACAGCCACGGACTCGCCTCATCAGAATGATCCTATATCTAAATTTTGAACGAAAACTGTTAATTCTGCATGAAAATCCCGTTTATATCAATTAAGGGGAGGGGCATGAGCCCCCCGTTCTTCCTGTTTATACTTATTCAATGAACACCAAATAACAGCCACGGTATCGCCTCATCCGAATGATCCTATATCTAAATTTTGAACGAAAACTTAATTCTGCATGAAAATCCCGTTTATATCAATTAAGGGGGGGGGGCATGAGTCCCCCGTTCCCCCTGTTTATACTTATTCAATGAACACATAATAACAGTCACGGAATCGCCTCATCAGAATGATCCTATATCTAAATTTTGGACAAAAACTGTTAATTCGGCATGAAAATCCCGTTTATATCAATTAAGGGGAGGGGCATGAGCCCCCCGTTCCCCCTGTTTATACTTATTCAATGAACACCTAATAACAGCCACGGTATCGCCTCATCCGAATGATCCTATATCTAAATTTTGAACGAAAACTGTTAATTCTGCATGAAAATCCCGTTTATATCAATTAAGGGGGGGGGGGGGCATGAGCTCCCCGTTTCCCCTGTTTATACTTATTCAATGAACACATAATAACAGTCACGGAATCGCCTCATCAGAATGATCCTATATCTAAATTTTGGTCAAAAACTGTTAATTCTGCATGAAAAACCCACTATACCCATTAAGGGGAGGGGCATGAGCCCCCCGTTCCCCTCTTATACATATCGAATGAACTCCAAAATCTAATCAGGGAAGCGCCTTATCAGGATATACCTATATACAAAATTTCAAGTGGATCCGATATTTTTATCATGAGTTATCGCGTTACGCACGAACATACGAACGTACATACAGAACGGATGGGCACATAAGCTCTCAGGCTATGATAGCCTGTGAGCTAAAAATGGAATAATGATTTATTATATATATTTTATCAAAATAAATTATATATTTGAACCTGTAAAAGCAAGCTAAAGACAATGTTTATTACCTTTTTAAATACTAATTTTCCGAAAATAGAGTACATTTATGTTAGCTTGATACAGGTGATGTATCGCCAAATACTGTTTCCATCGAAATTAATCATATTGTTTTAATTTCACTGAAAATATAAATCTTTAATCAATTTCATTTATAAAGCATAACTTTTGTTTAAAATACAAACAATTAATGTAAATATATTGCACAGAATTAAAATTCCTTTTCTTTCACTCATTTTCTTAAAAATACATAACAGCTATAATAATAATAATACCTAAGCATTTATTTCAACTTCAAACCATTATTACGAATTTAAACACGCAAAAAATAGCTGCTATTGAGGAAAAATATTATTAGCGAGATTTGAGCTCGAATAACATAAAAATATGGAAATAAAGTTTAATTTTCTAAGAATTTACTTAAAAATAAATAAATAAATAAAAATAAAAATTTTCATTGATTCATAGGCGAATGATGTCAAAGGCACATTAATACAACAGGAGATCAATGAATCAATCAGTGAAAAAATCAATGAGTGAAATTTTTCAAAATTTTTATCAAAGAATTTTTAAAAATGACGCATTGTTTACATTGGTAAAATTAATCACGATTTCTGAAATGGTTTTTCAACTGCACGATTCAGTATTATTATTGTTATTATTATTATTATTATTATTATTATTATTATTATTATTATTTGTGATTAGTTTTGTAGAAAAGTATGCCAAATAGATGTGAATTGAGGTAACAGATATTTATGTTTACACAGATAATTTTTTTCCATGCATATTTCAAATTGATATTAAGCCTAACATGTTTCCACCTTATCCTTGGCGGATGCGATATATAGATTCGCACCGGAATCGTTACACTGCCTTATACTATATTCAGATTTCTCTTTCCGCAGAAAAAAAATAAATACTGATACAAAGAAATAGCAGTGGCAAGTGGATTATCTCAAAATATGTTTACTGTTTACTTGTTAAATGTTTTATAAGTTATCAAAACATAGAAAAAACATAGTTAAATGCATACCAACAACGTAAGTATGAAAATAAAAGTAATTTTGTGTTTGAGTCGCAGGGAAAATTGTCAATAGTCAGCAAAATATGCGCGTTATTCCGGAAAAATTTAAAGACTTTTATGGAATCTAATATTTTTCCTCTCGAAAATTTATAGTAAAATACAGATACAAAGTAGCAACTGCTATAATTGTTAAAAGAAAAAACTTTATCTATCACAGAAAATTTATTGCTTGTTTAAAGTGCTGTATTAGTACTAAAAACGTAAAAAAAAAAAATTAGTTGCTTTAAACATCTGACAAAGCATAAATGTTATGTAACCATAAAAATCGGATGAAAGAAATCGTATTTTAAAACTCTCATTTAAAAAACATAATTAAAAGAGAAATAGAAATATACTTTAATGACTTCCTGCGAGTGAAATAATCGTTTTGTCAAACCGTATCGTTATGTATCATACTTTTTTTCTGGCTGCATAAAATATTTGACACGCTCATTAATACACGACAACATTAAACACACTGGCAATTTTTTAAATTACATTTGTAGTTGAAACAGCAATTAAAAGAAAGATTTTTTTAATCAAAGGAAGAGTGCAAAAGCTTTATATAAATTCCAAGGGGAACTTTCTTAGCGACAAAAAAAAAAAGCTCTACTCTTCTGTTTTGCAATTGCGTTGATTAGGCAGAAATTTTCTTCAACGTAAAAGCAGGGGCGGGCAGGAGAGGGCGCATAATAAACATAATATTACGAATGGTGCAAAATTTTTGTGCTAATTACTGCTAATGATGTTAGACATGATGATGAAGTAAACTCATTTAAATCCTGAAAATTATGATGTACAAAATTTTGTGCTTAGTATGTATATTTTCTGCTCCGTAGCAACTAACGTTAATTGCTTTGCAAAGACTCAAGTCTTCTAACGCTTTGAAATTATTTATGCGGAAGTGCTAAAAAACGCCTAATTTACACTCGGAACAAAACAAGACGTTATTTAACCTGGTATGTCAGAGTGTAAAGAAATGTCAAAAATGTATGGAAGGGAAAAAGTTAGCTTCACAAAAAGGAAAAAAAAAATATTTTAACTATATGAGAAGCGAAAAACTCTCGTTTGAATAAAATGCTGGGGCGTTTTTCATACGCGTAAGTGTTCTTCTCTAATTGGTCAGTTTGAAAAATATTACGCAGAAAAATTAAGCTCAGCAAAGTTTAATGCAAATTGCAGACGTGATAACAAGAAATTTGTTCTTTCTTCTAAATTAGAATTAAATTAGCAAGGATATAAACATTTCTTAATGTTTTATATATTTATAACGAAATTGTGATTCTGGGCAATTTTCAGAGAGAGTGAAAAAAAATAATAATAAAAGCAAAAAGCAGGACTTCTGCCTTTTTTTTTTCAGAAAAATTGTCGCACCCGATGAAGAAAAATAAATATTATTACGAGGATGAACTCGTCAAATTTCAACGCAAGAAAATGTTAAAGAAAGAACTATTTCATTAATTTATAACAAACTTACAAAACAAGATAAAATAAAAAAAATGCACTTTATATTGGTTAGCCTAGCTCTCAAACAAATATTATTCACACGAGGTGGAACCCCTTAAAATTTGACGAAAGAAAATTTTTAAGAAATTTTGATTGTAATAAATCAACAAAATCCATTACACTAAAAAATGCTCCTAATATTGGTCAGTCTAGCACTCAAACAAATATTATTTTAAGCTAAAATTAACAAAATACTATTTCTATAAAATTAATAAAATTTAACTTTAATTGCATATGTATCAGTAAATTATAATAAAGATCAGTTATTATGATGAAGTTATCGATTGCGGCTCTTATGTTTGGTATAAATGCGAATGAAATATATATATCTATATCTATATCTATATATATATATATATATATATATATATATTCCAAATTGAAACGGTCACAGACGATATATTTGCATCATAATTTCTATTTTGTTTTCCTATTTTAAGAGTAAAAGGAGTGATTCCGTTGCCACAATTACAAAATTGACACTAAAAATTATAAAAAAAATTAATATCTCAAAAATAAAATGAGATACAGCTTTTAAACAAATTACATTTAAAAATACAATTTTTCTCTACACATAGATGTAAAAAATTAAAATGTGCGATGTTTAGAAGTGTAAATTTTGTAAGCGAAAATTGCAAAATCGAAATTGCATGGGAAGGTGTTGCCATTTGCAAAATGACGTATGCGTTACGCACAGATACGTTTGGCCTTAATGATATTGATAAAGTTACTACTGTACAATAAAGTGACTCTATTTTTTTTTTTTTTTTTTGTAAAAATTTGCATTTAGTCAGTGTGCAATTTCAAATACGTTATTTTCAAAAGTGAAGCATTTCCACCTGTGAAAAATTTCAAAGCCGCTGTGGTGAAAATGTGACATACTTCTTACAAATATACTTAACTTTTGAAAATTTAAATACACATTTTTATCCACTTCACATTTTTATCCACTTGACTCCACTTTGATCCACCGAACAACTTCATTTTTACGATCTAGTATTGAATAATATAGAAAAGTATGCATAAAATGTCACATCGCAGAATAACACACAAACAACAGCAAAAGTCGATCCCATAAACTCGTTTCCCATAAAATTGTTTATTTAATTATTCACTTGGCTTCATTTTTTTTTCAGATTGATGTGATTACTTCAAAATGAATATAGTTTTTAAATGATGGCTCTATGATTTATCAAAAATCATTCATTTATATTTTTTCAAAGTAGAACGCATTTTAATTACATATTATTTTCAGGGTTTTTTTTTTTTTTTTTTGAAACACAACAACATCGGTTGGCAACAAAGAGATATAGTAATCAATTATTTTCGACTTATTTTCCCTTTACTTTCTTCAAAAATTGAGGACTTCAGTTGCCATTATTAAAGAAATTTCTTTAAAAGAAAAAGAAAAAATAACTTGTCAAAAATAAATTGAGATGCAATTTTTAAAGAAATTGCAGCTAAAAGTACTTTTCCCCCTACATGAAGGTGTAAAATTTGAAAATGTGCGGTGTCTAGAAGTTAAAAAAATTGTACTTGAGATTATCAATATTTAACCGTACCTCTACTGTATCTCTAGAATTGTTTCAATTTACCGTAAAGTTATGTAACAAGATGCTATTTTTTAGATACGATACTTTAATTACTGCCCGAGAAAAAAAGCATATTCCAGACTAAAATATTAGCGAATAATTACCATGCTGCAAAATGTAACAATAAAATGTATCATTATATGTAAATTTTCCATATCGTGCATTTAAATAAAAAATAAACATCAAATTACGTTGAAAATACATTCAAACATACTTATAAATAAATACGTAAAAACATATTAGACAATATTAAACCTCTCTGACTAATTAAGTACAAAGTAACACTCCAGATGAACGTCTTTTGAGATTGTTATGGTCGTTAAAATACTGAAATATGTTTAAAGGTCTATTCTCAAAGAAAACTGCTGAACAACTATAAAAAGTAATTTTCTTTTTAATTTTCATTTTAGTATTTTACCAATAAAATTTAAATAAAGTATTATAGAAAGGAAATAAAGTTTTACAAAAAAAAAATAAAACAAATCCGATATTTGTATTACATTTTATTATGCTAATTGTTTGAGAATCAGAAAATTGCAATGTGTTTAATTTAAACTGCGAAAGATGGCAGAAAGTTTTCCTGGTGTAGCAGAAACGTTTTCAAAAATCCAATGTAACAATATAGTAATCAACTATTTTGGAAATTTTTCCCATGTACTTCGGAATTGTTCAAGGTAAGGACCAATGAGAAATAACAGAAAACAATACGTTAACTAACTTTAATTTAATGTTTTTGAAATAAAAAGACGTTTTAGCTGACTAGAAATTTCAGGGAAAAAAAGCCTATATTTTTCTATTTCGTTAACCAATTTGTTTTTGAAAATCTCAATTGGTTATTTTTCTAATGAAAAATTCTAAAGAATTGCTCTCATAAAAAAATAACTTTCTTTCTAATTGTCATACTAATTTATTGCTGGAAAATTTAAAAAATACATTTATAGGGATAAAAAGATTTTGCCAAAATTAAATACAAATGTATTATTTTTATTCTATTTTATTCTATCCGTTGTTTCAGTATCAGAAAACTGCAATGCGTTTCATTCAGACTGACGATAATTTTACGATACCAGAATGATTCAAGAATCTTTAGTAACTACGAGATTATGATGAATTTTCGTAATCGTTTATTTTCATACCGTGAAACGTTTTTGAAATAACTCGCGGTACATAAATTATCTGTTATTTGCTACTTTACATTGACAAAGAAAAAAATATATGCGTAACAGGAAACAGTATGAAGAAAACAGGTATTTTGCTTTTTCAGAATTTAGTAAAAAATATCCCCCGATAATAATAATAATAATAATAATAATAATAAAAACATCATTTATAACACGCGTTTTTATTGGGTCTATGTCATTTAGCCGACAACCAAATCACCGACAAGACAATTAGCATACAGAAAAAAGTCGACAGGACGTTAAGCCGATAAGTATTTTTAGCAGACACGTACATTTAGTCGACAGGACATTTGGCCGAAATGTAAATTTAGCCGACAGGACATTTGGCCGAAACGTACATTTAGTCGACAGGACATTTGGCCGAACGTGCAATTAGTCGACATGGACACTTAGCCGACAGGTCAATTAGCCGACAAGACGATTAGCAGACAGGTCAATTAGCCGACAAGACGATTAGCCGACGGGACATTTAACCGACAGGTCAATTAGCCGACAAGACGATTAGCCGACAGGACATTTAGCCGACAAGACGATTAGCCGAAAAGACATTTAACCGACAGGTCAATTAGCCGACAGGACATTTAGCCGACAAGACGATTAGCCGACAGGTCATTTAGCCGACAGGTCAATGGACCGACAAAACGATTAGCCGACAAGTCAATTTGCCAACAAGCCGATTAGCCGACAGGTCAACTAGCCGACAAGCAGATTAGACGATATGTATTTGCAAAATTTTGTGCATTTATTAGTAAATTTTATTAGTAAGAATAGGACGATACCTATTTAATATCAGTAACCTCGATTATCCGGAACTATTTTTTTTCGGACTCTCGAAAAACAAAATTTGACGGATTTACACGTTTCAGATACTGGAGATTCTGAAAAACATATTTCCTTCTATAGTAAAAACTTTTTAAATTTTTTCCACAGCACTCGTGTTGCATATCTTTAGAAAGGTCTGAAACTGCCTTTTCCTATTATGGATGTCTTGTGTGTCCCCCTCCGCTCAGCCCCCCCTGGGGGGCACATTTTAAAATTTTACAACACCAGTCGTGTGACACATCATTTGAAAGGTCTACAACTGCTTATTCATATTATGAATGAATTGTGTGTCACCCCCCACTCTGACCCCCCCAGGGGGGGCACATTTTTAATTTCTTAACAACACCAGTCGTGTGACACATCATTTGAAAGATCTGCAACTGCTTATTCATATTATTGATGTCGTGTGTCACCCCCTACTCTGCCTTCCCAGGGAGGGGCACATTTTTAATTTCTTTACAACACCAGTCGTGTGACAGATCATTTGAAAGGTCTGCAACTGCTTATTCATATTATGGATGTTTTATTTGTCACTCCCCTCTGCCTCCCCATGGGAGGGCATATTTTAAAGTTCTTTGCAACACTAGTCCTGTGATACATCATTTAAAAGATCTGCAACTGCTTATTCATATTATGGATGTCTTGTGTGTCACCCCCCTCTGCCCCCCAGGGGGACACATTTTAAAGTTCTTTACAACACCAGTCGTGTGACACATCATTTGAAAGGTCTGCAACTGCTTATTCATATTATGGATGTCTTGTGTGTCACCTCTACTCTGCCCCCCCAGGGGGGTCACATTTTTAAATTCTTTACAACACCAGTCGTGTGACACATCATTTGAAAGGTCTGCAACTGCTTATTCATATTATGGATGTCTTGTGTGTCCCCTCCACTCTGCCCTCCCAGGGGGCACATTTTTAATTTCTTTACAACACCAGTCGTGTGACACATCATTTGAAAGGTCTGCAATTGCTTATTCATATTATGGATGTCTTGTGTTTCACCCCCCCCCTCTGCCCCCTAGGGGGGCACATTTTTAATTTCTTTACAACACCAGTCGTGTTACACATCATTTGAAAGGTCTGCAACTGCTTATTCATATTATGGATGTTTTGTGTATCAACCCCCCACTCTGCCTTCAGGGGGGCACATTTTTAATTTCTTTACAACACCAGTCGTGTGACACATCATTTGAAAGGTCTGCAACTGCTTATTCATACCATGTAGTATTGGCGAGCGTAGCAAGCGGGGTAGCCAACAACTTGGAATCGCGAAGCGATTACGGCGGTTACGGGGGTTGGCGAGCGTAACGAGCAGGGGTGGAGCCCCCTTAGTTTAGAAAAATAAATTGTCGTCCGTCTGTCTGTCTGTAAACGCTCAATCTCACAAACAAATGGAGATAGAGACTTAAAAGTTTGTATGTACTTAGTAAGTAAGAATAGGACGAAGCCTATTTAATATCAGTAACCTCTATTATTCGGAACTATTTTTTTCGAACTCTCGAAAAAAAAATTGACGGATTTACACGTTTCAGATACTAGAGATTCCGATAAACATATTAAAAAAAATTGCTGTCCGTCTGTCTGTCTGCCTGTAAACGCTCTAATCTCACGAACAAATGGAGATAGAGACTTAAAATTTTCTATGTACTTAGTACGTAAGTATAGGACGAAGCCAATTTAATATCAGTAACCTCGATTATTCGGAACTATTTTTTTCGGACTCTCGAAAAATTTTTTTTTGACGGATTTACTCGTTTCAAATACTGGAGATTCCGAAAAACATATTTTTAGAAAAAAAAATTGCCGTCCGTCTGTTTGTAAACGCTCTATTTCACAAACAAATGGAGATAGAGGCTTAAAATTTTGTATGTACTTAGTAAGTAAAAATAGTACAAAGCCTATTTAATATCAGTAACCTCGATTATCCGGAACTATTTTTTCGGACTCTTGAAAAATTCGTTCTGATGAAATGTATATAAAAAACCTCTATTGTTTGTTTTTTCTAATCGGAGGCGAAACTGAATTCTGCAATGGCAGAATCTACATCCAACTTGTTTTTTATTTTAATCACGTTTATTCTGTAGAGCTTTTCATGATATTTTGGCATCACTGACACTATCACGTCATCGAATTACGAGATGAAATTGTTGCCAAATTAAAGATAAAGTATTTTAAGGATGTTTTGGCATGTCTGCGCATTACCCTAGTATAAACCTTATTTCAGAGTAAAATTTATAATAAAAAAAGACGTCATAATGCACAATTCAAACCCAATAAATATAAAAAAAAGAAGTGATGATTTTTCCGGAACAGCAATGCTTTCTAGCTTTATTCCTTCCAACTTAACAGATTTTACTTCCTCTAAACCTAAACGTCATTCTTTTTAAAAATGCACAATTTGACGAAATTTTTTAGGCTATAAATAAAGTCTATTTAGAAACCACTATTGGCATTGGGAAAAGGTAGGTCCCAAAGTTAAACATTTAAGGCTTTTTTTTTTATGTATATATAGATATTTAATGCCGATGGAGGTTACTATAGTAATGGGTTGTTATTGCGTTTGCGCATATCCCTTTTTTTTTATCTCTATAAATTATCGATGCTAATCTCACAACTTATATTTTGTATTATTTATTTTGTCTTGTGTTTTTTTTCGATCGAACATCAAAATTAAACGTACCTGGAATTGGTGTTCCTACTGCTTTCGGCAGCATAACCCATGAGGCTTATTCTGCTCTGTTCTCGAAACTAACTTAGTGTGGTTTTCTTTCGACCCGAAATGAAATTAAAGTTATCAGGAACATCATTTACGTTATTATAGCAGTCGATTTAGTATTCCTACAATTTGATTTTAATCATGTAACTAGCAAAATTTACAGAAATTGTTTTATTTTTTAAAAGTAATAATAAAATAAATAATATATATATTGTTGCGTTACATGAAAATTAATATTTTTCGATTAAAACAAAATCAAACAATTTTACTGTCTTAAAAGTATTATGGACTCTTATTTATTAACACAAAGTTGCTGATCAAAATTTGTGGAATACAAATGTGGAATTATTCCTTCACCGAACTTTATTTTTTTTATGTCTTACTTCCAATAATTGATTTAAATTTAATGTAATATAATATTCTCTTCTAAATCATTTCAAATCAGCGCCGTGCGAAAAGAGGGGGGGGGGGGCGGCGCTCCGCGCACAGAAATTTAGGGTGCACCAAATTTATACTACCAGTGTCATTTTTTTTCAGTTTGTCCAAAGAAAAAGTTCGGGGGGAGAGGCTCCAAGTAGAGATTTTTTTCCCGGCGCAGTTTTCTCTACACATGCGTCTGTTTCCATTTACTGATTCTGCAAAGACTTTTATATTTATTTAGTTTTATGATATTTTTCAAGCTTGATACCTTATTGTGACAATAACAAGTGTATTTTTTTCCTGTGTACACATATATAAATAAAATAATAGCACAAAATTCTCGTGGGTCATTGTTTTTAAATTGCTGAATATATTCTTTGAAGAAATAAGTTTAAAAGTATTTTAGCATGCATGTTCAAGCGTATATCCTTGACAAATACAAATAAATCACGTAGGATTCTTTAATGTAGATAAGCTCTTAAATTTTATAAAATTCATAATATTATAACTCAGTACGTTTGGTAGTAAACGATTGGAAATTTTAAAATACAGCTTACACAAACACCTTGACAAACTTGAGAAGTACAGCTTAATTAACGAGAAGCCTAATTATCGCGACTTTAGACAAAGAATAAAAGATTTGAAATGGAAAAAAGCCAAAATTTTTTATTAATGACCATAAATGGCCCTTACCAATAGTAGTATATATAAAATCAATGTTTAGTTGGTAAGCAAATTATATGGGAAGAACGTCAAAAAAGGTCCCATTGGAATAGGATTATAATCAAGAAAACAGGGACTTTTAGGGAAGGAGAGAAGGGAGGAGAGAAGAGACTTTAATTGGTAACAAACTGGAAAAGTACAGTATAATAAAATAGTAAACCAAATAAACAGGCTCAAGGCTATTCATAGTAATTGTATAGTATGTTTTTATTTAAAAGATTAATTCTGCATGAAATACACATTTAATTAAATTGAAAGGTGATTAAAATCCCCAGCCCCGTTTCACTCTTTTAAACTTAACTAATGAATCTCAAAAACTAATCAGGGAAACTCCTTATGAGAATAAACATGTATATCAGTAAATCAAATAATTCTGCATAAAAATGCCATTTAGATAAAGAGTGGCGTAGCAAGCGTGGGCGAATGGAGCGGTCCGCCCCGGGTGTCACCCTCTAAGGGGTGACACCCAATCTTTTTTGGCGAATAAATATATATATATTTAATCTTATAAGATTTTGAAAACAAATTCTGAAATAAAATGAAAATTCTAGCGCACGACGCAATAGAATTAATTTTCTTTCCTTTGAGAATGTGAATTTTTTTCTAAATAAGATATGCACCCAAGAACAAAAATCAATCTATGTAACAAATGGGTAGGGAAAGCAAACTTTTAAAGAAAGAATTATTTTCTACATATAGACACCGCATTGATTTAAGCAAATTATGGGTCAAGTGATAAGCCGCTCCTGTGGTTTTTTTTTTTTTTTTTTTTTTTAATGTGGTTTTTATGGTCTTTTGTTGTAATAACACAGAATTGTGATTGAAAAAATATGACGGATGGAATGGGGGTGGGGGGGGATGACACCATTTACATCCGCCCCGGGTGTCACTCATTCTTGCTAAGCCACTGTAGATAAATTAAGAGGAGAGGGAGATTAGCTTCCCATTTCCATCCTTTATGCTTAACTAATGAACCTCCAGATCTAATGAAGGAAGCGCCTTATCAGAATAAACTGGTATAACAAGTATGAAGCGAATTGGATAATTCTGCGTAAAAAACATTTTTATAAAATTAAGGGTGTACTAGTCTACGCCCTTCCTTTCCTTTATACGTAACCAATAAATCCCTAAAGCTAATCAGGAATGTGTATTACGAGAACGAATCTATATACAAATTTCAAAGCTAATCGAATAATTCTGCATGAAAACCCCATTTATCTAAATACTCCTCCCGTTTTTTTTCTTTTATACTTAATGAACCCACAAAATTAACCTGGGAAGAGTCCTATCAGATTGAAACTATATCAAAATTTGAAGCGGATCGGATGATTCAGCATGAAAAACCCTTTTATCTAATTAAAAGGGCAGCCATAGTTCCACACTTTATACGTAGCTAATGAACCTCTAAAACTAAATAGGGAAGCAGAATGAATCAGATCAATCAGAATGAATCTACATAAAAAAATTGAAACAAATCGGATAATTCTGCAAGGAAATCCTTTTATCTAAATAAGACCCTCCCACGTGTCACCCCACCCCCTCCTTTATACTTAACCAATGAACCTGTTTCATAATTTTATTTTATGTTTAATATAAGGATAAAGGTTTCTATTAGGAATGCTAAATATATTTTGTACCTTTTGTTTTAATGCTAACAATTCTCTTACTTATTCTATTTTAGAATAATAATTAACTCTGCAAACACTATATTTGGTGTAAAGTTGCGAAATTTCAAATGAAGGAAACGTTTTTGTACATAGCTCCTTTTAAAAGTCTTAGGGGCTGTGCATATATAACATTGTCATATTAGGGGGGAGGGGGAACTTGAGCATGATATCGTAAGATTTCGTTAGAGGGGAGGGAGGTTGTCTTTTGTTATCGATATCATTTTTGTAAAATGGTCTTTCGTTCAAAAAGTATGCTGTATTTTTTAGTTCGTTAATTATTTTAATGAAAAAACAAAGATATCAAAATCACTAAATTATTATAAAATTATTTCATTCTAAAATATAGAATAATAATTTAATTTAGATAATTGGGTTTTTCATGCATAATTATCAGGTTTCATTCACATTTTAGATACAAGATCATTTTGATGAGGCGCCTCTATGATTTATTATTAATTTTGGGTGTTTATTGATTAAGTAGGGGGGGAATTCCTCCTTCCCAAAACGTACCTAATTATAGCCTAACCGAAATTTCACTGTAATAGAAACGTTACCCATACGTAAACTAACCATAACCTAATAGTAACTTAACTGTGAGTTAACCATAACCCATTTGTTACATAAAAGTTATTTAGCAGTGGCGTAACCATAACCTAATTCTAACGTATTGTGATATAACTGTAACCTAATTATAACCTAACCGGAACTTAATCGTAATCGAACCGTTACCTATACATAAACAAACAATAACTTAACAGGTAACGAAGCTGTAAAATCATTACGCTCGCCAATCCCCCGCGTAATCGCTTCGCGATTCCAAGTTGTACGCTAACCCTGCTTGCTGCCCTCGCCAATACCCGATGGTATGAATAAGCAGTTGCAGACCTTTCAACTGATGTGTCACACGACTGGTGTTGTAAAGAAATTAAAAATGTGCCCCCCTGGGGGGGGCAGAGTGGGGAATGGCACACAAGACATCCATAATATGAATAAGCAGTTGCAGACCTTTCAAATGATGTGTCACACGACTGGTGTTGTAAAGAAATTAAAAATGTACCCCCCTTTAGAGGCAGAGTGGGGGGTGACACACAAGACATCCGTAATATGAAAAGGCAGTTACACACCTTTCAAATGATGTGTCACAGGACTGATGTTGTAAAGAAATTAAAAAAGTGGGGGGTGACACACAAGACATCCATAATATGAATAAGCAGTTGCAGACCTTTCAAATGATGTGTCACACAGCTGGTGTTGTAAAGAAATTAAAAATATGCCCCCCTTGTGGGGGGGGGCAGAGTGGGGGGGGGACACACAAGACTTCCATAATATGAAAAGGCAGTTGCAGACGTTTCAAATGATGTGTCACACGACTGGTGTTGTAAAGAGATTAAAAATGTGCCCCTCCCTGGGGGGCAGAGTGGAGGGGGAGACACAAGACATCCATAATAGGAAAAGGCAGTTTCAGACCTTTCTAAAGATATGCAGCACGAGTGTTGTGGATAAAAATTTATAAGGTCCCCTTTGGGGGGGTTGAATTGGGGTGCGGCGCCCCAAACATGCATAATTGGAATGAGCAGTTACAGTTATTTTAAACTATAGGGGGGGGGCTCCGCCCCCCTGCTTGCTACGCTCGCTTAGCCCCCCGCGTAATCGCTTCGCGATTCCAAGTTGTAGGCTATCCCTGCTTGCTGCGCTCGCCAACACCCCATGGCATCGCTCCGCGATTCCGTTCGCTATTGCTTTGCAATCCCGGTTGGAATCGCTTGGCAATGCACAGACGGAGCCTTTTCCTAATTGGTCTATTCGACTCATGAAAGGAGTGGTTCACCCGGACGCGTTGTTTTCGGAAACCTTACACATCAGTATCATTCCAAGAGTAATTCCTTTTAAGGCAATTTTTTTACTATAGAAGGAAACGTAACCTATTTGTGGTGTAATTGCAACCAAATTGTAACCTATTACAACTTACCGGAACTTAACTGTTAACAAGCTGTTACTTATGTATAACCTAACTATAAACTATCAGTTACATAACTTTAAGCAAACCGAAACCTAATTGTTACTTAAAAATTATTTTACAGTGGAATAACGGTAACTTAATTGTAACATAACCGTGACTTAACCTTTATCAAATTATAACGCAACCGGAACTTAATTGTTATCAAACTGTTACCTATACATAACCTAATCATAACCTAATAGTAGCATAACTGCAAGCTAACCGTAAGCTAACCGTAACCTAATTGTTACCTAATATTAATATAACAGTGGCGTAACCATATCCTAAATGTAACGTGACCAGTACCCAACTATAGCCTAAATATAACCTAATATTGCAGTATAAGAATAATCTACCAGCAATCTAACCATAATCTAGTTTTAACCTAACCGTGACCAAATTTAATGCTTACTATTACCACCGTAACTGAATTGTAACCTATCCAAAACGGATCTATAAAATAACTATAATCTTGCCATGATCTAACTATAAACTAACTATAACCTAATTAATACCTATCGGTAATCTAATAGTAAATCGTTCTGTCGACAAATCGTCTTGTCGGTTAAATCGGTTAAATGTCCTGTCGGTAAATTGTCTTGTCGGTTAAATGTCCTGTCGGCTAAACGTCTTGTCGGCTAAATGTCCTGTCGGCAAATCGTCTTGTCGGTTAAATGTCCTGTCGGTTAAATGTCCTGTCGGCTAATCGTCCTGTCGGCTAATCGTCTTGTCGGCTAATCAACCTGTCGGTTAAATGTCCTGTCGGCTAATTGACCTGTCGGTTAAATGTCCTGTCGGCAATTTGTCTTGTCGGCTAAATGTCCTGTCGGCTAAATATTACGTTCGGCCAATTGCCTGTCGTCCAATTGTCTGTCTGCTAAATGTCCATTTCGGCCAAATGTCCTGTCGGCTAAATGTACGTTTCGGCCAAATGTCCCGTCGGCTAAATGTACGTTTCGGCTACATGTCATGTCGGCTAAATGTACGTGTCTGCTAAATGTACTTGTCGGCTAAACGTCCTGTCGACTATTTTCTGTATGCTAATTGTCTTGTCGGTGATTTGGTTGTCGGCTAAATGTCTGCGACCGGTTTTTATTTTATACAAAATGACCTGATTCCTATCGTCTGAAGAATTGCATATTTACGATTCAGTCTTTAAATACCATCTACAGAAATGTAGTATATAACGTCACTATCACAAAAAATACACAAATAAAAAAAAAGATTATCTAGGGATTTATTTACCTTCATTTTTTGTTATATTAATATAGATATTTAATACAGAAATCCTTGCTTTATAATTTTTAAAAATGGCATGAATTTTAATTACTTTTTTTTAGTTTCATGGAAAAATGACAACGAAAAGGTAGCATAGCCAACTATTTTCCGTCTATTTTTCATTTATTTTTTACAGAAATGGTGAAATTCAACTGGTAACTCCAAAGAAATAGTATTAAAAACTGTAAAATAGTAATAATAATAATAATATCTCAAAAAAAAAGAGAGAGAGAAAGAGAGAGAGATGCAGTTTAAAAAAATACAATTAATACAACAGTAAGAAAATTAAAAATGCGCGATGCGTTTTAAAAATTGCAGTAGATATTATCGATATTTAACTGCAATATGATATATCTGCTTTGCTTCATGGCTGGCATAAATAATATCTCAATGTATATGTCTGTCTGTGTGTCGGTAAACGTTCTATCTCTCGAACAAATTGAGATAGAGACTTGAAATTTGTCATGCACGTTGCATGGAATAATGAAAAAAAAATCCTATTTAATATCGGTAACCTCGATAACTTGGAACAATTTTTTCGGACTCTCGAAATATACGTTCTGGTGAAAGGTATATAAGAATTTTCAATTTTTTTTATTTTAAGGAGTGAATATAAAATACAATAAAAAATATAAATTTTGCATAAACAATAAAATTGATCGGATAATTAATTTTTGAGGTATTTGTAATCATGTTTTTGATATTCTTCGATTTTTTGTGGTCCTGTATTTCATTCAAATTTCAGTATAAAGATGTATTTTAATTGGAAATGAAACGCTTAATCCAATGCAGTAAACTGTTAAGTTAATATAATTATCCTTTTTGGTATTACTTGATTTTATTTTCATATTTTATAGCATGCGTACCCATGATAGATAAGTATTACGGTGACCATCAATGACTGGTTTTTAATAGTAACTAGAAAAAATTATTAATGTCAGATAAATATTTTGTTTATAATATGTCTCGCTCGTTATTTTAAGAAATTTTTTACCACAGCAAATATATAAGCTTCAATAGCAGCTTCATATAAGTCATCTTAAATCCGAAATAAATTTCAAGTACTTAAATTTTCCCTTCCGAAAAGAAAACTTTAACAGGTCACGTCCGACGAACGGCTTCGTCTGTTAAAGCGTTCACTCATTCAGCAGTTTTCGTTGAGAACTGACCAGTAGGCATATTTCAGGATTTTAACGGACATGACAACTTCAAAAGACATTCATTTGGGAGAGTTATTCAGTGCAATAATAACAGGCTTGTGCAACTAGACTTAAAAGTGTTACCGAGATATTATTCAGTTACTAAAATTAGATCAAAGATTCGTACTTTCTATCGTTCTTTCCGAGACATACATGTTTCATTCTAGGTGTTATAATAATGCATGAGAAAAGCATCCAAATTTGAGAACGGAGTATCAATGTCTGATTTTTCTCATATGCTACATCAAATTTCATTGAACCGAATCTGGAATATAACGAGTCCCTGAGTATAGTGAACAATTGAATTGTCGATTATCATAGCAGCTTTCATACAAAAACCATAAAAAGTACATACAACATTCATGCATTCATCAAGAGAGTTATTCCGTAGAATAATAACAGGTTTACGCAGCTAATATTTTGAGACTTAAGAGCATTACGAAGATATCATTCGGCCATTCAAATTAAATCAAAGATTTCAATTTTGTGTCGTTCTTTCCGAGGCACAAGTGTTTCCTTCTAGATGTTATAATAATGCATGAGAAAAATATCCAAATCTGAGAACGAAATATCAATGTCTGATTTTTCTCATATGCTACATCAAATTTCATTTGATGTAGCATTTTGATGTAGCAGCTAAATTTCATCAAATTTAAAATTTCACCGAATCTGGACTATAACGAGTCCCTGAGTATAGCGAACAATTTAATTGTCGATTATCATAGCAGCTTTCATACAAAAATCCTAAAAAGTACACGCAACTTTCATAGATACATCAAGAAAGTTATTCCGTAAAATAATAACAGGTTTGTGTAACTAACATTTTGAAACTTAAAAGTATTTCGAAAATATTATTCAGTCATTCAAATTAAATCAAAGATTCGAATTTTCTGTCATTCTTTCCGAGGCACAAGTGTTTCCTTCTAGGTGTTATAATAATGCATGAGAAAAATAACCAAATCTGAGAACTAAGCCAAGTATCAGTGTCTGATTTTTCTCGTATACTACATCAAATTTTATTACACTGAATTTGTGTTATAACGAGTCCCGGAGTAAAACGAGCAATTGCCGATTATGATAGCAGCTTGCATACAAAATACATTCACCAAGAGAGTTAATCCATAGAATAATAACAGGCTTGGGCAACTAGTATTCTGAATTATTAAAAGTATTATGAAGATATTATTCAGTCACTTAAAATTATATCAAAGTTCTTTCAAAAAGTTATGTTCCATGGTTACGAGTAAAACGGCTATGACAGGCAGACACAAGAGTGTTTTTATAATGTTTACATTTTTGCTTTTAAGTATAGAACGCTATTAAAAATATTCTCACTTTCTATAAATATTGTACAACACATTCGAATGTTATGCGCGTACATTACATTATACTACCTTTGTATCTAGTATATTATATTTTAGTTAATTTCATTAAATATAAAAATCTTATTCAAATTTCCATACATACAATTCAGGAAACCTTTGATAAATAATTATCACAAAGAATTTGATTACTGCTTTTAAAAGGCTTCTCAAAATATGTCTCTGTTTTTTTTTTTTTTTTTTTTTTTTTTTTTTTTTTTTATGTATTTTTTAAGCTAAAATTTCTTTTCAAAGTATTTTATTGCACAAAAAAAAGTTCTTTTCTCAATTTAGTTAAATATTAAATAAACAATATATAAGCAGATGAAGCAGAGTGTTTAGCACCAGAAATTTTATACAAGAGTTAAAATGTTCTTGTGCTAAAAGCATAGTTTAATATTCTTATATTGTACTGCGTCCAAATATCTACTTACTAGTGAAAAATGCTCCAAGGAGCAGTGCAAAAGCAGAATATGATTTTAATTGAGCATTAAAAAGTAATGGACAAGTGTTTCTGTTAATTACTGAGCATGAGGAAGGATAAGGGATCCCTTCTTGGCTACAAGTCACTTCAATGCCAACTTTGAAAAAATCATATTTGCGCTTTTTCCATACAAAAGAAATTTGCGGTTCTTTAGTAGAATTTTCCACCGTGCTTTAGATGTTAACCAGGGGTGTAGTCATAAAAATAACATAAGATATATGCTCTAAGCAGAGGGATATTCTAGAATGTGTATACTATAAGCTTTCTTGAAAAACAGAGGGTATATGGTGTTCTATTAAAAAGTCCAGAAGGTGTACGGCGTATAGCCTGTGCTACATCTCTGATGTTAACTGCACTGTTCACTCTGCACTATACTACAAATCAATTTTCTGTGCAATTATACACTTAGGGTATGCTTGGTGGCAGTGCATGAATGTGATACCTGCAGGAACTAGGTATCTGGCATTATGTCGCCTTCCTTTACATTTTTGTCTAATTAAGCTGCATCTTTACTGGTTACGTCTTTACACTATACATTTTTATATTAACTGCGACTGATTTGTTTTCACGGAAAAAGCGCAAATATGATTTTTTCAAAGTTGGCATTGAAGTGAGTTGTAGCCAAGAAGGGATCCCTTATCCTTCCTCATGCTCAGTAATTAACAGAAGCACTTGTCCATTACTTTTTAATGCTCAATTAAAATCATATTCTGCTTTTGCACTGCTCCTTGGAGCTTTTTTTACTAGTCCTTCTATTTTTCCATATTCCACAGGGATACTGCACAACTTGTTTTGTATTTTATATATGGAAAACAAAATCTTATTTGTATTGAAATTAAAAAATGCTACATACTCTAATACTCTGGTATTACAAATTAAAAAAAATTTTTAAACAGGTTTTTCTATATTAAAATTCTACGGTGGTTTTCAAAAAAAAAAAAAAAAAAAAAAAAAAAAAAAAAAAAAATCAGTTTTTTACTAAAGTGAATAAAATAATAAATCCTTTCAAAGAATAGATTTTTCATTCAAATATCCATTATTTTTGCCAAAAACAGGAACTTTTTTTATGCAAGAGTAAAGTTTGATACAAAAACCATGCTTCTTTTTTTTCTTAATCCGTATTTATTACGGACTTATTAAAAACGTACTCCACCGCTTTTATAGGAAACTATTGCTTTACTGTGTTATGGAGCATTCTCATTGGCCATAAAGAGACATTCTATAAAAGCTGTGGAGTGACTCTGCAACAAATGGGTCAAATTTTTAACAGTGCACTGTTAAAAATCTGCTGCATTTTGCTGCAACGCCCTCCACCACTTGTATATAATATCTCTATTCCAACCAATGAGAAAGCGCCATTTCACGGCCAAGTAACCGTTTTCTATACAAGCAGGGGAGTGCGTTGCAGCAAAATGCAGCAGATTTTTAACAGTGTGCATATCCTTGGCGCTATAGTTTACAGGAGTGGTACATTGTTCAAAATTTGAAACTTTTGCTGCATCGCCACTCCATCGCTTTGATAGAATATCTCTATTTTGATCGATGAGAATCCTCGATAATGCATTTAAGTAATCGTTTTCTACTTATCTACTATATCGTTTCCGTATATTTATTTTTTCAATCAGCACCAAGGTGCGCACTTTATTAGAAGACGCGCTCTATTAGAGGGCGCATTCTATTAGAATAAATACGGTATATACTTATAGTAAATACACTTTGTTAAAGTACAGGGCCCCAATATTTGACAGGTATGCCAGGCATTTTTGCCATTGATGCCATTGTGCTAAAAACAAAATATAAATAAATGAAAAAAAATGGATAAAATATAAATTTGGTATGGTGCAAAAAATTCCCTAATTTAAAATTAAAAATCAAATTTAACAGCCACCAGGGCTAGACACCGTGCATAATTATTCAGTAAATGATTCATTAACACTAGAACGCCCGGAAATTCTACTCAAGTTTGAAAATAATATTTCTCACCAGAATTTTTATTCAAAATTATTTAATTGACTTATTTAACGTAAATTTGCGTGGATTAGATTTAAATTATTTCAAGAAAATTTTTCTGGTTCGAATTGAAATTTAGTTACATGATTGGAGTGGAATCGACTCCATCCGGGCGTTCTAGTGTTAAAAAATGACAAAAATCAGCATGTCAAAAATTTCAAAAAAATTCATAATTCGTTAAAAAATTAAGTTAAAAATAAGAGAAAAAAAAAAGCATTCTGTATTTTTTTATGCTTAATCGAATGGTGTAACTGGTTTTTCTCTCCGATGATCACAAGTACCTTAGATTGATGACTGCCATTCTTTTATTTCATCTTGTAAAAAAACTGTTTAACGTAAAGCTATGAATTTTTGCAGGATTAATTAGCATCGCAAAATCTTTAAAATAAACTTTACCGCAACATTCTATCTGCAATAGAACGTTAGATATACCCATTTATGACCAAGTTTGGAAAATACGCAATTTCAGAAAAACCACCCAGCGAAATAACGTTTTCTCGATGACTACCTCGGGATAAAAAGTTTGTCTTTTGTTTAAAAAAAAAAAATTAAGTTTTTATCTTCAGTAGTTTTTGAGAAAAGTGCTGGGACACAAAATTTTTGTCATATTTTCAGAATACTCTACAGTACACCTACAGTATGCCATAAAAAAAAAAATAATTTTTGTGCTATGTTGTGCGTCTTGGTCAGACGAACATTTAAAAAAAAAATCATCAAAATTGGATAAGTATTTAGTTAGTTATTGCAAAAAGAAAAATTGAAAAATCCGTGTGCACCATCGCTCAATCATATTATTGTAGCGCGCTGCCGCGCCCACAATGATAATAAAATCTGAGTGGAGAAATGTGTAGGGAACAAATTCGGGACGAGCTATTCGCGTTTGCGAATCGACCGTAGTTAAACGCCATGTTAGGCTTAATGGAAAACATTTGTTAACATACAACAGCTGAATGATAATTTCTTCTGTTTGAAATAATGTTTGTCGAGCATATTTCCTTATAAAACATGTACATCCAATTACACTATATTAAGTTCCAATTTAAAATTAAACTACTATAAATAAAATAATTTATGCGAAAGTTTCACCGTTGCCATTAAAAAGAATTAAAGGAAAGAAATTCCAAATTTAGAAGCAGATGAACGACTCGAGAATTACTTGATTCATTAAAATAATAATAATAATAATAATAATAATAATAATAATAATAATATCAAATTAGGCTTTTAAAATATTTATAAAAATGTATTTAAAGCTTTAAATATATTTTTATATAACATTTTTCACTTTTCGTTTACATTTTAAGTTTGCAGCATTTCAAAAAATAAATAAGTAAATGATTCTCTCAAGTCAACAGTTTTTTCATCGATTATGCTCTGTGGGTTGATTTCAATTTTTGTTGTGGCTCCATCTATCGGAATCAATATAAATAAAGAATTTTTTTCTAAGTTAAAATAAAGTTTAAAAAAATAGGTAAATAATAAAAATTGTAATAATGTGACTAGATATCTTTCTTAAACATTTCCGTTACATAACTTTAACATACCATTCAATAGGTATAAATAAATGGACTATTTTAATTAGGATTTCTTTGGTATAATTTAAATTTAGTTATATTATTCAAGATGTTTACATTTATAGGCTTAACTTTTTTAAATTTTGTTTTTTATAAAATAAATTATTTATTTCTTCAACGTGTAATGGATATATGAGATGTTATCAAGACTGCGTTAAGAACAGTGGAAATTATTTTTCTACATACTGTTATTAAATTATAATTTTGCTTTTATTTTCGGAATTAGTATATTCAAAAATTACTACGCTAAAACTTAAATTTTTATCTGTTTTGAAGTAACTAGTATACGTAATGCATAATTGCACATTCAATGCATTTTAATGACATTTGATAAGAAATAATTTTCGTTTACAATGCAAGCACATTTCAAATGGATATAAGCTAAGCTTTTAAAAATTGGTATAATTAAATTATAATTTTACGAAATAAGTAGTAATAACGATTTTAGTTTTCACTAATATGAAATAAATTTTTAAAAATTGATTTTAATCTAAATCAGTGCTTCTTGCTTCTTCATATTTTTTTAAGAGAAACAACAATTTTACCAATATTTTCTTTTGTAACTGCTGCTGAATGGCGCCACATCCATATTTAAAAATAAAGCGTACAGTTTCATTAATCGATGAACTAGGAATCTATCTTATACCCTTCCTATATACAGGGTGAGTCATAAATATCGAAACAATAGGCTATCTTCTTAAATATTGCCCCTAGACTATACTTGCAATTGCAAAAATTCATAAAAAAAAGTTAATTTCTGATAAGATAAGTTGCAATTCCATAGAAGATCTATTTGAAAAAAATACTAAAATTAAATTTTTATACGGCCCCTGTAGGATGAAAATTCCAATCAGAAAAACAATTTCCTTATCATGTCCTGAATAATACACAAAAAGTTGCATCTCCTTATCTTCAAAACTCGCAAAGTAATAGCCGTTTAAATAATTCATCAGGTTTTAAGGGATTTGACACAAACTGAAATGCTGGCAATTCAAAAAAACAATGTTACTTTAACAGTTCCAGGAAACATGTAAAAAAATCTAACTTTTGTGTTAGAATTTTGATTTTTTTTCTTTTTTTGTGATGTTTAGTCATATAATTTGCTAAGAAAATCACATCATGACATCCTAAAATTTATAAATATATAAAAATTTTATATGGTTATACTGGTTTAAATGGAATAATTAAAAATCGTAACTCGAAACATTATATATCGGATTTCAATGTATTTCCATTTAATTAAAGATGAAAATCTGATTTTAGTTTTGTTCCAGGGTTTTCGTTTTTCAATATTAATTTTAAAACTATTCAAAATATTTATTTAAAAAATAATATAACTTTTAAAAAATCTTATTTTCAAAAGTAAATATTTTTTCAAATTTGCCGAAACGAAACTACTGTAAAATAATCAAAATTGCACATGTTTCAACTTTGTCCTTTTTTTTCTTTAACAATTCTTAACCTTTAATAATTTAAAGACAAGAAATAGTGGGGAAAAATTTATTATGCAGAAAAACGAAGAGTAATGTTTAAATGTCCGTCAGTTATTTAAAAGAATGCTTTTTCAAAGATGCATATTAAGTCTTTTTTTTAAAAAATTAGGTCTCACAACTTCAACCTTTCGTCGAGAGGCTGTTAAAAAATCTGTATTCTGAGCCCAGGCCGGGCCAGGATCGAGCCTTTACTTTTTTCTGAAAACTCGCCTGGAAGGCCCAACATATTTTTCATACAGGAGGGGATTGCTTCCTTCTTCCTGCACTGGACGAAATTTTCAATACCGGTCTCAAAAAATCCGTATTAAAATCACTGTTTCTGACTGACCTAATACGTGCATAAAATAAGTAAAATTTGGTTCAATCAATTTTTTTACGAAAATTACACAGATTTTAAAATCATTTTCATTTTATAACCATTTAAAATTTATTTTTTTTAAGCTAAAATGTTAAATACAATAAAACAAGTGAAAATCATCTGCCTATGACGAAATTTTGTCTTAAACGGAAAATGTGCTGATCCATGCAAAATAAATACAATGATACCTGAGAAAAAAATAAACTCCATTTACACCTCCTAGGAAGGACATTTATCTATAACGGCTTTTTCTTTCCTATGTGATTCCGTCTTAAAAGGTTTTACTGTAAAACATTTTGCAAAATCTCCAATGGTGGGATATGGATTAATGATATTAAAATATAAGTGAAACATTTACATATAAATAGAGTTTCATTGATAAAATAAATATGTCACAGCCTTTGGCACTTCTTTAATAATAAAAAGTAGAAATATAAAAAACGAAAAGCTATAAAAAGTATTTTTTGTCAGAACTCCTCCATACCAAACATTTTTTAACCTCACCGAAGTAAAAAAAACCATGTAGAAATGCGAGAGAGAACGACTGAGCTGGGCTATAATTTAAACTTTTTTGGAGGCCGGTTTCGGGTTATTATTTTAAAACTTTTCCAGGCTGGGCCGAACTTTTCTCCCTATGGATCGGTTTGGGACCGGAACTCGATATTTCGATCCATGTAGACCTCCAATGCAGACTACCGATATATTTTGAAAACAAGTTTAGATGTAAATCAATATGCTGCTTTATTATGTCCAAAAAAAGAGCCACTGGCTTTAATCGACATTTAATAATGGGCAATATGTGGACGATCCCTCATTTGCTTTCAAAATTAGTCAAAAACCCTTCATTTACAGGGATGGTTAAGTGGTGTAAGTAAAGAATTTTGGATTTTAATATCTCTGTTAGATTTTTAGATATCGAGTTGAAAATTGTTATTCAATTTAGGAATGCATAAGGAATAATTTCCTAATTGGGAATTCTGCCCTACAGGTGCCGTATAAAAAATTAATTTTCGTATTTTTTCAAATGGACCCCCCATAGAGTTGCAACTTATATAAGAAATTTCACCTTTTTTATGGATTTTTGCAAACTGGAAGTATGGGTCTAGGGGCAATATTTAAGAAGATAGCGTATTGTTTCGATATTTATGACTCACCCTGTATATCACTAAAATCGCCTCCATGTCATTGCTTTTTATAAAAATAATGCATTTTAAAATAAAAAATAAAATATATATTTAATTTTAATGTTTTGTAAAACCTTCAAATATTGTATTTTACTTTGCTAATTTATTATTATTGTTGTTATAAATACTGATGTTTGTTTTGCCTAAATGTGGAGAAATTGAATAAATGTTGAGAAATTGAATTTCAGATTTTAAATATCAAGTAAGAAAAAAAAAACTTATTAGTTGTATTGCTATTTTTAAAATATGCTTTTCTACAATGTAAACTATTCAATAATAAAATCTTCATTCTATTTGTATGAAGTCTAATGAAAATAAAACGCAGGTCGAAGTTCCGTCAGTTTTGATGGGGGGTTATATGCTAGTCTACATAATAGTCAGTTGAGTAAGTTTATCGCACCTTTGCTACTAAAGAATCACAATTCAGAAATTAGGCTATTTGAGTTATGGCTGCCCTTCTATGTGGTTTTCATTCCACTAACAATCATGTAAAATAGAACATAGTGCATTAAAATCCAACAACCTGGTAGCAGTTGTTTTTGCAACATGTCCATTGAGCCTACCACAACCATAAACATTTTTTTCCCATTTCCTGAAAAACGAAATTTTTTGAGTTATAACACTTTTGTAGCTAAGTTGCGTTATGATAAGCCAATTTTAAATAGCTGCCTAATTTTAAGTGATGAAATTCAATATATTGCACACAAACATTCCATTTGCCCTATTCAATTGTACTGTAACCACAAATATTGTAAATCAAGGAGTTTTTTAACTTTTGCAATTATTTTGAATATTTTTTTGACATTACCCAAAAGTTTTAATTTTATAATAATCCAAGAGCGTCCTAATGCGTCTCACATTTCGAACGCGCTTCTTGCCGGTCTTGTGTATATGTATGCATAATTACATATGTGTACTGTGTATATGCATGTGTATACATATAAACATTTATATATGTATACATAAATTAATGTCTGTATCTATCTATCACCATCAACCTTTGAAGACACAAAAAATACACAATATAAATTCAGATACATTATATAACTAGCAATACAAACATATTCATGGAAAAAAACAATCAATTATATTATAAAGCAATTTATATATAGAAAAGACTCGTGACCATTTACGGATGCCTTCAGAGTTAGTCTCTGATTTAGGAAATTTACGATTGGTGATAATTGTCTTTTTTCAAAAACTCATTGTTTCGTAATATATTAAAATTGATTATTGATAGTTTCAATATAGGAAACAATTCATGGGGAAAATCAATTATATTATAAAGCAATATACATATTGAAAAGACACGTGACTATTTATGGAAATCTTCGTAGTTAATCTCTGATTTAGAAAATTTATGATTGATGATAATTGTCTTTTTTTCACTGTTTCGTAATATATTAAAATCGATTATTGATAGTTTCAATATAGGAAACAATTCATGAATAAAAACAATCAATTATATTATAAAGCAATGTACATAGTGAAACTCGTGATCATTTATGAAACCCTTCGGACATAGAGTCTGATTTAGAAAATTGGAGCCTTAGAGTCAGAACTTATCGGGGATACCTAAATACAAAATGTCGTATTTTTGCATTTACATATTGATATCATGAATAATAACTTTGAATAACATACATAGAAAATCCAGAAAATGGGTCCGATATTTATCTCTACAGAATAACTAATATCAGGGATGAAAGCACTGCGGTACCGTCACAGTGTTTTAATTGCTTCCACTACATTTTAATAGTATTTAAAACCTCATTTAATAACAGTATTTCTAATATTTTATATGTTTAAAAAAATGCTACTATAATTTAGTAGTGAGAATCGCACCGCTTTGGCGCAGTGTTACCTTTCCTGTTAGTATCCAAACTGTTAATTTTAGAAATAATATATTCTCAATACCAAATATATTTCAAATATGATTATCCATTATGTTAGAAGCCATGCAAGTGAAAGTAATCATTTTTGTAAAAGTTCTCTCACAGAAAACACAAAGAAGAAACCAATACTTTTTCAAGGAAAACATATCATGTTATGATATTTTTTTAATTTCATATATTTGTATTTTTTCTGATATTAAAATCAACTTTCTTGTATCTGATTATTCTTTTCTAGAAAGTTTTACTGAATATATGGAAAGGGAGGTGGGGGATTTTTAAACAACCGAATAATAATTTTTTTAGTACATTTTGAATTTAAACTTTCAATTGATGATACATGACTTCTTTACTCATTAGACAAAAGTCCCTACTATTGTGCATACTGTATTTAATGGAAAACTAGGCCCGGTTTCTGGGGTTTCAAAAAATATTATTTACAATTTTGTAATCTGCAGGTTTTTTAGCTTCATTTTAAATATATTATATCATATTAAATTAAATAATATATGATTTAACTACTGATAATATATATTTCTTTTAAATAATTAAAAAAATTATGATATTCAAAAGCAATCCGTGTAAATTAATTTATGTTTTAGGTATTTCGGGTGTTTCAAATAGCTTTAATTAATGTAATGGTTCAAAAAGCTTTAATTCACTCCAGCACTATTGTTGGCATCATATTAGATACAGTTTATTATTCAGTGTGATAAATATTAATACAAATCTACCGTAATTTCCCGCGTATAATCCGCAGATGAAATAATCCTTTTTTGACTCAGAAAATCTAAAAAATAAAATTTAACTTTGTAGATAACAGAAAATATTTGGCGTCAAGTACTAAACAAAATTTCTGGGTCTAAATAGAATTGTTTGATCCGCGGATTACCCACAAGAAATTACGGTAATTAGCAGTCTTATAAGAGCATTTTGTAATTAATTAGTTTATGAATTACGTCATCTTTAGCATATTGTATCGTATGCAAACGGTAAGCACAAATAGGACAAGTCGAAATAACTTAAATTACAAGTACCTTTTTGTAGTTTTGACCCATATAAAATACCACTACACAGGTTTTTATATTTCAAAAGTATGAACGATATTTTAGTATTGCTCTTGAATGAAAATATCAAGCTTCTTAAGTCATTCCCCGCACAGTTTTCTTTCTAAAAATAAATGGTTAGATCAATAGAAATATTTTTATTGAAAACTATAATGATTATATTTAAATTTTCTTTTGTGAAATTGCGCTTGAAATTATTGAATATTTGTGAATTATCACTTGCATACTAAGCGTAGAACTAACATGGTGAAAAATATCCACGCCGGTGAATGTTCATCTGTGTATTTACTGCTATATGCCAACATATAGCAGTGAAAAATGCCAAGCTGGGCATCGTCCTCGTACCTTAAATGGTAGAGCGCTATTCCAAGAGTTTCGGATTCTATTCCCGGCTTGGACATTTTTCACAATGTTGGTTCTACGCTTTGTAAGCAAGTGATAATTCCCATATTAAATATTCAATAATTTCAAGCGTAATTTCACAGCTGAAAATTTAAATATGTGTTCACCGATGCTGGGTTTGTGGAAACTGGGTTTGTGTCGCAAGATTGTGTGCTCCTGAAGACTTCAATCTAGTGCTGCAGTGCAGCCTTACCAACAAACACTTTCGCAATGTTGGTTCTACGCTTAGTAAGCAAATGATAATTCACGTATTAAATATTCTAGAATGACTGTTTTTGTTTTTGGTTACTTTAATTAAATCTGTCAGTCGGAAATTTTTATATTAAAAGAAAATAGTAAAATTATTGTTTTTCGACATTTTGCAAAACATGCAACAGGATTATACATCCTAATTTCTTTTAAAATTTTAAAATTTGAATTATGCATTTTTTTATTATTTATAAATAAGTAAAGCCATTTTTTTACAATTTTGTGAATATTGTGAACTATTTATCATAAACTATTAGTATGTCTCCAAATTTTTAATAAATGGTTATTGTTGCAGGAAAATTGTTAATTTGGCAGAGAAATATGCTATTCTCTGAATTGGTCAAAAAGATGCTTTTCATAGAAGAGACATGTTTAAATGCTTATTTCATTTTTAATGTTTATATTGATAACTTAAGGCAGAGGTGCAGTATTTTGTACCATTTTTTTTTCTCGCGTAATGTTGCTTTCCTGATTCATGAAACAGTTAAATCTCTAAAAAAAAAATAGATTGTTAAAATTATTATTTTGTAATTTAATTCTTCTGATGCACGTGTGAACTTATTGTGAAATAACTTTAAAATATTGCTTTCAAAAACTGTCGTTTTTTTTTCAAATAAAATAACAATAGAAATCTTATGTATATATATTTAAAACTTTATAGAAAAGAAATATCAAATATGATTATTTTTTTAACAAAATTTACTGAATTCACATTACATGAGAGTGAAATATAAATTAGTAAGCCAATAAAAAAGCTTAATATTTTTTTTTTTTTTCAAAAACATCCACGCGTGTATGATTTTATTTTCTAATTCTTGTGACTCTGTCAAAGGAGATGTAGCAACATTTCTTCTGCTTAATTCTGGTAAAATCTGAAACAAAAAGAGATTGTAAGGTAAATAAGGTAAAGCTTTTTTTAATTTCTTTTTGAAGTACTTTATCATTCTAAGTTATATTAAATGATAGTGGTATACTTCGTACAAGAAAAAAGTTTAAAATCTGAATAGAAAAAAATACAATAATACAGCTATAAATGGAAAAAAGGTTTTAAAAAAAGTCAAATTTGCATAAAAGAAATTGAGAGGTTAAATGATATGCGATTGTGAATTATTTAAAATGGCTGAAGTATATGAAAGTAAGATTGAGAAATTGCTTAAGATTGAAAATCTTACGCAATTGTCTTTCTTAAATCTTTGTTAAAAAAAAAAAAAACTCTCCTAAAATAAGTATATATCTTTACCCTCTTTGTTGGTATCTTTAAAAGTGCCACATTGAACTCGTATTATTTCCAGTTATTGAAATGTTTATAAAAGTCTAAAAAATAGTGGCATCTTAGTATGAGCTATATTCGAGTATCAAGGTGAATATATATACATATACATGTATATAATAGCCAACATTAAATTACATCGGAACAATTGGAGAACAAAAATCGGTTAAGCAAGAAATAATTATAGATATTGGTTCTTATGTTACTGAAATTTGTTTGAATGTACTATAATGAGGAAAAGACAAATATATTCATGATTTGACTGGGAAATAATACTTTTTAAACCACTATTTAATTTATTCAGTAATTGTCGCTATAAGATTGTGAAATCTCGTTCTAGCGTTTTTGACTCCAATCGAATAGAATTATTGGAATGAGATTGAAAATGGAAATTTGACTCAACCGGAACATCAAATGTTGGAGTAAGATTTCACCATCTTATGGTAGCAGCTACTGAGCATCAAAATTTGATTCAAACTACGACAAAATTTTTAACAGTGAATGTAGAGTAGCTTAATGAGAAAACATTAATATATTTTTTAATGTGCATCTAGTGATGCATCGATTCGTTAAGAATCTTTAAGGAATATTGCAATTAGAAAAAAGTTACGTTTTACAATTATTTTTAAGCTGTGAATTGTGACATAGAACTTTGATTCTCATTTTCTAGAAAACAAAATATCCTAATTATTTCATCTCTGTTTACTAAAATACGAAAGTTGCATGATAAGTATCTCGAGTGGTCTCGAGAAGAAAAACATATTTTTATGACAAATATATATTTTATTTTTCAACATAATCTCCTTTCAAGCGATTCAATAGATTATCCTTGTGAATAGTTTTGTTAGTAAATTTACACCCTCTAAAAAATACAATTTCTCCAACTTCTTAAAATAGGCGTTTATTTTAGCAATAATTTCATCGTTAAAACTAACTTTTTTTCCATTGAGCCATATTTATATATTTGAAAACAAAAAATATTCGGCAGAGGTAAAAATCTATCAAATATGGTGAATGCAAAACAATTCATATCGTGATTCATAGAATTTTGTCAAGGCGATGACACAGGAGTGCACGCATGCAATGTCCTGATGAAAGATAATTTTTATCTTCACCAAATACTGACATTTTTCTTTCAAAAAATGGTTGAAACGATCCAATAAGTTCACCTAAAAATCTCCAGTATTTTAATTAAAATTCACTAAAATCACCGACAATACAAATAACTGAATTAAAAACATAAAAGGATTAAAACAATTTTATAAAACTTTTAGAATTCTTCCTAAATCCCTCATCAGTTATTTCAACGTATAAATCAATCAGGTTTTAAAAAACCAGCAAATAGAAAACATCAGAACAAATTGCCAAAAAAGAAAAGAAAATTATAGTTGAATGCGAAGCAAATACTCACTTGGTATCGATGCAGCTTCATTAATTGCGAATGCATTTGTTTTCGAGAACCAGGCTTCCAAAAAGACACGGCTCACGTAATTCCTACAGTTGGATTTAATTAAGAAGAAATTTTGTAAATCTCCATTTTTTTTAAATTTTTTTTTTAAGGTAGTTGACGAGAATTATACCACATGCATTTCAAAACACTGCAACATTGCAGCCATGATTTTGTTTGTAGATACAAGGTCGAGCAAAAAGTCCTGAGGAAATTATAAAAGTTACATTGCTATGCGCAAATTAGCAGCAAAAGCAACACGGATTATTCTACAAATTAGAACAAAGTACATGACAGTACACGACTTTCTGCCATCGTTCTGCCAGATTCCGGATTTACCGGAAGTACCATGGTGGCTTCTTGGAATAAAAAATCTCTCGACATGCTTCATCAACTTCATTCTTTCCGAATCGCAAACCTTTTCTCCAATTATGCCGGATCGGCAGATACAAATCATACTGTTCAATAGGTGTTTTGGAGCCGAAATTCCTGACCTTCTATAGTTATACCACTAGTACTCCTATATACAAACAAATTATGATACTATTAAATAAATTTTCCCAGACCTTCTTGGTCAACCTAATAAAATTCTACAATTCCTAATGTCACATCGGAATTCCCCGATGAATTCCTTATAGAGTGTATCAGTGTTTTTGCTATAAATAAATAATTCGCTGAGTGACTAGTTTAGTACAATTATTAAGCTTTTAATCGTACATAGGTACTTATCTTCTCTTGGCATGGATGTAATACAATCGTCAGCAGTTTTTTTGCATTTGTATTAATTAACTTTCTATTTTCTGACTGTAAGACTAATTTACATTTAAAGAACAATGGGATGGCTCAGAAATTTGCTTTAACAAAGGGAAATAACATATCGGAATACATAAACTAATTCATTGGTTTTTAAAATAGATTACCCATTCATATATTATTAGCTGACAAAATTCCTTATTATTTATAAAATTTAAAAGTAATTTTTTTCAGCATAAAAATAAAAATTTACTACTTAAAAAATAATTAATATAGTTTAATGATGTTAAAAATCAAGTACTTTGGGCTATGTACTCAGCCATCATTAGGATTTCAGATTTCAACAGGCAAACACTACGTTAAACCTTCACAACTGGGTTTTACTTTAGGCACAATAGAGAAAATTATATTAAGTACATGACATCCCTTTTTATCCCACTTAGATATATTACACTAAACTACAGTTTGAATTTATATTTTCCATTTAAAAAAGAAATAAAAATATGCTTTATTAATGATTTTTTTCATGTATTTAAAGAAGATCTAGGTGAAATATGCAAAAGCATGTGCACATGATGCAGCTGCATATAATCTGGACTGTACTAATAAATCCATTCCAGTTTTAGGATGTCAACATCCCTTTTTCTATGTACATACAAAACTCGCAACAATGAATAAGGTTTAATGTGAAAGATTTTTGAACAGGTTTCTGACATAGTACGTTCAAATTCCGTCGAAAAACGTCGTTTGATTAAAAACTGAAGCTGATTAAAATTAATGAAAACAGTGTGTCAGAAAATAATCTCGGAAATTGCCGTTCAAAACCCCGAGCAGGTGCAATGGTTTAAATAAAAACTACAGAAATGTTAAAAATTAAGAAGATTACTTTTTAGGAATTTTTTCTTTCTTTCTTTCTTTTTTGTAAATACTTTATATTATTTAAATAAATTGTTACTTTATGTATAAAAATAAATCGAAAATAAGTGTTAAGCATTTATGAAGAGTTTCTCTTATAAATATACAATAAAGTAATATTTGTTATGAAATTACGCGAATTAAAATTCAATAGATTTACATAGAAAATATTTGCAATGAATCTCCAGTATAGAAGAAATATTGGGTTTACATTGAGAATGTTGGCAATGGAAAGAAGATATATTTTTTTTATCACTACAACTAATATTGCCTAAAATTTGGGAAAGTACAAGCGATGCAAACGATATAATGCCTAATATTACTTTTTCCAAGAATATCTTGGAATCAGCCAGAGAAAGGTAATTTAAGATAGAACTAGAAAGCGTAACTTCAAAACAATATTATTAGTACTATTATGCGTTATTTATTTCCATAAACGACCAGATTTTATATCCTTGATACTTAAAATTGTAGAATTAAAAATCAAAAAGAAGGTGCACATGCCTGGTTGCAATTAAAATAGTTACACAGTGTTTAGCTTTCGGCATTGCATGATATAATTCTGCTTTCACGCACATTATTCTTAATGTGCTAAGATGCTCTATGAAACAATGCCTCATTCTCCTATGAACAAGAGTCTCTCTTCGCAAAGTTCATTAAGCATCGCAACGTGTCTCGCGCGCAGTAAAAGGATACGGTAATAGGATGCTAGACGCATCAAGCGAAGAAGAGAACTGGACTTGCTCGCGACTGGGCTGCAAGCTCTGTAATTGAGGACCACATCTAAAGAGCTCTAATGGAAATGCCGCACAACTTTGAATTCCTCTGAGGAATTCTGCGCGACCACGACCCGACAACAAGATCACGAGTATCTAAGTTTGGCACAAAGTTTTAAGCTGCTCTCTCATTTCAGCATAGTTCGGTCTTCTCGTTCTTTTGATGTTTGGTGAGAGATAGCCGAAGAAAAGACGATTTCTTACAGTGAGATATTGGTAGTTTCGGATGAGAAAAGGAACTCATTTCCTAACTAAAGTAGTATTTTTTTAAAAATCGATAATAAGTTTAATGTATATGCCTACTGAAAAGAAATGCACGAAAAACTTTTTTCTCCTCGACCAGTAACGAATCACAGATATTGAAGAATACAAAGCCATTTCATTTTTCCTGGAAAGTAAAAACAATATCTTATTAGCTTATAAATCGCTAAATTATGCGATAATGATTTCTGGGCATAACTTTTATCGCTGATATTTTAATTTGTTCATTACATAATATATAATACCTAATGTATTGATGTCAGATCAATGTATTAACGTTAAAACTAAAAGCAAAAAGAATCAAAAAAAGGTAAAACATGGAAAAGCGAAATTATTATTAGATATAATTGATTTATTAGTTTAAGTTTTGCTAAAATTAGTTTTATAATAGTCGTTTTTGAGTAAAATTTTAATATAGTAATTAGATAATAAGTATAATGCTTCTTTAATGTTTCATTGCGCATGCGTGAATGCAATTAAATCATAATTTCCATAATGAGATTGCTAAATGTGTAGAGTAACTTTTGTTAAAGTCTCAAAAACATAGCTTGAAAATTCTGAAAATTATCATCGACAGAATAAGCTTAAAATCCATTAGTTCCATAATGAAGCAAAAAGATGAGAGGCTATTCATTGATTCACATATTCATTGATTTGTGTCAATAGAGGATACACAATATTTCACGTATTACTATATTTGGATACAGTCCCTATTTTTTTTCTTTCATTTTGGGAACAACGGATTTTGAACTTATTCTACCAACGATAATTTTCAGAATCTTCTAGCTATATTTTTGAGATTTTCACAAAGGTTGCTGTATATATTTATCTAACAGAATACGCAGATGGAATCCTGATAGCATTCAGGCATTCACAAGTGAAAAATTATTTAATATACCTGCTCATTTTTCATACAGTTCTAATTATTTTTTTAATTCCGATTACAGAGTATTGTGTAGAATGCTGTTTGTCATATTTTTTTGAAAAAATATTTTTTTATATTAAGAACTCTGCTAGTTATAAGCAAAAAAGTTGGCATAATTTGAGACTGTTTTTATAAAAACCTTCATTTCTCTGCGAGTATACATGCTGTACTCATAAGAATGAACACAGTTTATTACAATAAGCCATTTAACTATAGCCTACAGTTTGAACGAATTTGCTGAATTAGTTTTGACAGGGTTATTCAAAAGATATTCGTTCTTTTTCAATTTGCTTACGATTCTCTCTGTGGTTTTATGAAAAAAATTGTTACGATTATATATTACTTGTACTATTATGTATACACACCAAAAATTTCAGGATAATTCCTCATGTATTTTTCTAGATATTTAACAAAATGTCTAAAATCGCAAGTGGGCGGTTACCTATGTCTATATATTGTATATACATATATATATTTACAATTAAGGGTGATGTTTTCTATATTGCAACTATATCCATAACCAATTTTAATATATTAAAAAACAGTGGTTTATAGAAAAAGCCCATTATCATCAACCTAAATAATTTAAACGTGCGCTATATTATCATGCAATAACGTTCTGTACTCCATTCTAAACACCAATATGCATTATTAGCATCGATATTCATAAAACAATGCCTTCATCATTTCTAATTTCTGTAAGCTACTTTCTCTAAATGCGTAAATTTAATTCCGCAAAATAGAAATCATTCAGCTAGATTTTCTGATCTTAAACCAGCATCGTTATCTCCAGCTAGAAAATCAGAAAATCTTTCCTTTTTTAACCTGTACTGGGAGGAGAGGGAGAAGGGAGGCAGGATGCTTTCAGCTATATAAACTCCATTATTATTTTCCATTAATTTTCACGCAGCAATTTGCTAATGGGACGTGAAGTCTGCTATTACCTTAAGATCATACGCCGGGAAACATAATCTCTACAATCAACCTACTCCTCTCCCTTCCCCCAACGAGATCTTCCTAATGAAAGAAAAACATCATGATTAGAAAGCTTCGGTGTAAAACCTTGCAGGAAGAAGCACGTGTTACAGCAATTTAACTAAAATGCATTTGAGAGCTATAGACACAAAAGTGTCTCGTAATGGAGCAGCGTCATAATGTTTTTAAATTAAAAAAATGAATGCTTTAACAAATAAATTAGCTAACAATAAAATAAAATCCGGGAGCTTGAGCCTTTGTTATCCTACCTGTTAACTTCAGTCGTTTAGGAGTAATGCAGTAATTGGTTTTTTAATACCGGATCACTTTTTGCGTATCTTGCATTTTTAGATATCGGGAGCCGCGCTTCCTTGATTTCTCCAGAGACCAGGAGGTGGCTTTGATCTTATCAGAAATTATTATTATTATCACTACTATCAGTGCTTTTGTCTTAGCGAGCTAATTTTTTCTTTAAATCAAAAAACAAAGACACTCCCTGCATTTATAATTGGAATCTCAAACGTGCCGATGCATGCAGTTTGGTGTTTATAATACCTGATAATACAGTTAAAGAAGGAGCAAGAAAAGAAAATGGCAAATCTTCGAATTTGAATACTAATTTAGGAGAATGTGAATTCTCTGATGGCATCAAACGGCTCGCTTGATAATCAGTAAATTGCCAAAAAAAATTAATTTAATTTGCTGAAAATTTTAGAAGACTTAACATGGCAGCTTAAGATAAAGAAATGTTTTACTGCCAAAAAAGTCATATTTCATGCATAATTTAGTGAATAACCGTAAATGCTTAAGACATTTTTCTTCTCTTTTGTAAAATTTATTACAATTAAAGTCGCTAATTTAAATATCAACCTGATTTTATTTTATTTTTTGTGCGAATTTATACGGAATTTTGGAAATATGTTGTTTTTTTCCTTAGTTAGCCGATGTTAATAAATTTTAAATTCAATTCTCAAAGTGGCAAAAGAAAACCTTTGAGTTACTAGAAAATGTAAGGTACCTCTTATCTCAACGCTTTGTTATTTGAAAGAATTCACGACATATCATGCAAATTTGTCTTTATTTAATTAAAAAAATGCAGTGCTCATGTTCAGGTAAACACAATACTTTTTTTAATTACTATCATTTTAAATTAACTGTAAAATATTTATTTGGAATAAGAGATTAATGTTTACTTTTTCTTTAAACTTACTATAGTTCATTTTTCAATTCTTGATTTTAATCACCTCCACAGTTTCATAAAAAATTTCACCGCCCGCGCTGAAAATCTGAATTTTATATAATCTGAATTTGAATAAGATGAGAAAACAATTTAGCAGAGATAATACGCAAAATGTTTTGGAATTTTATATTCCTTTATTTTGATATCAAAAGATAATACTAAGTGATACAATTTTATAACAAAAGGAAAATATGTTTTAGAAACTTGCAATTAATTAAAATTCAAAATTTACTTTGTAATTTGTAAATAAATACAAAATGTCAATAAATACAATGCATTTGTCAATAAATACTCTGTATAAATGATTCAAAATTATAAAATTTAAAACATGTCAACTTTTTGTCAATGTTCTTTTTTATTGTTTTTACTTCGTTACACTGTAAAAAAAAATCTGTGAAGGTACTAAACATATTCTAGGAAACTGGGATTCCAAGAACTTTTCATGTAACGATAACAGGGAAAATTCATGTAATCGATTCTGAAACTTGAATTTTTGCTGTTACCGTTACAGGAAAAGTTCTTGGAATCCCAGTTTCCAAGAAAAAGTTTAATACCTTTGCAGATTTTTTTTTACAGTGTACTTCATAAACATACGCAAAACTCGAAGAGGGAAGTGATACTATTACTTAAAAGTTTATTTTCAATAACTTTTTTCACACTTTTTTTTTTTTTTTTTTTGATTTAATAGAATTTATTTCCGCTTTATAAGTGGAAGACAATTTATTTAAAAATTTAAATTAAAATAAAATTTACAGGAAGTCGGTGAAGAATATGTTTATTTCATTACTTTAGAATGACATTACAAATTACGGTTTACAGTACTGATTACACTGTAAGAAAAATCTCTAAAGTTACTAATATTTTTCTAGTAGACTTGTATTTTAAGAATTTTTCATACAACGATAACAGCAAAATTTCATGTAACCGAGGAAAATTACATGAGTTTTTGCTGTTACCGTTACATGAAAAGTTCTTGAAATAAAGTTTACTAGAAAAATATTAGTAACTTTAGAGATTTTTTTTACAGTGTAAGCATGAGAAATAATTTCTGATAGTGTATTTTAAACTGGAGTGTGCATTTTTAAATTTAATTTCCTTTTTTACTATTATTTGGTGTGTATAAATTCCACAAATCATACGCTGAACAGCACATGATACTTGAATGCATCTCCATTAATTGGCGGTTATTGCTGGAGAAGAATTGTCAACTGTGGAATTAGTTTGCAAACTGAACTAAATTTTAGCATACTTTATAGCGAACGTATTCACAAGCGTACAAATCATATATAGAATTATGGAAAAGAATTTGGGTGATTTTCCGACTATTAATTTTAATTTATGAAATTGGATTTTCAAATTTCTCAAGCGTTTTCCAAATTGTTTATTTAGACATAATCTTTCACCTTATAAATCGAGGAATTTCTCTTAAAACCCTTCATGACACCGTGTGCCATGTCTGGCACATATCTAAAAACACTATAATTCTCATTGTGTGCCATGAATTTGTCCAATATGACCGCTGTAGCTGATCAAGAAAGGTCCAAAGAATGGAATAACATTTATTTCATCCATTTCAGATGGTTAAATTTGACAAAATATTTTATTTTTTCTTCGGAATTAAAAATAAAATTCTATCAAGGTATTAAGGCAAAATTTATTTTTATTATTTATACTGAATACTCAAAAATATTAATATAAAAAAGCTACAGTGTTAAATAGATAAAATTAATTTATTTAAGCCCATTTAATTGCAATTGCAAAATATAGTAATATAATATATTTAAAAATCTTAATTGTATAGGATACACGTCATAAAATACTTTATTTTAGCCGAAAATTTGAAATTTTTTTTTATTATTATTTCTACCATTATTAGACGAATTATATAGATTTCAAATTTCTTTAAATAAAAAAAGGAAAAAAATCGCCCAATAAAGGGTTAAAGTATTCTGAAAATGGTGTAAAGTGTATGCTTGACGCATGCTTTCTCGTTCTTGTTTATATATATGCGTGCGTGTATAAACAATAATAACTTTTCTTGGTATTATTATTAATAGGGTATGGATGAATGGATGTCTATGGTAAGTCAATTAAGTAAGTTTTATTACACAATCCAGTCAATTTAATGTGACCACCTTGCGATTTTTCACGTTTTGTTATATATATATCGAAAAATAAACAAGGAATTTTGCGGAAACTCCAGGTGTGTAAATAAAATAGTACAGGTCATATATTTCCGGGAATATTTTTTTCCGAAATCTCATGGGGGACCGGCAAAAAATTGAAAAAAAAATCTTTTGGATAACCCTGTCTAAACTAATGTAGCAAAATCGTTCAAATTGCAGCTTATGATTAAATGGTTTATTGCACTCTATTATGTGCATTTTCATTAGGATATCGTATATATTCATAGAAAAATTAAGGTTTTTATAAAACAGTCCCAAATTTTGCTAATTTCTTTGCTTATAATTTGCAGAATTCTTAAAATAAAAAAAAAGTTCTTTTCAGAAAATATGACAAATAATATTGTACATAAAATTTTGTAATTAAAATTACAAAGTAATAAAAATTGTATGAATAATGAACAGATTTATTAAATATTTTTCATTGCATGCTTAAAAGCAATATGAATATAATTTGCATAATGTACTAGCTAAATTTATAGAGTAACTTTTGTAAAAGTCTGAAAAACATAGATTGAAAATTCTGAAAATGGAAAAGATGAAGATAGAATGAGTTGATAGAAGAGCCCAAAAACCGTTGATCCCAAAATGAAGCAAAAAGACGAGGAGCTATATGTAATACGTGCAATATCATGTGCACTGTATTGACACTCATCAATGAATGTATGGGTACAGCCCCTCATCTTTTTGCTTATTTTTAGAGACAACGGATTTTGAGCTTATTCTATGGACGATAATTTTTTAAATATTTAAACTATGATTTTGAGACTTAAATAAAAGTTGCTCTATACACTTAGCTAGCACATTATTTAAATTATATTTTGATTGCTTTCACGCATGAGTAATGAAAAATTATTTAGTAAACCTACTTTTTATTCATACAATTTTTATTATTTTCTAATTCTGATTGTAGGGTATTATGTACAATATTGTTGGCCATGTTTTCTGAAAAGAACTTTTATTTTATATTAAGAATTCTATAAATTAAAAGCAAAAAATAATTTGGGGCTGTTTTTATAAAAACCTTAAGTTTTCTTCGAGTATACATGCTATCCTCATAAAAATGATCACAGCTTATTACAGTAACCCATTTAATCATAATCTGCAATTTGAATAGTTTTGCTACATTAGTTTTGACAGGGTTATCCAAAAGATATTCGTTCTTTTTCAATTTGTCGATGGTCCCTTATGAAGTTTCAGGAAAACATCTTCGAAAAAATATATAACCTGTATTAATCTGTTTACAAGACTGGAACTTCATAATAATTCCTGATGTATTTGTTGAGATATTTAACAAAAGGACTAAAGACTCAAGGTGGTCACATTAATATGACTGGACTGTGTATATATTTTAATTCTCTCAGTTATTAAATTTAATTCAATTATGCAAAATAACTATTTCTTTTTTATTACACACAGTGATTATTGTTTCATTATATTGTCTACATCTTTTTTTATTATATTTAAAAAAATGCATAACAAAATTATATTTTTTAATGTAAACGATTCATATGTTTAAAATGTCATCAAGTGATTATTATTTCGACTTTTTATTTGCATTTTTATTAATATTCTACTTTTTTTTTTTTTTTTTTTTTTTTTTTTTTTTGTTATTTAAATTAAAAATTATGCCAGTATGTATAATTTGGCGATTTGTATAATTTGGAAAAATTGGTCGGCGGGATAACCAAGTAGTACCATTACTTCTTTTGTTTTATATTTTACTTGGCACTTTATTTAATTTAAACGAATAATTAAAAATAGTGATTAATATTTATTTTTACAATCTGTAAGATTTATTTACAAGCTTAATTGTTAATTAAAATATTTGAAGATGATAAATTTAAAATTTTATTTTTATATGTTTTCTTTGAAAATAAATAAGTATTATTCATTCAGCTCTTGAAAATTAATTTATTTAAGCCCATTTAATTGAAAAACATGGTAATACAACATTTAAAAATAGCAATTGTGTATATCAGGTATACGCCATAAAATACAAAATTTTAGCTGAAAATTTAATTAATTTTATTATTTTTACCCTTATTAGACCGATATAAAGATTTCAAATATATAGAATCATTAATTGCCTTACAATATATGAACCAATAAATATGATACATGAGAGAAAAATAAATAAATAAATAAATAAAATGAATAAAAATGGAATTTGCAAAACCAAAGCAGAATTGTCAAGTCCCAAATACTTTGGAACTACAAATGAAGTGTTTGGTTTCATCTTCGTATTAGCCATGAAAAAGCAAAATAATACGAATTTGGGGCTACCAACACACATAAAACCGAAACCAAATGCAGAAAAAATATTAAAAACAAAACACAACAAAATTACAAAATTGGATAGAAAAACAAAAAGAGAAAAATAATAAAAAATTTAATAAATTAAAATGCATTTGCAATGTGTTAACTGAAAAAATGTACCATACATTAATATGTAAACAAAGTCATTTAATTGACTTTGCTAACCTAAACTCAGTATCTTAATATAAGGTGAAATATGATTAAAAATAGATAATTAATACATGCATTTAATACACTTAAAAATAGTAATTTAAGAACCCAATTTGTTAAAAGTTAGGTACAAGATAATCATAGAAATTAATTAAATAATATAAATAATATTAATAGAAATTATTTTATGTAACTATACAATTATCCATACATTAGTGTCAAATGAAGAACCAGCATAAAATGTTTTGCAATAAAAAGCAAAAAATGAGCAGTGAATTCTGGAAAGTACTCTGGAAATGTTGGAAAGTGTTCCATAATCTATGTTTGACGCATGCTTTTTCTTCCTTGTTTTACATATATATTTATATGAACAAAAATAATTTTTCATATTATTATTACTGTGAATGTATTTATGGATGGAAAGCTATGGTTTATTCTTAAATCAATTAAGTAAAGTCCTCACAGGAATATGTTGCACCAGATTCTTTTATACAGGGTGTATCTAAACTACTGGGCAAAACTTTAAGGGGTGATAGTACACATCAAGACAAATAATATTATATGGGAAACTAAGGGTCCCAAACGTTTTCCGAAGGAGATAGGCGCCATCAAAGTTTAGGGTTCAAAATTTGAAATGATTATAAAAAACAGGAAAATTGGTCAATTAGTTTGCGGTTTTCATTAAAACTATTCTTTATGTCAGTATTGTCTTGAAAATAATTTATAAAGATAAATTTCAAAAAATGACGATAGAGGGCGCTTTAGACTTTGGAGTAACGAACAACTATTTTTTACCATTATTTTTTGCATCTCATTAAATTTTTTTAGAAGTTTAGACATAAACTTAAATTTTGAGCTTAAAATCTGTGGTTAAGAAGCGCAAACTGAACTGTGTTCAATTGGAGCGGGTAGGTTCAAATTTCAAATGATTATAAAAAACGGAAAAATTTTTCAATTTATTTGCGGTTTTCACTAAATTTATTCCTTATGTCAGTATTGTCTTGAAAATAAATTATACAGATAAATTTTTAAAAATGTCGATAGAGGGCGCTTTAGACTTTGGAGTAACGTACAACTATTTTTACCGTTATTTTTTGCATCTCATTAAATTTTTTTAGAAGCTTAGACATAAACTTAAATTTTCCGCTGAAAATCTGAATCGTTGACAGTGGTTAAGTAGCGCAAACTGAACTGTGTTTAATGGGGGTGGGGAGGTTCAAATTTCAAATGATTATAAAAAACGGAAAAATTGGTCGATTTGATTGCGGTTTTCTCTAAAACCATTCTTTATGTCAGTATTTCCTTGAAAATAAATTTTAAGATTAATTTCAAAAAATTCTGCTAGAGGGCGCCTTAAACTTTAGAGTAACCAAAAACTACTTTTAACAGTTTTTTTTAATCTAAATAAATGCTTTAAAAGCTTAGACTTAAATTTTGAGCTCATAATCTGAATCGTTGTGAGTAATTAAGTAGCAAAAAAATTGAACTGCGTTCGTAGAGTGGGCAGGGTAACATTTCATCTCCTGAACACAGTTCAGTTTTTGCTCATTAACCCATTCCAACGATTCAGAATTTGAGCTCGAAATTTAAGTCTAAGCTTTTGCAAGCATTTAATTAGATACAAAAAAAAAAAAAAAAACAGTTAAAATTTGTTGTTGGTTACTCTAAAGTTTAAGGCGCCCTCTAATGGAATTTTTAGAAATTTATCTTTAAAATTTATTTTTAAGGAAATACTGATATAAAGAATGGTTTTAGAAAAAAACGCAAACAAATCGACCAATTTTTCCATTTTTTATAATCATTTGAAATTTGAACCTCCCCACCCCTATTGAACACAGTTCAGTTTGCGCTATTTAACCACTGTCAACGATTCAGATATTCAGCTCAAAATTTAAGTTTATGTCTAAGCTTCTAAAAAAATTTAATGAGATGCAAAAAATAACGGTAAAAATAGTTGTACGTTACCCCAAAGTCTAAAGCGCCCTCTATCGACATTTTTAAAAATTTATCTGTATAATTTATTTTCGAGGCAATACTGACATAAAGAATAATTTTAGTGAAAACCGCAAATAAATTGACCAATTTTTCCGTTTTTTATAATCATTTGAAATTTGAACCTACCCACTCCCATTGAACACAGTTCAGTTTGCGCTTCTTACCCACAGATTTTAAGCTCAAAATTTAAGTTTATGTCTAAACTTCTAAAAAAATTAATGAGATGCAAAAAATAACGGTAAAAAATAGTTGTTCGTTACTCCAAAGTCTAAAGCGCCCTCTATCGGCATTTTTTGAAATTTATCTTCATAATTTATTTTCAAGACATTACTGACATAAAGAATAGTTTTAGTGAAAACTGCAAACGAATCGACCAATTTTCCCGTTTTTTATAATCATTTCAAATTTTCGACCCTAAACTTTGATGGCGCCTATCTCCTTCGGAAGACGTTTGGGACCCTTAGTTTCCCATATAATATTATTTGTCTTGATGTGTACTATCACCCCTTAAAGTTTTGCCCAGTAGTTTAGATACACCCTGTATATAATCTAACTCTGCCAATTATTAAATTAATTAAACTATTAAAAATATTTCTTTATTTTTTAATTAGATACAATTATTATTGTTTCATTGCATGGTTTCCATCTTAATTTTATTCTATTTAAATAAATGTAAAACAAAATTAAACTTTTTATTGTAAATAATACTTACTTCTTTTATTATATGCACTAATTGACACTTTTTTTTACATTAAATTAATAATTCAAAGTAATAATAATATTTTTACAGACTTAATTGTTAATTAAATCATTTGAAGATATCAACTTTAAAATTTTGTTTTTATATTTTTTATTTGAAAATAAATTAATATTATTCATTCAATTCTGGAGGAAACCAAACTCATAAAATATGAATAAATATTTTCTACAATAACAATTACTCACTTTGCTTTATAATCCAATAAATTCTATAGTTAAAAAAAAAATCTAATCCTGTTCAAAATTCTTAAAATCTCTGAAACATTAAAGGCATTGAAACTATGAAGCACCTTTCACCCGAGTAATTTTAGCTTTTACTTTTTTTAATTATTATTTTTATGATATATATAGTTTACATCTAAAAATAAAGAATATTTCTTTTTCCTTGCAAACTTAGCAACTGGTCATAAAAATATTTTTTATAGTTATTTTATATATGTATATATATATATATATATATATATATATTGTTTAATTACATATCAACTAAATTCCAATATGGTAAGATCCGAAGTTATAACAATGGTAGATATTTCCTAAAAGTATTAAAGAAGAATAACAAGTTGAAGAAATACATCATTTCATGCACTGTGCATCATCAAAGTAATGTATTTTAAAAAAATTTTTAAAAATAATTTAATTTTTGCCAAAATGGGCCCAAAGTGAAATAATCCACTAAAAGCTACAAGAATTCATGTTATCTTATGATAACATAAATGACATAAAAGATTAAACTATCCCTTAATGATTGCGCTTATGCATCTTATCATTATGGAAGTTGAATATCTAAATACTTTTATAAATACATCCAAAGTTATTCAGACAATACCATTAAATAGAAATATATATATATATTTATATATATATATATATATATATATTGGAGCTACAAATTACATTTGCATTCATTTTATTTATTTATTTATTCAGATTTACTCGTTTCACTATTTTTTTTTTAATTATAATTCAATTCAATTCTAATTCTTCGTTTTGGTTTATTGTTTTATTGATAAAATCCATTGGTGAATCTTGTCTACTTTTAATGGTATTATATTATATATACAGTGAAACCTCCAAATAAGGGACACCAGTGGGACCGCAACTTTTGTCCCTTAAATAGAGGTGTCCCTTATTCGGAGTTTCTTACATAGTGAAACCACCGAAGAAGGGACATCTATGGGACCACAACTTTTGTCCTTTAAATAGAGGTGTCCCTTATTCGGAGTGTCCCTTATTTGGAGGTTTCACTGTATATACATACATACATATATACATATATATATATATATTATCTATCTATCTATATAAATATATATATATTATTAATCTATATATATATATATATGTTATTTTGGCTTTGTTTCTCTTTGAATATTTGTGGTATATCCATTCATACTTTTGTTGTATATACAGCTATACCCAACCCTATAAGTCTTATCCTCTACAATCCTGGTGTCGCCAGGAGGCGACACTGAAAACACCTTTTAAGTTAATTAAAATGCTTCTAAAATTGATAAAATTACACATTTTTTTTTTTTAAATAAATGTGTACTGATTAGAATAATCGATATGTAGAATAATACATCTTTGCAGATGTTTTATAAAAATTTTAAACTGTTTTTTGTAGTGCCACGTAAAATTTGTTTCAGGACTGAGTAGGTTATAGCAACGATTTTTAATCAATTAATTTACAATATGTATTTGACCTTAATAAAAATAATAGTAATAAAGTAATATTTCGCAAAATTTACAAAAGATATCTTATAATAAGATTTATGTCTTTAATATATCATCCAAAAAAAAAAAAAAAAAAAAAAAAATCCATTGTTAAAGATAAAATCAAATTTTATTCAAAATTCTTAAAAATTTCCTAAGTATTTAAGATATTTAAACTATAAAGCACTTTTCATTCGGTAAATTATATCTTTTACTTTTTTTTATTATTATTTTTATAATGTATAATTTACTTCTAAAATAAAGTGTATTTCTTTTATTTTACAAACTAAACAAGTACTAATAAAAATATTTAAATATTCAATAATTTGCCTTATATATATATATATATATATATATATATATATATATATATATATATATAACTTCAGTAAACACCACTTATAATAAGAGCTGTGTACTTTACTATATCATCCAATAAATTCCATCGTTTCATTAAATAAATAAATAAATAAAAATAAAAATAAAATAATATCCAAAATTCAGAAAAACGCTAAAGCATTTAAGGCATTTAAACTATAAAGCACCTTTTACTCGGTGAATTATAGTTTTTACCCTTTTTTTATTATTATTTTTACATTGTATAATTTACAGCTAAAAATATTGAATATTTCTTCTGTTTTACAAACTTAGCAAATGCTAGTAAAAATATTTAAATGCTCAATAATTAGCATTTTTTTATTCTTTTTGAAAATAAATAAACAAAATAAATATGACTCTGGCAATAAAGAAAAAATATATATATTTCGCAAAATTTGAATAAATACGTATTATAATAAGAACTATGCACTTTATTATATCATCCAATAAATTACATTGTTTAAAAAAAAATCCAATTCTATCCGAAATTCTTAAAAACTCTAAAGTATTTAAGGCATTTAAACTATAAAGCACCTTACACCCGGTTAGTTATAGCTTTTTCTTTCTAATGAATTTTTACCATAACTAAATTATTTACAGCTAACTTATTCCCTTTACGTTGAAAAAAAAAAGAAGCCAATGTCTGAGACAATTTTCCAGCTAAAGGTTTTCTCCTCCTTTACACTAGGGCAACATATTTAATCATTCCCGCATTTTTCAAGAAGATTTCCACTCTCACCCTCTCTCTGAATTCTCAACAATTACTACCCTTTTAACAAACAATGGGGATACATACCTCCAGCAGATTCGCTTTTTCAGTTTTTGGCGTACATTGCTCATAATTATATATACACGATAATCTAAAAAAGATCTGACACCATCTATTAAAATTTATAACTTAATTAGTTTTCCAGCAATAATGGCCAAAATACGAAAGCATCTAAGAAGGAAAACGCAGCAGCGCATTCTTGCCTTAATTATTTTGCTTGTGTAATTCGTAAATGTTTGCCTTAAAAAGAAGGGAATTACATTCTTTTGCATTTAGCTTTCCAATATCATATTGTGTTAATAGTTTCTAGAAACCGAAACTGTTGAAATTTTTCTTGTAATTTTCCTACAGAAAAGAAGGAAAAGTAAAGTTTTGCTTTTCAAGATCTCACGCCTTTTTTTTTTATTATTGTTGCAGTCTTTTCTTAGCATTCCCTTAAACAATCAATTACTGAAGGTGGCGCGGGAAAATGATGTCTCAAGTATTTTAAAATTACAATAGAAAATGTTTAATGGAAAATACAGCATAGGAAATGGATGTAAGAATATGGTCTGTCAGATTTAGAGATTTTGTTGCCTGCTTAGAAGGTTTATAATCTCCAAAATTAAATAAACTAAGTGGGGAGATAAGAGATAATTTGAGCGCAAATAAATTAGATCTGTTATTTCCTAATTAATTTCCCTATGTTATACCTGTTCATTAGTTATTTTATCAAAACTCAATAGCAAGTTTGAAATAAATTTACATTAATAAATTAAATAACTAACGTATTATATTTTTAATACAAATTAATAAAATAAATATGGACGAATTATTAAAGCACTAAAAAATATTTAACTTAAGAGTTAAGTAGTATATTACAAGAGTAGATTTTTATGTAAGACAAAGAAAAAAACAGTAAAATAGTTTAATGAAGCATTTACATATCTCAGCATTTAAATAATAACAATGAGAATAACACTATAGAATTAGATGTAAAGTATTTCTGTTTGATTTCAGCTCAAATTATGTTGGTTTAAATTTTCTGAAAATAGACGCTCTGTTACTATTAAAGTTACAAAATATTTCTTTGTGCAAACACTTACTAGCGCTACTTTCGAAAAAAAAAATAACGTCTTAAATATCATCCAGTTCTCAAGAAATTACTTGCACTGATCCACAGCAATGAAAAAAATTTAGTACTGCTTGATTATATTATAGACCAATTTCACCAGATCATACGCTGTAAAACATTTGTGTAACGTTACTCCATAAAATTGGTGGCAGCCTTGTTGCCTCCCTTTTTGTGGAGTACTTTAACCGATATAACCGGTGTAATATTGCGAAGTTACACCAGTAATATATGTTTAAATTCCACCATTATATAAATGAAAAATTACTCTGTAAAATGGAAGTCGTAGCTGCCACCAATTTTATGGAGTAACGTAACACAAATGTTTTACAGTGTACAAATCGCCACATTAAAAATGTATTTTAGGAAAATTTATTAGTGTTAATATTTAGGAAAATGTATTACTGTAAATTGTTGGCAATTGTAAAAACAGCGCAAAGAATAACATTTTCTACAAATTATAAATTTATGTTCACATGACTATTATAGACAGAAAAAATATTTTTCAATTTATAATTAAAATAATTCTATATTAAAAGAAGGAAAATATTGAAAATTATATCAAAAACGTAGATATTAAAATACACATGGATATTACAAGGGATTTTCTTTAATTAATAAAATCATTAATATTTGTTATAACCAGTAAATGACGGGAAATACGTCATATTTAAAATGATAAAATAATAACATTGCTTAAATTAAACAATATATTTATTTAAATTCCTTTCACATTTCTAGACGATTTTTTTAAACTATTGTTGCTAATTCTAAGATAACAGGAATAAAAATATTTCCTCTCCAATAAGAAAAACATTTTCATGTGAATATTAAAAAGAAGGAAAAAATAACATTAAAATAAAATTCATTAATATATGGTAAAAGTAATAAATAGAAGAAATTATTTCACAATAGAAGTGTAAAATAATACCACTGCAAAATAGTTTAAATTAAAAAATACTTTTACACGAGATAATTATTTCATATTTTGAGATCTGTATAAATATACGTGAAAGAGATCACAGCAACATCATCCAAAGTTTGTGGATAAAAAGAAGATATTAACCAGGTTGATAAATAGAAAACTTGTAACAGTATTCAATAATAATAATAATAATAATAATAATAATAATAATAATAATAATAATAATAATAATAATAATAATAATAATAATAATAATAATAATAATAATAATTAATCAAAATTTAATTTATAAATAAAACACTGACTTAAATGGTCGGGTGGTTGAGGCACGTAGGACATGAAATGGAGCCACCTCCACGAGGTATGTCCAGGCTAGTTTTGAAAGCAACTGGGTAAGAGCTGTATTTAAAAGAACAACTTGTGTCTCAATAGCCTTTTTTTTTTTTTTTTTTTTTTTTTTTTTTTTTTTTTTTTTGCCAAAAATTGTCAGTTTTGCTCCAGTAATGCACTATAAAGATATTAATTTATAGTTTAAATGTGTTAAGTAACTAATAATAAAGGTTTAAAATAACACTTTTACATAATAGTCAGCTTTGTAGGATTTTTCTTTTCTTTAAAAAAAAAAATGTCAAATTTTACCCAAAATTTCGATTTTTGAACCAAAACCGAAGATTCAAGCAATTTTTTTTTTTTCAGCGAAAAAATTTTGTGCTGTTGGTCTACTAGTACAAAAGCAATTTTTGGCACCCATTTGTTTTTGATTTCAAAAAATTTAATATTTTTCACTCCACCCTAATATATATATACAGATACATATATATATATATATATATATATAGGGTGAGTCATAAATATCGAAACAATAGGCTATCTCCTTAAATATTGCTCCTAGACCCAAACTTCTAATTGCAAAAATTCATAAAAAAAGATGAAGTTTCTGATAAGGTAAGTTGCAACTCCATGGGGGGTCTATTTGAAAAAATACGAAAATTAAATTTTTATACGGCCCCCGTAGGACAAAATTCCCAATTAGGAAATTGTTCCTTATCCACTCCTAAAATGAACAAAAAAAATTTCATCTAAATATCTAAAAATCTGACAGAGATATTAAAATCTGAATTTCTCCAAACTTCGTGACTTACACCACTTTACCATGTCTAGAAACAAAGCATTTCTCGCTAATTTTCAAAGCAAGTAAGGGGTCATCCATATATTGTCCATTTTTAAATATCGATTTAAGACAGTGCCTCTCATTTGGACATAACAAAGCAGTGTATTGAATTAAATCTAAACTTTTTTCAAAATATGTTGGTAGTTTGCACTTGAGGTCTGCATGGATCGAAATATCTTGATCCGGTCCCAAACTGACCCATAGGGGGGAAAAGTTCGGCCCGGTCTGAAAAAATGTTAAAATCATAACCCGGATCGGTCTGGAAAATAGTTTAAATCACAGCCGCAAATTTCTACATAGTTTTTTACTTCGGTGTGGGAAAAAATGGTTTTGTATGGAAGATTTCTGACCAAAAATTTCTTTTATAGCTTTTAGTTTTTTATATTTATACTTTTTATTATTAAAGAAGTGCAAAAGGCTATAATATTTATATTATATCCATGAATCTCTATTTATGCATAAATGTATCACTTATATCTCAACATCGTTAATCTCCAACGCATCCCATGCGTTGGAGACTTTGAAAAATGTTATACAGTAAAACCTTTTAAGACAGAATCACACAGAAAAGAAAAAATACGTTATAGAAGGATGCCCTCCCAAGAAGGTGTAATTAGAGTTTAATCTTTTCCTCGGGTATCATTGTATTTATTTTGCATGGATCAACATATTTTCCGTTTAAGACAGAATTCCGTCATAGGCAGACTTTTTTTCACTGGTTTTATTGTATTTAATTTTTCAGCCTTTGAATATACTATTCTTTAAAAAAACGAATTTTATTTATTTATTTATTTATTTATTTTGTAAAAAAAAGGAAAAAATTTAAAATCTATGTGTTTTTTGAAAAAAATTCGATTGAGCCGAATTTTATTTTTTTTAAGCACGTATTAAGTTTATTACGGGTTTTGTCGATACCGGGCTTGAAAATTTCGTCCTATGTACACCTAGAAAGAAAATAGCAGTCTCCTCCTTTATGAAAAGTACGTTAGGTACGGCCTGGTGTGTCTTCAAAAAAAAGGAGCCTCTCGGTCCTGGCCCGGCCTGGGCCCAGAATACAGATTTTTTAACAGCCTCTCCAGGACGATAAAAAGCCTGAAGTTGTGAGAGCTAAATTTATAAAAAAGACTTAATCTGCATCTTAGAAAACCATCCTTTTAAATAAATGACAGACATATAAACAGTACACTTCGTTTTTCTGCATAATGAATTTCCCCCCCATTAATTCATGTCTTTAAATAATTAATGCTACGAATTTTTAAAGAAAAAAGAACTTGAAACATGTCATTTTTGATTTTTTCACATTAGTTTTCTTTCGGCAAATTTGAAAAAATATTTACTTTTGAAAATATAATTTTTTAAAAAGTTATATTACTTTTTCAATAAATATTTTTAATATTTTTAAAATTAATATTAAAAAACAAAACTCTGGAACAAAACTAAAATCAGATTTTCATCTTTAATTAAATCGAAAGAAACTGAAATCCGATAAATAATGTTACGAGTTATTACGATATTTAATTATCCCATTTTTAATTAAACCAGTACTAACCACATGAAATTTTTATAAATTATATGCGAAATGTTAGAATGTGATTTTCTTAGCAAACTATAAGACTAACCATCACAAAAAAGAAAAAAAATTAAAATTCGAACTCAAAAAATAGATTTTTGCGCGTTTCCTAGAACTGTTAATGTAACTTTGTTTTTTAAATTGCGCACATTTCAATTTGTGTCTAATCCCTTAAAACCTGATGAACTTTTTAAACGGCTATAACTTAGCGAGTTTTAAAGATAAGAAGATGCAACTTTTTGTGTCTTATTCAGAACTGAATAAGAAAAATGTTTCTAACTGGAAATTTTATCCTACGGGGCCCGTATAAAAATTTAATTTTTGTATTTTTTCGACTAGACCCCCCATGAAGTCGCAATTTATCTTATCAAAAATTTCACCTTTTTTATGAATTTTTGCAATTGGAAGTATGGGTCTATGGGCAATATTTAAGGAGATAGCCTATTGTTTCGATATTTATGACTCACCCTGTATGTAAGGTGTGTGTATGTGTATACATATAATCAGGGTTCTCGCTGTCGCTTGCCATTTTTCCAAATTGCGATTAAATTCTTCATTTGGCGCGTAAATAAGCGATTAGATTCGCCAAATTGCTACTGCTTAATTTTTGCTTTATATTTCTTTTGCTTTCATTTTTTTCATACATAAGCATATATACATATTTTTAGTATATACACATTTTTAATATATTTGTAGCTGATAGCTGGAATTAGATTAGTAACAATCGTTGTCGCAGTTATAAAAACATAGGTTATTTTAGAACATATTGAAAAAAAAGGGGGTACATTAAAGGATGAACCATATATACACACATATATCTATATATTTGTGTTACACGGCGAATCTATTTTGCTAATACTTTTTACATTTTGGCGAATGATTCTTATTTTTAATTAGCCAAATTACTACCGCTGGTCAAATGTCAGCGAGAACACTGCACATAATATTATTTATTCCTTTTTTCCCCTTAATTCTCCTTATGTGTTCTGCAGTTTGAAATCTTAATTCTTAGGATCTTTTGAAAAATGTATTTTCCCTGTAGATAGATAGAACTCAGTTCGATGTTTTCAAAGACAATCTATTAATAATTTAATAGGCTGTAAGTTATAATTAATAATTATTATCCACTAATTTAGCTTTAAAAATACAAAAAATTGATCGATTCATCATTATTTTTTTTTATTTCATTATAAATGAAGTTTTAAAAGTACTTTTAACTTTGTTTTCCTTGGAAGTCGTTTAGTGTAAAAAAATAGAAAATTAGAAGTTAAAAGAAAGAAAAAATTCATATTTCACTAATTAAAAGGAATAATTTCTCTTAATTAAAAGAGAAAAAAAAGCATTAAACTATTGAAATTCTTTTCACGTACTATTTCTGTCTACATCAATTAATATAAAAAAAAGTCTACAGAAAAAAACATTTCAAAGGTATTATAAAATTCATTTAACCTTTTTTTCATTAAATATATTTCACGTAAGAAAATAAAATCTTTATGAACGCTAGGCTAAATGTAATTTACTTTAAAAATATCTTTTAACATTTACTCTCTTTCTTTAAACTTCAAATTAGCTACCAGGTGACGCTAACAACACGCAGAAAAAAATTACGGTAGCAGTAACGTATAATTACATTACTTTGCATCGTACAAGTCCAAGAGCACAGCACGAATATGCAATTAACATTTTTTCCAGAATTTTTTTGCTACCCTTCTGTGTACATCTATACCGCTAATCCTTCGTTAGGCCTAATGTCATTAACTCTTTCCTAGCCTTGTGTAAAAAGGAAGCGAAATAATTGGAAACTTTCGTACTAAATCCTTTCATTAAATATGCCCGGTTGTTATTAATGTTGAGAGTTTCTAATACCCCTTCCTTGTATTCATCTAAAAGGTATCGTAGCGGGATAAATCAGGGAGAAAAAAAGTTTTACTTTTTCCTCTTTTTTATATATATATATTTCGCAGGCATTTATTTTTGAGATAATCCTAATGAGCTATCTCGACTTTTAAGCCCCTGGAATTGTTTAATCTATTTAAGTGGTGTGTTACATGCCTTAAAAAAATGGATCTCTAAAGGGAAAAAATTAAGTGATTTTGTAAATTTTTAGGTCAGATCCATTAAAATATATTTCTTTGTGATAATAAAAATAATGTGTATAAGTTATTATTAACTTTGTATGAATTTAAAAAATAACAAATAGATAACTAAATATATTTACTTGTATAATGTATTATTGTTAATGATTTTAAATTTAAATATTAAAAATTATTTAATTCTACATACACACAAAAACGTAAAAAACGAAATTATTTTGGTTTACATTTATTGCTTATTTTTTATTTTTATTTTACATTTTTGGGCACTTTTGAAAGCTATTGGTTTTGTGATTGATAATATAAAATGTAGCACTACATAATTTTCTCATTTAAATATTTATATGTAGGTGATGTATATGTTACAGGCCAAACCCGATTTTAGACCAAACTAGATTGGCGTAGGCCAAACCGGTCTATCCTTACGCCAATCGGATAAACTAGTTTTTCCCCGTCCAAACCGGTCTATCCTAACGCCCATCTGATAAACTAGTTTTTCCTAGTCCAAACCGGTTTATCCTAACTCCCATCGGATAAATTAGTTTTTCCTAGACCGAACTAGTCTATCCTAAGGCCAAACTAGTTTGGCCTAACTCTTATAGGATAAAGTAGTTTAGCTTGCTGTTTATTGGTCTGATTTAGTTTATCCTAGGCCGATCTAGTTTATCCTGGGCCAATTCAATTTGGCGTGATTTTCTTGAATTCAATGACAGCCTTAGCGCCAACATTCTAGTTTCTCCTAGGCTGATCTAGTTTATCCTAGGCCAATGTAATTTTAAGTATTTTTAGCTCACAGACGTCAAAGCCTGAGAAATAATGGGATAGCAGGTTTTATATATATGCATGTATGTGCACATGTATGTACGTACGTATGTACGTAACACGATAACTCTTCATAGAAATAATGTAATTTGACCTGTTATTATCTCATCAGGCTACCAAAGCCTGAGAACTAATGCGCCTGTGAGTTTTGTAACTATGTATGTACGTAAGTACGTAACGCGATTATTTTTGATAGAAATACCCGATTTGCACCAAACTTTCAATATAGGTTTATTCTTATGTGGAGCTTTTCTGATTAATTTTGGGAGGTCAATGGAGAAGAATAAGGAGGAGGAAGGTCAATAGGGTGATTCGCCCTTTCCTTTAATTCAAATAAATAGGTTTCTATACATTATTAGCATATTTAAAAAAATTAGGTATATGAACATTCTGATGAGGCGCCTCCATAAGGTTTTTGGTTAGTTATAATAGGGTAGTGGACGATTTATTGCCTTCCTTAGATTAGATAAATGAGCTATGCAGATTTATCCGATTTGCCGATTAAACTTTGAACATAGTTGTTTTTTTTTATAATGCGAATTCCTGAATAGTTTTGAGGGATAAAAAGAGGAATGGAGGGTTACCTTCCTTAAATCATATGAATGGTTTTTTTAGTAGAATTATCTGATTTGCTTCTAATTTTAGATAATTGTTCAATTTTATAAAGCGTATTTGTTATTAATTTTGGGGTGCAATGGTTAAGTATACTTGGGGGAAATGGGAAAAAGTAATCCCCCTTACTTGTTTCTTCGAGGGTGTTATTCTTTAAAAAAAATAAGTCTGCAATACACAATTAGTGTAAACAGCCTGTGAATGCAAAGTCATCAATTAACAGGGCAATATTCTTTTTAATATTAATCCCGACTGCTGCGCCATTGCTAACCTTGTGCAAAGTGGTTTTGCTATCACCCCTGTATAATGTATTTTATTCGAAGGGTAGTAAAATACTGTTAGAGGTTTGCACTGGCTGGAATTTCTAAGACTGGTATAAAAATTAAAAGTTCAGCCCGAGCCCTGCCTGTACAAAAATCAGTGAAAAGAGACTCAATACCGGCTCGATCTGGCCCTACTCTCAATTTCTGCAAATAATTCAGATGTGAATTAAATCAATTTTAATTCACATATATTTAAGATTCCTTTAAAAAATACTGCATAAATATTTATTGGATAAATTTACAATGTATTTTTAAATTACGATGTGTTCGCAGAATGGAAAATACACAGTGTATTATTGATTATTTAGATTCTTATTCCTTCAATATTCAAATACGAATTCATTAAATAGTTAATGTAGTTTAAAACAAAAGAAAAAAATCAGTGTTATAAATATCATAACTTTTAAATATGTTTAGTAAAAAGTAGATTTGTGAATATATTTCTCTGTCATACCTTAAGGCTTTTCTCTAATCGAAAAGAGCTACAACCTAACACATTTATGAATTAATTGCTTTTTCGGAAATGCATAAGATTAACAGGCATTCTCACTCAGAAAATATGTAATCGAATGGTCTTAATCATTTTTTTATAAAAGCGATGTACCTTTGAGAAAATACTATTAAAGGTACGTTTTGAATCGAATTTCCAATGACGACTTCACGGAAAAAAAGAAAAAAAAAAAAAAAGAAAAAAAAAAATGACGCCGTGACAAAAATAGCTTATATGTCGACAGGTAATTAATTTCTCAAAAATGGAAAGCGCTGTTCGATTCCAAATTATGTTCAGCTGCAATCTGGCTCGAATAATAATAATAATAATAATAATAATAATAATAATAATAATAATAATAATAATAATAATAATAATAATAATAATAATAATAATAATAATAATAATAATAATAAAAGCAAGTCTGATTTCAGCACGGCCTGAATCTGCAGGAAAATAATAAAATAAAATAAGCAAACACCATGTCCATTGCATCATGTCTCTGCGATGGACAGGTTGTTTGTATTGATTCTGTATTGATGTTAAAAGCATTGACTCTTGACACATATTTACGCTTATTCTAGAAAAAGAAATGTTTTTTTACCGGCCAAATACGATTTTGAGCGAAATTAGATTAGCATAAACCAAACTATTTTAACCTAAAGCCAATTGGATAAACTAGTTTTCCTACGCCAAACTTATTTATCTAAATGCCGATAGGATAAACAAGTTTTACTAGTTTCCTAGATACCTACTTGTTTAAAACTAGTATTAAATGGTAATCCTTCATTTTTTCATACTTAACCATTAAGCCCCCAAAACTATTCAGGGAATCACTTTAGCAGAAAGAACCTACATCCAAAATTTGACGCAAATACGTAAATTCTGCGTCAAAACCATTTATCTATATTATGGGGGGGGGGGGTTACCTACATTGCCCTTTCTTTTACACTTAAACAATAAACAACCACAACAAATCACCGAGGCACCTTGTCAAAATGATCCTATATCTAAAATTTTAAGTGAAAACTGATAATTCTGCATGAAAAATCCATTTCTCTAAATTAACGGTGGAGGATTGCACCCCACGTCCACCCCCTCTTATTCTTATTTAATGAATTTCCAAAACTAATCAGAAAAGTAGCTTATTAGAATGAAACTACATCCAAAATTTGAAGCAAATCGGATATTTCTATCAGGAGTTACCGCATTACGTACATTCGTACAAACATGCGTACATACATGCGTACATACATGCATACACATAAATACAGAACCTGTGAGTCCATTATTTCTCAGGCTTTGACGCCTGTGAGCTAAAAACTCGTAAAACTACACTGGCCTAGGATAAATTAGATCAGCCTAGGACAAACTAGAATGTTGGCGCTGAGGCGGTCATTGAATTCAATAAAACCAGGCCAAATTGAATTGACCTAGGATAAATTAGTTCAGACCAATAAACAGCAGGCTAAACTAGTTTATCCTACAAGAGTTACGCCAAACTAGTTTGGCCTAGGAAAAATTAGTTTGTCCTATGGGCCTTAGGATAGACTAGTTTGGCATAGGAAAAACTAGCTCATCCGATGGGCGTTAGGATAAACCGGTTTGGCATAGGAAAAACTAGTTTATCCGATAGACGTTAGAATTTAGAATACACCAGTTTGGCCTAGGAAAAACTAGTTCATCCGATGGGCGTTAGGATAGACCGGTTTGGCCTAGGCCAATCTAGTTCGGCCTAAAATCGGGTTTGGCCTGTAACATATACATCGAATATGCATATTTTTAAGTAATATTTTTTTTTTCTTTAAGTGACAATTTATAAAAATAATGTGAAATACTTTATTACATTTTTTTAATATATATCATCCCTGGTACAATTTTGGCATTTCTTTTACAATATATACATACACTGGATAACATTTGCTGAATTTCTTGTATATCTAAGCATTTTTGCATGGAATAAATCTCTCCTTGCAACAAAATTTACAAATTTATGACTGTCAAATACGATAATACTAGGTCAGGTTATGCCTTTGTAAGTTCCTCACGGCAATCGACAACGAACTGTTTTAAATTTACCACAAACTGGGCATCACTCCACCATTTTTAGCTCACAGGCTATCATAGCCTGAGAGCTTATGTGCCCGTCCGTTCTGTATGTACGTTCGTATGTTCGTATGTTCGTATGTTCGTGCGTAAAGCGATAACTCATGATAAAAATATCGGATCCACTTGAAATTTTGTATATTGGTATATCCTGATAAGGCGCTTCCCTGATTAGTTTTTGGAGTTCATTCGATATGTATAAGAGGGGGAACGGGGGGCTCATGCCCCCCCCCCCATTGATATAAGAGATTTCCATGCAGAATTAACAGTTTTCGTTCAAAATTTAGATATAGGATCATTCTGATGAGGCGATTCCGTGACTGTTATTAGGTATTCATTGAATAAGTATAAACAGGGAGAACGGGGTCTCATGCCCCCCCCCCCTTAATTGATATAAACGGGATTTTCATGCAGAATTAACATTCGTTCAAAATTTAGATATAGGATCATTCTGATGAGGCGATTCCGTGACTGTTATTGGGTGTTCATTGAATAAGTATAAACAGGGGGAACGGGGGGCTCATACCCCCCCTTAATTGATATAAACGGGATTTTCATGCAGAATTAACAGTTTTCGTTCAAAATTTAGATATAGGATCATTCTGATGAGGCGATTCCGTGACTGTTATTAGGTATTCATTGAATAAGTATAAACAGGGAGAACGGGGGGCTCATGCCCCTCCCCTTAATTGATATAAACGGGATTTTCATGCCGAATTAACAGTTTTCGTTCAAAATTTAGATATAGGATCATTCTGATGAGGCGATTCCGTGACTGTTATTAGGTGTACATTGAATAAGTATAAACAGGGGGAACGGGGGGGCTCATGCCCCCCTTAATTGATATAAACGGGATTTTCATGCAGAATTAACAGTTTTCGTTCAAAATTTAGATATAGGATCATTCTGATGAGGCGATTACGTGACTGTTATTAGGTGTTCATTGAATAAGTATAAACAGGGGGAAAGGGGGGCTCATGCCCCTCCTCTTAATTGATATAAACGGGATTTTCATGCAAAATTAACAGTTTTCGTTGAAAATTTAGATATAGGATCATTCTGATGAGGCGAGTCCGTGGCTGTTATTAGGTGTTCATTGAATAAGTATAAACAGGGGGAACGTGGGTTCTAATGCCCCTGCCCTTAATTTGTATAAATGGATTTTTCAATCAGAATTGTCAGATTTCGTTCAATTCTCTGAATAGTTTTGGAAGTTTAATGGATAAGAATAAAAGAGGGGAATAACTCCTCTTAAATTATATAAATGCTAAATGGGTTTTTATTAAGAATTATCCGATTTGCTCTGAATTTTGGATATAGATTTTTTAATATGATAAAGCATGTACTTGATAGTTTAGGAGGTTTAATGATTAAGTATAAAAAAGGAGAAAGGGGAGAGCTGTTTTCTCTTCTTAATTTTTTTTGAACGGAATTAACCCTTGAAAACATAAAACTGTAATGTAAAACTAGTATGCGTAGCCTGTGAGCTCAATGCCATCAGTTTAACTGGGCAATATTCTTTTTATTATAAATAACAATTGCTTTGCCATATTAAGAAGTGTTCACATTTGGTCAAATCTATTGCTTAAATGCCTAAGAGGGACTGCTCAGAGATGGAAGCCTTGTCTGTAGAGCATAGTGTCCCTCCCGGTCGCCCCTATTAAGGTCTAAAAAATACATTTTTTTTCAGTTACAAGAAAACAGAGAAAATTTACAGACTAAACTCAGCCGCTGGGGCACGGACTGCCCACTCGCAGCAGAGAGCCACAGAGAAAAAGTTGAAAATGTCCATATTTTGGTGCAATGTCCGCTGGGGCCATTGCCTCCTCACGACAGTGAGGGGAGAGAAAAAGATAATAATTACCGTTAATTAATCTTTATCTATAAAAGCGGTCGTACGACTGGACAGTAGTATCTCTATATAATAAAACACAGTGTAACGCATCGCGTGCCAAACCTTTTTTCCCATCGAAAACTGTCATTGGAATCGACGCTCCCACCGTGACTGTTATGTCGTCTGTGTGCATCCGAAGCTTGATAGCAGAAACAGAAATTTGCCAACAAATAGGAAAAATGACATTCTTTTTTTTCGGGGGGGGGGGGGAATAAATGAAAAAAAAATTAATTTCAAAGTGCTATAAAAATACTAATAATTATTAATTATTAACATTATTTCAATAGTTGCAGCAGACTTTTCTAGCTACGCAGTTTTATTGTATATTTGTTAAAATTTTGTTTTATTAAGAAATCTTAACTTTTTTATGGTATATTAGACATAAAACCTGGTTTACTTAGAATTATTGTAAATACTAATAGTGTGTTTATTCGAATATTAACTAGCCAAACTTTGCTCATCTAAATGCTTCCATGTTGTCAATTATTTTTATCACTTTCTTCAAATTTATGTGAAAAATGGAATTTTTACCTACCGTCCTTGGATTGGCATCTACACTAGTCCCATAAACTTTTAACAGTGTATTAACATCGTGTGTTTACTGTTTGATTCAGATTTGCTAAAATGCATTATTTTTAGCAAGATGTAATTCTTTAAACGAAAGTAATAAGAGTTTAATGCTACACATACAAATTTTACTTAAATTTTAAAATTTAACACCTCGAGGATATACAAAAACGTATTCATATAAATATATATGTCAGAAAAATAAAAATCCATAACAGAAAAGATTCGGCTTATTACAAGCTATGCCAGCCACAGATCACCTTTTGAATGTCTTTCTATTGATACTGTTGGTGGATTAAACTATTTCAACTCAACAAAAAAATTCTTACACATAATAATAGATCATGCAATTAGGTTTGTTTGGGCTTTTCCCTCCAAAAAAGTTACCACTGAAACATACACTAACTATTTAAAACAAATTTTCAATATCAAAGCGCCTCAAAAAATACTTAGTGACAGGCATAAATCTTTCAGATCTCCAAGATTTAAGAAATTCCTTAGAAATCATCATGTTCAAAAGAGTTTTACATCCGCACATCATTCTCAGACCAATGGAAAGGTAGAGCGCGTTAATCAGACTATTGTTACCAGGCTTAAATGTAAAGTTAATTCCACTTCTTCTAAAATACCTTGGACTAGATTATTAAACCAAGTCATCGAAGAACACAACAATACGCCCCATTCTATCACCAAATTCCCACCTGCCTATTTATTTTATGGTCAATTGCCTTATGAATCTTCTTTAAAACAGAACTATTACTCACCAGTAGACAAGGCCCTCAAAATTGCAAAAGCGCAAACTAGTGAATTTCACCTTAAAAGTAAAAGACTCTATGATTGAAATTTTGTCGAATCCCCATTAAAAATACAAGACTGTAATTTATGAAGAATTTAAGTACCCTAACACTCGAAAATTAGAACCTACTTTCTCTGGACCATACAAAATTATAAATAAACTTTCTGATGTAACTTATGAAATAGATAAATTTAATTATGAGACAGGACAAAATTCCGTTATTGTGCATGTTTCTAAATTAAGACCCTATATTTTTCACCAGAAGATTTTAAATTGTTTCATGAGCAACCCTAAAAACAAACAAAACCTCAGATACAATCACAATCACTAGATCAAACTAAAGTCAAGAAAGTAGATTAAATTTTAATTCTTATTCTTTAAATATTTTATCACCATAATTTTCAACATTAACAGGTATGTTCTTGGAGCGCTACAAGAATATTACTTGTTTTTGGGAGTTTTTGTGGTTAAATTGGGCTTTATGCAGGCATGAGGTGTACACTTTGATTGTAAAAACTTACAATTGATGTTGATAAATAAATTTTAAGTGTATTTAAGTCTAACTATATTTACTCATTTATTTGACATTAGTATTATTCTATTTATTCAGCAGATGTTTATGTGATAACAGTTATAAAATCTGATGATTCTACTCACACCTATAACATAATATGTGATTTTCAGTGATTGTGAAAACTACAGATATTAAAAGTTTTTCAAAAAAGCAAACTATTTTTATTTTCCTTTCTCAATTAAGAATAACATCTTTTATTCACTTTTGTTTTTTATTATTAAAGTTTGTAAACCATGTGTATATAAAACATTATTCTACATTTGGCATTTAAAAACTTATAACAAAACTTGACAATTTTGTAAAAGAGTATCAGAGAGACATTATTGTAAAAAAATACTGGTTGAGTCCATTTTCTAAATAGATTTAATTTTATTTGGATTATGGAATTATTATTTTTTATATATATACTTTCGGCTAGCAAAAAATACTTTCTTATGCTGTTAGAAGATAAGGAAATTATTTAGTTGCTATGTAATTATTTTTATCCTCAACCAATATTTTCCCTATCAATAATAAGCAAATTGTGATATTTTCTTTTGATTATACTCTTGTTTTACTATTATTATTATTATTGTGATTTCTATAATGAAGTTTAATATTAATTATACTCTTATTGAGAAATATTAGGATATGGAGTCTTATTATGCTACTTATTATTATTGTTATTATTTATTATTTGAATTTTTCTATATTATTTATTATTAATGTTTTGAAGTGATACTATTTATTATTGAAAATTTGATATATTATGAAAAGATGTTGGAATCCAACAAAAGACTTATTTAATGAACTATATCACTGAAAAAATTTAGTTGACTACTGAAGAGATACTGTTTAATAGACTGGATCCGGAGGACTTTTATTTAGGGAACTTTCTTTAGTGGACTACTGATTAAGTTATTGAAATTCTATAAACTCCCATGACGGAGATTTCTTATTGTTTTTATTATATTGTTAATATTTCTTGCTTATTAATATTTATAACTTATCTACTTTTATTGTATGTATTATCTCCTATGCACTTATAAATATTAAGTGATATTGTAACATTATTGTATTTCTTTCAGGAAAATGCTCCTACCTAAATTTAATTCTATTTAATTTTCTCTTAACTATTTTTTTTATCGCTAATATTTTTTTGTATTGCGTTAATTTTCTTTTCTTCCATCTCTTGGCTTCCTGAGTTTGACAGTTTTATTCCAAAATTTAACTTTTGTAAATTATTATATTTCTGTTGTCTGAACTTGTAATTTTATTTAACTATCAATTTCATACAAAGTTTTGGGGAGGGGGGGATAATATTACAAATTTTAAAAAAAATTTCGCCAAAACTAACCTTTATACGATATTAATTTTCTTATAATAATATTCCATACTTACTTCAACTTATTAAATTAAAATCTTGTTTTTAGATCTAATCTGTTAATCTTTATGGACGATACAAATTCTTAATTCGCCTTAAAAAACCTTTATTCCAGTATGCGTAAATTTAAAAAAGATGGCTCTAAATTAAAAATATTCATAATTAAACTTTATTTCTTAATATTCCAAATAAAACTAATTTTTTCTATGTTTTTATCAACCCTTTTTAAGAAAGTCTTATTAAATTTATTCCAAAACCATACCTTTCAAAAAATATTATTAGTTTATTTTATCTATTTATTTATTTTCCCTCAGTCAACCTTTGATAGTGTGCATAATATGTCAATAAATTCATTTCTTTTCTTTTTCTCTTAAAATTAATCGTCTATAAAAATCGTCTGCCTAAGATAATTATAAATTGGTTAAATAATATTTTTTTTAAATAAAATTGTTGTCTGTCAAGTGTTAATCTCGACTCTGGGTATGAGTTATGTTTACACAAAAGAATGGTGGTTTGAGGCTAGAGAGTGTTCTAGAATTTTCTTTTTAGATTTAAAAGAGGAAGCCTCGAGAGGTGGTAAGAAGAAGAAGAAGAAGAAGGAGGATTCTTGGGTGCTCTCTTGCATGAGTACGGCTTGATGTAGTAAATGAGATAATATTTTTTTGGATGTTTCGGTAAAATATCGTCTGCAACAGGAGCTTTTCTCTTTATTATAGCTACAGTTTAATAAAATGAACTTGCAGCAGCCAAGGAGTGATTATTTGGACCTGCTACATTTATTTATTTTGTTTTTTTCTCGCTGGCCATGACTTCTGTGCGGAGAAAGGGAAACCTGGCGATGATGTTCCTGCCCCCCTAACTTTAAATTGTCACATATATGTCTATTATAAAACAATGATATTTGATAAAATGTTTAATTAATCCATTACATTTTAAATCACAAGATTTAAAGACTTCACTTCTTATATAAATATTTTACAAAGCAATGTGCATTAATTAAGAGTTGTTTTTTTTTTTTTTTTTTTTTTTTTTTTTTTTTTTTTGCAAAAAATTCATTGTTACAAATAGCATTGACATGTTTCTGATCCAATCTGATAAGAAGCATAATCATAATAAGAATAAAAATAGTAAAACGCATAATCAATGCATAATAAACGTATAATAATAGTAAAACCTATGAAGTAAATTTCCGTTTTCTACGTTTAATCAGCTTTGAGGCTGTTTTAAAGTAAATCGGAAAGGGAATGAAAATAAAATCATTGTAAATTTCAGATATATTTAAATCTAAATTACTTTTAGTGAGCTGTCATTCATAACTTAATTTGAACGAAAATAATAAGACTATAATTCAGCACTTTCACATGTTATTTAAATTTTAAAGTGTAACATCGTGAAGAGGTGTACAACTTGGTTCATTTATATATATATATATATATATATATATACATAAACAGATATATTTAATAAAAATCAAAATAATCCATTTTTTTATTTAAATCTAATTTTTTGTATTTAAATCAGATTTTTTTCTCACACAATATTATTTTTTGCATTACTTTTCGTTTGATTTATAAAATTTAAATTATACATACTCACAAATGCATGCTATAAATATTACCAATATAGTATATTAATAATGTTACACAATTTATATAAATGATTCAAAGATAAAATTTTCGGTTATGGAAAAATCATTGTTATACAAAATATATGAAAAAACTACAAATCAGATGTCAAAAATAATTTCAGCACTCCAGTATTTTAATTAAAATAAAAAAATCTATAGCGCATAAAAATTTTAGACAAATTTGAAAGCAAACTCAGTTTTTAACTTTCGTTTTATTTAAGTGCTTGCTCAGAAAAATGAGTTTAGCAGTTTTATCAGTTGTACTAATTTTCTAATTTTCAAATGTACCAAATCAAAGGCAGAAAATATTTGTTCTGCCGAAACATATGAAGCTATTTCAGTAAAAAAGAAGTTGATCGTGAATCCTGTAAGATTTTTAATATCAGCTGTAACAAATATCTTCCACCATTCTAAAGGGATTTTAATTATCCACTATATTAAATTCAAACGATAATTACTTGACTAGTTCAGATTTTGGACAAATTTTAACGTAATAGGCATCCATCAAGTTATAAAATTTTATTTTACTTAAACTTGCAGAAGTTTTTCTAAATACTAATGAATAAATATTCAAATATTTAGCATATTCCTTCTTGGATTTCCTTACTGTTGTAAGATATTTTTATAGTTTGATTCAAGTGAAATTTAACAGGTTTTTTTTTTTCTAAATTTTACATTGTATTTTACTTTTTGACAAACATTAAGCATTATCTTTCTAAAAGCAGTTTATCTGTATTATATAAAACTAAATATATTAAAGTACTTTATGATGTGTGTTTACATTTTAAATTTGTTTAAAAATATCTTAAAAGGAAAGCTGATTTACATCAATGATTTTTTTAAATAATTAATTGAGTTAAATGTCATGATTTAAATCGTGATTTAAATCCTGATTAATCATGATTTAAATCATGCTTAAAATCAAGCTGATTTAAATCAAGGAACCTTGGTGTACAAATTAGTATATAAATATGTGTATTTGTTATAAATGTCTAAAATGACCTTTAATTTTCTGCCTTTAATCAGTTTGGGATCTGTTTTAAAATATATCCAAAAGAAAATAAAAAATAAATCTATGGATAAACTTTTGTTGCCATTATATTTTGAATTATTTTCTCTTCAAAGATTTATATTTTACATTATAGAATATTTCACAAATCTCTTGGATACCATGAATATATTTCAGATATACTTTCAAATTTATAGTGAATAGATATCCACTGTAAGAGATCCATTGCAAAACAGAAAGCAAGCATTTACATTTAATCGGCCTTTTGTATAAGACTGAAATTTTTGGGGGAATTTGAATATCACTTTTTGTTGGTTGTTGTTCTTGCTCCTGTATCACTGCATAACAAACGTCTCGTATATTCCAGCTTATAATCTCTGAATTTTGAAGCTATCTCTAAAAATGTTTTACATAGAAAAAAAAAATATATAGAAACTCAAAAGAAGATAAGAAATGAAAATATGAAATTTTCAATGATAACATTTCAAAACATAAAAAATTATAGGACCCGTTTATTTATAGATATGCACTTATATACAAAAAAATTGATATAACAGCATAAAAATATAGTATTCAGCAAAAGTTACGTATTTTTTAAAGATTTGGTTTTCTTAGTATACTCAAAATATAAACATGTACATGCTAGCAGATCATATTTTAAATTCACCGAATGTTTATATATATGTTACAGGCCAAACCCGATTTTAGGCCAAACTAGATTGGCCTAGGCCAAACTAGTTTATCCTAACGCCCATCGGATAGACTAGTTTTTCCTAGGCCAAACCGGTCTATCCTAACGCCCATCGGATAAACTAGTTTTTCCTAGGCCAAACCGGTCTATCCTAAGGCCCATCGGATAAACTAGTTTTTCCTAGGCCAAACTAGTCTATCCTAAGGCCCATCGGACAATCTAGTTTTTCCTAGGACAAACTAGTTTAGCCTGCTGTTTATTGGTCTGAACTAGTTTCTCCTAGGCCGATCTAGTTTATCCTAGGCCAATTCAATTTGGCGTGATTTTATTGAATTCAATGGCGCCACAGCGCCAACATTCTAGTTTGTCCTAGGCTGATCTAGTTTATCCTAGGCCAATTTAATTTTACGTGTTTTTAGCTCGCAGGCGTCAAAGCCTGAGAAATAATGGGCTCGCAGGTTCTGTATGTATGAATGTACGAATGTACGTACGTATGTACGTGCGTATGTACGTAACACGATAACTCGTGATAGAAATATCCGATTTGCTTCAGATTTTGGATGTAGGCTCATTCTGTTAAGATACCTTTGTGATTAGTTTTGGGAATTCAATGGATAAAAAAAGGGGGGGGGCGAATGGGAGGCTATCTCCCCACCGTTAATTTAAAGAAATGGATTTTCATGCAGAATTATGAGTTTTCATTTAAAATTTTAGATATATGATCATTCTGACTAGGCGCCTCCATGATTAGTAGTGGATGTTTATTGTTTAAGTGTAAAAAAGGGCAATGTAGGTTACCTCCCCCCATAATTTAGATAAATGGTTTTTGACGCAGAATTTACAGATATGCTTCACATTTGTATATAGGTTCTTTCTGATAAGGCGATTCCCTGAATAGTTTTGGGGGTTTAATGGTTAAGTATGAAGAGAAAAATGAACGATTACCCTCTTACATAGAAAAAACTAGTTTATCCTATGGGCATTTAGATAAATAAGTTTGGTGTAGAAAAAAACTAATTTATCCAATTGGCATAAGGATAAAATAGTTTGGCCGAGGCTAATCTAATTTAGCTCGAAAACGGCTTTGGCCAGTAAAAAAAACATATCTTTCACTAGAAAAAGTATAAATGTGTGTCAAGAGTCATTGCTTATAACACCAATACAAAAATTTAACATGTTCACCCTAGAGACATGATGCATTAGACATGGTGTTTGCGTATTCAAGCAAATTATTATTATTGACTTTAATGTTATTTACTTTTGTACAGGCAGAGCTCTGTCTGTACAAAAATCAGTGAAAAAAGACTCAGTTCGGCTCGATCTGACCCTACTCAATTTCTGCAAAAAAATTCAGGTTTTACTTCATATGCAATTAAGATTCCTTTAAAAAATACTGCTTATATACTTATTGGATAAATTTACAATGTATTTTTAAATTATGTTGTGTTCACAGAATGGAAAATACACAATGTATTAATGATTATCTAGATTCTTAGAGTTTCAATATTCAAATACGGATTCTATAAATAATCAATGTAGTTTAGAACAAAAGAAAATATATGAGAGTTATAAATATCATAACTTTTGAATCCGTTCAGAAAAAAGTAGATTTGTGAATATATTTCTCTGTCATTCCTTAAGGCTTTTCTCAAATCCTAAAGAACTACATCCTAACACATTTATGAACTACTTCCTTTTCGGAAATGCATAAGATTAACAGATTCAGATAATATATAATCGAATAGCATAAACCATTTTTTCATAAAAGCGATGTATCTTTGAGAAAATAATGAAGCTTCGTTTTGAATTGAATTTCTGGTTACGACTTCACGAAAAAAAAAATTTAATGCCGTGAGAAGAAAGCTTATATGTCGACAGGTAATTAATTTCTCAAAAATGGAAAACGCTGCTCGATTGCAAATTTTGTTCAGATTAATTATAGCTCGAATATGCAATAATAATAATAATAATAATAATAATAATAATAAATGCAAGTCAGATCTCAGTTGGCACGAGTGTGCAGAAAAAAAAGCAAACACCATGTCCAATGCATCATGTCTCTAAGGCGAACATGTTAAATTTCTGTATTGGTGTTATAAGCAATGACTCTTGACACACATTTATACCTTTTCTAGTGAAAGATACGTTTTTTACTGGCCAGACCCGTTTTCGAGCTAAATTAGATTAGCCTCGGCTAAACTATTTTATCCTTATGCCAAATGGATAAATTGTTTTTTCTACACCAAACTTGTTTATCTAAATGCTCATATGATAAACTAGTTTTTTCTATGTAAGAGATGTAATTTTTCCCTTCATACTTAGCCATTAATCCCCAAAACTATTCAGGGAATCGCCTTATCAGAAAGAACCTATATACAAATGTGAAGCAAATCCGTAAATTCTGCGTCAAAAACCATTTATCTAAATTATGGGGAGGGGTTAACCTACATTGCCCTTTTTTTACACTTAAACAATAAACATCCACAACTAATCATGGAGGCGCCTTGTCAGAATGATCCTATATCTAAAATTTTAAATGAAAACTGATAATTCTGCATCAAAAATTCATTTCTCTAAATTAACGGTGGGGGAATAGCCTCCCGTTCGCTCCCCTTTATTCTTATCCAATGAATTCCGAAAATTAATCAGAAAAGTACCTTATATCAATGAACGTGCATCCAAAATTTGAAGCAAATCGGATATTTCTATCACGAGTTATCGCGTTACGTACATACGCACGTACATACGTACGTACATTCGTACATACATACGTACATTCATACATACAGAACCTGCGAACCCATTATTTCTCAGGCTTTGACGCCTGCGAGCTAAAAACACGTAAAATTAAATTGGCCTAGGATAAAGTAGATCAGCCTAGGACAAACTAGAATGTTGGCGCTGTGGCGGTCATTAAGTTCAATAAAATCACGCCAAATTGAATTGGCCTAGGATAAACTAGATCGGCCTAGGAGAAACTAGTTCAGACCAATAAACAGCAGGCTAAACTAGTTTGTCCTATAAGAGTTAGGCCAAACTAGTTTGGCCTAGGAAAAACTAGATTGTCCTATGGGCCTTAGGATAGACTAGTTTGGCCTAGGAAAAACTAGTTTATCCGATGGGCCTTAGGATAGACCGGTTTGGCCTAGGAAAAACTAGTTTATCCGATGGGCGTTAGGATAGACCGGTTTGGCCTAGGAAAAACTAGTCTATCCGATGGGCGTTAGGATAAACTAGTTTGGCCTAGGCCAATCTAGTTTGGCCTAAAATCGGGTTTGGCCTGTAACATATATATCTAAAAATATGAAAAAAAAAATAAAATAATAGTTGGTTACAGAAAATTCTTTGGCAGTTTGTTGATTTTCACATACCTTTTCAAATTATTGTTTAAAAATATGTAAAAAATTAAATAATATTTAGTGACAGATAATTCATTGGCAATATGTTGATTTTCACACATTTTTTCAAATTGTTGTTTAAAATGATGAAAAAATATATAATGCTTATGTATTTTTTATTCGCTGCATTTATAGAATTAAAGAGGCACTATAATGTCATTTGTGTTATTTCATACGAGTTGTAATAATGTGTCTTGAGCGTACTTGAAATAATTATATTTAAAAGAGAACAAGGAACAATGGTAAAAGTTTAAAAACATTATTTTTTTAAGGTATGTTTAACTAGTACAAAATAGATATTTTTAGAACAATATCTTGAAACTATTTAACATGTTTAAAAACCATAAATTCGATCATAATAATTAAAATTTTAGGTTAATAAACGAATAAAACTAGAAGAAAAATATCTCGTCTCTCCCTCATTTGAGGGATAATTTTTATTTATGAATTTGCTAAAACAGTGTACAATTGTTTGTACGCTGTTTGTACACAATTGCACACTGTTTTAGCAAATTTATAAATAAAAATTCTGAGCTTGTCTCAATATTCATATAGTAAACCACAGTATAAAGTCCACTCTTAATTATCTTGAAACATTTTAAACATGTTTTTAAATTAAATTCGATGGTAATAATTAAAATTTCAGGTTAATAAACAAAATTCAATTGAAAAATGCCCCATCTCTCCATCATTTGAGAGAGGGTTTGTTTGTTTGTATGTATGTCGGCCAATTATCTACGCTGTGGGATATGGGCCCTAAGGGGAGGGGTGCCCTCCGTGGGGGGTCTTTCTAAGGGAACATAACCCGTATTTACGCAAGGTTCGAAGAAAACCAAGGAAAACTCCGAACGGTTAGGCCGACGGTCGCGATTGGTTTCGAACCCAGCACCTACCGTCTACCAGTTTGAGGTCAGAACCTCTCGGCCACTGGTGGGGCCATTTGAGAGAGGGAGAGAACATATTTGTAAAATAAAAATTCATATTTAATTTTCAAATGTGTGACGGAAAAATAACAAAAACAGTATGACATTTTATATTCCTAAAGTTTATTGTAAATCACAACATTTATTTCATGTTATATTATATTTTGTAAAATCCAAATAAAATACAAAATTAGCTTGTGCTAATTAATTTTGGCTGATGTATCTTTGCAAATGCATATTGTTCATCAATGATGGTACGAGTGTTTGTACAAATGACAATCATTGTTCTAAAAAAGAAATGTACATTTAAACATAATTTTTCGAATTTTATTATTTTTAGTAGAAAAGGAGGTGGGGGCCGATCCAGTGGCGTGGTCGGTAGCGTGAGCTCCTCCCACACCGCTGGACCCTGGTTCGAGTCCAGCTAGCGGCATGGGTGTGCGGGTGTTGTCCCTGTGATGTGTATTAAAATGTATGTACTGGATTTCTTGTAATAATAAAGTGTTCTGTACTTGTTTCTGTGGTTTATGGATCATTCGAGGTAACAGCCATTTGTAGCTATAGACCTCAAAGCATTGTAAACTCAAACTCAAACTCAAGGAGGTGGGGGGTTGAATTAGAATAGTTCCATATTTTCGACTATCTAGTTAAACAAACTTATTAAATTTTGATAATATTTGTCCCTTTCCTAAAGTTCTTTTTTATATAAGTCAAAGATTGCTTTTTTTCAACTAAATATATCACATAAAAAAGGGGAAAACAGATATTAAAAATTAAATAGCAAATGCACTTTTTAAGTATTAATATTGAACTTACAATTATAAATCTTAGTATGTATTATGTGTGGTAGAAGTATTTTAAATGAATTTTATTATCAATTGTAATTATTGCATGTTCTTAACCCGTGAGTTGGCAGCAAAGACAATCATCTCATCGAGTTCGAATTCTGGAATTATTTAAAACTTGACTGACATTTTAAAACTCAATTGGTCTGCTAAGTCATATCTTGGTGGAAAACACCTAAAAATTCGATATTAATGGTAGATTCGTAGGTTTACATTTGTTCTTTCCCGCACCAAAATGCATGAAAACATGGAGGATTGGGTGCAAGAAAATACAATAATAAACCTATGAGTCAACCGCTAAAGTAGGATTTTTGGTGTTTTCCGCAAAGATTTCCACCGAATACGTTTTAATATATGAATCGAGTTTTAACTAATTCTAGAATTTCAGCCATGAACTCGATGAATTGACTATCTGTGCTGCTGCCTCCCGGTACATCCGCTTCGATAAGATTTTACGCTTTAAATTTTTAGTCATAAAATGTATAAAGCTCACCTTCAAAATTTTTATGAGTAACAAAGCGGCTTTTTTATTTAAAAACTTTTTCGTAAATCAGGAAAGTGAATTGTTTTTGAATAATATGATTGTTATTAATTTTTTAGACAGTTACAGTTTTGGGCAAATGGGGAGGTTGCCGGAGTTGCGAATTACAGTGAAGTAAGGATTATATACATTTTTGTAATCTATAGATTACAAGACTGGAAAAATTACAATAGATTTTTGTAAGAATCTTTTCTATATTGCGCAACAGGTTATATTTTTTAAATTGATGAAAATATGCATTCCCTCCCCCCCCCCTTTTTTTTTCTCTTTTTCGCATTTTATTTAGTTAATTTTCATAAGCCAGTATATTTTATCACTCTAAAATTTTTTAAATGAAAAAAAAATCCCAAAACATTGAAATCTGATGAAGGATTATGATTAACTCTTAAGAGGATGCTGTATGGTTTTCTTTTCATAAAAATATGAAGTTTTCTAGAAATATACATTTACCATAAGTATATGAAGCACCTTAAAAGAAATTCGCAATATTATTGTAATTTTAAGGGGGGGTTTATTTGAAACAAAAATACTAAAACGAAATTTAAAAGATCCATGTATCTTATTTTTTGAGATATTTCCTCGATTTTGTCTGAAAAATTGCATATCGATTTTTAATTGTTTGTACAATTAATTTTTAGAAGTGCTTTTTTCTGAATTCCATATCGATTTTCATCAAAATTTTACGTCTTAACGAGTTAAAAATCAAATTTAATTAAATTAATGAAATCATATTTTAGAATGCATACACTGTTTCTTTATAAGAAAAATCAAGATTCTTCCTTTTAAATTTCATAAATTTTCATAAAAAATTAAGACGGATGCAATATTTCAAATATATAAAAAATGTGGAAAAAATAAGTTTTTGGGAATCCAGATTTAAAATAGATTAAATGGGCGAAAAATTGTTTGTGTACAAACCCAAACGCTTGTAACTTTTCTAAAAATAATTCAACCTACGGTTTTTCGCAAATGTCTCAAAACTAACCGGAGAATAATACTTATGCACAAAATATAATTTTCGATTTTGGGGTCAATTTTCCCCCCTAAATAAAGGTTCACTTATAACTTTATAAAATTTAAAATTTGTCATTTACAATTTTTACTAAACTAATGACGGAGTAAAAATGTGTTCGTGTTGTTCATTTGTATTAAATACTATCTATTGCAGAGTGCGAAAATTTCTGATTATCGTGCGTCTGTGAGAACACGACTATGACGATATCATGTTAATGCTTTCTTTTCATGGTTGTCTAATCTATGGACACGGAAATTAAGTTTCGTGTGCTTTTAATTTGTGTACATCTGAAAATTCCTATTTGTGAGACTAATCATCACCTGTGAATAATAAAATTCTATCTGTGTTTTTGAAAAAATTGACTTATCGATATAGAAAAGTTCTATTTGTATCTATGAAGGCATTTATGGATTAAAATAATGTCATAAAATAATCTTTATACCATATGTAAGTTATACATAACTTCATTTTGATGCAAAAATTCCTTCACAGATACAAATAGAAACTTTCGATATCGGTAAGTCATTTTTTTTTTTCAAAAACACAGATAGAACCTTATTATTCTTATATGACATAATGTCATAGTTAGCGATGTTAACCCTCTCGTCACCGTGAAGCTCCTACGTCAAATTGCAATATTTATATAGCAACTTTTTTTTTTAAATAATTATATCATTTAGGAGCTCATACATAAGAGCCTTCTAAATAGTTGCATTAATCGTGCTTAGATATCAGACTAGATTATTTCTAGAATTATTTACAATTGTTGCTATATTGTTTTAGAAGATAAATGAAAAAAAAAATGTCTGCTTTATTTTTTGAGTTGCTTGATTTTTTTTTTCTTTTTTGAGATAAAAAATATTTTATTATTCTTTAGCCTTCACTTGTGCATGCTTTCAAATTAATTTTAAATATAGTAGATTCCTTTAAAATGTGGAAATGTTTTGGGCCTCACACGAGACTCGAAAAAAAAAAAAATAGATAGAGCAACATTACCAAAAAAAAAAAAAAAAAAAAAACTTTTTGCACAAGATTTATTGTAGTATTTTTGAAATATTAAAGGTTAGAAGGATTTTTTTCTCTACTTTTATAATAATTTGGTGTCAGGGTTAATAATATCATTGTAAAAAAATAAAAAAAGAGGGAAATTTTATTTTTATTATATTTGTTTGGCTTAGATGATAGACAATTCTCATTTAATGTACAATAAATTGCAGATTATCCGTCTCTCTATCAATCGCACTTTCAATTAACCGTCATTCACTTCTGATTATTTTCTTTTTAATTATTCTTTTAAAATGTCAGTCAAAAAATAACTCAATTTGAGCCGAAATTCGCTCATCTCACGTTTTGAAAGGCAGCTTCTCATAAAGAGTTGAAACCAATCAATTAAGTGAGTTGTTTTTAAACAATTTAAATCAAGATGAGTTATTTAAATAAGGAATCTAAATCAAGATGAGTAAAGCATTTAAAAAACAACTCATTCACAATTCAATAAATTACAGCTCTTTCCAAAGAAGCCAAATCCACTCTTTTGTTTTAAGAGTGTTGATAGAAACATTGACGTAACATTGTTTATAGCACATAAGATGCTGAAGCACCAAGCTATGATTTGAAGAAGATGGTATTATTGTCAAAACGTATTATCAAAGCGTACGTAAAATATTTCTGTGGGTGAAATCACAGGCTGATTGCATTGCGAAAAGAATGAAATTGGTAATCAAAAATTAGCGTAATAAGATATTATTCAAAATGTGTTGAGTAGAGAGAAATCTGAAGCGGGTAAATATGATAAAATGGGAAATGATAACCCAGACGTCAGTCCATAAATGAAGACTCTGCTCTATAAGGGCATCAATTGGTTTGGGGTGCAAAAGGAAGCTGATTCAAACCAAGTACTTTTAATAACTATTTTTATTCGCATTTTTATTGTAGTAAAAGAGAAACGACAATAAAAATAAAAAAAGTATAATCAATCACTAAGGATGAAAGTATATTCTGTAAAATACGAAATCTGTATCCTTAATTATTTTTTTAAGGTCTACAGCACTCAGCAAAAAATTTAGACAATGGTCGTTTTCACATCTGTACTGAGAAATATGCCACGAATTGTTTTAACTCAACTGTCACACATTACTTGTAACTTATCCTTTAATCATAAACAATAAATTTTAAATTATACGCGTTACATAATATATAATGACAAAAAAAATAAATTAACATTGTTGTAAAAGTATAGACTCTCTATATATTTAGATGAAAAATAACCATAAATTGAAATCCAACTGAAACTACACTGTTTGCAATTAATGAAACATGTGATTTTTCATCGAAGAAACTAAATCCTGCATCCCTTAAGGTTCCATTTTGTACCAAACACGTTCAATAGAAGCTCCAAGCTTATTAAATGAAAAAAATCAGAAGAGTATTGACAAAAATTAGCATAAATGTTACAAGATATGAGGACACAAATATTTTCGATTGCGTTCAGATCAGAAATATACGCCGGTCAATAAAAAACAGTAATATATTTAGAGTTAAACCAAGTTTTTGTTTTGTATGTCACATGAAAAAATGTGTTTTCTTGCTCAAATAATATTTTGGACGGACTAAAAGTTCACCAAATTGCTGTAAATTGTTCTCCAAGGTATGTATGTAGCCTTGCACTGTCTGACAACCATCGGGGAGCTTCGGAGATGCTTGAGCATTAAAGTGAAGCCCAAATCATTAAAAAATGACTTCCTTGTTGATGACTAAAGAAAGTCCAAGGCTCTTTATGCAAGTCGTACCAATGGCATGCGCAATCATCTGAGCCATCCAAATTGGGCTTTGTTTATCTCACCCAGTATGATAGTACATCACTTGGGCCACATGATATATGTTTGTGAGCCAACTGTATTCTCATCAATTTGTAGTGAGATTTCAAAGCTAGTTGTTTTATCATTTTCGTATAAACTATTTTTTCTCTTTTTTTAAGTCATCTACGAATCTCTTCCGTTGATATAGAAAGTTTTGACTCATTTTTAATGTGACTAGAAACCATCATTTGTGTCGATGCCAGTTTATGGATCTTTCTACCAACTCGTTTTCTGGTCAGATCTATGTTTTGCTTTAAAAAAGTCATCCTTTGACAATACTTGATAGACAGACTTTTTTGGACAATTCGAATTAGCTAAAATTTCTGTAATAGTATTCTCATTCGATTTCAGATTCCATACTTCAATTACTTCATCTGACTGAATATTTATAGTTCGCAGCATCTTCACAAACTGATGCTATTCAGAGAAACACTTAGATACTTCATGCATGTAACGAGTTAAGTTTGAAATTTGAATTTTTCTGTGAACAGTTGCAAAAATCAAGAAAGTGTCTAAACTTTTGCAATATGCGAATTCCCTTTTTTCCGTTAAATTAAATATTAACTTAGATTAAAACCATTATTTTCGTCCTAAAATGTTTAAAATATATTTAAAATTAAATAAGGTACCCTGGGGTAATAACGCCACATTAAGGATCTACCAATTTTCACGGCTCAGTTTTAGATTGTATTTTTCAAACAAATATATGATTTGATACAGCAACTCATTGACTATGTATGTAAAAAAAATAATTTAACAGATATGTATTCATAAAATGTAATGGCGTGATTTCTTGACCAATGCTATTTGGCGTTATTACCCACCTATATGGGTAATAACGCCATGCAAACAAAACTATGAAATAAGATGGAATAATTGCATGTAGATTGCCCAATTCTAAAAATACAAACTCTACAAACTTAGAAATTGACAAATTCCATTTGTCAATTACTAAGCTATTTAAAATGTTCTCAATGTTGTTCAAAAAATGTACTCAACAGATAAAGAAAGCATTTAAATGTACTTTCTTATAAATTGACGAGTAGAAATGTAATTTTTATAAAGGTCTTGTAACTGTCATTCAATTATCAGTCTACTTCGATTACCATTGCGTCGGTCTCCTGAATGATGGATAATGGAAAAATTGCCGCATTTTGAAAACTGGGATTTATTTCTGCTTTATTTTTTAAGTACAATTTTTCCAGGGATAAATCTATTATAAATTTTCATTTAAAATAAGTGGCATGTGCTTTTGAATATATTTTTCATTATTTTTTGGGGTTAAATAAACTGTACCGATAGACTTACGTAACATTAGACCATTGAAAATCTTTATCCATTAAAAATCTTAATGAAGTTGAAAGGTGTTCCATCCTTTAAATGAAATGAAAAAAAAAAGAACAATTCCCAAGAACATTGATATTTCGATGAAGGATTATGATTAACTCTTAACTGCCACCAAATTAAAATTTGCCGCATCCGTCCTCCACTTAACTAATGACTGAGTAGAAATATATTCGGATCGTTTTTTATATTTAATGCCATTACTTAGCTCCAGAGCATGAATTTTTTTTTTCTGAATCTCATGCGTCTGGGAAAACAGGATTAGTTCAATATGATTTCGGTCATTCCTTTTCAGTTTTTCAGACGTATTAGTTTATCATGATTTTTTTTTTCATTCATGCTTGGTTTCTAATGCTTTAGAACTTTTGCTTTTTTTGGAGCTGTTAGCAAATTGCAGAGAAGCGTTTAGAAAAGGAAGATCGATAGGAAGGACATTTTCAAGATTGCAGAAATGGAATTTGGCGAAATTTTTTAGGTAGACAAGGCAGTATGTATTTTGGATAATTGAATTCAACTACTTTATGTTTTTCTAGGCAAGAGTCACTAACTTTAATTGGATTTCATAATGCATGGGGTATGTCGCAAAATATAAGGTTTTGTGACTTACCTTCTTCAAACGAAAGAACAATAGAGTATTAAATATATTATTAGGTACCCTGGGGTAATAACGCCAAGTGCTTATATTTTGCATAATTATGAAATAATCAAGTAAATGACACCCATGTGCTCTGCGCAGAAGGGTTTTGAGTCATATAAATCGCAAAAAACAGCTTGAAGTTAATTTGATTCATTTTTAGGTCTTATTGTTTTTCAAAGCAACTAAAATTAACGCTTGATCTAAAATTTGCGAGATACGTTTTGTAATGTGAAGACTATTTTTTTTATCCGGAAATACTTTGTTAATTACATAAATTTGTAGTACATTTCATGGACTTTCAGAATGTTGTTGAACATTTTGGATATCTTCTCGAGATAATTTGTAATTTAAAATGTACAGCGCAATAACTATAACGGGGTAACAACGCCAATCCTTCGCATTAATACCCGGGTTGATTCCCTACAGCGGCCGAGCTTCATCCTAAATACTGATTCAAATAAACACAGTTAAAACTGTGCAATGTTTCTAATAATTCTACTTAAGCGGTCCTTTTTAAGCAAAAAGAAGCTTACATTCTGTATTCTTTTGCCTCATCCTCCCCCCCCCCCCACACCACACCTTTATTTTTCTTACACTTTCACAAAAAATTGAACATATTCAATAGCTTAGAATGCAATTTGTCAATTTCTAAGTTTGTAGAGTTTGTATTTTTAGAATTGGGCAATCTACATGCAATTATTCCATCTTATTTAATAGTTTTGTTTGCATGGCGTTATTACCCATATAGGTGGGTAATAACGCCAAATAGCATTGGTCAAGAAATCACGCCATTACTTTTTATGAATACATATCTATTAAATTATTTTTTTTATATAGATAGTCAATGAGTTGCTGTATCAAATTATATATTTGTTTGAAAAATACAATCTAAACCTAAGCCGTGAAAATTGGTAGAACCTTAACGGGGCGTTATTACCCCAGGGTACCTTATTTAAAACTTATATTATGATCAAATACGTATAAGTGCAATTTTTTTATGCTGAACGAATATAGAGTATAAACAGAGGCTAATACAACTAAGTTAGAAGATATGTTTCACTTATAGAGATTGGTGTTGAGTTTTTAATACAGTTTCTAAAATATTTAATATAAATGTTAATTTATTAATCGAATTTGGTTCAGAAAGGTTAATACATCATTCTATGAATATAAAATATTTCTATTATTTTTAAATGCACAATAAGCTTTCAAAATAAAAAAAAAAATACTTTTTATAATACAGATTTTTTATTTTTAGTAAAATAATATAATATTTATAAACCGAGCCTCCGATTAAAAAAAATCTATTGTGATATTTTTAAACGAGTTATCGTCATTGATGAACCACGAGATCAACGAGATTTAAATTTTAGTTTAAACATTATTTTTTTCAAACAACGGTTGTGGTAAATCTAATATAAAATAATAGTCGCCGCGTTTAGGTTTTAAACTTCTAAAATTCAATCTCTGTAACATTCAGAAAATCGGAAAAGGTATAAATATTCTGAAGTTGGTTTCATTTTCATCTCAACCAACTAACCAATAATTCGTCACTTTTTCATCCAAATTATCTTCAGTGCTAAACGTCAAAGTACATTCGTTAACATGAAACCATACTCCTACGGGGTTTTATCATATTAGCTTCTAATATTCATCTGATTTCGACCATTAACAGAACTGAAGCCGGCGAGACATGCCGGTTAAATTCATTTCTTTTCGATGAGAATACGATAATCAACTGCTCATCATTTCAACGGATTTTGATCAGAGGCGAGTCACATTTTTCTACTACGGACATGTCTGTTAATATCAGTAACATATTGATTTAACTATTGATACCATTTTAATTATTGATAACATTTTAGTTTATGAGTTTCTGGTTGCTTAACCTTCTAAAGATTTCACTAGATATCAATTCCATGAAATAGTAAATGTTTTCAGAAATTAAAGATTCTGACAATATACCAAATACTTATAAATATTTATTTTGTATCATGAAACCTTTCTTCAATTTTTGAAAATGTAATTATTTGTAGCTGATGCCTATAAAATAACAATAAATATTATAATAAGGATAAATTGATGGCCAAAATTTAACAAATAAATAAAGTAAAATTCTTTGGAAACTCTATCTATCAAGCATAGTAGAAAAAAAATTTAATTTTATAAATCATAATGAATATTTCCTGCTCAATGTATTACTTTCGTTCATTAAGTAATCAGATAATTATCGGGAGTTATCGGATGTCCTCAGATTCAAAATGCAAGAGCTTAACACGTTTTTGGTATATTTTAATAAATTATTTCTGCCTTTGAATATAATTGCACATTTCTTATAGAAAGTAGCGACATTCTATGATGAGAATGCATTTCTGATTTCTTAAAAATAAAATTATATAATTAGAGCATTTTTATCGGAAGACAACAAGATAAGAACAATATGATATTCAGATTTGAAGCCCCTGATCAAAACATGGCAATCCATACTACAAAATTGGACGATATTCGGTCACATGAATTCTCTTTCACAAAAACACCAACTGTACATCTACAATTTTCTAACGTGAGTTTGGATTTTTAAAAAAATGAAAGAACTTGTCACATCGTAAAATGTAATTTTGGTGCAATTATCTTGGCAAATCATATATTTCTGCCTAAGTGTAACTATTATTTTATAATATTTTCTACTGGACATAGATGCTGTAGGGTTGCTTTCAAATCCACACTGGCGATTCTGTAATACATTTCGAAATTCATTTTTTTTCCCCAAATGTATCAAATTGGCAGATGCTGTTACTGAAAAGCAAAGTAATACAGCTATTTTATTTTTGTTTCTTCGATACAGACAGAAGATTATTCATAAAATAATGTCAAAATTGGCATTCTGAACAAATTTACGACATTTCAGGGGGAAAAAATGTTGAAATGAGACAATAACTGCATAGAATTCAAAATCAAATTCATTTATTTAAAATAAAAAAACTCTAGAAATACAATTCACTTGAGTAATCATGCATGCAGATGTCAGATTTTACATTTAATATGCCAAAAATTTTCGTATTTTTGAGTGAGGAAAAATATTTTATTGTGGAATCGTTTTAATAAAAAAATTAAAAATACTGAAAAAAATTGACAGGAAATATTGCACTTAAACTCAATGATAATTGCCAATCTATTATTTAATACGCTGTATAAACGTCTTCAATTAATGTAAAAGCAGAGCATAACGATATTTGACACGTACTCGGTAAAGATCAGTTCATCTGAGCAGTTCATAAAATGTACTTTTCAAAATACAAAGTATTTTTAATTAGTTAGAAAAACCATCTGATGTAGTTTTTTAATTAATTATTAATTTAAAAACGAACTTTATTTTCTAAAGCATTTGCAAGATTTAGAAAATTGTGCAAAGAAAGCTTACCATTTTTTCCATTTACAGGCAATAGTAAAATAAACTGAATTTTATGTGTAAACAAGGATTTTTTCATATAAAACAATTTTAAAAAATAAGAAAGAAACAACCAACAATTGAAAAATTGTTAAAGAAGTATTTTTTACGCTTTTTTGAGCAAAGTAATAATTTTTTTATATAAAAATATCTTTATCTTATATCTTATACGGTGCAAAGGAACCGCTTTCTATATGCAGTATTTAATAGTTTAAAAAATGATTAACGATTAAATTTTTATTGTGATAAAAAAAATATTAAAATTTTTTTTTAAGAATAGATCATGATAAAAATGGTAAAATGTAATGATGCTTATGTCAAATATCTTAAAATTTATAAAGTACTTACATCTATCTTCAATGCTAATTAAACTATTTACAGCACAATATTTTTAATTATTTATGAAATACTTGATTTTGTGTGAGAATAAAATAAAACTAAAGAACTTAGAATATTAATAAACTTTTAATTTAGTTAAAATCTTTATTTCATTTTTTCATGACGCAAGAATTTCAATGTGTTATCAACATATATACAGCAACATAATATGTATGTCTATGAAACTTCTACTATAATTGATAATAATCACATTTTAGGTGCGTTCGTAATTATGTAAATAAGTAGCACCTATTGTTTTCGTTCAGTCCGTCTGTCGGTCTGTCTGTCCGCATATAACAACGCAAAAACTACCCAACCGAATCGTTTGAAATTTAAAATACATAATTATTACCTAATTTTGTCATTTCAAATTTTATGAAAATCGGATGGATAGATCAATTACAAGGACAATCAAAAGCATTCCGTTACATTACGGTCAATGGGGAAAAAAGTTTAAAATGCATCTTAATCTTTTCAAAAATATGCATTAAAATATTTAATTGCTATAAAGGACGTTAAATACTAATAAAAACATTAAAAGATCTTAATAATTTTTACATGTTTCGATTGAATTTACTCAATCATCATCAGAAAAAGAAAATACAAATAAACACAAAGATGGAAAATGACAGAAAACTATTACAAATGAAATTTAAAAGTAAAAATCACGCGCGTTATATTTTAATTATGTATCACGTTGCTTGATTTTTAAATTATTTAACAATTCAATCCAAATATTTGGGATTTGAAATGACAAGGAGTCATTGCAGACCATTGAGCTTCTGACGTAAATTTCAATACTCTCTCTAATAAAAAGTTGCAAATAAAAATCTGATCTATAAATAAATCTACTCTCATTAAACAAAATATCTATGTTTTCTATTTGATTTAGCCTAGATAATGCGGTTTTACCTCTATTAAATTTTATGTCTGCAATGCGTTCTTTACATCTTATTTTGAATTTTCTTTGAGTCATGCCAATATAATAATTTTTATAACCACCTTCTTTAAGGAATGGAATGATATAGACACCTGATCGGTCAAATTTATCAATGAGGTCAATTCTAGTTGTTAAAATTGATTTTAATTTTGGAGGGGGTCTAGCAATTAAATTTAAATCAAACTTTTTGTAATTGTGTTTTAGCAGACTCGAAGAAATTTGGATAATAATTTATAACAACCCTTTTAATGTTATTTTCGTTGTCGGTTTTATTTTCAAAAACTGCATTGTTCATTTTGTTAATAAACTTTTTAATTAATTTATTAACTATTTTAACTTGATATCCGTTGTTAATAGCTATTGTTTTAATTTTATCTAATTCATCATTTAAATTTTCAGTAGAACAAATTCTAAAAGCTCTGTTAATAAGGAATCTAAAGGTAGATAATTTATAAGAATATGGAGTGCAAGCATCAAAAGGATAACATTTAAATTTGTTATTGGTTTTCGATATACTGAACGAATTAATTTATTACTTTCTCTTTTTAACTCAATATCTAAAAAAGGTAATTTCTTATCAGTTTCAAGTTCGAAAGTAAATTTAATCTTATTATCTAGATCATTTAACTGCTGAATAAAAATTAACAATTTATCAACTCCCCCCTGCCAAACAATAAAAATATCATCTACATAACGTAGCCATACTAAAGGTAATAATTTAAAAGTATTGAAAATTTTTGATTCAAGGGGGCGTAATTTGAATTATGCAAGGAGGCCTGAAATTGGAGATCCTATTGGGGCACCGTCTGATTGCTGATAAATAATATTGTTAAAAATAAAATAATTACTATTAATTATTAGGTTTAGGCCACTTTTTAAAGTGTTTTTCATTGGTACGTCAAAATCTTCTCTATTGTCAATGAACAGTTCGATGGTTTTAGCTACTTCTGAAGTATTGCCAAACAATAAAAATATCATCTACATAACGTAGCCATACTAAAGGTAATAATTTAAAAGTATTGAAAATTTGGCAGGGGGGAGTTGATAAATTGTTGATTTTTATTCAGCAGTTAAATGATCTAGATAATAAGATTAAATTTACTTTCGAACTTGAAACTGATAAGAAATTACCTTTTTTAGATATTGAGTTAAAAAGAGAAAGTAATAAATTAATTCGTTCAGTATATCGAAAACCAATAACAAACTTAAATGTTATACCTTTTGATGCTTGCACTCCATATTCTTATAAATTATCTACCTTTAGATTCCTTATTAACAGAGCTTTTAGAATTTGTTCTACTGAAAATTTAAATGATGAATTAGATAAAATTAAAACAATAGCTATTAACAACGGATATCAAGTTAAAATAGTTAATAAATTAATTAAAAAGTTCATTAACAAAATGAACAATGCAGTTTTTGAAAATAAAACCGACAACGAAAATAACATGAAAAGGGTTGTTATAAATTATTATCCAAATTTCTTCGAGTCTGCTAAAACACAATTAAAAAAGTTTGATTTAAATTTAATTGCTAGACCCCCTCCAAAATTAAAATCAATTTTAACAACTAGAATTGACCCCATTGATAAATTTGACCGATCAGGTGTCTATATCATTCCATTCCTTAAAGAAGGTGGTTATAAAAATTATTATATTGGCATGACTCAAAGAAAATTCAAAATAAGATGTAAAGAACACATTGCAGACATGAAATTTAATAGAGGTAAAACCGCATTATCTAGGCTAAATCAAATAGAAAACATAGATATTTTGTTTAATGAGAGTAGATTATAGATCAGATTTTTATTTGCAACTTTTTATTAGAGAGAGTATTGAAATTTACGTCAGAAGCTCAATGGTCTGCAATGACTCCTTGTCATTTCAAATCCCAAATATTTGGATTGAATTGTTAAATAATTTAAAAATTACGCAACGTGATACATAATTAAAATATAACGCGCGTGATTTTTACTTTTAAATTTCATTTGTAATCTTTTTCTGTCATTTTCCATCTTTGTGTTTATTTGTATTTTCTTTTTCTGATGATGATTGAGTAAATTCAATCGAAACATGTAAAAATTATTAAGATCTTTTAATGTTTTTATTAGTATTTAACGTCCTTTATAGCAATTAAATATTTTAATGCATATTTTTGAAATATTTTTAATGGACGTATATGAAAACTTCTATTTATAATTAATGCATCTTAATCGTTTGAAATTTAAAACGTATATTTATTACATAGTTTTGTCGATTCATTTCAAATGTTATGAAAATCGGATGGATAGATCAATTACAGGGACAATCAAAAGTATTCCGTTGCATTACGGTCAATGGGGAAAAAAGTTTCAAATGCATTTTAATCGTTTGAAATTTAAAACGTATATTTATTATATAATTTTGTCGAGTCATTACAAATATAATGAAAATCGGATGCATAGATCAATTACAGGGACAATCAAAAGTATTCCCTTACGTTACGATCAATGGGAAAAAAGTTCCAAATGCATTTTAATGGTGTTACACTCATTTGAACATAATAGAATTGACATGAATCTATGAAGTGTGTACTAAAATATACATTCTGAGCAATCTGTGATGCAAAGAATATTTATTATGAAATTACAGGGCCACACAAATGTATTCCACTAAATAATGTTATACGTGGAAACATTGTTTGGGGCGGCAATTATATTAACCTACTTCATATTTTATGAATAAGATATACGTTAATGAAGTATAATAAAATTTACTCTCTGCATATTTACAGGAACACGAAGATTTCGACCACTATACTATGGCAAAGTACGCTCTACTATATCAGCAAGGAATCTGAATATTTTAAAACTTCGTTATCGTGCGAACGCACCGCATTTGCTACGATTCACGTGCAATTTCCAACTGGTTTCTATACATTTTTATTCATATATCTCGCGAAACTCTAATAAGAATATATTAGAAACCTTATTTCTTACATGTGATTACGTAGCGTTACGTTTATGTTAGCGTTAAAGCGTTAATAACATTAACACTAGCTATCGATATAGATTAATAAATGTTTAACGAATATTTCATTGTCTGAAACATAAGAAATGTTGTTGTTTGGTATACTATTCAATTAATATCCATATTATCAGTCTAATTAAGAAATTTTGGAGATGTTTAGACGATATTGCATTATAATAAGATTTAATTTATATAACAAATTTTTAATAATTTTTACGCTTTATTACACTTCTCCCAGGAAAGTAATTTTTATTTTAATTTAAAGTGTGAGATGTGTGTTTATAATAAAAGAATCATAAACAGCGCAAAGAGAATTCAGTAAATATTAATAATCTATATAATAAAGGCCATTCGTATCTGTGCGTAACGCATACGTCATGTTTCGAATGGCAACACTTTCCGATGAAATTTCGGTTTTGCAATTTTCGCTATTGTAAATTTTTTAACTTCTAGACATTGCACGTTTTCAATCTTTATACCGTCGTTTAGAAAAAAAAATGCACTTTTAAATGCCGTTTATTGGAAAACTGTATCTCAATTTGTTTTTAAGATATTAATTTTTTTGTAGTTTTTGGTTCAATTTCTCTAATGGTGGCAACTTGAGTATCGCATTTATGTGGGAAAGAGAGGAAAAATAGCCATAGAGTAAAAAAAAAAAAAATAGAGATGCAGTTTAGTGGCTGGAGGTGACGCCAAAAATGTAACCCTAAAACGGCGTGCTTTTACAAAAAGAAAAACTTTTAGCGATGCAATTTTAATTCATAATACAATGAAATGCTATTTTATAATGCTAAAATATATTCAAATCTTTTTCATTTAGGGAAAAAATGATGTTAAAAAATTCGGTCTCTGCTCCATGTGGTTGTTTTGTTTGGGTCGAATGAGAGACTTAAATTGGAAAAAAAAACGCCCATCAAACCGTTTTAATCGCATAGTGCACCTCCATCTATCTCTTTTCTCCATGGAAAATAACTAGAGTTGCAAAAAGTCGGTTTATTCCCGGGTTTATTTCCAATAGACCAGGTTTATTCCCAGGTTTATTCCCAAAAAACCGAATTATTCCAAAAAATCCCGGGTTTTTTCCAGGTTTATTCCTAAAAACCCGGTTTATTCCCGGGTTTAAACCGGGTTTTTTCTAACCTTTGCAACGCTAAAAATAAGAGATCACTCTATATTTTAGTTGTCATTTTTTCATAGCAACTGAAAAGAATTCGCGTTTGTAATGACCGAAAGGTGGCGTTGTATAGACCTGATAATCGTTTGTTTACGTAGCGCTGTTTGTTCCATGCTGTAGCACAGCGAAACCCGTTTAAAGAGTTATTTAAAGTGCAGTTTTTTATCTTTTTTATTTAATTATGGGAGATAAATTACAAATATCGACAATTTTAGAATTTCTAGATGCTGGAAAATCTAGTTATTATTATTACCAAATGCATAAACATATGAAGTCATATAGTAAATGCATAGACATGTACTAACATTACTACATGTAAATAGTAGCAAAAATATTTCTTAAAGGTGCATTTCGATTCAAACTACTTATTTTCCGATTTATTTTTAAATTCATTTATGCTCTCAAATGCATCAAACTGGCAAATTGTCTTATTTAGAAAATACACAAGGTGCCGTGATTGTCGATTCTTTGATAAATGCAGAAAATATTGCAAAATAAAAAAAGTAATAAAAAACGGCATTTTTCCGAAGGGAGAGATCTGTGAAAGAAAAAAAGGGTCATACTGAGAAGGCAATTGTTTATAAATCAAATTCTAATGAATTGAGCGTGAAAGGGCATCACACGGCACCTTATACTTCTCTTCAAAAATTCCCTCGGCAGGTTTCATGCTTCTACTTTTAAAAATGTGTCTGAATTTGTATCGCAAAATTTCGAGTTGTTGGAGTTGGAAAAGCTTTTTTTCGAATACACCTTTAAAACAAAATAATACTCGATTAAAAGACGTGTACTATTAATAAAACACCAGACCCAAAAGGGTTAAACTAGAATTCAAGCTATGAATGTAAACAGAAATATGTCCTTCATTTATCCTTGCTTGTTTTGATGCATTATTGCCTGGTAAATTTTCAATTAAGCATTAAAGAGCATACATATTTTTATCTTATCATTAGTTTGTAGACAGGCAGGAGATCATCTCTGAAGCGAATATATTAATTCCTTAGAAATTATGAAGCATTAATCACCGGTGCTATGCCTGGCATTTTATGTTCCATTCTTCACCCTAGCGTGTTATTTCACGACATTTACATGTTTGATAGCTTATTTTAACCCTTTTGGGTCCGAATTTTTTTCGTCTTTGAGACCAAAAATATTTTTATCTTACTAACGTTGAGTGTAATTATCCAAATAAAGTTATTGAAGTTTAAAAAATATCTCATTGTCTGATGTCATTCGAATGTACTTATTTTATATAGGGGGAACTGGGGCACATTGATACAGCTTTTTTCTAAGAATTTTTTTGGTATCCAGAAAGCAGAAATTTCAAGTTATTTTTCTATTTGGTGTCAGCAAAACCTGTGTAGTGTGTTATAAAAATGTACAATCGTTGTTTTATATATTATTTTTGCATGTAATAAAAAAAAAATTTAAGTCATTTGTATCAATGTGCTCCATCCCCGGGGCAGATTGATACGTCTGGGAAAAATGGTGACAAAGTAACACAATGCATATTTTTCATATAAAAATAGTTAGCAAACCATTTTATATTATTTATAAAAATTCAAATCAACCAGACTTCTTTGTAAGCAGTATTAAAGCAATCAAAATGAAATGTATAATGACCTGATGTTCTGGCTGTATCTTGTCTGATTGTTGGCTGCGGTAATTTTGTCATATCTGGCACTTCAACCCCAGCATTATCTTCTTTCTTAGGAAAGATGAAAAAGCACCAGGTTTTCTGTTTATAAATCGGTTTATAAACAGAAAATAAAGGATAATTATATTAAAAATTCTGCTTATAATATAATTATCCTGTGCTGTTCTACAGTTTGTTTTTCTTACTTAACATTTCTCATGTCGAAAGTACTTTTTTCTCTGGAGAATCGATATAAATTTGAGATTTTACAGGCTGCCGTCCTTTTCTTTTGTTAGTTCTACTAGCACTAGATGTTGAGTAAGTTCGTGCGTCTTCTCTTTGCAAAAATACTATAAAATGTTCTAATATAAAGAAATTAGAGCTGTTTCCTTTCAATAAAAACTAATATTAGAAATTTTTAGCGAAAAATTGTTGAATTAAGGAGTGCATTGTAAAGAAATAATAAAAGGTAATGAAAAAACGAACTAGAAAAGATTTAGGTTGAATCAATGTGCCCCGACAAAGACTGCATCAATGTGCCCCATACAGTCATTTTGAATAAAATGAGTCTCAAATCCAATACTTCATAATTTATCTAACAAAAAAGAATGAGGAACTGATAAAAAGTAGCTTTATTTGCTAAAAAAAGTATTCTTTTCGGTTGAAAACACTAGAACAGTTGTATAATATCATTTCAATTATACAACTCAAATTTACTTTTGACCTGCAAAAACAATAAATCACCCATCCCGTTTCATCAAACAACTAAATCATTCCAAGACTTTCTGTATGTAGTTATAATAACAATTATTAAACACTCCTAATAGCCATGGACATCAAAGGGGCCTTTGACAACATAAGATGGCCAATTCTAATAAATAATTTAAAACAGACTCCCTGCCCGGATTACTTAGTGAACTGGGTAGTGAGTTTCCTCCAACAAAGATTTGTTTCATTAGAAGAAAACGGTATCAATGTAACAAGACAAACTTATGGCGGTTGCCCCCAAGGCAGTTGTCTTGGCCCGCTTCTGTGGCTACTAATCGCGGAAACAGCTCTCAAAAAACGCTGGGGAAAAATGTAAGAATACAAGCCTTTGCAGATGATTTCATAATAATTCTCAGGGGTAGGTCAAAAGACAAACAAAAAAAAAAATACGAGCAAACAGAATATTAAAAGAATTCAACGACTGGATAGAGGAAAACAACCTAACACTAAACAAAGAAAAAACTGAATTACTATACCTAAACAGGGGCCATTCTTGGAACCTTCCAACAGCAGACCCATACATCATAGTGGGAATAGAGTTAAATGGTCAGGAACTACATGTCAGAGAACAAATTAAATACCTAGGGGTCATACTCCATAAAAACCTAAACTGGGAACCACACTGTCAAACACAAGCCGACAAGGTTAAGAAACAATTTCAAAAACCTAGCATACATGACAGCTAAAGGATGGGGTCTTAAACCTAACATAATGAAAATTTGGTACAACACAGTAGTTGAGAAGACGCTAACCTACGCGGCCCCGATTTGGGGGCACAGCCTTACGAAGAGGTGTAAAAAAATCCTCTCGAGCTGCCAAAGACACTTCGCACTGGCCATAGTCAGGGCTTATAGAACGGCCCCAACCTCGGCCCTATTGGTACTTGCTGGCCTGATTCCAATTCACCTTAAAGTAAACTATGAGGCGGCATACGGCACAGTCTCAAGATTAAGGAAGAATGCAACAATACACAACAAAATCATCTTTCACAGAGAATACACTCAGAAAGTAAACATATGGCAAAACAATCCGGCAGAAACAATTGAACCACGTATAGGCCACAACCCAAAAGACACATGCATTTATACAGACGGCTCAAAATTGGAATCAGGTGCTACTTGTTCGGCTTTTGTAGCTTTCAAAAATAATAAAAAAATAAAGACTTGGTCAGTGCCTCTAAGAAGTTGTAACAGCGTCTTCCAAGCCAAACTACTGGCTATACATAAAGCAGAGGAATGGGGCAATTCATTGTGTGAGCCATACAGCATTAGGTCGGACTGCCAATCAGCAATAGACTCATTAAGCAAACCATTCAACACCAATGACACAGTCAACAAAATACACAACCTAATCAAAGATTCAAGAAACAATTTTAAAATCAGCTGGTTCAAGGCGCATGTCGGCATCCAAGGAAACGATGTGTTAGCCAAACACGCAGCAAATCAAAACCAAAACAATGAACGTGCATACTACCTGGAAAAACCTAATTCAAAACTAAAAAGAACACTAAAAGACTTAACAACTGAACAGTGGCAGTTCGAATGGGACTATGGGGACACAGGCAGGGAAATTTACCAGTATTTTCCAAAAGTAGACGAAAATAGATTAGTTAGCGACTACCTACTCTCACAACTTTACACAGCTCATGGAGCATTCCCAGAATACCTCCACAGATTCAAGAAGACGCACACACCGGACTGTGATTGCGGTTCGGAGGGTACGCCTAAACACTACCTGCTACACTGCCCACTCACACAAGCATTAAATAGTATATGTATTAATTTTAAGAAAAATGGAGTGATTCTGTTGCCACTATTACAAAATTGGTACCAAAAATTATAAAAAAAATTAATATCACAAAGTTTAGCTAAGATACAGCTTTGAAACAAATTGTATTTAAAAGTAAATTTTTTTTCTCTATACAACAGTCTAAAAATTTAAAATGCATGATGTTTAGAAGTGTGAAATTTGTAGTAGCGAAAATTGCAAAACCAAAATTGTATGAAAAAGTGTTGCGCACTTTAATTTTTTTTTTTTTAATTTAAGAAAAAATGGAGTGATTCCGTTGCCACAATTAAAAAATTGGTACTAAAAACTACAAAATAATAATAATATCTCAAAAATAAATTGAGATACAGCTTTCAAACAAATTGCATTTAAAAGTATATTTCTTTTTCTACACGACATCATAAAAATTTTAAACGTGCAATGTTTAGAAGTGTACAATTTGCAGTAGCGAAAATTGCAAAACCGAAATTAGAGAGGAAAGTGTTGCCATTCATAAAATGACGTATGCGTTACGCACAGATACTTTTCGCCTTTATAATATAGATATTATTAATTAATATATTAATTCAAATACAACTTTTATACAATTTGACATGCTGTTAAAATTAATACATTAAAGAAATGGGTACGAAAACTGACTGTTTGTTCCGTTTATGATTGTTTGTGAACGCCTTCTTGTTCCTGTAAAACTCATTTATCAACAAATGTAGAACATTTGTAAGAAAATACATTTACAGGTATGTATTAGAACAATGAAAAAATTGATTACTTTGTTCGATGTTAGTACACAATTTTTTGAAAAAAAAATTGAAGTCATCAATTGTTTTGATTGAAGAATGAAATTTTCTACTAATAGGCAGAAAAAAAATCTAAATAATTTTTGCACAATTTTCACATATTGTAAAATATAATTTATTAACGAAATGAGCATGAATGAGTCATCTTTCCAATTCTAAAAGTTACGAAATAAAACTGTTTGTACCAAACTTTTTTTGTTTATGATGATTGTTTATGATTATTTTTAAGCGCATTACAACTTGTTCTTGTTAAACTTATTTATCAGCAGTTGTAGAACACCTATAAGAAAATACATTTACTCATGCCTGTAAGTGCAGTAAAAAAGAAAAAAAATAGCTTGTTTTATTCGATGTTCATATACAACTTCTGGAAAATAAATTACTTTTCTGTGTACACATAGTACCATTTTGATTGAAGATCGAAATTTTCCGCTATATGGAAAAAAAATTAAATTTTTTTTACATAGTTTTTACATACGGTTAAAAATAATACATTAAAAAACGCGTTTGTCATACTTCCAGTTCTAAAAATTGCAAAATAAAACTGGCTGTACTAATTGATTTTTCATCATAGTTATTAGAGAATGCGTTATTCGTTTCTGTAAAACTTACTTATCTGCAACTGTAAAACATTTGTAAGAAAACACATTTACAACGAAAAAAAAAAATTAGTTACTTTGTTCCATGTTCATATACAACTTTTTTGAAAAATAAAATTATTTTTTAGTGTAACACGATTTTGATTTGAGATTGAAATTTCCTGTATAGGAAAAAATAAATAAATATTTTTACGCAATTTTTGCAGATGGTAAAGTAAAAATGCTTCTACTTTTTTTTTGTTGTTGTTTGTTTATGATGATTGTTTTTTATTGCTTTTGAACACGTTACTTCTTGTTCCTGAAAAACTTATGTATCAGAAACTGTAGAAAATTTGTAAGAAAATACACGAATGCTGCATACTTCCAGTTTTAAAATTCGCAAAATAGAATTGATTGTACTATTTTTTTGTAAAAACTATTATAGTAACGAAATGGATATGAATGATTCCGCTTTGCAATTCTAAAATTTGCGAAATAAAACTGTTTGTACCAAACTTTTTTGTTTATGATTATTTTTGAAGGCATTACAACTTGTTCCAGTTAAAATTATTTATCAGAAGGTGTAGAACACTTATAAGAAAATACATTTACTCGCATGCGTCATACTTCCAGTTCTAAAAATTGCAAAATAAAACTAGTTGTGCTAATTGTTTTTTAATTATAATTGTTAGAGAATGTGTTACTCGTTCCTGTAAAACTTATTTATCTGCAACTGTAAAACATTTGTAAGAAAATACATTTACAGGCACAAGTACAACGAAAAAAATTAGTTATTTTGTTCCATGTTCATATACAACTTTAAAAAAAAAAAAAAAAAAAAAAAAAATGTAATACGATTTTGATTTGAGATTGAAATTTCCCGTATAGGAGAAAAAAATAAATATTTTTACGCAATTTTTGCAGATGGTAAAGTAAACTAGTCGTTGGAGGCCACCGTAATACTTACCCATCATACATATGCATAATATAAAATGTGAAAATAAAACGTGTAATTTATTTATAAAATGCATTGCAATTCCAAAATGAAATTTTAACGCATATTTAAATAGTTTTAAAACACATAGTAATGATTTATTAATGAATTACTGATGAGCCAATTTCAACAAATTATATAAAACGCCAAAATAATCAAGTAATACCGGATTGCGTAAAAGAAACATCCTTATAACTCCAAAAATAATAATCATATTAACTAGCAATTTACTGCGTCGGATGAAGCGACTCATTTACAATTAAAATATACCTTTAAAATCAAATTTGAATGAAATACAGGGTCATGAAAAATCAAAGAATGTGAAAAACAGAATTACACGTATCTCAGCAAATAATAATCCGATTGACTTCGTTCTTTATGCAAAATTTGTGTTACTTTATTGCCTTTTATATCCATTCCTTAAAATAAAAAAATTCGAAAATTTTTATATAGAATCATCAGAATGAATTTTTTGAGAGTTAGAAAAAAATTGTTCCGGATAATCGAGGTTACTGATATTAAATAGGCTTCGTTCCATTCTTACATACTAAGTACATACAAAATTTCAAGTCTCTATCTCAATTTGTTCCGGAAATAGAGCGGTTACAGACAGACAGACACACAGACGGACGGACGGATTTTTTTTTTTTTTCTAAAAATATGTTTTTCGGAATCTCCAGTATCTGAAACGTGTAAATCCGTCAAAAAAAAATTTTCGATTTTCAAAACGATTGCAAGACTTACCCTATACTACTTGTGATGGGTAAGTAAAATGTTTGTACTTTTTACTTACCCATCATACGTAGTATAGGGTAAGTCTTGCAATCGTTTTAAAAATCGAAAAAAAAATTTTTGACGGATTTACACGTTTCGGACACTGGAGATTCCGAAAAACATATTTTTAGAAAAAAAAAATTACCGTCTGTGTGTCTGCTGTAACCGCTCTATCTCCCGAACAAATTGAGATAGAGATTTGAAATTTTATATGTGCTTAGTATGTAAGATTGGAACGAAGCCTATTTAATATCAGTAACCTCGATTATCCGGAACTATTTTTTCGGACTCTCTAAAAAATCGTTCTGACGAAAGGTACATAAAATTTTTCGAATTCTTTTAATTTAAGGAGTGCACGTACAAGGCAATAAAATAACACAAATTTTGCATGTAAAACAAAGTCGATCGGATTATTAGTTGTTGAGATATTTCTAATCCTGTTTTCCACATTCTTTGATTTTTCATGACCCTGTATTTCACTCAAATTTCAATTAAAAGATATATTTTAATTGGAAATGAGACACTTAATTCGATGAAAGAAATCTTTAGTTGATATGATTACTATTTTTGGAGTTATAAGGATGTTTCTTTTATGCAATTCAGAGCTACTTGAATAGTTTGGCGTTTTATACAATTTGTCAAAATTGGTTCATCAGAAATTCATTAATAGAGCATAATTATGTGTTAAAAATACTTAAATATACGTTTATATTTTGTTTTGTAATTGCAATATATTTTATAAATAGTTTAGACATGTTTTGTTTCCATGATGGGTAAGTATTACGGTGGCCCCCAACGACTAGTTTTTTTTTTTGTTTGTTTATGATGATTGTTTTTTATTACTTTTGAATACGTTACTTCTTGATCCTCTAAAACTTATTTATCAGAAATTATAGAACATTTGTAAGAAAGTACACAAATGCTACATTCTTCGAGTTTTAAAAGTCGCAAAATAGAATTGATTGTACTATTTTTTTTTTCTTTCTGATTTCCTATATAGGAATCATGCATATACATATATATATATGTATATATATATATACTTGGATTTTCACTTACATATTTAATTTTGTTCAAGCATTTTAATTTTAAATCCCAGCTTCAATATACTTTTTTTGTTTCCTTCAATTTATAATGCTACATAAATATAAATTTTCGATGCTCAAGCTGGGAATTCACATTAAATATGAATGTGAAACTTCAAATAAAAGTTTGAAAATTTTGTTAGTCTATTGCTTACTGATGTTTTAAGAACAAACCATTCCCTTAAACTAATTTTTCTCTTTAAGAAAATAAATGTATGGATCAACATAAATATTTTTGTTTTAAACAATAATGTTTGTTTTAGCTACGTATTATGTGCACTTTCCATATAAGAAAATTCATCAACATTTTCAAAATTTGTGTAATATAGCGTGTTTAAAAATGAAAGATTAAAACATAAGAATAGATTATTATTAAAATTGAGATTTGTAATTTTAATGAATATTATATGGTATTGTACATTCTCTCCTTGCATTTGCGAATTCTTTTTCTTTTTATTTAAACTATCTATTTATAATATTCAACGTTATTCATTTATTTTCATGTTGTATATTTTATGAAGATATTTCTGTGATAGAAAAAAATGTGTGTATAGTACGGGATTAGCTATTTAAAAATAGAAAAATATAATTTTAAACTTTAAATGTGCATAAGAATCCAAAACAGGTTGTATGTTACTACATAATTAAATGTTATTGGTCACCTTGTCACGAATTTTTAATTTTAAAAAATGCGAAAGTAAAAATATTTTTATTTTTCGAATCCTGTTAGTTATCGAACTGCTTGACAAATGGGGAATTTAGTTGAACTACATTTGTTCAATTTTTACTTTCTTCTTTGCAAGAAAAAAGTATTGGATTCATGGAGTTTTCGAACTCCAATTTTGAGACAAATTTACACGTTTTTGGGGTCAGAAATTTCAAAAAATATGTTTTTACAAAATGTGTGTTGTGAGTCTGTGACTCTGTCTGTATGTGGCATAAATTTTGTGGGCGCTCTATCACAAGAACTAATGCATGGTAATGCTGCTATGCTGCATTTTTTTACGAGTTACACAACAGCTCTGTCTCAATATGCACGGATTTTCATCAAACTGCATATTCAGTTAGTCCTTGACATTAATTAATGTTGCTTACATTTTGGTGTAAATCACTCAGCAGGTGGCATTTCTATGCGACATTTTTTTTTCCGATTTCTCCAATAGCTCTATCTCAAGAACTAGTGCAAGAATTTTCACTTCAGATTCAGATATACCTTGATAAATATTATTCCTGTTTATATTTTGTTATAAATCGCTCATCAGGTTGCACTTTTATGTTGCATTTTTCCCAATTTCCGCAATAATCTTACTTGAAGAACTCTTGCACGGAATTTCATGCTTTTAGAATCCTCACGATGAGCATAGATTGTCATTTAATTTTAGCACTGTGGTAGCGAATTTTGAAACATTAACATGCATGAAATAGAAGAAAGTTTTGGAATTGTCACATTCGTCTACTTTTTTCTTACTTTAATAGGGTTTGCAAGCTGTAAGTTATATTTGAACTAGATCTTACTTTTTGGTAATGATTTTACTTTTTATTTAGGGTTTTTTCATAGTTTTTGTTGATGACATGTGTATGCACCGTTGTATAATTCTATAACTAATACGGTTTCTTTATCATAAAACATAAGCAAATTTTTAATAAAAATTCATTGCTTAAGCATTATTATGAAGTAAAGTATTTCTACGTACAAGAATTAATAAGGATGTTAATTTAGCTGCCATAGCTGCTTTCCTTTTACCTCTAAATTTTAAAGTGTTTTTTTCCTTCTTTTTTTTTACATTTTTCTACTATGAAACAGAATGATATATGTCTATTATGAAATAGTAGGAAATAGATTTTCTGACAGCTTCAATCTTGTATACGGATCCTCATTTGTGCTTTTAAACATTTGCTAAGTACTTGGAAACAAATTATCAAAAACAAAAGGAAAAGAAGGGAGGAGATTACGGATTGTTTGTAAAGAAGAAAAGTCTCTATCCAGTTTTTAATAACTGCATAATTATTAATAGCAAATAATTTAAAAACATTAAACGTAAAGTATGCATAAATTTGTAACTCCATTTTTTTTAAATACTACACAAAATAAATTAGTGAAATACATACATGATCTTTCAGCTCATGTCGATATAGCGCACATTTCCCTTAGATTAAACATAGATTAGTCAGTAAAATTTTAAAATATTATATTTCACCAATTCAATTTGAGGAAAATTTAACTTTCTTTTGACACCACCCTGGCAGGAGTGAAATATGGAATTAAATTAGGGCATTGCTATTGAGTTTTTAATAATTGGATTAATTTTTAATACATGAATGACCTATTTTATAGACTAAACAATATTCATTTATAAATGATTTTACACAAGTTAATTTTTTAATGTTCAGTACTTAAAAAGTAAAAACGGAATCAATGTGAGATCAATCCTGCATCTGCCTGGCTAGCTCTGTCTCAGCCATTTTACTCATAAATTATGAAACCTGGAAAGCTCAAATTTCGGGAAGTGATAAAGACTATTGACCCACGTATTTACAGATTATTAAACATTTACAAATACGTTTAAGAGGCATGTAGGTGGGGGCTATTGAAATTACTTGAAGAAAAAAATATTTTCATAGTATTTCGAGTAGGGTATCGTGTGAAAGCTATTGTTACATTGAGCTCAAAAATACATTTCTTTTAATTTTATATGTTATATCTGCAGAGATATCTGCAAAGTCAAATTAGTGCAAAAAATTGCCCTCCTCCCTTCTCCGCTATTTCCGAATCATTTGCAACTTAAATGATGAAAAAAATAAAAATAGTAGACGTTAATTTAAACCTTGCAGAAAAAGATACGCGACTCTAGATTACATAGTTTTTGAGAAAAACGCCTTTTTCCGCTACACACATATTTGATTTGCGGGCATCCAGCAAAGATGTTGAGAAGGCTGGAGATACCTATCATAGCAGAAGTATAGAAGCACTGTTGATAATGATTTAAGAAAAAAAATCATTGGTAATTAACTGAGATAATAACCCTTAAAGACACGGACGATTTGAATAAACATTGTGACAGAAGTGGCGTACTATGCGTACCATCGACTTTTAAAGTTAGATTAGGGGCTGTACATAAATAGCGTTATAAGTTCTTTGGTAATTTTGGACTTCTTTCCCTCTCACTACATTATACGTTATCATACCTCGAATTCCCGCCCACCCTCGTAGAGATATCATTATCAAGGTTAGAAAATGAAATTTTCATTTTTTAATTTTTTATTTTGTTTGGAATGACATACAGATATTGTTGTACATTTATTTTTTGCAAAATTTATTGAATCAAATTAAGAGAAATGAATAAAATGTCACTTTCTATATAAATTTACATTTAATAACACTTAAAAGAAATAGCTAATATTTAAAATAGTTCGATAATAGATTTTTGTACATGATGTATTCAACAGTAGTATTTTTTTCTAACTTGCCCCCTCACTGTGAGGGGGAGAGGAATAGAACTTCATAACAACAAACCAGGTGGATAACTTTCTTTCTCATATATTTATTAGTAAACAAAATAAGCATATTTTCAAATATACTTCCCATTTAATTTATCAAATATATTATTTATACACGCATACACATATGACAGATGAATATTAATGCCAAATGTTTGGGGTATTACATATTTTGGAACTAAATAATTTTATAATTTAATGATTTAATGGTTTGGCAATAACTTTGTATTTCCATAAAATAGATAGCAGAATAAAAATATATAACAGAGCATTTTGATGTGAAGTACAAATTACAAATAAAAAAAAAAGAAAATTTTGGTTGAATCAGAAATGATAACGATATCAAAAAACAACATTTTTCCTCTTTTCCGTAGCGATATATTTCGATGTGCCAGACACCTCCCCCCCCCCCCCCCATAAAATCACAACGTTATATATGACTACCCTTAACTACTGTTAATGATATATTTGAGTAATGCAATATCCATTAGCAGTATAAAAACGATAATCGTCAAATTGTTCAAAACCGACTAATTATAATTAATGGCATAAATACTATGGAACCTCTTTTGCAACTCCTATGATACATTGCGAATGCCTTTTGAAGCATGTTGAGCACAAGCTTAAACTTTGAAGAATGATTTTGTTTTAACTACACTGTAAAAAGAAAAGATTACTAGTACGCTGAATTTAATTCTCTAAAATTTTGAATGAAGTTTAAATATGCACTACCTTTATTGTTAATACCGAATTACGTTCATCATAAACAGGACACATCATAGGATACTATTATAGAAAATAATTATACAGAATAGCAATGTTTGATATAATTTAGGCTTCATATCTTTCTGAGTTTTTATGGTATACAAATTTATACATTTGTAGTATATACACTATACAGCTATACCCAACCCTACCTTGCATATTTTTTTTATAAAATCTTATTATCCTTTTAGCAACGATTTTTTTAATAATACAAATAATTATTGTTATATGTATTGTACGAAACCCTCTAAGAGCGAGTAATATTCGCATTTGACAGTTTATTAAATGTATAAATCACTTATTAGGATAAACTAAATAATATTTATAAAGAATTTTCCGCAAATTCATATTTAATATATAAATGACTCATTATGATAAACTAAACAATATTCATAAAGGATTTTACGCAAGTTCTTCTTTAATATGTAAATGATTTATTACGATAAAACTAAACCCTATGCATTTAAAAAGGATTTTATATCGGTTTGAAGGTTCTTTTTTTTTTTTTTCAAACCATTAGAATTAAAATTATAGCTCATAATCTATTTTTTCGTGAAGTATATTTAAATTCCTTCTTTTCTTTTACACAACAGATTAATAAATAAATTCAAATGCGTCAGTTAAATTTTTAAATAATTATTTATTGAGCAATACTACAATAAAAATTTCCAATTGTTCATACTTTTTCTTTTTTTTTTTCTTTCTTTCTTTTATAATTGCTCAGATGAAATCAGGAATTTAAAAAAAAAGAAAGAAAGAAAGAAAATGCAAATATCAAATCCGTTTAATCTTGTTTGTCTTGACGCATAATTGCCTGGCAAACATTTTCCAAGTTGTAAAACTGAAAACGAAAGCATTAAGCTTAAAAGGACAGATATATATATTTCTCCCATCATTAGTTAAGTGAGTGGGGTAGGGGAGGAGAACCACACATGCAGCGAATCTTAATTCCATAGCAGTTATGAGGCATTAATCACCGTGTTATGCCTGGCATGTTATTTCCTTTCCCTTCACTCACTCTCGTCTTTGATAACTTATTTTAAATATTTTTTAGTCACACTACTCCTAAGCGGTAGCTCCTCATTTTTATCGTGGGAGAAATTCCTTTCCGCTTTCCCCCAGCGCTTAATTTTTCGATGGGTGGGATATTTTTTTTCTTTCCCCGCAGATTCTTTTTTTATATATATTTAAGAGATAAGGGAGTGGCTGATGTTAAATTAAAAAAAGGAAAAAAAAAAGAACACTCGGGGATTTTTTTTTTTATCAGTTCACCGCTTTTTTACGTTATTCGGATGTGTAGAAATGTGTTAAGTGAAATGTTTTCAGGTTATGCGTTTCCAATATATCTAGCTGGATGTCGTTGTGACTTTTCTATGGGTTTCATGGCGAAGAAAGAGTCATCATTGGTCTTAATGGGCGATGGGATTTCATTTTTTCATTCATTTTTTCCTTCTTCCTGTATCTATTTGCTAATGCTAAATTTCGTGACATTATGAAAATTTAATTCATTTTTGGCTAATATTCGCTTTTTTTGGCTGAATATCTAACAATATAAAAGTATAACAGCATATATTTATGTTTTCATATTTATAAATTCGTCGATAAAGTGCAACCAGCACCGAAAATAGTAAACCGCTGCAAGTCTCCAGGAGAAAAAACAAAAGCTATTTGGAGGAAGGGGGGGGGGGACAAATAAAGATTCTTTTTCTCTTTTCATAAAAAAATGTATATATTTATACAATTAATGGTTTATATATATATAGGAAAAACGAAGAACATTTTATATATATATGTGTGTGATGATTTAAGGAGAAATTCGAATTATCTTCACTGATTTCCCTTTTTTAAAACACACAGTCGTGGCAAGCGAGGGAAAAACAACATAAATAAATAAATCTAGAAGATTCATTAAATTACACATTGACTGCTGCAAGTTAGTTTATTAAACTGTTGTCATATAGAGAGGGAAATGCTCCCTTTGCAAGCCGTCTTGAACCGAAACATCGAAAAGAATATTCCATCATTACTTCAGCAAGACGTCCTTAACGTACTCATCAAAGAAAAAGCAAAGAATCTCCCTCATCCCCTCCATACTTCCTTCTTAAATCTAAAAACAAACTTCTAAAAAATTCTCTACTCTCTAACCATCATTTTTCCATGTAAACATAATTCACGTCCAGCGTCGAGATTTTTATTTCATTCAGACGATAAGTTTTATTTTAAAAATATTATTGTTTAACTAATTTATAATCGAATTCAGAATTTCGAATACGATGCAGACGATATTTTTACAGACGATTAATTTTAAGAGAAAAAGAAAAGAAATGAATTTATTGATATGCACAAATATCAAACTTGATATTTGTGCAAAACAAATCATCAAACGATCAAACTTGACTCTCTATGTCTAAACTTAAAATTTACAAATTAGGAATTCTATTGTCTTTATAATTAAACAGATAAATTACTAACCAAATGTACACTTTAGACTTTTGTCAAAAAAAAATATATATATATATATATATACAACCCTTGGCAAAAAGATCCCGATCAATGTTATCAAGTTTCTGATTTTTGCATTCCGAAGCATATATTTTGCGATTCATGAGCATAGGGGCGTTTTACAAAATACCAAATAAAACAACACGTATTAAAATATAAATGAAAAGTGAATTTAGTATAACAATCATATAATTTATACATATACACCACGCGGAAAAGTTTCCTCGTGAGAAAAAAAATATCCGATCAAGACGGAAGTTGGAAAATAGTAATCGATCACTGAAGTAACAGGTTTGAAATTTGAAAATTGAAGACAGACAGGAGTGTCTGAGCATGCGTACAGTATCTGAATCCTATTTAAAAGAAGAAATCTTCCAGCTGCGAGATAAAAAGCAGCTCTGAATTGCTGGACAATGGCTCGTGTAAATAAACTGATTCGCGATTTAAAAATCCGCATGATTAAATTGTTGAAAGAGGGAAATTCACAAAGGAAAGTGGCTGTTTTATTAAATTGTGCTCAAAGTATGGTATGCGGTATTGGTAGAAAATATAGTTGACTAACAGCATGGAAAATTTACGTCGATGTGGACGTCCACGAATGAAAACGCCTAGGGAGGACAGAAAACTTGAGGAAATAGCGAAAAGAAAGTGGCGAGCAAATTCAAAGCAACTCAATGCCGAATGATCTAAGTATAACATAAAGGTATGTGACCGCAATAGTCTAAATGCAGCAGAACTTAAATTCCGTAAAGCTAAAACGAAACCTTACTTGAAAAAGAAGCATTAGAAAAGAACGCTTGAGTGGTGTAAAAAACATGTACACTGGCCACTTGATAATGGAATAACGTTATTTTTAGCGATGAATCTAGGATATCTCTCGGAACAGGTGATGACTCTCAAACATTTGTTTGGAGGAGAGTTGGTGAAAAGTTCGATATTAAATGTGTTAATACGAGGACTAAATTTTCACTTCATTTACAGTTTGGAGCTGTATGACATCACAAGGCGTTGGTACGTTGTGTATTGTGTTACGTATAGTAAACTCTGAAGTTTACATTGACATCTTACACTATTTTCTGATTCCTAGCATCGATCAATGGTTCGAGGATCAAAATGACTTCTTATTTCAAGATGATAACGCAGCTCCCCAACGCACCAAATCAGTGAAGAAATTTCTACAAAATGTAGCTAATATGCCAATTCAAACCATGACTTGACCGCCCTGTAGTCTGGATCTTAATCCCATCGAAAACCTGTGGAATATATTAAAAAGAAAAATCGATTTTCGACGAATTACGGATGCCATAGAACTACGTAAAGATATAAGGGAATGCTGGTGTACAGTTTCTCCCAATGAGTGTAAAAATCTTATTGAGTCCATTCCACTAAGAACTTCGGCTGTCTTCCGAAATAAAAGTGGATTTACGTAATATTGTGATCGGTTATTTCTTTCCAAATCAAAGCATGATCGGATAATTTTTTCTTTGGTACTTCAATTTCAATCTCAATTTTTCTGTTTATAAATTGATGTATAATGATTTTTCTTTGTTGCATATTGTTGTTCATTATATGTAATACAAATGTATTATCACTAATAATCGTTTCATTTTTATGCAGTGAGAATAAATAAACTTTTCTTACAAAAGATGGTAGTGTTGATGTTATGATCGGAAACTTTTTGCCAAGGGTTGTATATTCTTCTTAAAATGAGCAAAACTACATAAACATGAGAAACTGTATTTATAAGGCTACACAGTTCCCTTTTTCAAAAAAAATTTTTGGAGACAGTTATATTAAAAATAATTTATGTCTGTAAAAATTTTTAAAAAATTGAAAACTGTTATAACATTTTTATATTTCTTAGTTATTTTAAGTGACTTATATTCATTGGAGTATTGGGAACAAAATTACTATGGAATTAAAGAAGTAACTTTTATTTAAATAAAAAAAATTGTAGCACAAAACCTGGAAAAAAAGTGAAAAATTTTTAAATATTGATTTTGACAGTAAAAAAAATAACTATAATTCTCATACCCAATTCCATACTAATTATTGTAGTATATATGTATATATATATATATATATATATATATATATATATATATATATATATATATTACAACAAATTTCAAGACTATCTGCTACAAAAAAAAAGCCTTAAGGAATAGCAAAGATTAACATCGACAAAAATAAATGTTTGGAGAAAATGCATTTGAGGTTCGTAAGGGCATAAAACAAAAACTAAAAATGTTTGTAGAGCTGTACTTTTTTGTTTATGTTATTCTCCACTTATAAGATGTACTAAAACATAATTTTAACTCAATATAATATAGTATAATGATAATAAAATAATGATAATAAATACATTAATAGTTATAATAAATATTGCAAATTAAAAATAAAATCTTTTTTATTGTATAAATTATTTATACTATAAATTTTATTTTTCTTATATAATTATATAATAATGTAATATATAATTTTAAAAATATATACAAGAATTGTAAGAATATTTGCTTCAAAATCAAAGCAATCAAAATTAAAACGAAACTAAACATGCCACCTCAGCTGTCACATTTGGAGGCTGAGAACATTCATAAAAGTTCAAATATCATTAAATTATTTGAATTTCATATCTACAATTTGGAATCATGATTCACAACCGTATGGACAACTGAAAAATTCAATAAAAAATGTCTGGTATTTTTCTCATATTTAGGGTACTGTGTAGCCAGAAAGAAATAATCTTAGAGCTATGTTATTTCAAAACTTATTTGTTCAAAAATATTTCTGGTAAGTAAGATATTAAAAGTTTTTAATTTAAATTCTTATAAAGTTAGTATATTTTTAAAAGCTGTTATTAATAAGATCTACAAAATGTGGAATCACGATTCACAACAGTATGGACAACTGAAAAATTCAATAAAAAATATTTGGTATTTTGTGATTTTTAGAGTAATGTGTTGCCAGAAAGAAATAGTTATTTCAAAATTTATTTGCTCAAAAATATTTTTGGTAAGTAAGCTATTAAAAAATTTAATTTAAATTCCTAAAAAGCTAATATATTTTTAAAAGCTGTCATTAATAAGATACACATTTTAAAAGACTTTCCAGAAGGCGTTTAATATTTTCGTCTTCTATAACACGAATATTACAGCAGTAAAATTGTTGAGATCGGGAAGTTTCATCTGCAGCGGCTATAATTTAGAAAACGGTAAGGCTTCCTAATTTAAAAACGATAAAGCCACCAATATTGCTTTAGATAGTTTCCCTCTACGAAAATTTTCGAAGCAGCTATTTAAGCCAAAATGGCTTGCCTAACTGTAAAATAATTAATTAACTTAACAGTTTAGGTGTTTTCTTAATCTAAGTTAATCACGAGCAGCAGGTCACAAAATTAGATTTTTGTTCGGAAAAAATTTTAAATAAATTAAAAATAAAGCGCGGGAAGAGCCTCTAGATGCTTGGAAATCAGTGGCAACCAAATTGCCGCCCTCCCATTTGTGATTCTCCCTTCCATTTTCCCATTTAGAGTTAGAGAAGGGGGGCAAAGCAACATTCTAACCGCTGATGTTAATTTAGATAAGGCCTTAGCAGAGCTCGGAAAGAGTCAGAAACCCGAAATCGGGCTGTGTGTCGGTAATGGGGGGTTGCAAGCTCGCTGGTGATGAGATGTTGAAGGGGGAAGAGGGGAGGGGTGGAGGCATTAAGGAGCATCACAGGGAGAAATCAACAGAGATCGGTTCTTCACGCCGCTTCTGATGGTTATAATAGGCTCTGCTGAACGCCATTTGCCACATACCGCTTTTCTAATGAGAGCGGAGACCGCTTCCAGGGTTGCCGGAAAAACGTTTTGCTGCCATTCGTCCCACGCCAAATGTTGGAAGATGAGTAAAACGGGGGTGGGTGTGTAGGAAGGAGGCTTTAATTGCAATGCTAGGTTGTAGTCATCCAATTAAAGAGTCGGGGATATCGAAAAGCAAGAATGTCTCATTAGGTGCGTGACGTCATTGATTCCTGGGTGATATTGCTCAGGTTTTCCCCTTTATGCGATTAATCAGATGCCGTTTCTATACGTGTATCTAATCTCTTACTGAAATTAACAGAATACGCGAGTCTATATAAAAGTAATCCAATACCTAATTTAATTAACGCACAGGCAGCTTTCTGAAACAGAAACGTCAATTTTCTGTTAATATTATAATAACTTAATTGTGATTCCCTTTCTTACAGTTTGCTATGCAAAACTGTAACAATTTGTTTCAAAATTAATACTTATTTTTCATCACTTTAAATACATATCATACTTAATAATTACTAAAAATGGTTTACGTAGAATGCATAATGCACATTCCTTTGAAAAAGAGCACGAAATGTTTTTCTTTGCATTTCAGGCAGTTTTTATTTTTAATAGTTTCTTTTACATGTAATTTTTAATGTTGGTTTATATTTTTCATCTCTTATTAAAAAAATGTATATATATATATACACACACACATATAAAATACAATGTGTATGTGTATATGTGTATGTGTATGTGTATGTGTATGTGTATGTGTAAATACAAAAATATGTGTATGTGTGTATTTACTGTTATTTTTACTAATGTTTTTAAGAAGGAAGATGAAAGTTTATATTAATCACTTTTTGATAAAATTATCCCAATTTAATAAATATGATTTCAACCACTCATTAAAGATATATTATAAAATGTCTTATATTAAAAGAAATTACTCTTAAGTACACAGTTTTTGCCTTAATTTATGATTGCAAAAAATATTTAGGACGCATTTCTCTCAGTTAGTTAATTTTATTTATTATAGTAAAAATTACCCTATTTTTATAATTTATTTATTAAAGAAAGAAAGAAAAATAATAATAAAGTTGAAAAATCATATTATTTTAAATGTATTAAAATAAAATAGCTTTTCTACAGCTTAGATACGCATCCCTTCTTCTAAAAATATGAAAAAACTTCGAACACAAATAGACACCTGTAAATTTATCTTCCGACAAGCGTTCTTCTACTGCTGGTGAATAAGTTTTACAAGAAGATGAAATAGTAGAGTAGGACTGGGGAACTGGGAAGAGTGTGTAAATTAATTGCGTTTTTTTCACTTTATATTTACCCATCGTACGTAGTATAGGGTAAATTTTGCAATCGTTTTGAAAATCGAAAAAAAAAATTGACGGATTTACACGTTTCAGACACTGGAGATTCCGAAAAACATATTTTTAGAAAAAAAAATTGCCGCCCGTCCGTCTGTGTGTCTGTAAACGCTCTATCTCCCGAACAAATTGAGATAGAGACTTAAAATTGTATATGTGCTTAGTATGTAAGAATGGAACGAAGACTATTCAATATCAGTAACCTAGATTATCCGAACCTCTTCTTTTTTTTTTTCTTTTTTTTTTTTTTTTTTTTTTTTCTTTTCGGACTCGAAAAATTCGTTCTCATGAAAGGTATATAAACATTTTCGAAATTTTTTATTTAAAAAAGTGAAAGTAAAACACAATAAAATAATACAAATTTGACATAAAGAAAAAAATCTATCAGATTATTAGTTGCCGAGATATTTGTAATCCTGTTTTCCACATTCTTCGATTTTTCACGACCCTGTATTTCATTCAAATTTCAATTCAAAGATATATTTTAATTAGAAATGAGGCGCTTAATCCGACGCAGTAAACTGTTATGATTGTTATCTTCGGAGTAATACGGATGTTTATTTTTTGCAATTCGGTACTACTTCAGTAGTTTGGAATTTTATATAATTTGTCGAAATTAGTTCATCAGCAATTCATTAGTAGAGCACTAGTATATATATTAGAAATAGTTAAAAATGCACTTAAATTTTGTTTTCGAATGGCAATGCATTTTATAAACAGTTTACACATGTTTTATTTCCATATATTACATTATGCATGTCCATGATGGGTAGTATTACAGTATTACGGTAGCCCACAACTAGTTACTAGATACTGTTAAAACAGAATTGTAAACACAGGATCATTTAAGCTTTTGAATTGAGATTACTATGCACTTTATTTTAAGAATATATCGTCATTTATGTCTGTAAATATATATATATACATTTCCAAATTTGTATCTATCTTCACCTGCACCCCGCAGTAGTAAAATAAAGAAAGAAAGACGTAACCCAGTTATGAGTTACATTAGAACGGGTACATAATTTTAAACTTATGGTCATCTTTCCAACTAAACATGAGAGTAACATTTAGCTTTACACAAATTTCCCAATAAACATTATGTTATATGAAATTTGATAAAGATAGTTAAAGAAAGTCTAACTATAATTATTTTGTTTAAAGTTTTATAGGATGAATATAGGTCCATGTGTATTTAGTTTATGAGCGTTTTAATTTAAACATATAAATTATTAAAGTGGATAGATAAAAAAAAGTGTAATTTTATGTTATCTTTAATAGAAGATATTAATCATTTTCAATTATTTTCTTTCTACTGCATTTAAAAATGGAAAATAGTGGCAAGCAGATAAAATAAGAGGTAAAATAGTAAGATATTTTGAAAGATTTAATTGTAAATTCAAGAACATACATGAAATTCATAAATTTAAAGAAAAATAATTTTTCAAGCATAAATTTACAAAATGTTGTTAATGCTTTCGGAATACATAAAAAACAGTCATTTTTTTTAGTTGGAAATCTTGCAATAGAAAAGTAATTGCTCTTGTAAGAATTTCGTTGTGGATTTTTAGTTGTTGACAACTGCTATAATAAAAGAGGTTTAAGTTTGATTGTAAAGTGCTGTTAAATTGGTGATTTTTTATTAATTAACTATTAACTATATAATTATTCGATTCCTGATAACTTTAGTTGCCGTGTTTTAATACACATGTACAAAACATTTCACAATTCTAGCTTCAAAACTGTGAATTTGTATATAATTATAGACAGACAGATAAATTTCCATTTTTATATATTAGATATTTTCTGTAAGATCTTACATGCGATTTTTTCTGGATCTTCATTTTCATTTTAAAAAGGGGGGGGGGGGAGAGAATACGCAATAGAGCAAATAAAAAATCTTGACATTTCTGAACTTTTATGTTACGAAAAACATTAAAAACATCTAATATGATTCATTATTTTGTAGTTCCTCTGTAATAAATTAAATTTAAGGATAGGTAAATACATATTCTTTTAAACAAGCTAAAAACTTACTCTAATTGTTTATAAGAATGTTGGAAGATATTTGTACTAACAAATTAAACTGATACTTAAGCACTGCCGTTAAGTTACTTATTTCTCTCGCCAAACTTTCCTTTATGAGAAAATTTTTATAAAATCCTGTACCATTATAAAATGAACATGGCAGTTTGAAAAAGTTTCTTGATATGTCAAAAGTAGCCGAGTTCTAAAAAAGTTTCTTAACTCCACTTTATAAGTCCAGGAAAAAAAAAAAGAAATATAAATTTTAGTTATTGAAACCTATCAATAAAGAAATAAAATTAGAAAAAATGCGTATGTTTTACCATCATACTCTTTATCGCCATTGCTATAAAAAAAAATAATAATAATTGCGGTAATATTTCTAATTTTTATCATTAAAAACACTGTTAAGTATCCAAAAAAGAAATAGTTGCTGTCGCAATTTTTCATGTATGAATTAATGAGAATTTTGATTTTGGTGGGTGGACATTAGGTGAACAGTAGCTTTCGGTCGACAAATTTTATTTACACCTTAATCGTGTTTTTTAATGAGAGATAAATATTTGATGACTTTAAAGATACATGACTCAACCTCAAGGAATTTGACGTATCTCGACAAAAGTAAATTTCACAGGAAAGGAAAAAAAATTGCAATAGTTTACTGTAACATGAAATTATAGCACTTATCTCTACATGTATACTGTTAAAAATCATGTCCTAGTCTGAACCAAATTTTGGTGCTTAGTAACTGTCACTGTAAGATGGTGAAATATTGAACCAATATTTGTATCTCCTGTTGAAGCATAGTTCCAAGAGCTGGAACGAGGTTGAAATAGGAAGTTCCAAATGTTGGTTCGAGATTTCGCCATCTTATGGTGGCAGCTACTGAGCACCAAAATTTGGTTCAAATTAGGACATGATTTTTAACAGTGTAGTAATCAAGAATGCATAAAATTATAAAACCCTGAAGAATAAAGAAGTTTGATGAGATTTGGAAGTTTGGGTCATTTTATCTCCCTCACAATCCACACATCTTCTGTGGTCACAAATAGACATATAATGTAATAAAGTGGTTTTCACCGTAACTACACTTATGGAACTGTTAGTATAGCAATATGTGCCTATGACAGACCTATTAATGGAATAAACTGCAAAATGAAATTTTCAAAGATGCATCACTTTTCTCGCGGGTGAGCGATACATTCGATGTCTCAGGAAAATTTATCACGATGCCAATTAGTTCGAAATTTTTATTTATGAATTTTTTATATTTCAATGAAAATGCTAATAGTTAGAAATTAAGCGGATTATAATTACTCTTATGAGCCAATACTCTGAGTATACAGCAGCCAAACAAATTTTAATTTAAAAATCCCTGTCGGCTGGGCCTATAGGCGGAGGTAGATTTCGAAGAGTGCTCATTTCAACAAATATATATATATATATATATATATGATTAGAGATAAACCCAGTTTAATAACTTCATTTGGCCGTTTATGAAAAATTTTTAATTTCATTTTTCTCCAAAAACTGGTTTTATCAGAATCATCTTAAGAAAAATTCAGCTCAAATGCCCATTTTGACAACATATTTTGAAATAAATTCTGGATTTATTGAAAAATCGACCAAAACAGTACATTATACAGTTCCTAAATAAAAAAAAACTGTCAGTTGAATGCATTTGAGAAAAAAATTGAATTTAAAAATGAGTCATAAAATAACCGATTTGTTGTTTGAATACATCCTTAATTCTTTAATCATGATAGCTTAGGAAAATTTTGTGCGAAATACTCACTTTGACAGCATTTTAAAAAATATATTCTATCTTTATCAAAAAACTGGCCAATGAGTCACAATATATCGTTCCTAAATAAGAGGATCTGTAAATTGGATGCGTTTGAGAACGAAAATAGATTTTAAAACGAGTCTTAAAAATCGCAATTTGCTATGTGAAAACTTCTTTAAATTTTCAAATCGCGAAGACTTCGGGAAATTCTGTTCAAAATACCCTTTTAGGTAGCCTTTTTCAAAATATATTCTGTCTTTATCAAAAAATCGATCAATGCATCATATTATATAGTTCCTAAATAAGAGGATCTGTAAATTGGATGCGTTTGAGAGCAAAAACGGATTTAAAAATGAGTCAGAAAAAAACGCAATTTCTTATTTGAACACTTCCTTAAATTTTCAGTCATGATGATTTCGGAAAATTCTGTTCAAAATACCCTTTTTGGTAGCCTTTTTTGAAATATATTCCGTCTTTACCGAAAAACTGACCAATGCGTCACTTTATACAGTATCTAAGTAAGAGGATCTACCATTTGGATGCGTTTAAAATCAAAAATGAATTTAAAAATGAGTCAGAATATAAGCAGTTTGGATTTGAGGTTTTTTTCTCCAACTCCTATTATTGTTTAATTTCTTTTTGCTATACGAATTGGTCCTATGAAAAACTTGTCAATATAAAATTTGTAGATTTTTTTGAGAAGATGTAAAATAAATTTAATCAGATTTGATATCTCAAAAAATGACGGAGTTATGGATTTTTCTCTTTTTTCACCGCCCTTTATCTTTTCGTTTTTAATTTTTTTTTCATCGGTAAATGTTGGTCCTATCAAAAACTTGTAAATACAAAAGTTTTAGATAATTTTAAGAACATTTACAAAAAATTTAGTTGAACTTGATATCTTGAAAATCGACAAAGTTATGAATTTTTTTCTCTCAAAACCCCTGTTTTTTTCGACCTTTGAGCCCACTTCTAAATTTATCAAAAATCTGTCATGCATAAACTTTTGGCCCACTTTTAAGAAGTAATATAAACTTTAAACCGATTCGATATCTACTTTTATTAAGAAGTTATGGCGTTTTTTCGGTTTTCACAAAAACGCCCCCTATTCCGACCCCCTTGGTCCGATTTTGCCCATTAACGAACTTAGCCGAGATTTTAACCCCTTTGATTTTATGTACCAGTTTGGTGGAGATTGGTGAAGAATTTTAGAAGTTATCGTATCCATAAAAAAGTGAGATATACAGATAGATTGATAGAAGATATATAAACTGGTGCGATCGCAATAGGTAGTATTTCATACGAAATCTACCTAAAATTAGTTGTATTTTTAACATTTCAATTCCCAATGCACCTTTCAGTGTGCTTCTCTCTTTTGTTTTAAGTGTTTGTAAATATTTTTAAAAACTTGCCACGGGCACGTTTTTTAAAGGCTTCTTCAGAAACTAATGAAGCTGTTGATATCCAATCAATACTTTGTATAACTTTTTTAACTTTCTTGTACTCTTTTGATAAGCGAAATTTCAATGTTAGCGATGTTTTTTATTTGTTATAGTTTCTCTTCTGCTGCTACATAAAAAAAAAAAAAAAAAAAAAAAAAAAAAAAAAAAAAAAATGCAAGAGATTACTGAATGTGTTGAATAATTTTACCAATAAATACCAATAACTGCATTTCTATAAAAGCTATTTAATTTTTAACAACAGTTTTTGTACAGTCTTTTTCCTGGAACAACACATTCGAAACACATTCACAAGTCAATTGAAAACGATTTTAGTTAGAAATGTTAATTATTATGTTCAATTATTATTATACTAGCGAGCTACGCCCGCTAGCTGGGCCAGTTTTTCCAAACGAACCTCGATATTAAGCAATATACAATAAACAAAAAAATTCATTTAATAAGCAAGTCTTGGTGTTCGAATCCTCAAGCACAAAAAAAGTAAATTAAAGAGCTATGGTTGTTATGCGCCCATTATCCCGTTAAAAATATGTGATTTCACACAGTAGTCTCTACGCTCCATGGTCGCCATCGTCGCATTAAAAATATTTGATTTTCTACGGTTGGCTCTGCGCGCCCATAAGACATTTTCTCGTATTTTTAGGTTCATCAGAAGCAGACTTTTACGCAGATTCTGAATATGTAATCAGTTTTTTTCTACTTTAAAAACTGTCTGCATGATGGTTTAAGAAAAAACGCGCAAAAAAGGGAGAAAAAGAGGTTTTCGACTGCTTCTTCTTTTAGCCAAAGGGGAAAAGTTCAGGTTCTTCACCGCAAGGTGGCGCAGTGTTCTGCCTCAGAGCTCCGTTTGAGCGCCGTTTGGGATTTGAGACATTTTTCGTTCCGATTCCCAAGGGGCTTTTAATTCATAACTTTTTAAATTTTGGTCCCACGGTCTCGAAAATGGCCGAAATGACTTCCCCGGAATTTTTCCAATCGAAAGACACCTCTCGCGACTTCCAACTCGCCCGCGTTGCGAACTGTAATCGGCTTCAAGCAGACAGAGGCGCACGGATTTTATTAGTATAGAAAAGTGTTTCATAAATTTGCAGTATATTCAACCTCAATATTTTTTTTTCAATAAACACATTGTAAAAAAATATAAGTATCCTTAATAATGTAAATATACCGAATGTATCTGTCATGCGTACTAAAATCTTATATGCACACTGTACAAGAAAATGATGTCAATCTACAAAACTTGTAAGCAAAACTGGAGACATCTGTAACTTTACAAAAGAATGTACTGAACTTTTGGTAATTTTACTAAAATTTTATCTGTAATCCTCGTTACCATTACTTAAAAAGTCTGGGAATTCGATTTTCGAAAAAAATTCTTAGTAACCTTAAAAATTGTTTGATTCAAAGTGGAAATCTGTATGTGTTACATGAAATTTTATTGTTGACATTGCATAAAATGTTCTTGAATAAAATTGTACTAGAAATTTTTTGTAATTTTTCAAAATTTTTTTAGGGTGCACACAGAAAAGTTATGTTACTATAACTCATGTATACAAAACATCAATAACTCATGTAGTTTCATGCTTACTCATTCTCATTTAACCGTTTATGTCCTAAACTTTGAGAATTCAAAAAACTATCTCCTTGAAACTTTCTTTCCCCTGCACTTCTATGATACATTAAAAGATATGTACGCTAAAATTAAAAGATTTAACTCTTAAATTCATGATTTTACTTCCCCATCATACTTAGTATAGGATAAGTCTTGCAATCGTTTTTTGAAAATAAAAAATAAATAAAAAATAAAAAAATGACGGATTTACATGTTTCAGACACTGGAGATTCCGAAAAACTTATTTTTAGAAAAAGAAAAATTGCTGTCAGCCTGTCTGTGTGTTTGTCTCTCTATCTCCCGAACAAATTGAAATAGAGACTTAAATTTGGTTTATACTTAGTATGCAAATTGTGAAGAATCCTATTTATCATCAGTAAGTTCGATCTGGAACTATTTATTTCGCACTCTCGAAATATTCGTTCTCGTGAAAGGTATATAAAATTCTTCAAAATTTTTAATTTTAAGGAGTGGATGTAAAATACAATAAAATAACACATATTTTGCATAAAGAACAAAATCGATCGAATAATTAACTGTCGATACATTTATAATCCTATTTCCTCCACTCTTCGTTTTTCCAAGACCCTGTTTTTATTCAAATTTCAATTCAAAGATTATTTTCATTGGACGTGAGACGCTTAATCTGATGCAGTAAACTTTTAGTTGATATGATTTTTAGCATTATAACTTTTTTTTTTCTTTTAATTTACGAAATTTGATAGCACTTGAGTAGTTTGGCGTTTTATATATTTTGTCGAAATTGGTTCATCAGCAATTCATTAATAGTGAATCACCTCGTATTAAAAATATTTAAATATTCGTTAAAATTTTATTTTGGAATTGCGATGCATTTTACAAACAGTTTATACATGTTTTATTTTTATATTTTATATTATGCATATCCGTGATGAGTAAATATTATAAAGGCCCCAACGCCTAGTTTTATTTCGTTTCGATAAAATTACATAATTCTCAGAAAGGTTTACAGAGGAAAAATAAGGGAAAAAAATCAGAAATACGAGCGCACTTTTTGTATAATATGTCAATCTTCTCTTATGTAATACATCGTCTGCAATATAAGTAAAAACTATTGTCATAGCTAAAATATTATAAATTAATAAATGTTTTAATAAGTTATGAATGTGAAGATTTTATTTCGAAACAGTTTTTATTTTGTAAAACTTAACCCTTAACTGCGTGGATTATTCTATTATAATTGTGTTTTTTATTCTTATATTGAGGATGAGACACTAGAAATTTTAAGATTGATTTTAAACTTTATTTAGTAGGATATTTTTGTAAATTTCATAAGATTAATATTTCTATATAAATATAATAATTTTTAAGAGTTAAATAAAAATTGTATATTATCCAAGTATGCATCACTATGCATTTAAAGGCTAATAATGGTTTGTTAATTATGACTAATTACATAAAATGACATTTCAAAATATTATTAAGTCATACCACTTGAGAAAAAAATCGAGATTTTGAAAAAATAAATTATATCAAATTTTTTTTATTATTATTTTAATCTGACTTATAATGTATATATCTAGATGAACATAGGTTTATGATATATATGTGACTAGATAGTGATGCTTTTGATTGATCACTAATGAGAAAATTGTTGTCAGAAGAATTTATATAGTCATAAATCATAATGGTACAGAGGATATATTTTTTTAATTCTGATTCGCGCCACTTTTTGAGAACAAAAATACTTTACATATTGACATTTTTAAGTGGCAACAAAAGGAATTTTAAAAAATAGTGATGTGAACAGACTATAAAAAACCTGTGGCAGCCCTATATCAGTATCGTCCGATGAAAAGCACATATAACAGAAGTTTGTATACATGTAAGTTCTGGAAAATTCAAAATGATTTATAAAGATCCTAAAAGATACTTTTAGATTGTTTTGTCTAATGTGTAATATTTTTAAATTTCATTTTGTAAAATTAAAATATTTGTACCAAACAAAAAAGGTGTGCGTATTAACTATTTTATACTGATTTTATTTTTCTGAATCTTTTTTATTAATCTATTTTGAGAATCCTATTTTATTACAAAGAAGCACCGTTTTGGAAAGTGCTCTGTAGGTCAAACAAACAAAAAATTTATTTTTATTTTACATAACATATAAGTGATAGATTTAAAATGAGGAAAAAAAATGATCGCCTTACCTTTAAAATTTCAGATGTTTTTAAGCAAAATTTGCGGATGCCTCTTCAGTAAATAACATTGGAATCAGATTTGACACACACGGGCCAAAATAGTCTCGTCAATAAGTTTCAGCTTCTCAGAATTGCAACTGCTTTTTAGAGATGGTCAATAAAAATATTTACTTTTATTTTCCAAACGTATTATTGGAAATGCATGCAATGAATGTGTTTCATTTGGGATAGAAAACTGTTGTACTTTAAAAAGACTCGGTTCCCTTTAAACTTTTTTTTAATGTAAGCATTTTAACGTACATTTTTGGCATAATAATAAAAAATTCGATGAGGAAAAATGACTCTATTAAATTAAAGAAATCTAAGAAATTGCTCGATTTTCCTTAGAAGAATTGGAAAAAATTATTTTTTTAAATTTAAATAAATTTTAAAATGTACTTTCTCGTACAATTATAAACATTTTAAGCTATTTTTCAAGCTCTTGGTAAGAGTGAGCTGTATAATTTTAAGCACTGAATTTATTGTAAGTTAATTAGTTTGTAATTAAAAAAATAAATTGTGAAATTACGTGTAAAAGGAAAATACATTTTTAAGCGAAAAAAAATCTTTATTGTAAATTCGATATTTAGTTTTATCAAATAGACCATAAGAAACAACAACAACAAAAATTCGAGTCAACTGAAAAATATATATAAAAGTTTTATCACTTTGAACATGCCTATTCGTCGAAAAAAAATACAAACTGAGAAAAATCACTTTTAAGTGAAATGAATTGTGGTATTTAAAGGGATAGCTATGAATAAAATCAGTTAAAACAGCATTTAAAATACTTAAATCTTTATATAACTTCATCAGAATGTTCTAGGGATAATAAAGTATAACTTAAGCAAAAAATTAGAAAATGTTTTTTTTTTTTTTTTTTTTTTTTTTTTTTTTTTTTGCTTTTTTTGCTCAATTAATGGTATTGAGTCCGTTTAAAGTACCGTCAGGATATAAAGGGTTAACATCCTGTATTGCTATCTGTTTTTTATTTGTCTTTGTAGTCTATATGCTCTTAGAAAATTGTACACGTGATAGCGAATCGTGCTGAATCTTGTGTGTGTCTTATTTAGTGGTTAAATAACAAAAAACGGTTGAAACTTGGTCGGGATGTTGCAATCTCATAACTTTCTTTCATTTCATACATGTTAATACTTCAAAATTTGCTGACACAATGCCAAACTTAAATGATGATCTATGCCCATCGTGAGGATTCTAAAGGTAAAAATTCCCATGCATTAACCATTGAGCTATTGCAGGGATCAGGAAAAAATTCAACATAGCAACGCCCTCTATTGGACGATTTACACCAAACCTTATACAGCAATAACATTTATCACGGTATGCCTAAATCTGGATTTTTTAAAAATTCTTTCATTAGTCTTTGGGATAGAACTATTGTGAGAATTGGGAAAAAATCAATATAATGTTCAATATAGTATCTTTTGGGCGATTGGCACCAAACGTAAACACAACCAATTCATATCAAGAATTAACTGAATCCGGAGTTATTTAATGGGAAATCGGTAAAAATGCTGCATAGCATCGGCACATGTTGAACGATTTACACCAAAAACTAATAACCATCAATCCATATAAGGGACTGTCTGAAGTAATTTTTTTATTAAATTCCGTTCATTAGTTCTTTATATTCGTCCATAAAATATAAGTCACATACAAACAATGTCACAGACTCACAGACATACATTTTGTAAAAACACGCAATCTCATACCCTAAAACATGTAAATCCGTCAAAAATTCGAATTCGTAATTTTTTACAAATCCATTACTTTCTTCAAGTTAAGATGAAAATAAGTAAAAATGAAAATTGCTGTGGCAAGATCTATTGGTATCTGAAGGATTGGTGAAAATATTATTATGCATGCATTACGAGCTATACTTTCCAATTATCAACTACTTACATGTGCTTTAAATAATTACAATTATTATTTCACGTAATCGAAAACATATGTTATTGAAAATTGACTGACAAATGAAAAAAACTGAATAGCTCTTTTGTCAATAATTTTATTTTCGCTGTTCAGTTATTATCATACCATTTTGAAATCATTTTGCAACATATTCTCTGACCCTAAAACGTGCAAATCAGTCAAAAATTGGAATTCGAAAATTTTAACGAATTTAATACTTTCTTCAAGCTAAGATAGAATAAAGTAAAAATAAAATTTTCTATAACAGGCTGTTTGGGGATTTAAAGGGTTGGTGAAAATGTTGTTATGTATGCATAAGGTATATATGCATATATGTAAATATGCATAATGAGCTATACTTTCCAAACAATTACCAACTGATTACATGTGCTTTAAATAATTGCAATTATTATTCCACGTAATCAAAAACATATGTTACGGAAAACTGACTGACAAATAAAAGGGACTGGATAGCTCTTTTGACGATACTTTTATTTTCGCTGTTTAGTCATTATCACACCATTTCAAAATAATTTTGCAACATATTTTAAACAAAACAGGAAACTGAAAATTCCGTAGCGTGGCTGAAATTTAAACAGCCCTCTCGTGCGTAAAACAAAACACACTTTAAAACTCGGTTTTAAATTATTCAAAGTTTAAAAACAATGTGAAGATTGCAGTACTTGTTACTAACGAAAATTCATTACTGACAAATTTAATGTCGTCAGAAGTTATTTGATGCATAATATTATATTTCAGAAAATTATGATAGCACTTCCCTGAATAGTCAGCTTAATTGGTATTTGTTTCGTAAATTGAGAAACTTATACATTTAGAAATAGTACACTTTAATTACTAATTTATATTTAATTAGGAACGGGGGAGGCTTGACAGGCATGTTCCTCAATTAGAACCGAATTCAGCGTTTTATCTTTCGCCCAATTAAATCTGAATTAAAAGTTATGCATGGCGAACAAACGTCAATAATGAGCATTAATTATGATTCATTTGTTGAATCAAGCTCTTTTGGAGTTCGTATTTTAACTCAAAACTGCAAGCTGCTTGCCAAATCAAAATCCAAGAAAAGTTGAGAGTTAGCAGTAATGGAATATCGTGAAGAGGGAAAATGTTACGGTATAGATTTTGGTGCTTTGGATGGATGATTTGTTTAATTATAAAATAACAGGAAAACTTCATTTTGTGTTCTTCGTGAAAATTATCGATCAATATATGTGAAATTTATTCGCATGAGATTCTTCTTATTTTTGTCATCAATGAAAATGGACATTTTCTGTAACTAGTTTTGCAGATTATTCCAAATAATTTAAGGCGGATTTGAAAAAAAAGTATTTTTCTCCTCTCAACAATACAAAACTTTCTGATACATTTACGTACTCCTTTTAGGTAGATTTCATAAGGATAATGTCTAATGCACTCTACCCTATGTTGGCATTTCTGATCAATTTCTGCAGATCTACGCTGATCATGACTTCTCGTGAATCTTAGAACCCAAAACCACTTCCAGTTCAAAACTTTATCCATCTATCTATCTATATACACTATATGGCCATTAATGGCCAGACACTTTCAATTTTAGACATTTTGTCGAATACTTAAAAATTGACGCATCGGCTTCTTCTGGAACTTTATAAGGATTATGTTTGACCTCATAAAAAAATAAGGTTAAATGATATTAAAACTAAAATAATTATGGATTAAAAGGTACTTGTTTCGTCTACAATAAACAGAAATTGATATACTTCTCATAAATATTGTGCATTTTCTGATACAAAATTTTAAAGTATACAAATCTACCTTTCAAAAAATCTACTTTCGTCCTTCCTCAACTTTTTTAATTTGACAAAATGTACTAAGTTAATTTTAGCAATATCGATTTGAAGCTTTACAAATGATAAACAAAACTTTGATATGAGAAATTAACTTAATATCATCGTCTATTGAGAGTTCCAATGATCAATTAGTACTAAATGGTGTATTGGGAAACAGAAATAACAAACAAAATCGTGTTTTAAAATTACTGTGTAAGTACTATTGACCTTTTATTATGTTGCAGATCTGCAACAGGGTGATACAAAGGGTTAGTTTCGAAATCTACCTACGCATTGAGGCCGGAATAGGCTTACCGCCTTTATCCCTGTTTCGGGATGATGATGATGGTTTATTAAAAATACATTTGTATTATCTTATAATTCTTCCTAACTTAGTTGAAAAGTACGTATAGCCTCGCTTTGTCTGTTTGTCCTCTCCCAGCGTTTAAATTTTTGTAAATATCTCTGACTTATGTCTAATTTTTAAATGTATTTAGATCATCTATAAAATGTTTGATTTTCAAATTGAAGGTCATAGCATTTTTAGTTCGTTTATAGCCTTGCACTCAAAAGAATTTCTGTTACGTTAAAGTATATGAGGAAAAAAAAGTTTTTTGATGCATTTTATTAACGTTACGCCGAAAGAGAAAATATACCTTCTTCATCAAAAATGAGTAGATACTCATTTTCTAAATCCCTAAAATAGACTATAGATTTTTTAATTTTCGCAAATTCGCATTTATTTGCAAAGATCTTTAAATAAGTTTGACCACAATAATAAAGAACAAGAAAGAAAAAAAATATGCTTCAAGCATAGATTATGAATCACTTTCCAACACAATCAGAATGTAACAAAACTGTACCGTTTAAAAGATATTAAAACATTATGTCTCATTTCACCATATGGATATGTATAACGCATTTCAAAACCGAATTTCAGCTGTTCTTATATACATTCAGAAAAATCTCCGAATTTTTCGGCAGTCCTGTATATAATATAGGGATTTGTATCTACTAACAACATGCATGCCAAATTTTGCTTCATTTAAGAGTCAAGTATATTTTGTGTTGAAAATTCCTCTTCAGCAATTTCCTGTGATAAGGAAAATGGTATGGGAATACTTTTATTCAGCCCAGTATTTGAGGTACAGGATTTATATATAAAGTGAAATAAGCAAAAGACTAATTAAATATAAAAACGCGTACAGAATTTTAAAACTTAATCTCCAGAAATTATTATGCAAAGACAACACTTTATCCTATATCTTTTGTGTGTACCTATAAGTTAATAAAAAATGCTATGAATGCTCTGTTTCAACGTGATTGTTGTGAAACTCAGTTATTTATATCAGCTTCAATACATATAAAATAACATAATGTCATTAAAATACTTTCCAAACGATTTTCTCCCTATACCATAATGTGATGTCCCTGTAAATGGACTATTAATCGTACATACTTCATATGCAATAACAAATATCCTTTGGTGACCCTAAATAAGCTTTATCAGTTGCATGAAAATCTGAAATTTTTACGGAAGTTATTGTGTGGACAGACGGACAAATAAACCGAATGTATAAGCACTTTTCAACTTTGTTGGAAAGATCTAAACACGACCTTAAATTTTAATTGGGATGATAAGAACTCTTAAGCAAATGGAACTAGAATTTATAAGATGTATACTATTATACTATTTATACTATTTATCCTATTTTTTCTAAATGTATTCTATATGTTCTATATGTTATGTATGTAGATATGTAGATTAATATAGATGTATATTTATAAGATGTATTAGTTATATTATTTAAAAGTATTTTTTCTAGCGCAACAATATTTTTATCTTTTCTTTTCTATTTTTTTAAGTCTAAGATAATTCCAGCATAATGAGGTTGATGTGCATCATTGAGGGGGACTACAGCATACTTACTCAGGAGTATAGACTAAGTAGTATTTTATATTTGATTTACAGGGAAGTTCAGAAGAATTCCATTACGTTATGGGAAAATAATTTGCAGTGTATTTTATTTATGGTTTACGACATTTAAAACACAATGTAATTAAACAAATAACTGACACGCATTAAAACAAGTTTTTTCTTTTTTTTTTAACGGATTGTGAATTAAATTCCTGACATTGTTTGTTCATTTGCAAAGATACACAAAAGAATTCCGTAACAGGATTGGCTATAATCAATAATTTATCGGCTTATGTTATCAGCTATAGTTTGCATTTTCAGATTTCTTTTCTAATTTTCCAGCGTATTATGTGATGTGTATAAATTCTATCAATCATGTACCAAGCTATACGAAAGACTTGCCGGATATAGAAAATATTTTTTTAAGATGCTGAATTACTGCGATATGTATTTCTTAAATCATTTATTTCGATATTTCTGTTAATTGTAATTAAAAGGGAAATTTATTAATAATTTTCTATTAGTAATGAAACTCGCTTCGTAATAGTATGTGTTATGCATGACATTTCGTTATTGATTTCAAATTTTCAAGATTTTATCCTAGCATTCATATTAAAAGAAAATATTTCAAATTAAAATAATAATTATTGTTGATTTAAAATCGTGGTAAAGTTTATTTTATTTATTTATTTATTTTTAAATGATTATTTGTGGAAAATACAATACCACATTTTTAGAATTGAAATATGTTTTATATTAAAAAATGAGACGATATAGAACTAACACTTACATGTTTCACACTGTAAAAAAAATCTGTAATTTTCACAGAAAAATATTTTTTTTCTTTTTTTCTTTCTTTTTTTTCTTTTTTTTTTTTTTTTTTTTTTACAGAATTTAATTGTTTAAAAAAAAAATTGTAAACGTGTTTTTTTTTGGGGGGGGGGGGACTGTTTTAATAAAACAGTTTTTTAACAGTGTAGTGAAGCATATTCTTTAAAATAATCATTTTAAATGATCACTTTATTTACGATTTTGATGCTTCCCCGTTGAGATAAATGTAAAATTATCCACACATCTAGCGTATTGGGGAAAGGGAGCCTATTGGTTGTGTTTTCATAGTGAAAACAACTTTCTAATTTTTGTAATCAAGAGTTCCTGGATCAAAAACAGTGTGAAAAATATGCTCAAAATTTGTTATTATTACTTTAGTTATATCATTAAATTATTACTACTCCATTCTTTTTTGAAAAAATCATGCTAAAAGATTGATTGTAACTGCATTTAATGAGAGTGCAAGAATAAAATAATTGAAATGCTTGTCTTTTGTCAGGCAAATAAAATATAATGCTTATTCGAATATGAAAACAGAAATCTACTTTAGTGTCGAAATTTTGAAACTTATTCTACATTTCAATTAACAAGTGAAGGGACGTAAGTTCTCTCTATAAGATCAATTTTTGCAGAGACGGTTTGTTGCTATCAAATCATACTTGCCAAATAACAACAGCTACGATTCAGATAAATTGCAATTAGGTGTAAACCTATCAAATGATATCAGAATGAATAGTATTTGAAAGCCCAGCGTGCTTATTATTTCAAAAACAAAGGAGAAAGAAGCCGATTGGTTGTGTTTTCATAGTATAAACATCTTTCGAATTTTTGTAAACAAGAGTTCACGGATCAAAAACAGTGTAAAAATAAGCGTAAAATTTAATATTGTTGATTTATTTATAGTATTAAATTACTGCTACATCTTTCTTCTTTGGAAAAATCATGTTAAAAAAATTATTGCTATTGCATTTAATGAAAATGCTGTAAAGCACTGAAATGTTTTCTTTTTCCAGACAAGTAAAATATAATGCTTATCAAATATGAAAAAATTAAAAAAATAAAACAAAAATCTATTTTAATGCCGAAATTTTGAAATTTATTTCACGTTTCAATTAACAAATGAGGACGTAAATTCTCTCTATAAAATCAATTTGTGGCAGAGACTGTTTTTCGCTAATAAATGATATTTGCCAAATAACAACGGCTGCTATTCAGATAAGTTGTAATTAGATATAAACGTATCAAATGATATCAGTACGGTTACTCGAAGGCTTAGCGTATTTATTATTTCAAAAACATAATTAAACGGAAAAATAAAAATAATAAAAGAAAAACTTGTTTTTCAATTCTCATTTATATATAATCAAAATACCAGCTTTTAAAAAAGGTATCTCGTTAGATTATTGCACTTATAAATTTAAATGGATTATGTGCAGTGTCATATTGCTTTATGGATATATAAACAACATTTCTCTGATTTTTGTTACAAAATGAAAATTTGAAAATTCTGTTTTAAGAATTTAAAAAGTAATGTTTTTTTCTTCCCTTTTTTTAGTTTTTATTTATTATATTATTCCTTTTTTTTTCTTTTTTTTTTTTTTTTTTGCAGCACGAAAAATGATGGAGTAATTTGACTAATTAAAGTTTTACAGTGGAAATCAGACGACATGAAATATCATATTAAATTTTTCGCTATGAAAATAGACAAGTATTTTCTTCTTGTCGCATAAATAAGTATAATGCTCGTCAAATATGGAAAAATAAAAAAATATGATTTTAATGCGGGAATTCTGAAACTCGTCCCACCTCATCTTTCAATTTACCAGTGAAGGGCCGTAAATTCCCTCAAAAAGATCTGTTTAGGGCAGAAACTGTTCCTAACAAACCATACTTGTCAAATAACGACGTCTAAGCTCATTTTTATAGTACGGAAAATAAAAAGCTTCTCTCCCACCCCCTAGGAGCTCAGGTATCGCTGTACATATTGTTTCGTCATTTCTCGCTGGAAAGAAAGAAAAAAGCAGGAAGCGGCTGTCCACGTGCAGTATGCGGCTCCCAGTTTGCGCCCCTGTACAGCTCGTTAGGACGCCCCAACGACCCAACATCATTCCGCCAATTGATGCTGACACTTCGGAGAAGAATCAGACGGGAAGTGTATCAAAATTGGCCAAATGATCTCGGTTTGGCGATACTCAAATCGCCGCCAAGATACAGAAAAAGTTTCGCCTGTGATTTTTCTTAACATGGCTTGTTTATATATTTTGAGTGATTTGATGACGCAACAAAATTCTGCATAAAATATTAATTGGAAGTTTTTCTTTAACCAGTTCAAATTTTAATCACCTGAGAGATAAATCTGGATTTTATTATGCTTTTTTTTAATGCTTTTAACTGTTATTTTAACCTTATATCTACCGCATTATGAATTCACGAAAATTTTACATTCTAAAGCATTTTACGCAAATTGTTTAAACTAAATTAAAAGGTTTACATAATCATTTAATAAATATTTGAAGGATTTTAGAAGGATTCAAGGATTTAGAAGGATTGATTACCTAATTTGAATTTACAGGGATTTTGTGAAATTTTTAAATAACCCCACTCCAATCTTTTATTTTTAATTATTTTCTTAGTATTTTGTAGAAATATAAAATGTACAAATATGACATTCTTACAGCATAAATATAGAAATATTTCCACATTGAAAAATCCCCATCCTCCTCCTTCAGGGTCAAGAAAGCTGAAAAGATGCAAAGGCAAAAGAAATCCTCCTTTTAAAAATATTTTTGTTTTGTGTAGTCAATAATGCTTTTGGATCAAGATAAAGTAATGTATATGTAGCTCATTCTAAACAGTATTACAACTAACTGACGTATTAGAAGAATTTTATAATAAGTTATTTTAATAGTACTCATAAGTACCGTCGGTATAGATAAAGGGCTAAGAGTGCTTTTTTTTTCATATAAGTTTAAAAAAAAAATAAAGCAATGCTTAAGTATATTTATTTAGATAATATAATAAGGGATGATTGCATTTTGGTATTTTGAATAGCATTGAATCCGAATAGTACTTGCACTTAATCGTAATATAGTGTGGTTAAATGATTCGAAGATCATTGTAGAGAAATTGTTGTATTCAAAATATTATGATTTCTAAATATATCAAAATACAGCTAAAATATACTTCGAATTCTGATAATTAGTAAAAAAATCAATTCATGCGAACAAACTACGCCGCTATAGTTAGAATGAAAATTTCTTAAACTCAAATGCAACTCGCAATTCTATTTGAAAAATGACAGGATATTTTTAAAACGTAAATTATTTAAATTTAAAGAAATTGTTGTGCATTATGATTTTTATTTATTGACACAGCTTCCTCGATTTCATTTATTAGTGTTTGTGTCATTTTATACTGCTGTATCGTTAATGTATTAAGGGATTATGGGACACATTAAAAAAAAAAAAAAAAAAATACGTATTGAATTGAAATTTTGATTTTTTTTCTTTTTTTTTGTGAGGATTAACCATATATTTATAAACAAAATCACATGATAAAACTTCTCATATTATATATTTTTTATATATTAAATTAAAAATTCAATAAAATTTAAACTCGTTGTAACTCAAGACATTATTTGTAGAATTTCAAATTTTTTACATTTAAATAAACAGAAATATCTGTATTTTAATTTAGATTCAACATTTTTAAAAATATTGTTATTTTTTAATTAAAAATTTTTTAATTAAAAATTTGAAAAAAAAATTACATAACTTTTATTTTTAAAAAAATCATATTTCCAAAAGTAATTCTTTTTTTCAAATTTGCTGAATTCAACATAAAGTAAAATATTAAAAAAAAAAGACATATCCTAAGTTTAAACCATTTATCTTTAACGTTTCTTGAGTTATAACAATTTAAATCTGAGAAATTGTGAAAAAAACCCATCATGAAGAGAAACGCATTTTCACAAAAAGTCATTTCATGACAACCATTGCTTGAAAGTTAGAATTTGTTTGTAGAAAAAGAAACGATTAATATTTCCTTTTCTAATTAAGAAAGAAACATGATTTAAACGATATTTTAAGCATAAAAAACAAAGAAATTCTTAATGCAATTTTTTGATAATATCAAAATAAAAATGAAAATGCTTATCTATTTCATTAAATTAAAAATACATTCCTTTAAAATATCGTGCAAATAGTATTTTTAAATGAAAAGAATTTGGTAAACCAAGGTACAGCAAAAAAAAAGTTTGAAAGCATATTTTTCCTTAATCAACAGTCTAAAAATCAAAATTATGTGATGTTTAGAAGCAGTTAAATTTGAGAAAATGAAAATGCATTGCTCAAACTGTTGCCCTTCGATATGATGTCAAAGTTACTTATGGGCATGTTTTAGATTTGTAATATAGATTAAAAAATATTATTATTAATAATTAAATTATTGAATATTGTCACTATATATTAAAAAAATAATATTTCGTATCTTCAAGAATAATGAATAATGAATACCTCAGTATTTTAACATACTGTGTGACATATTACCTCATAACACCTTTATCTTTAAGATGAAAGTTTTTTATAGAAAATTGTGATACGCTCCTATTCGTGTCTTCAATTACTTTTATTATTACTTTTAATGGTCAATAGGTCTGATATTGTTTACACAGTATTTTTCTTACTAATTGTAAAATATAATTTGTTTGGATATACCAAACATAGTAATATTTTGCGATGCATTTTGGAGAGAAAATATATTTTTATATTTAATACTGTACAATAAATAAATAAATAAATAAAAATAAAATAAGTAAATAAATAAATAAATAAATATTCTTATTTTCCTAAAGAAAAAGAAGGAGATCGTAAATGATACCTAATTATGCGGATAATACTTTTTAATCCTTTAATTTTAGCTGATCAAAGTATGTAATTAAACTGTTGGCTTTGAGTGAAAGACTCGAGTTTATCAATGCAAATGCGAAAAAATTATTGTTTACTTGTTATATTCAGAAATTCAATTGACCATACGACGAAACTTTAGACCTGATTGTTTAATTTTTTTTTCTCAGTTACAAAGATAAATAATAGAAGGACACTGGTAAAATAACAAAATGATTTTGAAACTAAATCTAAATAATCAATACATTGTACTTCAGGGTATTATATCTTCTAGTGAATGATTCTTTGAAAAATTAGTCTAATAAAAATTCTCTCATTAATAATAATAATCATTATTGTTGTTAGAAATAGTAGCAGCAATCAATTACCTTTACCACAACTACTACTACTACTTCTAAAATAAGTAGTAATAGTTCCAACAATAAATAAATGGCTAATCTTAAATTGTGTTCTAATAATTTTGTTCTCTTTTTTGACATTCAAGTTTATTTCATTTCATAGACAATGTTCGAATGTTTTTTATTGTGTGATTCAATTAGGTAATAAATATTTCTATAATCATGCATACATAACATTATGCAATATACATAAACGCATGTTTATTTTTTTTCTTTAATCATTATGCAAGAATCTTAAATAACTGATATTTATTAGAATGTGAATATGTTCTTGACTATCATATTCCTCATATTAATTCTAATTTTATCAAATTTTGCAATATATTCCATTATTAAATTTATAACTTATTGAATAACTGCTGAAATAGACATGATTTATTTTAATTTCAGTAGTTATTTCGTGAAATTTGATTCGATATGTCTACTTGCCCACACGATCCCGTTACTTATGTATTGGCATACTTTTGGCATTCTATATTTTTGGTAACCCCTCCGGCTCAAGTAGATGAGCATCGTTAGAAGTGCAAAAGTTCCTTTTTCCTGTAGATCAGTAGCTGTCTCCCGCAACTGTCGAAGAATCCTTAAACCTCATTTTTTTCCCCTGTCTCCCTTTTTTTCCCTGCCTTACTCTCTCATCCTTCTTGAAATGCGTTCACTAGCCATACTCCCTCAGTTTCTTTAAAAAAAGAAAAATTGACATTTCTCTCAGTGTTGTAAAAGAGGAAGTTATTCAAAGTTAATTGCATTATCATTACCGGCAGGCATGTTAATCACTTGATTGAAAAATTTTTATAAGCGATGTAGTTTTAAAAAGTGGATACAGAAAACAATAAAAACTTTCAACTTGTCAAAACTCAGTCGTGCATGTAAACCGGTGACACCTCTAAATTGGCCCCGCGCCTAATTAGAATATTGCTTCAAGGGCCCTCAGCAATTTGAGAGGTCTTGCTTGCAGGAACATCCAACACAAATGACGTGTTTTAGGAAACGACAAGGTGTGCAAAAAGTTTAAAAATTTAACTCTGCACTTAATTATCTGTCAGGTTCCATCCTTATACAACAGGAACAGAATGTTCCAGGCCGTATCTCAGCTGGTCTTGAATATAATCTAGGATGAAAAGTTGACAGCCTTTGTGCAGCGAAAATTTTCTAAAATGCCTTCGAGAGAGACAAATTTCCATATGTAATGAACCAACCATATTTTGCGAAGATTGTTGCAAAATTTTGATGGCTTTAAGAGCCATCGAGAAAACATTTGGAACAGAAGAAAATTTCTTTCAAAGAACTGATTGTGGTGAAATGGAGATATTCAATGAATTGAGTCTTTGTTTTATTTCACTATGAGTATCTTGCGTTTAGCGCGCATTAAACTTTCAAATAAGAAGAGATGTTTTCGAGATTTCATACCTCAAAAGTATCTCCCGGGCTAAAGAAAGAAATTTGACGGGAATTATGAAATTGAATCATGGTGAGCCACTATTCAAATTTTCTATTGTTTGGCTAATTAGAGTTTGGCTGTGGAGGTTTTTAAATGTTATTAGAGATAAATTGATTTTAAAAAGTATTTTATCTTGATTGCTGTTTAAAAGTTTTGTTAAGATGAAATTAACAAGTGGATAGGTAAATATTTGAATTAAGTTCGCCAAAGTTTCTGATATCCATTTATTTTACCAAGCGTCAGGGAAATATGTTAGAATAACAGCACGAATAAAAAAACAATTAACTAATGCGTAATTCATAACATTATCAAAACACCAGAAATTTTATTTTTCTTGGGAATTTCGAGAGAATTTAGAAGTTTAACTTTACAAATTCACAGGCTCTGTCAAGATATTTCCAGGAATTTCAATAAATGATTTTTTGTATGTTTTATAATAAAATGAAAAGTATTAATACGTTCTCTTAATTGGATTTGTAAATAGAACCACTATTATTTTAATGTACAGTTCATATTATATTATAAATGTTCATAATATTTAAATTAGTGATATTCTAAACGTATCGAAGTAAACATGTCGATTTTTCTGAAGTAAAACAAGTTGGAAATTGCACGTCAAGCGTAGCAAATGAAGTGCGTTCATACTATATATATATATATATATTTATTTATTTATTTAAATATTCAGATCTTGGTGTAACGGTAAACAGTACTTCGGATACAGTGCAGTGGCCGAAATCTTTTGTATGTCCCTCGAAGTACTATCTGCTTTCTACTTTACAGGAAGTACCTTGCAATAAATCTCAGCAGCGTATATCAGTTTCATAATCATCATTGTAGACATAAATTTAATTTCTTGGTACAGTAAAACCTCCCTAAAGCGACCATGTTACGTTCCAATAAAAATTGGCTGCAATAACAGATGATTTCTTAAGGAGGTCTAGTTTAAATTCAGATTCTAATTGTTGAAAAAAATGTAACAATTATTGTTACTAAAATTTATAATTCACATTAGGAAAAAATTCAAAAAATTAACTATTGAAACAAGAGTAAATTACGTAAGTTAATTACTAAAGAGTTTAAAAAAAAATGAATACATGGATTTTACGATTTTCTTTTATCACTTTTCTTTTTTAAGTACTTTCGAAATTCAGTAAATAACTGCATTTTTTTTCTGGACGGGGAAAAATAATGACAATTTCATTATTTTATCTACTTCTTTGAGAGTTTTCTGACAGAATTAGGCAAGAGAGTTTATTGACTGTAATCATAATTTGTCATCAAAGTGAAATTCATTGCCTAAAAAGGTTAAAGGAAATTAAACATTTAAAAGTTACCGGAATATAAAGAAGACCTAAACTTAGTTTGGAAATTTGATGAATAATGCACACTTCAGAATCTTTTTTGAATAAAATCTTTTTCAAATAACCCAGAAAAAACAGAATTTATTTCGTTTTCTTCAAAAAAATTGGTCGCTTATGCAGGGAATTTAACTGCGATGGTCTCTGAATAGAGGTAAATTAATATTGAGCCTATGAGAATAAATTTTGTTCCTTGAAAAAACGGTCTACAAGGAGGTGGCCGCAAAGGGAGATTTCACTGTATTTTGAGTAGTTTTCTTTTTTGGAAACTTCCAATTTCATATATTAACCATTTGATTAGAGAAATCAAACAGCAGAATTGTTAGACCTGGGTATTTTTTTTTTTTTTTTTTTTTTTTTTTTGCTTTAAAAGTACGCTTTCAAATATATAAAAAAAGCTTTTCTTTCATAATTCAAACACGGTTGGAGAACAAAATAATATCAAGAATTATAAAGTGCAAAAATATATCATTTTTCTATAAATATTTCAAACCAGAAATTTCCTAGAGACTATATTTAAGTTTCAAACGTATTTATTACATTTTACGAAGAAAAAATAATGTATTCTAAAGTACCTTAGTGTACCGATGCATACCTTCATCAATACCTAAGATTTATGTACAAAAATATCAAGCGTAACATTGGAAACTTTCAAAAATAGCAAAAACATGCTCAAATATTTCAGATGAAAAAAAATCTAAACGAACCATCCAGCGTTTCTGAAGTTTAGAATGGTACATTACGCCACCATGATGGATTTCTAATGATGCCACATCGGCGACGGAAATTTCGTTGATAAATGTCAATTCTTGCGGTGATACGCAACCATTTACCTTCCCTTCAACGAAAAATTTTCTGTCGATGTTCGCAGAGAATTTTAATGTTCTCAGAGCCCCCCTCGTAGTGAATTACAGCGACAGAGTATAAGGACTGTACTAGGTATGCGACATCTAGGACACGCAAGATTTGACATCGCTGATTCAAATACGCATTCTTTTTTTATGTTCATCTCTGGAATTTTTTTCGACGTCTGAATGAGGGGAAAAGGGGGCGAGGGAGAGAATCATTACAGATCGCAGTTCGTTAGTTCGAAGCAGAATTATGGCGGTGAATCTGTGGAAGAGACCGGAGAAAAAAAGACAGTTGACAAGAGGGAAAGTATTCAATCAGAATGCGGTGGGAGAAATATTTGTCTTGGATTCGTGAAAAAGATTTCTATGGAATTTTTGTAAAAATAAAATAAAACTGGAAACATTTTCTGGTTTTTTTTTTTTTTTTGTTCTCTCCCTGCTGTTTTTGGAAAAAAGTTCTTGTATCATGATGCTTTTTCTTTTTCTTTTTCTTTCTTTCTTTTTTTTTTTTTTTTTTTTTTTTTTTCAAATTTAGATGTAGTTGTTCAATGCATTATTCTTAAGGATGAATAAAAAATACTAAATAATATCATCAATAAGGATTTCAAGTGAGACATTTTAACCCTTCACTGCACCGTGTGTCACTTCTGGTACATTCCTAAAGAGACTATAATTCTTGATATGTGCCATGAATTTCGTCAATATGATCATTATGCACGGTGTGTCACTTCTAGTACATTCCTAAAGAGACTATAATTCTCAATATGTACCATGAATTTCGTCAATATTATCGCTGTAAATGAAAAAATAATGATAATCCAAAAAATGGAATGTCATTTATTTTGTCCCTATCAGATGGCTGCATTTGAGAAAAAATCAGAATCGGTTCTTTGGAAACAAAAACTTTTTTATCAAGCTATTATTTACTATTAGCAAAATTTACTTTAATTATTTTTACCCAATTCTTAAAAATATTGATACAATGCAAGTTGCAGAGTGTTAATCAGATAAAATTAATTAATTTAAGCCCATTTATTTGCAAAATTTAGCTATACAATATTTATAAAACCTTAATTATGTATATATGATATTATTTTTTTTTTTAAACTATTTTTGCTAGTGATAGACCAATACATAGTTTTCAAATAGTTTTTTCATAAAAGTAACAAAAATCGCGCAATGAAGAGCGAAAATTTCATTCTTCATTCATGGAAACACTCTATTCAAGATACTAGTTTTGAAAATTTATAAAAACATCTATGGATATTTTTCGAAGTGAAATGATACGGTCATGGTTTTAAAATGTGTAATTAGTAGCACTTTTAAGAGGGTTTATTTTCAGCATTTGTCAAATAAAGTGCAATTTATCTTCGAAGACTCTTTGAAGATAAAAATCGCATTTGTACGTGTTTGCGCTTCGTGAGTCAATCAATTAATTAATCTTTAATATTTCCCACTTAAAACAAATTATTAATTCTAATAAGATTTGCTTTTTATATATCGGCCATTTTCAGCATAGTGTCAAGTCCGTTACCAAATGTCATGTCTGTTACCGCACGGTTTTTTAATGATTATCATTTTTTCACTATCCTACTTTTAATTTTTATTCAACTAAGAAACAAATATGCAATTTCCTTAAAATTTAATAATTTACATGAATATATACTGTAATTATTAGAAAAAGTTCTTGTATAATTTCTATGTGAACAAAATCTTGTGGCTAAAACTATCTCCCATTTCTATTTAATTTAAGTATTATTGATAAATATCATGTTTTGAAATTTAAGGACATAAATCTTTTAAAAGTAAGCTGATTTAGGAAATTTGATAAATTTAAGGCTGAGTAATTTCAGTAATTTTGTATGGTAACGAACTTGACAATTTCCCTTACAAGCCAACTTTAAATAGCATTTACATATTATATTATACGGCTAATGGCACAACCAATTTTTTTTTTTTATCATGTATCTTAAACATTTACTTCAACACCTGTCTCCATTTTTAAAATAAGTTATTAAGTTTGAAAAATAAAAATAAAATTTTGAAATGTAAGCGAATATATGTTACCGTTAAAAATGTATAATCCATATTTCATTAAATACCTAGTTATTTCGTGAAATAACTAACCGTGTCCGTTAAAGTATGTAAAAATATCCACTTTTACGATTTAACTAATTATTTTTAGAATAACTATTGCTTAGTCTTTAAAGCATTAAAGACGACTGTCAAAAATCGTTTGAACTGATTATAACAGGTTATAGTCAGTTTTGAATCGTTTATGGCTAAGTGACAGAAATAACATGAAATGAAATTCTAATTATCATATTATAGCAATCTTTGTTCTTGTAAATAATGAAAAATAATAAAGGTATTTCATAAATTTTAACAAATACACTCTTGCATTATTATTTTGAAAAAAGTTTGTAAAATGTTGTTGTTAAATAACATAATTATTCCTGTCAGCATGCGATTTTCTAATAAAATTTAAAATTATTATTATTGCTTTTTTTGTAAGCAATATTTATATTTTGTATTTGGGATAGAATCTTTGAAATATTTTTAAACAGCTTAAAATTTTTCCAACAGGGCACAGTAATCCAATATTTATGTAAATATAAGTTATAAAAATTTAAGCATAATTATTCCCGTAATACATTCTGTTATTTTGCGTTACTAACTAATGTAAAAATAATACATACTGTTATTTTGCGAAAATAATATTATACTATTTATTCAGTTTTTATGTATTACTTACTAAATCATCTATGAATAATTTGAAATGTAATTTTCGAATGTCTTTAACTATTTATCATCAGTTATATCATAAAACAACTGATTTTTTTTTTAATGTTAAATGATTTATTTTTAACTTGAACGGTTAGGCAGATGTTATTCTATACAATAACTAGTTAAATCACAAAATCCAATAATTTTACACACTCTAACGGACTTGGTTAGTTATTTCATGAAATAACAAGGTATTATAGGAAATAACTGAATTATACGCTTTAACGTTAACATACATATAGTGAAAATGTGTTTTCCTTGAATTTGTCCAATATTATAAACTCTATCGTAAAGAATATTTCATTATCAAGCTTTACATTACGATCTGAAGTAAGGGATACTTTTTATTTAGTACTAATTGTACTCATCCTTGAGTTGTATTATTTAGGAGCGAGTTGTGGCGACGAATCTGTTGATCCGTGAGAGAGACAAAAGAATTTTTGACAGGAGAGAAAGAGCATTCAATGCGGATGTGATGGGAGAAATATTTATCTTGAATGCAAAAAAAAAAAAAAAAAAAAAAAAGATTTCCAAGAAATTTTGTAAAAGTAAAACGAAACTGTAAACATTTTTATTCGTTGCTGTTGCTAGAAATAAATTCTTGTATCATGATGTCTGTGTTTTAAAGTGTACAGTTCAGTACTTTATTCTACATCGTCAATGATTTGAAAAACTAAAGAACGTCATCCTAAAAGGAGATGATGATCATCGGAGGAAATAATTTCTGTATATTCAGTGTTCAAATCAGTTTTTGCAAGGTTATTTGTTTTGATGGAATGATAGTGATAAATAACTATTTTTGATATTTGGTAGGTGGGATAATGCTCTAAAAAGTTATGGAAGCCAAACGTGATGTGAAATTCGTAATCAGGGGAAATATTTCGACATCATAAGTAAAATATGGTTAATTTGTTGGCTTAAAAGTCAATTTCTCTCATTTCCTAATTAGCCGTGTTCATCAGAATTAAGAGTACCTAAAGAGGCCAGTCCTAACAAATATTAAGAGAGTTGTAAATGATTTAATATGAAAAGAAATGAAAATATGAATGGAAATATTTTAACATGTAAGTGAAAGACTTATTGTTTTATGATAGAGAAATTAAAATCATATGAAATATATATATTAGTGAAAGAATGTTTTGCTTGAATTTGTCCAATATTATAAACTCTATCGTAAAGAATATTTCACTGTCTAGTTTTACATTATGGTCTGAAGTAAGGGATACTTTTTATTTAGTACTATTGTAACTTATCCTTGGGTAATATTATTTAGGAGCGAGTTGTGGCGACGAGTCTGTTGATCCGTGAGAGTGACAAAAGGAGTGTTGACACGAGAGAAAGAGCATTCAATGTGGATGCGATGGGAGAAATATTTATTTTGAATACAAGAAAAAAGATTTCCAAGGAATTTTGTAACGATAAAACGAAAATGAAAACATTTTTTTTCCTTGATGTTGCTAGAAATAAATTCTTGTATCATAATGTCTGTCTTTTAAAGTGTAGAGTTCAGTACTTTATTCTGAGATCATAAATAATTTCAAAGACTAAAGAGTGTAATTAAACAAATTATCCAAAATGGAAAATATATAATATCAAGAATATATATATATATATATATATATATATAAGGAATGAAAAAAAGAGAACAAGACATGAATAAAAATGAAATTTATGGTGTGAAACTCGTAATTAGGGGAAATATTTTGACACCATATGTAAAATAAAGTTAATTTGTGAAAGAGAAATAGGGGACCATGCTTTAAAACTAATTTCTCTCATTGCCCAATTAGCCATATCCAACTGAATTAAGAGGACATAATATAGGCCAGACCTAACAAATGTTAAGATAGGAGCACGTAAGTGAATGAATTATTATTCTATTACAGAGAAATTGAAATCGTAAGAAATATATATATATACATACATACATACATATATATATATATATATATATATATATATATATATATTAACGTATGTATGCATTTCTTATGATATATGAAATTCTTATGATTTATATGAAAATGTGTTTTTCTTGAATTCGTTTAATATTATAAACTTTATCGTCGAGAATATTTCAGTGTCAAGTTTTACATTATGCTCTGAAGTACGGGATACATTTAGTACTATTGTAATTATCTTTGAGTAATATTATTTAGGAGCGAGTTGTGGCAACGAATCTGTTGATCTGTGAGAATGACAAAAAGATTGTTGAGAAGAGAGGAAGAGTATTCAATCAGGATGTGGTGGTAGAAATATTTATCTTGAATACAAGAAAAAAAAAGATTTCCATGGAATTTTTGTAAAAATGAAACGAAACTGCAAACATTTTTTTTTTTTCGCTGTTGTTACTAGAAATAAATTTTTGTATCACGATGTCAGTCAATTAAAGTGTAGAATTCGGTATTTTATACTGAATAGTAAATGATTTCAAAGACAAAAGAGCGTCATTAAACGAATTATCCAAAATGGAAAATATATGATTTCAAAGATTGGTGTTACGTTAACTTAAAAGGTGATAATAATCATTGAAGGAAATAATTTCTGGACATTCAGTGCTTAAATTAATTTATGCAAGGTTGTTTGTCTTGATGGATGATGTATAAACATTTTTTAATGGGGAAACATTTTTAATAGATGGGATAACGATTTAAAAAATTATCTTCTGCACAGCATTGAAAATATTTTATACAATACATACAAAATAAAAGCACAATTTTTAGATGAATTTAAAAATGTATTTATTTCCACGTTTGGGTAGAATGTGGTATAATACTTTTTTAACTCTTTATATTTCAAACAATAAATTCGTTAAAATTTCATCTCTTGAAGCATTTTTTGTGAATTCTTGAATCTACTCTAGGAGATTTATAGAAACATTAAATAAATATTAGGAGGATTTTGTTAATTAAAATTAATTAATTAAGTTTAAATTTATAGGGATTTGTTCAATACTCATAATTCCATTCAAATATTTCACTTATCATACAATGAAACCTCCCTGTGGAACAACATCAATTAAAGAATATTTTCGAGACTAATTTTACATTATGTTCTGAAGTACAGGATATTTTTTATACTATTGTACTTGTACTTGAGTAATATTATTTAGGAGTGAAATGTGGCAACGAATCTGATAATCCTTGAGAGTGACAAAGATATTGTTGAGAAGACAGGATGAAGACATAGACAGGAATCTATTTAATGCGGATGCGGTGTGAGAAATATTTATCTTGAATGCAATAAAAAAGAAAAAAAAAAGATTTTCACGGAATTTTGTAAAAATAAGACGAAACTGCAATCATTTTTTTCTTGTTGTTGTCGTTGCTAGAAATAAATTCTTGTATCATGATCGTTTAAAGTGTAGAGTTCGGTACTTTATTCTGAATAATAAATGATTTCAAAGAATAAAAAACATCATCCTAACCTTTCACTGCACGATTTTCTTTCTATATTTATGAAAAAATATATATATTTGAAATCTATATATCAATCTAATAATAAGGGAAAAATACTAAAAAAATTAAATTTCGAACTTTCAGTTAATATTTGGTATTTTATGATGTATACCCTATATATGCAATCAGGCTTTTTAAATATTACATTGCTATTTTATGTAATTCAATCGTCTTGAATTAATTAATTTTATCTGTTAACACTCCGCAACTTTCTTTATGTTAATATTTTCAAGCTTTCAGTAAAAATAATAAAAAAGTTTTACCTTAATAGCTTGATCGAAATTTTATTTTGTTTCTGAAGAACAAATTCCAATTTTTTGTCAAATGCAGCCATCTGACATGGGCAAAATAAGTGTTATTCCATTCTCTGGACTGTTCTTAATCAGGCAAAGCGATCACATTGGCCAAATTGGTGCACACAATGAGAATTATAGTACTTTTAGTTATGTGCCAGATGTAGCCCACGGTGCAGTGAAGGGTTAAAAGGAGATAGTAATCATGGGGGAAATAATTTCTGGATATTCAGTTCTCATATCGATTTATGCAGTGTTGTTTGTTTTGATAAAATAGTAATAATGAATCTATACTATTAAAATCCGACCATATGTATGTATGTATGTAAGTGACGCTATTTCCTCCGATTCCGAAAACGGAGAATTGAAGGGGAAAAAATCCCGGTATCCCGAGTTGCCCATTTGTCTGTCTGTCCGTCCATCCGCCCTTCTGTTCGCATATAACAACTCAAAAACTACCCAACCGAATCATTTGAAACTTAAAATATATAATTATTAGATAATTTTCTCGGGTCATTTCAAAATTTATCAAAATCGGATGCATAGTTCAATTACAGGGACAATCAAAAGGATTCTGATACATTACGGTCAATGGGGAAAAAAGTTTGAAGTGCATTTTAATGGTCTTACACTCTTCCGAACATAATAAAGTTGATATGTATCTATAAAGTATATACTATAATACACATTCTGTACAATCTGTGGTGCAAAAAATATTCCTTATTAATTTACAGGACCACACAAAAGTATTCCATTGCATAATTATATATTGAGACATTGTTTGGTACGCATTTTAATAGTGTTAAACTATTTAATATTTTATGAAATTGGTATACGTTGCATATGATTACACGAAGTTATAGTCATCGTTCAGCCTGTCCACATATAATAGGGCAAAAACTACCCAACCAAATCGTTTGAGATTTAAAATATATAACTGTTGCATAATTTTGTTAAGTCAATTAAAAATTTATGAAAATCGGTTGCATAGTTTAATAACAGGGACAATCAAAACTATTCTATCTCATTACTATCAATAGGAAAAAATAGTTTCAAGTACATTTTAATGATGGTACACTCTTTCGAATATAATAGAGCTGATATTTCGTGCTCTTCAAGTTTTTTTAGACAAATCGACCAGCGTAGTGGGCGAAGGCCGCTAGTAAATTTTTTTTTATATTCGTTAGGTGGGATAATGATCCAAAAAAATTATGTTCTGCTCTAAATTTAAAATATTTTTATACAATATTAAATATTTTACAGAATTAGGATTCTATAATATAATGTTACAAGTGAAATATAGAAATATTTCCTAACTAAACCTTAATGTAAAAAAAAATCTGAAAATATACAAATGAAAAAAAAAAATCATTCTTTTAAAAATATTTTTGGTTTGTGCAACTGATAATGATTTTAGAACAATAATGCAAAGTTCCTATATCTCATTCTAAACTGCATTAATTCTAATCCATGGGGTAAAACAATTTTATAACAAGTTATTTTAATGGTATTTTAAAGTACTGTCGGGGCATAAAAAAGAAAAATTTATTTAACCTATATATTGAACATTAAAATAATAAAAATAAATGCAAGCAGTATTTTTAATTACTCATCTTTTATTTTCAATGCAAATTACACTTTCCTTGCATTTAATAAATATGAAAGAACTTATGAAAATTAAATTTTTCGAATTATGTTTACATTATATTCCGTGTATATTGAGAACTAGTAAATATAATTGAGCAATATTGTGTCTCAAATCTGCGAAAAGATAAGAAAAAAAAAATAATATTTACAAGAGAGAAAGCAATCAATCTAGAATATCATGGGAGAAATATTTGTTTTGAAAAAGAAAGTAAATTTTGCGTATTTTGTAATAATAAAATAAACAGACTGAACGTATATTTTCGTTGTTGCTGTTCGGAAGAATTCTTTCGTCATAATGTCTGTTTTAAATGTAGCTTCTAGCACTGCATAGCATAAATGAATGCGAGACAGAGAAAGGTACCATACGAGAAAATAACTATTGAATAACTGTTGGTGAAAATACTTCACAACTTACTGTGAATAATTTTCTCAGTTTTAATATTTTTCCAGTTTAAATTTGGTATTCATATTTATAGGTTATTTAATATTTGATAAACAATAAGTAAATAATATAATATTTAATAAAAATGGTTCTTTAAAATACTGTTATGTCATAAAGAGGATAATTTATCTAATCCACATTTCGATCTTTAAAATATTAAAATTAAATACAAGCAGTGTTCTTAATTATTCATCTTTTATTTTCAGTACAAAATACACTTTCATTGTACTTAATAAATACGAAAGAATTTATGAAAATGACATTTTTCGAGATATGCTTACATTATATTCCGAGTACTTTTGAGAACTAGTAAATATAATTGAGTAATATTGTGTCTCAAATCTGTGAAAAGATAAAAGGAAGAAAAAGGATGTTTACAAGAGAGAACGCATTCAATCTAGAATATCATTGGAGAAATATTTATTTTGAAAAAGAAAATAAGTTTTGTGTATTTTGTAAAAATAAAATAAACAGACTGGGCGTATTGTTTCGTTGTTGCTGTTCGGAAGAATTCGTATATCGCAATGTCTGTTTTATTAAGTGTAGCCATAAATGATTGAAGAACAGAGATAAATGGTATATGACGAGGTAATAGATTTTGAATAATTGTTGAAGAAAATACTTCACTTGTGAATAGTTTTTCTCAGTAATAATTAAAAAAAAAATTCCAGTTTAAATTGAGTATTCGAATTTATAGATTATTTAGTATTTAATAAATAAAGAGTAACTTTAGTAATATTTTATTAACATCGTGAGTTTAACATTTACTATCGTGATTTACCATATTTAAGATGCTTTGAAAAAATAAAATAAAATAAAAAGCTATAGCTTCCCATTTTTGGTTTTTAATAATTTATATTTAGAACTAAGCAATACTCATAACAAAAGTCTTCTTCTTCTTCTTATTATTATTATTATTATTATTCGTACTAAATTAACTGGTATATTCATTGGTTATTTTAATATTTTAAAGTACTGTGGAGGCATAAAGAGGGAAATTTAAGTAATTTATTTATTGATTTTTAAAATATTAAAATTATATACAAGCAGTGTTTTAAATTATTCATATTTTATTTTCAATTCAAATTACATTTTCTTTGCATTTAATAAATATGAAAGAGCTCATGAAAATGAAATTTTTCGAGTTATGTTTACATTAAAATCTGAGTATTTTTGCGAAGGAGTAAAGATATTTAAGTAATATTATGACTCAAATCTGTGTAAAGATAAGAAGAAAAAGAAGAAGAAAAATAATGTTTTCAAGAGAGAAAATATTCAATCTGGAATATCATGGGAGAAATGTTTGTTTTGAAAAAGAAAATAAATTCTGTGTATTTTTGTAAAAATAAAAGAAACAGACTGAACGTATTTTTCCGTTGTTGCTGTTTGGAAGAATCCTTACATCATAGTGTCTGTTTTATTAAGAGTAGCGTCAAGCTCAGTATTGCATAAATGATTGAGGGACAGAGAACGATAACATACGAGAAAAAAAAATTCATTAATTGTTGAAGAAAATACTTCACAACTTAGTGTGAATAGCTTTTGTGAATTATAATTTAAATATTTTCCGCAATTTAAATTTAGTATTCCTATTTGTACGTTATTTAGTAGTTAATAAATAATGAGTAGATAAATTACATTATTTAAATAATAACATGAGTTTAACATTTACTAAACCATGATTTAAGATGCTTTAAAAAATTAAATAAGATTTATAGTTTCCCATTTTTGTTCTCTAACATTTTACATTTAGATATAAGCAATGCTCATAACAAAAGCCTTTTTTTATTATTATTATCCGTACTAAATTTAATGGTACATTTATATTGCTTCTCATCTTGATCGTTAACAATTTATATCTAGAACAAAGCAATGCTCATAGCAATTTTCTTTTTGTTATTACTATTATTTTTAATAAATTTATTGGTATATTTATTGGTTATTTTAATGGTAATTTAAAGTGCTGTTGAGGCATGAACAGGGAAATTGATCTAATCTATCTAATGATCTTTAAAGTATTAAAATTAAATACAAGCAGTGTTTTTAATTATTCATATTTTATTTTCAATTCAAAATACATTTTCCTTGCATTTAATAAATATGAACGAACTTGTGAAAATAAAATTTTTCTAGTTATGTTTACATTATAATACATTATACATAATATTACATTATAATCTGAGTATTTTTCAGAAAGAGTAAATATATTTGAGTAATATTATGACTCAAATCTATTAAAAAATAAAAAGAAAAAAAAATAATGTTTACAAGAGAGAAAGTATTCAATCTAGGACATCATGGGAGAAATGTTTGTTTTCAAAATGAAAACAAATTCTGTGTATTTTTGTAAAAATAAAATACACAGACTGAACTTATTTTTTCGTTGTTACTATTCAGAAGAATCCTTACATCTTTGTCTGTTTTATTAAGTGTAGCGTCTAGCTCAGTATAGCATAAATGACTGAGGGACAGAGAAAGATGTCGTATGAGAAAATAACTTTTTGAATAATTGTTAAAGAAAATATTTCACCACTTACTGTGAATAGTTTTTGTTATTTATAATTTTAGTATTTTTCCCCAAAATAAATTAGTAATCGAATTTATAGTTTATTTAGTATTTAATAAACAATGAGTAAGTAATGTAATATTTAATTAATAACGTGAGTTTAATACTTACTTAGGAGTGATTTAAAATGCTAAGTTATTATTATTATTATTATTATTATTATTATTATTATTATTATTATTATTATTATTATTATTATTATTATTCGTATTAAATTTAATGGTACATTTATGTAGCTTCCCCTTTTTTATCTTTAACACTTTATATTTAGAGCCAAGCAATACTCATAACAAAAGTCTTTTTATTGTTATTATTACTCCTATTAAATTTAATGATAACTTTTTTTCGATACTTTTCCCATTTTTGATCTTTCAAAATTTATATTTAGAACTAAGCAGTACTCATAACAAAAATCTTATTATTATTATTATTATTATTATTATTATTATTCGTACTAAATTAATTGGTATATTTATTAGTTATTTTAATGATATTTTAAAGTACTGTCGAGGCATAAAGAGGGAAATTGATCTAATTTATTTATTGATCTTTAAAATATTAAAATTAAGTACAAGCAGTGTTTTTAATAATTCATTTTTAGGTGCGTTCGTAATTATGTAAATACGTAGCACCTATTGTTGTCGCTCAGTCCATCCGTCTGTCCGTCTGTCTGCCCGTCTGTCTGTCTGTCTGTCCGTCCGCATATAACAACGCAAAAACTACCCAACCGAATCGTTTGAAATTTAAAATACATAATTATTACATAATTTTGTCGAGTCATTTCAAATTTTATGAAAATCGGATAGATAGATCAATTACAGGGACAATCAAAAGGATTCCGTTACATTACGGTCAATGGGGGAAAAAGTTTCAAATGCATTTTAATCGTTTGAAATTTAAAACATATAATTATTGCGTAATTTTGTCGAGTCATTTCAAATGTTAAGAAAATCGGATGCATAGATCAATTACAGGGACAATCAAAAGGATTCCGTTACATTACGGTCAATGCGGAAAAATATTTCAAATGCATTTTAATCGTTTGAAATTTAAAACATATAATTATTATGTAATTTTATCGAGTCATTTCAAATGTTATGAAAGTCGGATGCATAAATCATTTACAGGGACAATCAAAGGTATTCCATTACATTACTGTCAATGGGAAAAAAGATTCAAATGCATTTTTATGATGTTACACTCATTCGAACATAATAGAATTGGCATGAATCTATGAAATATATACTAAAATATGCATTCTGTACAATCTGTGATGCAAAGAATTTTTATTATTAAGTTACAGGGCCACACTAAAGTATTCCACTACATAATGCTATACGGGGAAACATTATTTGGGGCGTGCTTAATTATATTCAACTATTTCACATTTTATGAATAAGATATGCGTTTCTGAGGTGTAATAAAAATTACTTTCTGCATATTTACAGAAACATAAAGATTTCGACTACTATACTGTATCCGACGTACGCTCTACTATATCAGCAAGATCTGAATATTTTTAAAACTTCGTTATCGTACGAACGCACCTCATTTGCTACGTTCACGTGCAATTTTCAACTTGTTTATTTTCAATGCAAATTACATTTTCCTTGCATTTAATAAATATGAAAGAACTTATAAAAATGAAATTTTTCGAGTTACGTTTACATTATAATCTGAGTACTTTTTAGAACGAGTAACTATATTAGAGTAATTTTATGACTCAAACCTGTGAAAAGATAAGAAGAAAAAGAAGGAGAGAAAGTATTTAACCTGGGGATACCATGGGAGAAATATTTATTTTGAAAAAGAAAATAAATTTTACGTATTTTGTACAAACAAAATAAACAGACTAAAATTATTTTTTCTTTGTTGCTGTTCGGAAGAATTCTTATATCATAGTGTCTGTTTTATTAAGTGTAGCGTCTAGCTCAGTGTAGCATATATGGTTGAGAGAGAGAGAAATATACCATACGACAAAAAAAAAAAAAAAAAAAAAAAAAAAAATTGTATAATTGTTGAAGAAAATATTTCACCACTTACTGTGAATTGTTTTGTCAGTTATAATTCTAGTATTTTTTTTCCGAATTTAAATTAGTATTCGCATTTATAGTTTATTTAGTATATAATAAATAATGAGTCAGTAATGTAATATATTTTTAATAACGTAAGTTTAATATTTACTTAAGCGTGATTTAAGATGCTTTAAAAAAATTAAATAAAAAAGGTATAAACCTCTCATTTTTTATCTTTAAAAATTTATATTTAGAACTAAGCAATACTCATAACAAAAGTCTTTTTATTATTGTTATTATTCTAACTAAATTTAATGATGCATTTATATAGCTTCCCATTTTGATCTTTAACAATTTATATTTATAACTAAGAAATATTTATAACAAAAGTCTTATTATTATTATTATTATTATTATTATTATTATTATTATTATTATTATTATTATTATTATTCGCATTAAATTTAATAGTACATTTTAATGGCTTCCCATTTTTGATTTTTAATGATTTATATTTAAAATTAAGCAATACTCATAACAAAAGTCTTATTGTTATTATTATGATTATTATTATTCGTAGTAAATTAATTGTTATTTTTATTGGTTATTTTAGTGATATTTTAAAGTACTGTCGAGGCATAAAGAGGGAAATTGATCTAATTTATTTATTGATCTTTAAAATATTAAAATTAAATACAAGCAGTGTTTTTAATTATTCATCTTTATTTTCAATGCTAATTACATTTTCTTTGCATTTAATAAATATGAAAGAATTTATGAAAATGAAATTTTTTGAGTTATGTTTACATTATAATTTGAGTACTTTTCAGAACGAGCAAATATATTTGAGTAACATTGTGTCTCAAAGTTGTGAAAAGATAAGAAGAAAAAAAGAAGAAAAATAATAATGTTTACAAGAGAGAAAGTATTCCATCTGGGATATCAGGGGAGAAATGTATGTTTTGAAAAAGAAAATAAATTCTGTGTATTTTTCCAAAAATAAATAAACAGACTGAACGTATTCTTTCGTTGTTGCTTTTCAGAAGAATCCTTACATCATAGTGTCTGTTTTATTAAGTATAACGTCTATCTCAGTATAGCATAAATGATTGAGGAACAGAGAAAGATACCATACGAGAAAAAACTTTTGGTTAATTGTTGAAGAAAATATTTTACAACTTACTGTGAATAGCTTTTGTGAATTATAATTTAAATATTTTTCGCAATTTAAATTTAGTATTCCTATTTATTCGTTATTTAGTATTTAATAAATAATGAGTAATTAATGTAATCTTTAATTAATAATGTGAATTTAATATTTACTAAACCATTATTTAAGATGCTTTGAAAAGAAAAATACAATAAAAAAGTATAGCTTCCCATTTTTGGTTTCTAACAATTTATATTTAGAATTAAGCAATACTCATAACAAAACTCTTTTTTATTATTATTATTATTCGTACTAAAAAAAACCCACATTGTTTGCTTTTAAAAAGTAAGTTTTTAATGAAGAAACATCTAAATATTTTTTCCAAGATTAATCGATAAGGGTTATTTCGCAAAATAGAATGATGAAAACAGCTTAATTAAAGTTAGTAATGTCTTGACTAAATAAATAATTGAATGCTAAATAATTCTGGTTTAGAACAGTTAATTAAAAATAATTAAAAATATGATTTAATTATCAATAATCGATTTTATATGAACACATCTTATTTAAAATGTGTTTATATAAAATAGAATATTGATAAAAAAGATTGTAAACAGGATTTCGCAGTTTCATTGCTTTGTGTAAATGTTTCCAGTAAATTCCAATTATGTGAGACAAAATATAAAAAAGCAAAATTGAAATAGTACTATTAAATTTATTTCTCACAATTGGGACATCTGCTTTATTGTGACAATCGATTGGCTGATCCTCTGCCATCGAAAATCTCAAGTTCTGAGGCGTGAAGTCATCACTAATGGACCCAGTTCTCACTACCATAGGAAAACTCACCAAAAATTTTTGAATAGCAATTATCTTTTATTTTATTGGTGGAATATCTATCATTTTATAAAACAATAATAACTATTTAAATTTACTGGTAAGAATTGGGATTCTTCTAAATAAAATTTCAGCTGGATGCGGATTTCTACAGTGTTGCTACATCTGGAGGATTTCAAATTCTCATCAGTAAATTTAACCCTTTCCGGCGCACTACTCTTTAAAGTTGGAATTTAAAGAAAAAAAATTAGGCAATCTATTTAGGCCTAGAGGAGTACACAGGTATTGTTTTGTAAAGATTGCACTAACCATTTTAATTACACAGCTGTTGCCGAAGTGGTAACCTCCCATAAGCAAAGCATTGATAAGCGCAGTGAGAAGAGCATTGCTGTGAAGCGCGTATTACAGTAAAACATTTTACCTATTATTTAAAAACAGTAGAGTTTGATCTCTGTCGTGCTGCCATCTAGAACTCATAAGAAAGATTTAAAGTAGCCATTAGAGTAGTTTTTGAAATATTCACGGAGTTTTTGTGTCTCCAAACAGGGGGAACTTGCCGACCCGGTAACACTGCGCGTTAAGGGGTTAAATAATTATTATACCATATCCAGTCCCAGAAGTAATGAAACAAACTTTAAGGGGAGGTAGGGGACATCACAAGGATTCAGAATTGCATAGCAACCCATGGTCGGAAACGTCATGGGAAGATAGTATAACAGGTATAAGGGACGAAGAGATACAAGACTGAGATCATCCGAAATAATTTATTGGCCAACGATGTACATTTACTGTGCTAGATGATATGTGAAAATGGTACAAAAGATATTCAAAGTTTCTACCATTGCTAGCGATTGCATGCATTACACCGTCGAACCTAGCGGACTCGCTCAAATACACCTGGATTTTGTTAGATATCCGCAGTAGCACAGATGAGTCTTGCAACCAGATCCATTTCAGATTCCACAGACTTTGCGTACACGGCGTTTTACAGTGCAGCCCAAAGAAAGAAATTTTGAACATCTTTTGAAATATTTTAACATATCATCTAAAACAGTAAATATAATATCGTTAACCAATAAATTATTTCAGATGATCTCAGTCTTGTGTCTCATCGTCCCTTTTACCTGTCTTAGTACCTTCCCATGACGTTTCCGACCATGGGTTGCTATGCAATTCTGAATCCTTGCGATGTCCCCTACCTCCCCTTAATGTTTGTCCCATTACTTTTGGGTCACCTTGTAGTTTAATAAGTGATATATATTCCACAAATAAAATAAAAGATAATTGCTATTCAAAATTTTCCGGCGTCAATCCCAATACTAGTGAGAACTCGGTCCATTACTGATGACGTCACGACTCCGGCTGAGCCGATAACGCCCAATTAACCGAAAAATAACTGTGTCTACATATATACACACACATTGTCTCATTTAATAATTTGCTGTTCCGAATTAAAATTCATGATTCAATTTTGTCTTAAAAGTTAATTTAAAATTTAAATACTTCATACAGATGATAATTTGTAATATTTTAAACTAGCCATATATATACGCATTTTAATCGTTTGAAATTTAAAACGTATATTTATTACATAATTTTGTCGAGTCATTTCAAATGTTATGAAAGTCGGATGGATAGATCAATTACAGGGACAATCAAAAGTATTCCGTTACATTACGGTCAATGGGGAAAAAATTTCAAACGCATTTTAATCGTTTGAAATTTAAAACGTATATTTATTACATAATTTTGTTTATGGCCATACATCGTTCAACGTAACTTTCGAGTAAATCCGTCAATTTTGGTAATTTAATTTTTTTTTTTAAACGGTATTTCTCTCAGATGATCTCGTAAATTTTTTTATGTTTAATTTACTCCAAAACCACCAGTATCAAAACCAAATTGCATCTTCTTAAAAAATAAAAAAATAAACTGCATGAAATTAATTCGAAAATAATTTGCTGAATAAATAAAAAATTTACGCCGTACATATTTTTTCTGACTTTTTTTTAGGTGCGTTCGTAATTATGTAAATACGTAGCACCTATTGTTGTCGCTCAGTCCGTCCGTCTGTCTGTCTGTCCGTCTGTCTGTCTGTCCGTCTGTCTGTCTGTCTGTCCGTCCGCATATAACAACGCAAAAACTACCCAACCGAATCGTTTGAAATTTAAAATACATAATTATTACATAATTTTCTCGAGTCATTTCAAATTTTATGAAAATCGGATGGATAGATCAATTACAGGGACAATCAAAAGGATTCCGTTACATAACGGTCAATGGGGGAAAAGTTTCAAACGCATTTTAATCGTTTGAAATTTAAAACGTATATTTATTACATAATTTTGTCGAGTCATTTCAAATGTTATGAAAATCGGATGGATAGATCAATTATAGGACAATCAAAAGTATTCCGTTACATTACGGTCAATGGGGGAAAAAGTCTCAAATGCATTTTAATCGTTTGAAATTTAAAACGTATATTTATTACATAATTTTGTCGAGTCGTTTCAAATGTTATGAAAATCGGATGGATAGATCTATTACAGGGGCAATCAAAAGTATTCCGTTACATTACGATCAATGGGGGGAGAAGTTCCAAATGCATTTTAATGGTGTTACACTCATTTGAACATAACAGAATTGACATGAATCTATGAAATATGTACTAAAAATACATTTTGTACAATCTGTGATGCAAAGAATATTTATTATTAAATTACAGGACCACACAAATATATATCTCTAAATAATGTTATATGGGGAAACATTGTTTGGGGGGTGTTTTAATTATATTAAATTACTTCACATTTTATGAATAAGATATACGTTAATGAAGTATAATAAAAATTACTCCCTGCATATTTACAGGAACACAAAGATTTCGACCACTATACTGTATCCAAAGTACGCTCTACTACATCAGCAAGATCTGAGTATTTTAAAACTTCGTTATCGTACGAACGCACCTCATTTGCTACGCTTCACGTGCAATTTCCAACTTGTTTATCATCTTGCTGGTTGCTGTTAAAAATTTATATTGTAATAATAATAATAATAATAATAATAATAATAATAATAAGTGATTTAGCATCTATTTTAATACATGAATTCATGAAAATATAAATTAATTTTCCTTTTGAGATGTTTATTTCAATTTTTGAATGGAAAACATTTCATTTTCTCTTAGGGAAAAAAAAAAAAAAAATCATACTTCATTCTGTTTCAAATATTTATCTATGCAATTACATTAAACTCCTTACATTATTTAAAAAAATAAATGTTTTCTGAAAAGAAAAATTTTAAATTTTAAAATGTAAATTAAATTTGCTCTCAAATCTTAAAAAAAGTAATCCACTACATTAAATTTATACCAATATGTCAAAAGAAATAGCTTCTTAAATACTTTAATCTTCCCATTTTTACAAAACAAACAAAGCACTCTTTTCTTTAGGATTTAGTGAAATCGCATAAATTTAACATCATTTCAAATAAAATATATCTCTATCAAAATATAAACATAATCTAAGAAGAAATATTAATCCAAATGTAATTCAATTTTAAAAAGAGCAATCGATGAAAAAACGATAAGAATCATTAGTTCTCATAAAAGATAAATTCTTATGTTTTCTTTAGAATACATTCATATTTTACGAATGAAATCCTTTTAAATTCTTAAAATAATAATTTCAATTAGGCACATTTCTAAACCTCCATATTTTAGCTGCATATATATAAAAAAAAAAACTTTGGAGAATTTGCCCCCGATGTTCATATTCTGTCACTATAATTGTTTATTTAATTTGAATCTTTTTACTCGAATAAAGTTGTAGTCACATTAATATAATAATCCCAATTAAGCACTAATTTGTATTTTAAAGACAAAAAAAAAGTCCATCAATTATTTTTAGTTGAAATGTTTGCAGCTTTTACTTTCACATAAGGATTACTTGAATTTTTAAAAAAGAATTCGTGTTGTCACAGCTGAAATAATACGTTTATAATTAAATACTAGAAAACTAAAAGAACTGCGGATATATTTTAATTTTTCTGGAAAAATAAATGAAAAAAAAAATCGAAATTTAGGATCTGTAAAATTTAGGCAAGAATACATATATTCTTTTTTTTTTTTTTTTTTTTTTTTTTTTTTTTTTTTTTTTTTTTTACTTCTCAAAATGGTTTACATTTTAAAATGCCAGTTAAGTCTGCATATCCCAATTAATCTACATTATATATGGATAAAAAATCTCAAATAGCCTTTTAGCTAATCTATGTAAACATCACTGGTCTGAATAAAGAGTCAACATTAAATTTAATATGATTTAAAAAAATTTAAATATCATTAAAATATGCTGAACTGGAATATTCTATACTTAATCATACAAGAAAACTTATTTTGATATTCAAATCTCTCCCTCTTCTTTCTTTTGTTTTATTTCTTTACTTTCATCTTTTAGTTTTCCACATTTAAAATTAGTTTACTATTAAAGATTTGGTTTATTCTTCATTTATTTTATTTACTTAGGTTTTATCTTGTTGTTATAGCCCATTTTTAATTTAATTTAATTTATATTTTTAGAAAATTGTTCAGAAATCATTTTAACGTCCGAAAATACAGGATAAAGAAAAAGTAATGCCCTGATTACAAAGATTTATTGTGCTCAAACTATTATAATAGGACATATGTTTGTCTGTACACATTGTAAGTACTGTTATCAGTTTTTATATATATATATATATATATAAGATCACGTATACCTCAGAAAATTACAAGCTGTGCCAACTTGGAAGCTTGGAAAATGTCTAACGCTCGTATTCACCAATTACTTCGACCCCAAGTTACACAAAAAACCTCGGTCGAACACTTAAACTATGTTCATCTCTAATCCTGATTGGATGTCTCTTTGGTAATGTCCAATCAAATGTTATCGTGAATTTTATTTGAACGTTTGACCCAGGGGCGGGCGAATCCAGCCTTCCTTTTTGAGGGGGGGGGGCGGTCATGGCTCCTTTTTTTTTTTTTTTTTTTTGAGGGAGGATGTCACTTCTCTAAATAAGCGATTTTTATACTGAAGATCGTCCCACATCCAAAATAGCTAAATTTCTGATTTGGAAAGTTATTTTCATTTTTAAACAAGAAAGTTTCGTAAAAATATAAATATATGCATTTTATTCATATGCCAACAAATTGAAGATTTTTCCGTTTTCATATAAAATCAAACAATCATTCGAGAAATTAAGTGTCTTATGCAAATTTTTAGGGCTTGATAGTTACAAAAAAACGTCATGAGAGTATAATTGGCTGACACGGCCGGAAATTCAGTTTAAAATTCTACAGTTTACGGAGATTTCGCGAAAGATTCTTTGCCTTTATTGAAAAATGGAAAACGTTAATCAATCACAATTGCTCTGAACAAATGCAACTTGTATCTAAGATCAAAAAGTACTTCATGGAATGTCAAAAATTATGTACTTTGGGTTTAAGTATGGCTTTAAAAGAATCAGAAAGATTTTAATTATTAAGCAAGGGATAAATTTGAAAAAAAAAAAAATTCAACATACATTTCATTTTTTAAATTTTCTTAAAATATTTCTTTGTTCAGAGGTGGTCATGACCTACGTGACCTCCCCCTTGGATCCGCCCCTTTTTTGACCAAGGTTTTCTAGGTTGAGGAGATGATGAATATGAACATAAGCGATATTCTGGTTCCCGTCATATGTTCCTTAACATGCATTCTGTTACGATACACTCAGCAGCTGGTATCCTAGTCATCAGTTCATTGATGTTAGCAATTGGTGTGGCAAAATCCCTGTCCTTTATATAACCCCAAAAGAAAAAATCCAGAGGAGTAATATCTGGAGAGCGCGGAGGCCAGGGTGTTGGATCATTCCTTCAAATCCACCGATTCGAAAACGTTTCGTTCAGAAAATTACATATTAAGAAACTCCAGTGTGGGCTAAAAAATACTAAAGCTGACCTATCCAATGATATAAAAAGTCACATTATTATGGAAACAGATAAGTTGTAAATAATTATTATATTCAGGGCAAGACTTTTGCTTCCCTTTTTACATTTAGATCATAATACAAGCAGTTATTATTCACGTAAAATGAAAATCACTATTTATCTTTTTGCAGCTACCAATCACTTGACTATCCAAATAGAAATAGAACTTTTACAGGTCTCTGATTTGTGTTAGAGATATTCATTTCCTATTATCCTCCACGCTTTTCTTGTAAAGAATTCCCAAAAGTGATTTATGCTAATTTTTGCAAAAATAAGTTAAATTTCATCTTTTAGCACGTTGAAATGCAAATAAAAATAATTCATATGTGATTTTTTATTTTTCTGGGTGAAAATTTAAATAAAGAATCGTATTCGTACATTTAAATATGCAAAAATAAAATAAATGCTTTTTATTTAACCCTTAAATCCGTAGTCAAGCATGTTTGAATCACTTTCTATTTAATTTTTAGCAACAACTATTTATTGTGTCAAAATTGGACATTAACACTGAAAAAACAAAGTTTAGATTTGTTTTGTGAACGGTGTACAATTTATTTATGGTGTCAAACTTGGGTATTGCCATTGAAGAAACAAGTTTGGGTTTGTTTTTTGAACGAATTACAGCTAGCGATAAATTACATTATTAATCCAGTAAATTTACATAAATAGACGTACAGAGGTTGTGGTTTCGAAGGAAAATTTAATGTTAATTTTTATTGCATTAACAATTCATGGATTGAGAAATAGTTTTATATTATTATTTCTTATTGAACTTAAAAAACTCTGAGAAATTCAAAAAAACCTTAACTTATTTACGCGCATAACTAAAAAATAATAATAAGAATCATAGAAATGTCATGTGTTTGGTGTTCACATTTCTACACTGAGAAAAATATACAGTTCTGGAATCTAGAATCTAAATTGTGGCTCTAGAAAAAATAGTTCCATGTCATCCTTATAAATTCTAGTTGCCATTATATGGGAGTTCTAGAATCTACTACAGGAATTCAAGAGAGCTTTCCTTTATTCTCGTTGCAATATTTATTTAAAAATCTCAGCAAATAGACGCGAACACAAGAGGTTTGATTTAGTAAGTATAATTCTAGTTTTTGAAACTATTTCCGAAATCAAGCTATAATTTCTCGTTACTGAGACGAGTCAATATCGTTTCGTCACCTTGAAAACAAGAGACTAGAAATGTTAGGTCATTTCGGCTATTCAGATTTGTAGTTCAACCTATTCGCATATTTCGGTCATCTATAATTCTAGTTTAGGTATTCAGAAAGTGACTAACTAACCATTCTAGGTGGAGGCGGTATATTTTTTTTCTCAGTGTAGTAGGGTGTCCAAGATCTTTGAATCCATCTTTCTACATTGCACATTAATACGGTTTGAATGTTGTAGGTGGCTGGAATGTTCCTCATTTTCAGTCCTTGTTTAATACCTTAAGTCATTCAACATCCGCAGAACGCTCATAAATATGATACTCTTTTGCTTTTTATTGTTAAACAAAATTGCTTCGCTGTTTAATGCTTACGCAAGAATTCTCGCGAACAACCCTTCTCTTCTCCACGTCAGCAAAAATAAGAGACACTAGACATCCCTCTCCCCCGCAACAGCTTACGTAATATTTGAACTACCCCATAGCATTTTTAAATAGTTTATCTGTTTAATTATACTGTGATAAAATAATTAACACAAAATATTTTCTGTCTTCATTGCTCCATTTTTCTTCTCCCAGTAAATAATAATTTTCTTTTCTCTCAGTAATTATTATCCAATTATTTTTATTTTACGAATTCTTAACAACATTTAAGCCTGTTTGTTTCTGTAATTTTCAATTTGCGATGCTTCGCTAAGTCACAGTGAGATCACAAGAATCTCTTTTAATGTCCCGTGTGAATATGTGCATTTGAGCTTTTTCTTTATACACTGTAAAAAATTGACCTTTTTGCTGCATCGTCACTCCCCCACTTTTATAGAATATCTCTCTTTTGACCCATGAGAATGCTCCATAATTCGGTGAAGTAATCGTTTTCTATAAAAGCGGTGGAGTGACGATGCAGCAAAAATGTCAATTTTTTTTACAGTGTACCTTGTGACGGAGGTTGTATTGTGTTGGAATTGGTGGTGTATGAAACATCATTTAATTATCTCTAATTAAATCAAACAGACATTTATTACATTAAAAAAGTGTATTAAAATAATAGGTATTCTGAATTAAATGAGATTCAAAACGCTCTTCATAGTTCTGTATAGTTTGAGTGAGTATTTAGATTTCTTACATTCCGTGGAAATCTGCGTTGTATTGATATTTTTATTTTTCGTAGCAGTGACCGTTTCCCATTTCAGCTTCAAATTTACAACAAAGAATTAAAAACTTCTGAGCATGCTATGTTTTTTCTCATTGGATTAAGAAATATCTGCTATTAATCACCTGATGAAGAGAAACGCTAACTGTTCGAAACTATAATAACATACGTTACTCGCTTTTTCAAGCAAAAACAGAATGTATTTTTACATATTTAATCATGAGGTATAAATATTTAAAACATATACAGGTATATAAACACGATGGCTTGCTGAAAAATTTCGCAAAATGATAATTTTAGTTATTAATTAGTATACTAAAAGGATGCTAAATTCATACAATTTTTAAGGATACATGATATTCTTGATTATTATACTTTACTTTTTACTGAGATTCAGCTTAAAATATATTTTGAATAATATTTTTTTTTCTTGTTTTAATTTTTAAAATATTTAAAATGCTATTGAATAATGAAAAATATTCATTACTTTACTACATAATCTGTTTTTTTCTATGCCCAGAGGGAAGAACTGATTACAAAACTTAATTGGGGATCTTTAAGTTAAAAAAAAAGCATTCATTAAAAGAAAGCAATCGTCTGATAATGAAAGACATTTTAACGTGCGCTTTCATTTTTAAAAAGCCATTTTTGTTGCTAAAGCAGCAAATTCCAGCCGAACGCTCCTAGTGAAATAATTTATATAAAAATAATAACATTATCCCAGTCAATTTTCGAAAAATATTGACTTAGTTTTATCGGAACTAATGCTTAAGCTTTTAACATTTCTTATACGTTTTCCATTAAACGTATAAAAATAGTTGAATTGGAAGATTCAATTTTTAATAAAGGAGTAGCTATTTTAAAAGCTCGAAGCTCTTGTAAGCCATAAAAAGCTTCATTTCAAACGGTTTTAAAATGTATACATTAGTTGAGCTGTGCACTTTATTTAATGCCCCTTGCATAAAAAAAAGATATTTTACATATTCTTAGAAAAATAAGAAAATATTTCTTATAAACTCCAAGATCTGTGTTTTGTGAGTTTTCTATTTGTGATTTCATAAAACCCCGCTTTTAAGTAAGGACTTAAAAAGCAGAAACTTTTTAGCGTAAGTGCACTGGCAAATTTTTAAGTAAGAACTATTTCATTACAGTAGCACTTAAAGATTCGCTCGCACACATTGATCCTTTCAGGCAGCAAGAACTCATCCTACATTATCGAAATTAAACGGCACAAAAATTAATCCTTTTTTAAGCAATCGATAACTTTTATATGAAAAGGAGGAAGAGAGAGGCAGGCAAACACTAATTTAAGCAAATGGAAAAATCCCTCTTTCTGCCCTCCCTCCCACCCCTTTCGCAGCAGCGAACTTTAATTAAAGACTAGAACCTTATTAATTTTCATCTGTCTTCATCTCCTTAATTGCGATATCCTAATGAAGCAGCAATTCGCCCGCAAACCTCCTTAAATTCTCACTTAAAACCCCCCGCGCACCGCTTAGTGATAAAAAAAAAGGAATGTTTGAAATAAAAAAAAGAAAATAAAAGAATAATAATAATAAAAAAAAGAAAGTGTATAAAAAAGGAGATTAAGAGAGGGCGGAGGAAAAAAAAAAGATTGAAAAAAAGAAAAAGAAGAAAAAGGAAACATGGCGCCCGCTGCTCTTAATTTGGTATAACAACTATTCTTATCATTTGGCCACTAATCAGACGCCATTATTGGTCTCGTTACCTCTAATTATGTTGCAAAGAAGGCGAGAGTATTAGAAGTCAATGGAGAACGGCCTGGCTAGCAGGGGCGCGATATCCGAACTACGTCCCCCCTGGACACTTTTGTCCAGACGTTAATTGGAAGGGGTCCTGCGGAAGTGCCGCTGAAGGGCCGTGGACTTCCGCCTTCAATGGACCTGTAATTGCTTCATTAGCAGCCCGGTCACGGCAGCATAGTAAAGAAAAAAAATGGGGGGAAAAGAGAAAGAAAAAGTGCATCCGGGGTGGGTGGGGAATTTGGTGGTGAGGTTAATTGGTGGTACCTGGCTTCGCCCCCTCCCTCACATGCCAAATACGCTAATGAGGTATCAAGGCGAATAGTGCCGAAAAAGCTGTGCGCGCGCGCGCCCGCATGGCCTTCGAGTGTCAAAGTCGGGTTATGGTGGTTTCAAGGGCGCTTGTTAGAGAACAATGATTGACATCTGAGAAAGTAGGGAAGAGAGGATCTTGCACAGAACGGAACTTGTTAACAATGGAGTTTCAAAAATAGTCTCTAATAATATGGTCTTGTTTTAGAAATAACTAGACTGGCAAAGGAGTCATAAAATTATTTTTATAAATAGCGGAACTCAGTGAAGAAGGTAATATTAGAATATAATTTTCACAATTTATTATTCAGGTTTACATTATTAAATGATAATTGATAAAAACAGATAAATAATTTGAAAGTCGTGCAAAATATTTTCAATATTTGAATTTAAAATATTCATTAAATATCAGCTGTCGTTAGAATTCTTTTTTTGGTTTCGGAAAATATTTGATATTTTCACTATTAATTGGACTATTATTATCAGAAGTACAAATTCCTGTGTAAACTAATAAGCGATAATAACCTTATTGACTACATATTTAAATTAGATGTTTAATGCACTGATATTATTTACGTTATTGAAGCTAAACTGAAAATTTAAATTCATACAAAGTTATGAAAATGTATCGATACTTCTTAATAAAGGACAATGTAAAAATTTAAAACAAATAGCATTTATTACATCATCTTCTAAAAGGTTTTTTATTGATAACTATCCCATGAAAATGAGTTCAAATTACATTCAATTTAAAATATTTTTGCACATTTGAAACACGTATGTCTGTAGAGCAATGATTGATTTATTTTAATCTTCAAATTTTGCAAGATATGTTTGAAACGCTAACTATATCATAGAATTTAATGAGTCACACCCAAGAAAATATCAATAACTTCTGCAATATTACAAATTCAATATTATTATAATAAACATACATATATTTTTATTTTAACTTAAAACTATTTTAGGGATTTTTGTTCTTGAAAAAAATCAACTCTGTATAGCCAATTTCGTTTATTGTGTTTTTAAATGCATAAGTTATGCCATAAGTTCCATCATACTCCAACTACTATTAGTGAATGACATTTAAACATTATGTCATCTTGCTAATTGAGTTATAAGATCAAAGTATGTTGCATGTAATTCAAACATAAATGAATCATAATATGAAATTCAGCTTTATTTGTAGTAGTATGCTAATTACAATGGGACATTTTTATGTGCGCTTGTAATTATGTAAATACGAAACACCTATGCTCATCGTTCAGTCCGTCCGTCTGTCTGTTCTGTCCGCATAATTTGCTGCATAACTTCATCGAGTCATTTCAAATTTTATGAAAAGGGGATGTATGTTTAATTATAGGGACAATCAAAAGTATTCCGTTACATCAAGTCCAATGAGAAAGAATAGTTTGAAGTGCATTTTAATGATGTTATTGTCTTTCGAACATGATAAAATTGATATGCATCTACGAAATATGTACTAAAACATACATTCTGCACAATGTGTGGTAGAAAGAATATTCGTTATTGATTTACAGAGCCACACAAAAGTATGCAATTGCATAATTGTATAGGAGAAAACAATGTTTAGGGCGCGTTTGAAATATATTATAATATTTCACATTTTACGAAATTAATATACGTTGCTAAGGTTTATAACAAGTAACTTTCTGTATAACAGAAATCAGGTAGTATTTACAGATACGCATATAATATTTCGGCTTTTATACTGTACCTGAAGTATTGCATACTATTACATAAAGAAATAAATTATATTTAACTTTGTTATAGTATGAACATACCTCATTTTCTACACTTGATGTGCAATTTCAGACTTGTTTTAAGTGGAAAAGTACTTAATTCCATATTAACAGCACATTTAATTTTTTAATAGCAGAAGAGACGATCCCTTGAGAAATCCTTAGAAAATTCTTGTATAGGATTATCTTAGTTAACACCTTTCTTAAAGAAAAAAGAAAGAAAATGGAGACTTTATTTATTTCAAAGCTGTGCCTGATTATATATGGTGGAAGAAAAAGCATCGGAATGATGAGAAAATTTTCCATTCTTATAACAATACGTAAAATAAACGAAACTTGATTATATGATGCTATTCGCAGTAACAATCGAAAAAATGAAAATAATAATAATGTTTACAAAATGCTTATGCATATATAAAAAAAGAATGTTTAGAGGATTATGTAAAGCAATTGATTCCAAAACTTGACAAAACAAGGAACATCTGTTAAAATGTTTTATAAAAAATTTTTAATTACTTAAGAAAACTACTATTAATCAATTAGGCTGTTTTTAAAGTGCACATTAATTAAGTTCATGATAGACTGTTCATCAAGTGTACAAAACAATACCTGTAAAATTTGACGACAGGGAGGACTTGCCGTGAAAAAAATAAAAAGATTCACAATTTAATTGACTTTAAAATGAAGTACTAAATAAGCATAACACTATTTTGAATCGGAGGATAATTTTATCTTACAAAATATTTTTCTTCAAATATGAGAAATCGTTCATGAAAATTTTTAGATTACCTGAACAATTTATCAGAGAAAAACCATTTTGAATTTAATTCATATTCTACATAAAAAAACTCACTGTTAAATATTCTTAATGCCACATTAAATATTACACATAAATGTCTCAAAGGTAGCCTCTTTAATTTGCCGGTAACTTGCCTAACGCCTGTTTAGGACGATGGCGACATAGCCAAATAAAAAGAATGATCAGGAACGAATGCACTCACATACATGCATGCATTTATATTTGTATGCATACTTATATGGATCAAATTGCAATGCATACACCAAAGAACACTTATAATATACAATGAATACACTGTTAAACATTTTGTCCTAGATTGAACCAAATTTTGGTGCTTCGTAGCTCCGATCAGAAGATGGTAAAATCTCGTACCAACATTTGAGCTTCCTAATTCAATCTCCTTCCAACCGTTGGAACTATGCTTCAATGATGGTTCAAGAATTCATTATCTTATTGTGGCATCTATTGAGCACCATTGTTCATATACATCTTATCTTTCTGTTGCCGTAGCATAAAAAGTTCTAGGATTCCCAGTTTCTTAAAAAATTCTTAGTGAACTTACAGATTTTTTGATTTATAGTTTAAACATGTAATCTATTACATGAACTTTTGCTGTTGCCGTTACGTAAAAAGCTCTAGGAATCCCAATTTCCAAGAAAACTTTTAATAACTTCACAGTTTTTTTTTTTTTTTTTTTTTTTTGATAGTTTATAGAAGTTTTTAAGCCAATAGATATCATCAATTCACGTAATTCAAATTGAAAAAATAGAAAAACAGTCAGAAGTAAAGTGATCAAAATTTGGCCAAATGCAAATGCACCGTGACCAGTGTGCAATTTTTATTATTGTTATTGCCATTGTGTGACCTGAAAGACGAATGATATTTATGTCACTGTATTGATATGCCTCATTTTAAAACGCGTTGCAATTAAAAAATTAGTCATCGTGGCATCACACTGTAGGCTCCAAATATCTTTAGGGAATCATTATGTGACGAGTTGCATTTTAGTCACAGTTGTGACTTAGACTGTCATGGCAATTTGTGTCATCCGAACAATATCAAACCGACTGTTATGCCATGAATTTTTCTGTTGCCGTTACATAAAAAGTACTAAAAAACCCAATTTTCAAAAAAACTTTCATTGGACTGATTAAAATTTGGCCAAAATGAAATGCACCGTGACCAATGTGCAAATTTTATTATCGTTATTGCCATTGTGTAACCTGAATGACGAGTGATACCTATGCTACTGTATTAATCGTCATTATGTGACGAGTTGCATTTTAGTCACAGATGTGACTTAGACTCTTATGAAAATTTGTGTCATCCTAACAATATCAAATCGACTGATTATGCCATTAGGAGTATTTCATTCTTTTTTTTTTTTTTTTTTTTTTTTTTTTTTAAATCTCAAATGATTACAATAAATAATAGGCGCATTCTACAAAAAAAAAAAAAAAAAAAAAAAAAAAAAAAAAATTAGCAGAAAGAATTAAGCAGAAAACATTTGAATTAATTAATAAATTTTTGATCAGACATGGTCTTTCAAAGTTTTCTATAAATGAAACATTTATCACAATTCTAAAACTTTTTGAAAAGCACGCTTCTTTGATAATTTTAATTAATCTCTTTATCATCTATTTGATAATAAAATTTCCTTGCCAATTGAAAATCCAACATATCATACTTATCCTTGCGATTCCAAAATAATGGAGATGTTCATGAAGATTATCTATTAATTGAAACATCAGATGAAATTAATTGCCCTCGGATAATTGTTTGATTGAACTTTAAGTCTCTTTCCGCCCGTTTCTCTCTTTGATCTCTAAAACTTTAATATCGTACCGTATTAGACGACGACTCAACGCTTAAAGAATGGAGGTATGAAAGCTTACAAGGCAATGGATCTCATTCAGCCATGTGATTGAAGTTGAAAAAAAAAAGAAGAACGAAAAAGGCAGACAGAGATGAGAGAGAGAATGGAGAGCGATCCTTTTGAAAGCCCTTTTGCTGCATTCCGAGCCCTGATGCAGCAGTAGGGCTTCATCATGATCGTAGCTGATGGGTGCTCGCCAATTAAAATAGCCGCAGACTTCGTTCGTGATTAAGTGCGGCTCATTCCACTGGGCCAGCTGGGCATCGTCTTTTGACAGACATTAAGGGGCGGCCGACAAATTGAAGAACCAGCTTACATAGCGATAGTTATCTGTCATTTTTAATGTAGCGTTATGAGTATTTAATAGATTCTTTTCCTCTTTTATTTCAATTAATTTGTTTTTTCTCTGACAGGTTCTTCCAATGTTGTCGAATTTCGCGACGATTGTCTCACATCTGATTTCTTCCTTGTTAGCCACATAATAGTTTCATTTTAAAAATCTTTCAATAGAGAAAACATTTTTATTGAATTTGTAAGACACTCTGATTATGGAAGATATCACATTATCGACACAGAGAACTACAATGTGCGCATTGTATGCATTGTTTATATTAGATATATGTACAGATAAAGTATATACGGATACATATTATATATACAGATATGTGTTCTTATAGATTGTTCAAATACATGTTCATATACAGGAGATACATGTTTGCATTATCAAAAAATGTGCAAGGTTACTAAGAATTTTTTGGGGAAACTTTAAATCCAAGAATATTTTATGTAACTGCAACCGGGGTTATAGATAAAATTTTAGCAATATAGCTGTAAATTTAGTAGATTCGTTTATAAAGCTACAGATTTCTGTAGATTTACAAAAACTAGTTTTGCAAATTTACACCTTTTTTTATTTTACAATTTAAACATAACATTTTAGTATGCATACACATTTCTGCAAATTTACGCCTGTAGAATTACAGATTTTCTTTTACGGAGTACCTCCATTCTTTTGCGTTAGTATTCGACTAATGTATGATATAAAAATTGGAGATTATGGAGGAGAAATAGGTGATGACAGATTTAAAGTTTAATCAAACAAATATTCTGATAGAAATTAATTTCATTCGATGTTTTAATTAAGAAATAATCTTCATGAGCGTACCAAATATTTGGAATCACAAAGCACAATATAATGTATTGAACCTTCAGTTGTTAAATAATTTTTATTTCTAAATAGTTAATAAAAACGTTAATACGTTGTGTGCCAAGGTGGCTGACACTGAAACTAAAAAATTTATAAAGTTTTACTTACGTAATTATTAAGAAATATAATCTATTTCTTAATAATTATAAAATCGATTATAATACTATTATATAATATTATAAACATCGATTAATTTCATTCGATGTTTTAATTAAGAAATAATCTTCATGAGCGTACCAAATATTTGGAATCACAAAGCACAATATAATGTATTGAACCTTCAGTTGTTAAATAATTTTTATTTCTAAATAGTTAATAAAAACGTTAATACGTTGTGTGCCAAGGTGGCTGACACTGAAACTAAAAAATTTATAAAGTTTTACTTACGTAATTATTAAGAAATATAATCTAGCAATAAATAAAAGTTAAGTAAATTTTCAGTAATTACTTAAAACAATATATATATTTAATTTTATATCATATTTTAGACTGAGGGGAAAAAACGAATAAACTAGTGGTAAATAATAATAGAAATCATACATATTGTTCAATTCACCATTAACAAAAATGCTGGACACGTTTCGAGCTAAAACAATATAGCTCGTCATCAGCTAAAGCAAACAGGTATCTGTAAGGGCACAAAGTCAAAGATGAACTGAAAGAAAGAGAGTGACGATTGAAAATACTGCGACAGATGGCGCTAGTTGAAAGAGCAAATGCGGAAGATGAAAGTGTCAACAAATTAATAGAAGAGAAAAAGTTAAAAATATTAATAAACGGTATATAAAAAAAAGAAATAACAATAAACGGCAAAATAAGGGTATAATAATAATAATAAAGAACAATAAACAAGTAAATAATAAAGAATGTTAAAGAAGCAATATTATGTTATAGAATGTTAAAGAAATAATAAAGAAAATTAAGAAATAAAAAAATAAATAAAAACAAATATTATCAATAATAATAATAAAATAATATAAATATATAAAGATAAAAATAAAAGTAAAATAAATAAAAATAAAAATAAAATAACATAAACAACGATAAATAAAATGATTTTTTAAAAAATGAAAATAGATAAGAGATGAGAGAAAGGAATTACAAAAGTAATTTCCACGCAGGAGAAACGGAGGGGAATGATGAGGGATTGTTGACAAGATTATCAGTTTTTTTTTTTTTTTTTTTTTTTTTAGATTAAATAGGCTTCATGAACATTTAAATGAGATGGAGAGGCAAAATATATTTTTTATGGTGATATTAACAAAGGGTATTATATCATATTTTAAATTGTCAGTCATCGGTGAAAGATGCAATTTAAATGGAAATTTCAGTGACAGTCACAGGGACTAAAGTGGCGCTCATCGTGTTAAATTATCCAAGAACTGCGCATTTAAAATGTTTTAGAATTGGAAACGAATAATTTGTTTCATTTTCCCTATATTTAAAAATCTACAGAAAAATTTTTGAAAATCTATTTAACATTTATTTGAGAGAATTTGTATTAAATATTCCAAACGATTATTATTTAGCCCTTTCAGAAGCAATGAAGTAGACTTCAGAGTAGTATTTAAGAATTATAAAGAAAATTTGAAGAAACCTAACAAAGTCATAAATCCCATTTAAAATACACGATATAAATCTACCAAGAACTAATTTTCTTGTTTAAGATTTTATTAACAATTTATTAGTAAATTTCTTTAAGCGGACATGTAGGTAGTTGATTTTATATACAAACTTTGAAATTCTCATTACGAACTCCTAAATATTTTGCTTTATTCTATTTCTCATGCAACATTTAACCTAAATATATATGTATATATGTGCTGATGCTTTGTCTTGAAAATATATTAGATATGAGCAAAAATGTTTTTAAGAAAGATGTCAATATTATTGAGAGTGCCATTTTTGAGAATAGGTGATATTGCGGCTATAACTGTTAAAAGAATAACTATTATAAGGACAAGGTAGAACCCGTCAAATTTTGACAAAAGAAAATGTTTAAGAAGGAACTGTTTTATTACTTATAATAGACCTACAAAATTATAGTAAAAATGAATTTTATATTTGTACGCCTAATTCTTAAACAAAAGATATTTATCGTCAAATTAACAAATTACTATTTCTATAAAACGCAGTTGTAGAAATTGTTGAAAATAAACTTTAATCGTACATCTAAGCCTAAAAAAAATAATAAAGATATGTTATTATGATAAAGTTATCAATTAAGGTTTTTATGCTAGTATTCCAAAGTGATAAAAAGCAAACTTTATTCAACTTTGATTCAATCATAGAATTTTTTTCCCGTGGAATCTAAAGCCGGCATCATTTTCACCATATCAAAATTTACAAATGTACATTTCACATCTGTATTCACGTTTAAAAAAAATTGGCATTTTAATTTGATAATTTTGATTCAAAACTTGAAATCTCAATGGGGGCAATTAGCTGAAATAGATATTAAACTGTTGATACTCTTTTACGTGTAAATCAAATTTTGTAAATGAAGTCAAAAGTCATCGGGTTTTATAACGGAAGATATTTAAATTTCTATTTTTTCCCTTTTAATGAAAAAATGGCAACATAAAGATACAGCACTAAATTTTTTCCTTTTTTCCTTTGCTTTAAATAGAAATGAAGTACTCCTGTTGCCACGATTAGAAAAGAGGTATTAAAAGCTACAAAAAAAAACTAATATTTTAAAAACAAGTTGAGATACAGCTTTCAAACGAATTTAATTTAAAAGTAAATTTTTTTTCCTACACGGTGGTGTAAAAAGTGAAAATGTGCGACATTAAAAAGTTTTAAAACTTTTAGTAGCAAAAATTGCAATACCGAAATTCATTTAAAATTTGAAAGTGCTGCCATGCGCAAAATGACGTATGCGTTACGAACAGATACGTTTGGCCTTTATAATATAGATATAGCAATTATATTTCAATCAGCAACAATTTTCATGTAGAAATTTTTAAATATAGCTTTAGTGTGGTAGTATTGGATCGGCAACTAAGTTTCTGCCGCTTTAAATATGTTTCGGTAGAAAAATATTTTTTAAAATGATGAAAACTTAGTTGCCGACCCAATATTTATCTCATATTAATTATCTCATATATGTGAAATTGCGGGAAATGACTTTTCTTTTTAAACTACAAGGTGTCTCACAAAGGATCCCTAACTTTAAAAAACTATAACTCGGAAACGGCGATAGACAGAAGCATGATACTAGTGCTGTGTTTATTAAAAAAATCGTAAGAATCTTATACATAAATCAGAAAATTTAGTTAAAAATAGCGCTCATAGATGGTGCTGAGAGTGATAGGCGTTCTGTTGAGGCTGATATTGACGTCACTTAGCACTGATGCAAATTTAAGAAATTTTATGCGGCGTGGGTCTTCTTCGAAAAAGCACTTTTTCTTTTACGACCTGATTTTGAATTCAATTCATATAATTTTGATTTTGTTGGCGTCAGCACAATAATAGACAAAAATAGTGCTTCCATAGGAATGACTTCTTTAACATTAGAACCGCGGAACCGGGTCAAATTGACCCGGAACAAATGAATAGATATGAATTCGAATCAGAAAATTCTTTATAAAATAAGTTTTATATATGATGCAGAAAAATAATTTAAATAAATAAGTGATTTAGTTTAAAATGAAAATTCTGGTGTGAAATATTTTTAGAAGTTTCGAGAAAAGGAATTCCGCGGTTCTAGTGCTAAAATTGAAATGCGAGAAACAACAACATTCTAAATACCGTCTTTTATATACCTTGTTGTTTCTCGCATTTCAATTTTAAAAGAGTCGCTTGTATGGAGACACTATTTTTTCTATTATTGTGCTGACGCCAAAAAATCAAAATTATATGGATTGAATTCAAAATGAGGTCGTAAAAGCAAAAGTGCATTTTCGAATAAGACCCACTGCGCATAACACTCCTTAATTCCTATCAGTGCTACTTGACGTCAATATGAGCCTCAACAGAGCACTTATAGAGCTCTCAGCACCATCTATGAGTGCTATTTTTAACTAATTTTTTTTATTTTTGTCTAAGATTCTTTCAATTTTTTTAATAAACACACCACTGGTTTGATGTTTCTATTTATCACCGTTTCCAAGTTATAGTTTTTAAAGTCAGGGGTCCTTTGTGAAACACCCTGTATGTATATAGTCCATGCAAGTTAATGACGAATAATAATAAATTAAAATAACATTTAGACAGATATTCTGGTGTATTTTCGATTGTAACTATTAAAAGAATCCCTATTATAAGGGTATAGCAATTGTTTTTTAATCAGACTAACAATTCTCAATTAGAAATTTTTAAACATAGCTTTGATTTGGTACTATTTTGCTTGTATGAAATTACATCAAATATTTTTTTTTTCTTTTCTTTTCCCATGCAATTTAATGACGAGTAATAATAAAATAAATAAATTTTAGACAGGAATTCAGGTGGATTTTCCTCTAAAATTATTAAACAAATAACTTCATACGGACGTCGCAATTATATATATTTATAAGAGTAATAATTATCATTTGGAACTTTTTAAATATTGTTTTAATTTGGAAGTATTTAGCTTGGATAAAGTTGCAGTAAATGAATTTTCTTTTCAAACTATAGTCCATGCAAAAGTTAATGGCAAATAATAATAAAATAAAATAAAATATATCTTATAGTTTCTCCTTGCTTTAACAAGAAAAAACAGTAAGAAAATTATACGTGTAACCAAAACTATCCAAATTATAAAACTTTAGTATTTATCTGTTTTCAGCTTTAAAAAAAAAGTGTTTGGTAATACAAAAACAAACAAAAAAAAAATCATTTTTTAATCTATTATAACTCTATAAGTTTCGGTTCCACAAAATGTAATTTTTGTCATGTTTTACATAGTAAAATTTATCAGACTTTACTATGTAAAGCCTGAGAAAAGTTTTTCTAAGTATCATTTATAGGAACCAATGGCAGTACATGAAATCAAATATCTGTGAAAATAACGGTTTAGCTATTAATTATTTGACAATGATAGAATGGATATTCTTATAAATGTATGGTATTAAATAACATGATTAGTTTTGTATTACAAAATGGATTTTTTAAAAAACTTTAACGTAATAAGTAACTTATTCATAATAGTACATTACGACATTGTTTTCAGAGGATATAGAAACATATTACGACATTGGAATAATATTGCGTAAGTCAATATCAAATTCTGATTTGTAAAAGCTAACGGGCAAATAAACACAGTTAAGCAATCAGATGAGATATTCACATCTAATTTGGGGCCTACCGCCTTGGCAAGCGGATATGGCGTCACTTTGTAATGATTGTATCGTTTCCTCTTTCTAGATCAATTAACGTAATTGGCTGTCAAAGACTGCATTTTTTATGTATATTTTTCAGTTACTTATCTCATATTACTAATAAGATATAGGGTCATTATTCTGAATGTAAGGCATCAACATGTGACTCCATAATGATTCCCTTCCTGTCTCATTTATAAAGCCGCTTCATTTATTTTATCTATAATAAGGCGAAATTTCGCATTAAATAAATTGCTAAAGTAAGGTATGTGCTAGAATACTTTTATTAAGAGATATTAATGCAGTATAGGGCTAAGATCTTTGATAAAATATTAAAATTTCTAAAAGATATTTGAGCCAAGTTTTAATATTTTTTCACAATTTCTAATTTGAAAAAAAAATTACAGTAATATTAATATTGTTCAGATTAAATTTTTAAATAATTAAAATCAAGAAAAAAATATTTTAAAAAACCCTTTGATTTCAAGACTGTATTAAGTTGGCAAAGTATGACCGGGTCGTTTCATGTTCATCTATGTAAAATTGAGGAGCATTTCATGTGTAAATAAATTTAAGATTATTTTTCATTTCAAATGCAATACTGTCATTATATATAAATAGTTTTTCATTATATATAAGTAGTTTTTCATTACATATAAGTAGTTTTAAGAATGTTTGAAGTGAGAAGGGCGGGAAACCTCTAGTACAAAATCATTTTTCATATTTGTCGCCAAAGTATAATTTCCTGAAAAGATGTCTAGATCAAATAGATATAAATTTCGTCAGCATCTTGTCAAAATGCATTTAACAATTTTTCTTTTGCTTTTGACGAGGAAAAGTGCTGCGCGACAAATCGGGTCTCGCTTTCGTCTTTTCACGCCAAATATTTGAAAGAATTTTATTTTTTTAAAGCTACTAAATTTGACTAATCCTATATTACATACATAAGTAGTTTAATCAGTAATTTTTTCAAAATATCCTGAGTATGCCCAGACAGACGACCTTCCTTTTAAGAAGGATTCGACTCCCTACGAGCTACGCTCACTAGGCTCCATCTAGATCCCACAAGCTCTAAAAACAGACTAATTTGCATTGATTATGAAAGATTATACGATTACATAAATGTTGCGAACTCGCACTTTTTACTTCTTGGTTAACAGAGAAAGTCTCTGGGATGGCACAATTGCATGAATAAAACAAAAAATTGAAAAATTACTTTATAAAATTTATTATGTCTTGGTTAAGACAGAGGATTTATTAACTTCTGAAGAGCATCGTGATAACACTACAAATTTTTTAAATAGATTTTAGACCCATGTTTCTGCTCTTGTTGAAGTAGTCAAACAACACTACAATCCTTTCGAAGATATGGCGTTGACTACCATCAACAGCAGTAGGATTGTTTTAGGGAAGAATGTACAATGTTATCGAATGGATCGAGAAAAACAGTTTGAAGAATTTGAAGAAAAAAATCAGCCGAATTCCATAGAGCACTTAAAGTGAACTCTTCGACTAATACATATGGTCGTTCCGCCGATTTTAGACCCCACGGAAGATGGACCTTTGAAGTGTTGAGAGAGACCGCTATGGCGATGATTTCCACAAGTAAGAGAAAGATATTTATCCCGTAAAAATGAGAGCGCTGTGCAAGAGCGAAAGAGGCGGATCATCCCGAGGGATGATGGATGAGGGAAAACGGGATAAATAGAGCAAGGAGATGCTCTAAGGGACTTGTTCTGTTCGGATGCTGAGCGTTGAGACGGAGGAGTTGGCACCTCGGACACAGAGAGAGTAGTGACCGGTGTCTTACTCTGGGAAACGAATTAATAGGCAGCTAATGCTATGGTAAAAGACTTGTGGAGAAAACTCCGGATAAACTTTTATTATATTAACGAGTGGCGGTAAAGCCATTTCAAACGGAGTACGAACAATCTTTTCAACCTGTTGTGACGAACCCATCTTTTATTTTGTTATAAGTGGAATAGATTTCCTTGTAAGAACTAAATAAATTCTAGTGAAATCTGATCCAGCCTCTTGCTGCTATTTTTCGACCCGCTACCACACAACGCCGACGGGAGGTCTTATACTCTTTATGATAATTTGACTTACAGAAAACATATACATGCTAATAATTATAAAAGATGCTTTTTTTGTTATGCCTATAGGGGAAAAGAGAGGAGGTTTAGAAGTGACTAAAGTGAAAGGCAATTTATTTGTTATTGTTTAATGGCAACGCCCAAACAAAACCTCAGAAATTTGTTTCGCTCTTTCGCTGCAATTAAGAAGCTTCAGAATATATTATTTCTGTTTTTCTGTTTTTTTTATTATTATTATTATTATTTAAAAAGAAATAAATAAAATTCATGTATTTAATGCTTCAGATTAAAGTTGTGCATGAAAGGAGTGAAAGGATTATGGGGAAGAGTTCCATATCCTGTTTTGGTTTATTTGGCGAACTTTTTTTTTACATTAAATGAATCAATGTGATTATCTTTGAAGCCACTTTTTTACTACAGGAATGGACTTTAGCCATTTCTTTTTTGTATTTTTTGCATTTAGCATACTTTTTTCTCAAAAATTTATAGCTTTTATTTAAATTTGACATGTATAATAAGCATATGAATATGAAAGATATCAAATTAAAAAATATATGCATAAGATTATAGTATTTATTTATAGGTGTATATATTATGCATTTATATATGTATATCGCTATGTATGATTACATATTAAATAGAAATATATCTAAAATGTATATACATAAAAATATTTATATAAACATCGTATATTATTAAAACAAACGACATATATATATCGTTTATTAAATAAATATATCTTTATAAACTATTTAAAAATCACGTTCTTTTACCATCTCGAGAAATCTGATAAGTTGCTAATATGGCTTTTTGTCGCCAATTTCGATTTTTTTTTCTTTTTTTTTTTTTTTTTTTTTTTTTGCCAATTGCGCTAACCGGAACAGGATATAAAACTCTTCCCGGATTAAGTATTAAATGAAATACGAAAAAATGCCTCGGGAACAATGTTTGGCACCTGGCTAGCATAAAAATACCCAGTTCTTGATTTTTCAAGCAAAATCTTCTGGTGGCACAGATGTCATATACGCACCACATTTGCACGTGATTTTTTCCCCCGCCAATTTGGCATTGCACATTTGCGCCAAGGAGAAGAACCGTTTAGTAAATTTATAACAACTAAGAATTTATTTGTTAAAAATACAAATTTATAACAATTGTTAGAGAAAATAAAATGAGAAAAGTTAAAGATTTCAGTAAAATATGCTGATTAAATAATACAACTGCATGCATTCAACATGGCTATAAGTATTACTATTTACGATGTATTCTGAAAATTATGTTTACTGTTTTGTTATTTATTAAGTTTATTATTTATAATTGTTTATTTATTGTTTCCTTTTTTTTATCAAATTCATGTTTATTTACTGTTATTTTTTATTTTAATTCTTTAAATTATTTTTATTATATACAATATCAATAATTATTTACATCAAACTATCATTTATTTACTTTTACTATTTCCTTTCTTAAAGTACTAGAATCTCTTTTATTTTTCATGTTATTTTATTTTTATATTGCAATAAAAAATCGTGTCTTGCTATTGCTTGTAATTTTTAACTTATATTCAAAAACAAAATTTTCGCCAAATTAGAGAGGAGGAGGGAAGCACGTGCAAATGTGGTGCTTATATGACATCTGTGTCTTTCTTATTTGACAAAGAATTCAACAAGTAAATTAAATTATGAATTAAAGTAATATGATATAATGGTCAGCATACGTTTAAGCGAGACCAAACTGGTCGCCAAGGGCGGCTAGTTGATTAATATGAATATTCAAATTTTCTAAAGTGTATTTATCGAATAGTAAATTCACAAAATCAAACAAAAGTATTTTGAGCAAACATTTACCTATATTTACGTTTACGCTACATCAAATGATTTAATGCGTAAAAAAATTTGCATTTCTTTTATATTATGTGACGTCACATTAAAATTCTCCGGGATGAAAATAATTTTAAATATATCGTTTTAATACATGACATAATTATTACTTTTAAATGGGGCTTTAGTGTAATAATTTTATTATGTTAAAGTTTTAGTACTTTTAAATATATACGCAGAAATTTAAATTAGTTAATAAAAATTTTTTGGAAATATTATTTGAAATTTTTAAATATGACTTAATATTCACCATTAAAAGTTTTTAACGCGTAATAATTTAATTATTTTAGGCACTTACGACAATATTTAAAGTTTGAGAATTTCACATATGACGTAATTATTACGTTTAAATGTGTTTCGCATGTAATAATTTTATCATTTTAAAGTTTTCGCACTTTTTGAATATTTAAGTGTTAATACTATAAAGTAATTTTCCTTATTTCTTCTTTTAATTCGTGACACATTTAATTCTTACTTTAAAAATTTTCTTTCTGCTTTTAATAATTTCATTTATCACATAGATTCCCAACCTTTTCTAGACCACCGCCCCCTTTACAAGAGAAAAAAATGCCAACGCCCCCTCTTCTATAATCCTTAATTATACAAAATGTTAAAATATTGTAGCATTTCACCTGCATTTTATCTGCCTATCTATCTATTTTGAATCACAAAATAGACGTTAATTAAAACGACCATCAAATGTTGTAAAAATTAATTTATTAAAAATTGAAAATTAAACATAAAAAAATAAGAATAAAAAAAATAACAAAATAGTTGAAGCTGATGAAACTTTAACAATTTGTTTATGTTGTATTCCAATTTCTTTAAAATCAGTCACAAATTGTCAGGTTCAAAGATGGCTGTTCATTTTCTTAGACAGTAAACTGGCTGCTGCACAGATCCAACTCTAAGCCAAATCTGATGAAGAAAAAGCAATTAACAATTTATGTACTCTCACTCACATTCCAGGTTAGAGAGCTGTATTGGTTTTTGAAATTAGATTTTTTGGTATCCATTTCTGATTTTTACTGTTATTTATCGTTAACTGTGAGTTTCACGATATCCTCCTCCAAATATGATGATACTGCTGCATCTGCATTTGAGAATGAATAAAAAAACAAACTCGGTACATTCATTTATATATATCTTGTAATCGCACTTAGAAAACTTCATGAAGAACGTCCAAGTGTTGACAGTAAGTAAGTAAATATTTCTGTTTTCACAAACTGCGAATAAAGTGGAAAAGTAGCTGTCTCTCCTCCATTTAGATTTCCTTTGAACAAAAGATGCTTACCCACAGAAACAGCCATGAGGTTTTTTTTTTTTTTTTTTTTTGGTAATTAAATTTAACTCACAATCTTGCTATCATGTTATGCTTTATTAAAATACTTAAAATATTTAAATTGATTTAATTAAAAATTCTAAATAGATTTGTCAAATAATCGATGGTATTTTTTAAAGCAAACAGGTTTTATAGTATTTTTATACCTCTGTTTTCAATTAAATGTAATACTGAATCAAATATATCGAAAAACGATTCAGACAAATACCTTTTCAGAGACAACGAATTCTTGTTTGCAGCAACAAGATATTGCACATTCGCAAGTCCTATACAAAGTGATAGTGACAACTGCACTACAGAGTGAAACATTTTTTTTCACTTAGTTATGAAACAATTTTCATTTTAAAGTTAACCAACCTGTCATACGATAATTTGTTTCTATTCTTATTGACTGCTCTAATAATGTAATGAAGCGACATATACAGGTGTTCATTCCAATTTTTTGAAACCAAATGCTGATGATGTGTACCGGAATGTACAAAGAGTACATTTAGTACTGCTAGTTTCAAATGTGTTAATGAACTCGTTATGATATCCCGTCGTTGCTGAAGCAACATGAGTAGCAAGTAACAAAATATTATGTAAAGTAATTTATTTTTCTTGGATTAACTTTGTGATATTACATATCGATTCTCGCTTTGTATCAGTTTCTAAAATTTTAGCAAATAATAACTCTTGACATTTTTTCTACTTTTTTGAGTTTTAGTTATGTAATAACGCTGATCCATCGAGTTGAATGGAAAATTTGCAGGTCTTTAAGTAATAGCATAATTATGTTTCAATGCCTTTAGCCATCTATCCTCTTTGTGCCAAATTATTACTCAGAATTTTTTCTGGTGGTATTTGACGATTTCTTATGATTAAGAACATTTTTTATTATCTCTCCGACTGCTAACAAAATTGATTTCTCGCTCATTGCATGCGTTTTTCATGCTTTTGAGATTAACAATGTAATATTATATGAGGCTTGTAGTCCGGCATCTTTTTGTTTACAAGACAACTGAAGAAGGTTTGATATAGTTGATTGTTTTAATTGTTTCTATTCCAGTGTCTAAAAAATAAAACATATCTTTGTCTTTTCTAACAGTACGCATTTATTCAAATGCTCTTGTAGACTAGAAGGCTGGATGGCTTCCCTTGAAAAAACTATTAGGCAATTTAAGCACATACGTAACGATTGTTTGGTAGGAGAGAGCGTAGATCCATATTTCAAAAACTCAGTACTATACTGCCAGCACTTCTTTTTCGATTAAGATATTTTTAAACCCTATATAAGCTTATATAAATTTACCTTTTGAACAATTTTATAGATATAGTGATTTTTGCCACTTTCATTTAGAATAAACAAATTTCATGAACTGATTCAAATCAGGGGTTCGTTTAAAAAACTGTGTTCAGTCACATATTGTCATACTTCAGAATTTTTCGATAGACAGGTTAATAAAAAAGAATTCTGTGTGAAACTTTTAGCTAGCCAATTATCGCGAATTTTGTGATCAACATTTTTTGAATTCATAACGACTTTTAATGTGAGTCACAGCAATTTTTCGTATTCCGCTTGTGATATTTTGACATTCATGATAGGATTGCAGCTTCAATGTTTTTAGCCTGATGTAATTAAATTTCTCCGCAATTTTAGCCTGTTCACAGCGATTTTTTTTAACATTGTAAAACAAATTCAACCCTACCCCTCTCAGATCTAGATTCGCCTGTATAGATTGCCATTTAAAAGGCAGTTAAGGTTTTTGTCACGAACCGGGCAATGCATGTGAGATCATCTATTTTTATTATATTAGTTCCTCAAAAGGTAGCTTCGCCATGACCGCCCCCCTTGACAGTCCTAACGCCCCCCATTTTCCTCTAGACTCGCTACCGCCCACTGGGGGGCGGTACCGCCCCCGTTGGGAACCTATGATTTATCAGTTTCAATTTGAAAATTAAGCCGACAAAAAAAAAAAAAAAAAAAAAAAAATTGTAATTTAAGAAATTACCCCAACCATTTGAAAAATGTTTCACTCGATACATTCATCTATCATTTTAAGCTAAATACCAGTTGTTTTATTGTGTATTATCCGTGCCACTGCTATAAATGACTTTATACATGCTGCAATTTGAAGGTACGGTTCGTTTAAGTTATATCACTCTATTGTCGCCAAGCATAAAAGTTGGCGACGAAAGAAACATTTCAAACTATTTAACATTGTTGGTGCAAAAGTAATCATTATTAAAATACAGCTTTGGCATATACTGTTATACTTGTAAGACTTTGGCATATATTGTTTGATTTTACAGAGCAGAATTTTGGTGATGGAGGTTTTAAACCAAAATCGATCGCAGCACATGCATCTGTGAATGGGTCCATCAGACATCGAATCAAAAAAGTTTTTTCCCAGTTTTTCCCAAGCCGATTGCTTTTTAGTTTTCTTTTTAGGTGGTGGAAAATCAAGAGTAATAGCTATAACATTTTCCGGCTTGTTAGAATCACTATTGGCACTCAAATTTTCCTGGTTAGAACCGACCGATAGTAAAACGCCATGGCTAGTGGATTGGTCGCCCTGGCGACATGATGTTTTACAATTAATCGGTTCGGCATTAAATTGCTTCCTTTTTCGTGATCGCCTTTCAACACGTAATTGGTTTTCAGCGGCTCAATAATCTTTTGATTTTATCATTTTCTGCATTGAAAGACGTTTTTGCGCCAAACCAAATACAGTATTACTCAGTTATCCCGTCGACCAATTTCGCCAAATGATACGAATCGCCAAACTAATAAGCAACTTATACATGTTGACTAAATTTTTATTTTAAATAGCAAAAGAAGAAATAAAAATCACTTTATGATTGTTTAAGTACGCGTATTGTGTTTAATATCATTGAATGCGATATTCACGTTCATTCATTTCTTTGGCTTCGGCTTTTTCCGTATCTGTTAATTTCCGTCTACCCATTTTTAAATTTGTTAGTTTTCTCCTTTATTACAATGATTTTAACCATTTTAATTTACTATTCAAATAAAAATTCTTCTAAAAGTAAAGAATTTAATTTAAATTCAAATAAAAACTCTTCTAAAAGTAAAGAAATTAATTTAAATTCAAAAGTGACCACATCATTCAAAAGTGGTAACATCATTCAAAAGTGGTAACATCATCGGGTCCATTCTCCCGAAAACAACAACCATTTTTCAAATGGTTAAAAAAATTAATAATAATAATTTTTATTATATTAAATTTTCCTGACAAATATAATTTTATCTCAATTTTGTTTTACTATAGATTGAAATTAATGGTTTTAATTTCAATTTTAAAATCACAAAAAAGAAAGAATCTAACAATCCCTATAATTTTTTATCGTTCCTTTTTTCCCGCAAAAATGGAGTAATTTAATTACCATCATCTGTGAAATCTCATTAAAATGAGATAAAAATTAATAATTCAAAAATTAATTAAAATCTTAAACTTCTAATACCAATCTCAAGACTTTCTTATATTGGTTGCATGTTAATACTTGAAAATTAAATGGCAGTCTATGCCCATCAAGAGAATTCTAATGATTTCAAGACTTATGATATTAGTTCTTGAGACATGACTGTTTCTAAAGTCACCTAAATATTTCAAAATGCAGCATAATATCGCCACCTATTGGAAGATTAATATCAAAACCTAATCAGCAAAAATTTGTGTTAACGGCTAACTGAATTCAAAGTTAAGTGAAAACGAGGGCATGAGTTCTTCAGATAGAGTTTATTGCGAAAATTGTGGAAAATGCTGCATAGCAGTGCCACCTGCTGCACGATTTAGACTAAAACATAATAAAACACCAATGTTTATTAAAGTATAATTAAATCTTGATTTAAAAAAAAATCATACATTAGTTGCTGAGATAGAACAATTTTGGAAATCGCAAATAATATACCATAGCAGTGTTACCCATGCATCGATTTACTCCAAAATGTAAAAAACGTCAATTCATCTCAAAGACTAACTGAATCTGAAGTTTGATGTAAATCCGTACATTCTGAAAATTGATTTATTTAGGAAATTGTGAAATTTTTTTACAGCAGCGACACCTGCTGAGTGATTTACACCAAAAAATAATGAACATCAATTTTTATCAAGGGGTAACTGAATATACATTTTTATTAAGTTCCGCGCATTAGTTTCTGAGATAGAGCAGCGACAATATTTGTGCCATATACAGACAGACTGACATAGTCACAGACTCACAGGCTCTCAAACAAACATTTTGTAAAAACATGCTTTTCGGTGTCTCTGACCCCTAAAACGTATAAACTCATTCGAAAATTTTCACGAATCCAAAACTTTATTCTTGTAAAGATAGAAAAAAAAGAAAAGAAAAACTAAACATTTTAAAATAATGTATTATGAAGAATGTAATTATACCATACATCTACAATCCGTCTCATAACATCCTAGAATACGCCAAAAAAATATTTCATGATTTAAAAAAAAAAAAAAAAGTTGATAATTGCACGTGAAGCGTAGCAAATGAGGTACGTTCGTACGACAATGAAGTTTAAAAAATATTCAGATCTTGCTGTTATAATAGACAGTACTTCAGATGTAGCATTAGTGGTTCATGTATTTTACTACATTTGAATGAGTGTAACACCATTAAAATGCATTTGAAACATTTTCCCCCATTGACCGTAATGTAAAGGAATACTTTTGATTGTCCCTGTAATTGATCTATGCATTCAATTTTCATAAAATTTGAAATGACTCGACAAAAATTATGTAATAATTATATATTTTAAATTTCAAACGATTCGGTAGAGTAATTTTTGCGTTGTTAAATGCGGACGGACAGACGGACGGACTGAACGACAACTATAGATGCTACGTATTTACATAATTACGAACGCACCTAAAAAATAAAATTAAAATCACTATCTAAAGGAATAGTATAAAGTATCCAACAAAGTTATCCGAAACCTTGGTAATTTTTACAAAGAGAAAGAGCTACGTATCTATAAATAATAATTTTCATTTTCTGGTTGATCCGGCAAAGATGGGCAGAAAATGATATGAACAAGCAGACTATAATTAAGTAATTATCAACTGACTATATTTATTAAATACTAGCCTCTAGAAATTGAAATGGAATATTTGAATCCTTTAAATAAATCTGAATGAAAATTATTTCACGTTTGTGGCACAAAATTTGTTATCTTAAGAAACAGCCTAAAAGCGTCTAACAAATTTATTCGACGCCCTAATAATCTTTACGGGGAAGAGGAATTTCGTATCTACAAACAATAACCCTCACTTTATGATTGACCCCATGAAGATGAGCAGAAAATGAAATGGACAAGCGGACTGTATTTAAGTGACGCGCGATGGAAGTAACTCCGACGAGCCTGGGCAGATAAGCACCCAGTACTGACGAGATTATGCAAAATTTAAACACTATCTCCAGCTCCGTGGACTTAACGAGAGCCTCCAATTAGCAGACGCCGTCCGTGAGTAGGCACTAATGAATGCAATATCAGGAGTGACCAGTGTACGGAAATTTGGCGCTTCTTGGCTGGATTTGCGCCAAATGGACATTCGCCTTAAATGTTAATTAATGGACAGGGGTCAAGTTTTACAGGGGATGCACTCCTGATAAATTAGGGGCAGTCAATCATTCGGGCATCTAATGAATTGTTGAATAATAAGAACGGAGTTTATGCCTGGGACAGGTACGCTGATTGCGGTATTAAATAATTTAATGAGTGTTAGTATATGCTCATGTGAATAATTATCGTTGGGGCTGGTCTTAAGCGTGTTTCGATCTAATTTTAGGATTAATAAAATTCGTAAGAGTCTGCGGACTTCGATCGTTAATTAACGTTAAGTGGAAATTTTGTAGAATGTTAATTAAAATATTAAATATAAAGATGAGGGTAGAGTTAATTAGCTTTATTGCGTGATCATGAATGAAAGTTTTCGTGGATTCAGCAACGGGGGTGTTGGGATGAGCGCAATCAGCATTTTTAGAAGCTTAATCAATGAGAAAGACTTTTTAAAATGTATTACAGGGAAATTACATCGAAAATAATTTATGTTTAATAACATAAGAGCATAAAAATAGAGTAAATTCATTTAATATATTGCTATTTTAATTTTCTCGAACTAATTTGAAAATTATGTGATATGGATAATTAATATTATTATAATGCCATGAAATTATGCGATATTTTTTACATAAAAGTATTTATATATACATATATTTTAACACGTACTTGGATTTATCAATAATCAAAACTTTGCCATCGATTTTTAAACAAACTTCGGTTAAGCTAACGAATAGTTGCGATGTTACTATAGCATAGCTGCCAACTTTTACGCATATTTGCTACCACTAAAATTGTACAGAGATTTTCCACTTCTTTAATCTTAAGATTTCGATGATTAAGTAAGACAATATTTACTATAAAATTTTTGTGGTAGAAAAAATGCATAAAAGTAGGCATCTATGCTATAATCATTTAAAATAATTTTAACTAGAACTAATATTTTTTTTAATTAAATCTTCACGGAATTTAATGTGCTAAAGAATTTCTTTTAAGTCTCTTTTATCTGTTTAAAATACATCTATTTTTGATAGGTTTAAAATATATCTATTTTAATTAAATTTAAATACAAAGTTATTCTAACTTAAATTATTTTAATTTAAATTATATTAATTATTATTTTAATCCTTATTTCATATCTTCTTCTTCGGGCTGCGAATATTTTTAGAATACCATCATCTTTCATCATAGCTGTTCTCTAAGATTAATTAAATTGTTTTTTGGTACCTTTGATTTGCGTATATTTATGTTATTTTTAAATGGTGTTAATATATGTTCTTTTTGGATATTTTTTATTTTATCAAAGCAATCTGTTAAGCGGAGAGAAATTTGAATTATGATATTTAAGAACATTACTTTTATATTTCTGTAAGGGGGAAAAAAAGTTGAGAAAAGCATAGAAATAAACTATAATTTTACAGATTTTTTTTTTTATTAATTTTAATTTTTTATCTAGTTTTATTATTACTTAGTTCTTTCTCCATTAATGAAATTTACTTTTAATTATTTTTTTTTCCCATTTTTTCTGCGCATATTCATATTTTTAGGTTGTTAATAACATAAATATATTTTTATTTTATTTTATTTTTTATTAGTTATCTTTTATTTGAATATTTCATGATTGATGTATTTTTATTTTGCTCATTTATTTACTTCCTTTTTATTGATATCAAATTTGGCATTCAAAGAAAAAAATAAATTATTTCATTGTTATTACATAAGTATTTATTAAAAAAAAAGAAAAGCTAATTCGAGGAACTTCTATTAGCATGCATATATTTATTTTATATCAAACTATAATGACATTTGAATAAAACTATTAAGTATAATCATCAATCTAAACTTACAAAAAAGCCATTCATTATTTCATAGTTTCGCCCATTCCAAAATTATATTCGTTTTGAATGACTGTTTGTGTTTTATTTTCTTTTAATAATAAATTTAAGAAATATCCGTATTATTTATACGGAAATACCTGCTGTGTTCATTGATTAACAGCGTACAATGATATTTAACAGATGAACAATGATTATTGTTGCGTAATTTTCTAATTTTCCGCACCGCCTAAAGAAAACTTTTTCTTTCACCTTTTGCATTTGCTACTCTGAAGTTGGAGTGGGCAGGAAATTCCAAATCCAAAATTCGAGTGAGCTTCCTGCGTTTGATAAAGAGCCTCCTGCTGCTACTGTAATTATTTCGGATACCAGCTAAGGGTGTCACCTATAGTCTTTTCATGGTCATAGCAGTCGGAAATGATCCAAGTTTCTTTTCATTCCCGGGCCGAGAATAGAAATTTGTAAAATGAATAGGGTTGCAAGCTGTGCTGAAAGTGTGCGAAAATAATTGTAATTCAAATGTTATTATCAATTTATGATGCCCATGAATTCATTTTCTGAATGCAGAGATTATAATGCTTCAGTTCGATTCGATTTTCAGAGGATGGACGTTTAAGATTGAAAAGAATTTAATTTCTAAAGATTTTTAGTTAGCTTAATACAGTTATAATGAGCTTAATTGATCCTTAACGAAATGTTATAATGAAAGATCGTTTTAATTAATTTTTTTAAAGATACATATTTATAAATTATATCAAAATTAAAATATTTTAAAGAATTGCAGAAAATTGTTCATTTTCATAATAATGTGCTGTTTCTGTTATTATTATTATTATTATTATTATTGTTATTATTATTATTATTATCAGGTAAAGTAATCTTTGGTCTTCCGTAACAGACAAAAGTTGGCAATTTTGTACCTTTCTTCCTATGTTTTAGCCCCCGCTAACCTTTTTTAATGTTATATAATGCGAAAGAAAAAGTTGCAATAAAAATGTTTAGTAAATTAAAAGTAATCAATAGCAATTCAGCAATCAATAGCAATCAATAGCTCTAATTTTTTTTAATGAAGAATTTATTTCTTACTAAATGATTTCTGCAAATGTTTCGGATATCATACAAGCTATGGATGTTACCTATAGTCTTTTCATGGTCATAGCTGTCGGAAATGACGCAAATATCTTTCCATTCGCAGGCCAAATTTGTAAAATGAATAGGGTTGCAAGTTGTGCTGAAAGTGTGCGAAAATAATTATAATTCAAATGTTATTATCAATTTATGATGTCCATGAATTCATTTTACTAGGACTTCCCTCAGAGGGATTTGTCTGAGCGATATTGCTCAGAATGCACATTTAATAACTTGCGATAAGTAAAGAAAATGAGATGTTACCTTTAATTGGTCATTCATTGTGATAAAATATGATGAAAATAAGCATATTGAATCATAGAATTACAAAATCTTACATATAAAGTTGCATACACTATTTTTATAAAAGAAAAGCAAACCATGTATGGATATAAAATTGGAAATATGCAAAATGTTAAAAGTAATACAGAAAATAAAACACCAAATTTTCCTATATTGGAAATATAACTCTTTGAAATGATGTCATGATCATAGACAGAAGCTTCGCACCGATTTGAGAAACTATAAATGATATAAACTATTATGTTTGAAGAGAATGGAGTGTATTTTACATGGTGTGAAACCGGTCCGAATAGTTTATAATGTTGAATATCTGTTTTCCACGGATGCAATGAGGTTGTCGATAAGAGTTAAGAAATATCATTTTATAAAAATTTGTCCTAAACGAGCACTTACATCTTATAAGTTACGGTGATGTCAAAGTTATAGTTTCTGACCCCAGCAGTATCCTAGAAAATGCAATATTCTCAATAAATTGGGTTTAAAACTTTTTCTAGAAAAAAAAAAAAATTAATTTGTGAAAATAAACTGTCGAATGTTTTAGAAATCGTTCATAACGAGAATATTATACCTTAAAAGTTGCCAAAAAAAAAAAAAAAAAAATTAAATTAAATTTTTAGTCATATCAACATCAAAGAATTCTCAATTTTAGAACTTTTTTTGCTCGTGCATTGGTGGTGATTATTGTTCCTACGCAAAATATAGTATATTTTGCAGCAAAGATGGTTACTAACATTTTTTGCCCACATTATTTTTTAAATCGGCTACGTACTCCCAATGATAACGAAAAACACACAAACGTTAATGCTTTATAGCATAGAAATACAGAATCAAAAGCTATTTATCTCCTATTATATACACATAAATTATGTAATTAGTGCTAGCAGATGCATTTTTAAATATACATAGATCAATATAATGCTTCATTTTTCTTTTATTAGTATTTCTTATTATTCATTTTTCATTTATTTGTATTATTCAGTAAAAAACTCACTTTCTTAAGCCCGAATTACGTCAAATTTTTTATAAAAGCGCCTAAGTCCATATAACAGCGAAGTATTGTGAAGAGTATTAAATACAAGGTAGTAAGACACTTAGCCAAACGCAGGTAATAAATCGCCAAATATTGTTCTTTTCGCCCTCTCTCGAAATGAATTTTTTTCCGTACATTTAAAAAACACGATTTTGAGTCATCTTATTTAAAATTCAAATAAATAAATAAGAGGAGGCAATAATAGCATAAGTCAAAACATTTTATTTCAGCATCAAGGAATTGTATCGTAGTTACACATGTGAAAAAAGCTGCTTTTGGCCAAAAAACGTTGTTTTCACTAAATTTGAATCCGATTAAAAAAAAGTACCGTGATTAATTAAAATGTTATAGGCAGAGCTGCCAAGTCTCCGGCATTTTGGATACCGGTATTTTAATACAGAAAATATTTTATTAAATTGGAACATTCTGCGGATTTAAGAAATAACTTTTCCTATAAGAAAATTCTGCTATGCAATAAGCGGGGGCTTGGCATCCCTGTATAGGAATATTTCGTAATCTACTTTTTAACCTAAAAAAAACAACGACCATTTTTCAGGTACATAAAGTATTGCTAATTGTTCCATTTTGCATACAAAGTACTGATTGTAATATTGATACATCTATGGTGATACATTTCCAATAATTTTTCAAATCCCATTTATTTCATTAAAAATATAAATCTTTTATTCATTTAGTTTAAAATAAATGGTTTTTAACTAATTTCATAATACTTTTGAAATATCACTTTTCATTGGCCATTTTTTAAAAGCATTTAGAAAATGGTTGTTGTTTTCAGTCAAATATAGACTTTGGTCTGTCCGCATTTTATTCTATTATTATTATTATTTATAAATGGTGGAGAAATATTCATACTTAATCCATAACGTACATAATATATGACTGTTATTACATAAGTCACCTTTTTATTATCATAAAAATTATGTTTTTACTGATTTTTATTAACTCAATAGGAAAAATTTTGTGCTTTGAGCAATAGATGTCCGCATTTCATTTATTTATTTATTTTAACAAAATTCATTGTATTTAGAAGAATTTTTATTTAAATAGGAAATCCAAATGTCGCTGTTAATAAAGAAGAAAGTTACAAAAAAAAGTTACAAAACGTGTAGACGCATACTATCAAATATTAAAAAACGACAAATCCAAAAAAGACAACGTATGAAATATCATCTTTTAAAGAAAAAAAAACGAGGTCTGATTATCGAGCCTAATGATTACAGAATGTGCATTACATTAAAAAAAATAAATAAAATGCTGCAAATATTGATTTTTTTTCCTTTTGTGCAGTTTTGGTTTCGAAAGATGCGTTATGTTGCAAAAAGATATAAGCGACTATGAAAACACACTTGGTAAACGTTCATGCTCAGTTTTACAAATAAATATGGCACATATATACCCTATACACACCAAGGTACCTAATTGGTGCCAAAATGGCATTCAGTTGCTTAACATGCTGGTTATCATATAAATGTTATAATAAATTATTTGTTCTAAAAATATCATTTATTGATTGTTATTTCTTTTTTTTTTTAATAACAGAAAATGTTTCGTTTATTCCTTTTTTTTTTTTTTTTTTTTTTTTTTTGAAATAAATAAATAACGTGTTATTATAGCATGCTATTTGTATCTGGTAATCAAAACGATTTTTTAGCCTAGTTGGCATAAAAAATCTCGCCAAACCCGGTGCTTATATCTCTAGTATATTATCTCAAGTATTTTATTTATGTATACTATAATTGTTTTTACAGACCACTTACTTCTTCTTGTATAAAGAAATAGGTAAGTGGCTCCTTTATGCAGTATAAATTGTATAAATCTTTAAAAAATAGCCCCCGTTGCCTCTTTTTGGATCGAATAAAAAAAAATAAAAAATCAATGTCTAATTCCAGTATTGCTCCCAGGTATGCATACATATTTCAAATTTCAAAGTTGTATGCCAGCAGGAAATGGATGAAAAATGGGAAAAAATGTTACATATGCACCAGGGTACATAATTGGCGTCAAAATGGCATTATTTTACCTGAGATGGTAACCCGGCTTTATTTATTTATTATTTGTTTATTTATTCATAAAATATTTATTTACTTTCATTTCCTTTTTTTAATTATATAAAATATTTCTTTTTATAGTTATTAATTATTATTATTATTTTATTTACTGTAAGTTCTTTTTGAAAATAGAAAATAATTTAAAAATGTGTATGTAAGTAAAACGGAGTTTTCGTCAAATGGGCTTTGAAAAAAATTGCTCCAAGTCTGATGCACTTGTGGTATCCGTGCCAAAAAATTAGTGACTAGAATTGACTTCCACACACAAACAAAATATAAGTTAAAAGAAAACATGCAATAAGAATAAATATAAAGGGAAAATGATGTCATAAAAGAAACTTTTTATTTAAAAACGTAATTGTTTCTAATTTTCACACGCGAAATATATAAAATGTTCTTTTAGCGATCAAAAAATGCTATTAAGAGATTATCACAAAATCTCAAAATCAAAGTTTTTACGACATTTTTTTTTAATATAAAAAAATAACAGTTTTATTTTCCTGCATGATTAAATTTTAAAATGTTTGATTGCATTCAATATTTCTGAGTGCGTAAATGATTACTGTTTACTCCATGTACTGATTCGTTTATCTACGAAAATATCCAGCCGGTGGAAATCGCGCGCACCAAATTTCTGTGACGTATGCAAATAAATTGTGCTTATTTATCAGTTTTTTTAATATAACTTTTAAACTATTTGGAATTAATTTTTAAAAGTAGGTGCATTCACCAGATTACCTTCATAGGTATCTTCTGGTAAAACAGAATCGAAATCCGACAAGTACTTTTTGAGATTTGCTTGACGAAAGAATTTTTTTGACTTTTAATATCGTTACGTACTCTGAGTATAAGACTTCGCTACGCTCAGACAATTAATGCAGTGATTATAATACTTCAGTTAGATTCGATTTTCAGAGATGGCAATTTAATGAGAGCAATTTAGTTCCCCTCTTCCTATATCTCCCTAACCCCTCCCCCGCACTTTTTTTACATTATATAATGAGAAATGGAAATGTTGCAATAAAAAGACAAAATAAATAATGAATAATCAATAGCAATTCATTTATTTTATTTATTTATTTGAAAATTTATGAGTTACTAAATTATTTTTGCAAGTGTATCGGATACCTTATCTGCTAAGGGCGTCACGTATTAGTCTTTTCATGGTCATAGCAGTCGGAAATGATCCAAGTTTCTTTTCATTCACAGGCCGAGAATAGAAATTTGTAAAATGAATAGGGTTGCAGGCTCTGCTGGGAGCGTGCGAAAATAATTGTAATTCAAATATTATTAATTTATGATGCCCATGAATTCATTTTCTGAATACAGAGATTATAATGGCTCATCAATTTTATTAGATTTTTGAGAGGATGGAAGTTAAAAGTTTAAGATTGAAAGGAATTTAAATTTAAAGATTTTTATTTAGTTATTAATGTAGTTATAATGAGCTCATTTGATATTTAACGATATGTTACAATGAATGATCACTTTAATTAAAAATTTCTAAAGGATACATATTTATACATTATATCAAAATTAAAATACTTTAAAGAATTGCTGAAAATTCCCATTTTTATAGCAATATGATGTTTTTTTTAAAAGTTAGCTAAAATAAGCTTTGGTCTTCAGTAACAGTAAAAAATTAGCAATTTAGTTCTCGTCGTCCTATGTCTCAACCCTCTCCTCCACTATTTTTCTATTATATAATGAGAAAAGAAAAGATGTAATAAAAAGCAAAGTAAATAATGAATAATCAATAGCAATTCAGCTATGATCAGCTAAATTAAACATAAAGAATCCGAACATTGTGCTAAACAAAAATATATCAACGAAAAGGTAGATTTTCAATTTAAGTTGAACATAAAATTAATATAAAGTTATTTTACATGGTTGAAAAAATAAATACTACCAGAATAGTCTAGAAATTATATTATTAGTAGTTTTTTATTTTTTACATGTTTTGTTATTATTTTTGTAAATACTCATTACATATTTCCTCTTATCAACAATTTCATTTGCATATTGAGTTACATTTTACCAAATTCTGTAAGTATTTACATACTTTGAAATCCTTTAAACTAATTATTTATTTTATCAAACAGTTAATCCACTTTAATTTTGAAAATGCTACGTAACACAGATTATTCTGAAAAGATATTTTATTTAAACTATCATGTACAGACTTATATATATTTAAAATACTCTACGAATATGGAATGCTAGATGTCTGGATTTTCTTTAATTTTTAAAGATTGTCAAAAGTTTATGGAGTTTAATTATTATTAAATGCACAGAAATAAAATAATTGTATAATCTTCTAAAACTACATGATAACATACTGCAATAGTTACTTATTTATATTGTTACGATATCAATGAGGTTTCAGTTTAAAAAAAAATGTAATACCTTAAGCTCTTTTAATCTTAAACATGTCCTGCGTAGAGCCTAAAGGATGCATAGATGCAGATGCTAGTGGAGATACAGAATCGGTAATCATCTTGTCTTTCTGCTGAAACAGATTTTCAAATACTCACAGGAAAAAATTTCCCAGAATCATTCTAAATATCTTTTTTCTGAAAATAGAATTCTCAGCTTATGTTTCGTTATTAAAATGCATATATATATCCATCTATAATTTGAAATTACAAATATAAATACAAATAAAGGAGGGAAAACTAAATGAATAAATTGAAAAGTAGGAGTAACAAAAATGTAGAAACCTTAAAGCTATGCGTAGCATACAAACTCATCAGAGGTGCTATATTCATGCTAGTTCATAGAAATGTATGTTATTTCTTCGAAAGGAGGTGGGCTGATAAGGGCCATTTTTCGCCCTCAGCACCTATATATGACATACATTTCTTTCATTAGTATACTTTATAACAAATAAGAAAGTAAAAATATCTTGAATAAAAGTTCAATAATTGATGGGAAAATAAAATATATATTTAAGTAAATACCAGGTATATTAATTAACATAATCACTATTGTCATTAGTTTTAGTCTAAATAATTAATAGTAAATACAACACTAAATGCAAAATTAAGATGAGTGGAGCTTATTAAGGCTATTATTTCAATATATGAAATATTGGAAATAATCAATAACTAAAAAAAGAAGAAAAAAAGAAAAAAAAAACATACAATTTTAGACACTTTTGACAATGTGTTTTAGATGCGTTTTCTTGTAATATATGATCATATTCAGTACTTGGTTTTTAATTTTGGCTGATTTATGGCACAAATAAACCAGAAACCATGATACGGAAGCAACATGCACCCAATACTCTATGATAATTGCGCCTATTTTACATTGACAGCACTATTGTGTGATGTTGCTTAGCTATGTTTTCATCCAAATATTGTAGATATCGTTTCTAACACTTGTGTGCCTATTTCGGAAAAGTGTCCAGATGAATGGAACTTATCAAGGCTATTATTTAAATACATGAAATATTGGAAATAATCAATAACTAAAAAAAAAAAAAAAAAAAAAAAAAAAAAAAAAAAAAAAAAACATACAATTTTATACACTTTTGACAATGTGATTTAGATTATTTTCCTCTTTTGTTGCTTCACCAGAATCATTACTGGACCATCCAGTGACGTTTTGTTGTAGTATATTATCATATTCAATACTTGGTTTTTAATTTTGGCTGATTTATGGCACAAGTAAGCCAGAAACCATAATAGGGAAGCAACATGCACCCAGTACTCTACGATACTTGCGCCTATTTTACATTGACAGCACTATTGTGTGATGTTGCTTAGCTATGTTTTCATCCAAATAATATATATATATCGTTTCTAACACTTGTGTGTCTATTTCGAAAAAGTGTCTAGATGTGTCAAAATCGAGACATTCTTCTTTGCTACATTTTTTATATTAAGTTAAATACGTTCAGAATGTATTTTATACATCGATGTATTGTGACTTACAGGGCGTAAATCTTGCAGAGCCAATTTACGGAATACCGATCAAGTTATATGAGTTTTACAGCACCGTTTCCCCGACGAAATATAGATTCTAGTTTCTATAAAGACTTACGTTTCAATTGCTTTTGGTACAATAACGAGGCAATTCTTACCTTTACATATTATACAATAAGAGTTCTGACAATGAGGTATTGATAAATGTATATTAAGTTTCTTATTTGTCGTACCGTCGGCAGTAGTCGTTGATGCATAGCCTCTTATAGTTACATCAGAAGAAGAAATAGAAATGTTTCGAGATTGAAGATAACGAAATACATACTATCTGCATTTACAACACAATTTAGAACAACTCTTTACATCGCAGTTTTTCGAACATTTAAGTATTGATTAGACTTCTGTTAGCACAGATACGAACAGTTTCCCGTCTGGCTTTACAACAATGGCACTGACATCCAAGAATTATTTATTAAAAATTTCTTTAATAAATATTTACAAAAAGAGTTTCAGAAAACAACATTGACCTTTGAACAACATAAATATTTTTTGAGTACGGCAAAACAAATCTGAACGCGCTTCGATAATAGTGCATTTGGTTCTCCCGCATAACACATTTTTTTCTTTAATATGTAGAAGCGCACGCTGAACCCAAATAAAATAATGCTCATATAAAAGCTTATAAAGAGTAGTATCATTGCATGTCAAAATTAATTGAGTTCATCGAGCGCTTCTTTAAGCCTGCTGCTCTGTTCGCATTTACTATACGTATGTAGTGTTCGGGTCAATGTGACCCGATTTAGAATATTACCTTTTCTAGCAGTAAATGAAAATAACTATTTTAGAAATAATTTAAAGAAATAGCAAAATAACCTTCACTATATATCAAATAATACAAAACACCATTAAAATCACTTAAAAATATTTGAATACTTACTTTTATTTACAATTTGGACAAAAATAGCTTACGTGAAATTTGCAAGTGTGTTTTTTGCAATTGTAACATAATATATTAGTTTTGTTGTCGTTGGTTGATGGGCAGAACTTGCATCTTGCACGTTTAGCACACAATGAAGTGTTCTCATCTGATTCCCAGGGTACGTTTGCACTTTTACTAAGCATTCTCTTCACAATTTTGACGGAATCTTCGCTTCTGGGAAGATGCGGTCTTACTTCAATGTGTGGAAAAATTAGAGATTTCCCCAATTCTTCTAAAAAGAGCCTTCGTTTGGTTAATTTATTTTCATTCCATTTGCTGTTTATTTAAATCCAAAGAATAAATGCATTGTAAGCAGATGTATCAAGCATATTATAGAATACTATCATAGGCCAGCGATTTGTTTTTGTCTTACAAGTGTATGTACTCAAAAGTTGATCAAGACTATCCACCGCCCCTTTAGTTGCACTATAATCTAATATCATTTGTGGTTTTTTGTCAGGTCTGTCGCTAACTTCATTTTCAGGATGGAAAGTGCTCATAAGAATAAAATTTTTGTTCTTTTTAGGGATGTAGTTTACAACTGTTGTATCTTCTGTAAAATATAATGATGAGCTGTGCACTTCTTTGTTTAGCATTTTCTCAGGAAGTTCGGGCTTATTTTTTCTAATGGTGCCAAGCATAGTCATTTTCTGTTTTAGAAGAAGTTTTCCCAAGTTATAGGATGTGAAAAAGTTATCACATGTAACATTGTGCCCCGAATACCCATAAGTAAGGTCACTCACTACCCGCATACCCTGATTTTTCTCTGGCTTTGATCCTTGATTTTTTCCAGTATAAATTTGTGCATTCAGTACATACGAAGTTTTGCTATCACATAAAGTCCATATTTTTCCGAATTGGAGGGTTTACTAGGTATATATTGTTTGAAAGGGCATCGTCCACGAAATCCTACTAATTGTTCATCTACAGTAGCATTTTCACTTGGATTATACAATTTAGGTTGAATTTCTATCCACTTTTCCAAATATCTCGAAGAGCAGCTAATTTATCTACAGACGTTTTTCTTGCCTGGCAGAGTTATTGTCAAAACGAATAACTCTTGATATCATATGAAAGGTTTCGAGGGACATTGTAGCACGAAATATATTTCTTCCTGTTTCTTGAATCCACAAACTTTTTGTTGATTCTCCATATGATTTGTACACACCAGCTAATAATAATAATCCTATGTATGCTTGAAAAGTTTCAGTACTAATATCTTTCCACTCTTTTTCATACACTTTTCTTCCTTCTATATTAGTCATTTTTATGATTTCATTCTAGATTGTAGAATTGAATACCGTCGCAAATGCGCTTTTTATGTCAGTTATCCTTGTGGTTACATGTCTTGTGCTACCTGGAGTAGTTTTTATAATATTAGCAGACGTTAATCGACCAGAATGAAGAAAGGGATTCAATTTCCATACTATTTCACGATTCTTAGACTGAATACCTTGTATATTGTGCGTCTTTTGAATATCAATATCAAAATCGTTGTCAGAACTTTCACTTTCAATTCCCTCTCTTGTATGATTTTCATACTCAGACGCATTTTCCTCTTCGCTGTCAGAGGCTTCCATTAATTTAGCAATATCAGCGTCGCTCAAATTTCTATGATTCGCCATTTTTCCACTAATACTCAGAGATACAACTGTTCTTCAGATTATTAGAAATTGAAATACAGCTAGAAAAAAAAAACGCTACTAACAGGTGCATTTTTCCCCTTCCGCCAATGATATCAACATTTGACTCTCCTGTCACGTGATCTAACACCTGTGCCAACGAAACAGATTTCGAAATAGATACGTTGCAGTAATTATTTTTATCGAATGATTCCAAACAAAATTAAAAGTGCATGATAAAATTATTTTTTAACTCGGGTCAATATGACCCGAACAGTACATTAGGACTACGTTAAAAAATATCTCTTGTAAATACAAATAAACGTAAATACTTCTAGGACTATATAGTTATATTACTAATGAACAAAGTCAAAAAGTTTCATGGAAATATCTCTGCGCCAATTTTTTTTATATGTTAACAATAAAATTTTTGGGTCAAATAGACCAGAACAGAACAACAGGGTTAAAAAGAATTAACTCAAAAACACAAAAAACGACAAAAATGCAGAAAAAAAGTGAAAACACTCCATTTTCGGGCTATAATTTCCATGACTTACTGTTTTATTTATCATGTAAAGTTTACTGGAAACAAAAATACATATCTTTAATTATGCAAAGCCACTGTACAATTATCGGAATTCGGAACTTTTTTCGGATATGTGATGGTCGAAAAATAGCCCTTATCAGCCCACCTGCTTTGTCAACAGTATGCTTAAAAAGACACATTTAAGCATCATATAACATACCGGAAGCCAAAAATAGTTGACAGAATTCTAGAATAAGGAAATAAATCAAAAAAGAAATGAAATGAAATAGAAAATACAAAACCCAATACATGAAACTCCCCAAAAAAAATATGTATTTATATATATTCTTTAAAATAACAGTAAGTAAATTACTATTGAAAATGGAATTATATACAGCTACAAACTTCAAATACTGGACATTATTATGAACAATGTCTTCAATTCGCAAAATAATTTGAAATCTGATAATATTTAGCCTTTTATTTTAGACCAAGCGCGACGACACAAATAACGACGTCATTAAGTTACGACATGAAATCACGATTTATGAAACGATAATTAGGGGTTCTTTATTGAATGGCTGGTCTGCCTTTTCATTTCTTGATACGATACGGTCAGTAGAGGGCGCAAAGTCGTCATTTTGGCCATACCATCACGTCATCGAGTTACGAGATGAAATTGTTTCCAAATTAAAGGCTAAAAATTATATTTTAAGAATATTTTTCCTGCCTGCGCATATCATAATAGAAACCCACGGAAGATTGAAAAAGAAAAAGGAGACGTTATAATGTACAATTTTGAACCCTATAAGCATAATATTTTATATGACATTGCCATACTTATTACTAATAATTTAGGAAAAGTTTTTTAGCTCTAATCGAGAAAATGACTGATTCGGCAAAACTTTGTACAAAGCAAGATGAACGGGGCGTCAATTCCCCATTTTGGCAATATTATCACATCATCGTGTCACGGCTTAAAATCCAGATACAGGAGAAGATTATTAAAAGTCGTAGAGTTAGGTTTGCCTCGACATTTCTTGATACGATATGAGCGGCAACGGTACCAAAACGTCATTTTGACGTCACTATCACATCACCGAGTTACTAGCGGAGATTTTTGCCAAATTATAGGTAACATAAAATATTTTGAGAATACTTCGGTCTGCTTGTAAATGTTTTATAAAATATTATTTTATAGTGTTTTAATTATACACTAAAGCGTCTTTATTTTTTTTTTTCTAGAATTTTAGTTTGCAGAGGATTTTTACCAAGATATTCTCTGGCAAACCTATATTGTCAGTTTTTTAACATAGAATGTTAATATTTACGAAATTTGCATATGTAATAAAATCTATTTTTAGACGTCTCTAATATTTTTAATTTACGAAATTCATGAAGTTTATTTTACAATATACAAATAATAATTTTAAATAAATTAACAATAATACCACATTGATTAAATGATTAACAAAGCTTTGGTATGAGAAAACATCATCAGTTCAAAATTGTACGAAAAATTTATATTAACTGCTGTGTTTAGAAATAACAACATGAGTATCACACTCTGTTCAAAATTGCACGAACAATTTACTTCAGGAAAACATCAGCATCAGTATCACCTTCTGCTCAAAAGTGTACGAACAATTTTTTTTAACTGCTGTGTTAAGAAATAGCAGCATCGGCATCACCATCTACTCAAGATTGTACGAACAACTTATTTTAACTGCTGTGTTGGGAAATAACAGTATCAGTAACACCGTCTACTCAAAATTGTAGGAACAGTTTATTATAACTGCTTTGTTAGGAGATAGCAATATCAGTATTATTGTCTGCTCAAACTTGTATAAAAATTTCTTTTAACCTCTGTGAGGGAAAAAAGCAGCATCAGTGTCAATGTCTTCTCAAAATTGTACGAACAATTTATTTTAACAACTGTGTTGGATGCAGATATGCCACGCGGTGATACAGAAGGTTAAATCCAGGGCTTGAATTGGAAAAATCTACGAACGGAAACGTTATTTTAAAATTACTGCTGATTATTTTTATGGACAAATTTAAACATAATCACATAAAAACAATTACAACAAACTACAGAAAAATGTATATAAAAATTGTAATAGTTTGTTTTAATAATTGCACGAACCGGGGAAACTTTTACCATAATTTCATGAACGGGAATGCTATTTGTCATACCTAGTTTCATGAATTGGAACAGTGTTACCGGAATGCTACTGTTTTTCAATTCAGATTTCTTGACTGATACTACTTTTTAGGTGCATTTGTAATCATGTAAATAGGTAGCACCTATAATCGTCGTCTAGAGCGTCCGACCGTGTGTCGCTCCATCTGTCCGCATATAACAGAGCAAAAACTACCTAACCGAATCATTTGAAATTTAAAGCATAGAATTGTTGCATAATTTTGTCGATTCGTTTCAAATTTTATGAAAATCGTATGTCTCGTTCAATTACAGAGGCAATCAAAAGTATTCAGTTACATTACGGCCAACGAGAAAAGATAGTTTCAAGCGCATTTTAATATCGTTGCACTCTGTCAAACATAATAAAATTGATATGCATTTATGAAGTATATACTAAAATATACATTCTATACAATTACTGTTTTAAAAATCGTAGAATTTGTCATGTTTAGTGATAGATTAGCTAAGGCAAAAACAAGGAAAATTTTACTATTCTGAAAAAATGGTATCAATCAAAAAATTTTAATAACAATATTAAGAAAAAAAAAAGTAGCACACTGACAACATTGAATCGTTTCTGTTAACTCTTGGATCATTTCGAGCCCTAATTAAATGTGAAAATTCAAAGAGGGAAAATTGCCTTTCTAATAGACCCCTTAGATTCCGATTTTACTGAGTTGTTTCAACAGATTATAACACGAACAAATTATCAAGCACATTCAGCACAGCTATCGTTTCGCAGACCCCTCAAATGGCAGTCATCTTCAGGAATCAATCTTCTTTCTTCTTCTTCGTCTTCTTTTTCCTTTTTTTTTTTTTTTTTTTTTTTCTTTTTTTTTTTTTTTAATGTATAAATCTTTAAAATTTGAATTAAAAACATGATTGTGTTCAAAATTTCTTAATTTTTTTCTTTATTGACATTTTTAAAGAACCCTATATCATTTATAATATGCAAGAAACATAATTTAAATGTTAGATTTTAAAATTTATCCAGTCATTCTTTTCAATTAGGATTAAATAATAATTTCAAGGACAGAAATCGACAGGGTCATTTTCAAAATCCATCGTCAATAATAAGTCTAATAATTTCAAAAATATTTGACATCTGCAAGCATTTGATGTACAGCCACTCAACTTATATATGGTGTAGAAAATCTTCAAAAAAGGGGATAATACAGGATAAATTTTCTAAGACACATTGTAGCCTTTTTTTTTATGTTTTTCTTATGTTTTATGTGTATATCTTTAAAATTTGAATTACAGATGCGATTCCGTTCAATTATTTTTTAATTAATACTTTTTGAAGAACCCTAGTATCACTAAATATCTCTAATGTGCATGAAACAAAATTTAAATGTCAAATTAGATTTTTAAAATAATTCAGTCATTTTTTTCCAACTACGAAATAAATAATAAATTCGAAAAAAAGAAATTAATAGTATATTTTTTAAAATCCATCGTCAATAATAAGTCTAATAATTTTTAAATTATTTTACCACTACTAGCATTTTATATACAGTCACTCTATTTATATATGGTATGGAAAATGGTATGGTTTTGTCGATTCATTTCAAATTTTATGAAAATCGGATGTATAGTTCAATTACAGGGACAATCAAAATTATTCCGGTATTTCACGGTCAATGGGAAAAAATAGTTTCAAGTTCATTTTAATGTTACGCACTTTCGAACATAATAAAATTCATATAAATACATGAAATATATACTAAAATATACATTTTGTACAATCTGTGGTACAAATAATATTTTTTATTATTTTACAGAGACAAACAAAAATATTTTATTGTATAATGATATACGGAGAAACATTGTTCGAAGTGCGCTTTAATTATATTAAGAGATTTCACATTTTATGAAATTGATATACATTGATGAAGTTTACGACAAGTTACGATTTTCTTCATGATGGGTTTCAGTTGTTATAACTCTATAACCGTTTAAGACCGTTCAAACTTGTAACATGTCTTTTTCAATTGTTTTACTTTAATTTTGATTCAGAAAATTAAAAAAAAAATACTTTTAAAAATATGACTTTTTAATGAAAAAAAATATTTTTTTTTTCAAATTTTATTTTAAATATTTTAAATTTTTCATTGAATTAATAGTTTAAAAATGCTAAATCAAAATTAAAGCTTATATATTTCCGTTTATGTATATATATATATACTAGTATTAAAAAATGCTCTGACGAGCACCAAAAAAGGTTAATATGTTTTTAAGTATGAAAAAGGGTTTGACAAGTGATTCTTTTATAATTACTGAGCATGAGGAAGGACAAGGGATCCTTTCTTGGCTACAACTCACTTCAATGCCAACTTTGAAAAAATCATATTTGCGCTTTTTCCGTGAAAACAAATCAGTCGCAGTTACTATAAAAATGTATAGTGTAAAGACGTAACCAGTAAAGATGCAGCTTAATTAGACATAAATATAAGGGAAGGCGACATAATGCCAGATACCTAATTCCTGCAGGTACCACATTCATGCACTGCCACCAAGCATGCCCTAAGTGTATAATTGCACAGAAAATTGATTTGTAGTATAGTGTAGAGTGAACAGTGCAGTTAACATCAAGGATGTAGTGCAGGCTATACGCCGTATACCTTCTGGACTTTTTAATAGAACACCATATACCCTCTGTTTTTCAAGAAAGCTTATAGTATACACATTCTAGAATATCCCTCTGTTTAGAGCATATATCTTATGTTATTTTTACGACTATACCCCTGGTTAACATCTAAAGCACGGTGGAAAATTCTACTAAAGAACCGCAAATTTTTTTTGTATGGAAAAAGCACAAATATGATTTTTTCAAAGTTGGCATTGAAGCGAGTTGTAGCCAAGAAGGGATCCCTTGTCCTTCCTCATGCTCAGTAATTAAAAGAAGCACTTGTCAAACCCTTTTTCATACTTAAAAACACATTAACCTTTTTTGGTGCTCGGCAGAGCATTTTTTAATACTAGTCAGTTAATTTTTTGATAAAAAACTGAAGATTTTCTAATATCTTAAAAAGAAAAATAATTGCTGCTGTCAAAATTTATAAAATGATACCAGCATAAAATTTTGATGTATCAAAATAATTAAAAACGTTCTTTACATTGCCATATAAAATGCATGATATGAAAAATAAACCATAGATTCGAACGAAAAAAGTACAGAACTTTGTTAAAAGAATTAAAAGCTATACCAATTAAATACATTTAAGGTAATTTCTCGAATGAAACATTCACAGCAAGAAAAATTCTAGAAACTGAATAACAATTAACATAAGAATATTCCCGAAAGACTAATAATTTATCACAAAAGCATTTCTAAACAAAACGAATTTACACCCAACGGGATTTGAACTCTATACCCGCTGCTGAGCAGCCAAATGCCTTACCTCGAGAGTCCTAGTTTAACACCAGAGATGCTGCAAATTTTGCTATAGTACCTATATAAATACCAGTATAAGTCTTGTGACTGTCATCAACAGCTCCAGTCTGATTGTTTTATTTTTTATATGCCCGGCGGCTATTTTCCTACTTTTGTTTTAGCTACCCGAAACCATCGCCAAATAGGTTTCCTTCACCATAATTTCATTTTAAATATAAAGCTGTCACTAGCTTTATTTAAAATACATGATTTTCATTTAAAAACACATAAATTAAAAATACATATATGAGATGTATTTAACTTGCACGTTTTTCTTTCATTTTATTAAAAATACTATAAGTAAATAAATAAAGGAACTTTTTCAGTAGTTGCATATAACGAAAAGTTCTTGGCGGGAAAAAAAGTTTGGCAACGTATATTCTGGCAACCTATTTACTATTTCATATACACAAGCATTTTTTTTCTCACGCGATAACAATGTATTTAAGGTACTACTTAATTATCCCGTCGACCAAAGAACGATAGACAAACTGTAAGATTATATGCCAATAATGGATGAACATAAATGTTCTTGACATTAAACCCGCTACACTTGTTTGTTAAATGATCAAATGATTTTAAATTTGATGATTTATTTATATTTTTATGAATGTTTTACTAATTTATTTGTTCTTTTGTTATTTAATATAAATTTTATGCCAATAAGGGAACAGCTCTTAATATTGAGAAAAATATAATATATTTTATTAAAGTTATTTTATGGTTATATCCGCCGACATTATTTGGCTAAATAAAAAGCACTTAACTCCTTACAAATTTCCGCTAACATTGATATTTTTGGAACTTACGTATTAATGCCACCGCAGTAGAAGTTGAGCTAATGCGCCAATAAAGAGCGATCTTGTTGTTCGTGCCTTTTTAATGTTTTTTTTTTTTTTTTTTTTTTTTTTGCTCATTTTCACGTTATTTTTAGTACTTTAGTACTTTTTAAGCCTATTTTTGACGCCATTTTTTGTGCGCGTGCGAACAAGATTGCTCTTTAATGGCACAATAGCGCACCTTCTGCTGCGGTGGCGTTAACACGTAAGTACCATATTTTTTTATGCTCCTTAATAAATTCTAATATTACATTTAAAATACTTCAATGTCATTCAGATATGCAATATCTTACAAATATCTCTTTATGGTTTGATTTAATAAATTCTGCATTAAAATATGAAAACTTTTATTAGTATTCTTTTGTCCGAAATCAGCTGAATAAATCAAATTTTATATTTGGTACGTCTCGACGTCATAAGTAAACGTCATCATTAAAGTAATCCTTTTCGTTAATGACTTTTTTTTAACCTAAATTCATTAATTTTCTAAGCTCAAATTTTTTTAATGGCAACATTTTTCCTTTTGAATAATTTGGCGATTTCTATGAATGGGTGAAATTGGTCGACCTGATAATCAAGTAGCACCGTACATAATGTAAATAAAATAGGTATGCATTTTTGGCACAGATGTCATTTACGCACCACGTTGGCGATTTTTTTTTTCTGACGCCAATGTCATATGCGCATCGGAGTATTTAACTGAATCCAGAGTGTCGTTATTTTGCTTGATATGACAACCCGGATGTTCTTTATTTATTAATAAATATTTTTTTCTTTTTTTAAATATATCAGTTGTTTCGTTCTATAGTTATTAAGCAAATCTTTTTTTATTTATTGTTATTACCTTTTAAAAAATATATATGTAACTGGTATTCCAAAACGAGATTTTCGCCAAATTGGCTTTAGAAAAAATTAACGCCAATGTGATTCGTATATGATATTTGACCCGCATTTTAATATAGAAACAGAAATAATTCGTACGAAAACAAAAATTAAAGTTCACCAGGTTTGTTTTCAGAGTTATTTATATATTTTACATACCCTCCCTTTTTGAAGCCAAAATAGCACCAAGCTTTGGCAAACAGATGTATATTAATCAGACATTCATAAAATAAGTAATAATTTAATTGACCCAGAATCATTCAACGTACCTTCAAAAAAAGCTGACACATTCTCACGTCCGAATCATCGTGGAGCGCCCGACTCACCGCTCTTCTGTTGCGCCAAACCGGATTTCTTACCGGTACACCCTTACCTTACGTCTCAAAGGCTCAAATAAATGTTTATAAAAATTTAAAACAATATTTTTACGCTTATCTTTTAAATGTCCTGTAGATTTTTCCATTCATGTCTAATTATTCATAAAATAATAACTGTGAAAAGTATTGGTATGAACGTTTGTACTTAATAACTTTACATATCTTTTTTCTTGTACAATTAAAAAAATATAATATTAATATCAATCTTGTGTTAAATCAGTCTTTGAAATAAATTATTACGTGATGGAAAAACACGGTTACGCCGCTTTAGCGATTAAAAAAAAAAGTTGCTATTCGGTCTTTCGGTGCCATTTTTGATTTATTCGCCAAACACACCAACCAGAACAGGATAATGAACTTTTCCGCAAAATCTTGCCCTGATCGTCTAAATTTGTTGATTTCATCATATGGACCTTCAGATAAGCAAGTAAATAAAATTATGAATAAAAGTATCATCATAGCAAACGCGGTAGCGTTTGGTATAATATGTTTAAGAAATAGAAAATGCGAACGTCTTTTCAAAATTTCTAGCGAACAAGTTGACGTACGACAGTGATTTTAGTTTCAAAAGATAGAACTCGACGAGACGAATAAAATGATAGCATTCAAAAAATTATCGCAGTTTACTGTAGTTTTTTATTTAACTTTTAACGAAAAAATGAAGACGAAAAGTTCAACAAGCAATATCTAACGTTATTGTTGATGGATTAACTTCGTTTTTGGTTTATTTTTATCGTCTTGATAAAACTTAGAACAGTTTTTTTTTTCATCTTTGTATGTTTGACGGTTTCTGAGAAAATCGAATTTATGTCTTAAACCTCCAGTTGAATATTGTCTTTTGCTGTTGCGATTGTAGTTTTTTTTAATTCATTGCCACCACGTTTAATATAAAAATTGCCATGTATGTATCATAATTCATTCAAATTAAACAAATCACGTGAAAAACATAGTTATTTGTTTTTATTAACTTTTAGTTTCAGTTCTTTAAATAATAAAGTTAATAATAAAGTTGTGAACGCAGTGTTATTAATTTTTTTGGTCGAATTCATAAATAATTATTTTTTCAAATAACATGCATTTATATGACAATGGGATGATTTTCTCGAGTGTCCTAACATTTTGAATTTTAGGGTACTTCTAAATTATCCCGTCGACGAAAAAATTATCGCCAAATTTTAAGATTAAATGCCACTAAACGATGATCGTGAATGTCACATTCAGTGACATTAAATACGATTCACGTGTTTACAAAGTCATTAAGCGATTTTTATTTCGGCTTTTTGTTTGTATTTTTATTAATATTTTACTAATTATTTCTTTTTTCGTTATTTAAAATAAAAAATTATGTCAATGTGTATAATTTGGCTATTAGTTTGGCGATTTGTATAATTTGACGAAATTGGTCGACGGGATAACAGAGAAGTACATATTTTAGTAGTAGAAAAAAATAGGGAAAAAACAAGTACATCGGAAAAAAGTATCTGGGAAAACCAAAATTTCTCTTCAGGAACTAAATGTAAGATTTTTTAATTATGATCATGTAACGTCCTAATTTACACAAGGAAAAGATATAGAGTAAAACAAAAACTTCACATTCTGTCCATATCTTAAATAGCATTCAATTGATTTTAAATAGGGATGTAATGTCAAATATGCATTAGGGTACTTAGTTGGCACTAAAATTTTGTTATTTTGTCTGATAAGATAACCGGGCTAATGTTTATTAAAAAAATATATATATATTTACCTTTATTTAATTTTGTTAAATTTTATAAATCGTTTCATTCTGTAGTTATTAATTAAACTTTTCAATACTACTTGATTATCCCGTCGACCAATTTCGCCAAATTTTACAAATCATCAATTTATTCACCATGTAATTCATATTGACATAATTTTTATTTTAAATAACGAAAGAAGAAATAAATTAGTAAAACATCAATAAAGTTACAAATAAAAAGTTGAATTTAAAATCATATTATGGCATAACAAACATGGGTAATCTATTTAATGTAAACTGAATGTAACCTTTATGATAATCCGTTATTGGCATTTAATTTTATAATTGGGCGATAATTTTTTGGTCGAAGGGATAATCAATTATCACCGGTTTTTATTCATTATTATTTTCTTTAGAAAATAATAGAAAATAGAAGTACTACTTGGTTATCCCGTCGACCAAAAAACCATCGCCAAACTATAATATTATATGCCAATAATGGATGATCGTGAATGTCAAATCCAATGACATTAAATAGGATGCACGTGTTTAAAACGCCATTAAGGGATTTTTATTTGGACTTTTTATTTGCATTTTTTATTAAGATTCTACAAATTATTTTTTGTGTTATTTAAAATGGAAATTATGTCTATATGTATAATTTCGCTATGAGTTTGGCAATTTGTATAGTTTGGAGAAATTGATCGACGGGATAACTAAGTAGTACCTTAATATATATGTATGTAATTGAAGTTTGAAAACTAAGCTTTTGGAAATTGGCGTCAGAAGAATATCGCACAATGTCGTGCATATATGGCATCTGTGCCAGGAAAGCATCAAATGAAAAAAACACATGGTGATGTAAAAAACTTTTGTGATGGTGTGAAGTAAATGTAACATTTACGATCAGCAATTATTGGCATTTAAAAGTATTTTTGTTTGAGATATTATCGAAAAAGCATTGCAAAGATATACTTTCCCTCTACCTTCCATTTCCAAATGTACTAAATTTCAAATTATGAAAAAAAATCAGAGTTTACTTAAGACCGTGCATAAAAATTATAGTAATTATCCTAATTTTTCTAATAGAAATTCTCAATTTTCCGTTATTAACAAACGTTACTCTAAAATCGCAAATTTAATCGGCTAAATCGCCAAGTTGCATAATGATCATCGCCACTGAATATATAAACAATGCCATATTTGCAAACTTATCGGTCAAAAAACAGTGGAACCTTGGTTTACGGCCCCCTCTGTTTTTGACAAGTTCGGTTTATGACCAACTTCAGTGATCAAAATTTTACTCTTTCGGCGTAGGATAACTCGATTCGCGACCAAAGCTGTCGAATAGTTCAGTTGGCAACCCTCACATAACTCTTGTTGTAGGTCAAGTTTGGAGTAAAGTGTGTATCAGAGTGCTTTGTGACCTTCAGTACAGTAAAAAATTTAACTTATTGTTTTAATTTTAATAAGTTTCGCGAAAATTTTAGCTTTTATTATGACTTCTAAGATTGAAAAAGCGTTTAGTGATAGCAGTAGTAAGAAGCTTAATCGAATTACTGATCAATTATGAAAAGAAGTAGTGACAAAACTTAAGAACGATGATAGTGTAATCAAAATAGCTAAACAATACGGTGTAGATGAACCGTCGATTACTCTGATGATAAAGAACTAGTCGGATATGGTAACCCCAAAACTATTTTCTATCTCATGCATTTAATGCGTCAAAATTCATTATTACAGTGCCGAAATCAAATGACAGTCATATGCTCACCGTGAGGATTCTAAAGACATGAAATTCCGAACTCTAGTTTTTGAAATAGGACTGTTGCAGATATCGGAAAAAATACAGCATATATGCGACACTTGTTGGGAGATTTACCCAAAACATGCAATGAGCAATAATATAAATCAAAGTGTGCCTAAATCTCAAGTTTGATGAAAATTTGTGCATTAATTCCTGCGATAGAGATATTGTGGTAATCGGAACAATTCAGCATAGCAGTGCCATGTGTTTGGTTATTGAAACCAAAACGTAAACAAAGCCAATCCATATAAAGATTAACTGAATTTGATGTTTGATAAAAATCCGTGCGTTCATTCTCGAGATAGAACTACGGCGAAAATAATGAAAAATGCAACACGTTTAAGCCATCTGTTGAACGATTTAAATCAAAATGTAAACAGCATCAATTTATATCAGGGATTACCTCAATCATGGCCCACTAGAACTAAAGGCCTGTCTATTTGAGATTAATGTAGGAAGTCTCCCGCCAGAGGACGCTGATACTTTGCCTAAGTTATTCAGACCAATCATGTAAACCCTGAACCAAAACAATGACACGTGTGCAAACATGTACACAGAACAGAAAGCAGCTTATTCAATGCTAATTTGGGCAGGGTTTGCGTCACGTGGACTTACACATGGTTCAATGAAATGGTTCAAGGTTTGAAGCTGAATCCAACTTCACTTTTTCGGCGGTTTTTCTCGAAACGGCTTGGCCGGTACAATATAGTCGGCGTTGCCTGAATATAATTTTTTTAATCACATGCATTAGTTTTTGAGATAGAGCGCCCAAAAAATTTATATCACATTACAGAAATTCAGATACAAGAATGGATCGTGAACTGAGGTTCCACTGTATATTATATAAAAATTTTATTACAGCTGGTGATTTCAATATCAATTTTACAAATAATACTAGAAATGAATTTTCAGTATATTTTCATCCTTGGTTTGACATAGATCTATTAAGGCTGTATTTCGAGCGACTTTCTCCAAGGAAGATAACTTAACCTATTATTTCCCTGAAAATGTCCTAGAATATTATTCAATAATTGGAATAAGCTATTCCAATAGATATCAGGAAGGAGAAATAAAAATATTTTACTTAATTTTTTTTAAAATTTAAATGGGAAAACTCGTTTTTATGTGCATTGACTATAAAGTTATGTTTAGCGACCTTTGGGTGCCATGATCACAAAAATCGCGCTAATGGCGGAAATATTTGATATTTATGACATCTGATTTTTAAAACAAGTAGATAAGAATGCCACAAATCCTATGCGAAAAGAATAAAAATTTCTATTCGCATTATTTTTCTACAAAATATGTATTATCTAAAATTAATTGAATCTGTCAATTTCTGTACGAATAAATTAAAATTAATTTCGTTTTTTCACGTTTTTTGTCCATTTATTAAATAGCTTAATATTGAGCGAAATAAGAAAAAGTACTGGGCATATTTAAAAGCAACTGAAGTTTTCTTATATTCAATATATAATTATCAAAAAATTTAAATGACTAGTATTAAAAATTGCTCTGACGAGCACCAAAAAAGGTTAATATGTTTTTAAAGTGTGAAAAAGTGTTTGACAAGAGCTTCTAATTGAAAAAGAGAAAGGACAAGGGGTCCCTTCTTGGCTGCAATTCACTGTCAATGCCAAACTTGAAAAAATCATATTTGCGCTTTTTCCATATAAAAGAAATCTGCGTAAAACTTTCAATCGTGCTTTACATGTTAACTGCATTGTTGACTCTGCATCAGCTGCACTACAAATCAGTTTTCTGTGCTGTTTTACACTGCGACAGTTTATGGTGGGACTACGTGAATGTGATATGCTGCAGGCAGTGTTGAATGCAGGAGGTGGGCCTGGAGGACATTCCCTCCCGAAGGTATCAAATGCCCCCTCCCCTCCCAATAAAATTTGAGATTTTGTGTTTTTAATGGTAAAAAAGTATGATCCCCTTAGAACTATATTCTATTAAAGCCACAGAAGATCCTCCCGGAGAAAAGTGTCTGAATTCCACACTGGCTGCGGGAACTATGGTTTTTGGTCCTATTTTGCTTTACATTCATGTTTAATCACCCTTCGTCTTTTCTAATTATGCCTTTACACTACACAATTTTATCGTAACAGTGACTGATTTCTTTTATATGGAAAAAGCGCAAATATGATTTTTTCAAATTTGGCATTGACAGTGAATTGCAGCCAAGAAGGGACCCCTTGTCCTTTCTCTTTTTCAATTAGAAGCTCTTGTCAAACACTTTTTCACACTTTAAAAACATATTAACCTTTTTTGGTGCTCGTCAGAGCATTTTTTAATACTAGTATTACAATGGCTAGCTTAAATTTAAGAGAGACTAAACTTTTTGCCTGAGGCGGCTTGTATCTTAAATAAATAAGAATTTAATAAATAAAAAAAATATTTCACTTCGCTCGTCAAAATAGATAGTGAATATAATACTTGAAAATAACAACAAATAAGTATTTTTTTTTTTTTTTTCACGTTCTAATCTATTTATTTATGTTACATACATAGCAATTTTTATGTTCATTTAAACTTACGTGCAACAATTACAAGAAAAAACAAATATAAGAAAAAGACTATGTTCAGCTGGAAATTTCAGACAAAAATTCGATTTTTTCAGCGACCGTCAAACATACAAAGATGAAAAAAAAAAACTGTTTTAAGTTTTACCGTGAGGATTAAAAGAAATCAAAAACGAAGTTAATCCATCCACGGAAACGTTAGCTAGACTTAGTTGAATTTTTTGCCTTAATTTTTTCAGTTAAAATTAAATAAAAAACTATTGTAAGCTGCAGTAATTTTTTGAATGCTATCATTTTATTCGTCTCGTCGAGTTCTATCTTTTAAAAAAAAGTCACTGCCGTATCACAACTGGTTCGCCAGAAATTTTAGAAAGATGCACTTTCTATTTCTTAACACTTGCACTTTCTATTTCTTAAACATATTATACCAAACGCTACCGCGTTTGCTGTGATATAGATATAAGCCTTCTAGTGTCCTTTTATCCATTTACCTTTTATTATTTTGGTAATAGGCCTTCTATTTCACTTCAAACTTCAATTGTTTTCAATAAGATGACTGTAAAAATACTAGTTTCATTGGTTTATTGTATGGTAATATATGAATTACTCTGGTTATAATGTCCATTTATCCATATATTTTTTAGTAATTTGGTAATCTGCCTTCTATTTCACTTCAAACTTCAACTGTTTTTAATAATATGATTGTAAAAATACTGGTTTCATTGGTTTATATAATGGTATTGTCTGAATAACTTTGGATGTATTTATAAAAGTATATATATATATATATATATATATATATATATATATATATATATATATATATATATATATATATATATATATATATATATATATTCTAAAAATAATGGTTCAAGTTACAACGATTTTACTAATAATTTAGCTCATTTTTTTTTAATAAACTAAAAAAATATTTTAAAAAATATGATGAGTTTTATCATGTGATTTTGTTTACTAAAAATTTGGTTAACCATAAAAAAATATACTTTATAAACAAAAATACGTTAAAATGTGTCTCGGACACCCTTAAATTATATTTTAAAAATAATTTAGTCATTCTTCCCAATTAGGATATAAATTATAAATTCGAGAAAAGAAATTAATATTATAATTTTCAAAATCCATCATCGATAAATAGTCCAATAATTTCAAAATTATTTACAACTACTCACATTTGATATACAGTCCCTCTATATGATGTAGAAAACGTTTAAAAAAAAGAAAGAAAGTGAAGACAGGATAGACTTTCTAAGGCATGTTGCAGCTGTTAGCTTATTGCTTCTTCAGGAAAAAGACATTCCGTCTTAAATGCCTTCACTTAAAAAAAGCTGTGTCGCGGTATTATTGCCAGTGATTCAGATGGGGAAAAGTTACCAACTCTGATACTACATATTATAAGAGATAAAACTAACTCGTGAGCGAAGTTTGTTTCGGAATTTGACATGAAAGAATTTTCTTGGATGGAATTTACTTTTCGCTGAGTAAATATGGCACTACGCTGATACATGTAATTTTCTTTTAATTACACAACGCTGAACTTTGTTTTAATCTTTTACAGGCCAATGTTCCTAAGTGGGAACATAAAATTAAAAATTTAGTAAAAATTAAATTTCTTCAAAATTGATTTGAAAAATTAGTAGAAATAGAAAAAAGAGGAATCGATTTCTTTGAAATAGAAGCTACGATATTATCATTAATGGGGAAATGTATAGAAAATCATAAAAATAATCAATAACCATTAAAAAATGACAAATCATAAAAATGATTTTTTGAAATAAATACCTTGACTTTTTGAAATAGAAGTTATATTCTTACCAAAATGGGGGTATGTACAGAAAATCATAAAAATGACCAATGACTACTGGAAGAGGTCAGTGTTCCCAATCGTGAACATTCTGAAAATTATACATAATAACCATTATATGATACTACATATATATAACCATTATACAATACTACAATATATATAACCATTATATAATACTACAATTCAACATCTACAAGGAATATAGAACAATCCAATATATAACAAACTTAAACATGACAAGAGAATCAAATGAAGTAGCAATATTGGAACAATTACAAATAATATTGGAAATTGTGATACGTGGCTCGTTATCAAGGGCAATGCCACGTAGACGAAACCCTGACGAAACCCCTTTCGCCTCTATCTTCTATCTGTCTGAAAATCACAAAGTCCGTACACAAATACTGAATGAGTCAGAGATGTCAAATTTTGTGTACTTACAGCTGAATACCTCATGCAATACGACAAATCATAACATTTGGAAGAAGTCTATAATTTTAATTAAATCAATTTTATCAATGTTATGCATTAATTTTTGCGATTTAAATTTTAAAAAAGAAACTTCATTTCAATGCTTTTCGTGTAGATATCACAGCTTGGAGGTAAAGCATTTCTCTATTAAACAAAAGTTTCTTAGTTCGAACCCCGGAGCTGGAACTTGAAATTTTCATACTAAGATATATTTAGTAATATAAATTTCCCATTTTTGACAGTTTTAGAGTTTCCATTATTATTTTTTTATCAGTGACATTCATAATGTTTTTTTAATTCAAATTTCTTACTATTAAAAAAACTATTGTCATTGATTAATAATTACGCATTTTAAATTTGGTTTAATAATTTTTTTTTTTTTTTTTTTTTTTTTTGTATTTTGTATTTTGTATTTTCAGAAATTTAAAATTTTATTTATATCTTTGCTATTTTTTTTAAATTCCTTATTTTGATAAAATGTGGAATTTTGGATTTTATGTAAATAATTTGATTTGAACACTTTTAATTTGATTATAATAAATAACTGTAATATGTAACTGTATAATGTTATAATTATTTTAAACTTAAATTTATTGGTACTAAAATCTATATAAGAATTAAATAAAATTAACAATTTGGAATTTCTTAATTAAAGGATAAGTTGTTTTGTAAGAAATATTAAACGAAACTCTCTTTGTGATCTGCGATCACACTTACCCACTTGTTTCTGTATACTCACCTTAAAAGATGTCACTTCCTTTTAGATTTGCCAAAATATTTCTAAAATACAGTATACTTAATTTTATATTTTTAGTGAACACTTTACAAAGTCAAAATTAATAAAAAAAATCGACTTTTTTTTACATTAAATGAAAGTCTATTTAAGTGTGAATATTTAAATACATCATTTTTATCCATTAAAAGGTATTAAAAGGCAAGCCTTACTTTTGAAATTATTTTAAAACTACAGGCACATAACATACAACCCCTATATCTATATAATATAGAAAATATCCCAAAAGGACAAGACAGGACATGCCTTCAAATAATGCACGTCGCAGCTGTTAGCTTATTGCTTCTTCAGAGAAAAGGCATTCCCTCTTAAATACCTTTACTTAATAAAAGCTGTGTCGCGGAATTATTGCCAGTGATTCAGAGAGGGAGAAAAAGATGGTGCTAACTCTGATGCTCTCTGTTATAAGAAATGGATCTAACTCGTGAGCGAAGACAATCTTGGAATCTGACAGTATGAAATAAACTTCTCAGATATGAATTATACCTTCCCTATGAGTAAAAATAACATAACACTGGTACAAAAGTAAATTTTTCCTAAAGGAACAGAGAACGTTTCATTAATATGTATTATTTTACTGAGATTGTATAGCAAATTGAAAAAGCTACAATGTAAAATAATAATAATAATAACTAATAAAACAGCAGAAAGAGCAACTATTTTTTTTTTTTTTAATTTTGCAACAAAAAGTATGTTAGTAACTTCAATTTATTGTCTCTATTAGTGAAAATATTTCTAAATATTAGTGAAATAGTCTAGTAATGAAAATATTTCTAAAATCTGTACTGAATTTAGTATTTTTTGTGTTAAAAGCTGACGAACTGTAAGTAAGACTTTAACACTTCATATAATATTAAGTATACACTTTAAAAATATTTTGAAAACTAATTAAACCATAAACATCTAATAAGTAGGTATACAAAAAATAGAAGTTTATAATGGTGATTTCCCGAGAGAAATTTTAAATATATGCATGCATCAAACGTCCACAGACTTTACATTAGCAAATGAAATTCAGAAGCTTATTGACTAGCCCCCATAACATACAACCCCCTATATATATATTACAAATTTAAAATTTTTTCGCCAAAACTAACCTTTATACTATCTTAATTTTCTTATAATAATATTCCGTACTTACTTCAAATTATTAAATTAAAATCTTGTTTCTAAATCTAATCTGTTAATCTGTATGCAGACGATATAAATTCTTAATTTGCCTTAAAAAACATTATTCCAGTATGCGTAAATTTAAAAAGATGGCTCTAAATTAAAAATATTCTTAATTAAAACTTTATTTCTTAATATTCCAAATAAAACTGATTTCTTCTATGTTTTTATCAACCCTTTTTAAGAAATTTTTATTAAATTTATTCCAAAACCATACCTTTCAAAAAATATCATTATTTTATTTTATCTATTTATTTATTTTTCCGCCGTCAACGATAATGTGCATATTAATAAATTCATTTCTTTTCTTTTTCTTAAAATTAATCATGTATAAAAATCGTCTGCCTAAGATATTTAAAATTCGGAGTCAATTATAAATTGGTTAAATAATATTTTTTTTTTAAATAAATTTATCGTCTGTTTAAAATAGTCTCGTAACTGGACAAGAATTCTGTTTACATGAAAGAATGATGGATTGAGGTTACCGAATGTTCCAGAACTTTCTTTTCAGTTTAAAAGGGGGAAGTCTCGAGATGAAGAGGAGATTCTTCTGAAGATTTCTTGGGTTGCTTCTTCGATGAGGACAGCTCGCTGAAATAATGATGGAATTTTTGCAAAAAGGAGCTTTTCCTTCCTCATTATCACGAATTTAATAAATGAATTTACAGCAGCCCATGACTAATTATTGGATCTTCTACATTTATTTATTATTTTTGTTTTTTCCCTCGCTTGCCATGACTGTGTGTTTCTTTTAACCAGTGGAAATAATTCGAGCTCTCCTGAAATCGTCACAACTAATCGAAAAGTCGCACAGGATAGGTAATGCCTGTGCTAGTGCCTGTTTCGGATTTTGAAATGAATCTACTGAAGAAGTAAAATGCTATGTAAATGAATCTAATGAATCTACTGAAACGAAGTGATGACAAAAATATGAATCGCCGAAAATTTTTCCCGCCATGGTTGAAAGTGTTATTAAGCAAGAATTGCCATTATCTTTTGATTCCTCGAGTGAATGTAACAGAGGAGATTTTAATGTTAAACAGCTTTCTGTCCGAGTGGTTTGAAAGATTTCTTCTAAATATCTCGTGAATTCCTGAGGCCTGATATTCCACCTTTTTGCTGTTTATGTGTAACTGATGACTCAAGATAATCATGGTCATAATGACAAATTTTTGAAAATTAATAACTTCAAAGTGGTGAGTATGCGAAAGGTATTTGATGAGGAATTTAATAAAGAATGGATTTTATTGAAGATTTTTCGGGAACTGTAAGTTTATTTTATTAAATGTTTTGATTAGTATTTCTATTCTATTTATGATTGATGGAAAGTATTTATTATTTATTTATTTATTTATTATTTTATAGATGAGAGTAATTTGAAGTTAATTTATTAATTTACTAATTTATTTATTTATTTGATTATTTATCTGTGAATCTTACTTACTTACCAATTTATGAGCATTATTATTATCATTATTATGTGTTGGAGATTGAAATATTTTTATTCTTAAGGATTTAATTGAGGAGTATGATGTTCTTAAGATATTTACTGTTACTTATTAAGACTATTATGACATTTTTATGCACGATTAAAGGCAATTTTGTAATAATAAGGAATTATATAAAAAACTTAGTAGCTCAAGTTTACTTTTAAAAAGTACATTTTCTATTTTATTGATATTTGTTTGTTATCAAGAACTATTCTCAGAATGCAGTATTTTCATGATAATGTTCCTACAACTAGACATTTGAGCTGAAAATTAAATTAACATTTATGTTTTTTCCTTTATTTGTTAGAATTTCTAGTGACAGTGAGCTTTGGTTCCCGGATTCTTATAATTTATTTAAATTCAGTAAGACTATGGAACTGTGCAAGGCTGTTGCTAGAATTTTGACTGATAAATATGATTAATTTTTTTGTAAATTTTGTGATTTTAAGTAAGGAATTACCTATAATTAAAATTTTTGAATATGTTTATGATCTATAAAATAATAGAATTAAAAGTTGATCCCAATTTAAGGTATATCTATGATATTTACAATTTCTGTTTTAGATAAAATTTCTGGTTAAAGTTAGCAGCTAAATATAGTTATAATTTTCGCGATAATTTTGATTCAGATTTTTTTTTAAATGGTGGGTAATGGTTTTGTGTGAGGCAATTAAAATGTATACAACATCAGTAGACAAAGCCCTCAAAATTGCGAAAGCGCGAACTCATGAATTTCACCTTAAAAGTAAAAGACTCTATGATCGAAATTTTGTTGAATGCCCATTAAAAATACAAGACTCTGTAATTTATGAAGAATGTAAATACCCTAACACTCGAAAATTAGAACCTACTTTCTCTGGACCATATAAAATTATAAATAAACTTTCTGATGTAACTTATGAAATAGATAAATTTAATTATGAGACAGGACAGAATTCCGTTATTGTGCATGTTTCTAAATTAAGACCCTATTTTTCACCCGAAGATTTTAAACTGTTTCATGAGCAATCCAAAAAACAAACAAAACCTCAGATACAATCACTAGATCAAACTAAAGTCAAGACAATAGATTAAATTTACCATAAACAACCATAAAAAAATACCATAAAAAAACTTTTACCATAACCATTTACCAAATACCATTAAACCATTAAACCATTAAAACCATTTACCATAAAAAAACCATAATTTTCAACATCAGAGGGTATGTTCTTGGAGCGCTACAAGAATATTACTTGTTTTTGGGAGTTTTTGGGATTAAATTGGGCTCCTTATGCAGGCATAAGGTGAACACTTTGATTGTAAAAGCTTTCAAATTGATGTTGATAAATTAATTTTAAGGGTGTTTAAGTCTAACTATATTTACTCATTTATTTGACATTAGTATTACTCTATTTATTCAGCAGATATTATATGATAATAGTTATAAAATCTAATGACTCTACTCAAACCTATAACATAATATGTGATTTTCAGTGATTGTGAAAACTAGATATTAAAAGTTTTTCAAAAAAGCACACTATTTTTATTTCCATTTCTCAATTAAGAATGACAACTTTCATTCCTATGGTATTTTATTATTAAAGTTTATAAACCATGTGTGGATAAAACATTATTCTACATTTGGCATTGAAAACTTATAACCAAATTTGACAATTTTGTAAAAGAGTATCAGAGAGGAATTATTGTAAGGAAATACTGGTTGAGAGTCCATTTTCTAAATAGTTAGATTTAATTTTATTTGGATTTTGGAATTATTATGATTTTTTTTTATTTATGCTTTCGGCTAGCAAAAAATACTTTCTTATGCTATTAGAAGATAAGAAAATTATTTAGTTGCTATGTAATTATTTTTATCCTCAACCAATATTTTCCCTATCAATAATAAACAAATAGTGATATTTTCTTTTGATTATACTCTTGTTTTACTATTATTAATATTATTATGATTTCTATGATGAAGTTTAGTACTAATTATACTCTTATTGAAAAATATTAGGATATGGAGTCTTATTATACTATTACTTATTATTGTTGACATTGTTATTATTTAAATTTTTCTATATTATTTATTATTGATATTGAGAGTGATGCTATTTATTATTGAAAAATTGATATATTATTGAAAGATGTTGGATCCAACATAACATAAAAAACAAAGCTTAAACTAGATTTGGAGATATTTAATTAAAGAGACTGTATTCACTGGACATTGAAAAAGACTCTTTTAGATATTCTTGAAAGACTTTTTTCATTTAAAGGACTTATTTAAAATAAACTATGCATTAAGTCATTGTAGTTATTTAAACTTCCATGAGAACGAACTTTTATTGTTTTTATTATATTTTTATCTCTTGCTTAATAATATTCATAACTTATTTACTGTTATTATATGTATTATCTCCTATGCACTTACAAATGGTAAGTGATGTTGTAACATTATTGTATTTCTTTCAGGGAAATGCTCCTACCTAAATTCAATTCAGAATTATTTTCTGTTAACTATTTTATTTTAATCGCTAATATTTTTTATATTGCGTTAATTTTCTTTTCTTCCATCTCTTGGCTTCCTGAGTTTGACAGTTTTATTCCAAAATTTAACTTTTCTAAATTATTATATTTCTGTTGTCTGAACTTGTAGTTTTATTTAACTATCAATTTCATACAAAGTCTTGGGGAGGGGGGATAATATTACAAATTTAAAATTTTTTCGCCAAAACTAACCTTTATACTATCTTAATTTTCTTATAATAATATTCCGTACTTACTTCAAATTATTAAATTAAAATCTTGTTTCTAAATCTAATCTGTTAATCTGTATGCAGACGATATAAATTCTTAATTTGCCTTAAAAAACATTATTCCAGTATGCGTAAATTTAAAAAGATGGCTCTAAATTAAAAATATTCTTAATTAAAACTTTATTTCTTAATATTCCAAATAAAACTGATTTCTTCTATGTTTTTATCAACCCTTTTTAAGAAATTTTTATTAAATTTATTCCAAAACCATACCTTTCAAAAAATATCATTATTTTATTTTATCTATTTATTTATTTTTCCGCCGTCAACGATAATGTGCATATTAATAAATTCATTTCTTTTCTTTTTCTTAAAATTAATCATGTATAAAAATCGTCTGCCTAAGATATTTAAAATTCGGAGTCAATTATAAATTGGTTAAATAATATTTTTTTTTTAAATAAATTTATCGTCTGTTTAAAATAGTCTCGTAACTGGACAAGAATTCTGTTTACATGAAAGAATGATGGTTTGAGGTTACCGAATGTTCCAGAACTTTCTTTTCAGTTTAAAAGGAGGAAGTCTCGAGATGAAGAGGAGATTCTTCTGAAGATTTCTTGGGTTGCTTCTTCGATGAGGACAGCTCGCTGAAATAATGATGGAATTTTTGCTAAAAGGAGCTTTTCCTTCCTCATTATCACGAATTTAATAAATGAATTTACAGCAGCCCATGACTAATTATTGGATCTTCTACATTTATTTATTATTTTTGTTTTTTCCCTCGCTTGCCATGACTGTGTGTTTCTTTTAACCAGTGGAAATAATTCGAGCTCTCCTGAAATCGTCACATATATAATATAGAAAAGACCAAAAAGACAAGACAGGATATACCTTCAAAGGCACGTCGCAGGTGTTAGTTTATTGCTTCTTCAGAGAAAATATATTCCCTCTTAAATGCCTTCACTTAATAAAAGCTGTGTCGCGGAATTATTGCCAGTGATTCAGAGAGGAAGGAAAAGATGGTGCTAACTCTGATACTCTCAGTTATAAGAAATGGAGCTAACTCGTGGGCGAAGACAATCTTGGAATCTGACAGTATGAAATAAACTTCTTAGATATAAATTATACCTTCCCATTGACAAAAAATAACATAACACTAGTACAAATGTAAATTTTACCTAATAGAACAAAGAACGCCTCACTAATATATATTATTTTACTGAGACTGGTGTAATTTGGAGAATATACAATGCAAAATAATTATAATAATGATTAATAATGCAGCAGAAAGAGCAACTTTTATTATAAAATTTTGCAACGAAAAGTATGTTAGTAATTTTTGCCAAAATTTGAATTTTATTTGTGTTTAAAACAAAAACGAATATGATTATTCGATATTTAAAAACATAAAATACAAAAACTGGCTTTAATTTTAATCCTAATGTGATAAAATTCTTTATTTTTAATTGCGTTCGTAATTATGTAAATACGTCGCACCTATAGTCATCGTTCAGTCCGTCTGTCTGTCCGCATATAACAACGCAAAAACTATCTAACTTAATCGTTTGAAATTTAAAATATACAATTATTGCATAATTTTGTCCAAGTCATTTCTAATTTTCTGAAAATCGGATGTATAGTTCAATTAAAGAAACAATCGAAAGTATTCTGATAAATTATAGTCAATGGGAAAAAATAGTTTTAAATATATTTTAAAAAGGTTACATTCTTTCGAACATAATAAAATTCATATGCATCAAAAATATATACTAAAATATCCATTCTGTACAATCTGTGGTGCAAAGACTATTTTTTATTAATTTGCAAAGTAACTTAAAAGTATTCTATTACATAATGGTATAGAGGGAAACGTTGTTTTGGGCGCATTTTAATTTTATTAAACTATTTCACATTTTATGAAATTGATATACGTTGTTGAGGTTTACAACAAGCTACTTTCTGTTTAAGGAAAGCAGGTTGTGTTTACAGGGTCATACAAAAGACTTCGGATACTGTTCTGTATCCACAGTACACTCTCAAAAAAACTTCCGTCTTTTCACAGAAAAAGTACTGGCAGCACTGCTGCCAGACATTGTCTGTACATTGACGATTTTCCGTTTATTTTTTTCTCCCTCAAAAGAGGAAAAATATCCGTCACTTGAAAAAAGTCAACGCGGAAGAGGTTGGGATCGAACTGAGGACCCCAGGATTACAAGGCCAACACTCATCCACAGCGCCAGGATTGCTCATGAAGATTTTGTTTTAAAATAGAAGCGTTGATTTCATATGGGAGTGGTTTGGTGTATTTCGTTAAAAAGCTTTTAATTTTGCAGTTAATCTCGGAAAGTTTTCATCTTTAATGAAACTGTGGCTGGTTTTTTTTTCTTTACGTTTAGTATTAATATAGTATAAAAATGTGAATTTTAAATATATAACGTAGATTGTGAGAGAAAAAAAATGGATGTTTTATTTTTATTCGATAAGATTTTTTTTAATAATATCAATTTTTTTTTGCATTTTATTTTTTAATTAAAATATTTTTTAAATGTCTTCACTTAAAGTATATTTTATATGCGAATATTTATCATAGAAATAACTTAGTATATTGAACTTTATTCAACTTATCCAACTTTGAATAACAGATTGTGAGAATTTTTGAACGAATAAAGAAAGTAATTGTTATTTATTTTTAAATTCGAAAACATTTTTGTCTTTTAAAACTAAATTAGACATTTTAATCGATAGAATATTTTTGTTTTTCATTTTAAAAATAAATTCGAATTTATTACTAACAGACCCAATGCGCATGCGTGCTAGATAAAAACGGAATCGTTTCCTCATTTTTCGACTTTCGGAATGAACTCACAGAACAAATACGTTTTCTGGGAGAACAGAAGTTATTTGTGAAAAAATAACGATAACTTAGTGTATATTGACGAATTTTTCTGACAGTGTACTGTATATTTTAAAAAGTTCGTTAAAGTACAAACGCAACTCACTTACTACGTTTGACGTGGAATTTGCGACTTTTTTGAATATTTAAGGCCAAATTTTTTGTTGTGTTATTGTTGTTTATATATGTTACCCTTCCTACACTGTAAAAAAAAATCACAGTAATTAAACAGCAAAAAATGCTGGCAATATGGGTGCCAGTAAATTTTGCAGTATAATTACAGCAATTGCGTTTTTTAGATTTTACAGCAGTCTTGTATAATTTCAGCATTTTTTGCTGTTAATTTACTAAAACTCGTTTTCCAGATTTTACAGCACTCTTGTAGATTTTCAGCATTTTTTGCTGTTTTTTTACTAAAATTTGTTTTTCAGATTTTACAGCACTCTTGTAGACTTTCAGCATTTTTTGCTGTTAATTTACTAAAATATGTTTTTCAGATTTTACTGTACTTTTGTAGATTTTCAGCATTTTTTGCTGTTAATTTACTAAAATTTGTTTTTCAGATTTTACTGTACTTTTGTAGATTTTCAGCATTTTTTGCTGTTAATTTACTAAAATTTGTTTTTCAGATTTTACTGTACTTTTGTAGATTTTCAGCATTTTTTGTTATTATTTTACTGAAATTTATTTTTCAGATTTAACTGCTCGTTTGTAGTTATTCAGTATTTTTTGCAGTTAATGTACTAAAATTTGTCCTTTGTTTTGGTTAATTTAATTTCATCATAATGTACATGCTTTTAAATAGATCATTTGTAATTTTTTCAGTAGCTGTAAATTATACCTTAATTTTCATCTAATAAATTATTGACATAGGTTGAAAAGTGTATGGAATATTAAAACGTAATTACTTTTAATTATAATTTTGTATTATTTGACATCAGAATTTCAGAAATAAAGAAAAATACCTCCATACAATAGTGATATCAAACATGTGACAATAATATGCTTTACAAAATTTTAATTACTTATGATTATAGTCCTATTAAAGCATGAGTTAACTGGGATGTGACATTAGGTTTTTTTAACAAAATCTTTTTTAAAAATAGTATTCACAATTTAAAGTGCTCACAGGTTTTTATTTTTTTCATTACAATCATTTTCACAACACTAAGTAAAAGGAAAATGTAAGAAATACTATACAATATCTTGTGTCTTTTTGGACTGATGGGCCATTATACTTATTAAAATTTATTTTTAGATTTAAAAAAAAAAATCTTTAAACCAGGTGTATCTTCTAAAAAACTGGTGAATTCTTTTCAAATCCATTAACAAGCTTTTAATACCAAGTTTACCAATAGAGTAAAACACTCAAAAATAGAACATTTTGATAATGATTAAAATAGTTTACTATAAAAGTAGTACAAATACACCTCTCTCTGAAGCAGTATTTCTGTCAAGTACATCAACATTACATTTTTACAAGTTTTGCTAACATGTACATTTTTTTCTTTAACTGCAATAATTAAATATAGACTTAAGTTCATTGTTAAGTTTCTATATGAAGATTAATAAATTTCTGAAATGCAAAAGTGTAAAGTATTCTATGAATGTTTTGAAATTAAATAGTTACATAATTTTTGGTTTTATATAAATAAAATTAATTTGAAAGAATAACGAAGATCTTTTACAGAATAGAGTGTTAAATTAAAAAATATACATGTCGCATTGAAATCGAGGAAATATATTCCATAATTCATAATTTATCCAAAAGATACAAGTAATCCAGGGATTTATGAAGCTTTTGCCTGTGAGTTTTAATAATGAAATTGTATCAGAGGCTGTCAATAAATTATGTCATGCCAGGAAGGGGGTTTGAGAAACTGTGACAAAGGGGTGGTAGGGGGGTAACAAGAAATGCAACATCACATTTTGGTTAAAATAAAAGCATGTAAGACCAATAGATTAAATTTCTGAGTTATTTTAAAAGTATTTTGGGTTTATAAAGTAAAGATAAGATTTAAAGCCAAATATATTAAATTATATTTTGAACTGCAAATTAATAATCTTTCCTATTGCTCTGTCATATTAATATTTCATTCATTGCTGTTTTTGGTTATAAACTTTAACCTTATTGCATATAAAATAAGTATACAAATTTTTACTGTTATGCTCACAAATGTCATTAAAACAGATAGTTAAAGATTAAAAATATAGTGTGAAATACATTCTATAAGGTAGTGCTTTGATTGTGAACGGCAAGTATATGTTTTTGTAACATAGCATGACATGTAACAAGAGGGAGGAGGAGGGAGAGTAAGGTGAAGTTTGACATTTTGTGGCAAAAGAGGAGGGGGGAGATAAAAAATATTGAAGAAATTTGTGGCATCTTTTATGGATAGATCAAAATTTTAAATTAAACTCCACCTAATCTGAAATTTTAAGCAGTGTATGTGTGTGATAGAGGGAGGATAAAGAAATTGTACGTCTGTGTCTACAAACATACCTTTATACAATGTGAGACCTTGATAGTAAAACAGTTATGAATTTAATTATAAGCTCTGTTAACCCCATCATTAAAACCCCATCATTTCGTTTTTTTTCGGTTTCGTTAAAACCCCATCATTGAATATATTTTTTTAGAAAAGCTTGATTTTCTTGATCAAATTTTAAGAAAAGTAGAATTTTTCCTTTCTTAACGCATTTTTAAATTGTCTTTGCTGATAAAAAATGAAAATTTATTAATTCTTTCCAAAGCACTTCCTATTTCAGTTCCATTAGTGCTTCAAGATACGTAATATTGGTTGTTACAGGACTCAAAATGTAATGGAGGATATCAGAACAATATTCCAGTTCATGAAATCATGAAATCTTATTGTGGTTTCAACTTAGCATTATTTACAATCAGGAATGCATTTTTAAAATTGCTTTTGTATGGTTAGATATAAGTTTCTCCATACATATACTAATTGTTAATTCAAACCAGAAATATAAATTATGATAAATGAACTTTCAAGTAATCTAAAAAAAATTTCGAAGCATTGATACTAAATTCTACCTTGACCATCAGCATTTGTTTGCTGATTGGAAAAGGTCAGAAATTTCTGTTTCTATTTTAAACAAATTTACCATATTTGCATTAAAGTGTAATTGTACCTAAACAGGGATCATGGAAGCACAATTATATATAAAATTCTTTTCTTGCAATTGAACAAGTTTCATTAGAAATAAGTCTGAAAGATAATTTAGATTTAAAAGAGGAAAAAACAAAACATGAAAATTGCAGTTAAAAAAAGTTTAATTTTAACAAATACAAGCCACAAGTTATGATCTACAACCATCCGTAATCCGATAATTTATTTAACAATGATGATACTCGTGGCATTATGCCATCTTTTAGGATGTTCTTTCGCTGTTTATTTTCCCTGTTTGGATTTATGTTCAACAAGCACCTGGAAATAAAAATAAATAAAAAAGGTAAGACTTTTAAAAACACATATTGCATATACATATTCCCAACAGTATACCATTTTGGTGAATTGCATTCAGAAGGAATTAAGCTATACTGATGCAAACCATACTGATGCAAAAGCATAAGAAATACCTTATTTTTCTGCATATAATCTGCGGATTATCTGTTAAAAAACCTCGAAAATTTCAAGTGCGAATTATCTGCCAGTGCGGATAATCTGATGATATTCTTTTCAAGCAGAACTGATTTCTAATTTCTACCGGCAATTACAAATGTAAACTTAACATTCCCCCCCAAACATAATATGGTACCCTGGGGTAATAACGTTACGTTAGGTTCTACCAATTTTCACGGCTTAGTTTTAGATTGTATTTTTCAAACAAATATAGGATCTGATACAGCAAATGATTGACTATCTATATAAAATAAAATAATTTAACAGATATGTATTCATAATATGTAATGGCGTTTTTTCTTGACCAATGCTATTTGGCGTTATTACCCACCTATATGGATAATAACGCCATGCAAACAAAACTATGAAATAAGATGGAATAATTGCATGTAGATAGCCCAATTCTAAAAATACAAACTCTACAAACTTAGAAATTGACAAATTGCATTCTAAGCTATTGAAAATGTTGAATTTTTTGTGAAAGTGTAAGAAAAATAAAGGTGTGGTGTGGGAGGGGGGGGGGGATGAGGCAAAAGAATATCAGACCGTGAGCTTCTTTTTGCTTAAAAAGGACCGCTTAAATAGAAATATGAGAAACATTGCACAGTTTTAACTGTGTTTATTTGAATCAGTATTGAGGATGTAGCTCGGCCACTGTAGGGAATCAACCGAGGTATAAATGTCAAGGATTGGCGTTATTACCCCGGTATAGTTATTGCGCAGTACATTTTAAATTACAAATTATCTCGAGAAGATATCCAAAATCTTCAACAACATTTTAAAAGTACATGAAATGTACTACATATTTATGTAATTAACAAAGTATTTCCGGATAAAAAGATAGTCTTCACATCACAAAACGTATCTCGCAAATTTTAGATCAAGCGTTAATTTTAGTTGTTTGTAAAAACAATAAGACCTAAAAATGAAAAAATTAACTTGAAGCTGTTTTTTGCGATTTATATGACTCAAAACACTTGTGCGCAGAGCACTTGGGTGTCATTTACCTAATTATTTCATAATTATGCAAAATATAAGCACTTGGCGTTATTACCCCGCCTGGCGTTATTACCCCAGGGTACCTTACAAATTGTAAATTATATTCTACTTATAATCTACTGCACCTTCAAGAGATAGCGAAATGAGAATAGCAGAATGAGCTATTATTGCCCTTATCTAGAATTTAAAGAAAGAAAACATAGGATTCTGGAATTAAATTTTGAAATATTAAAAACGTAAAAATCTCCCCCCCCCCCCAAAAAAAATGTACTTTTTCTCAAATCCCCCCCCCCCCAAAAAACTAAATTCTATGACGCATCTTGCGTCACCAAACCCTTCTCTGGGCATCCCTGGATTAATGCATATTTATATTTGGTAAGATTTTGATTACCAGCGATATCAGCAATATCTGGAATTTTTTTCAAGAAAAAAAAAAAAAATCTTACTTCATGAAAAAACATAAATAGAGTATAATTAAGAAAATTTCAAATTTAAAAATGTGTGGAATTGATACAAAACTAAAAAAATCAAATTTTGTCTCAATATCATAACGGAAAATTTCATTGTTTACACATCCATAAAATATGTGCGGGTTTCAGAGAGTTGTGGATTTCATGTTTCCGGATTTGAGGGAGTCTACTGTATATAGGGTAGATGTGCCAGTAATGGACTGCCTTCCAGTAATCAACTGCTTCACAATGTTTGGTTGGTGTTTAAAAATAATAATAGTTAAACTTTTATTATTTTTTTCTTAACCTCCCCTTGCATGCTTTATAATCTGGATTATTTTTTTTTTTTTTTTTACATTTTTCGTCAAAGGAATTAGGAAGCAGAATAACATTTCAGGGACATGCGAAGAGAAAATTGCACCCGGGTCAAAGACCGAATTTGGTGCCCCCCTCTCCCAACTTTTTCTTATGACAGGCCAAAAGTTATAATGGTAGTATAAATTTGGCATCTCCTAAATTTTCATGCACAGAGCAAACGTCCCCTTCCTCCCCCCATTCGCAAGCCACTGTAAAGTTTCACTGTTTTTCATTGAAAACCTATATGAAAAAGCTAAGAGCTGACTTTACTTATTTAATATTTTTTGTTTTCCTGTAAAAATGTAACTTTTTGATTGAATAGTAATATAAAACTTTGGATTTCAACTATTGTTTTTTTTTTTTTAATTACATGAAACAGTAAAAAACAAAAAAAAGGAGGGGCTTAAGATCAGTATAAACCAGAGAAATATATTCGTATGGATTTGTTAAGTTTAGCTGAAAAATTTGCAATCCATAATTATTCCAATATTAACGTCTTCATTATTAAGAAACCAGGTCATATTAAAATCTACCTCAACTAAATATCTTTAAAATTGATAAAAAAAAAAAAAAAAAACACATAAAAAGGTGCAGTGTAACAATTTAAATTCTTTGTAGAAAATCAACTTCGGCCAATAAAGGTTAATTTTTGTTTAAAAAAAAGCCGATTAAGACTAACAAAAGCCACCAGCATAGCATTGCTTTTTAGGTGCGTTCGTAATTATGTAAATACGTAGCACCTATTGTTATCGTTCAGTCCGTCCGTCTGTCCATCCGTCTGTCTGTCCGTCCGTCCGTCCATCTGTCTGTCCTTAAGAACATAAAATTCCGCATATAACAACGCAAAAACTACCCAACCAAATCGTTTGAAATTTAAAATATATTATTATTACATAATTTTGTCGAGTCATTTCAAATTTTAAGAAAATCGGATGCATAGATCAATTACAGGGACAATCAAAAGGTTTCCGTTACATTACGGTCAATGGGGAAAAAAGTTTCAAATGCATTTTAATCATTTGAAATTTCAAATACATAATTATTACATAATTTTGTCGAGTTATTTCAAATTTTATCAAAATCGGATGCATAGTTCAATTACAGGTACAATCAAAAGTATTCCGTTACATTACGGTTAGGGAAAATGTTTCAACTGCATTTTAATGGTGTTACACTCATTCGAACGTAATAAAATTGATATGCATCTATAAAGTAGATATTATAATATACATTTTGCATAATCTGTGGTGCAAAGAATATTTGTTATTGATTTACAAGGCCACACAAAAGTATTCCATAGAATAATGGTATGGGGAGAACATTGTTTGTGCGCATTTTAATTGGAATTATTTACAGTTTTACGAGATTGATATATGAGAGTGATATTTTTAAAATTTCGTTATCGTACGAACGCACCTCATTTGCTACGCTTCACGTGCAATTTCCAACTTGTTTAAATTTTACCAGGCTTTTATACAACCCTTAAAATAAGTTACTTTCATACTTAGAATCTTTAACACAATCATACATTGTCCAAAAAGGGGGGAAAATCCAATAAGCTCTTTTTTTAAGAAATAAGAAAAATATATTACAAAAGAGTAAATAAATTATAAGTAAATAAACAGTACACAGGTGATATAAATGCAAAAAAGCTCCATGGCACTTCGGCACTCTGAAATATCTACAAAGAACATAAAATTTGCATGGCTTTAAAAAACATTAAAATGTAACAATCTTCAATATTAGTCTTTTTCCCAGTTTTATACTAATAACTGAATTCGTGGCCACAACTGATTGTCATTAAAATATATATATATATTGCAAATAGCTTTTTTAGATAGTGGGTAAGGGGAGAGGGAGTAGGTGGACGAATGGAAATATCAATTTCAAGATATTTTGGAAAAGATTATAAAACTGAATACAAATCTAGACTTAACATATTAATATAAGAAACAGCAATAATGGGCTTAAAAATATATTTGCTTTATTAATTTTTAAAAAATGCTACTGCTTTGCACATGGAAATTTTTTAATTATATATAAAATCCTTTAAAACTGTGCACTTGATTTATTAAATGTATAATTAAAGGAATTTTAAAGCCGTACTTTCATACTCAAAATGTATGTCTTTAAGGAATACAAGGTTCGTTCCAATTTGTAAACGTACACATTACTACCCCAAATCTAATAAAATAATAATTAAAAAACTTTCAATTATTAGCTTACTACGAAAAAAACAAAAATTAAATAAGTCTCAAAGATTAAGAATTTCAATTATGATAATTAAAAATTAAGAATTTGCGAGCCAGTTACATTCGAAAATTAAAAGTTTGTAAAGTTGATAATAAAAGTTTTTAGTGTACGGCTTGCATTAGATCTTAGCTTACTATGGAAAAAGAGAAAGAAAGAAAATACGTTTAATTTAAATGCATTTTGCATAAATTGCGATTTGTCTGTGGGAATCGCTCGTTACGTGCAAAAATTTCTTTGATAAACAGATATCGCAAAATAGACCTAACATTTTATGCTGACATTCATGGCACTCAATTTAATTAACAATTATTTCACAAGATTTCATAAAGAGAAAAGACACAATCATATAATTTATTACTGTGCAATAGAAAATAAAGATTACACTTACCTAAAGACTTAAACTAGTGTCTTCAGTATAGATTTTCAGTAAACATAGACCACTCGTACACTCACATTCGGAAATCAGATGTAGCGCACACAAGGTGCAATTCTTTGGCATTCGTATTTTTGAGATTTTGTCAGTAGATGGCGCTGAAGAAAAATAACAGCAAAATTTACTATTAAATGAGTTTTCCTCTTTTTCTGATATAATAACTGCATATTTCACTGTTAATTTCACCGTTATTTTTTGCAGTGTATGAGGTGGAATTTTACCAGGTATCTTTTTACTTTTTCGATTATTATTTCTCTTATACATTTTTTTTTTTTTTTTTTTTTTTTTTTTTGACTATTTTAATTTTGGACCGCATGATATCCCTGGGGAAAATACATTGAAGTGCAAATGAGACATTTGTGATGAACTTTGAAATTGGTTTAACGTTACCAAATAAATGTCTTTGTGAGACTAGCGTAAGTCCTTAAAGATTTAATCTCGGAATTTGCATAAAATATAATTATTTTGACTTTTGATACTGGCATCTACTGATAATTAGTAGAAAAAACATGATATTGGTAAATTAGTAAAAGAGAAAACAATGTAAAAGTATGTAACATAATTTATATTCTTATTTTATTTGTCTTTTAGTGAGTCAATTACACAATAAAGAAATAGTACTATTTACCTTTCATTATTTTGATTGTTATCAACCTGTTATGTTCATTAATTACGCAAAAGCTCAAAAATACCTATGCCGCTTTTCTTTAAAGAAAATATTCAAGATTGCATTGTAACGTCAACGACTATGATTACTCTTTTTTTATTGCACATAAGTATAACAAACATGTTTGTTATGTAATATATTATCAATATAATCATCATTCTTTGAAGTGAAATAAAAAGCGATATTTTCAAAGCTCTAAGTTTAATAACACACGCTTTTATTTAGTATGTTTTTTAACTATTTGGAAAAAAAATTGTTGTTCTCGGAAGAGAATTGGGAAATCTAAAGTATGGAAATAGAATACTTGTGGTTTTTTTTTTTTTTTTTTTTTTTTCGCTTTCTGATTGGTCCAAGTTTAATGTCCAAAAACTGAATACTTCTGTTGCCACGATGACAAAAAGAGTAATAAAAACTTTTTTTTTAAATTAATAATTTAAAAACAAATTGTTATAGAGATTTCAAACAAATTTCATAAAAAAGTGCATTTTTTTCTCTACACAATGGTGTAAAGATTTTAAATGTGCGATGTTAAGAAGTTGAGAAATTTGCAGTTCCAAAAATTGTAAAGCGGAAATTTCATTTAAAATTTGTTTATGATGGGTCCATGTCGGACGTAATATGAGGCATTCAGAAGTCAGTCTGATTAACTCCATCAAATAAAAATGCACATTTTAAACAGTTAAAGTTGTCTATCTATAAAATACTGTTTTTTTTTATCATTGGTCTAGGAATATTAATGTTTAATGCACGGCATACGTAATATATAACTCGTTATAATCATCCGAAAAATGATGTTTATTATTATTATTAATTTAAATACAGAATTTATTTATAAGTCTTTAAAGTTTTAGTCTTTGAAAATATCCTTTTCTGAATAGTCGTTGTAATTTGTTAAATAACATTTTTTTTTTTTTTTTTTTTTAAGAGAGAGAGAGAGAGAGAGCTAATTAAGATAGTAGGAAACAGCAATTAACCTATCTTCATAAATAAATAAACTGCAAAAATGTTGAAATTTAAGCACAACTACCTGGAAAAACAATATAACAATATCGTTAGTAATTCGTAACTTTTTAAAAATGGCTAATTAGAGCTTGTTAAAGATTATGAAAGATTTTTCTTATGCGATTTCTTTTTTCTTTTCTTTCCTTTTCTTTTCTTTCTTTTTTAATAGTAAAAACATTTTTAAAATACGTTTATTTTATTTTTTGTCACGTACCGTTACTTAAAATGTAATGTGTTTGACTCACTGGTCGCTAAAAATAATTTGTTTTAATAATGTCTAAAATTATTGAAAATTGAGATTTTCATATTAGGATAGAGAAATAACTATTATTCATTATTAGGGTCATATTACAAGGAACCTTGCATACGTTAATACTTTTGTTAAATTAATTTATTTACGAACTTTAAGCAATTTTCAAGTACACCATATTAAAGTTGTTCTCAACAAGCGCAAAAAGTTTTGACACATTTACAAATTTATTTTTTAATGGAAAGATATAAAATTGGAAAACCTGACTATGAAAGTGATTTGGAATCAAAATGAATTTTCCATTGTTTGACCAATGAATTACTTATTGAGTTAAGCGAATTCGATCATACGACGAACACGTTTTTCGCCCCAATTTAAGCGGTTTTCCTTCTTCAGCTCAGAAATTCTCTTCAAAACGCTAACTTTGAAGTTATTTTTTGAAAAACCGATTGCGTTTGCGGGGGAAAAAATAGGAAAATGAATGATATTAGATAGTTTCTGAACAATAACAACTGCTAGTTTCATGCTCTTCCGAACAAAAATAAATTAAATCTTATGTCATAAAGTTGCCCTTTCTGACTTAAGAACATCCTTAAACGCTACTTGCAAAATTATGCAGTACAAACCCAATTTAAAAATACTAACTTAGATCAGGATTAATGATAGATAAGGATTATAAAGGCCGAAAACGAAATCTAAACCGAATTTCGGAAACTCCATATTTTCAGCCGAAAAGGAAAATCAAAATATGTTTCAAAAATATAAGTTCAAAATATATTAAAAAATGTTTTAAGTAATTAATGCATACATAAATATACATAATTATAAGTGATTCATTAGTTATAAGTGAACCCAAAGTTGGTTTTATTTCCATATAAAATAAAATGTAATTAACAACGATCAACGGCAAAAAATGATTTTCCAATTATATGAATTTCATCTCATTAAAAAAAAATGTTCTGTTTATACATACCTCGATTTATCTACTATAATGGTTTTTGTAAATGATCGTCTGTTATACTAGAACTCTCTCAAAGGGTGTTTAAAATACTTCTACGGTTTCAAACTAAAACAACTCTGTTACTTTTAAGTTCGCATCTCTTAATGAGCACGTCAAAAGCGTTTTCAAAGTTTAGTCATATACGCATTGCTTTCTTTGTAATTTGCACTCATGTCTTTAGTCAGTCACGTCTGATAATTATAAACAGTGAAGTCCATAGAAATAAAGAGTATCTCGTTTGATCTGATAAATGAATCAGTCAGTAAAATTTCCGAAGGATAAAAAACAGAATTTATGAGTACAGATAGTTTCGTTCGAATTTCGGTTCGGCCAATTTTAGGTAGCATTTTCATCGAAACTCTCATTTTAGGCCGAAAACAAAAACTATATGGAATTTTTGTTGAACTGCAAACAGAACAATTTTGAATAATATAAAATTCAAATAACAAATCCATATTACGATAAGAGATGTGTTCGGGCTCATTTTTCGGTGCCCGACCGCGCTTGACGATTATGAATCCGAGCCCGTCCGAAACCGAAAGATTTTTTTTTTTCAACAAACCAAGAATATACCCGCCCCCTCAAAAAAAAAGTAAAATAAATAAATAAATAAAATGCATTGTGTTTAAAAATTGTTTCAAATGTGATATCTCATTTTTCTAAAAATTTCTTGCATAAAAGCTACTGTTAAAAAAAAGATTTTAATTCAATCTTATGAAAAGAGCAGTTTGGTATCAAATAAAAATATACTTCATACTTAAAAGAATTCCCATACCTTTATCCTTTAACAAGAAAATTTCATGAATACATTAAAGAAGTGTAATGAATAACTGGGTGAAGTTTGTTGAAATTACTATTTGTATGCTGTAGAGTCAAACGTTTTAAATTTTCTATAAAATGTGTACATCTTTAACTGTAATCAATTCATTTCACATAACAATTTCCAATGATTTACATGAACCTGAAAATAAACGCAAATTAAAATATTGATACAATTATCTTTTAAAGGCCTGATGCTTTTATAGAAAAAGAAGAAACACTGGCCGATTGTTTTCTATCGGATTAATATGGAAAATATGTTAACTTACGAAGGAAAATCCTCAGCATAAGCAGAGTTCATGTTGACAAACAAACAAAGAAATAATAATCACTCTGCTATTTTCATATGAAAAACAATTATAACCCGTGCACAATTAAATAATTTGCAAACCTCAAACTTCTGGTTCACATAAAAATGAAAAAAAAAAATAATCGCAAAAGGAAATCGAACTAGAAGCAAATTTATTGTTTGTGCTTGTTTTGATTGGCACCGTATCAATACATCGGTGCTGGAAATGCAGTATACATAAATCTCCAAACATCAGAAATTTTCTTTTGAAACAGCAATCAACTATTGAAATACAATTTCTGTTTCCCTTTCGTTTTAATCCAAATACCACTGAAATGATTTGAAAAACAATAAGTAATTTTAAAAATCTTTCAATCTTTTCTACACATGAATGAATTAATTTCCGGTTTCAGAGAGAATGAGCTGGGCTCGGGCTGAGTCCGTTTCGGCCTTATCCACGATTATTCATTTAAACTAAAGAAAGGATGGACTTAATTTAATATCTGTTTAAATATTTTCTGTTATTATGATTCTTATTATGTTATGTAATAATATAAATTAAATTAACAACATTGTATCTCGTCATTTATTGCAGCTGATTTTATTCAAATGGTATAAAATTCAATTAAAATTAAAAGTTTAGATTCAAAATTTAACAGGTGGGTTCCATTCCAGATTTAAATAAATTTATTTTCCAGTTACTCAGATAAAATAGTGGGTAAGTGCGATCGCTCCGAGGGTTTAGTTTAATATGAGTTTTAAAACACCTTATCCTTAAATTAATAAATAAAAATTATTGAATTCATAATTATTGAAATATTACATAAATTACAATATTATTATAGGGTAACATACCCAGTAATTGGCAGGCACCAGTGATTGGCACATCCCACAAAAATGTCCTAAAATAAGATTTATACCCAGTCTTTTTTAAAATGCAAGACCATATTAGAGGTCTGCACGGGCCCGGGCCTGGCCGGCGGAATTGTTTCGAATTTTCTAACGGGCCGGGCCGGCAGATTTAGAATAATTTTTCAACGGGCCGGGCCGACAAACAACATAAACGGGCCGGGCCGGGCCGGCAAAAAAATTGAACGGGCCAGACGGGCCGGGCCGAGCCGATAAAAAAAATTTTCGGGCCTGTCGGCCCGTTCTCAAGATTTGAGCAGAAACGATAAAATATGAGCTATTTTCAACGAAAATGGTTTTAACGAGAATAAGTATAAATGTGGCCATACTAGTTTGACAGCGTCATTATAAAAATGCACAGTGTATCGGCATCGGAGAATTACATTATGTGTAACCCGTTTTAATATTTTTTAGCTGACTCATGCCGTTCCGAGATCACGCTTGCATTGTTTTTCTACATATAGACTGGCCGGACCAGTACTAGACTTAATTATTGGCAAAAAACATGATTTGTAAAATTATTAACAGCGATAAAGAACTTATGTTAGCTTAGTCTTCGGATATATACTTCTTGATGATTTTTAAATTAATTTCTCAATAATGCGAAAGTTGGGCACATTTTCTGATTAATTTTAAATTGTAAAAGTATAAAAGTGATAAGCCTAACTATTGAAGGGATTTGGAATCGAATAGCGTTTTTCATTTTTGGTAAATAAAATACTTGTATAATCTTGTTGAGATATAATAGTTTCTCAAATGATTGCAGGTTTTTCTCCCTTCCCTTGCTATTGCTTCCGGAAATTCTATTCAAAACGCTAATTATGACAGTATTTTATTTGTTTGCAGTATTCTTAAATTGCTTGTATCAAAAAATGGATAACGCCATTCGATTATATAGTTTCTGAATAAAGATATCTGCTAATCTTATGCGTTTTTGAGAAAAAAAAAATGAATTTAGAAATGTATCAGAAAGGAGCTTCTCTGAATTTAAGAATGAATTTGGATTTGAAATCTATAATAAAATGATATAGAAATATATTTATAAATCTTCTTTTATTAAATAGCTTCAAAATTAACGATGTTTTTAGCTTTCTTTCTATTTTCTTTTATTCTAAGCCATATTAATTTTTTAATGAATCTTTATTCGAATGTTAAAAGCCTAAGAATCTAAGTAATCTTTAATATTGTTAATGTGTATTTGCTGTAAAATATATTGTAAAATCATTCCATAGATATGTATGTAGTATTCTTTAAAGGAATCTTAGTTATATGATAAAAATCTGAATTTTTTAGAAATCGTAGAAATTGTAACGGGCCAAAACGGGCCAGCGAAAACAGGCCGGGCCTGTTTTCGCTGATTTTTGTACGGGCCGGGCCGGGCCTAAAAAATAAAAATTTAAACGGGCCGGGTCGAAATAACTTTCCTACGGGCCGGGCCGGGCCTGGAAATTCCGGCCCGTGCAGACCTCTAGACCATATACCAGTTATATGCTCATTTACTTTACAGATTATAACTTTGATTTATGCTACTAAATGACAATAGTGCCTAGGAAAGAGAAACAATTATGGCTTGTATCAAATTAGCCATTTTTGCTACAAATGCTTCTTCTTTGGATTTAGAAAGGCATGCATTTCAATTTATTATTATCTGATTTATAATATATTTTAAATTTTATTTCACAACTGTTTTGTTTAGTTGAAAAGGGTTAGTTTAATTGTGTAAAAGTCTAAGTGCCAATTACTGCTGATTACAGCAACTTTTTTTCAATATAATTTTTATAAAAATATTTTTTCAAATATTTTTGCTTTTAGTGGGCAAAATAGATGCACAGATATGCACTCTTTGATTTAAAAATATTTGCAAGTAAATATTTTATTTCTTGGTAATGAAAATAGAAGCAAGTTTAAAGACAAATCCTTAAAGTGCCAATTACTGGGGATGTTACCCTAGTTATCTTTAAAATGATGAAAAAATATATTTTAATGAAAATCAAAATTTTTAAGTAAAATTATTTAAAAAAAAATAAACACTACGATTACTTTTAAAATATTCCTAAATTAATTCGTTCAAAACTATTAAAAAAATTTAGTGGAGGCAGAAATAAAAAATAATATTTTAAAAGGTAAAAAATTGTTTAAATTATATTTAAATTGCATAGATAATTTGGAAAAAATACATAGTATTTAATTCTCTTTTCAAAAATGCAAAAGATAGAGCCAACATGTATGTTGTATTTAAAAAAAAATGCGTTGAAATTCGATATAAAATAAAAAAATACCTTTTGATTCTGTAGATAACTTGAAAAAAACTGTCCATACCTGTTATTTCAAAAAAATTGTCTGTGTTTGGCAGCACCAAGCAAAAAATATTTACCCTGACCCAAGGGAATCCAATAGTTATTCCTGGGACCTTAATCAGTTTTTAAGAGTCTTTTTCATTTTTAGGGACTTTCCTTCTTATTTTTTTGAAAGGGGGGGGGGGGAGGCGACACACAATACTTTGCAATTTTTTAAAATAAATTCCGTTAAGACAACAATAAATTTAAGTTTAAAAAATTCAATAAAATTCCGTTTTTAAAAGGAAGGGGGCGTGGGGTGAAACAAATAATACGTCCAAATTTACTTTTAAAGAGAAATTCGACCAAAAAGTTACAAATTTCAATTAAAAAAAACTTTAGCTTATATCGGCAGGATTTGAGCACACAACCTTCAGCATATGAACACATTGATTTTGTAAATTAAGCTATTATTTTTAAGACTGGTATCGCAGAAATTAAGATTATCAAGTAAAGTATGGTGACGTCACTGCAACGTCGTTGTGAAGTCACATTGTGACTTTGTGACCATCGATTGTCGATGTGACGTCACGTGACGTCGATGTGAAGTCACAGTGACTAAAATGTGAAGTCGTTATGGCCGTTTTAGAGCTCTTTTGTGACGTTTCACAAAGTGGTCACAATGTGACAAATTTGTGAAAAATGTGTCATTTGTGACTAATTTGACATTAACATTGTGACGAAACTGTGACAAAAGCGACGCTATTTAAATTGCCAGAAACATGTTTTTTAAAGTAAATAACATGTTTTGAAGGATATTTATAAATTTCTAAAGATTTTTTAAGAAAGTCACATCTCAGTCACAATGTGACGTCACAGAGTGGTGTCATTTTGGTCACAGATGTGATGTGACCAAAGTGACTCACAGTGACGTCACTGGGACCATGCATGCTATTAGGGATGTAATGTCGCAGAAATGATCGAATTCTTACTATTCGAAACAGTCATAACAGTCGAATTCTGACATGAAAAAATTAGTTGCATCTAGGACATGCAAATTTCTCTTAATCCTTTTTGATTTTCACCAATGACAATAGGACTATCTCGCGCATAAATAAAAAATAAATCCTCTTCGGATGTAGTTCCAGCTCAGAAAAGAATCAATCGGAGTAATAATGCATGTTAATGGACAATGCTGTAGTTGGAAAAAAATATTTGTGGGAACTCTAATTTTTATAGATCATGATGCTACCAGATTTTTGCTAACCCAAAAGCCAATTTGAAACATTTAATCAAAAGCCAACTTTTAAAAAAATTAACAGTTATAATTATTGCATTGAAGTTTATATAGTAATATAATTTGCTTTCATTCAGTAAGAATAAGTGCTACTGACGTCAGTTCAAAACCTCCGCCCCCTGAATACTAGGCATCAGTGCTAGTTTTTTCCAGCGTGTGTACAGTCTCATCAGTTTTGGTACCAATGATTTTTTTAAGCTTTTTCGCTTTATTTTTCTGAGATTAAAGAAGTCCAAGAAATCTTTTATAAAATACTGGGGTCAAAATTTAGGGGACTGTGCACACCTTTAAAAAAACGTCTTTAATAGCCATCATTTTAGTGTCAGCGCTCAGGCCTAGTATTCAAGGGGCAGTGGCAGCGTGGCCACTTCAAAGCATCTGATTGGTCGAAATATCTCCTTTCTTGATAAATGAGAACAAATTTCCTTAAAACTAGCAAAAAATGAACGTTTTGCTTAGAGAAAAAATTAATTGCGCTCGTACGCGATTTTTTTTTCTCTTTTTTTACAGTAACAAACCAAATATTTCTGGGAACGGCGCTCCCATGCGTTCCCGCCCAATTACAGCATTGTTAATGGATTATTATCCATAGACCTGGTGACGACTCGCACGTGCTTCTTCCAGCGATAAGGTCTACAAATGGAGTAAATTAACTTTTATCGGTTGTCTGTGTGCTCAAATGGACAAGAGCCCTTCTGCGCAGAAACCTTAGCTGCCTTCTCCCGGATTATTTCATAATTATGCGCAATATTAATACTTGGCATTACTATTACCTCAAGAAATCGTAATGAACTTTAATAACCACACAACAAATCAGTATCTATCTCCGGTGTAATATTTCTGACAATATTCCTTCGATCTTCTCTATCCCATAACTGACAAGACAAATTGATTCTCTCTAAAACACACCAATTTGCGTAATGAGAAATAAAATGTCTGTAAATCCAATTGTTTAATAATTTGACTAATAATGTGTGAAGAGCTCGTAATAGGAGAAATAAAAAGTATGCCGTGTCAAATTTTTGCACCTTCTTTTCATTTCAAAAGCTCTCACATAAAACAAGTAAAATGTTAAGTTTATTATCTTTCGTGGGAGATAAAATTTTAAAAATGTTCAGATACTGAAAGTAACAGAGTTTTCCTGAAAATAGTGAAAATGACGAAATGAATATAATGATATTTTTGACATTATTATCCTTATAGTCTTGTAACATAATCAGTTGGACTTAAAGCAACGCATAATTAAAAGTTCCGAGTTTATTTATAAGATTTACGATTCAATTTAAGATTAATGTATATAAATAAAAAATTAAAAACTCTTACGTGGCTCTTTTACAAATGACTTTTCAGGGAATAGACTACCTTCATGGTAATAAATTAAATAGTTTTATAATTACACTGGAATAAATGACAAACTTGAGACAATTGCTGCGAATTTTTCATTACATTAGTATTTTAACTGCTATATCATCTGAGATAGAGATGTGGTTATAATGTGTGTATTCAGGTTCTAAAGATTACAAAATGCCAATGCATTATTTTATTTTTGAGTAATCACGTTTTGCGGAAATGCATATTTTTGAGATAATTTTGATTATTTTTCTCTCAAAAAAATTATTTCACGGTAATTGCTAAAATTTTTAAATATTTTTTCAAAGTTTTAAAGTTATTGTCATTATAGAAAATTCATAACAAAAAAAAATTTCAAAAATTAAAAAACAAAAAATCACTTCCGAAGCTGTGCAGATATCTTAACCTTTTATCTACCTCATTATGAATTCATGAAAATTTTACACTCCCAAGCATTTTATGCAAACTGTTTAAACTAAATTAAAAGATTTACACAATCATTTAATAAATTTTTGAAGAATTCTACAAGGATTGAAGGATTCAGAAGGATTAATTAAATTTGAATTTTCGGGTATTTTGTGCAATATTTATAACCCCACTCAAATCTTTTATTTTAAATTGTTTTCTTAGTATTTTGTAGAATTATAAAATGTACAAATATGATGTACTTACAATATAAATATATAAATTTTCCCCATTGAAAAATTCCCACCCCCTTCCCTCGACACCAAGAAAGCTGAAAAGATTCAAAGCCAAAAGAAATCATCCTTTTAAAAATACTTTTGTTTTGCGTAACCAATAATGCTATTAGATTCTAAACAGTATTACAACTAATTGACGTATTAAAAGAATTTTATAATAAGTTATTTTAATGGTACTTATAAGTACCGTCATTAGTAGAGGGTTAAGTACATGAATCAGAAATATATGTATAGCCAATCATGAAGCTATCAATTTGTTTCAATAAATATTTTTTTATACACGAAAAAACAAAATAATATTGTAAGCATAAATTTTATATTAATACTTTTGATAATTAATCTAAACCTATAAACTACAGAAATAAAAAATTCATCTCAAAATATTCCACATCATAAAACGACGTTTTTCTCTTTCAGGTTGCTCCGTTTTCATACATGTATCCGCTACAAACCCGTGTCATTTAGTTTACAACCCCCCTTCTCTGCTGTACATGTGATTGTATGGAAATAATAAGATCGGATGTCACAGCCGGTCCCTAATCAGTCCGTCGAGAAGCAGACGTCAGCTTATTGCTTTTTTAGAAAATGACAGGTCCCGAAATGGCTTCGCTTAATAAACTGGTGCCCCGTTATTGGTTTGCGAGAGAGAGCCTTATACGAAATGAAAAGGAGGTACAGGGATTCGACAGGCACGCTTTTTTAGTCCTCCTGATATTGGGTCCCTCGGCATATTATTAGTCAAGTTATTAAACAATTTGATTTCCAAGACCTTTTATTTCTCATCACGCGATCCGGTGTATTTCGGAGGAGAAATAATTCGTCGTGTCAGTTATGGGATAAAAGAGATCGAAGAAAGTCTGTCAGGAATATTGCTTTGGACACAGATGTATAGATGTGTTGTGCGGTTATTGAAGTTTATTAATTTCGAAAGTTAGTTTATGTATTCGATGTATTTTTTAATAGGATATTTCAATTGTGATTTCTTTTTGCATTTAAAATTGAATGCAAGAAAATAAATTTCACTTTAAAATAAACTGCCTCGAATTTATAATTTTTGCTTTAAATACATTAAGCTTATTTGAATCTTATAGATCGAGAAAAGACAGCACAGACAATCACATCATTGAGCTGAAGGCTGAAATTCTGTTCTTAGTTAAAACTCTATTCGCATATTAAAACGCAGCTGATCTGCAAATTGGTTCAAAATACCTTAAAACCAAAATTTTGCAGTTTACTCGTACGCTTACTATTGTGTTTTCCTGCATCCAATCCTCCATGTTTTCATACTTTGGTGTGTGAAGAGTGAAACACAATGATAAAACTTCGAGTCAAATCACTAAAATAGGCTCTGAAGAGGGTTTCTACCAAGATATGACTTAACATACCCGTTGCATTTCAATATGCTAATGCAGGGGTGCAAAAATCTAGGCGCCAGCAGGCAGTTTCTCACCACAAAATTTATTTCGTTTTTCTTCGTCTAATATTTCGTGTAAAATTCCTGCTAGAATGCTATTAAATTTTGAGCGAAAAAAACTTTAAAATTTTAGTGGTGAGAGACTACCCTCTGGAGCCTAGATTTTTGCACCCCTGTGCTAATGGAGTTTTAACTAATCCTGGAATTTCAGATTCCAAATCGATGAGGTGATTGTGTGTGCAGCCGTCTTCCGGTCTATTGTAATTTATTAATAAAATCAACCCTTTTAAATATGCATTGATATAAATTTAATTGCTTATATTGTAAAACAATAAGGATTATAATGTCAAATGTATTATTATATTCATTTCGTCGTTCCCACAGTTTACAGGGAAAATCGTGATACATTCATTAACTGGACATTTTTTTAAAATTTTATCTCCCGCAATGAAAATCAGCTTTATTTGTTTTGTTTGAGAGAGAGAGCCTTCCGAAATGAAAAGGAGGTACAGGGATTCGACAAGCACGTTTTTTTAGTCCTCCTGATATTGAAATCCTCGGCATATTATTAGTCAAGTTCTTAAACAATTTGATTTCCAAGACCTTTTATTTCTCATGACGCGATCCGGTGTATTTCGGAGGAGAAGTAATTCGTCGGGTCAGTTATGGGATAAAAAAGATCGAAGAAACTCTGTCAGAAATATTGCTTTGGACACAGATGTAGAGATGTGTAGTGCGGTTATTGACGTTTATTAATTTCAAAAGTTAGTTTATGTATTCCAAATATTTTTTAATCGGCTATTTTTAAAGGGATTTCTTTAGCATTTATAAAGCTAGGAAAATAAATTTCATTTTAAAATACATTTCTTCGGATTTTTATTTTCTAGTTTAAATACATTAAATACATTCAGTTTAAAAACATTAACAATCACTTTATCGAGTTAAAAATTGAAATTCTAGAATTTGATAAAAAACGATTAGCATATTAAAGCGCAATTGATCTGCCAAGTCATATCTTGGTGGAAAGCACTAAAAAACTCTTTTTAGCAGTTGACTCGTACGTTTAACGTTACGTGTTCCTGCTCCCAATCTTCCATTTTTTCATACTATTAGATTCAGGAAAACACAATGATTAACCTAGTTGACAACCACTAAATTCAGGTCTGAAGATGGTTTATTTTAATGATTTATGATGGTTTGTTATAGATGGTTTATTAAAATTTTTAATGTACGCATAAATTACATTAGTCGTTTTGATAATTAATGTAAACTTGTAAACCACAGAAATAAAAAATTCATCTCAAAATATTCTACATCATAAAACGACTGTTTTTCCCTTTCAGGTACTACTTTTTATATTTCATATATACAACAAGAAGAAGTTGATAAATAAGCCTACGCAAACCACTTTTCCGTGAAAAAATTTATATATTTTTCTACATTCAATGTATTTATGATAATTTTACACGGTGACATACAGCTGAGAAATCTGAAGTTATTTCAGTGAATTTTTTACTCGTATTGTTATCCAGGCTTAAGACCAACGGAGTAAAAAAATGTATGCAAACAAGGATTCGAACTTGGATCTTTGATTCTTATCATCGACGCTCTGACAGCTACACTGTAAAAAAAATCTGTAAAGGTACTAAACATTTTCTAGGAAACTGGGATTCCAAGAACTTTTCATGTAACGATAACAGAAAAAAATCATGTAATCGATTCTGAAACTTGAAATTTTGCAGTTACATGGATTTTTCCTGTTACCGTTACATGAAAAATTCTTGGAATCCCAGTTTTCTAGAAAATGTTTAGTACCTTTACAGATTTTTTTTTTTTTACAGTGCAGGAAATGATTTTTTCCCTGTTTATCAAGATATGACACAAAAAATAATCATGTCTCTTTTATAATTATTTGATTTCAATTTTAGTTTTCGTTTAGTTTGACTACAAAATTTAATGTTTGTCAGAATAAACTCGCACGTTTCTTCGAATTCTCATAATCGAAATTTTGCATCACAATTTTACTAGTCTCATCCCTTTAAACTGCAATAGCGTGAGATGCCAAAGCAAATTTTATCAGTCCATTAGATCACGTGAATTGCAGTGAAGGAGAGGATTAAAGTCACTAAAATCTCAATAAAGGTCAATTTAATATCTCTGGATCTGATTTCCCCCCCCCCCCATTCATCAGGACATAATACAAAAAATAATTGTGCCTCCTTTATAATTATTTCATTTTCATTTCAGTTTTCGTTTCGCTTGACTATAAAACTTAATGTTTCTCAAAATAAACTCACATGTTTCTCTGAATCCTCACAGCCGAAACTTTCCTTTACAATTTCACTAGTCTCTTCCCTCTAAACTGCAATAGTGCGAGATGCCAAAGCAAATTTCATCAACCCATTTAATCACGTGAATCCCAATAAAGGCCGCTTTAATATCTCAGTGTCTGAAAAGGCCTCCCAAGTATCCTTCCATCAGTTCACTCCCATAGAATGACTTCCAATAATGCCCGACACCGCATTATTAAGGAAAGCCGTTTAAAGATCTGTCTTATTCCAGAAGCAATAAGCTAACAGCTGCTGTTTTACGCCGCGGTATATAGAAGGGCTGCTCCAGCCATGGCCTTGACACCGAATTTTATTAGATATTTATCCAAAGAATGAACTGATACTTAATTGATGAACACAATGACCTTAAAAAATGAAACACAAAACTGACCAACACTGATCCAAATATTTACAAGCAATAATTTCACTATTTTTACAAAATTAAATGGATTTGGATATTTTAAATGTAATTTTAAAAACGTATTCCTTCCGCCTTATATATAAAAAAAAATAATAAAAGCCATTTAAAGATCTGTTTTATTCCAGAAGCAATAAGCTAACAGCTGCTGTTTCACGCCTTGGTATATTGAAAGGCTGCTCAAGCCATGGCCTTGTTACTGAATCTTATTAGATATTTATCGAAAGAATAAACTTATACTTAATTGAAAAACCACAAAGACCTTAAAAAGTATAAAACGCAAAACTGACCAATATTAGACCAAAATATTTATTTCTAGCAGTAAATTCATTATTTTGCAAATTTGAATGGAGTTAGGTATTTTTGATGTAATTTTTAAAACGTATTCCCTCCTATATATATATATTTTTTTTTTTTTTTAATTTTAAAAGACATTAACAGATCTGTCTCATTCCAGAAGCAATAAAGATAACAGCTGTTGTTTTGCGCCGTGGTATATTGAAGGGCTGCTATAGCCATGGCCTTGGCACCGAATTTTATTACATATTTATCGAAAAATTGAACTAATACTTAATTAAAGAACACAATAATATTAAAATATAAAACGCAAAACTGACCAGCACTAGACCAAAATATTTATTTCAGGGAATGATTTCACTCTTTTACAAAGTAAAATGGAGTTATGTGATATATTTTAGATGTAGTTTTTGAAACGTATTCTCCCTTCTTTTTTGATGAATTTTAAAAGCCATATAAAGATGTGGCTTATTCCAGAAGCAATAAGTTAAAAGCTATTGTTTTCCGCCATGTTCTGTTAAAGGGCTGCTCCAGAAATGGCCTTGATACTGAACGTTATTAGATATTTATTGAAAGAATTAAATGATAATTAAAAAAGAACATAATGAACTGAAAAAAAAGAACAAAACTTATCAGAATTAGCCCCAAAATATTTTAATTAGTAATTTCATTCCTTTTCAAAAGTTTAATGGTGTATATGATGCACTTCGTATTTAATTTTTAAATTATACTTTTTTCCTTTTTTTTTCTTTTTTCTTTTTTTTTTTTTTATAATGTCAAATAATAAGAACGAAAAATCATGCATGAAGCATAGATGACATTATGAAACATTTTTCAACATTTCCAGAATGCTATACCCGTTTAAAAAGGTAAAATATGATGCCTAAGTAAACAATTCTTAAAAAGCATTTCACATGGGAAAATTCAATTGAATAACCATCAATAGAATTGAAATGCCTGAACTCTTTTGTGTATCCCTGTATATGCTTCCTCGATTTGTATGTACTATACTACATCGTATATGCTTAGATCTAATTCAGTCAGCAAACGCATAGCACTTTTTAAAATTCCTCTTCAGCAATTTCCGCCAATAAACGAAAATGTACTAGAGATATTCTGTGTTGCCTTGTACATGATCTACATAGTTTATACACATACTTAATTTAAAAAAGCGTAGGACAGCTTACACCACACTTCCAACATTAATTATTAAGAAACATTATCATTAACCAAATTCTTTTGAGTGTCCCTGTAAATGGACAGCAAATGCTATGTCCATTCTATTGTTCATAAACCTTTGCTAGTGCGCTTCAACAATATATATCAATTTCAACATATTTTATATTGTGTAACACCATTAAAATATGAAGCAAACGATTTTTCCTTATAGAGCGTAGTTTAATGCGATACTTTTAAGTGTCCCTGTAAATGAATAACATACGCTATACATTTCATTTTCATTATCAGACATGTTATTGTAAACTTAATTAACATACATTATCTGCATGGAAATTCGAGCATTTTTATGCTAATTACAGCACGAACGGTCAGACAGACAGCATAGACAGACAAACCGAATTCATAAACATTTTTCATTAATTCTGCAAAGTGTTAAAAAATATATTATTTACATCAAAAAACCAAAATTAAGTACACATTTATTTATTTATCTGTATTTTATTTATTTATTTATTTTTGACTTTTTGCTTTTGTCATGCTTTTATGGCCTCTGAAATCGATATCACAATTTATGTTATTAATAAGGATATTGAAAAAAAAAACTTTGAAGTACATTCACAAGATTATTTTTACATTTCAAAAAACAATGTAAGAAAATGGTTGGAATGTGTGAGTGGGAGCGAGCATGATAACTCCTAAACGTTTGATCTCTCATTGGACAAATATGTTGACCACTGTCATAAAAACTATAAATTTTCGTAAAAACCGACAGATTTGGTACTTAATTTAATTTATAACACCTTTCTGCAACCGATTCCACAGTGTACGACACACCATTTCAGAATTTATAGGAGGGTTAGGGTGCACCACGACGACTCGGAATCATGCAGCAATGTAGGGTCGAACATGTTTTCTTGATGTGGTGGATTACATAGAATGATGTGAAGGATGTCTCATCGGTGGATAATACATTAGTAGGGAAACGTTGATCTGTAGTACATTTTTCGAGATAACGTTGTGAAAAAGCAATACGAGGTACATAATCACCAAGTTAAAATGCCTGAACTCGCAGCACATAATACGGATGCATTTCGTTGTCTTTGATAATCCACCAGATACTGAAACGGGAATTCCTGACTTTCAGCACAATAGTACTCACGTACTCATGGAGTCCCCTATACCTGACGTAACATATTCTCTTCGATGTTTGGAATACCTGCTGATCATGTTCGAGTTATAACAACTCTTTGAAAGAACCTACCTCAGCTAACCTCCGATACGACTTTACAAAACAATTGTACCTGCGAGTATGCTCCATAAAATATTGTTGCTCGTACAATTGTAGTTTGGCTGACCCACTACAATTGGCAACCCCATAAGTGAAATGCATATAGGATAACTATGCTTTCGCATAATTAGTTGTCCTACTAACTTCGCGTCCTTGAACGAAATGACGTTTTATGCGAGAAAGTTCAAAACTTCCAGTTCTACCACGTCAAGAAAGCATTGCTACAGGATTCTGTGTCGTCGAGGTGCACTCTACGACTCCTAGAGATTCTTTAATTTTGTACTGAAACACCGTGTATAGATAAATTTACCGAGGAAATGTGAATTTTAAAAATATATAATTATTGCGGGTTATAATCAAGCAAAAGATTTAAGTAACGTCTTCTGGTTTCAAACGATATGTCGGATGTTCAAATCCAGCCGATTGAATTGTGTCTTAAATTTGTTTATTTATTTATTTATTTATTTACTTTTTGAAAATGTTTAGAATGTCAAATGAATTCACACTAGATTTTATTTATTTCGTTTAATTTGAAACTGAAAATACTTTTTCATGCGATCTGTAAAAAAAAATATCAAGCCCGATGTGCATATGTTTGTTTCCTTTATTATAACCTATTATTTACATGAAGGATAGCTAATCTGGAATGGGTATAATTTAGCTACTAATTATTTTACAAATTATGCCACAGAAATTAGCAGAATTTTAAGAAATTGCCATTTCAGTAAGAATAAAGTTTCCTGAAGGGATAAAACAGACAGATAAATTTTAAAACGAACATAAATAGAAATACAGGACTACAGATTAAATTTCCATAATTGGTTTCACACTGACGAAAAATTTCTTAGTTTGTCTGCATGTTAGTATTTAATTATTTTAAAACACTTATGAAGAAAATACATTTCACCATTATTTTTTTTTTCAAATTGATAGAAAAAAAATAGTTAATTACCTTTCAGAATTCAGGGAGAGATAATGTTTTTCTCTCTCACCTTAAAGGCAATCATCTTTTTTTTGAAGGGAGGAGGGGACTATAAAAAGCACCAACATTTTCCTGATGGGAGTGCCAGTCACAGAAAATATTACGTTTCTGCAAGAAAATTGTTTTTCTTTGACAACCTAAACACTTCTCTTCGTATCTAGAGAATTATCCCTCCAGTATTCCCATTCCTTACTTTAGTAGTGGAATGGAATTGGGCGAACAGTTGTGGAGGGGCGAGCAAGATGGAAAAGTACACTATATCCTTTATCATTACATTCGTAACTGTAGAAAGGGAGACTTGATTGCAGGGCGGATGAATGGCAAGATTCCGGCAAGCTACCGACCACAGGAAATTAAGCTTCATCGTCCTGAAAAGGGTCTGCCGGGGCTGTAAAAATTGGACTCATCTCAGCAAATTGGCACGCATATCCCAAGCGAAAGGGATCTTATATGCCATAAAGATCTAAATGTTCAGTTTCAAATTGAATGAAATATCTAACATCGCAACATTTTGAGTCAGATAAATAATATATATACACTGATATTTCATCTAAGGAAGATGTTTACTTTCTTCTATCTTTACAAGAAGAAAGTACTGGATTTGTGACAATTTTCGAAATACGGTTTTTGACGGATTTACAAGTTTTAGGGGTCAGAAAACCCGAAAAGAATGTTTTTGCAAAATGTCTGCCTGTGAGTCTGTGAGTCTGTCAATCTGACAGTCTGACAAAAATTTCGTGGGCGCTCAATCTCAAGAATTAATGCACGGCAGCCTAAACAAAAAGTTCAATGTAAGTCACAGGTAACTGCAATGGCACTCATCGTGTTAACCAAGAAAGCAATGTACTGTATCCGTTTATATTCCTATATATAAAAGTACACTTTTTTTTTATCTATTCCTCAATTTTTAGAAAAGAATTACTTTTTACCTGTAGCTAGTTTTAACAAAATTAACACTAGCTATCCAAATAATTAATTAGTGTTTAACGAATATCTCTTTGTCTGAAAGGAAACGAATGTTGTTGTTTTGTGCACTATTCAATTCATATTTATATGACAATAGTCTAAGAAAGAATTTTTGGAAATGTTTAGAAAATATTTTATTACAATAAGATTTAACTAATATTACAAATTTTCAATACTTTTTGCACTTTATTACATATGATTCTTTCAGGAAAATAACATTTCTTTTAAATTTAAAGAGCAAAATATATATTTAAAATAAAAGAATCGCAAACAGCGCAAAGAGAATGAAACAAATAATAATAATTATTTTTATTACTAAATGCCTAATCATAAATGAAGTCATATATTAAATGCATAGACATATACTAACATCTTCGCATATAAATGATAGCAAAATTATTTCTTAAAACAAAATAATACTCCAATAAAATACATGTAATATTAATAGTACACCAGACCTGAAAAGGTCCCTTTGACAGTCTTGCAAAAAGACAAAATTGTAATTTTTTTTTTTCTCTGAGTTTTGTTTGAAATGCTAAAAGAAACACAATTCTTTCAGCATTAAACAAAAAAAATTAAGTATATTAATGTAATCTTGGAGAGTATTAATTACTGCTCCATGTATTAAAATCCAATAGAATTATATTAGGGTAAATATTGCTTCGATTGATGTGATACATGGAGCTTAGTGAACATATTAACACGGCCTTATGATCATGGCGCTAATGATTGCATATTGAAGAGCGTTTTCTTGCGCATGCGCAGAGTACTCCGCACCAGTCTGAAGTAAGTGGCTCTTGTGGAAAGGCGCATTAAAACGTAGCTCTTAAATTCCTATTGTCGAAGTGGAAATGGACCAAAGAATTAATATTGCGTTGCTTGTGAAGCGATTTTAGTCTAGCATAGTGTCGTTGAGATGCAGCATCCACCATACTCTCCAGACCTAGCACTCGCAGACTTTTTCCTGTTTCTTAAGCTGAAAAAATCGCTGAAGAGAACAAGATTTCAGGATGTCGAACCCATAAAGAAAACTGTAACGTCACTATTAAAAAGCATTCCTTAAGAGGACTTTAAAACTTCTTTCCGAAATTTGTACACCCGAGCACAGCCGTGCATTACGGCTGATGGGGATTACTTCGAATCATATAAAATGGCTATGTGTTTAACCTTTTTTCCTTCTGAGTTATTCCATGAGTCCTGGAAATTAATAGCCGGACCTTGTATTTTTTTTGCACAAGTTATAAAGATGGAATTGGCCATCCTTTACCACCAAACATATTGAAGAAGAATTGTATGACTCCGAATGTAAGGTAGAATTCTATACACTATTAGAAATCCGCAGTAACTTTTCCAATTATTCAACTGTTTTTATAGGTAAGATAACGGTTTAAATGAGCATAATTTGAAGCATTCTCATTACTCTGTTAAAAATTTCCTCAAAATTATCCAGTCATTTGACTGTTTTATAGACAACAGACATATGGCTGGACAGTGATATGGGTAAAATAAAATAAAATTAGTATAATATAACAGTTTCCTGTAAAAACGGCCAAATAATTGGACAGTTTGCTTTACATTTTAACAGTGTGATCAGATACAGATAAATTACTGTTTTGTAACCATTTTCTATAAAAACGTTTGAATGACCTTACTTTTGCTACACAGTTTAACAGTGGGGTCAGCATATGATAAATTATGGTTATGTAACCGTTTCTTGTAAAACTGGTCGAATTACTGAACAATTTGATGCAGATTTTTAACATTGTAAACAAAATAATGATAAGTTACGGTTAAATAGCAGGTTTTGTAAAAACGATCGAATTACTAGACAGTTTGCTTCACATTTTTAACAGTGTGATCAGAATAGAGATAAATTGCAGTAACCATTTTCAGTTTGAATAACCAGACTATTTGCTGTACGTTTTTAACATTGTGGTAAGAATGCCGTTAAACTATAGTTATACAACCTGTTTCTGTAAAAACTGTCGAATGACTAGACAGTGCCTATTATGGTCAGAACAGATATAAATGATGGTTATTTAAACATTTTATATAAACTGTGGGTAGACTCGACAGTTTTTCAGACAAATCTGTACATATCGGGTCACTAATGTAAATACTGCATTCTTCACATCCTTTTCATAATGTTTGCGTATTTCACTTTATATGAAATTTAACATGTGAAAATTATGTAAGTGTGTTGATCTCTCTGTTCGCTTGTTTCTTTTTAGGATAATGAGGCTTTCATGAGCATCCTGAATAAACATATATTGGATATATTTTGTATTACAAATGTCTGTATTCAATCGGTTTAGAAGTAAAATAGTCATTTCTAATGCTCCACTCTGTCAGAGAAGTTCGTCAATATACACTAAGTTATCCTTATTTTTTCACCCCAGAAAACGTATTTCATCCGTGAATTCATGCCGAACATCTAAAAAAGAGGAAGAGATTCCGTTTATTCCTAGCATCATGCGTATGGAATCTATTAATAATAAATTAAAAATTTATTTTTGAAATGAAAAGCAAAAAATTCTATAGATAAAGTAAATGTCTAATTTAGTTTAATTGATAAAAATGTTTTCGAATTTAAAAATAAATAACAATTAATTTCTTCTTTCATTCAAAAATACTCGCAATTTGTTATTTAAAGTTGGATGAGTTGAATAAAGTTGAATTTACAAAGTTATTTATAAATAAATATTCGCATTTAAAATATACTTTAAGTGAACACATTTAAAATATATTTTAATTAAAAAACCAAACGCAAAAAATCGGTATTACTCCAAAATAATCTTGTCAAACAAAAATAGAACACCTATATTTTAGGTCTAGCAATCTACCTAAATATATTTAAAATTCACATTTTTATGTTACATTAAAACTATCGTATAACTCCAGCCACAACCTCATTAAAGACGAAATCTTCCCGAAATTAACTTCAAAATTAAAAGCTTTTTAACGAAATAGACCAAAACACACCCATATGAAACGAACACTTTTACTTCAAAGAGATTTCCTGCTGTACAACTGTGGTACCGTGGTAGCGCATTCGCCTTCCAACGCTGGGTCAGTGGTTCGATCCTCACGTCCGCCGCATTTATACTTTCCAAACTTTTTTGAATTGACGGATATTTTACTTCTTTTGAAGGAGAAAAAATTCGTCAATTCGGATATTCGTCAATTTACAGGAAATTACTGGCAGTGCTGCCAGTGAATTTTCTGTGAAAAGACGATTTTTTTTTTTTTTTTTTTTTTTTTTTTTTTTTTTTTTTGAGAGTGTATTGAAATACTTGTGAAGTTGAAGAACTGAAAAGGTTTAAACTAAGGCAATGGAAGGTTAGAAAAATGCGTTTTATGCAGAATGCCCATAAAAGAATGTCACAGTTATAAATTTTAATAGTACTAATTGTAAGCTTTGTAGAGTGTTAATTCAAGGCAGCAAATAAAGTACCTCAAACAATTTTAGGTAAACGCATGCGCAAGTACTGCTTTGTTATTTACCTTTTTGCTGTTCCTCATACGCAAAATGGCGACTCCTGGACGTAAAGCGTTATTATTGGACTAAAGATTTAAAAGTCATTAGAGCCATGTGATTTTTTTTCCTTTGGAATTTTATAAAAGATTGTGTCTATGATCCGCCTCTACTTAATGATTTGCAAGAGTTGAAACACGGAAGTGAAGACATTGCTTCAAGACACTTCATACAGAAGTGTATGAAGGATTGGACTTTTTGGTTGGATAGGTGCATGTAACTAAATGTATATATCTTAAACATCTCTAAAGACAGTTAAATTACTTTACTTTCAATTTGAGTAAATAATCTAAATTAAACTGTATTAATGTAGCATTGAAACTCAGATATTTTGGCATAAAACTCAGGCATGCATGAATGCTTTGCACAATCGTAAGAAAGAGAAAAAACGAAATTAAAAAGATATTATTAAAAAACTAATTTTAATAAACTAAAATTTATTACTAAATTATTAAAAATGCAAATTTTAAAATATATACAAAATAATGTTTGTGTATTTTAGACCAATTTAACTTATTTTATCTTATAAATGCATACTTCACATATTTGAGAGATAGACCCATCTATAAAGTAAATTTCTTGAAGTTTCGACAAAATTCCCATTAAGTAGCTATAAATGTATTTCTGAAAAAAAAAGTTCTTGTCGAAAGGACTATAAAGACATTATTACGCGGCCAAGTGCATCATTATGTAAGACCTATTAATTTCTTTTTTATAAAATAAATAATAAAAAAATATTTATTCTTAAACCTGCATTGATAATAAACTCTCAAACAAAAGAAGATATAAGTCCTTCTTTCTGATTTTCTTTTATTTCTTACAATTAGAGAAAAAAAATATCATCCACTCAAAAATCTTGTTAACTTTTTTTATCCCTTTTATTTTAAGAAAAAGTATTGCATGCGAACAAATATCATGTTTCTTGCGTTAAAATTTCTGCTTTTGTCCGGATGTATTGATGTTTATGCTTCTGCATTGCAGTCTTCAAAAAAAGTTTTGAAAGTGGCCTCTTAAAATTTATTTTATATGGACTATTCATTAAAAAACAAGATGAGGATGATAATTATAAAAGTAAATGTTTTTTAGTTTTTTTAATTAAAATGAATGTGCTCCAATATTAATGAAACAAAGAATGTGAGCAGCCTAATGATCAGTTTACTTGATAGCTGTTTAATTAACCCTTCAATGCCTTGAGCAAATGCTTCCCTCCCCGCATTTTTTTTTTCTACGTAAAACTCTATTTTGTATTCATTCATACACTAATTAACCCAAAATTTCACGTTTTTAACGCGGCTTCTTTTAAAGGAATAAAATTTTTCAATCGAAAAAACAATCTTTGCTGCATAGATTTTTTTTTTCTTTACATTTCCCTTGTGTTTGTGTTATGAAGCTATGGAAATTCATTTTCAAAAATTGTAAAGTTTTTTTCTTTTTCTTTCTATTTTTGTTATTTGATTTAAAGAATGTTTTTTTTTATTTAAGCGACATTCACTATTAATTGTCAAACATCAGATTTAATAATTAACATTTTTTTATTCAAGTTTCCCCTTTATTTTTGCGAAATTCTCATATTCAAGTTAATTACTTTTTGAAAAGTTTCTTGCATCTAAAATAGAAAAAGAGCGAGGTCTTTTTAAAATTATTTTTAATGTTGATTTTTTGTGTAATTTTTTTTAAATCGCAAATCAACTTCTTTCTAATTAAAAATCGTCTCATTAGGCTCATTAAAATGCGAACTGCTTCTTATTAACCCCAAAATAGTCTTTTCATTAAAATACTTCTTGTTTGTATTTGAAAATAAACTTTTATATTGAAGCACAAAAGTTAAACTTACAGGAAGAGTTACAAGAAAACACAAGCAATATGAGAAAAAAATAAATTATGTATAAACATTCTAATTAATCATTTATTAAAGTATCTAAATACAGATTTTTTTTTCAAAGAGCTGTTAGAAGTTTTTAGAATAGCTTAAATAAAACATGATAGGTTGTAGTTTGTTTTTCTAAAAACACTAATTAACTTTTCCTTCGTTCTTATTACCATAAATTAAAATATATAAAAGAATAAATATTTTTCTAAAGTTGATATATCTAGTATTAATTAATATTTTCATTTATAAAGAGCATTACAATCTATATCAAACAAGCTTTCTTTTTATTTCCGCATTATTAAAATTCTATTCTAATTTAGCAAAGTTGGTCATTGGCATAAAAAAACACTATTCTTGAACTAGCTTTTTATTTATCTCTTCTGTCAGTCAAAAAATGTATTTAAATACATCAGTTACTATCAAAAATATATCAAATATATAAAGAATTAATCAAAAATTTCACTTATAAATACCATCGCAAATCATATCAAACGAACTTTATTAGGTAGCTTTCATTACAAAAAGTAAAAAGCTACCTATTGCAGCCGTCCGGGGGAAAGCACTTCCGGAAAATTTTGGTATATTTTCACCGATCATGACCCCCAGACCCCAAAACCACCCTCCGTTTATATGTTGACATATATATATATATATATATATATATATATAACCATATATATATATATATATATATATATATATATAACCATATATATATATATATATATATATATATATATATATATATATATATATATATATCTGATTTTTGTCATGCGATAACTAACGTATTTATGAACCGATTTGAATGAAACTTGGTATGTACATAGTACATACCAAGTCTCGACACAAATGTCTCGACCGAGTTCGTTGGTCAGCATCATCCTCCATTTTGTTTCAAAATAGCGGCCATTTTAAATTTTTAAAAAAATTTAAAATTTTAAATTAAATGCGAAAAAATTAAAAGTTGAAAAATATTTTCCTTTTACGTGTTAGAACTTAAAACAAAGATTCCAGAACACTTTTTATTTTGTCTATATCTTAAAAAATGACTGAGTTATAGCACTTTGAATTTTTCTTATGGCTGACATTTTGAAACGATCTGATTTTTGTCACGTGATAACACGCGTATTTATGAACCGATTTCAATGAAACTTGGTATGTACATAGCACATACAAATGTCTCGACCGAGTTCGTTGGCCAGCATCATCCGCCATTTTGTTTCAAAATGGTGGCCATTTTAAAATTTTAAAAATTTTTAAAATTTAAAGTTAAATGCGAAAAAATCAAAATTTGAAAAATATTTTTATTTTACGTGTTAGAACTTAAAACAACGATTCCAGAACACTTTTTATTTTGTCTATATCTTACAAAATGATTGAGTTATAGCACTTTGAATTTTTCTTATGTCTGACATTTTGAAACGATCTGATTTTTGTCACGTGATAACACGCGTATTTATAAACCGATTTCAATGAAACTTGGGACGTACATAGTACATACAAATGTCTCAACCGAGTTCGTTGGCCAGCATCATCCACCATTTTGTTTCAAAATGGTGGTCATTTTAAATTTTTTAAAAAATTTAAAATTTAAAATTAAATGCGAAAAAATTAAAAATTGAAAAATATTTTTCTTTTACGTGTTAGAACTTAAAACAACGATTCCAGAACATTTTTTATTTTGTTTATATCTTAAAAAATGACTGAGTTATAGCACTTTGAATTTTGCTTATGGCTGACATTTTGAAACGGTCTGATCTGAACGATCCACAATGTTGCTTTAAAATGGCATACACTTTATGATATCATGGAATTTGGTGACTCTCTAAATCGCTTAAAATAAAACCAGGTTGAATAAAAGATGACTATTTTCTAAAAATTCCTATTAATATTCAGTCTTGACAAAAACTAGTTTCAATCTTATAAAATCTCTAATTTTATAAGATTATTTCCGCTAATTTGAGCTTAGTATTTTTGAACAATGTAACTTACCTTAAAATAAATAAATAAATTTATAAGTATATGAAAGCTACCTCTTCCTCCCGGCATTGCCGGAAGGACTTTTTTCCTTTCCAGGTTATTAAAATCTAATCTAATAACTCGGCCAGTAAATTAAATGACAAAGAAAAAATGCTAATCTTTGTACATAAAAATGGATTGGTCAAAATTTGATTATATGAATGACAGGTGTAGGATATATAGGTATTGCAATATTAACATAGGCAGTCGATGTCACAGCAATGATGTCATAAATTCCACTACGTTGAACTAAAATGTGATAATTTTTATTTGTCTGTTTCTCTCAAATACCCTCTTCAATGTCTGCATTTCCACGTCAACTAATGACTCTCCTGTTACCATCATTTGGAGACTGCTGCTATGTGTCCACTACTTCAAGCCACTATGCCCACTACATTGTGATGAGTCACAAAGTAACATCACAATGAAGTGATCTGGTGGCTCTCAAATGACAGTTATCTGGACACTAGTGTGGTGACTAGTATGAGACTAGAGTGAAATCATCAGGAACGTTTATTTATGACTAGTCATTAGGTAATTTCATTCTGTGATGTCACTTGAAAACATGAGGCTTAATCCGAATCCTGCTCATGGAAAAAAAAAAAAAAAAAAAAAAAAAAAAAACTAGACCCAATAATACCAAGTCAGGTTCGTGTAAAATTTGGTCGCCAGATCAAATCCCATGCAGAATTGTTGGAATGTTACACTTCCTACAAATTGATCTCAGTGAAATCACAGAAATACTTAAAAATGATAATAGCACTTTCACTTTTACATTACTGTGACTTCACATGGGCTGTCACCAAATCACAATATGGCATTGGTGTAACTTCACAATGCTGTACCAGAACATTTTATTGCAGTTAAGTCTAATTAAAGTGAAAGGAGAATTTTAATTACAGCATCATAACTTTTAAAAGGCCTAGACTATTCATAACATTATAGTATTAACCTTAGATGCGGACTCAAAAAATGTCGTTCGCGAATTTTTCTCAACAATCGAATGGTCGCTTGAATTTGGCCACCTTATAGTGATCTTCACCTTATTTTTCTACTGCTGAATGTAACAAAGATTGCAATTCGACAAGAGTAAATATGAGTGGCGGATTTTATTTCTTTTTAACGCAAGAACTTTTGAATAAAATTCTGTCTCATAAGATTAAAATTCTCTCTTTGAACCTTCAAGAGTATCGAGTAAAGATTTTTTACTTGTGCATTATATAGTATAAAGTAAACCTTGCAATCATTTTGAAAATCGAATATTTTTTTCTTTTGACGGATTAACATGCTTTAGACACTGGAGATTCCGAAAAACATACTTAAAAAAATTTGCCGTCCGTCTTTCTGTGTGTGTGTTTGTCTGTCTATCTGTCCATCCGTCTGTCTTTCCGCCTATCTGTAAACACTATATTTTTTGAAAAAAATTGAGGTAGAGACTTAAAATTTGGTATTTACTTAGTATGTAATAATGGGAAGAAGCCAACTGAAAATCATTAACCTCGATTATCCGGAATTATTTTTTTCGGAGTCTCGAAATAGTTTTCCTGGTGAAAGGTGTATAAAAATTTTCGAATTTTTTTTTTATTTTAAGTAGTGGCTGTAAAAATCAATAAAATATATAAATTTTGTATAAAGAATGAAATTGATTGGATAATTAGTTGTCGAGATATTTATAATCCTATTTTCTACTTTCTTCGATTTTTCATGACTCTGTATTTCATTCAAATTTCAATTCAAATATATATTTTAATTAGAAATGAGACACTTCATTCGAGTCAATAAATGTTAGTTAACAGGTTTATCATTTTTGCAGTTAAAAGGATGTTTCTTTTGCTACTTGATTATTCCGTCGACCAAAAAACTATCGCCAAACTATAAGATTAAATGCCAATAATGGCTTATAGTAAATCTCACATTCACTTAACATTAACACGTTACATGTGTTTGTATATCATAAGTGATTTTTAATTTGACGTTTTACTAGTATTTTTGCTAATATTTTACTAATTTATTTGTTTTTCATTATTTAAAATAAAAATTCATATGGACGTGTTTTTACTTGAATGTTTATTAAGTCATTTATCCCAATGCTAAATAAGCGTTGAATCAAGAGAATGAAAAATGTCGGGAAACGAACCAGGGACCTTTTGAATAGCGCTCCAAGTACTCTACCTTTAAGCTACGGGGGCAATACCCAATTTAGCATTCAAAGTTAGTCATTCAAATATGTTGGTAACGCTGCAACTTCACACACGTTTCCATAGTCTTTCCATAGTCTTCATGAGCACACAATCCTGTGGCGAAATATGAAACACAAATAAAACCAGCATCGGTTAACACATATGTAACTTTCATAAAACTTTTCTTCCGCTGCAGTTGCAATTTTACAAAGTGGGAGATGCTAAGTTGGGTATTCTCGTCATAGCTTAAACGGTAGAGCTCTTGGAGCTCTATTCCAAGGGTCCGAAGTTCGATTTTCCGGTGTTGGTTCAACGCTTTGTTAGCATTGTGATAAATGATGTATTAAATATTCAATAATTTCGAGGGTAATTTCACTGTTAAAAATTGCTTGAAAAATTAATTTATTAAAAGTTACATTTGTTATTGCTTTGTAATACAGATTCCACATTGGAAAAAAAAAATATTTAAACGAAACTATTTTTTTTCTACAATCTGACAGTATTTTCATTGTCTGCAAGTCATATTCGTGTTGTCAAAGTAAACTTCTTACTTAATTTTATAACTTAGAATAACAAAAATTGTAATTAATTTCATTTGTTTTTTTTATTTTATTTATTTATTTATTCATTTTCAATTTTTAGATTTTGTAGTCGAACCTCGATTTAACGAATTGATTGGGACGAACAAATCTGTTCGTTAAATCAAAGCAATTCGTTAAATCGAATATCAATTTTTGGAAGAGTATGGTATAAAAATATCAATGCAAAATACCCATAGATATACAGATCAAAAAAAAAAAAAAAAGAATGATTATTATTTACTAAGAGCTTAAAAATTATATGTTAGGATATCAACGTTTAAATTATCTAAATTCTTTAATATTATTTGCTTTTAAAACTTAATACATAATACATGTATACTTATTGGCGATTTGGAAAGAAATTCTCGATGGTGCTTTGTTTTCGGTTCATTGTTTTGACTTTCCAAAGTTCTTTGTTGATATTTTCCGTAAGAACAACATCACCAATCTCATGAGACAAAAATAATAGTTTAAAGTGTTCAAGCTGCAAATTAATTCTTGGAATGTCATATTTTTTATTTGATTTTCCATTTCTTCGTCATCTTGACTGCTTTCAGAATCTTCATTCTCTTTCTGTTCACTATCGCAGGTACTTAGCTCTACATCTTTGCATACATCTTTGCCATGTTTCTAGTTGAAAAGGGGAAAAGACTGTCTTTTGAATCCACCAGAAATGAGAAAAAAAATGTAACACTTTGATTAGGATATGAAAGATTCAAAATTTTATGTGCAAAAGAATAAAAGTTTTAGTTTTATCTGCAATTTTTTTTTCAGCGATTGTTGTTCGTTAAATCAAAGCTAAAAATTCGTTAAATCAGAGCATTTTAACATCCTTTTCGTCGGGACACAAAAAATATTCGTTAAATCGGAGAATTCGTTAAATCAAAGTACGTTAAATCGAGGCTCGACTTTATTTCACTTCTTTCTGAAAAAAATGAAATGATAGAATACTGAAAATATATAATGTAAAAATCACCTGTAAAAGATCATTTTTCATTGTTCTAATAGTATGAAATGTATTTCCCGTATGAAAGCATATTTTGAAAATACAATAAATAAAAAGATATTGATACACAACTAATGATTTTTTTTGTTTGTTTGTTTGTTTTGTTTTGTTTAGAAAAATTGTTGAAACTTGCCATTTAAATTAAAGGTCTTCTAAATAATCCTTTTCATAAGATTTAAAACGTCAATGCTAATACACTATATGACTTGCAAATAAATCTTGAACATATTTAATATAGAGATATCGTATTCAAAAGGTCAAGTTTTGGATGCATTTCACAGTCTTTCCTTGCAGTCTGATAAATTATCTAACTGCACAGATTTCAGGAAAACAAGAATGACGCCTCGCAAAGACATCCATCTCTTGCTTCAGAACTGCTGCCATTCTATTTAAATGGAGCGCGTAATTTAATTTAAATTATTATTATTATTATTATTATTATTATTATTATTATTATTATTATTATTATTATTATTATTATTATTATATAATATTTTGATAGTATATTTCACTTTTTTCTGAAAAAAAAATCGACATTACAGATATTAAAAGTATATAATGTAAAAATTCCTTTAAAAGATAATTTTTCTTTGTTCTAATAATGTACCGTAGGAAAGCATATTTTGGGAAAATAGTAAATAAAAAAAAATATTGGTACACAAACTAATGAAAATTTTTTGTGGAAAAATTGGTAAAACTTGCCATTAAAATTGAATATCTTTTATATAATCACACACACACATTTTCATAAAATTTAAAAAGTCAATGCTAATACGTTATATGACTTTCAAATAAATCTTGAACATGTTTAATATATGGATATCGTTTTCAAAAGGTCGAGTTTTCGATGCATTTCACAGTCTTTCCTTGCAGTCTGATAAATTATCTCACTGCACAGATTTCAGGAAAACAAGAATAAACGCATCGCAAAGATATCCATCTCTTGCTCCAGCGCTGCTAGCTGCCGCTCCATTTAAACTGCAGCACAAGCCCGTACATCACTTCCCATACAGTTTGATCTCTTATTTTCCCAATGCATGATATTTAAACGCGCAATTTAGCGAGCTAATTCCCAACCCGGAAGCGCACGTAGCATTGGACTCCCAGACGGCTATCGACTCCATTTCTCAAAGCAAACATCCCCTCCCATCCATAACGTCGCAAACTCTGGATTTTAAGAGTTAAAACCGCTAATGGCACCTTTGCTTTACGACCCCGGAGCCCGAAATGGCACCATCGATAATTTTCGCTCCTACCATTACGCCAGGCCAAGAATCCCTGTTCAGAGGATTACTAACGCTCATAATCCACAGCTTCTAATCACCTCGAAAGTCATCTTTTCCAATGGTAAAAGGAAAAGAGGAATGGAGGCAGCAGCTAAAGTCGTAATCAACGATATGGCTCTGGAGTTGTTAATGGCCCGATGCTTGCCCCACAGCGGTAATCCTTTACTGAAGATATCATAGATCTGTTCTTCTTCTTTTGAGTGGTATAAATGTCATTATGTGCGTGAACGGAGATAAATATTTAACCAGTAACATTTTACACTATTTTCTTTCAAAGGTCTCCGGAGAATGATATCGTAAATCAAGGGATTTCGATTATTATCGCTTATCTGCCATACCACCATAACAAATAGTCAACATTTTATAGTTGGATGTTACACTGGGCTTATTTTGTATAAATATTATTGCATGATCAACATCAACAGGGATTATTTTCCCATAACACAAATACCTATAAAATAAATATACAGAGAGAGATAAATTAACAATTTTCCATGTTATGACCATATAGATCAAATTTCCTTCAAACTTCCATTGATGATAATATCATAAATAGCATTATTTTAAATCCTATTTAAATTCAAAATCCCAATAAATCCAAAATGTTTTATTATACTTTTATGGTTTGTTAAAAATCGCCTTAAAAATTGTGTTTATAATTGAAATATAAAAGATAATTTAAATGAGAAGTATAAAATATTTATTAATTTAAGATTAAGGAAATGTGCAGTAAAATGGGAAAATGCTTGGTAAATGAGGCAAATCCATTTTCGCGTAAATTTGTTCTTATGATTCAGTCCATTTTGGATTTAAATAAAAGACAAAAATTAGAGCAAACTTTGTTGCCAATAATGTAACAAATACTTTAAACTGAAAATTAACAATAATTTTTGAAACTTCAATTTTTTTTCACTCGTTCGCTCGATAAAAAATGGTTGTAATCATGAAAAATTTTACAAAATAAATAATACAAATTACCTATAAATTGGGTGTCAGAATTTTTTATGTTTTTCTTGCAGAACATAATTCACAAATTTTTTTATAGTAACAATTCCTCGAAAGTGTAGTTATTAATAATCGAAGTGTGGAAAATGATCAAACGGTTTATTTCTATTCGAAAATTCTGTATTGCAATAAGATAATCTGAAAACATCTCAGAAATTTACTTATTTTAATGTCAATTTATAAAAAAATTTGTTTCTTTAGTTAAATGATTTGAAAGACAAAGCAAAGGTGAATTGTTATTTACATTACTTACTGTTAAATACACACTTTTATTCATTAGTTTCTCCTGTCCCTACATGTATTTTCATTATACTTTGTTTGAACAAAATGTTTTATGTCTGGAACTACATAATTTCTAAGTGTGTTCTATTACCAAACGTGGTATATGAAGATTCATAGGAATAAAGTAAAAATATATATTTGGAGTAACAATGATAAATCATTATATTCCTAAAATTTTTATACTTGAATGCATGGCATTCCCTTAAAAATGTAAAGATTCGATGAATATTTTTATTATTACGAATTATTTTGAAATTGGAATTTTTATAAACAGTCACTTGTTTTGAGTTTTTCTTTATTGGAATGTGATTCCTATAATGAAAAACCATATATAGTAATGGAACTGTATATTTAGAGTGAAAATCTATATATTTAGAATGAAACAGTGCTAAACAGACGAAGAAGAAAAGGGAAAACAATCAATAAAGACAAAAAAGCGCAATATTTTTTTTTTTTTTTTTTTTTTTTTTTTTTTTTTTTTTTTTGTGTGTGTGTGTGTGTGTGTGTGTGTTTCACAAATTTTCCATGGAATTAACTTCAAACACCATAAAATTGTGCATGCGTCATATGATGAAAGCACGTACCATGGTAAAAGGAATCTGTTAAACCTGATGTCTAATGGAAGTTTTCAAATCAGATGCAGTTTGCTGAATAAATACATATACTTTGGGTTTCAGGTATTCCCACAGCCAGAAACTATTACAGTGAGATCGGGTGACCTTGGTGGCAACAAAAATGGGAAATGATGAGAGCCTGATGAGAATCTGTCACCAAACTGTCCAGTTAAGAAAAGTTTGACAGAAGGCTTGGCAGTGGTGTAGTCGTAAAATAACAGGGGATATAACTGGCGATGCTCTAAGCAAAGGATATACGCTCAAGAATATGCATGAAATGTTATGCCCTAGAGCACATATATTATTTTTTCTTGAGAAACAGAGAGTATACGGTGTTTCTTTAAAAAGTCCAGAAGGCCTATACCCCCGTATACCCTCCACTACATCTCTGGGATGAGGAGAGCGCCATCTTGCCTTCCACAGGACATCAAATGGAGAATTTTGAAGTTGAAAATCGAGAATTACATAAATCATCAACATTTCTGGATAGCGAGAACTGATTATCGTACACGATTAGAGTTGTAGGTCTGTTGCAGTAACCTCCTTAAAACAGCATGATCCGGGGATGAAGGTGTTTGTAATACCGCACCGAAAATCATTTTTCTCTTAGTCTAACGGAATTGCAATCACATCATTAGGGTTTATTGTAAGCCCAGTGCATATAGTTCTTCCAATCAACGTTACCAATCAACGAGAAATGGGCCTCTGCGTTCGCAAAATGCGTAAAGGTCGGGTGTCTTTTTTATCATACCGGATGAGGAATTCATTCGCAAAATTTAGCCGTCGATGCTCTCTTGCAACATTTGAATGCGCTGGAACAAACAGAGAAACATGTGGAGAACAGAGCGCAGAATCTTGCGGACCGCAGAATTTGACAACTGCAGAACGCATGAAACGGCGCTTGCACTTGAGAGAGGAGCTTCGTTTATCGCCTTATGGCTTTCTGAACAACCACGACAGTTAACGGAAGGTCATCCACACCAAGCTCGATCGAATTTCAAACTAGTTTCTTCAAATGTCCCTTCCATCTTTAACAGTACACTGGCCTTGACGTAGCCAATGGTTTCTGCGATAGGCACACAATGCCTCTGTACTTTTTTATCCGTTCAGGTAAAATTATTTCAATCTTCGCATTCGTTCAAGCTTTGCATTCTTCTCGCGTTCTTTCACTGAAAGTGGTATATTGTTAGTTCAAGAAAGTAAGGTACACGGCACGCTGGCACGCATTCCTCAGTACCTTTTCTTTCATTTTGTGCGACGAAATCAGTCACGCCGAACCTGGAAATCTGCATACTTTAGTCTCTTCTAGTTTTTAGGAAGATTCAGTGGGCTGAGACACTGCTATCTTCATAAAGGCTATGGCACTGAAGGTAGTGACGTCAAAATCAAAATGCATTGCTGTTATAGAGTTGTCTTGCACACAACTATTATTATTTTAGAGAAAATGTTCTTTAGGTTAGCCTCTCTCTTTCCCCCTCGTTGCATCGATTTCAGAAAAGCCGTCGGGATCCCAGCCGAAGACACGGTGTGAAAGGTAACGTCATTAGAAAAAAAAATCATGCTCTTTATTGAGAACCATAGTTGTTTCCTCGTTTCTTTTGAGTCTGCTTAAATATGGCAATTTTTGTACGATATTATTCCTCGAACTCTTTTTATGTTTTTTTTTTTTTTTTTTTTTTTTTTTTTTTCACTATGAACGTTTATCACATTCATATAAAACAAAGTAGGTGTTGTCATTTTAAATTTTCGGAGTTTTGTCTCGTCACTGGTAGAGTTTAAATGTGTTTTTAATTTGATTCTTGAGCGTATATTTCACAATATTTTAAACCGAAATTTCATTCTACTTCTGCAAACTGTATCATAGAAAGTGGCTCATATATTGGGATAAATTTTTATAATAACCCTCTTAGTATGAATGATATTAGCTGAGTTGAAGCATAGAGATAATGTATACTTTATTTTGTACATTTTTGTCAGCGTAATTTCTTCTTCGAAAATAAAACAATTTAAAAATTATTTGTATATTGAGAAAATGGCAAGCTTGTTTGAATCTTTTAATAAAAAAAATATTTTGTATTTTTAATTTTTTATTTAATTTTCTAGAGTTTCATTGTTTATTTCAAATGTACTGTTTTTAAAAACGATATATTCTTGATTTTTTCTTTTTCTTTTTAACACAAACACGCAGTAATTTTAATTAATGTTTATGAACTGCAGTCAAGTATATTGCAAAAGAGAGAAAAAGAACTTTTCAAAATGAGAATTATATTATGAATATCTATAGATTGATCACAATACAGTTTTTTTTTTTTTTTTTTTTTTTTTTTTTTTTTTTTTGAAAATTACTTAAACATTTCTTCTCATCAAACAAAAACAAATTCATGTATTAAAGCGATTATGAATTAGAAATAATAATAATAAGATTTACAGATTTTTTAGCATTCTGCACAACTTCAACTTTCATCAACATATTTCAGTTATACATATTTCAGTTATGCATATTGGTATTATTATTTTATTTTATTAACAATTCGAAAGCATTGTTATTACAAAAAAATTTATTCTCATTAATGTAAATAAGGTGATATGGAGATTGTAGTAAATAACTGTTTAATAGTTCTAAGTTGATTCTAAGATGTAGTTATAATATTTACAGCTTAAAATTAATGGGATTTGGGACAATTACCGAACATTAGCCGACTAATTTGGCTATCAACTTTGTAGAGCTAGACAGGGATATTTTTCCCGTATCAAAGCTAAAAAAGATTCTCTCCTCATCTCAAAATATTCTCAAACCAGCTTGGATAAAAGTTATATTCAGCAAACACGTCTGTATGGGTTGGGTCTCTACGTCATTCGTATTCTGTGGGAAACTGCTGACAAATGCTTGTTACTATGCCTGATCGTTTTGAGAACCCAAAACCAAATTCATATTAATACTGTTCGAATTATCTTGATGGCTTGAATGAAAAAATAACCGAAAGCACAATAGGATGTTCGTCCATGATTTCATTTGTAGGCATAAACTTACAAAACTGTTTGGTTCTTTTTTTTTTAACCGAAATTGAATATTTGGCGAAATATATTTTGAGTTAGAAACAAAAATGAAACAAAATTTGAGGCCAGTTACTAATTATAATGCATTCTAAACTTATAGAGGGAAGAAACATTTTAAACATTCTTTTTAAAACAAACTTTTCAGGCTATTTGAGACTAATATAAAAAAGAAAACTCATCATACTTAATTTATTATCCATTCTTATAGTTACAATTACAGACATGATTGCACCATTATGTTCTTTTTCAGATTATTGTTTGGTAAACTCTACTAAAGTTGTTTTCACAGTTAACCCTTTGCGGCGCAGGGCAAATTCATTGCTTAAGTATTGAAAATAATGACTGACACCGGAATTTGAAAACAACTTTATTTGTAAATAAGAAAACGCTATGTTTCACGCATTCAATAAACAGTAATTTTCTTGAACAAAATTCCGGTGCCAATGTGGCGTTTGGGAGTTAAAATTAAGTGGTATATCTATGAAACCACTGCGCCGCAAGGGGTTAAATTTTTTTTTATTTGCTTCAAAATATAAATGATTACAACTAACGTTGGTCAGTATTAAAACGTTATTGACATGTGTAGGGAACGCAGCGTCCCTAAAATTTTCACACTTTCCTATCGCAATTTTAAAACGAAAATATTTAATGTACACTGTAAAAAAAAAAAAAATCTGTGAAGGTACTAAACATTTTCTAGGAAAATGGGATTCCAAGAACTTTTCATGTAACGATAACAGGAAAAATTCATGTAATCGATTCTGAAACTTGAATATTTGCTGTTACCGTTACAGGAAAAGTTCTTGGAATCCCAGTTTCCAAGAAAAGGTTTAGCACCTTTGCAGATTTTTTTTTTTACAGTGTAGAATGTCATTGTCGATTTTAAACAAATCTGACATGAAGATTTTTGATTTAAAATACTGGTAGAAAAGTACGAAAATTTTAGGGACGCTGCGATCTCTGCATATACAATCCAAGAAACAAGAAAGATAGTATATTTAATTCTGCAACTGCATTTCGTATCTAGATAATATCAGATACAATTCTTGGCATTTTGTAATAATTTAAAAGAGTATCATTAGTATTGTGTCGTAGCTTGCATCGCAAAACTGCCACTGAAGGACAAAAATATACTTTTAATTGGTTGCAATAATACACTAAATTTAAAACTCTTATGTCAATGGTAGATTGTGTTTTTAAAATTGCTTGATTCAGAGAATATGACTTTATACCAAAACATATAAATAATAAATTTCGATTCATTTAATAGCGAAATGCCTGTTGTTGAATAAAGCAAAAATTTCTGTTTTAAATTTCTGGTATGAATATGGAGTTTGTAAATTAAAAAAAATCCTTAAATTGATATAACTGATGGCAGCATATATGCTACCATGGCAATCGTGTTTAGCTTAAATGTAGATCAAAACTAAATTTAGTAATTCAACAGTTCATTCATATGCAATTTTATACAATGAAAATTGAGAAATATACACTTTTTTGAATATTTCTGCGAAATTACACAGAGTGTACGAGTAATCCGTTATCTGAAGTCACATGTAAAATTACAGAAATTAGAAAAACCGAGATTATGTTAATTAACAGTGAACAACAGGCCTTAATTTATTTAGACACATAACTAAAAATTTTAACACGAATCATAGGAATATTATGTGTTTGGCGATTTAGCTTTCAGATTTCTTGTCTGGTGTCAAAGATCTTTGAATCCATGTTTGTGCATTGTCTGTTATTGCGTTTCAGTTCCGTAGTGGGTTGGAATGTTCCATATTTTCAGTCCTAGTTTACTCCATATCTTTTTTCCCAAGTTGTTCAACATCTTCAGAACGCCCATTCAAATCATGCTCTTTTGCTTTTTGTTGTTAAACTATAATTGCTTCGTTGTCAAATGCTTACGATAGAGCTCTCGTGAGTCGTGACTCCCACTCTCCTCCTTCTCAGCAAAATTAAGGAGACACAGGATCCCCTCTCCCCTTTTTACTGCTTACTTAATACTTGAATGAATCCTTATTAACATACAATAAAGTTAGCAATTAAAAAGCTAATAAGGGATCCTATATAGAAGTCACAAGCGTTTATCAAAGAAATTTTCATTTTCTAAGCCAGATGGTATCAAAAACGGAACTCGTCTAACAGGTGGTAATCAGTAACAAGCAACCGTATCTCGCTCCAATGCACCTTAACTTACGCGAAAATTACTTCTATGTAACTATAGTAGCTACTAACAGGTGGCATAGCAGCATTTACGAAAATCTTTAAACAAATGTAGCAGAAAAGGGGAAAGATAAGATCAATTGAAACGTCTCTGAAGATGTAATCTATGTAAGACGATGGCCTAATTTTAGCCGAGTCTATTATGAAAAAAGAATAATGAAACTTTTAAAATTCTCTTTTCAATGTTTGTTTATATATTTATGACAAAAAATCTTTTGATGTAATCTGTTATATGTCTGTTTCATCTGTGCTATGTCAGTGTTGCCAGTGGGCTACTTTTTTAAAATTCAGATTTCTCGATTGCCACCACTTTTTTGAAACGGTAAATTACCCTTTGTTTTTGCCTTAATTATCATGACATTGAATAAGGCATATTTTATTATTTGTAAAAAGTGGTGCCAATCAAGAATCTGAATTAAGTAGCCCATCTGGCAACTCTGTGCTATGTATTATCCCATGAAAAAAAAAAAAAAAAAAAAAAAAAAAAAATGAGAAATATTATCACAGAAAAAAATATTTAAATTTATATTACAAATCACTATATCAACAAAAGTTTTCATCCTTTTTCTGTTTGAATACATGTTATAGTCAATTTGATTAATCGGATATTATAAATAAGGTACTACTAGGTTATCCCGTCGACCAAAATGCTATCGCCAAATTATAAGATTAAATGCCAATAATGGATGATCGTGAATGTCAGTTCAATGACGTTAAATACGATACACGTGTTTAAAACGTCATTAAGGGATTTTTATTTCGACTTTTTATTTGTATTTTTATTAATATTCTACTAATTATTTGTTTGTTTTTTTATCATTTAAAATGAAAATTTACGTCAATATGTATAATTTGGTTTTTAGTTTGGCGAAATCGGTCCACGGGATAACAGAGTAGTACCATTAATAATAACTAAATGGTATCCAAATAAACCAGTTAATATGATACATTTATGAGAATTTATCAAATTAACCGGTTAATAATAATTACAAATTAAGGCTAATAACTGTGACAAATTTCCACTCGTTTAGCTTGAGATATTTATATCGTATGCCTTTTTTCTAAATATTCATTGCTAAAAGTATGCATTTCTAAAGCTGTATAATTTATTCTTTGAATATTTCAATATTTAAAATTTTTAATTCATTCATTCAGTAATTAAAAAAAATATTTTAAACTGTTTAGTCTTTTGCATCTTATTAATAGAAAACTTCTTTTGATTAAGCATTATTGCTTTTTAACTACATATTACTTTTGTTATTAAAAATTCAAACATTTATAATAATACATATTTTTGTGAAGTATATATTCATTACTAAGCTTAATTAATCCTATTGACAGAATTTCACCGGTAATTATTAAAATTAACCGGTAAATTTGATTAATATGCAACATTTATGAAATTTACCAAAATACGTGTTATTATTAATAATAACCTGTTATCTATATTAAAAAGGCCAAACGTATCTGTGCGTAAAGCATACGTCATTTTGCGAATGGCAACACTTTCAAATTTTAAGTGAAATTTCATTTTTGCAATTTTTGCTACTACAAATTTTTAAACTTCTAAATGTAGCACATTTTTAATTTTTACATCATCGTGTAGAGAAAAAAAATGTACTTTTGAATGAAATTTGTTTGAAAGTTGTACCTTAATTTGTTTTTGAATTATTAATTTTTTTGTAGTTTTTACTACATCTTTTCTAATTGTGGCAACAGGACTACTCCATTAGTATTCAAAGCAAAGAAAAAAAGGGAAAAAATGATTACTGTATCTTTATGGTGCCATTTTCTTATTAAAAGGGAAAAATTTTAAATTTAAATATCTTCTGTTAAAAAAACCCGGTGAATTTTTATATCATTCACAAAATTTGATTTACACATAAAAGAATATCAACAGTTTAACATCTGTTTCAGCTAATAGCATTTAGACTTCAAGTTTTGAATCAAAATGATCAAATTAAAATGCCCTTTTTTTTTTTTTTTTTTTTTTTTTTTTTTTTTTTTTTTTTTTTGAAAACGTGAATACAGATACAAAATGTGTATTTGTAAATTTTGATATAGAAAAATGTTGCCAGGTTTAGATTTCATGGGAAAAAAATTGTATGATTGAATCAAATTTGAATAAATTGTGCTTTTTTCATTTTGGAATGCTTGCATAAGAACTTAAATTGATAACTTTATCATAATAACAGATCTTTATTACTTTTACTGCTTACATGTACGATTAAAGTTTAATTTTAGCAGTTTCTACAACGGACTTTTATAGAAATAGTATTTTGTTAATTTGACGTTAAATATCGTTTGTTTAAGAATTAGAGTTTCCAATATAAAATGCATTTTTTACTATAACTAATTTTGTAGGTTTATTATAAGTCAATGAAACAGTTCCTTCTTAAACATTTTCTGTCTTCAAAATTTGACGGGTTCTACCTTGTTATTAATAATTACCAAATTTATCAAATTAACCGTAACACATTCATCTTCAAAAATTCAGACTTTTAGCGTTTATACTGTTATCTCTGCATAATCAGAATCTAGTTTAATCCCTAGCTCATTGTATGGTGTTATTTAGTCCCCGCGTATTTTTAAGATTTTTTTTTTTTTTTTTTTTTTTTGGGCTAATCTATTAAATTTAACTAAAAATAACAAAGTATATAAGTTATGTACAACTGGTTTATTCGACTAAACGATACGATTCTGTAAAAATACTAATGTTTTTTAAGAAAGTTCATTTTTTTAATATTTTCCAACAAAGTTGTTAATAATAAAGTTAAAAGGTGTTTATTATTCTTTTTTTTTTTTTTTTTTTTTTTGCCTGCTGTTTTATTGCGTGTGTTTGCTTTAACAGACAATCTAACAGATGAAATATAGCCTGATCTTCATGTAATTCATAGATATTTTTGAGTATTACTATGGCATGTTTGATATTAAAATTGAAGTGCACACAGTTAACATAGCATACACAGTTCACTTACAGAGACACGCAAAATAATTTCATAACATTAAGTTCTATGAAGGGAAATCGAGGTAAGAGGTATTGCTGCAATAAGTACGAACTTAGGTTAAGAATCCATAATGTATTTGAACATCGTAATTATAGTAATAACCTAACCAATGTCTCAGGTAAATGTTTCGATTTAGACTGTCCAAATAATGGACATTGTGAATACCGCCAGTTAAAAATATTTGGTGTGCGGCTGATAACTGTTTATAGATCCCCGAGATGCTTAATGATCATCGCCATATGAATGTATAAATAATGTCGTATTTAAAAGCACAGGTCAAGAAAAATTAAGTCAAAATTTAATTATTGCAGGTGACTTCAATGTCAACTTTAGAAACAATACTAGGGAACGAATTTTTGGGATATTTTTAAATTTTTGTTCAAAGTCCATTCATTTAAGAATTTATTAGAACAGAAAACACAATTATTTTCAATGTATTCATCAAAGCCTCATGCAATGTTGCATTATTCATTCATGTTTTAGTCATTATAAACAGATTTATATAATTTTTTTAAAAAGTTATTCATAATAGCAATATTCCATACTATTTAGGATTTCAGTGATATCAACATACATGAGAACCTTCACCCCTAAGAAAAAGTGACTATTCATTTCTACCAGGAGTGATAAAACGAACTCCTTACGCAAAAGTGAATAGTCACTCCTCAGAAAGAGTGATTATTGTCCCCTGTTTATTTATGACCCCTGTTTAGAGTGAATATTCACTCTTTCAGAGAGTCAACGATTCCACTTTTGCTCAGAGTAAATAGTCACTCTAAAGAGTTTGGGCATATTTTGAGTGTGCAATAGAGTGAGTATTCACTCCTCCTGAGTGAATAATCACTCCTTTTAATTTAGAATGTAATACACGGGATTTCATACCTTCAGATCATTCAGACATTTGGTTGTCATTTATTTTTTGGACTGTGATAATGAATTTTGAAGCATTAACATGTATGAGATAGAAGAAAGTTTTGAGATTGCCACATAAAACTAGTTTCATCATGCCCTCATACTGGTAACAAGACTGGTGCACTTTCTTGAAGAAAGAAGAATGCAGTTAAAAAAACATATTGCAAATCATTATTGTTTGGTGCTCCTCCTGTTATTTTCCTCCTGTAAAGAAGAGTTTTATTGATGAAGATAACATTATTTTCAAAGATAAAATGCTCATCGTCACTCATAAAACTTAAATATATATTTCTCATAAAACATCATTACAATTTCTTCATAATGACGTAATTTTGCTGTTTGCACAGACTTGCCATGTTGCATTTATTGAGACCGAGTGATTCAGAAAATAAACCAATTGGTGCTTTTGTTCTACACTGTTTTACATGTGTAATTCAAAATAGAGGTTACAGGTATAGATCACTGAAGATAGAAAGCGTGCTTCCAATTAAAAAAAGTACAGAAGTCAAACAAAAATTTTATATGTGGCATTATTATTGTAAGGAACTATATACAAAATGAAACATTAAAAAATGATACTTATTTTTTAAACGGTCTCTGGATTCTATCAGTTTTATTTGAAAGCAATTTTCCCATGATATATAAATAAGATGATTTTTTAGTGCTGGAAAGCTCAGAACTCTGTGAATCTTAATTGTAGAAGAATAGAATTTTTACTGTTAAAGTATTTTTACCGTATGAGTAAATATGTTTCATATTTTAATCCGTATGCTTTTTCTCGAATAAATTATAACATATAAAAGTTGTGCTTTAATTTTATACGTTATTTAATTGGAAGTATCATCATTCTGCTAAATGCTGTTTGAAAGATAATTACCTAACCTCCATTTTGAATCACCCCATTCCAAATAAATACTTGGTATATTTTCAAATTTTTCGGTTTATTCGAGGTCAGCTAAAAAAAAATAATAAATAAATAAAAGATGGAATTTCTCAACTTTTTTTTTTCCTTTTTAAATCTCTATTCGACTTTTTTGAAGAAATATAATCTTGAAAACTAAGAAATATCTGAAATACAAATTACATACAGTAATCACTTAACAATCGCGAATTTAACATTCGCGAGGTTTGATTATTCGCAAAATAAAAAATGCTGAATATTTCATCATTCGCGAAGACTGAACTTGGTTATTCGCGAATTTTGTTCTGTAAAGAATATTTTTTTTAATAAAGTAAACACACTTTGTTTTGCCAATTCTTTGAACTACGTGACAATGGATACTTATGTACTATATAGTCTAAATTACGAGAACTTTAGCCCTTGTTTTAAGGGGAAATATAGATCAGTAATTTCCTTTATTTTTATGTAGATTGTTTTTCAATTTTCTAAATTTTTTAAAAATTCCATATTTATTGCAGATGAAATATATTCTGCAAAAATTGATGGGGAGATTTTAAATCATTAACATAATTTGTTAAAAAAGCAATAGAATGTGATTCTTCACAGGTCAGGAGTCTTAAATTTAAAATAGAAATCAAGACCACAACTTCTATTTACATCTAAATTCATAAACATATGATTTATTCTGTCAAACAATCGCCCATCACTAATTTTTTTCCACCATGCATTAGGAAATAAATTTGTACAATAGGTTTATAACTATTCAAATGTATTTATAGTATTCAGTAGTTCAGCATTTATAGTTCAGTATTATGCTTAACAAATACATTTTTTAAATTTCAAATGCTCTTTATTTACAATAATAAAAAAATAGAACCCAATCCCCTTATATGTTCGGGAAGATAGTTTCAACATTCGCGATTTTGACTTTTGCGAATATTTTTGGAATCTAAACTTCGCGAATGTTTAGGGATTACTGAAACTTAAAAACTAATAGCCAAAGTTTTTATTGAGAAACACCGAAAAAACTGGCGATAAATATGTATCAATAAATATAAAAACTTTGTTAAATCACCATAAAAGAAAAATTATACAGGACGCGTTTCGAGCTGCAAAATTACCGCTCGTCTTCAGCAGGTCCAAACACGTGTCACAACGGACAGAGTGGAAATGACCGCTAATGCAAAATTACCGCTGAAGACGAGCGGTAATTTTGCAGCTCGAAACGCGTCCTGTATAATTTTTCTTTTATGATGATTTAACAAAGTTTTTATATTTATTGAGCCAAAGTTTTTATTATTATTATTAAAAAAAGAAGGTCTATTAAAAATAAAATCCCAAAATATTACTATCTTTCGAAAAACTAACTATAGATATAGTTTAAATCGATATATCTGATGTCATATTAAAAAGATCCTCCACCTGTATCAGAACACAGTAACAGGTATTCTATTTCATAATTTCGGAGTAACAGCATCTGACAATTTCATGAATTTACGAAAAAAATTAAAAATAAAAATGTGTCATAAAGTAGTCAATTCGGATTTAGAAATAGCTTTTATTAATATTAATTGAATAATTTACTCTAAATATTTGAATAAACAGCTATTTTTAAATAATATCCATTTTTGGCACAAATAAATAATAATATAGTATTTGTTATAACTAAACTTTTGTTTTATTAGTTGTGACAAAACACTAAGCTATGTTTACATTATGGTTATTTCATGATTTGTTTAGTAATTATTATACTTTGGTTTTTGAATATCGGAGCACAAACTTTTCACAACGAAAATCTTCAGTCAGATTATGTGAAAAATGTAAAGAAATGCTCTAAAACGAGTAATTTTTGAAACACACCAAAGTATGATGTTACATCATAACCACGAAAATAAAACATTTTTTTGACCTCATAAAATTGAAAAAAAAAAAAAAAAAAAAAAAAAAAAAACAAGATTTTTTAAAATAAACAAATATTATAAAGTAAAAATTGGAGTTCAAAGTCTTGTAAAAAGACAACGATTTAAAAACACATGGACCGTAGGCAGTTATGTAAGAGAGTATCTAAAGTATCTAAAGGTAAAAGAAAAGTCCGCTTTTAGCTTGCTTGTAAAAATTGGTAGTTGAAACTGTGATAATTTTACCGTCTATCTTCGCGCAGTAATGATGTATTCCTTTCGTGCGATATGATATTTTCTTTTGATTAATGCAATTTTAATGCATTAGTAACTCATTGTAAAAAATTTGACCCTTTTGCTTCATCGCCACTCCCCCGCTTTTATCGAATATCTCTTTTTCGACCCAAAAGAATGCTCCATAATTGGGTGAAGTAATCGTTTTCTATAAGAGCGGTGGAGTGACGATGCAGTAAAAGGGTCGAATGTTTTACAGTGACCGCTAGAGAGTGTGTGATGTCGTTCTTTATAGACCGGGAGGTGGCAGCACTGATAATCACCTTATCGAGTTCACGGATAAAAATCTAGAATTAGTTAAATATAGATTTCTAAATTTAAACGCCATCGGTCTGCCAATTCATATCTTTGTAGACACTTAAAAACCCGATTTTAACGGTTGACTCGTAGGTTTGCTGTTATGCTTTGCTGCACCCAAAAGTATGAAAAATCGGAGGATTGGGAGCAGGAAAACATAATTTTAAACCTGTGAGTTGACCGTTATAATCGGGATTTTAGCTGTTTTCCACCAAGGCACATCGATTGCATTTTAATATGCGAATTGACATTTAACTAATCATAAATTTTCATCCGTGAACTTGATGAGGTGATAACCTGTACTGCCACCTCCCAGGTTATTACACTTTACATTTTATTTCCATCATGTTTCTCGAAAACTACGCGTGAGATAGGTTCTTTGTAGAGCTTTTAAATATTCAAAGCGTTCGGCACAGTTTGTGTTGTGATATCCGAACGTTTTTTATAATTAAAAATTTAAGAAAAAATATCATTAAAATATAATTCTTTGTTTCTAGGATGTAGTTAGAGTGACTGATAGACTAACGCTTAGTATATTTCTTTTAAGTTTGGACGCCACTATTTCTGAATAGCAAATTTTTGGATATAAAAATTTTAAAATTCTGTAATTAAATAGGATCAAAATGAATGTTTGAAATTAGTGGCATTCAAATACGAATATTTATAACATCCTATAAGGCAGGGTTCCAAAAATCTAGGCGCCAGCAGACAGTTTCTCACCACTAGATATATTCATTTATTTTCTATTTTTTCCTTCTAATATTTCGTGTAGAATTCTTGTTAGAGTGCTGTTAAATTTTCAGCGAGGAAAACTTTTAAATTTTAGTATTGAGAAAATACTTGCTGGCACCTAGATTTTTGAACACGTGCTGGTACCTATACACGCCGCGCTTCTTGCAAAATCTCTTTTTTGTGAATTTTTGTAATTTGTGCTGGATACTCATAAACAACAAGAAGAGTCAGACAAAAACATATGGTTTACAGGCAACAATCTGTTTATTAATCATACAGAAATGTACAGACATTTTTCTTCTATACAGTTTTACAACAACAGCAATATTCAATATGATGCACGAATGCATGAAATTATATACACATTGGTTGAAAACATTTATACATCGTCTCAAACAACTCTCCAAAACAACAGAATTCAAAAATTTGCTTTTTTCTAAATTCTGGAAATATGACTTTTTACAAATATGGCACATAAAATTCAATCCGAAATGCTACGCATATAGAAAAATAGTAGATATTTCTATAATTTTGAAAACAATTTATGACTAGATTTTAAGTGAAATACATTTTATAAATGTATCAGCAGATCTCTTGAATCTCAGTAAGTTATTTTTATAAAAATTTTCTTAAGACTTAAGTTCCAAAAAAAATCCCAATAAAAATATATTATACTTTATTGCACTTATAATTACTATTATTAAGGGAACACTTCACCATTCTCCCCTGTTAATTAAACTGTGGTTGAATATAATTAGGTGATTACTAACATAATTATCAAAATACGGTTTTTGCCACCAGAAATGTAGATGTTATACTCCAATTTAGTGAGTTGTTAAAAATTACTCCCTGAAACTTGTTCATTCGCCATAACAAGGCCGGAAGTAATGGCCATTCATTTTAGAAGCACCTGAAAGGCAGCCATAGCTACTGGAGTTGATTTCGTAATTTAGAACCTTGATCAGGAGAGATTTTCATGCGCAGAGATGGTAGTGGAGGGTATACGGGGGAGTATACCGTATACCATCTGAATTTTTGTAAATGAGCACTGTATACCTTCTGTTTTTCACGAAAGCTTATAGTATACACACTCTAGGGTATACCCTCTGTCATTTTTACAAATACACCCCCGATTCACGTGACTATGCACCTCCAAAAATATAATTCAGAGGGAAGTTGAAAGACTTTGCATTGAACAGCGGATTTTACATACACTACGCGCCATTAGCGTTTATAGCGAATTTGTATCCCGCGAGCTTTGAACCGAGACCTTTCTATTAGTAGCTCGATGCTCTGCCAATTAGGCCTCTGCTGCTCTCCCGTTAAACTTTAAAGAGATAAAATGTGGAAATTTTTTCAAAGTAGAAATTACAAAGTTTACAAGCTACTCAAAATTAAACAGGATTTTTTTTTTTTTTTTTTTTTTAATATCATTCTACGTCGGCACCAGATGTCTACTTTCTGACGGTGAAAGTCTATTTTAGATAATTACATTAGCTAAAAGGTAATTGCTTAATTAAATTTTCATATACGTTAAGGCTTGTTATCAGTTAGAATGCAAAATTCCTCTCTATAATGCTACACTTATTGCGCTTGAAATGCATCCGTATTTTTCAAATTTCTTCTCGGAAGATTTCACCTTCTATTTTCTTCATTTGTTTTTATTATCTTTTATTTGCTCTTCTTAAAGATTGATTCTTTCTTTTTACTGTTCTGAAATATTTCTAAAGTATCTATTAAATTTTATATTTTAAGTGTTAAAATCTACTGAAGGAGGCGAGTTTTAAATAAGATTTTAGCACTTTAAATAAAACTAACGATGAATTTAAAAAATATGTTGTTTAATAAATAAGAACGAAATACTGTACAAAAAAAAAAAAAAAAAAAAAAAAAAATTATTATTATTCATTAGTTTTAGGGGAAATAAAAAAATAGTGGTTGTATGAGGTGTTATGGCGCAATGTCCCTCTTGGGACATACTACGCCAATAGAAAATAATGAAATAAAGAATGCATTCCAAGCTTACGGGTTTAACATTAGAGAAGGGAATTTTCAGCCTGACTGATCAGGAGCCTTAATGTGGAATCCCGCGATCAGTGAGAAGAAAACTTGAATTGGCGAAGCCTTCCCTTAAAACAGGTGTTCAAAAGAAATTAAAAATCAAAATACAAATAATAAAATAGAATATAATTACATCTTCGATCCAGTGATTAACAATTATTATGATATTTAATTAATTTTTCATTAAAGTGCAAAAAATGATATTTTAATTTTTTTTTTTTTTCTTGAGAACCAAACATTTTTCAGTTAAAATTACTGTAATATAAATGAAACCTTGTAAAAATATGTATTATGAGCAGGTCGTCATCTGTGTATAACAACTCAAAAAAAGAAAACATAAATAAAATAAAATGCAATATAATAACAATAACAATAAAATATCATGCAGCAAAAAGGGAGAAAGAAAATTTATCAAACGTATTATTAAAAAAAATACCTCTTTTATTTAGTGTAAATACAACTAGTTGGCGCTTTTATACAATCATAGAATGAGTATGTAGTTTCCCTTAAGACATTTTTATTTTATGAAAACTTGAAAGAAATTGAAGACAAATATTAGAAATAAATATTAATTTAATATCATAACAAATATTAGAATGTTTTTAGTGAGAATTAATTTTCTGCCTCCTTTAAACATTAAAATTTGTTCATCAATTCAGTTTCACGAAGAGAGGAGTAAATTAAAAATTTAATACGATTCTAAGAACCTTCATTATTTCACAAAAAACTGTAATTAAACACTTTAATTAATTTTACTTCGTACAAAATAATTTCGTGAATCGTTCCGCTAATTGTGTGGAAATGAGTGTAATAATTATAAAATGAACAACTGTATGCAGTTTAAAATGTGAGTAATTACACTTAATTGTGTTTTAGAGGATTTAAGAGTAATTTGTTACATGTGTCCTTAGTTTCCTTTTTTTTCTATATTTGTTTCCTAATTTATATAAGTGCATTCGGTTTTCCAAGAGAGAAGATGTAGATGTGTTTTTATTGTGTACAATATAATATTTATCAAGTTTAAAAAATATTCTTTAATTGTGAAATTAATTGTTTTTATTGTTTAATGTATGCTTCAAATGGTTGCTTTCAATTACAGCGCGCATTGAAATTACAAAACGCTAGTTGATAATGATTACGAGTGGGTGATTAAGATTAATTTATTTTGTAGCATTTGTATTTTAATTAGTGCAACAGAATGGTTTTTTTTCAGACTGTTTTCTAGCAATATTTGATACCTCAAAATAGAGTTTAATTAAGAATTTTGTCTTACGTAAAACATGATGAAGTAATTACTCCGCAATAATAAAAACGATAAGGATTTTTAATTTTGAACAGCTTTCCTATTTTTTAATGAATAATTTGCTAAAAGTTTATCAAAGTTTTATTTGTTTAATTAAAAGAAATGACTAACTAACCTTAATGTTTAAGTTTTGCATGAAAACGAAATTGCATTTAATTAAAAATAAGGATTACAAATTGAAAAATATAAAATGTCATTCTAAATGTAATATAAAAATATTTTTTGTCCACTTTATTGAAACAATTACTTTTGTTTTAAATTAATATTTCTAAAAGATGTTTTGAAGAAGTCCACTTAAAAATATATTTAATTAAATTTTCAGTTACATACGAGTTAGTTAAATATTTTAATACTTTTTAATCTGAATGTTGCCAGAATAAATGTAAACATTTGAATTAATTTACTTTATTATATAAAATTTAACTTTAATAGATTTAACTTTAATTTTTTAAAATAATGAGTGCAAGAAAATTAAAGGCCTGTTTTTCCTAGAAATAATATTTAAGTTTTATGTGATCAATAGATTATCGATCGAGTACTAGAAGCCAATTTTGTATTGTCAAATTTATCGGGTCTGTCCCAAAAACTGATTCTGATTTACAAGTAATCGAGTTTTATTTTATTTTAGCTCAGCCGATAAATTTTTAATTTGTTTTCTTTTTATATGGTTATTAATGATAATTAAAAAGTGTCAGAACTACAAAATGAGAGGTTTCAAGCTTTATTTTCTTTAAAATGTTATTTAATTGTGAAAACTTTGTTGTGTATCTTCTGAACTTTTTCTGTTTTTTCTTTAATGTAAGTTTGCTCTTTTCTTGTTTTTAACCCTTTACCCAGTTTAAATAATAACATAATTACAACTATCAATATCATAATTCCAATATAAACAAAATCTTTTTTTAAGATTAATGATACTTTTAGAATACATGGTTCGTACGGATCCTGGAATTTTATGAGTAAGAAATTATTTGATACCAGCATTTTTCTACAGAAAATCTCTTCTTAAATAATGTGAAATTTTGCGCGTTTGAAGTAGATTTAATTTTTTTATAACAATTTCTGGTATTTCACCTTGAAAATAACGGTACCCGTACGAACTATGGAATAATAATGAATATTATTATTACAATATTTCTTTGCAGTAATCTGTTTGGTTTATTTTTTTATTACCTAAATATACATAATGAAAATATATTTTAATTTAAAATTTAAACAGCCGTTTTTTTTAATGCAAAAATTTTTAATTAGAATCTATGCCTGCTTCCGTAGCATTACATTCAGAAAACCGGTGATTTCCACATAACAACTTTTGATTTAAATACATCTTAGATATTAATTTGCATAAAACAAAAAAAATATCAAAATCAACTTGAACAGTAGTGCATTTTGTGGATCCAAAGTATTATATAAAGGATAAATTTTGAGCAGTCCACGAACTACAACTGCTCAGAAAGATTTCCTATACTTAAGGGCTATTTGGTATACACTAATAAATACATGATTTAATATTTGCTTGCCAGAAAATGTACAAATATAGTCTTTATCAAATGATTATATAAATACATAAAAAAAGGTTGTATTTATCACTTTGTCCTTCTTGTATTTATAAAAAAACAAAATAATAATAATGAAAAAATCTATTGTTTTCTCTCTATTTTCTTCAGAAAATTTGCAGATTATATCAATTAGACCGGGAGACGGCAGCACAGACAATCAGCCCATCGTGTTCACGGATGAAAATCTAGGATTAGTTAAATCTCGATTCACACATTAAAACGCAACCGGTCTACCGAGTCATATCTTAGTGGAAACACCTAAAAACCCAATTTTAGTGATTGACTCATAGGTTTGCTATTATGCTTTCCTGCTCCCAATTCTCCATCTTTTTATACTTTTGGGTGCAGAAAAGCACAAATGTAAACCTACGAGTCAACCACTAAAATTGAGTTTTTAGGTGTTTTCCATCAAGATATGACTTGGAAGATAGATTGCGTTTTAATATGCGAATCGAGATTTAAATAATCATGGCTCTTCATCCGAGATGAGATGATTGTCTGTACTGCCGCCTCCCGGTCTACATGTTCTGCAGAAGAAACGTGCTGCCAAATAGCCCTTACGAAGTATACATTCTTAAAATATGTACAATCTCATATAACACTACCTAGATCTCATTTGAAGCGAAGCTAAAAACATTTATAAAACATTTCCACGACTCACGGCAGTTGATGACGACTGTCCATGAGCCTTATTCTTGAGTTGCTACCGGCCATCATACGGCGAATCACCACTACCATAACCACTGGAGCCATCGTCCCGAACGACTGTTTCCGTTATCTGTTGAGCTTGTCGTTTGAGCTGAGCAAGACCGGAACACGTAAATGGTAATGAAGCAAAGAGCGCACGCTCCTCATAGTCGTACTCGCACAAAATTTTGTTGTCGTATAAATAGAAGCGATCACCAACGCAAAACCTGCAATGAAAAAAAGATATTAGAATTAAGGTTCATAATCTATTTACAATTTCGTAAACACGAAGTATTTCAAAAAAATGACCGAAAGGTAAAAGTTTACAGCAATGGAAGACAAAAATTCCTCGATTGGTCGCCTCAGGGGCGTGATTAGTAGTGATAGCTACTGCCAGTCCGAGGTGTCCGGGATCGAATAAAGGATAGGGCGTAGATGGTGTGTTGTCCCTTTGTAGTGTAATAAATATGTAATGGATATGCGAAATAAAAATAGTTCTGAACTGTCATTGTTTTGGTGTGTTTATCGTAAAATGTTCAAAAAGTATTTCAGTGTTATCACTGTTATTCTAAATGTTCTATGTGTCCATCACAAGCAATATGTGGAACACGAAAGTGATAATTAAATCTATTCCAAATTGAGTGGAGGATGAATAACATCGATGGATATCAGTGTTGCTGATATTCTGTATTTCGTATCCACAAAGTTCCAGTGTCATTTCTGTAAAACTCAAGTCCACAATCCATAAAGCGACATACCTTTCACTTTGCCTTCTGGCTTTGGTTTTGGTTTGACATTTCTTAGAAGCCTATAGCAGCTATGGCATTCGCCACGAATGATCTATTACACACAGAGATATTGACAATTCAGAACTACTTTTATTTCACATATCCATTACATATCTATAACACTACAAAGGGACAACACACCATCCATGCCTTACCCTGGTTTGATTCGAACCCGAACATCTCTGCTACTGATCATGAGAGTTTTAGAGAATTCATACTAGAACTTTATGATTTAATATAATAAGCTATAAGAGCTAGTATATACTTGATTAAGGAGCTGATTGAAGTTATTTACAAGATCAATATACTATTCCGTTTAGATTCGAATTGACTCAATATTTCGGACGTCAACATGGTGGCAAGATTTGTATGATATGTATATGTATAATCACTTTCCTACCAAAATTTTAGCATAGAATTTTTAACCCTTTACACTCGTATGTCTAGTCTATCTAGACATCATTTTTTTTTTTTTTTTTTTTTTTTTTTTGGCACCAGTAAGAAAGGAAAATAAAATTGCCTTGTTGAATTACAGCATTTTTTTTTTTTTTTTTTTTTTTTTTTTTTTTTTTTTTTAATTGTGCTGTTGAAGAAAATCTCTTTTTAAAAAGTCCTAAAATTCGTTAACTGAATAAAATTTGTTAAAAGACGCCAGAGTCGAAACGGGGAAAGTGTTTTATTTAATCATGAGGTATTTTACGATTAACCCTTTCAAGGGTAAGGCATTTCTAATCCATAAATGTTCAAATAAATAATTGACACCGCAAACTAAGAAAAAATTTATTTGACAATAATTAAAAGTTCTTTTTCACATATATTAACAGATCGAAATTGTACTAAAAAATTTCTGGTGCCATTTTTCAATTTGGACATCAAAATTAACCGTTTCCAGATTGCAAACGAAGCCCCTGAAAGGGTTAAACAAACAGCAATTTCATTTATAAAATTATTAATAGTCAAGTTGTTGGGAATTGGAAGTGCAAATGTCATACTTTATGAAAGTGTTTGATGTAATATATAATATAATACAACATAAAGGATAAAAATTCTTTCGGAACAGTAGCAAACTTGCTTGGTATATAATATTCTCTCACGGTATATGGACCTCGTTAATCTTTAAATACTATTTTTTATTTTACCTATATTTTCATGGGGTTTTGGAGGAAAAGAAAATACACAAATATGTGTTTCACAATCATCTCCAGGCTTAAGGATCGCCTACAATGAGTGAAATTTAATCCCAAACAATGTTTTAAATTATGTGCAGTAATTTAAAGAACTAATTTATTTCCGAAAATAAATGTGCCTTTCATAGCAGCCATTATATTTTATTTAAGATATTGTAGTCTTTAAACAAGCCTCAGAAGATAACTGTAAAAGCAAAAGTGAAAACAAACAAGCTGTTAGTTACCTGTGATTGCATTGTTGACAAGCAAAACACTCTAAATGATATACATTGCCCCTCGCTCTCATCACCATCTCAAAAGCAGGAATAGTTTTGTTGCACGCGGAGCACAAACCCGTCGTGCCAAATAACCTGAAAAGATAAAAAAAAAATACTTATTTAAAAATACCATCTATTTATAAAGTAGTAGATTAATTATGCCCTATTATTGCTTTATTATATGAAAATGGATAAATTCAAAATAAAATAGTAGCAAATTATGCTATTTACATTACATTTTAAAAAAGTGAGAACACCCCCCCCCCCCCCCCCTTATTCATTGCCTTCGTTAAAGAGTTTAGCTATCAACACCGTCAAAACTAAACTCAGAAGCAGTAGGTAGTTAAAGATAATTTTTATTTATTTTTTTATTTTAAATTATACTTTTACTTACCATTATATTCTTTCTTTTGATGTTTAATTATTTTTAAGTCACGTATTAGAAAATACAATCATTTTAAATCAAGTCAAACTTAGATATTTTTCATAATTTACTACTAGGAGGATATATATTCTCCCTGAACTCCGTTGACAAAAATCTTTCTTTAACCTAATTTTTTTCAAAAAGTTCCCACCAAGTTCATAAAATAACTGTATATACTATATATATATAAAAACAATATATGAACCATTGAATTTAATGCAAAATTAGCATATTGAAATATGGGAATATATATATATATATTATATATACATATATGTACATATATGTATAACATTTTCAAGTGAGCCCAATTATGGAAATAGTCTAACCACTTGTAAAAAACAACTAAAAACGTGTAACGTAAACTCAAAAGTAGGTTTTGATGCAATTTTTTTAAAAATTATTTTTTATTTTAAATTATATTTTGATTTTGCATTGTATTTTTAATTTTGATTTTTAATTATATTTCAAGTTCTCTGTTAGAAAATATAATTATTTTAAATTATATTTTGATTTTGCATTGTATTCTTTATTTCTGATTTTTAATTATATTTCAAGTTCTCTGTTAGAAAATATAATTATTTTAAATTATAATCACACTTAGGTATTTTTATCTAGCTACAAAATAAATAAATAAATAAATAAATAAATAAACTAGCAAAAGCCATGCTTTGTTTGGATTCGCGAAGCATTATTTTATAAAACAGATATTTGAAAGTAACAATATTTTTTTATTATTATTTTTGCATCTTTATTAAACAAAAACGTTATTTTATGTTTTGGCGCATTTTAATTTTTTATTTATGATGTAAAACTGGCATAATAAGATATTTTCGAAGCAAACTTTTACAAATTTTTTTTTAAATTTTCAACTAAAAGCTCTTTTAAAGATGTTTTTACAATTTCAAGTAGCAACTGGTGTTTTTTAATTGTTTGAAATATGCATGTTTCCAATCTTTGTAATCAATATCCGATAATCTTTGATAGCTATTTTAGAATAATATATTTGAAGAAAGCTTGAAGAAAGTTACTTCTTCAAAATCCTATTTTCTGGAAAAAACATTTGAAATCTGCTTTCATTGATACTATGAATTTTTAACTGTAAAACATTTTATTTTAATTTCTTCGTTTTTATACATGTTAGCGTATGAGATTTGCTGTAATTCTCTCCGCGTGGGAGAACTTTTTACTTTCTGCGAATGGCAACTCAATTAATGGAATTACCTTTTAACGAAGCGCTCTCTCATTCTCGCAGTGACGTTTTCACGAATAATTATTGTTGTGTTTGCGAACTTATTAAAGTCTTATTTTTCTATAAAATCCTTCTGATTAATGAGTCGATATTATTTAGCCACAATACGACCTTCGCAAAAATATTTATAAAGAGCTTGAACCAACAACTTCACGCAGATCTTTTAATTTTTCATTTATATAACAAATTTAAGAATTAATTTTATTTGTTTACAATTATTTTGTTGCCAATTTACAAAAAAAAAAAAAAAAAAAAAAAAAATCCATAATACAATTCTTTTAAAATGTTTAAGTGTCATCTGTGCAAACGATTTTGCGGGAAAATGAAAACATGTTTTATTTAATAAATTAATCATGATTCTATCTATAATTATTTACTCCATGATTTAAACTTTTTTTTTCTGAAAATATACGCGTTTCATTTTTTATTTATTTGCTAAAATGCGTCCGTATTGGAAATGCATGTAAAATAAATTAATTAAAATAATGATTTTTTTAACGTTTTACTGTAAAAAAAATTATATTCTGCAAATCTACAGATCATAATTTATTTTTGTGTTTAATTTGAAGTTAAAATATTGAATAGTTTTTTTTTGTAAAGCGTACGACAAATTGTAATTTGAGTGGACTAGTAGAGGATTCGCTTCGCTCATCCTAATAAAAGTCTTTTTGGCCATTTTTTTTTGCAAAATTCTTGCTTTAACCTAAACTATTTCAGAAAATTCTCATCGAGTGTACAAAATAACCGTAAATATAAAAAAAATTTTGCAGTAAAAACAAACATGAAAATTATTTAAATGTTTATAAAAAAAACTATTAATATCGTGTAAACGAAACTCAAGGTGAGGAACTGGTACAAGATTATTCTTATTTTTATTTTAAATTATACTTATACTTTACATTATATTTTTCTTTTATTGTCCAATTGTATTTTAAGTCGCTTGTTAAAAAATATACTAATTTTAAATCATAATCAAACTTGGATATTTTTTCTAACTTTAAAGAGTAAATACAGCCTCCCTGGATTATGTTGCCGAAATTCTTGTTTTAACCTAAAATTTTCAGAGAAATCTCTTCAAATTCATAAAGTAACTATAAAGTATAAAAAACAATTGAACAAATCCAAATATGAAAGTAATGTAACCACATGTAAATAACAAAGTTAGTTTTATTAGGAACTAGAAAAAGTGTAGTAAAAATCGAATCAAGAATAATTGGACATAATTCTATAGATTTAATTAAGATAACACGGTTTCTATGTATGTAAATTGATCTTATTTATTGGGAGGGGGGAAAAAACATCGACTTTTGACATTTTATGCCTGTATATTAGGGATCAAAGATACACTTACTTTAAGAAATAAAAAAATACATTGCTTATAACATAATTTACTATAACGTTCGTTAATTTATCCATAATACATTCCTACAAATACACATTCTGTTTATATATCACAAACTAACTTCTAATTTGTAAATTAATAAAGCGAATTAATTGAAAGACAAAGAAACTAATTTAAACCCAATTAAGAGGTTTATTTGTAGATGAAAATAATTATTAAACTGGAATTCTTAAAATCAGAAAAAAACTAATTAATTAGAAACGAAAACAGACACAGATCAAATAATATAATATAGCTTAAGTAAAAATAAATTAATCATATTAATCTAAGAATTTTTTAGATTTAATTAAATAATCAAATTAATGAACATTGCATGCAACCTTCAGGAGAGGCATTATATAATTATTCATATACTAAAATTATGCAGATAAAGAAAAAAATGAGTAAATGCAGTTTATAATTAGTTTCATAAAAGAACAAACAGCTCTCAAAATGTAATATTATGAAAAAACTTATAGATATGAATATTTAGGGATGTAAAACTATTAATTGTCATTTGAGTTTCAAAAAGTTGAAACATGTTTTTAAAAAGAAGAAAAAAAAATGATAATTTTAAAATGTAATATTTATGTTATATATAAAATATCAGCAGTATAAGTTTATGATTGCAAAATTGATCGCTATTTTTTAAATTATACTATGACAATATCCAGCTTAAAATTTGATACCAGTTGGTTTTTTTTTTTTTTTTTTTTTTGAATACCAAGGACATTTCGACGTTGCGTATGGGGAAGGTATATGGTGCACACTGTAAAAAAAAAAAAAAAAAAAAAAAAAAAAAAAAAGTCGATCTACTAAAAAAATTTTAGTGATCCTTGTAATTACTAAAAATTTTTTAGTAATCTTAGTCGGTTACAAAAAAATCTGTAAGAATTACTAGAAAAAAGTTAGCAACGAATAGAGTTAATAGTTTTATATTTTTAATAGCTCTTACTAAAACTCAGTTGGTGTGGCCTTGATAGCATAGTGGTTAAAGTAACGGATTCCAGGCTAAAAGGTCCCGAGTTCGAAACTTGCCACCGCCAAATACGGCCCGAGTGTATGTAGTGTCTCGTTAATAAAGGGATTATGAAAATCCTGTCGGAGCGGGTAGGAATGTTTGGTGCTGCTATCTATTGCGGTTTTGCCGAAAATCTTCCGCTTCAGAAGTCTGGATGCAGCTCGAAGGAAGCTCCTTCCTTTCGGGCGCACGTAATGGTTATTAAAAATAATTTTGGAGCTATTACTAAAATTTGCTTGGTGGCTCATACTAAAAATTTTTAAGTTAGTTATACAAAAAATTCTTTTGTTCAGTTTACAAAAGAAATGCTTGTTTCACTTGCAAAAAAAAGTTTGTAATGGTTACTAAAAAATTCTGTGGAATACAAATTTACTAAGAAATTTTTAGTAACCTCTTGAATTTTTTTTACAGTGCACGTTAATGGATAATCTGCCCCGACCCTGCATTCATTGATCTTAATATATTTCAAAAATTACAATGCTTAAAATATTTCCCTTTTAATGCAATTATTTATATCTTCAATCTTTACTATATATATCACAGTATATTATTCCAATACCTTGCCTGAGCTGAAGTAAACTCTAGATGGCAGTGCATTTACTAGAAAGGGAAGTATAGATGGATCTGTTTGCGATTGGGCGTTTGCTTACACAATCAGCTTCCATTCAAAAGAGAAGCTTAGTGGAGTACTGAAATTTTAAACTTAGTTTAGTGATACACTATAGCATTTACCCAAAATAAATAGATTTATAATGAAATCAAATATGATAAGATCCTAATTAATTTAAAAAAGTGTCCAAGGCGGGTGTCAAAATCGGGACCTTCGCTCACAGGAACACTCTGCCAATTGAGCTACTTGGACGACTCTGACGGACGTGATTTACTGAAATTGCCTTTCGACACTGTTGCCAAATATGTGCCGAATTTACTCTGACGCATGTTAAATTACTTTTGATTTAAAAACGTAACATTAAAATAAATAGATTTCAGCTAATTATAAATAGCACTATCGAATTAAGTATAAAATAAAATGTTATTACAGACAATTTCTAAACTTTATTATATACACGATGGTTTAAAAAAAAATTACTTTAGAAGAAATGTTAATCTAAGTTTGAAAGAGAAAACTATAAACTTGCAGATCTATTACCTGATATATTAAAGTTTTTGTTTCACTTAGAAACAGGTTTCATAAATGACACTGTTTGTACCATTAATGAGTCAGGAAACGAATTATTATTATTATTATTATTATGACCGCTAAATTTCCTATTTGAATCTGAAAAAATTGTGATAGCAAAATCACAAAAAAGGAATTTTGTTGTCTTGGAAACATTCAATAAGTATTTCTAAACAGGTGGATTAGACGAAGGCACTCTTGTTCAAAATTTAAAATTTTCAGAAACAGTCCATACCTGAACTGTAGTTATTTCTGTAGGCCAACTAAAATTTTCGTTTCTGTAAATGAGGACATGTTTTTTTTTTCTAAACTATTTTACAAAGTTTTAAATACCATTAAAAACAATATTAATACATTAATAGGCTGTTAGCTAAATAGCAGAGACAATCGTTGGCACAAAGTCACTTGTGTTACAGCAACAACCGTGACCAAAATGTGATATGTTTTATTCGTCAGATTAAGGGGGCTGAGGGTTTGAAAACTTTTCATAAAATCGATTTTTTTATGATCTAGTTTTATTATTCAATTAATTCTGAACTCAATGCAAAAAACCACATAAAAATACTTGCATTTTTAACGAAGTTATAAGCATTTATGTATCAACACTTTCAAAGCTGCACCCATAGAATTTCAACTTTTAAGTCGCGTTTTCTCAAAACTGGATTTTTGACGACTAACACCAAGATTTAAAAAAAAACTATTTGATAGAATAGCCTTTTTATTTATTTATTTTTTTTTTTTATTATTTGCATGCATATAACATTATTATCTATAGAATGAATATAGTTTAGATAGTTTAAAATTTTCCGTATTTTTAATGAAAAAAAAGTTGTATTTTTTAGGAGTTTTTTAAATTTTCAAATTTGAGAGTTTTTTAACAATGTTGTTTTTGAGTGATAGTTATATCCTTAATTCATTCTATAGAGTAAAGTTTCCGGATCATTTTAAAGCAAAAATTAGGTTCTCATGTCAATTCAACGTTAAGATATCTTGGTGTTGATGATGTAACACATATTTTTTTTTTTTTTCGAAAATTGTGTTACACAAATTTTGCTATATTTCTTACTATATTACATTGAAGTACTTCATTGTATAACTTTATAAGACTACAAACATACCTTTAAAATATCTGAAAGTTTAAATTAATTACATTGAATACTTCTGTTTTTATATGGACTCGAAACGAGAGCTCTGTTTACATGTTTTTCCGTATCGATGAACCCCTGAGCCCCCTTAAGACTCTCATGTAATCGCCACTTTTAGATCTTAAAACGACATTACCATAACAGATTTTTAAGTCGAGTAAAACAAGGGTGCTACAAAACAATTCCAATAGCAACTTCTCACGAAACGGAACATATCAGCGCCACAGTGATTTATATTGCATTTTGCATGACAGCAATGTTGACAGTAGACGTTGCATTTGGGTCACGATGCTTTGGCACCGTCGCTGTCACAATTCTGGTCATTCCCGCTATTTAAAGGCAAAAGCGGTTTCTGTTGAAAAACCTTCAACAATCTCAAATTCAAAACAATAACATAGCGAGATTTAAAATGTAAATTTTTCAAATATTTCATAATCCTGAGACTGCAAACATACCTGAGGTAGTCTCTCTTGCAGAGTATGAGATTAGCTTTTGTAAAAAGCGTTGAGCCGACTTCACCAAGTCTGCAATCACAGCAAGCACATTTCAGGCAATCTTCATGCCAAAATTGGTCAAGAGCTTTTAACAAGTAGCGTTCCCTGATGGGTTTTTGGCATGCAGCGCAATTGGCGTTACCACAATTAGGCAAAGGTGCGGTAGTTCCGACTGTTGCAATAGTTGTTGCTCCAGGCCTTGGCGTTTCTGACTTCATTTCCATTAGAAGACTGAAAAGAAAAAATAATATTAGCATATCATGACGATACAGTACAACTTAAATTATTCGAATATAAAAGATATTCATAGAATAGTCACATAAATTCTATTTTTTTTTTCCAAAAAGCTTTGATTGTTTTAATGTGTTAGGATGTGTATTTATTGCCTCCTGTATAGATTACTGTTTGAAGATCGTTTGAATGGATTAAAAAAAATCATAAACATAGATCAATGCAGAAAATAGGTCATACATTTTAATCATGCCAATTTTATATATTTATATATGCATGAAAAACTCACGGTTTTTTAACATGTTAATATGTGAATAATAAATTATTTCTGGATGAGATATAATCAAATTTTCATAGTTGAAATGCATTAAAATTTGTTGAATAAACTATTACGCTGATCTTTCATAGATTTAACCCCTTGAGGAAAAGTGGGATAGAATATATCCCAGCTAATTTTAATTCACATTCGCACCAGAAGTTTTTAATTAAATTTCATTTTTATAAATTTGATGAAACTGTGTTGGAAAAAAACTTTCCTTTATTATGAAACGGAATTTTTTCAAACTTTCTGTGAGAATTCAACATTAAAGAAACACAATTGCTTGTAGATGAGAAGAGCTAAATGCGGGTTTTTAAATGTGTTTGCGTTTCCATATGGTTAAATTTGACATAATATTCAATTTATTAAAAAGAGCAGTTTTGTTACATTATTAAAGTATTTCATAATCTATGCTTTTTTATTCATGATTTTTTCTTTCTTGTTTCATAATTCAAAATGAAATAAATCCATTTTTACGGAGGATTTAATTATCTGTAATTACTATTAAAAACAATAATTTTATATGTTACATTAAAAAAATCTGTACTAAAACATTTTGACATATAAAAACCAATATCCAGTCATTTTCAATTTTAATATTATACTTTTTCTGCTATTCAGACCCTTAAAAAGCAATATGTGATGCCAAATGATTTTATTGAATATTAAAATGTTAACGACTTTTAAAAAGTTAAGGTGCGCGAATAACGAATCTTACTAAATATGTAAGAAAAAAAATTTTTCAATGCGCATTTTTGTGATATCTTTTTATTCCTACAATTTAAATTCTAATTATGTCATTAAGTTTATTGCATTCAGAGTCAAATTCGTAGTATTTTCGAACAAATATGAAAGTATGCTACCAGTCAAAACGTGACTAAATTTCAAAATCTGCCTTTTTCATTTTTATCATTACCTTATTTTTTTAATCCGATAATGCGTTTTTAAAGGTAAAACATCACAATACTCTAAACTCATTAATTCACTTCACTTTTTCATTGCTGTCACACACATATTCGATTTCTTAATTCGTAACAAAACAATGCACAGACGATAGCACAAATGGAATTAAAAAGGCGTTATTGTCCAACAATGACCAAACAGTTTCGGACAGAGAAATGACAACAGAAAAAAATATTTATACATGGCGACTTGCAGAAAAATGAAATATACTCCGTAACGCAATTGGGATGAAAGTCTTAGAAAATTAACAGAAAGTCACGCACTTGCTCGTGAGAATGGAAAATGCGTGGAATAAAGAAAAGCAGATGAAAAAAGGCACGAAAGACAGAATAGTAATTGCTACTCCCAAAACAACTGAATTGGTGCTACCGTGACAAGCATTATGAAATGCATATTATTTTTTTCAAGCATTTTTCGTTACTTTTTCCAGGTGTTTGCTAAGCTTTAAAGAAAATTTCCACACGGAATTACGATTTCCCAGCTAAGGAAAATCCACTAACGTGAGAGCCTTTTATGTTCTTTTAGTGCTTAGCTTAATAAGCTGTCCGCAAATACATTTAAAAAGGGAAGGAGATAAAGTAAAAAGTAAAATACAAATCTTATAAAATATGCTGCAATTCAGAGAAAGTCAAAATGAAAATGGTCTTGCATTTTATTATGCAAAAATTCAGAAGCTATGCGTTAGGTTATTTTAAAGTAAGCTTGTTTTCGTTCTATCTTGGTAGACTTTAATACAATAAGTGTTTTCTGAATATATTATTGTCAAAAGGGAGAAAATGTAATTTTAATATTCTTAAAAGAAACATGCATTGTAAATCATAATGTTTGATAAAAATATATAAGTAAATAGATGAAAAAAGGTGTTTAAAATGTTTACAGTTATTTATCAAAATAATATTGAAAAATATTAAAATTTAAATGTGTTATGTGAAAGTGATCACGAAATTTAGCAAAAGATACTACTAATGTAAAAACCTATTAAAAATATATTTCATAAACCATATTTCATTATTTATGAAAAGCATTTGAATTCGAAATAAATAATGATTTTTCTGCAATATTTTTATTAAATGCATAAAAAGATTTTTATAAGCGTATAATGCAGCTTCTTTTATGAATCTACTAAATAGTAGAATAAATGGCATTTTTTTAGCCCTTTATCCTCCCAACGGGATTTTAAAACCAATAAAAAAATAATTTCATTGATCTATTAGTGGCAGAAGATTTCGTGTAAAATGCTTTACTGAGGGTTGAAAGCACGGCGAATTTCATATAAGTAAATATTTTTGAAAAATCTCAACTATTTACGCATAGATAACTTTTATGTTTTTCGAAGATGTACAGGAGTAAAAGTCCTCTTTCGACAGATAAAATAACAGTATTATTGGAATAGGCTTAATTATTTTGTAAGAACTGTAGTCTTTCATTAACCCCTTGGGGACGAGCGACACTTATACATGCCGCAAAAAGGGCTTAAGATTTCCTGTTTATCCCCACCTGGAAAATTTTACTGTAAATTTTGCCTTATTTAATCGGAGCATATTTTCGGTTTAATAAATCATGAATTTCTGTTCTTAAAAACCCATGACAAAACGTTAAAAATTTCGTAAAACAGTCCTGATGCGAAGGGGTTAAATAATATTTATTTATTATTAAATCTAAGTATTTTTGTAAATATTTTGCAGGAAAGGTGATGAATGAGGCTATAACTATGAACTTAATAAATCCTTTCCTTTTCTTACAAATCCTTTGTGATATTTTTCATATTGATGAAGTATCGAATTCTAAAGGAAAATATTATCAAGTTATAATCCTTCCAAAATAATTTAGGGCATAAAGGGTTAAGTTACATTTATTTTTTCTTCCCAAACGTTACACACCGCGTATTTTATTTAGAACTAAAATTAAATGTTAATATTATTAATAAAAACTATAGCGTGTACTATAATAGTACAATAGAACCCCGCAACTTCGGACCCCGTTAATCCGGATCTCCGGATAATCCGGATCGATTTGGTCTTTTTTTTCTCAAGTTTAAGAAGCGATTTGCTAATTCCCATAACATGGACTTGTTTCGTCGTTGTATTCTGAATACTTTTTTTTTTTTTTTTTTTTTTTTTTTTTTTTCTGAAATCTTTTTGGAAGAATTAAGCAAAGTAAATATTTTTACTGTCTGTAAATATTCAAAGCGTTTAACATAAAGGTGATTTTCTGTAAATATGTTTTATTTTATTTCATATTACCCCGGATTATCCGGATTTTTGATAATCCGGATTGGGTCTGGTCCCAGTTAATCCGAATTATGGGGGTTTTACTGTAATTGCAGGCATCAATCGGATTACTGTCATTCTTCTCGTTTAGGAAAGTTTTCAGCATTGGATGAAGCATATACGGAATGCCTCTTTTTATGCACATTATAAAAACAAGGTAGAACCCGTCAAATTTTGACGAAAGAAAATGTTTAAGAAAGAACTGATTCATTAACTTATAATAAACCTACAAAAATAGTTATAGTAAAAAATGCATTTTATATTGGTACGTCTAACTCTTAAACAAACGATATTTATCGTCAAATTAACAAAATACTAATTCTATAAAACGCAGTTGTAGAAATTGTTAAAATTAAACTTTAATCGCATATACAAGCAGTAAAAAATAATAAAGATATGTTATTATGATAAAATTATCAATTAAGGTTCTTATGCTAGCATTCCAAAACAATAAAAAGTGAATTTTATTCAACTTTGACTCAATCACAGAATTTTTTTTCCCATGAAATCTAAACCCGGCATCATTTTTACCATATCAAAATTTACAAATGTACATTTCACATCTGTATTCACGTTTAAAAAAAATGGAATTTAATTTGATAATTTAGATTCAAAACTTGAAGTCTCAATGTTATTAGCTGAAATAGATATTAAACTGTTGATATTCTTTTACGTGTAAATCAATTTTGTAACTGAAGTCAAAATTCATCGGGTTTTATAAAAGATGATATTTAAATTTCTATCTTTCCCTTTTAATGAGAAAATGGCAACATAAAGATACAGCATTCAATTTTTTCCCTTTTTTCCTTTGCTTTAAATGGAAATGGAGTACTCCTGTTGCCACGATTAGAAAGAGGTATTAAAAGCTACAAAAAAAGTAATATTTCAAAAACAAATTAAAATACAGCTTTCAAACAAATTTCATTTAAAAGTATTTTTTTTTTTTTCCTACACGATGGTGTAAAAATTTAAATGTGCGACATTAAGAAGTTTAAGAACTTTTAGTAGCAAAAACTGCAATACCGAAATTCATTTAAAATTTGAAAGTGTTGCCATACGCGAAATGACGTATGCGTTACGCACAGATACGTTTGACCATTATAATATAGATACTTTTGCAAAAATAAATATCTAGAATATATAATATGGCTTTTTTTCTTTTTTTGAAAAAAAGATTCTCAGTTAGGGAACATATAAAAAGCCAATGACACCTGTTGCCATATGCATCAATCCCAGACGAAACGAAATATTCTTATTTCGACCATAATTTTTAATGTTTTTTCATGCTTAATCAAAAAAAAATATATATATATATATTCTGTTAATTCTAGGATTAAATGAAAAATCAAAAATTCTGAGATTTCATTATTAAAAAGAAAATTTTCAATCTGAAATAATTGTGCGATGAATTAAGGAAATTTCAAAGAGTGTACGTACCTTTATAGCATGTTAATTTTCAGTTCCGAAGAGTGACAGAAATAAAGTTATTTTTAAGAGTATATTTTTGAGAAAAGTATAAACTTTAATGCAATTTAACGAAAAGATATTTATTGGGTATATTTTCGAGTACGTAAAAATTATAACAAGGATGTTTAAAGACAATAAGGTGATGAAAAGTTATATTCTTCACACTTTAAGATCGATAAATGTAATTTATGAAGTGAAATAAAAATAAAAGTAAACTTGCTTTTTTAAATAAAGCTAAATTATTTTTACATGTTTAGTCATTCTTTCTGAACTATCTTTTACTTTCTTCTGTCTATAAAGAAGAATGTATATGATATGTGAAAATTTTTAAATTGTGGTCTTCGACGTATCTTCACATTTAAGGGACAAAGATTTTTCAAAACATCTTTTTACAAAATTGTTAACATAGGGTTAGCGGTGTTCTTTTAAAAATCCAGAAGGTATACGGTGTACACCCCCGTATACTTTCCACTGCATCCCTGATTATAAGAATATGGTGAAGCATTTTTTAAGTCTCTTAAAACGCCATCTAAAGGATTCCATTCCAATTGTTTATGTCTGTCTGTCTGACACTACAGCGCATTCCATAATAGATGGATAAATGGATGCGATTTCTCATTAAACCCTAACCATTTCAGACTTTTAACTACCACCAAACGAAAAGATTAATTCGCATTGTACTCGAAAAGCATTAGGAGAGGTTGCATTAGGAAACGGAGCACCCCCCACTTTATATATTTACACACGCTGCCGCGAAGCATTAATTCAAGCGGAACAATTCGAGATAGAAACCACTCTGACAATCCATTTCGTCCTGACCCAAAGCATACAAACGTCGAGAATAGCCACTCAAGTCCATCATCAGTCCCCACCAGTAAGTCCGAGCTACTAGCGATTTGCATTAATGTGAGCCACCAGACCGGCCAAGAGTTAATCTTTCAGCCCTGTCCATTAACGCAATGCATTCAGCACAACTACACACATACATACATGCACACGCACTACTTACAACAGAGGCCTTTTAAGCTAGCCTCGTTCTAGAGCTGCTGTAATCTTCATAAAAGCCTTCCGCCGCCTTCAAAAATATCCAAAGGGTGCCTTTTTAGTTGCTGTGTGACACTGGATTCGGAATTACCATTATACAGATTGGGGCATTAGCTATTCATGAGCCCGTTTCCACGACGGGGAGCAGGGTAGAAATTAAATTTTCATAAGTCCAATAAAATGTAATTTATGTTAAACCATTAAACGTATAGGATTGGAAGTGGCGCTTTACGTATCTTCTCCGTAATTGAATATCGTTCATAATTTACTTGATGAGCCAATTGCGCCAGTGGCGTAAGTGTGCGCTCGCGCCTTACCATGCTTTTCCCCCTTTTTCTTTCTTGCAATACAGTTATGGACGTCTGTTCATCCCCCCGCGACCCCGCCGAAAATTCGATTTTCCATCCAGGAGGCCGAGAATCCCATTTCAAGATTAATCATCCGATGATTGGCGCCGCCAAACACTCGCCAACAAAGCGATGAGCTACTCGATATTGCAAAGTTCCGGTTTTATTTTCATTGCACAAGAAGCACGAGCACAAATAAAAGTTTTCTGTAAAAGTAAGCTTTTCCAGGAGGAAAGAGTGACAGTTGATATCTGATTATTTTAACTAAATTCCGCCGGTAAAATCTTCGTGCGATCTTCATTTAATTTGGTCTTCAGGAACTTCGCGTTTAAAAATCCTCTGCTTTCAACTGTGCTCCTCCAGTTGTAATTTGATTCTGTGGAATAATTTGATTTTGGAATGAGTTTTAGGCGCTGGTTCAAAAGTTATAAATTGGTTAATTTGGACTTGACTTAAAATTCTATGATTTCTTCAGTAAAAACTTTCATCGTTTTCGAAAGGGTTAAATGTCTAAGATAGAATCAACAAGGCTGTTTAAAATTTTAACTCAAACTTATTTTCGTCGTTGTTAATAAGATTTAAAGGAGTAACTCTCAGTTTGATAATTACATGAATGTATTAAATGACTCTTGTTTAACCATGTTATCTAATTACAGAAAAAGGTAAAATGTTATAAGTTTAAAATTCCCAAGGGGGGAAGGGTGGGGCGGTACAATTCTTTAGATTTATTACGCTAATCAACGCAACTAATGTTAAACAACAAAATGAGAAGACTCGGAATTTAATTTAAAAATCATCTACAGAAAACTTATTTATACGTGAGAACATTAAATTCTATTAATCTAAAACTTCATTGAAGATAATCCTGTAAAGGAAAGAGTTTTAAACTTATTATTGAATTAGTTTTGCACAAAGGTTTTGTCGGCTGAGAATTTGAAGAATCCAATCCCACTTAGAAAGAAAGTTTAATAATCAAAGTGTAAATGTGGATAAAACTCGTAATACCTTACAGGGAAAAGGTCCTTCAGTATTAGCTAGGATTGGCATTCTTTTAAAAAGTTTTTAATCAAAAAGAAACTGTAAAATATCATCTTCTGATATCATGTGCAATAAGATCTTTACAGTAAATTCACGACATAAAAGCCATTCAAAGAATATCATTTTGTTCATTCACCTGTTTCCTTTTAAAAGATTTCAAAAGATATTAAACTAATTTAATTACGCTACAAAACTGCATGAAATGTGTATACTACAGGTTTTCAGATAGCATATTTTACAAATTTTACCAGCAGCCGTTATTAAAAGTAGAACCTCAAGTACGTATAGTTTAAATCTAATTGGAGCATACTATTATATAATAAGAGATTGTGTATATTTATGAAATCGCCATACGATATTATAATAAACTACGGTAATGTATCATAAGATTTCTGGCAATCATGAGATCTTTAGAAATAAATTCACAATTTTTAAACTATCCAAATCAACATAAAGTTTATATATTCGACTGTTTCTTTTTTAATACTTTCAGAATAGAATTTTATTTAACCTTTAACTAATGTTGCCGATCTCAGAGACCATTGCTTTTTACAATTTTTATAGTTTAACTTGTAATTGTCAGTTTAACTACAAACACTACTGAAATTTTGTTTCATTTGGAACTTTGATACTATTAAAAGAGATTTTTAAATAGGTGAATGTTAATTATAATAGTCTTGTACAAAACGTTTAGTACAAAAACACTATCCTAAGACTTAATCATGTCTTTATTCATCTTTCGATCTTGTGGTGTCACAGACAGCTTCACACTAGTTTCATTACAATTTCTGTCAGATTAGTTAAAGGTTAATTTTGCAGAAAAATGACTTTTATTTTAAAAGAATTAAAATGAGCTATCCAAATAACAAAAATTAACATTTATTGCTGAAATCTAACAAATATACCACTTACGGAAATTAAATTTATACATTTATTTTGCAAATTACTAACGTAAGAATAGATTATGCAATAGTTTTTGAAGATGTATGGAAAATGCCATATTTTAATTGGATTGAGCAGGAGCAAGAATTTTCCAGCACCAAAATTTATCATATGAGACAAGTTGCCTCTATTATTAAATTTAAAGAAGAAACACGTGTTTGACATAGAAGTCAATGCTTTGGTGCTTAGAGGTTAAATGATTTTTTTTTTTTTTTTTAGATTACTAAATGCCTAATCTAAAATGGCAATACTAAATATAAAGGCCATATATTATACAAAGATAGCAAAAAGCAAATAAAAATAAAATAACAGGAAATGTAAATAGAAGCCTTGTAATTATGACGCTATGATGAGAAAGGGTTGGGTGATTTAAAAGATTTTAAAATTTGACTGATGATACTGCTGAGATTTACAGAAATCATACATAGACCGGGAGGCAGCTTCACAAATCATCACCTCATTGAGTTGGCGACTAAAATCCAGGATTATGAAAAACTCGATATACGGAATATTAAATTACAAGTGGTCTGTCAAGGTGTCAAGTATTGGTGAAAAATGCTTCAAACTCTATTTTACTGGTTGAGTCGTACTTGTTTGTTAAATATTATCCCCAGTTTTTCTTTGAGTGCACACTATAAAAAAAAAAAATTGCTAAATTACTAAATTTTTCCTAGGAAACTGGGATTACAAGAACTTTTTATAAAACGACAGCAACGAAAAAATCAAATAACAAAAACACATTTACAAATCAATAAATCTGTAAGGTTACTACGATTTTTTTTTTTTTTTTTTTTTTTGGAAAACTGGGATGTCTAGAACTTTTTATTTAACTGGGCTACCCAATTGCAGATTTTTTTTTTTAATTTAATTTATTCGACTCCATTTTAGTGGTTATATAAAAGGAAACAACTATATTTTCATGTTTTTTTTAATCTGCATTTCAATACGTAACATAAAAGAGTCTATCTTTCTTTTTCTAATGCAAATAATCTAGATCTAGTATATTGATTAGATATCTCTTAATACATCCATCTGGTGATGTAGGGAAGCTTCCTTGCATTTCTAAAACTGTTGACGAGAGTATATGACAGGCTTCGGTTATAATGTCGTGAGAAGAAAGTATAAGTTTATCCCACTGTTAGTCACGCATTATTTGGGACTTATCAGAAATAAAAAAAAAAAGTTAAAAATAGTGAAATTGGAGCACATACAATGCCTTTGAATTTTTTTTTTTTATACGTATCTCAAAAAAAAAATAAAGGAATCAGAAAAAATACATCTAAGACTTTTATTGAGTTCTTGATAAATACAACTTTATGTTTTTCCTTATATTTCAGATTTTTTTTTTTTTTTTTTTGGGGGGGGGGGGGACAGAAAGAGTAATTATTTAATAGTATTTACAGAAAATATATTACATTTTAAATATAAAATATAATACATATAATATATAAAAATATATAATATATAAAATATAATAAATACATATAATACATTTTAAAATATATATATATATATGACGACTTCAGAAGCCAAGAGGTGAGAAAAATTCGATCTGGAGTACATTGAGTTAAAAGACAGTTGAAGTTAAATTTGAACATCAATAATAATTCAGTGGATTAAAATAGGAAAATTACGCTTCGTTTATTGTTGTCTTTGAACTCTTATTTTAATTGAAAAAAAAAAGTAGAGTACAGTTTTCTTTGAATTTATAATTAATCATTATTGATTATTATTCGGCAAAAGTGGCTGATCTTTAGAATGCAGCACATAATAAGAAAATCACTTATTATCTGAAAAGAAAAAAAAAAACACATTTCTAAGTCATCTGTGCACTTAGTTATTTTTTTTTCAATTTTGTAACTTATAACCTTTGGCTTCTGGGGTCCTAATATGTTCTGGTCAAACTGCATGTGAATAAAAATTATGCTGTCAAATTTCGAAAACAAAAATAATTTTTGTCTGATTTGAATCGAATCTCACGTTGGCTTCAAAATGAATTTTCGTGTGGGAGGGTCATGTGTAACTCGAAATGTTGGAAAGTAAGTTATTATGTATTTTTCTTGGTTGCTGGCAAATTGTAATTACCATGATTTATATTCAGGGCAAGAGTTAGATGCTGAGTTTTCTAATTAGATTTTTCCTTTTAGAATTTTAAACTTCATTGCTCAGAATTTACATTACATGTACAAACTCTATTCCCACCAGTGTAGTCAGACTCACACAATAAAATTGCTTATTAAGTATCATAAATTTCAGGAATATAAAATAAATATTTTGATGAATGAAATTTTATAATTATAAGGTATAATAATAAAATTTCATACAGAAGATACATATTTTGGCAGATCTTTATTTTTCTCATAAAAGCACAAGAAAGAAATATTACGTATTCATTATAGTTATAGTTCAGAGATAATAGTAGCAAAATTGTTACAAGTACAAATAAATAAATAAATAACAGTAATAATTAGGTTTTATGAAATTCATTAGATTAATTAAAGAATAATTAAATTTGTTTTATTACCATTACTACATAAAAAAGGCAAATGTGAAGGGCAAATCTTACAATGCACTCTTTAATAAATACTTCTGTGCACAGGTTCGACTGAAATTGCATTTTAATTCTCTGTACAAGATAATTCTAGCGTAATTGCCTAGTGTAATGTTAAAACAGGAAAATATCAACACCATTACATTAATATAAGTCGCTCCCTGCACTTTTGGGTACTCTTTTCAAATGAATATATTTGTCTGACCAACTCGGCAACGCGATAACAATTTAAGCCCACACGTTCCTTTCATTAAGCATATATATATATATTCCAAGAGAAAACCCTTTTCCTCCTTTCCTCGAGTTTCATGGCCGTTCTCAACTGAAGATTCTCCACGCTACACTATCCAATCCCGCAAACGAACTCGTAAATTTTCACGGTTGCTTTTTAATTTGGGACGAGACGAGCTAGTTTTCTATCAGGTTCCGTCCGGGTAGCCTGATGGATTAATTTTCTCCGGCTGTCCATTTAGGAAATGGAGACGAAAGTTGTTAAATGGATTGCAGAGTGATCTCGGGGAGTGGAAGTTGCAGCGGCTACGGCGTGGTTGGATATGGGGTAGGTTGTGTGAGTTTATTATTCAGGTTTCATCGCACACTCCTTTAGGTTTTCGTTAAGATATGTTTAGATGAGTTTTCGCATCCCTTCTATAGAATATAATGGGATTTCGGAGTTCGAGGTGGATCTATTAGAAATGGAAAATATTGTATGAATGGGTCCGGCTAGATCCAGTCATGCGAGCAATAACTCAGAATTTTCATTTAAGCATTCGCGCATTGATGGATATGGGTCTCGCTGATATTAGGGTCTAGATGAAGCATTTCTTTATTAGTTTGTTGAAGGCGCAAGGAAATATGCAATTAGGCCCAAGGACGGTCGTAAGGGAAGTGAGGAGTTCGTTGTGTGAAATTCATCTAGGTCTTGAGCTTATAGGCCTTCGACGAAACTAAAATCAAAAGCAATATTTTTTTCTTAGAAAATTGGAATCTTATAATTTTTTATTTTAAATAGACATATAATCTCTTCTATTATAATAGATATTAATTGTATCAGATTTTATTGTCATACTAAATAGTTCTAAAATTATTTTCTTGAGAATGATTATTTAGTTATTTCTTGAATTTACGACACATGACAAGCAATTACATTATCTCAGTCTTGCAACACAAGCAGTGACAGATCTTGTGCACGTTTTTCATGGATTTAGCCTTATAACAAACATAAATTCCGAAGGTTGGGTTTAGTTTTGAAATTCTGTTAAGAAAATGTATTGAGAAGGCTCAGCAAGATCATCGTAACCTGAGTACCAATGTTGGTAATTGCCAACAAATAAGAATCAAACGTGAAATTCAGTTTCTTTTCACCACTTTCTTACTTCAAAATTGTTTTTTCTCTCTCTTCTCAAACTTTATTAAGATGGATTTCAAAGAAAAAAAATATATATATTTTTTTTTAATACTTGTATATTTCAGAAATATGCATAAAATCATTTCACATTACTCTTCGCCCTATCATTTCAGAAAGTGTAGTTAAATGTGGTAGAAAACTCTAAATTTCTAACTAAAATAATAATAATGATGATGAAAATTTTAGTATTTTGCGAAAATGTTCAGATTTTTACAAATATGCGTGTTTTATTAAAGCAAATGTACGCAAACGTTGTACAGGGCAATATAGCCATTTGCTACAATTACATACTATTTCAAGCATTATGTGCTACGCGGTGATCGTAATTAATTATTTTTATTCCATTTATAGTTGAGATTCCAGTTGCCCTCGAGACGACTAAATCTTCACTGAAAAATGCTAAGTCAAACATATTCTTTACACCTTAGAAGTTGAAGGACAATTCGCCAATCATTTACTGAGACATTCATCAAAACTTTAAAAATCCAGAATTTCCTGTCATTATCCTTAATTGAAATGCGAGTGTAAATCGTTCGTATGTTTCTACAACATTGCAATGGCTTTTGATTTACATAGTACAATATATTGCATGCTGCTGTTAATCTTATGAGCTAAGATTGCGAAATTCCTTATTGTTTAGTTTATACCAAGCATGACAGTGGGAAAAAGGCAATAAGATGGAAAATTTTTTGCATGCGAACAATAATGTCAAGTTCGTTTAATTTAAAACCGCACCAAATGAAGACATGTCGATTAAAATCTGAAAGCTCCATGAATAAGTTAAATAGTTTAAATTAAAAATTCTGATGTGCAATATTCTTATAAAACGTAAGCAACATTTCCCGCGGTTCTAGAGTTGTAACATAAAGTTATTACATTGTTGTAAAATTTTTTTCTCGAACGAAGTAAAAATTGTTTCCTTTTTAATCACAACATTCTAACATTTAAAAAATAGTGGTAAGTTTTTAATGTTTAGGCCCAAAAGATATGCTTCTAGTATAAGAAACTTAACGCCCAAGCTTTATCTATGTTTTTTTAATAAAATTATTTCCATTACATTGAATTTTAGACAAACTATTACAGGGCTGTCACAGGCGACTATTTTGCTATTTTACTCGAACTACTATTAAAAGAAAAAAAATGTTGTATATTTCTCTGGCAGATGTTGTCGAAGAATATGTAAAATTTCTTTGTTTTTAAAAAGTGGTGCGGGATAGAAAAAAAAAAGCCCTACTATTACTATTACTCCTACTCCCATAACGGCAATACGTATTTTTCAAAAAACGGAGAAGAAACATTTAGTTATTTCGAAACTTATTGTGTTTTCCTCATTTTTATGCAGTTTTTAAGGTTTTGCGTTCTAATGTCGAGTCTGCCTTGGCACAATTTTGCTTTGCAATATTTGCTTTTGATATTAAAGAAAAATAATATTTGTCTTATATAATTAGAGCAATTTCAAAATTACTTAATAAAGGCTACTAAAGATGACTTTCCTTTAAAAAGGTGGTGCCAACTGGAATTTAAGTAATTTCAATAATTATATTTTAGCAACTTTCATAGATTAACTCGTTGAAAAATATTTTAATAAAACTAAAGTAACAAAATAACTATAAAGTAAATAAATAATTCTGCTAGCTCATTAATATAAAAATAAAAAAATGAACAAGTCAAAATACACGCTATTTTTTTCCAAAAACAAAATGTTCTTTAACTAACACAACATAACTAGACAAATTTTCTTAAACATATAACATTTTTTGAAACTTTAATTAAATGTATTTTTTTCATTCAGCGATGTTATATACTTACTATAAAATAAATTAAATTACACATGCATAAAAAAAAAACCTTTTTTCCCCAATGGTGCTGCAAGAAACCAGGAGGAAAAGCTTCTCCACTCTGACTGCAGTGCTTTTCCATTAGCACAATGCACTAATTCTTTTAAAAACATTTGATTAAAGGCTACTTCTATCCCGGACATAAAACAAGTCGGGTGTCTCAAATTTTACAGTTGCTTTTTTCATTTAGAAACGAATGAGTGAGCTTTTATCCAGGTTCCGGCCGTGCAGTCTGATGGATTAATTCCCTCCCGCTGTCCATTTAGGAAATGGAAACGAAAGTTGTTAAAAGGGAGTAGTAGATGCTGGAATTCTGGGACTTGCCAATGTTATTATTTTCAGACTACGGTTCACCTCTCCAAAAGAAGATTTAAAAATAAAAGGATTGGATGTGTTTGGATATGTTTGTGGCCTTTTTATTAGAAATGTTCTAACGATTTCTGAAAAATATCTCCTGAGAGAAAGTGTTTTTTTGAAACGGCAAGGAAAAGTTATATCCCATCCAATCACCTTTAATTTGATTTGGTAGTACTAAGACTATTTTTTGTTCATGATGACAATATAGATCGAGTCCAACAGCTTTGAAATGGGTTCGCCTTCATAAGCCAAAATGGGAGCCAAAACAAATAACTCACTATCCCTAATTAGTCGATGTCTCAGATTACTTATTCTCGATTAAGATGCAAAACATGCATTCGAAGTTTTTTCTTATCAAATGATTTTTAATGTGTAGCTAAAGGGTTATTTGTCAGTTTTGCGCTGATATTTTGTATCAAAGCAAATAAAAATCAGAATTATATTGTTTAGGTTTCTTTGGCCGCAGGCAATTCTCTTTTTTTATATACATGGTAACATCCCAATCACTAAATGACATTTTTCAAGTTTTACCTCATAGTACTAAAAAGACAATTCTAATATATACTATAAATAAAACCTAAACGATTTCAAAACATTCAGAACAAATAATATTTTCCCCATTAGGTATAAAAAGATGTCTTACCCAAGACACATACTTCTCGGCATAAAAAAAATAAGAATATCCAATGTTAAATACAGAAAGTCATCAAGATACGAGTAAAATTGTTATAATCAAAGAATGTCCAATGTTAATCACTGAAAGTCATCAAGGTCTGAGCAAAATGTTTATGTTCCATTGTATAGCTAAAACTCTTTGCAGACGTTAATAAGGTTTTTGAGTATGTCATAACCAATGCAGAGAAAAATTAAAGGTAATAATTAACTTTTAAAGCTTCTTTTTCAGTACAATTGTAATCAAACCTATTTTTTATTAAACCATCAAATGTAAAATAACATATAAATACCTAAATAAATTTAAGAATCTTTTTATCTTCCTAAAGAACCAAAAATTGGAAATAAAACTTACAATACCTTCAATCAATTATATCTCAAATTATGTGCATAGTGTTTGCATCCTAATTTGCCAAGGACGATAATATAATTCTTTATGTAGGGGAGAGTGGGGATACTTGAGCATAGGGGATACTTGAGCCACCCCTATTATCTCTACAGTTGGTTAATTTTTCTTTCTAAAACTGCCAATATGATAACATATTTATAGTTCTGAACATGTAAAAAAGAAATCACACATCTTGGTACCATTTGGAAAGTATAGTGATTAATAGTTGTCTTTTCCCTATCTGAAGTAAATATTTGGGTGCATGGTTTTTTTGTTTTTTTGTAATCAAAGTTTTGTTTAAAGTTGCAACTATATACATACATTCAATAAGCATAATTTCAATTGTATTTTGAGTCTAAAATAGTTCTAATTGCTGCATGCTTTATTTAGTAAAACTCTGGGAAACAAAAATAGTGATAGTGGGGATACTTGAGCCAATGAGAGTGGGGATACTTGAGCCATGTCTTAACCATCCCCACTAGAAATTAAACATGGGTGAAACAAACAAAAAATAAAATTCCATCCTTATATTCACTAATAGATATTTTTCTGGAGAAAAGGGAGAATAATTTTTCATTTTATTTTTTTTTCTTAAAAAAATAACGACCTAAAAATGTTTAAAAATGTATATTTTTTAAATGAAAATGTTTATTTTATTTTTTGATTTGACTAACAAAATAACCTGTCTAGATAAATGTAAACATAGTTTTCAATTTAACTTTCATTAAATGAAAATAACTTTTTAAAACGGTTTTACAGGCTATAATCTCTAATACTTTAATTAGTTAGGTCCAACATATTAAAATATTTATTTTTTAATATAACATATTAAGATTAGTATTTTATATTGAAATCGTAACCTCTGTTACTGTAACTTTTTTTTAACTAAGAAAATTGAAGAAAAAATGGTAAAAAGAGCGCACAAAAATAAGAAAAGCAACAAAAATCCCAGTTCAAACTTACCTACATGGAGCCAAAGAGGAAGACAAAATCTTTTCCTGTGAAATCAAAAAAGTGTTTGAAATAGTAGAATGATACATCTGGCTTAAATTCCGACAGCTACTAAACTAAAAGCATGAGTTCGACAATATCATTAGAGGAAAATTCTGTCAATGATGGTGATGATGTGAAAGAAAACCTTCTATTGATGGTTGGTTACTAATAAAATATGCCAGAAAGAAAACTGTAAAAATATTTGTTGGATAAGTGCTTAATATTTTGAAAATGAAATTTGCCCGAAGAATTGCAGATTCCAAATTTAAATGGCTCTGAACTGAGGATGTTTCTACCGTCGTTATAACTCAAGTTCAAATTATCCTTCGACAACCAGTTTTAACGACAAAAAATGATCGTATTACTAACTTTGTTTTCTCAATTGGTTTTGAAAGACTTTACGTTTCATAATTTATCATTCTGTAAAATGTTTGTGCAAAAATAAAGCGAAAAAAATTACTTTTGTAGGTATTTTTCCGTAGTGGCTCAAGTATCCCTTCACTATGGCTCAAGTATCCCTGCCATGGGGATACTTGAGCCATGATGTAAAACAAAAAATAAACATTTATTATGCATAGAAAAATAGTTCAAAATTTATTGAAAGTGGTTTTTAGTTGAAGGAAAAATATCAAATTTTCATTTTCAATATTTTATTTTATTCTAAAAAAATATAAAAAATTAAAAAAAATTAAAATTCAAAAAATGGCTCAAGTATCCCCATCTTCCCCTACTACGTGACATAAAGAATAGATTGTTTAATGTTAATCACATAATATCATCGATTTCCAATCGATTCCAATCGATTTCCAATTCATCGAGTTTTTAAGCTATAGAATATCACAGAAACATGATGAAGTATGTCAATACTTTGCTGTATATATGAATGGTCAAAAAAGTCAATAATGCTAGTTAATTTTTAAGGCTCATTTTAAAACAGAGAATTCTATTTTCTAATAAAATCATCAAACATAAAGTCAGATTAAATAAACTCAAGGGATTTTTTCATTAAGAATTTAATTTCCTAAAGAATCAAGAATTGAAAATATAACTTACAATACCTCTAATCCGTTACACCTAAGATTGTGTGCATGGATTTTTACATCCTAATTTGCCAAAAACAACAATATGAGTCGTCATGTACAACGCGGAATAAAAAAATAAATTATTAAATGATAATCACATTTCATCATTTCCCATGCAAAATTTTTAAGCTACAGAATATAACTGAAACATGATGAAATAGTCCCAACTTTGCTGCATATATCATAATCCGTGGCCGAAAGTCAACAATTCTTGTTAATTTTTAAGGCTCGTTTTAAAACAGTGAATTCTATTTTCCAATAAAACCATCAACTGTAAAGTCAGATTAAATAAACTCGAGAGACTTTTCATGAAGAATTTAATTTCTTAAAGAACCAAGAATTTGAAATATTGCTTACAATAGCTCCATTTAATTATATCTCAGATTATTTGTGCGTGCCCTTCCTGATTTGCCAAGGACGCTAATATCATGCCTCATATACTTCTCGGCATAAAGAAGAAAAAAAAAATAGAATATCTAATGTTAATCACAGAAAGTCATCAAAGTTCGAACAAAGTTATTAAGCTACACAATATAACAGAAACATGATGGAATATGTCGCAACTTTGTTGAGTATATCATAATCAATAATCGGAAAAGTCAATAATGCTAGTTAATTTTTAAGGTTCGTTTTGAAACAGTGAATTCTGTTTTCCAATAAAACTATCAAACATAAAGTCATTTTAAATAAACCCGAGAGATTTTTCATTAAGAATTTAATTTCTTAAAGAACCAGGAATTTGAAATATTGCTTAAAATATCTTCTATTTAATTGTACCTCAGATTATTTGTGTGTGCCCTTCCTGATTTCACAAGGATGCTAATATCATTCTTCATATATTTCTCGGCATAAAGAAGAAAAAAAAACATAGAATGTCTAATGTTAATCACAGAAAGTCATCAAAGTTCAAGCAAGTTATTAAGCTCCGCAATATAACAGAAACATGATGAAATATGTCGCAACTTGGTTGAGTATATCATAATTAATAGTAGGAAAAGTCAATAATGCTAGTTAATTTTTAAAGTTCGTTTTGAACCAGTGATAGTGAATTCTATTTTACAATAAAATCATCCAACATAAAGTCAGATTAAATAAACTCGAGATATTTTTCATTAGAATTTAATTTCTTAAAGAACCAAGAATTTCAAGTATTGCTTACAATATCTTCCATTTAATTATATCTCAGATTATTTGTGTGTGCCCTTCCTGATTTGCCAAGGACGCTAATATCATTCCTCATATACTTCTCGGCATAAAGAAGAAAAAAAAATTAGAATGTCTAATGTTAATCACAGAAAGTCATCAAGGTCCGAGCAAAGTTATTAAGCTCCGCAATATCAGAGAAACACGATGGGAATTTCTCCACGCAAAGTACAGTCGTAATAGCCTATTCCATCCTCACGTACCAGTCGTAAACGAACGTTTCTAAGGATTCATAAGTTTCCTAATGTGCACTTCTCCTCACATTCAGCCCGTAAACAAATTTGTAAGTTTTCACGGTTGCTTTTTAATTTGGTCGGCGCTGGCGTGAACGTTTTCCATAAGATTCTGTCGTGACAGTTAGATGGATTAATTTTCTCCAGAGCTGTCCATTTAGAAAATGGAGACGAAAATTGTCCACGGAATTAAATGGATTGCTGGAAGATCCGGGAAAAGGGGGTAAAGAATTTATCATTTTGGGGTCCTATTACAATCCTTTCCTGTTTTCAGGAGAGATGGTTTGATTGCTTTTAGCTCGCCGACGGAAAAATGGTATTCCGAGTGACGATCCGGATTTTTAAGGAAGGGAGAAAGATATTAAATTTGTTCGGAAGAAGAATTGAAGGCCAGTGACTTTTATAGCTGCCGTCATAAATATTTGTTTTAAGCCTTCAGCTATGGCCTCGAAATAATCCGTTTTCAAGCGAAGATTAAATTTGAAAGAATGAGTAACATACGCTGAAAATATTTTAAGATGTATGCTACACTTTTAAAACTTTTACTCCAGCAAATAATTCGCGCTTAATATGGTTTCCAAATGATTTGTCTTGGAACAAAAATTAAGTTTGAAAGAGTAAATAATATGCGCTTAAAATAACTAAAGATGCATATGTATATTAAATATTGTACTGAGCCACCTTCAAATGTTCACTGCAGTAAATAATGAGTACGATTTATTTTAACGATTTACTGCGTTAATATTTAATTAAAGAAGTAATTTGATTTATTTTATTCAGAAATTATTTCATACAGATGACGGATCAACAAAACCCGATGGAAAATTAAGATTAATTGCGTTTCGAAGAATGGAAAAGATAAGAGATATATAACATCCATGTTTTAACATTTAATGCATAGCCTCCAAATAAAAGGGTTTAAACAAATTAAATTTGTAAGAGTGAGTAACATATACGAAGAATATTTTTGAATTCCTGAATATTCTCAAAACGTTCCAAGCAAAAAGCAAATATGGCACATTTTCTCAATTATATAATATATAATCAAACAGGCCTATTATACGATTTTTTTTAAAAGTTGATATTTTAAAAATATTACCAAAAATGTACATGATTTAGAAAAAAGTAATATTTTATAAATGAAAGAGTTACTATAAACAATTCTGATAAATGTAAGTCCTGGAACATGTGCAGCATTATTGATAATACCGAATTATAACTTCATTATCATTCATATTGATAATAAAAAACGATAACTTCAATATCATTCATAGATTCAAACAAAGACAGTATAAAAGAATTAGTAACATATGTAAACAATATTTTGAGATGTAATTATAAAACAATGTTTAAAATGTCAACAAATAATGTGCTTTTGACAAGTTGAATAACATACTGGTTACTTTATTGTTTCTTAAGGAATTATGTTATTAGATTTATTTTATTCAAAAATCAAACAGGATCGAAAATAAATTACTATTTTATATTAAAAAAAACTGAAAGGTATATGTCATTAAATATAATATAGTGCTTATAATCCTTAAACTTTAATTTATAGCCTACAAATGTTGGGGTTTTGAAAACCCTTTGAGAGACAAGCAGTTGTGCTTCTGTAATGTTGAATTCCCATCGAAAAATTGGTAAAATTTAATTTCTAAAAAAAAGGGTTAATTTTTGTCTTTTATTCACCAAAGATATAAAAGCAAAACTTAATATAAAATTTCTGCATATCTTGATTAAAATTAAGAGGGATATAATATATTCCACAGCCCTCAAAGGGTTATATATATATATATATATAAAACTATTAATTGTATTACAATATATGAACCATTGAATTTAATAACTTATACCACAATGAACATGGAAGGAAAAGATAAATAATTAAAATGAATACAAATAGAATTTGTAGAACCAAAGCACGATCTTCAGGCCCCAAATACTTTGGAACTCAAATGAAGTCTGTGGTTTCATCTTCGTATTTGCCATGAAAAAGCAAAATAATACGAATTTCGGGCTACCAACACACATAAAACCAAAATTAAATGAAAAAATAACATCAAATACACTAAATTACTAAATTGGATAAAAAAATGAAAAGAAAAATAAAAATAATTATCGTCAACATGATAATAATAAATAAATATATTAATTAAAAACGGAACAATATAATAACAGAAAAAATAAACCATACACCATAGTTTACCCTATTAAGATTTAAAAGAGAATCATTTAATTTGACTATGTTAAGCTAAGCTCAATAGCTTAATATAAAATGATTTAAGATTTAATATATGTATGTTATGTAAGTGAAACACAATGGTATTTATCTGGTTATATCAATTTTTATCTTAATTATATTTTGTAATAAAATAATTGAAATTATTCATAAAAATTGTTCTAATGGTCGCAAAAGTAACGAACGGACGTTCCCATAAATACACATTAAAATACTAAATGCTTTTAAAGTTTCTAAGAAATAACGTACACTTCGCAAGCTATATAATATAATTAAATGAGCCACTTTGCTAATTTTTAAGTAACTATGCAATTAGATTTATTTATCAAAAATTTACTTAATCTAGAAAAAGATTACTTTTGGATGAATCAATAGAATTAGGAAAAATTGGGATAAAGCATATTCTAAAGAATTGAAGAATCGTAGTTTAAATAGCAGCAATCATAACACATGCTTTAAAATTTAATCTAAGGCTCCTAAATAAACTCATTTCAATCAAAATTTATATTTAAAAGAAAAAATATCAAGTGCTAAAAATATATTTAAAAATATATTAATTAGTAAACGCTTTCAGAATAAAGGTTATTAAAATTAAATGCATTACGAAAATTGTATATTAGTGTAATTGAACATATCAGCTTGTTAATTTTTTTAATTTGGAAATTTGGCATATTTCAGTAAAAATGTGCTTGGACTATACCAAAATTAAATTTTAATGAATCAATAGGCTATAGAGAAAAATTTAATTTAAAAAGAATGTGAATGAATTATGTATGAAAGAAAAATTAAAGATTATAAATATACAAATTTAAATCTAGAAGAATTGTTAGTAAGATATTTAAAAATATTAAGTAAAATTCTATTATTTATAAATATTAAATTTAAAAAATGACTAAAAATAATGTTTAAAATTTATTGTAATTATTTAGAAAAATATAAAACATGGTATTTCAAAACAGATCACATAATTATTCTTATATATTTCATTCTATAAATCATTGATCATGAAATTATAGCATAGTTACATTAACATGTGAAATTTCAATAGGCATTGTGCTAAACATTTATGTATCGAATTATAAATTAGAAATATGCCTCTCTTTCATAATTAACTTTGCTAGTAATAATAATTATTATTATTAATTTATAGAAATTTAGCTAGGAAATGAAGAACTCTTTCAAAACACCGCGTTACAGACAGACTGTTTCTGCACTAATGATGGAATATGTGTATTCTAAGCACTAAGGGTTGGTATAATTTACCAAAGAAAATATATGTCTAAAAAATAACAACATTAATTTCTTTTTATTCCAATGGTATATTTTATAATGCGTGCATGCTACTTTTTTTTTTTTTTTTTTTTTTTTTTTTTTTTTTTTTGTAAAAATAATGTTTTTTTCAGATGCGTGAACTAATGTGTAATCGAAGCACACAGCACAAGACGAAAAATCCAACAGCGTTTTCGAGAGTAATATGTGGATCCGAACTCAACCACTCCATGCAAATGACTTTGCTGATAATATGATACAGCACACACCAAAACTCAATTCATCAACAGAAATTCATCTTGTGGTAAAGAGGATTCGAACACAATTATGTATGTAAAGGAGGAACACTGCCAGGGAGTGTTCGGGGCAGTCTGTAGATGTAATAGCAGTTCATCCTTCATGCGAGGGGTTGTGTTTGTCACCGAAACAAGGTAGGGGAGGGATGGAAAACTTAGGGGACTAAGCATAAATTGACTCATACTAAAGGAAAAGAAAACAGACATTTTATTTTCACATTTTAAAGCTGCTTTCAAATACAAACTTACTTTTTTTCAGGCACAACTATATGCCCAAACCTGTCCACTATTAATTCTCGTAATTCATTGAGTCTAATATATTTTATGAAAACTGCCAAAAATTGCAGAAAATTCACAAAAAATTACGATAATATCACTGTGACTTAATTTTGTTTAAAGTTTTTTTTATTGCTGGAACTAATAAGTTTCCCGAGTTAGCATTAGCGTTTCTTTTTCTTTCATTTTTTTTTCTAAATTTATGGGCAATATGTATATATATTTTTTCATTTTCGTATAAATGAATTTCATTTTTAGTTATCAGCTATTATTGCTTCAATATGGCGCTTTTATTTTCTTCTCACAATAGTTCATTCAAAACATTCGTTTTAGTATCATTTTCAGAAAAATCATCTGCCTGTAAGGTTAAAAAAAATTATTTTATAGTTTCTGAATATGGAAATCTATGAGTTTCATAAGTTTTGTGCAGTAATAATAATGATGATAATAATTTTAAAAAATCTCAGACAGTAGCCAGTTTTGATTGGAAAACTAAAATTGAGAGGAACTTCTGAGAAAAAAATCCCTTGAACGAAATTAGCTTGTTGAAAGCTGACAATACAATCACTCATTTTGTCTGTTTTTTTTTTTTTTTTTTTTCATCATTTACTAAAGCAAAAATATTATTCATCGTAATTATAAACACTATCAGTGTTATGTTAAAGAAAAAAAGTTTGCACAGCTATGTATTAAATTAATATGTATGATATTTCCATTTCATGTACAAAATATGAAATAATAGCCTCCATGTTTATATAAAAATGAATTATTCAATCTCATAATATATTGTTCACACATACTTTTAAGAAGCTTGCAAAGAACAAAAAAATTAATTTTCCGTGAATTAATTATTTAGCATTGAGATTATTTTTGATCAGATTCATGTTTCAAAAGTTTCAAGATTTTTTTTCTTTCTTTTGCTAAATGTACTTGTTCATAGCATACATTCAATAACAAGGAGAAAGGAATAAGAAATGAAATTTGTGGATATGGCATAGATTTAACCCTTTCAGGCAGACTGTGCCCCGTCCAGGATACCTAATTTTAATTCCAAACTTGTAAACGGCACCAATAATATTTTAGCAAAATTTTGCTTTTACAATGAAAGTTTAAATTAAACAGTTCATAATATCTAAAAAAGTTTACTAGAAAATTTGCCTGTGCCGGAAAGGGTAAATAAATAATAGAATTCATTGACTCGAATGGTTTAACACGTTCGCTGCCGCTTACATGAAGTTGCGGCATTGTGATGATAGTTAATGCCGCACTGTAGAAGTGGGTTTTTCCCAAAAGCCGATTTACTTTTTATAACAAAGAATCAATAAAAGATTTTCCCGTGCCAGTGCGTGACTGGCTATTGGACATCACCCCACATCACGCGCTGGCGCGTCTGCGGCAGCGAACGTGTTAACTGGATCTTATGCTGAAAACTATGCACAAGAATGAAAATAAATATTAATTTCTTATTCGAGGGCAGTGGCTCATTTTTGGTCCACATAATTTTATTTTCTAAATACGATTAGCACCATAATATTGGAATGAAAATTTTCTTTTTATTAAGTACGGGAATAAAAAGCTTTTGCCTATTTTGAAATAAATTTGTTTGTAATTTCTTTTGCTATTCATTAATTTCAGGATTTTGCAAACGTTAATGCCTTTCCCCTGAAATGGTTAAAAAACGATCAATAAAAAAACTACTATTCATCATTTAGCTACTTTACATGAATATTCTAAATAATTTTTATTACATAAACAATATATGTAACAAAATAAAATAACAAAAGAAATTTTTAAAATTTTAAAAATCAAATAATGTATAATTATTTATGTATATAATTACAATTCAGCAACTAAACAATATAAAGTTTATGTTTGAGTCAGGCGTATTATGAGGTTAAATTCGCTTGATGAAGATATATACATTATTTACTTATTTTTAGCTTTCCTTTCTAAAAATATACTTTTATCATCGGCTGACAATCTCAAATGAGAAAGTCATGCATTTTCACAAAGAACATTAAATAAAATAACGTATTAATCTGAAACTTTCAAACTTATTTATACATTGGTAAGACAATGCATTGTCTATTTACATGAAACTGAAGCAGTACTTCCAATACATTATGTTTGCGAGAGCTAGGAACGCGGCACACTTCGCTATGCGAGGAATGACACGAAACACAGTTTAGGGAGACAGTAAAAGTAATAGCAGACCATTCTTCAAGTCCATGTAGTAGTGACAATATAAAGGGACATTAAGATTACCTACCATCAGGGACCTTATATAAATATCCCCATTCAGATGTAGGTTTCAGCTCGCTCATCTCGCGATTTTTGCAAAATTGCTCATGAAATTACCGAGAAGCCTCAAATATTACATAGTTTATATATTTCTTTTATTAAAAATTAGTTAAACTAGAATAATTTTTCCAGTTACAGAATAAACAATTAAGGTTTAAACAGACATTTTTGTTTTAACTATAATCTATAAGCTAATTTTATGTATTTTTTCGTTTAAAAATTATGCTAAAGAATAACTGTAGTTTACTTAGTTATAATTAATGTAAGCTATATAAGCGAATGTTACAAACTTTTTACAATTGAAATTAAACTATATTAGGGCAATTTGCCTGAGATTTTTAAAGCTTTCATAACTTGCCCTTGCTTGCAAAAAATAGTGCTCCTTTTAAAATATTCTTTTAAAAGGAGCGGATCTTTTAAAGGATTCATTTTTGTTCATGTGTGAGTTATTTAATTTAATTTTATTTGTAGTTTGTTCTGCTTTGTTCAAGATATATAACAATAATATAATATAATTAATTTAGTAGACCTGTAGAAGGGCGTATTATTAAGATATAGGACCGGTGAAAATGATACTAAGAATCTTAATTTTTTATGAGAATACCTATTCTAATCCATAATAAACGTTGTATACTTGAATATTTTAAAGAAACTCCGCATATCTTCTATTTTTTAAGCAAAGCATATACTGTGCCGTTTACATTCTATTCAATAGCGTATACGCATTGGCTCTTTTATGATTGCATCACTGTTTTAAAAATTGTCACCATAACTCTAAAAAATACAAAAATTGTAAGTTATAGTATTAATTTAAAGAAAACTATCTGTTGATAAGTAATAAATGTTAATATTAGACTTGACATTAGGTTTTTTTTCCGTGATGAAAATGTATGCTTATTCTAATAAATATTCGTATATTTTGTTTCTAATAATTACACAAGATTTTAAGAAGAAAATTAATACATGTTTAATAAAAGAAAACCTTTTTTATAACAAAATGTATGTTTTGAATATCTGTACCTTTGTAATGTGTCACTGAATTTGGATTAGAGTTATATTCCTTTAAAATGAGCTTCACGAGAGGATTAATATCTATTCATTACAATGGAGTGATATGATAAAATTCTTAATTTGTAAGTTTTAAATATGCTTAGGATTAGTAATTTTTAGTCCGTGATGAAAATGTATGCTTATTCTAATAAATATTCGTATATTTTGTTTCTAATAATTACACAAGATTTTAAGAAGAAAATTAATACATGTTTAATAAAAGAAAACCTTTTTTATAACAAAATGTATGTTTTGAATATCTGTACCTTTGTACCTATTCATTATTTATGAATAGGTAGTTGATTACATATAGTTGATTACCAAGAATTTCTAATTCGAAAATAAAATATCAATTCTCTAGTGAAATTAAGAACTTAGTTCTTTTTATACTCACACCACTTTATTTATACAGTTTATAAATATATATGTTATTGGGGATTAATTTTAGTTGGTAATTAACTAATTCAGCCTACCAGATTCTCCTAATATGAATAACCAATAAAGTAAAGACCCATTTATGCAAAATACTCAGCAACATTATCAATTCCATAGGCAAAATCAATTATAAATTACTCAAGAAATTGTACAACAATTAAACATTAATTCCGCTAACCATCTAATTATTCATCTCCATAATAATAACCAAACGAATTACCAGAACAAATCTAGTATCTTAAACAAGACCATTTTCCTTGAATTATATGTACTTCCTCGAAAGGGAAACATACTCAAACAGCATTTCGTTGTATAATAAATTTGAAATACTTCCGTATAATCATCCTAATCTCGAAAATTTATAAATATTCAGTTTAGTAATCTAAGTTCAGTTAACTACGCTGTTCGTCACATTGTCTTGCTAGAAGGCCTTCATTAAGGATACTCATTAACAGAAGCATAAGAATCTCTCAGCTGTCTATTTATTTTCCAGGCATTAAGCAACGAGATTTCCGGAAATTAATTTCAGAAATGGCGATGTCATGCATTTAATTAGGTTGCATTCTTAGGATAGGTGTTTCTGTTATGCACGGCACACTTTATGCATATATGCATGCACATAAGTTTTAAAAATAATGGTTTGAGTACAAGAATCCTCAATTACTGTTTAGAAGTTCCGGAGTACAGAATACTTTCTTGCTTGGGCAGATAAGTGAATGTTAAAGCATGCATATTGCATTATGGAGCCCCGGTCCCCGGTTAATCTTTTAAATGATTTTCGAATATTGAATAGATGAAGGACTGGGGTCGATAATGATTTAAAACTTGCCCCTGCAGCAATGATATAAAATTTAAAATAAATCACCTATTAACAGAAAACAATCAAAGTAATTTATAAAATGTTAAGTAAACAATATATAATGAGTAAATAATATATATATAAAATAAGTACCAAAATAAATATTCTTCTTTTTTAATGAGAGAAAGAGAAAATGCAATTTTATTTTATTTTATTTAAAATGATTATATCTTACCATAAATATGTATCAAAATTAAAACTGCACTTACTGTTGCTCTGTTTTGCATAAACAAATGATTTTTTTTCCTTATAGGTTTAGTTCTATAAGGGATCTTTTTAACAATTAGAGTGAACCTGAATATTATGTTATATGGAATAGATATAAAAAAAATAAAAATTATAATTTCAGATTTTAGAAAAAAATTTCAAGTTTGCCATGGAAAAGGGAAACTTAGGCTCAACTTTAGGCTTTTACGAAGCAAATATATTATTGAGTGAAATTCAGTAGTTTTTGAATGGAAAATAGGATAAACAATTAAATAAAAAAATTTAATTAATTAACAGAAAAAAATAAAACTATAGTGAAACATAAAAAGAGAAAAACTAAAGGGCAAATTTAGCACTAGCCATCACCATGAAGGAAAGTAGCTATTGGAAAATTGTTCGTCAACAACCATCTTCTGGTCACTTTCCTACAAGCAGAAAAAAAAAATTCTTGCATTATATCATGAATTCTACTTTTTTCTGTTTGAAATATGATTATATTAATATATTTGTTTCGATTAATCTATTTTAGATTAATACAAAAATAAATTTTTAAATAAGTTTACTATTTAGCATTTTAAACTAAAACAGTGGCCATTAGTTTAAAGAAAGGGACTAATTCTAATTCTAGTATCACTGGCCAGTAGCCACTAATGACATTTCCTAGTTTTACCTTTTAAAAACAATTATTAATTTTAAAATGGTTTAAATTAAGCGATTAAAATTCAAAGAAGTAATTTTATATCTTTCATCTTCAGTCTGAGTTGAAGAAACATTCATATCAATGATAATATATCAAACAATCCTTTAAGGTCGATTGCACAGTTTGATTTTGAAACTATCATCACATTCTATTAATTTAAATGTAAAAAAAAAAAAATCTATAAGAATTTTTTGGTGTTTTATATTTTGATAAAATATCTGTTGTTTTATATTTTGAAGAATTTCCTATGCTGTTTTATACTTTAATGAAATCATTACTGTTTTACAGTGTGATTATAGTTTCCAACTGATAAATGTTTTTAAACTATACATTAATTAAAATAGGAAGTTTAAAAATCAATTCCATAAATAGTCATTTTTCTCTGGGATATTTCATTACACTTTACGTAATAATAATTCATGCATGTCTATTAGATATCCCCAAAAATAGATGTTTCACAAATGCCTCTTATGTTATTAAATTCAAACAAAGCCAGAAAAGTTCATGTAATTTAACAGTTTAGAAACTGCGACTCGACAGTAGACATTACTGTCAATTACTACATGGACGCAATCTTCACAAAATATCAGAAAACTAATTAGGTATCATGGCGAACTTGCTCATAACTCCAAACCAAATTATTCAAATTCAGCAGGATTAATCAGCAGCCATTCAAATACAGTATACCATTCAAGCTCCAGAATGAAAGCGTATATGATTTGATACCTTATTTAACACAGCAGATGAGATTGCATGGGTATGCCTAAGTGTCAATATATTTGTACATATATGAATTCCACTCTCATGCGTAATTTTGTATGGAGCTACGTTTCGATATTCTGCTTGAATTTATATATGTTCTAGTAGTTTCGGAACTAATATTGTAGGACGTATTTTCATTACATAGGTTTCTGTGAATAATTATTAAATTCTCAAACTGATTCCTGTAACTTTTTTTTTATATAAAATAGTTTTCTTTACAGGAAGCTCCACGATGTTAAATATAATTTACTTAAAAATGAAAAATTGTATGTTCTCGTTTTTTAACCATTTTGAAAATGATTGTTTTTGTCAGTCGAGAATAGGGACATCGGAAGCGTATCTGAAAACTCGTGATATTCGGATTTTAGTAGTTTTTTCACTGGTCCATTTGTCCAGAAATTCAATACCTTTGTTACCACGATGGCAAAAAAGTATTAAAAAGTATTAAAAAAAATAATAACTCAAAAACGAACTGAGATACAGCTTTCAAATTGCATTTTAAAGTACTTTTTTTTTCTCATATGACGGGGTAAAAACTGAAAATGCGCGATGTTTAGAAGTTTAATAATTTACAGTACCGAAAATTGTAAAGCTGAAATTTTATTTAGAATTTATTTATGATCGGCCCAAGGATATTATTGTTTAATCCATGGCGTACGTAGGACTCTGTTATCATATAATCCACGTTCAGATCATCTTAAAAATTATGTTTATTATTATCACTATTATTGTTGTTGTTAGTTTTACAAAATTCTTTATATCTAGAAGAATTTTCATTTGAATAGGGGAGGGGATGTTGTTGCTAATAAACTAGAAAGTAAAAAATTTACAAAATAGGTAGACGCAAATTATCAGACATGGAAAAAACAAATCCAAAGAAAGACGTCGAATGAAAAATCATATTTTAAAGAACAAAAAGAAAAAAAAACTAAGTTTGATTAGCGGTCTACCGATTACGAAATGTGCGAAGATGACGAAAAATGAAACAATCTAATGTTAAACCAATTAACTGTAAATAACCATGTTTTTTTTTTTTTTTTTTTTTTTTACTTTTAAATTTCATGAATTAAATTTTAATTAGCGCGCAAAAGTTATTCAACAAAGTTTATAATTTGTATCATTCCTTAATTTTCACGTCAAATTTTTACTAATATAATAATTTTAGATTAATATGCGAAAAAGTTATGTGATATCCCAATTAAAAAAAAAAAAAAAAGTTTTAAAATCATCTAACATATTTTTTTAGAAGTATTAGTTTGTTTTATTTGAAATTCATACATGAAAACATATTGAATGAAATAAGTTATTAAACAAAATTAATAACACAGATTAATACCAGAATCCTCGTATAAATGTTTTTGTAATGAAATAAAAACTGTAAAACTATCCAAGTCTCTTTTAAAACATAATTTTATGAAATATTCTTATGAATCATCTTTTCAGCATTATTTCTGAACCCATTCTGGTGAACAAAGCACCCTTGTGTATTGGGTACATCCTTGTGTACGAAAAATAGTTTTACAAATCATCTACCTAACATGCTTTTTTATTTAGAAGTATTAGTTTGTTTTATTTGAAATTCATACATGAAAACATATTCAATGCAACAAGTTATTAAACAAAATTAATACCACACATTTATACCAGAATTCTTTTATAAATGTTTTTATTTTGATATAAAAACTGCAAAACTCTCCCAAAAACTTTTTTTTCTGTTATAACTTTATGAAATATTCTTATGAATCATCTTTTCAGTATTATTTCTGAGCCCATTCTGCTGAACAAAGCAGCCTTGTGTGCTGAACTTAAAGACTTAATCAGGGAGACTTCGCAAAGTTTCATTTGTAAAGCACGCATTCCGAAAGCTCATCTACATAGCAAAACGACACTGCATTATCCACCACATCACCCAAATGAAACCCTTCATTAGGGTGCTCATTAGCACTGCAGGTGGGGGAGGATGAAGATGGAAATCGTTCCGGCCATTGGTTTATTTTCCAGGCACTAAGCTCTCAGATTTAACAATAGATATTAGTTCCGTAATGGTGTCATCCGTACTTAATTAACATGGCGCATGCACAAATTTCGAAAGCACGCAACAGTAGTTCGGATATGGTAAGAGAATGAGTCACAAGTATGTTGTTTAAATAAATATTAATTTGTAAGCGAGGTAATCAAGGGCACCTTGGTGATTGTTAATATATTTCGCCAAACACTGAAACTGTTAGTAATACATGAGTAAAGAATCCTAATAATGTATTACAGTGCACTATGCCGGGATATTAAGTAAAGAGTTTTATAATGATAAAATGAACGATTTTTGAAGAAATTTTAAACTCATTTTAAAATAATTAACAGTTTCAAAAACTAGATAGTCTAATGAAGTGTTTAACGTGAAAGCTAATTTCACTTTTGCTCATCATCAGACAAAGCAAGCGGCACTTCTTTGTGAAGATTCAGAACTTTTTTGCTGTACTATTAAATAAATAATGGATGAATAATTTTATCCACTTAATTAAATATAATGAATTGCACCAAAAATAATAGATCAAAATACTACTACTAATAATAATAATAGTAAAATGCTTCAGCAAACTTAAAAAGCAAGCAACAATGTATACGTCAATAGAGTAAATTACAAGCATTTTGTTTAAATAAATATTAATTTTGAATTAATATACCCGACTAATAATTTTAGTACAGTTGTAATTATAGTTAGCCAAATGTGAAAATGTAAACTTAAGTTAAGAATTCTAATTATGTGTCGCAATAAACCATGAGGAATTAGTAAATAAAGAATCGTATAATATTAAAATGAGCGATGTTTAAAGGAAATTTTAAACTTATGTCATAACAATTAAACACTGGATAATCTAATAGTATGTTGAAAAGGAGTGAAATCCACACATTCCACTTTTTTCTTGCAAAACAAGATTATCTCTTTGCAATACTTCGGAATATTTTGAAAATTTGTTAAATATAAAAATAAAGAAATCAAGTATGGTAAAAGATATCTTCATTAAAATTAAATAAAAAACAAATAAAAAGAGTAAAAACGTATAAAATACGAAAGAAGATTATAACTGCAAAGAGGGGAAAGTTGGGAATCCGCGGAAGATTTACATTCCTGGCATCTAACTGTAGGGTCATTTTTTCTCTCCTAAGATAGTATGTGCGGAAAAACAACATCTACAGGCATTGCAAAGGCCTGATTCGTATATAGAGTGATTTATCAGTAACCGAATTTAATGGGTTGCTCTATCAGTGTAAACAAATTTAAAAGATTATATGGCAAAATGTTAATTAATATCTAGAGTGATTTATCAGTAACCGAATTTAATGGGTATATTTAACAGTGTAAATAAATTTAAAAGTACATATGGCAAAATGTTAATTAATATCTAGAGTGATTTATCTATAACCGAACTTAATGGGTTGATCTATCAGTGTAACCAAATAACTTAATGAATATCTACATATATATATCAGTAGCCGAATTTAATGGTTTACATGAAAAAGGCTAATTAATATCGAGAATAATTTATGAATAACCAAATATAATACAACTATGGTGAAAGGAAAATAAACACAACGATAACATTTTTAAATTATACATAACGATGAAAGACAATAATAATAATAATAATAATAATAATAATAATAATAATAATAATAATAATAATAATAATAATAATAATAATAATAATAATAATAATAATAATAATAATAATCAATAAATAAAAAAATAAATAAAATAAAAATGAAAAAATAAATAAAGTGCTGGAACAGTCAGAAGATACAAAGAGTTTAAAATTAGGTTTTAAATAACAAATTCAAATTAATTGTTGAAATAAATGCAATTTATTAATAAGTTTGATTTTTTTCGCCTATTCGAAATAGCTTTCAATAAATAGCAAATGTGTTAAAATTACTTTTTGAATGTGAAATTAATGAGGTAAGTTCGATCTAATAATGGCTATATTGAAAGCCGTGCTTCTTATTATAACTGTTGCTGTTTTCTAAATACTGTAATAATAGATGATGAATTTAGTTTCCTTGAGATAAGCAATCAGTTTTAAATCTTAAAATTACAAAAGTGCCATGTATTTAAATACGAAATCAGTAGAAAACCATTAAAATTTAGTTCAAAAAACTCAAACATTTATATTATTTTAAATTACATCAGGAAGTAGATTAATAATGATGATATTTACACAAAATTCGTTTATATTTTGAACGGAAAATTTTCGTATTGCACTATCAATTTATTTTAATAAAAATTATTTTAAGTCAAAAGGACAAATACCTTCTTTCTTCTAGAATATAATATAACATTTGTGTACGTTTTACTGCGCAAATTGAGAAGTAAAAGTTTACTTATTTCGTTTATTAGATTCTCAGTTGTCTCATTCAAAAACAGTTATGTCTTATGAAAGCATCTACAGCGTTGCATTAAAGAATAACACATAAAATCATTGTCGCGTCCATTAAGTTGAAAAAATTAAAAAATGGCGAAGAATGGTTTAGAACTTGAAACCATTCGAAGAGTATTTTGAAAGGTTATAAAAACGTATAGAAATGTTTTGTATTGAGATAAATACATGATTCCGTGGAAAAAACGAAAAAAGAACATTACAAAAAATTGTTTCAAGATTTTTTTAATTGAAACCCATGTTGAGAGCAAAAACGAGGAACATAAAAATGAGGAACAGTTAAGTACACGTGTTATTTCTACAGACGTATCTCATTCTCTTTATTTTACCTTGCTTTTTATATTAAAGAAAGGGGCGTCTTTTATGAAGCCTTGAAACTGATGGATGCAATATTTATTTTGCTCGTACATTTCACTTTGTCGGATGCTATCATGTTTTAGCAAAACCTGTTTTATGAACATGTAAAAACAATTAAATGTTCCACTTTATGAGCAGAAAGTATTCAAAACTCTTTTTATATGAAGCTCAAATTTCGCTGTAGAATTTAGTAAAGAACAATTCCGAATAAATCACTAGTATGAGACATTACATTCTGTCTGAAAATCTCCTACATACAGTGAAATTCTTATTTAATTTTAAGCTCACTTGAACCGTCTGTCAATCTGAATCATCACTTGGGCACAATCCATCACTTTTTCTGCAAAATCGGACAAGAAAACGTGACAAGCGCTTAACGACGCAAAATTCCTGCGAAAATCCTCGACGGATATTCACGACGACACCGCCATTTCTCGAACGATTCCGCGTTATAAAAAACGTCACCGGCATTAAGGGCCAAGAGAACTTCCAAATGGTCAGTGGCAGCAGAACGTGTCCACTTACTGTCAACTGTCAGTGCATTTCATTTTGTTAAAGGGACAGGAAACCTAAAAGGAACTGGAATAGAAGTTGACAATGTCCGAAAAGAGGCTTTAATGCGCTGGCTGCTTCTTTCTGAGGAGTGTCCTCCACCCCCTCAGCCGAGTTCGATTTTCTTCAGACGATTATGGATAAGCATCTAAAACGAAAGGTCGAGACTTTTCCCCACTTTTTCCATCCTGATGAAATTCGCTTTCAATCGATCAAAAAGAGGCTTTTCTGGTAAAGCTGTTATCGTCTAAAAGGCGTTTTTCCTCTTTCGTTTTAATCAGAGTGCGGATTGGCAGTGGATTTTAGCTCTCTTTTCCCATAAACTGGATTGAGTTTTTCATCAGCAAAGTATAAAAACAAAAAGAAACAAGGAATAAGTGGAAGAGAAAAACAACAACGAGTTGTGTCCGAGAAATAGAATTAAATCCGCGAGTTGCCGCTGTTAGTGACAAAACAAGTTAAAACACGGGATTCGGTTAATGAAATTTTTGGCTTTAAGAGTTGATTTAATTTCTTTATTTCGCTTTATCGGATAAAACTTTTCATGACAGAGTTGTCATTAAATCTTAATTCGCAAAAAACAGTGAAATAAAATTAGATAGGACGTTTTATTGATTCATGCTTTTGTTTTTTAACTGTGCGAAAAAAAAAAAGTTGGGGGGGGGGGGGGGAGGAGAATGGTTTTATTACAATATGCTTTTAGTTCATCATTCATTATTCGCGAATCATGATGATAACGTTTACACTACATGAAATATTTTTTTATCAATATTTCTACTGTGTTTTGTATATCATTATAATTTCTCAGTATTTAGAATAAAAAAAACTACAAAAATAGTCAGAAATAGAATTAAATCCGCGAGTTACCGCTCTTAGTGACAAAACAAGTTAAAACACAGGATTCGGTTAATGAAATCTTAGGCTTTAAGGGTTGATTTAATTTCTTTATTTTGCTTTATCGGATAAAACTTTTCATAACAGAGTTGTCATTAAACCTTAATTGGAAAAATAAATTAATAAATAAATAAATAAATAAATAAATAAAAGGTGTATTAAAATTAGATAGGGCATTTTATTGATTCATGCTTTTGTTCTTGATTGTGCGTTTAAAAAAGTAATTTGGCGAATGGTTTTACTACATGGTGTCCAGCAAATAAGACAGACACATTAAGATAAATTTTTCAAAAACAGAGGCTGGTAGAATTATACTGTAAATAGTTTGTTTATTAAATAAGCTGTAAAAATGTTGTACAGAAATTTCGAACGGTGACTATTTTGAGAAGATTGTATTCTCATTGAAAAGAATGCTTTATTTGGCATTTTTCTCGTTTTAGATTGCTAACAGAAAACAAGGTTTTTGGCTTACAATAATGCCATATTTTAACGATTTTTGGAATTAAGTTTTTGAATTTTCGAAATTCGAAAAGTTTAGCTCGAAACATCGTTAAAATATGGCACTTTGAGCTGAAAAACGCATTCTCTGCAAGCAATTTAAAACAAGAAAAATGTCAAATTGAACATTCTTTGCAATCAGAACTCAATCTTCCCAAAATAGTCACCATTCAAAACTTCTGTGTAGCATTTTTGTAGCTTACCTAATAAACAAACTGTTTACCGCATAATTATATCAATCTTTGATTTTGAGAAATTTAATTTAGAAATTAGGGTCTTATTGGCTGAACACCCTGTACAATATGCTTTTAATTCATCATTGATGATTCGCGAATGATGATGATATAACATTTACGTTAAAGGAAATATATTATGCTATCAATATTTTTTCAGTATTTTGTATATCATTACGATTTCCCAATATTTAGAATAGCAAAACTACAAAAATAGTGAGAAATAGAATTAAATAGTTGCCTCTGTTAGTGACAAAACAAGTTAAAACACGGGATTCGGTTAATGAAATTTTTGGCTTTAAGAGTTGATTTAATTTCTTTATTTCACTTTATCAGATAAAACTTTTCATGACAGAGTTGTCATTAAATATTAATTGGGAAAAGACAGTGAAATAAAATTAGACACGACATTTTATTGATTCATGCTTCTGATTTCGATGGTATGTTTAAAAAAACAATTTGGGGAATTGTTTTACTATAATATGCTTTTAATTCAACATTGATGATTCTCAAATCATGATGATAACATTTACATTAAACGAAAAATGTTTTTAAATCAGTATTTCTGCAGTATTTTGTGTATCACTATAATTTTTCAACATTTAGAATAAAAAAAGTGCAACAATGGCACTAGTTGCACTTTTAATCACAAACTGGAGTGGATTCTTGTAACAGGATTCGTACGCCTCGTGGAACATTGTGAATCAGAAACTTTTTCAGCACCAGTATTTTTTCACAGAAAATATCTTTTTAAAAGAAAGTGAAATTTTAGCCGTTTAACTCAGATTTCTTTTTCTACAAAAAAAAAAAAAAAAAAAAAAAAAAAAAAAAATTACTGGTAACTCTTTCGGAAATTTCTCTAACCCGCACGAGTCCTGTTGCAATCATGCATGTTAATTTTATTTTTCATATTCGTAAAAATCAAGTGTTTTCGAAATTAGACTAAATACACCGATTACGTACCAGAAATATATTACAAAATCAGATGCATATCATTCTTATTCTTTCAAATAATCATTTGTTAGAATGTCGTTAAGTTAATGACTTTATTTAATTCAATCTTTTTTTTTTAATTATTTTTTTAAAAGTGCTTTTGATAAGCTCTGATAGTTAAGAAGCTAAGTTGCTCTGATAATGCAAAATATTAATTTATAATATGACTGCACGTGCACATAAATGAAAATAAATCAGGTATACTGAAATAAAAACATTGTAATCAATATTAATTGCAATATAGCTTCCAAATAACGGAGCAAATTTGAAATTTAAAATTAAAGATTTAATTCATCAGAAATTTTAAATGTCATTGAAATAAATTGAGAAAGGGCAAATGATTCAGATCTTATAATGTAATTCAGTTATCATAAAAATAAAAGAAAACAATTGGGGATAAATCAATTGGCTATTGACAAAATTGGCTAAATCTAATATCGAAATAGGAGTTAATTTAAAGTAAAAATATATCATATTATTCAGTTTCAGTATGCATCAGTAGTAAATCAGTATTAATAAAATAAAGGTGAAAGTGTTTTACCAAATTATTATTTTATATTTTGTTAACATAATTTTATATTAAGTAAAATGCATACAAATCGTAAAAAAGACATTGGTACTATTTATAATATTTCGCTAATATTATGATGTAAGTAAAATAATTTGTGTAACAAATGTGATCAAATAACGCAATCATTACGACAAAGCTAAATTATCTAGTTTTGTTTTAAACTAACAAGGTATGATAAATTTTGATAGCGATGTTTTTGTTCATGTAAGAAAATTGTATAAAATAAAATATAGTAGAAAAATCTTTTAAACATTATTTAATGAGATAAATGCATTTTAATGGTCAAATAAAGTTTTCAAGAGTCTTACTTGTTCTGAAATTTCAAGACCATAAAATTCTTCTGTACCAGTATTTTCTTATAGAAAATATCTTCTTAAAATAAAGCAAACTTTTTCCGCATTAAACCTAGATTTCTTTTTCTATAAAGAAATACTGATATTTGCCCTGAAAAACTCTCAGAACTGTGCGACGCCTGAGTTTTATTTCACATAAATGTATAATATATTTCAGAGAATAATAAATAATATTATTGGATTTCAAAACTAAAAGAAAAATATTTAACCTCCTGACTGCCGCCGGCTGATTTTTTTCACACAGTAAGCTGCAGGTTTCAATGCAACATAAGCAATATTTAAATTAGTATAATTCCACAAATAAAACCCAGTTCTGAAAAATTAAGATAGGATTGATGCTATCAAAGATTATACACCGATACTAATAACGTATTTTGCATCAGGTTGGAAAAAACATCTTTTTTTATATTTTTAATAAATTACAGAGAAAACAACATTACAATATTACACTTTGGCTGGGCAGTCAGGGGGTTAATGTAAGAAATGTGTTGTTTTTTATGGTGGAAGTAGATTTTTTTAAATAAACTTTTTAAAAAACTTTGATTTTTTCAGTGATAAAAAAGCGAAACGAAAACACTTAAAAACTAATGCAAATAATTCTTTTCCACATTAATAAATAATAAGAGCTAAAGAAATGCATTTATACATAAAGATTCCACCTGGATCGTCAATCATTAACACCTACAATACATTTAATCTCAATAGAAAAGAATACAAGTGATCTATTAAGGAAATAATCTTGCGTGAGAAGAACATGAAAAATGAGGAAAATAAAATAAAAGAAAGAAAATGAATCGCCATCATTTTTCAAATTTTCTATCCATATAAATTCTATTTACCTGGAGAAGAATTTAAGGTATCAAACAACTTCCTTTTTTATTTGCATGATCATCAATATCGGGGGAAAAAATAATAATCCTGTGAAACTGAATACTCTCTTTTCTAGTCTAAATTTATCATTCAAACAAACATTGCCGTAAAAACGAGATCCACAATGATATCAATTCATCACTGTCCATGTTGGAACAAAAATACTGTTGCCATTTTTTGTTAGGAAAAATTCTTCGAGCGGCAGAAAAACGCACTACATCTTTATCCGTCGCTTTCTACCGACGCATTATCATAATTCACGCATAAAAAAGATAACATAATACTTCTTTCAAAACAATGTGAGAACGCAAATTGTCTCCATAAACTGTTTTCCTGCAGTAAAAACTGAATTTTAGCGCATATGAACATGCATTCAGAAAAGTTTTATGGAAAATTGCATAAGTATACACGTATTATGTATATTTAAAGGTAAATACTTAAAAAGATGGCTAAAGTTGATGGATTGTAGCACTGCTGAAAATGTTTTTATTCAAACTGAAAATGCAAAAACAGCAGAATTTTCAACTTACACGGAGAAAGACATTTCACTTTTTTTATTCTTTTTTTTCTGCAAATACAGCATGCTGGAAATCCGTGTGTGTTTTGTTTACAAGAATAATATTTCCATTTACGTTCTTGTCTCGTAGAAGACTTCATTTAAACCTCTTTAACATATAAAACATTTCTAGGTTTTGAAACTTTTTTTATTATTTTTATTTATTTTACATCGTGCTTGGAGGAAAGAAATATTCTTTATTTGTTACTTTCCCTAACAAAAAGTAGAAGTGGAATAAAAATTTTCATAGGAGTTGCACATTTGGAAGTTGTCTCCGGGCTAAATTTGCTTTTTGCAGAAGCGTTTATCTATTTTTTCTTTCTTATCGGCCGTAAAATATCTAAGATAACATTTTTCGTTCCCTCTTCACTTTATTCAGAATAAAGTGTAAGGCATAAATGATTTATTACTATAAATCACTTAGCTAGTATTTTTATACCTTCGCTAGTATTGTATATATCACGTTTACTGAGAAATTCTGCTTTTTGATAACATCGACAAAATCAGACATGCAATTTTTTTTTCCTTGCGTGATATTAAAAATTGTTTTGCTGAATAATATTTTATTGCATACTCCGATAACAAAGAAACTCCCAAGTTTATGGTCTAACAATTTTATTAATTAATCTATAAGATTATTTTTATCTTATCAAAGAACGATTTTTTATTTTATTTTCAAGATTTACTTATCAGAATAGGCGTAAAAATATGGAAAGCGAGCAGACGATAATTTTTTAATATTACGTCATTTATTACGTGAACAATGAAAAGGGAATAAGTTTGTCTATTGCTTTGTCAATTTGTATCCTATATGTCAAAGGTTAAAATATGCATGAATTAAGAAAATATTGAGACTTTCAAGTCTTAAAATTACATATTTTTGACATTCGTATTGTATAGATCACGTTTACTGAAAAATTCTGCTTTTTTTATAACAACGACAAAAACAAACATGCATTTTTTTTCTTTTTGCGTGATTTTAAAAATTGTTTTGCTGAATAAAATTTTATTGCATACTCCGATACCAAAGAAACTCCCTAGTTTATGGTCTAACAATTTTATTAATTAATCTATAAAATTATTTTTAGCTTATCAAAGAACGATTTTTTTTTCTTTTCAAGATTTACTTATCAGAATAGTCGTAAAAAACATGGTGAGCGAGCAGACGACAAATTTTTAATATTACGTCATTTATCACGTGAACAATGAAAATGGGATAATTTTTATGCTTTACCAATTTGTATTTTATATGTCAAAGGTTAAAATATGCATAAATTAAGATAATATTTTTATATATTTGCTATAGTTGTATATATCACGTTTACTGAGAAATTTTGCTTTTTTGTATAACAACGACAAAATCAGACGTGGAATTTTTTTTCTTGCGTGATATTAAAAATTGTTTAGCTGAATAATATTTTATTGCATACACCGATAACAAAGAAACTCTCGAATTTATGGTCTACCAATTTTATTAATTAATCTATAAGATTATTTGGTACTACTAGGTAATCCCGTCGACCAAAAAATTATTGCCAAACTATAAAATTAAATGCCAATAATGGAGGATAGTGAATGTCACATTCAATGACATTAAATACGATTTACGTATTTAAAATGTCATTAAGTGATTTTTATTTCGACTTTTTATTTGTATTTTTATTAATATTCTACTAATTATTTGTTTTTTCGTTATTTAAAATAAAAATTATGTCAATATGTATAATTTGGCTATTAATTTGGCGTTTTGTATAATTTGGCGAAATTGGTCGACGGGATAACAGAAAAGTACCGATTATTTTTATCTTATCAAAGAACGATTTTTTTTCCTTTTCAAGATCTTACTTATCAGAATAGGCCTAAAATATGGAAATCGAGCAGACGACAATTTTTATAATATTACGTCATTTATCACATGAGCAATGAAAAGGGAAGAAGTTTGTCTATTGCTTTGCCAATTTGCATTTTATATGTCAAAGGTTAAAATATGCATAAATTCAAGTAATTTTGAGATTTTAAAACTTTATAATTACATATTTTTGCCATGCGTCGTGTACATATTTTATTGTGTAGGATTTTTTTCTAAAAATTCTTAATTCTGCATGAGAATTGAGAGAACGAGTTTCATTTAAATATGTATGAAAAGATACGCAACTGTATTTTACGGACTCTAAACTGCGCAATCTGGGTAAGCCTTTAAGTATTATATATATATTCATTACTAAATCTATTACAGCCAATGGTCGCATAAGAATCAAGTTTTGAAAAATTGATGATACATATATTTTATATTATACAAAGACAATTCAAAATTTATTTTTTAAACCGTTATCATGATTTATGCTGAATTCTAAACATTTCTTCAGGTGATAATTTAATTTCAATTTGATATTTAAAGCATTTTATAGTCTATCATTAACTTTAATGCTTTTTTATACACGTCACTAAGGTTTACTACATATTACTTCCTGTATAATAGAAAGTAGACAGTATGTACAGGGACAGACAAAAGATTTTGGATATTATATTGTATCCAAAGTACTGTATAGATAGGGGAAGATGGGGATACTTGAGCCATTTTTTGAATTTTAATTTTTTTTAATTTTTTATAATTTTTTAGAATAAAATAAAATATTGAAAAAGAAAATTTGATATTTTTTCTTCAACTAAAAACCACTTTCAATAAATTTTGAACTATTTTTCTATGTATAATAAATGTTTATTTTTTGTTTTACATCATGGCTCAAGTATCCCCATGGCGGGGATACTTGTGCCATAGTGAAGGGATACTTGAGCCACTACGGAAAAATACCTACAAAAGTAATTTTTTTCGCTTTATTTTTGCACAAACATTTTGCAGAATGATAAATTATGAAACGTAAAGTCTTTCAAAGCCAATTGAGAAAACAAAGCTAGTAATACGATCATTTTTTGTCGTTAAAACTGGTTGTCGAAGGATAATTTGAACTTGAGTTATAACGACGGTAGAAACATCCTCAGTTCAGAGCCATTTAAATTTGGAATCTGCAATTCTTCGGGCAAATTTCATTTTCAACATATTAAGCACTTATCCAACAAATATTTTTTCAGTTTTCTTTCTGGCATATTTTATTAGTAACCAACCATCAATAGAAGGTTTTCTTTCACATCATCACCATCATTGACAGAATTTTCCTCTAATGATATTGTCGAACTCATGCTTTTAGTTTAGTAGCTGTCGCAATTTAAGCCAGATGTATCATTCTACTATTTCAAACACTTTTTTGATTTCACAGGAAAAGATTTTGTCTTCCTCTTTGACTCCATGTTGGTAAGTTTGAACTGGGATTTTTGTTGCTTTTCTTGTTTTTGTGCGCTCTTTTTACCAATTTTTCCTCAATTTTCTTAGTTAAATAAAAAGTTACAGCAACAGAGGTTACGATTTCAATATAAAATACTAATCTTAATATGTTATATTAAAAAATAAATATTTTAATATGTTGGACCTAACTAAATAAAGTATTAGAGATTATAGCCTGTAAAACCGTTTTAAAAAAGTTATTTTCATTTAATGAAAGTTAAATTGAAAACTATGTTTACATTTATCTAGACAGGATATTTTGTTAGTCAAATCGAAAAATAAAATAGACATTTTCATTTAAAAAATATACATTTTTAAACATTTTTAGGTCGTTATTTTTTTAAGAACAAAAATAAATAAAATGAAAAATTATTCTCCCTTTTCTCCAGAAAAATATCTATTAGTGAATATAAGGATGGAATTTTGTTTTTTGTTTGTTTCACCCATGTTTAATTTCTAGTGGGGATGGTTGAGACATGGCTCATGTATCCCCACTCTCATTGGCTCAAGTATCCCCACTATCACTATTTTTGTTTCCCAGAGTTTTACTAAATAAAGCATGCAGCAATTATAACTATTTTAGACTCAAAATACAATTGAAATTATGCTTATTGAATGTATGTATATAGTTGCAACTTTAAACAAAATTTTGATTACAAAAAAACAAAAAAACCATGCACCCAAATATTTACTTCAGATAGGGAAAAGACAACTATTAATCACTATACTTTCAAAATGGTACCAAAATGTGTGATTTTTTTTTACATGTTCAGAACTATAAATATGTTACCATATTGGCAGTTTTAGAAAGAAAAATTAACCAACTGTAGAGATAATAGGGGTGGCTCAAGTATCCCCTATGCTCAAGTATCCCCACTCTCCCCTACACCAAAATCTGGATATTTTTTAAAACTTCACTATAGTATGGACGCACGTCATTTCTTACATTTGACATACAATTTCTATTTTAAGTTTCTGCTATGAATTCGCAAAATGTTAGTAACAAAATCTATTTAATCAGGATCATTGATGATAATATAAATGCTAGCACGAGACTTGAAGGATTAATGGTATGCACATCTATTAAAGGTATCGTTTTGAAATCTATATTTCGTCATCAAATAATTAAATATTAATACCACTAATTAAAATCGATTTCTAAATATCGAATGTAGTACATTTATTTTGAATGTTTTTACCAGCATTATTATATACTCAAATAATGAAAGAAGCACGTATTTTTCGTGACTTATTATCCAAACATCACGTGACTTATATCACCAGCATTCTTTTTTACAAGACAGACTCATCAATACATATAACTTCTCCTTGTTCCCCCAAAGCCGATAACTACCACAGCAACTGGATTCACCAACTTTGAAATACAGACTTCCTTCTCTCGAAATAATTAATCTTGTTTCCAAACCATAATACCTTCTCTTTGTTACCTTTTGAATTTTAATAATGTACAGATAAAAATGTACAAAATATTAATTTTAAAAATACGGACAAAAATTAACGTTACGTCATAAGCAGTATGAGGAATAGAATTATTAAAACTCATTAATACTTATGACCAGAAAAATCATGATGTCATATTCACAGTAAAAGAATAGAATGTGAAAATTACATGACATTCTAATGATATGTATATTCATGAGTGCATATATACAAACTATTTTATGTATATATATATATATAAATGTACAGAGACGTTTAATTACGTGATAGGCTATGAAAGCCGAATTCTTATTACGTTTGCATAAAAAAAATCCACAGCATCTAAAAATATTGACTTAAAATCACCTTTCTTTTTTTTAATTAGGGAATGCATTCAGGAATCTAAGAATTAAAGAACATACCGCCTAATTCACAGAATACATGCGAAAACAAAATTAAAACTCTAATATATTTTTTACATTTAATATATACGTATTTAGATTGTCTAATAACAATACCAAAAAGCACTTTTATTTAAAAAAAATGAGTTATACATTCAAATAAAGTTGTGAAGTTTATTAAAGGTGATATTATCGAAGTAGCCAGATGTCATGGTTTCAAAGGCGACAAAAATCGCCAATGATTTTACTAATCATATCAGCTTTTTTTTGTTTTAGACTATTTCAGTATTTATTGGGTAGTTCAATTGAATATCATTTATATTTCTGTATTATTAATTAGTATTGATTTTAATTGATAAATTTTAAATTTTGTCATGGAATACTGGAGGTAAACAAATACAAATATGTTTATATTGTTTTATTGCAAACGTATCAATCTTCCGTAATCGAGCTGCAAGTGACACCAATGGATTTTTAAAAAATCACGGTTGCAATTTATTATAAAAAAACGTAATAGACTGAGGATCAAATTCGTACAAATTGCACTCCAAATGGCTTTTTTTTTTCCTTATTCAAAAATAGAAAAGTTGAAATTATGCCAGAATTGAAATTATTATTTAGAAAATAAAAAAATTCAGAAAATTAGGTCATTGTTATCGCTAGCATAACGTCAGAATTACTTATATTTTTCCTGTATAATATAGGTTAAGCTTTCTTGATAAAAAATTTACAGCCAGCGAAGTATCCAGGTTATAAAGATATCAATGACTGACACCCGAACAAAACTAGTTTTACATAGTAAATACTAAACTAATCATCAGCAGATTGTCATTTAATCTGGTGAGCTCAATTAGAAAATAATTCTAAAACACGTGGATTGTGCAGAAAATTAGTTCAGCTTTGATAACTACATATTTTAAAAGCTCAAAGAATCTGTCAGACAGTAGCAAATAAGTGGAGATACCTAACCTCAACCCTTTTGGTCTGGTGTATTATTAATAGTACAGCTCGTTTACTGAGTAATATGCTGTCTTATCAAATACTTTAGTAACAATCGAGTAACGCTAGTAATGTCTATGCATTTCTTATTATGACTCCATTTATACTTCAGCACTTAGTAATAATAATAACAATAAAAGTTTGCTTAATTCTCCTTGCACCGTTGGCAATTCCCTTATTTTCTGCATATATTTCACTCTTTAAATTTAAAATATGAGTTACTTTTCTGAACGAATGATAAGATGCTTTAAGGCATTTGTTTTTGATACCACTAAAAAAGAAAAGTAAAATTAGCTTTATTTACGAAAGACATTTTCTCGATTAAGGGAGACCCGAACCCCATTTTCGGCCAAAAATCATCAAAAGTTCGAAAAAAAAAAATTTATCTCAGAAAACGATAAAATACATATTTGCGAATATCCATGCAAAATTTCAGAACTCGGGGACACTTGGAATAGGTAGCAAATGAGCTTTTTTAATTGTAGTCACTAGAGTTTAAAGGACTAGCGGCCATTTAAAATGTGTTTTCCTGAAAATGACTTTTTCCATATTTTGCCTAAGTTCAAAGTACTAAGGCTCAGTGGTAAAATGGTTGCGAAACAAAGTGTTTATGTTCGTAGAATCTTAAAAAAAATTGCAACAAAAGTAAGGAGAGATAATTTTTTTTTAACTATTTCTGAAAATTTTACATAAATTGGTAAACATGAAAATTATAACGAATTTAAGGGAAATTTACCATGCATAATTTCTTTTTTTTTTTTTTTTTTTTTTTTTTTTAGCTGATTAAAATAGAAAATTAAAAATATCTCTCCCTAGGTCGTTTTCATATACTATAACACTATCTAAGGAATTTTAGTAACATAAAATATTGAAAATTGTATGAGGAGTAGTAATTTTAAAAAAGTGTATTTTTCCACAAAAAAATCATAAAAATCGACATAAAAAATATACTTTTTAATAAAAAGTGAATTTTTTGGTTAATTATTCCTTACAAAAAGATTCTTAAACAGTACACCAAAATTCATTACTTTAAAATCAATAATAAAAATTTTCGGTTTTTTTCTTACGAGTCTCCCTTAAGATGATAGATTTAATTATTTGACCAAAAAGGATGTAAACCGAATAAATTTCATGGAAAAAAAGCTGGTCCCGAAATGAAAGAAGTTCGTTGTCCCTTGCTCCTTGCTATTACAAGAAATGATTATCAAGAGAGAGAAATTTTAATTCGCACCTTTTTTGTTCTGATATCTCCCAGAGAAAATGTTCAAAGCATCATTGCATTAAGAAAAATCTTTTTAAAAAGCTGGAGATTATATTTTTCCCCTTACAAAAACCAGGCATCTCAATTTTGACACCAACTTTCATTCCTCCACATCCAATGATGCAGAAATATCCCATTCAGACACAACAAAGTCATCCGTCTGAAATTCCCCATCGTTCTATTTTCACACTAAATACGAGAAATGGGCGTATTCCGTATCCATCGCTAGCTTCGATTACGACTGCAAATGTGTCAGTTCACACACCGACCTTGCCTTTCGGAAGAGGTTCCGAAAATGACTCATGCTTTTATGGCTCTCCTACGTTTGTATTATGGTGATTCCTTACGAAAAGTAATGGGTTTTTGCATTCCCCGCATTTGCATAAATCTAGTTTTAATCATCCCCTCTTCATTCTTTCTTTTTTTCTTCCCCCTCTTATATGTATAAAGTGGTTATGACAGGGAGGATTTTGAAAACGACATGTTGTGAGTTGGAAACAGGATTAATTATTTCGGGAGAGGGAAGTGCGTGGATATTCCAAAATTGGAGTATCCAGTTGCTGTGGTAGTTATCGGCTTTGAAGGAACGGGAAGAAATTAAATGTATTGATGAAGCTGTCCGTAGGAGCCAGGAAAAGCAGGCAGAGGAGAGATGTTGGCTCTCTAAGGATTTTGGAATTTAATTAGCTAATTTTGTCTATTTTTGATTGTTTACAAAATTGTTAAAACTTACTCACAAGTGGCTTTAGAATAAGTAAACACTGAGAGAATTAGAAACTAAGGATATTTTGTCAGGAGGGTCCTGACATTTCCTACATTTTTCTCGTGCTAAAAACTAGCAGTTAAAAAAAATAATAATACATAAATGTAACATTAATATTATTAAATTATTTTTTTTTACCTTGAGATTTGTTTCATGTTTGAAAATGCATCTTTCTTTATTTAACTTAAAATTGTTTAAAAACTTTCAATATGTTTTTGTTGATTTTTCTTTTAAATTTGTTGAGATGTTAAACATAACTGTAAATATGTTTTTTTTTATTATTTAAAAAACTTTCTATTGTTATACTATATCATTATATTAAAAGATATTAAATTTCCGAATACGACGACTTTTTAAATACAATTTCTACTAACCGATATTTTCGATTTCCGAGGTACTAGAGGTCTTAATTAGCTCGAATAACCTAAGTTACATTGTATTTAGCTTCGACTGTGTTGTCTACATGCTCTAAATTTGATCGAACTGAGAATTATATGTAATGAATTTTATATTAAATTTTCTTCAATAGTACTTAAAAATACCGTCAGTGCATAAAGGGTTAATGAATAATTTTATATTAGAGCAATTAATTCCTTTATTTTGTTTTATTTTATTTTTTACTCGTGAAAGTGTGTTTGTTTAACATACAAGTTCGACTATTTGCATGAAAAGAGGATGCTCAGATGGATAGCTTGTTGTGTCTGAATGGGATATTTCTGCGTCAATGAGTGAAAGTTGGAGTCAAAATTTAGACATCTGGTAAGGGAAGAAGTAGGATCTCCAGTTTTAAAAAGATCTTTTACAACGCAACGATATGTTTAACGTTTTATTTGTATAAGGTGGTATGGGGTAATAACGACAGGCGGGGTAATAACGCCAAGTGCTAATAATATGCATAATTATGAAATAATCTGGTAAATGACACCCATGTGCTCTGTGCAGAAGGGTTTTGAGTCATATAAATTGCAAAAAACAGCTTCAAGTTAATTTGTTTCATTTTTAGGTCTTATTGTTTTTACAAGCAGCTAAAATTAACGCTTGATCTAAAATTTCCGAGATACTTTTTGTGATATGAAGACTATTTTTTTATCCGGAAATACTTTGTTATTTACTTAAATTTGTAGTACATTTCATGGCCTTTCAAAATGTTGTTGAAGATTTTGGATATCTTCTCGAGATAATTTGTAATTTAAAATGTACAGCGCAATAACTATAACGGGGTAATAACGCCAATCCTTGTCATTAACACCCCGGATGATTCCCTACAGTGGCCGAGCTACATCCTAAATACTGATTCAAATAAACACAGTTAAAACGGTGCAATGTTTCTAATAATTCTATTTAAGCGGTCCTTTTTAAGCAAAAAGTAGTTCACGGTCTGATATTATTTTGCCTCATGCCCCTCCCCACACTACACCTTTATTTTTCTTACACTTTCACAAAAAACTGAACATTTTCAATAGCTTAGAATGCAATTTATCAATTTCAAAGTTTGTAGAGTTTGTATTTTTATAATTGGGCAATCTACATGCAATTATTCCATCTTATTTCATAGTTTTGTTTGCATGGCGTTATTATACCCATATAGGTGGGTAATAACGCCAAATAGCATTGGTCAAGAAATCCCGCCATTACATTTTATGAATACATATCTGTTAAATTATTTTTTTTATATAGATAGTCATGAGTTGCTGTATCAAATCATACATTTGTTTGAAAAATACAAAGTAAAACTGAGCCGTGAAAATTGGTAGAACCTTAACGTGGCGTTATTACCCCAGGGTACCTTATATCAAAACAGAATAGGTGCAAATTATATCGATATATATATTTATATATACAGGGAAGATATATTAAATCGATAATCGATAGTATATTACAACGAAAAAAAGCAGACCAGGATATTTGTTTAGTATGAAATCGCTCTCAATAATCAAATTTACGACTTCTTATATAAACTTTAGTGAATAATAGAATAACAGAATAATATATTGCAAATAACAGAATAATATTTTAATATGAACAATTTTGCTCTTCTAAATGCAGGTTGAAATTAAAATTTTAACGGAAGTTTGACACTTATTTTGAAAATCGAATCTATAAATAAGAAAAAAAATCATAAAAGTTATTTAACAAACCATGTTTACTATATATTTATTAATTTAAATAGGATTTAATGACGTTATTTTTCTTTAGGACTACTTTTTCATGAATTACACGATTTTCTTAAAATTAATTTAACATATTCAGAAAAAGAGGTTACGACAAAAAATAACTGATACAACAATCTGATATTTCGCTCCATACCATGGAAAATGTTAACAGCAAAACAATTTTTCTTTGATAAAATTTAAACGATCTTTGTTACTTTGTAAAAATGCCCCTTGTTATAACCAAAGTTTTTTTTTATTTGTTTCCTTGATACAGATACCTTTATACTAGAGAAAGCAATTTGTTTCTGATTCATTTGTGAAAGCCAAATTGTCGTTACATCCGAGCTCGCTTTAAAAAAGTTTGACTCTTAGTGTAAACAATAAAACAATGAAAATTTTCAGAATTGAATGCTTTGTCTAAACTTTAGAATGATTCTACATAACTGGTTGTGTAAGTGTAAAAATTTGGTCAAGTTTTAGAAAGACTAATTTTTAAAGAAAGAAAATGTGATCTGAAACTTTTAAAATATCTTTCATAAATTCAATGATATTTTGAACATTTTCAATGTCCGAATTACTTTCTTCCACCAGAAATTTAGGATAATTCTGCATAACTGGTTGTAAAGATGTGAATAAGTAGAAGTTTTAAAGATATCTTTTATAAAGCCGATGATACTTTGGACATTTTCAAAATCAGATATTAACTTGGAAAAGACACGAATTAGAATTTTTATTTATCATTTATCACTATTGCAAAGATATATTTTGGTCCAAATAGTAATAAAATCATTAGTAATAAATCATGAAACAGAAATGCTGTTTATCGGATAAATGTTCTTCCATTTCTTTTTTTATGTTTTTCTACGTTTTGACGTGATAATAACATGGGATTAAAAAAAAGATAAAAATCAATAGTTTACAAATCGATAAAAATATTGTTTAAATACAATAATTACGTGTGATAAAAAAAAGTATGAAAATGTATATAAATACTTTATGTTAAGCGTAACAAATTTCTACTTAAGAAAAAAGATTTAATAATAATACTGATGTATTTTTTGCACTTTAAAGATATTAGTGTACATAATTTAAAGATCTTTTTATTTTTTTTACTATCCTATCTACCAAATTATATAGATTAAAAATACTACGTGTTTTTAAAAAGTGTTCATAAAAAATCAATAAATTGATAATTTTTTTTTTTTTTTTTTTTTTTTTGAAGCTTTTTTTTAAAAAAAACCAAAACTAAAACAAAATTAGTAATTTATGCACAATTATTTATAGCATGAAAAACAAAGTTATAAAGATAGTATATTGCGGCCGTAGGAAAAGATTTTTTTTTTTTTTTTTTTTTTTTTTTTCATTTTGACGCAAGCAGAATTTTTATTTTCGTTATATCATTGCTTTTTGCTGCTTACCCTCAAATAAAGTATGCCTACATCTAATGGAAGTTCAAAATGTAGATAATAACAGAAACTGAAAAACTGATCTATTTTTTGGAGAAATGACGAAAAAATTGAAATAGATACAGTAATGGAAAAAGTCTTATCTAAAAGAAATTTCTATACAATTCAAAGGCATGGAAATTTAATCCACGAATAAAAATAGTAAATAAGTAAAATAAAATAGAATTCGCAAATTTAGGATTAAAATTCTTATGTACACTGATTAAAAAAAAAAAGAAAGGAAAGAAAAAGAAAGGAAAAGAAAGAGAGAGAGAGAGAAAGAGAAAGGAAAAATACATTGTACGTTTTAATCAGTAAATTAAACAATTATAGAAACAAAAATAGACACTGACATTAAATTAGTTTTTCTTTCAATTTCTGTTTAAAAAAAAAAAAAAAAAAAAAAAAAAAAAAACCCTTAGATTTTTAGACTGATATTGTACTATATTCTGAAAAACCCCATGACAACATCTAATTTTGATAATACATTTGGATTTTTTCAGTAAATTTTTTAGGATACTAAATGGCAAGGAATTTGGCTTGTTAGTTGGTGAATTATGATGGTTTAAGATTTAGGGCTCCTTAAGGTTAAATTTGTTCATAATCGTTGCAACAGATTCGAGTAGTTTTAAGCATAAATTAAAAGCTACTGCGAATGTGTTTTAATTGAATTTTTCAGAAATTGGCTAATTAAAATTTAAAAGTTTCTTTTTCTTTCTTCTTTTTTTAATTATTAATTTACTATATAAAAATAAATTCTAAATTATGATCTTTTAAACGAAATCAATTTTTAACTGCTTCAATTACGCGAAATCAAAATTGCTGTTTTTTCCACCGATCCTAGTTTTTCCTAGTTATACTTTTAAAAAACCCGCATGCTAATTTGTTTTGGAACAATTGTAACTGAATTTAGGATTAGGAATTCCAAACTTTGAAAGTTCATAATGCCTAAACCTAAACTACTTGACCGAGTAACTTTCTGTTTGGTATAATTATGTCAAATTTACGGAAAAGGACATAATAAGAATTAAAAATTAGATGCTCGCATTGAGAATTTATAAGTTTTGTATAATTTCAGTATTAAAATAATCTCCAAACCCTTAAAAACATAGAATGAAAAAAGGAATTATCAATGGGACAATGGGACAATGAGCAAATTTACAATTAAAAAAACCCTCATATCTCATAAACCAATGGAAATAAAATTTTGAAACTTGACATGCCTGTAGTATATCTAAAGTTAGTAAATACAAAATTATATACAAAATTATATACAAAATTAGTAAAATTTCCGAAATTTTTTTTTTTTTTTTTTTTTTTTTTTTTTTTTTTTTTTTTTGAAGCAAAAGAGGGGAAGGAGGGTCTGTCCCTAAAAGCGTCCTTTTTTGAAAAAATTCGCAAACACACTGCTTAAATCTAATGCTTACTTAATTATAGTTCGATTTCCTTCAGAGAAATCTGTATCAATTTCAGCAATAAATATCTGATGAAAACTACTAAGAGCAAGATTACCACAACAGTGATTGTCAGTCATGACTGACTCATGACGAACAACGAGAGTGCTAATTACAAAGCAAGAAACCCTTATAGGACTAAACTTTGAAGAAGCTTTCCATCTGCTCATTAAAAATTGCAGACATAAGAGTAATAGAAAATTTTAGTTTGAAACCACAGAAGTTCTTCGAATATTCTTTGAGAATAACAGATGATTATTTACAAAAAATCATTGTAAAAGACAAATCGAGATACGTATACCTAAAACATTTTTTTATTAGATGAATTTCGCATAATTGGAAAGTTATTCTGCGTCGTTGATGAACTAGTTACATTTAATTTTGTTTGAAAATAAAAAAAGTTTTGTTAGAGGCACAAAGAGCCAACTTGAGCCACATGCATGATTAATTAAGTATATATTTATATATGCATTAATTAATTTTAAAAAAATGAACATTTTCATTTTCATTTTCGATCGAAAATAGGAAGATTACCGAAATTCGGTTTCGTTTTTGGTCTTAAAAATCTGTTACGGTCGATCTTTACATAATATATTAAAAATGTTAAATTTATTAAATTAATGATAAACAAGAGCAAAAAAAATACGGGTTTAAACCTGTTTCAATCGATAGGCGTGTCAAAGCACGTGGTTTTGTAGGTACGTAATTGTACTTAATGTAGGGTTACATTTTTAGCATCACCCTCAGATACAATACTTCCACTCTATTAATTTCTCTTTACTCTATGGAGAAAAGCTTAACCTGTTGCCACTGTTTTAAAGAAATGTCACGAAAAAACTTTTAAAATTAAAAATAAAATATAAAAATGGACACAAATTAAAAATTAACCAGAATGGGCACATTTACACATAAGCAGCTTTCATTTAAAAAAAAAATAATAATTATCAAAATCGAGCCAGTAGAAAGCTCAGGGCTGATGACTAAAAAACCAGCTAGGTCTTTTAAATATATAGATGGTTATTATTTATACATTAATATTGCGAAATAACATCACAATACATTTTTTTCTCCTGCTCAACTACAATTTTTTAATAACGATAGGCGTATTAATTTTTTTTTTCTGGTAAAATGCCAGCATTTTTTTATTTGCGATATATATCTTAATGACTCATTATCTGGACGTGAGAACTGAACCGCTTTCCAATCACGCTCATATCCCGAGAGGAAAAAATTCAATAGCCAAACTCATGTGTTAAAAAGCCAGCCGAAATGATGGGGGGGAGCAGGAGTTGGAACTATTATTGTTACGTCTGTATGAGATGTTTCCGCCCCAGTAGATGTTAATATAATGTATAATGCGCACATTTCTTCAATGGTTCCAGAAATATAAAACTAACAGCCCTTGAAAACAATATCTTGCCCTATAAAATGGGATATTTGGAATGAGAATAATGGTAACATAATATATTCAAGCTTCAGGTTACACAAAAGAAAAAAATAATCTATCCTTCTTCGTAAAAGAGGGAAATTTTCTATATTGTCGGGGACTGTAATACCTTTCATAATTTAATTAAAACTCTATCGAAATAAAATATTGAGAGGAAATATCCCTTAGCAAAATTTTACAATAGTATTATTGCTTACAAATGTTCGTTATCCTAATAAAGCCTAAATTCTTCAAACATAAGCTTTATTTTTTTAATCATAAATTCTTTTTAAAGCTTTTTTTTTTTTTTTTTTTTTTTTTTTGCAAAATCGTTATTTGCTATACATGGATAAATGATACAAAACGATAGAATAAATAACCACGTTAACCTTTAACTAATGTTAGCAGTCTCCAAGAGCACTGCTTTTTTTTTTTTTTTTTAAAGTTTGACTAGGTAATTTTCAGTTTAGCTACAAGCACCACCTAAATTTTGTTTCATTTGGAACTTTAGTACGATCATCAGAAACTTTTTAATTAGATGAATTTTAATTAAAACTTGTCAGTTTTGTGCAAATATGCTCTGCACAAAAGTTTACAAACATCAGCAACAATTTTTTGTAAAAACAGCAAAGAAAATTTATTGACGTTTGGTATGCAAAAAATGTGTGAACTCTCGTTACATCGCGTGATCGTAGATATGTAGTTATATTTGCTTGTATCCACCTAAAGTAAAAGCATAAAATTTATCAATCAAATTTGAGTATAGACTGAATCCTTTGTCAAAAACGAAAAATAGCGAACTACAGTGTACTTTTGAAAAATAGTATATAATAGCGACTTTTGAAAACAACTAATTGAAGTTGTAGTCCGCAACATTTACGATAAAGTAGTCGTAATTGCAGTTTACTATAAAATAAAAGTAATTTTCTGACTACTGGGTTTTATTTGCATAAATATCTCCCACAAATATCAATATTTTATTTTAAGCTTTTTTTAACTTCTGTTCTATTTTCATTGTTGCCAATCGCACAATGCGTACAGCTATAACAGAAGTTGCAAAAAATTTCTAATTCTGACAGATCATCTTATATATGAACATTCTAATCTTGCTACTATTGTACATTACTTACACACCACAAACTAAAAATAACAACATTCTGTATGAAAGGCTAAAGAAGATTTAATTTTTTGTTACTGTAAGTTATAACTTTAGTAATTAGCTCTGTAAGCATTTGTACAATGAGTAAATAAATCCCCTCCACACGCACATGCATATACAATTTGCTTTCTTCTATGGAAATATTTTTTCGTCTTCAACAGATTGAAATTTTCTGAATTTTCAGACTCATTTTTAAAACTAGAAACATAAAACTTACCAAGGTGAATTTTGAAGATAAAAGGCCATGTGATTTCATTTTTCTTTCAATTCATTTGAATTTGATTTATAAACAATTACCTTCTCAGGTATGACCATTCTTTTCGTTCTCAGTTCTGCCGCTTCCGAAAATTCAGTTGAAACCACCAACTTTGACTTCATTTTTTTGCAACATTTTCTGCATTTATCAAAATATTGACAAGCACAGCACATTATGTAGTTTTTAAATAAGAGAATTTATCAATTTAATGCGTTTGAAAGCAAAATTGAATTTAAAAATAAATCAAAAAGTAAGCAGTTTGGATTGGAATACACCCACTCTTTGCACAATCTTCCTATAACAAGACTCGCACCAAAGTCACGCCTATGAAAATAATCAAACGCAAAGTTGCACTTTTTAGAATTGTGTCGCCATTTTTTTTCCGGATGAGTGACAAGTTGTGCAATCGGCAACATTAGAAATTGGGAGAAATCTCAAGCAAAACATTTGCATACGATGCATCAATGCAAGTAAAACCATAATGTAAAAGTATCCTGAGGTCGTATGCATTTTTAACATATAACAAATTTTATCCATGGCCTTAATTTGAAAAGGTCAGAACGATTTTACGAGTAAACATGATGTCATGTTTAAAGCAAAATGTACTTAAAACTGTAAAATATCACTATAGTGTGTCAAAATTACATGACGAATTTTTCATCAGTCTTTAAGTAAAATATTTCCCATTATTTCATAAAGTAGTGTCTATAAATCTTATTTGTAATTCATAATAATTTATTTTTAATTCCTGCCCTAAATTGCAATTCACTTTATATTCAAGTTTTAAAACTTGCAAGAAAGCATTTTTCTTCAGAGTATTAGTTTATTGACTAAATGAATAAGCTTGACAGAGAGTCCCAAATTTCTGGGATTTCTAATTTCTTAGCAGACGATAACTTTGTTTCAGTTTCATTTAAACGGCTAGAACATGTCAATCACGAATTTCAGAGGCAAATCGATATTTGTAGAAGCCATGACGTCAAAATGGCTCAATTTGAACTCGTAAGATTTCTAAGCTGATTAACGGAAGAAAGAAGACGTGGAATAAACAAAAGAAGACAAAAAATACTGTGCAAGTTTTTCCGTGAGCATTTTAGCGGATTGATACATATAGAAAATAGATAGCAGTATTGTAAAATAAAAGGTAATGAATTGGTCTATTTCTTTTAACGGATAAATAACTAAGATACATTTTAGATTCAAAAACAAAAGTTCTGCAACTGAAAAAAATTAGCTGAAACCATTTTCAGATAAATAGTAGTTGGTCATACTATATAACTCTCATTTAAATATTAATGCTTTTTGTGCCAGATAATTTTCAATTCATATTAATATAGATGAAATTTGTTCTTTTTGTCTTGAAAAATAAAAATGGAAAAAAGGCGAATTTTACGAAAACAGCATAGATGCATATGTTTATATTATATAAATAAATTATTGTAAATTGTGGCTAATTCAATGTCTTACTGTGTTATGTTATTTTCTATATTGTAAGATTTTACTTCTTGTTCATTAACTTTTTTCTGGTAATCAATAACGATTGTGATGAGAAGAAAATTGTCAGTAAATAAAATTAATTAGAGCAATTTTCAATTTTTACTGAATTTTGTTTATCCATGAACTATGGTTCCTTTTTTTTCTTTTTTCCCTTTTTACTTTTTTTCTTTTTCTTTCTCTATTTTTGCAAAAAGAAAAATTAAATACATTAATGTTCACTTTATTCGTATTTCTTTAAGGTAATAATTTCTGTCATTATTTTAGAGACTATTATATTCTTGTTAAGAAAAACTACAGTGCAATATTTATCAGTTTGATGATTCTCTTTTATTTTCGTAAAAAAGATTTTTAACTCCTTAACCTTAAAAGTATTGACAATATTAAATTTATACATATTTTAAAATTTAATAACAATGAATTATATAATAAATGATGAAATATAATCATGCCTGTTAACCTTCCTGTTTTTTTTTTTTTTTTTTTTTTTTTTTTTTTTTTTTTTTAATACATTGTAAACCAGCATTAAATAGACTCTGTGGTACGGCATATTTTTTGATTCGGAGGAAGGGGGGGGGGCAGATGACAGATTGGCAGCTATGTACAATCGATATCTGTATATCTTTTTCCTTCTTTAAATTCAATAAGAATACGTCGTAATAAAATAGTGAGTCATACGACACAAGTGGCATTGCGCTCAGGCCCGTAATTGTTACATTCTTCTTCATTCCCGACCAGAGCAAGTCGGGTTCATTCTTCCCAGCCACTGGAAATTCCTTAACGGATTTATAAGCAATGGCTGATTATGGCCAAGGCAGGCACGTGCTATGAGTGTTAAAGAAAAAAAGAGGGGGGGGGTAATAGTGGGCTGTTGCGCCACCCTGAATTATAAAATTTAATTAATTAAAATTTCCGTTTTTTTTTCTGATGGATTTGGCGAAAAATAGTAAAATTGTATTCTTCTCAAATGACTTAAAATAATTAAGTAACAAAGATAAAAAAGAAGTTCTAGGTGTTTGTGTAGTTGAAACTTCGCCTCTTCAGTATCTTATGCGATATTTATATTCTGCTATTAAATAAATGCGGTCATGGAAACAGTACATGGACACCTATGCTCAAAAATCTAGCTTTTTCTCCCTCACACACACACTCACATATTTTGTTCCTGTGGAGCTCTTACTGTGTGCGAAATGTTAAAAAAAGATCGAGAGTTTTAAACTGAAATTTTTAATTTAATATGTATATGATAAAATCGACAAAAAATACTTTAATAGTTCAAATAACGTTGTTTATTTAGTTATTCTCTTTCAATCATTATGAAATGAGGAACAAATACTCATAAGTCTTGCCCTGCATTCTGAGATTTACGCAATCACGGCAACAAATGTTATGTAAAAACTCACTAACCAGGAATGTAATGGGGGGTATACTGGGGTATACGCCGTATACCCTCTGCATTTTTTTAAAGGAACACTGTATATCCTCTCTTTCTAAAGAAGGTTGTAGAATACGCACTGTAGGATATACCCTTTGCCTTGAGCGTACACCCTCTTCTTAGAGCGTATATCCTCTGTTATTTTTACGACTACACCTCTGTCATTAACATGATTTGTATGAAAAATCATGGTTAAAAATAAATTGATTAAAAAATTAAGATTTGGGGGTAATGTTTCTTATAATGTTTGGAAACAGAATAATTACAAAAGGAAATTTTACTGAATCTGGCAGAAATATTACAAGCAAGTATTGGCTTGCCTTTTGGTATTGTTATCATTTTTTATCCAACCAAATTCTTTTCTTTCTCTTAATAATTGTTCTTTGCATCAAAATTTTCTCTTTTTATTTATAACACGTTCTTTACAAAATAGTTTAAAATCTTTTTTAAGTGTGTTATCTATTTTTATTAAAATACAAGGATTTATTAAAATCATTACATGATGATGAAATTTAATTTTTCCATAATACAGGATGCCTCAACGTTTGGCATTCTCTATTTTTCTGTCAAATGTGTATGCATATATAATTGGCTGTGTCAAAAAAACAGGTGAAAAATATGCTCTAGTGTGTAGTAAAAGAAAATAGAAAGTAGTCACTCTAAGTAGAGAATATACGCTCAAGGCAGATGGTATTCCCTAGAATATATATATTATAGTAGATTAATTTTTGAAACACGATTATTCAATCGGTAAGGTTAAATGGGTGAAATAGTCCCCCAGTGTTCGTGTCCGGGATAGCTCATTTGGTAGAGCATTGGCGGCTTCAGCCAATACATCCCGGTTCGAATCCTGGCCCGGACTTTTTTCACCCAATATTGAAAAATGGAAAAATTTACATACATATATCATAGATTTTTCAAGAAACTAGAGATATGCGGTGTTAAAAAAATACAGAAGTTAGACGGCTTAATTCCACGTATACACTCTACTACATCGTTGAAAGTATGTTTGAAATGGTACTTGTGTTTAGCAGCCAAGAAAAGAGAATATTGCCCACCTCTTTTGTTTACATAAAAATCTGCCTGTCCCCCTTTCCCCTGCGGGACAAGTGCAAAAAGATATTATTATTGCTGAATATATTGTGTAACAAAAACCTATTATTAAAACTTTTAAAATAGCAACTATTTCTTTTTTAAGTTTATTTAATATAAAGTTATTTCATGTGTACTAGTGATATTTTAATGACTTCTCTTCATTTGAAAGTAAATATTGAAAATAAAAATTAGCACAAGTATGCAAATAATAAAATAACCATATCTGTATATCATTCCAAACAAAAGAAAAACATTTGCCAAAATTGAAATACTTTTTCGACATTGATAACGGTATCATTAGTACGTGAGGGGGGGGGGGGGATCTAGGAATGATAATGTGTGATATTATAAGGGAGGGAAGGGGCTCAAAATAGTTAAAATGTTTATAATGTTATATTTGTATAACCCCTTTCTTGTTTGAACGAGAACAAAATAATAAATTTAATATGAATTATTTGCAATCAATATAAATTTCATTTCAGTTCCGCATTTGCGATCTAAAATTAATTCAATCACTCATAATTGGAACGAATAAATATACATAAAAACTGTTTAAACACTCTCAGTTATTAACTCCATTACAATCCACATCAGGGTATAAACAATAAAATTTAAGAAGTTTATTTTCCTTTACACATTTTAATAAGTTGCGTTGTATTTCAGCAAATAACTGCATCACCTTACAATATTAGAACAAATAACCGAACAAATATAATTAGCAAATAATGCTTCTCATTAAAATTTCAATTTAAAATTATGATTATTGAAACGCGTTTCGAAAATTATTAATATTTTTTTTCTTCTTCCTTTTCTAATCTTCATCTCGACGTGATATGAAAATCAAACACAATTAAAATTTTAGATAATGATTACACTGAATAAACACCATTAAGAAATTCAATTATATTTCTTAATTTCTTGCTTTAAAAATCTACCGAATCAAAAAGTAATTGATTATGAAACTTGTTCAACTGTTTAAAGAAAGATGGTTAATGATTATTTTGTTAAAAATCAATTAAATTCCTGAATCATTTAACCAGAGAAATTAACAATTATCTCTCAGAATAAGTAATATTTTGAGAGTTGGTGTATTACAGTTATAATTTAAAAATAATTGAAAGAAACGAAATTCATTCGGAGAGCAAATATTAGCAAATTAATCTGATCTGCAATGTGTTATTGTAGCAGTAAATAGGCCGTAATTTTTAAATTAAATATTATAATACAGCCCTTAGATTGATTTTGAAAATTCATTTGGAAGTAGGAAGAACAAAAATAACAATCTTACGTGAAATAAAACATAATAGAAACATTTGAATTTAATTTAATTTAATTGTTTTGAGAAGAGAACCCGAATATATTGTATAAACAATAAAAACATGATATTTTTTTATCATTTATAATGATTATTATTTTTTAAATAGTAGGAATTTTAAAATAAAGATTTCTTAATTAGTAAAATAATTATTTATGTGCAAATATATTTTATGCATTTATGTACGTGAACTATGGCTTTTCACTATATTGAAGAGTAGAATCAACAACGGTTATCACTTTTTAGTTACGTTCTCTGGACATAGCAGTGTTGCATTATAGTTGAGCTAAATATCAGCTTTGATTTCTGAATGTACCTCCAGAATCAATCGTGTTCATTAGACGAGATATCGGCTCACTCCTCTTTAACTCTCTATATTTAGGCATTTATCAATAATAGTAATTATCATTATTTGTTTCATTCTCTTTGCGCCGTTTGCGATTTTTTTAATTTTAAACACATATTTCATTATTTAAATTTAAAATAACGGTTTCTTTTCCTGAAAGAATCATGTGTAATAAAGCACAAAAAGCATTTGAAAGTTGTATTATAAGTTAAATCTTATTGTAATACAATATTTTCTAAACATCTCCAAAATTTCTTCCTTAGCCTATTGTCATATGAATATTAATCGAATAGTGCGCAAAGCACCAACATTCGTTATCTTTCAAACAATGAAATATTCGATAAACTCTAATTAATATATTTGAACAGCTAGTGTTAATGTTATAAGCGTAAAAGTAATATTTTCAAAGAACTGAAAAAAAATTCGGTCCTGAAAGGGTTAAACGAAGTTTCATTTTGGTTAATATTTATTAAATATCAAAGACTAAAATGTACTGAAATTTTTTTTCTACAAAATGTAAAATTGCAAATTATACCAATGTAAAGAATGAATTTTTAAATAATTCTTGAACAAGATTGTTATATCCACACAGTGTATGCGGATAATCAAACTAGTCATCTTCGAGTTACAATTGAGTTAGATAGTTGTGACTTGTATACTCATTCAAATTTCGAGCACTTATTCGTATGCAAATATTGCAACACGTTTTTAATAAGAGAAAAATTTAAGCTTTGAAAATCCCATTCAAAAGGGAAACATTGTAGATGTATCAAGTAACGATCTGAGAAGATTTACGAATATAAAAATGCGAATAATAAAGAACCACCAGTAATCAAAATACATTGGTACGAATAACATTTGCATAAACATTCTCGACAAGACAAATTTTTATGTAAATAAATAAAAATGTCGAATTTGTGTATGATTATATTCTTGAAAAAACACAATAATAAGAAGTTGGAAATTGCACATCAAGCGTAGAAAATGAAGTGTGTTCGTACTATACAGAAGTTTTTAAAATATTAAAATCTTGGTGTTATAGTATACAGAGCATTGAACACAGTATAATGGCCGAAATCTTTTGTGTGTCCCTGTAAATATTATCTGCTTTCTATTATGCACGAAGTAACTTGTAGTAAACACCAGCAAAGTATATCAATTTCATACAAGGTGAAATAGTTAATATAATTAAAACGCTCCTAAACAATGTTTCCCCATATACCATTATGAAATGGAATACTTTTATGTGACTCTGTAAATAAATAAAACATGTTCTTTGTACCACCAGATTACGCAGAATGTATTTATAGAATATACTTCATAGATGCATATCAATTTTATTATGTTCAAAAAGTGTGTAACATCATTTAAATGCACTTGAAATTATTTTTTCCCGCAATGTAACCGAAGTCCGAATAGATTTTTCAATAAATTAAAGGGTTTATACTGTCAAAATGCGCATTTTCTCGATCCATAATTTTTAAAAGTGAAAAATAAATACGTGTTACGCTGATACTTTCTAAACATTACTATTACTGTCAAAATTTTATTGATATTTAAACTATTTGTTCATAAAAATTGAATAATAAGTTTGATTTAATCAATAATTTTGAAAGACGAAGTGAAATTCAATAAAAACTTTTAAAATAACACACATGTAATTTTTAAATGTACCGTCTGCAAAACAATAACAAACAAATTCTCGCGTAATATCTTCATATAGTCGTTGCATATGAAAAATACTACATTTGAAAAATTTTAAATATTTCATGCTTTATTACTTACCCATCATACGTAGTATAGGGTAAGTCTTGCAATCGTTTTGAAAATCGAAAAATTTTTTTTTGACGGATTTACACGTTTCGGACACTGGAGATTCCAAAAAACATATTTTTCGAAAAAAAAAATTGCCGTCCGCCCGTCTGTGTGTCTGTCTGTCTGTCTGTAACCACTCTATCTCCCGAACAAATTGAGATAGAGACTTGAAATTTTGTATGTGCTTAGTATGTAAGAATGGGACGAAGCCTATTTAATATCAGTAACCTCGATTATCCGGAACTATTTTTTTCGGACCCTCGAAAAATTCGTTCTGATGAAAGGTATATAAAAATTTTCGATTTTTTTTATTTTAAGGAGTGGACATAAAAAGCAATAAAATAACACAAATTTTGAGCATAAAACAAAGTCGATCAGATTATTAGTTGTCGAGATATTTCTAATCCTGTTTTCCACATTCTTTGATTTTTCATGACCCTGTATTTCATTCAAATTTCAATTCAAAGATATCTTTAAATTGGAAATGAGACACTTAATTTGATGCAAGAAACCGTTAGTGAATATGATTAATATTTTTGGAGTTATAAGGATGTTTCTTTTATGCAATTCCGTGCTACTGAATTGTTTGGCGATACAATTTATCGAAATTGGTTCATCAGAAATTCATTAATAGAGCATGATTATGTGTTAAAAATACTTAATTATACGTTTATATTTTGTTTTGGAATTGTAATGCATTTTATAAATTGTTTACATATGTTATGTTTTCATATATTATGTTATGCATATCCATGATGGGTAAGTATTACGGTGGCCTCCAACGACTAGTTTTCATTCTTTCTTTTACTTACTCTTTTACTTATAATATTATTTTACATTGACAAGTACAATACATAATATTGTATTTCCGTTTAAAAAAATTACATAACATTTATCACGAAAATTTAGGCTTGATACGAATAATGATTGAAAATCATTTTACAATTTATTTTGTTTTCTCTATAGAACGGCTTTATATTTTTTACCCTATGAAAACAAAAGCTTTTCAGAACACAAATCTCATCTATACTCTCTAATACAGCCGAAATTAGCTTACGTCTGATAGACAACATTTTCTCCTCTTTATACTTGCATTCAAAATACATTTATGTAAGGAATCCATTAATATTTTCTGAAATATGCCTCCTCCAATATATGTGAACAGAGTGACAAGCATCAGCGAATATACACGCACACCTTAATTAAAGGGTTACGCCCCGAATCATGTATGAATTCCAAATCCAAAATGGTTAATCAAAAGGTTACGCCCCATGTCATGATGACATGCCCTAATAAACCATATCAGAAAGGCAGTCTGTTTAATGCTTTTGCCGTCGGCGAAATCAATACATAAAAATAAAAGAATGATAATAAGGCTTGATTTTTTTCATTGTTTTAAACTTAAATAGTTCATATTGTTATGTTGGGAAAACATAAGACATAAACAAATATATGTAATATTTTAAACATTTAAAAGAAGTTTAAAGCTGTGTATATGTAGTTAGCATCTAAATGTTATTTAAAATGTTATTGAAATTAATTTGTATGTGCTGGATTTGTAAATAAGTTTTATGAAATTACTAACAAACATTTTAAATGATTTGAATAGAAAAACTAATATATTTAATTCAATAAAGAATGGAATATTTTTTTTAGATTTAAAGCGTGCAATCTTCTTACAACGTACATATAACGTGCAATGTACTTTCTAATTAAGGAAGCATTGACCTTACAGCTAACACAATGCATAAAATTAGCAGATTTTTTTTAATATCATTTTCAGCAATGTATTAAAACGATAGCTAAACTTTTCAAATTAAATGTAATTTTTTTAAACGTGAAAAACTACAAACAACATAAAAAACTTTTCAAAGGAAGCAACAACAAAAGTTTCTTTTTGTACGCAAGATATTTTTCCTTATATAATTAACTGAATAAATATATTTCATGAAATCATCAGATTTAAAGCAAAAAATTCTTGTGGAATTAATATTCACGCTCGGATACTTTTCGTATTTCAGATAGATGGGAAACTGCACATGAGATTGTATTTACCGTAAAAACATTGTAAAAAGAGTTTTGAATAAAAACATTTTAAATATTGTTGGTCTAGAATTAAGATTTCACCCATCCATCGTACGTACGTTCCTGACGTATTTTCCGATTCAGATTAATAACAAATCGGAAAATATTTTTCAAGCTTCAATAACTGTTCTTTTCTATCAAGTAAGTCAAGGTTTTAGCTTAATTTATCGATGTTTGTCAAATACTTTTTAGATTCAGCTTGCAGCAAAAACAACATCTTATTATTTTACAAAATCAAAATATGAATTTTATGGAAACACATACTTATAGCATTTTCAAAATAATCAAAAACTAAATAAATTTCCTCAAAACTATTGAAAGAATATTGATATCTAGAAATCCGAGTGCTTTTTAAAATTTTCTACGATCATAATGCTTAGAAAAGGTGTGATTTTTAAAGCGTACAAAAATAATAATTTTTAAGCAAATTGCATTTGTTAATGTGATATAATACATATTATTTGTATGTATTTTTTATTTGAAATTTTAAAAATATGTATATGATTGGTGAAATGTAAATTAATTACTGTAATAGAGAAAATGACAAAAATATAATTCATTATTACATAAAAATTAAAATAAAAATGTTGTATACATATAGTTTAAAAAATTCAGTTTTTTTTAATGTGATAAATTTTTGGTGCAATAGTTTTTTCTCCAAAAATATTAGGAAAAATACTTATATTTTGTTAATACAGATTTAACTATTAATTAATTTTGATTTTTCAAAACAATATTAACAAATTATAAAAAACACATATAAACAAATCTCGTGAACATATTTCCCATCAAAAAGTTATAACATATTTGCTAAAATCACCATACTGTACTATTATTAAACTACAAGCTTATTTTCGCAACAGAGAATCTTCGTAAAAGAGGCTATGAGAGAAAAGCGTTAACCCTTCTTCGCAGTTGAAGAAATTAAGAACGAAACTTTAACTGCAAATATCATAATAAAACAACAATTGGTCCAATAATTTTTTCCTCTAAAATATTAGGAAAATACTTATATTTTGTCACTACAGATTCAACTGTTAATTTTGATGCTTCAAAACAATACTAATAAATTTAAAAAAAAAGCATGCAAACAAATCTCGTGAATATATTTCCCATCAAAAAGTTATGGCACATTTGCTAAAATTATAATACTGATAAAATCATAATAATTATTAATGACAAGCTTAATTCCTCGATAGAGAATTTTCGTAAATGAGACTAAAGAAAAGCATTAATCGTTTCTTCATAGTTAAAGAAATTAAGAAGGAAGCTTTAACTGTAATCATGCAAAATAAAACAATGATGAAAAGATATTACAAAAAAAAAAAAAAAAAAAAAAAAAAAAATGAAATCAAAATTGCAAAGAAAACTACAAGATAATGAATATGATGCATTTGGTATTTGATTGCAAAACGGAATTATATTAATATAATGGAACATTGCTAACATTAAGAAAAGAGATGCCTTCTTAACTTTTTCGGGAGTGATAGTTTTTTCAACTTAATAAAAAATACATTTGCCTTAATAACATTAACACTAGCAATCCAAATAGATTAATTAGTGTTTAACGAATATATCCTTGTCTGAAAGATAACGAATGTTTTTGTTTTGCATATTATTCAATTAATATTCATATGACAATAGAATAGGGAAGAATTGATGGAGATGTTTAGAAAATATTGTATTGCAATAAGATTTAACTTATATTACAACGTTCTAATACTTTTTTCGTTTTATTACACATGATTCTTTCAGGAAAATAACTTTTATTTTAAATTCAAAGAGTGAAATATGTGTTTGAAATTTAAAAAAAAATCGCAAACAGCGCGAAAAGAATGAAGCAAATAATAATAATTATTATTATTACTGGATGCTTAAACATAAATGAAGTCATATAATAAATGCATAGATATATACTAACATTACTACATGTAAATAGTATCCACAGTATTTCTTAAAACAAAATAATACTCCATTGAAAAACATGGAGACATTTTCAACATGAAAGATATTTTCAAAGTCTGAAAATTGCATTCAAAAACTAGTTAAAGTGATTTTTCAAAAATTATTTGCAATTTGTGCTCTTTTAATAAAAAGCATATTTGACAAAAACGGGAAAAAAAAAAAAAAAAGATTTCAACGCGAATAATTATAAAAGTTTTGTTATTTTGCCAAGATTGCGGAATTTAAATATGTCAAAAAATCCCCACACAAATTAAACATAAAAATGTGTGGTGAATTAGCTAAAAATGTCGCCGACATTTCTTTTATGCATCGAAAATTACTTTTTTTTATAACATACATATATTTACATTTACAAATATAAAAGAAAATGTTTGTGAATATCCATAAATAAAATAATAACAATAATAATTCAGAAGAAAATTCTTGCATTGAAAGAATCTTTCCAGAATCATGCGTTCTCGATGCAAATAAAAGCTTCAGCTATTTTTACATTATACATATTTGTAACATGAAATAATTTAAAACTTTGCTTAAATGTAGATGCAATTAAAATGCTTCAGTAAGAAAAATTTGATCCAATAACTTCTGAATCTACATTTATCAAACAGAAGCCGCTAAAATGCGGTTCAATGAAACATTACTATTAACAATGTTTCAGAATTTCTTATTGATACTAAGTATTACTCTTCATTAATTTTCACGGATGATTAGACATTAGACTTCATATGATTTCAAGACTATAACTGAAAGAAATATGTAAACAAAACATAGCTGACAATCTCAGAACATAATAATTATGGATTTCGGATGTAATGCAAGTTACGCTAAGAGATAGCAAATGCAAAGTTGAAATGGTAAAACATTTTTCTATAAAAGCATAAATAAAAGAAAATTTTGATGTGATATAGAAGTCCTCCCTTTATTTACAAAAGTGTAACAATAAGCAAAAAAATAAAACCATAAATAAGCATGAGAAATATTTAATAAATGAAATTACAAAAAAAAAAATACTTTATGCGCTAAAAATAATATATTTTTGCTACGAAAGATAAACATAAAAGTCCAAAGAGAATATTTGTTTTTAATTATTAATACCATTTGATTTTATCAAATGTGCAAATACCAAAATAATTATAAAATAAATTTTTATACAAAATAAAGAACTAGTTTTGACACACTTTTAGTTTTTTTTGTTAAAAATTATTTTTTAAATATGAAATCTTTTTATATTTTCTGTTAATTTGAATGATTATTTTTAAATTCAGTAGTTTCACCATTTTTTTAGAGAATTGACAGCTAGTTAAATAATATAAACAATTTATTCAAACTTACCGATTTCCAGTTCTATTTGAAAATGTCCTTTTATTTATTTTCAGAATAATTCCAACAGATTATTCTTATGTTCTTTTAATGTTTATTGCGTATAAACGTCAGTTCTTACGACAAAACTATTGATGACGACATACTGAAAACAGACGTGAGAAAATTGTGAGACCAGACAGACTTCAGATTCATGTTCGGGAGCAAGCGCACTGACGCAAAAATATCTGAAAATTCCGCCGACTCCTCACGTGAGACTCTGAGAATACGTATGAGAACGATTAGATGGAAAACTTCCTTCTCATCGGAAGACCGTCGCAAAACTGCGGAGCACTTGGTTCTGATATTCGATAGAGGCACTCGCGTGGCTAGGGTTGCTGTAAACTATCCGTATTTCGTCGCCAAATTTTGGTGAGCTGAAGATTAATTGGAGGATCCCGCTGGGGTACATATTGCGATCTATTATTTCCTGGTATGTAATGTTCCGTAAAAGTACAGGAGAATCAGTGATCCAGGCTTTTACGATATTAGTTTTCTAAATATTAAACTTTTTATCAAAACGCCTTCGCTTTAACGAACGAGAAAATTCGTTGATATATAATTTTTCGGGTTTGCTTGTGCATAATAGATGATAAATAAATTATTATCCGCTTCTTCTTCGTTTTTCTTTTTCTTTTTGGAAGAGCAAAGTAATGATCGATGTTTCATTAAATTAATGTTTTCCAATTTTAATTTTCAAATGTAACATATAAAAGATAGCTTCGTTTCTTTTTTACATTTAATGTAGGCCATTTTTATTTCATGCAAGCACACATGTATTCATTCATGCATTAAAAAACTTATTTTCTCAACATACATATATATAAAGACCCCAGAAACCAAGCGGTATAATTGACAAAATTGGAAAAAAATGTGCTAAAAAAAGTGCACAGACTATCTCTAATCTAAATAAGGCTATTTGTTTGGCGATAAAAATGATATAAGCTATTTTCTAATTATATGCTGCGTTACTTTAACCCTTTGGGGACAATCGACTGGCATATGAGCCGCCTAAGGTGCCAGGAATCCTTGATTATTTTCACGAGTAAAATTTTTTGTAAATTTTGCTTTATTTAATTGAACATTTTCTCGATTCAAAAATCTCTGTTTTGAAAAACCGGTGATAAAATATTAAAAATTCCGTAAAAGACGCTCGTTCCGAAGGGGTTAAGTGTCCTTCAAATTTTTTATGCATATTTAAGGGGATCCGGGACATATTTCTAAATAATTTTTATATAGTTGGATAAAATTTTGAAACTTTTTGTGATGGTCAACCATACAATTAGTAAGCAAAATCTCATGATAAAACTTATCATATATATATATTTTTTAATTTTAAAATTACTTAAAGAGTGGGCAAAATTAAAATCGTTATAACTTGAAATATTATTTGTAAAACTTCAGATTTTCTACATGTAAATAAAAAAACGTATAAGCTTTAATTTTGATTCAGCATTTTTAAAAATATTAATTTAAATAAAAAATAAAAATATTTAAAGTAAAAATTGGAAAAAAATTATGCAACTTAAAAAAAAAAAAAAAATCATATTTTAAAATCTAAATATCTTTTTTCAAAATTATTGAATCAAAATTAAAGTAACTTATTTGAAAATGACATGTTCCAAGTTTGATCAAATTATATTAAACGTTCTTGAATTATAACAATTTAAACAGAAAAAATGGTAAAAGAATCCATTATGATGAAAAACGCATTTTTAAAAGAAGACGTTTCCATAGCAACCACTGTTTGAAAGCTATATTTTGAAAGCAAACAAAAAATAAAAGTGAATGAATATTGTTCTAATTAAGATAAAACTTTCTCTGCTTAAACTCATTTGAAGCAGAAAAAATAAAGAAAATTTTAATTTAGTAATTTAGTTAAAATAATTTAAGAATAAATTATTCGATGACATTAAAAAAGAAATTAAGTATTTTGTAGATTTTTGTGTCTCGGACCCAATTTTGACAAAAATTAGCTTATAGTTTTATGTTACAATTTACAATATGGTATGTATTACTTTATTATTATTATTATTATTATTATTATTATTATTATTACTGTCACATAATCCCTCTTGAATATACGAAATGTAGCCATGGTTTTAAAACACCCATACGCAAACAAATAACGCCTGCATTCAAATCATAAAGGTATATACAAATATTACGCAAACATACATACAATAAATACAACAAAACCAACTGAATTGAAAAATTAATCAGAGCCAGGAATCGAACCCGGGAATAGAGTAACAGCCTTCTATACTGTGGTCCCGGGTTCGATCCTGGCTCTGCTAATATTTCATTCCATTTGGCTTTAATGTATTCATTGTATGTATGTCAGTATAATATTTGTATATACCATGTTAAGCCATGATTTGTTTTATATTGATTGAAAGATTTCTTGATGTAACATAATAGTCTAAAAAATATATTAAATTTGCACAAAAACTTTCACTACCAGGCTTTTGAAACCTAACTGATCAGTTCTTCTTCTCATCTAGTTTGTAGGAGAGAACAATAATTAATTTAACAAAGGTCTTTCATTGGCAGTGTCTGAGCTTTGTTGTTTTATTTTTAACAAACACCCTCAGCGGAAATAATCACTATCAAGAATAGACGCTAGTTTGTCATTGTAGACAATGAGTCACCTATTAATAATTATCTTCTCTGAGAGAAACCAAATTAATTTTGACATTTTAGTTCAAAAAAGCATTATAAACATCTGCATATTATTTATTTATTTATTTATTTTCCATTTGACAAAACTTTGTATGAACAACTCCTAAAAAAATTGTTTTTAAAAATGGATGAATATTATTTCTAACATATTCTAAAATGGTTAAAAAGGGTTTATTAATTCAAGTTGCCTGTCCATCTGTATGGCTGTCCAATTCATAATATGTATCTCTTTTTTTTTTTCTCTAGAGAGTTCTAGAGTCTACTACCAGAATTCAAGAGAGTTTTCCTATATTTTCGTATTCTGTCTTACTTAAAAATCTTTGAAAATGCATGCGAATATAAGAAGTTAATTTTAGTAACTATAATTCTAGTTTATGAAACTGTACCAGAAATTAAGTGAGGATTTCACGCTAGAGAAACAAGTGAAAAATTAGCCACAGCCAGGAACCGAACCCTGGAATACAGCAACAGCCTAGCATGTTGTTGTCCCGGGTTCGATTCCTGGTACTGGTTAAATTTTCACTCGAGTTGCCTTCATTGTATTTATTATATGTATCTCTGTATAATATTTGTATATACCTTTTAGCCCTGATTTGTTTGATTTTGATAAAAAGCTTGCTTGATGTAGCATAATAATCCAAAAAATATATTCAGTCTGTACAAAAACTTTCACTAACAGGCTTTTGAAACCTAACTGATCAGTTCTTCTTCTCATCTAGTTTATAAGAGAGAACAATAATTAATTTAACAAAAGTCTTCCATTGGCAGTGTCTGAGCTTTGTCTAACTTTGTTGTTTTATCTTTATCAACAGCGGAAATAAACAACACCAAGAATAGGCGCCAATTGGCCACTATAGACAATGAGTCACCTATTAGTAATTAACTTCTCGATGAGAAGCCGAATTAATTTTCGACACTTTTAGTTTAAAAAAATTATAATCTTTGCACATTATTTATTTATTTATTTATTTTTCATTTGAAAAATTTCTGTATAGAATTACTCCAAAAAAATTGTTTTTAAAAATGGATGAATAATGTTAATGTTCTAGAGTTAATGTCTATTTCTAACATATTCTAACACGGTTAAAACGTGCTTATAATTTCGAGTTGCCTATATACCTTTTAGGTAGCTTTCATTACAAAAAGTAAAAAGCTACCTATTGCAGCCGTCCGGAGGAAAGCACTTCCGGAAAATTTTGGTATATTTTCACCGATCATGACCCCCAGACTCCAAAACCACCCTCCGTTCAAATGTTGACATATATATATATATATATATATATATATATATATATATATATATATATATATATATACCTGATTTTTGTCATGCGATAACTAACGTATTTATGAACCGATTTGAATGAAACTTGGTATGTACATAGTACATATAAATGTCTCGACCGAGTTCGTTGGTCAGCATAATCCGCCATTTTAAATTTTTTTAAAAATTTAAAATTAAAAATTAAATGCAAAAAAATTAAAAGTTGAAAAATATTTTTCTTTTACGTGTTAGAACTTAAAACAAAGATTCCAGAACACTTTTTATTTTGTCCATATCTTAAAAAATGATTGAGTTATAGCACTTTGAATTTTTCTTATGGCTGACATTTTGAAACGATTTGATTTTTGTGACGTGATAACACGCGTATTTATGAACCGATTTCAATGAAACTTGGTATGTACATAGTACATACAAATGTCTCGACCGAGTTCGTTGGTCAGCATCATCCGCCATTTTGTTTCAATATGGCGCCCATTTTAAATTTTTTAAAAATTTTAAAATTTAAAATTAAATGCGAAAAAATTAAAAGTTGAAAAATATTTTTCTTTTACGTGTTAGAACTTAAAACAAAGATTCCAGAACACTTTTTATTTTGTCTATATCTTAAAAAATGATTGAGTTATAGCACTTTGAATTTTTCTTATGGCTGACATTTTGAAACGATATGATTTTGTCACGTGATAACACGCGTATTTATGAACTGATTTCAATTAAACTTGGTATGTACATAGTACATACAAATGTCTCGACCGAGTTCGTTGGCCAGCATCATCCGCCATTTTGTTTCAAAATGGTGGCCGTTTTAAATTTTTTAAAAAATTTAAAATTTAAAATAAAATGCGAAAAAATCAAAATTTGAAAAATATTTTTCTTTTACGTGTTAGAACATCAAACAACGATTCCAGAACACTTTTTATTTTGTCTATATCTTACAAAATGATTGAGTGATAGCACTTTGAACTTTTCTTATGGCTGACATTTTGAAACGGTCTGATCTGAGCGATCCACAACGATGCGTTAAAATGGCATACACTTTATGATATCGTGGAATTTAGTGACTTTCCAAATCGCTTAAAATAAAGCCAGATTGAATAAAAGATGACTAATTTCTAAAAATTCCTATTAATATTAAGTCTTGACAAAAATAGTATTCAATCTTATAAAATCACTAATTTTATAAGATTATTTCCACTAATTTGAGATTAGTATTTTTGAACAATGTAACTTACTTTAAAATAAATAAATAAATATATAGTATATGAAAGCTACCTCTTCCTCCCGGCATTGCCGGAAGGACTTTTTGACTTGAATTGTTTTATTTTAATAAAAATGTTGTTTGATGTTGCATAATAGTCTAAAAAATATATTAAATCTGCACAAAAACTTTCATTGACAAGCTTTTGAAACCTAACTGATCAGTTCCTCTTCTCATCTAGTTTGTAGGAGAGGACAATAATTAATTTAACAAAAGTCTTCCATTGGCAGTGTCTGAGCTTTGTCTCCCTTTGCTGTTTTATCTTTATCCAACACCAGCAGCGGAAATAATCACAGTAGGGGAAAAATGAGAGTCCGGCCCCGGGAGGAGGCGTGAGGCTCGGAGGAGGGAGGAGGGCTCCTCCTCCTCAAGCCTCCTCCTCACTCCTCCTCCACAACCCTCCTCCTCCTAAACCCTCCTCCTCAATCCTCCTCATTCCTCAAGGTTGTCTTATAAGAGAAGGGGTTAAAAAGGGGGATTAAATTTTTTTCGTGAAATTTGAATATTTTATGCTATAAGAGAGGGGTTAAAGGGGGATAATTTTTTTAAGTTCACTCCAATACGAGCGGTTCTTTTGACTGTTGATTAAGAGATGAATGATTCATATTAAATTAAAAATAGTAATTAATTAAAAAGTAATTAAAAATAATAAGTGAAAAATAATGAAGGGACTTAGAATTTTTCGAGCGGTATTTTTTAGTCAAGTGTAGTACGTAGTGGAATTTAAGAAGTGAATAACAGCAATTAACGATAATTAGTAATTAATAAAAAAGTAATTAAAAATATTGAGTAAAAATAATGAAGGTAATAATTAAAAATGATAATTAAAAATAATGAGTAAAAAATAATGAAGGGAATTTTTCGGTGAACTTTAGTTTAAGGATTTATTTTTTGATTTGAAGCGGAAATTTTGGGGAGATTGATTTTTTTTTTTTTTCACCGTGTTTTTAATAAGGGGTTAAGCAAATATTTTGGGGACACAGAATGTTTTTTTCTGTACTATTGTACGAGTAGTTTTTAATTTTAATGTGGTGACTTAAAAATTTTCAGTTTGGTGTAATTTAAGAGTTTATTTTTTGATTTTAAGCAGAAATTTTGGGGAGATTGATTTTTTTTTTTTTTTTTTTTTTTTTTTTTTTTTTTTTTCACCGTGTTTTAGATAATGGGTTAAGCGGGTATTTGGGGACATAGAATGTTTTTTTTTTTTTCAGTACTATTATACGAGTGGTTTTCAATTTTAATGTGGCGACTTAAAAATTTTCAGTTTGGTATAATTTAAGAGTTTATTTTTTCGATTTTAAGTGGAAATTTGGGGAGATTGATTTTTTTTTTTCCACTGTACTCTTACATGATGAGTTAAGCGGATATTTTGGAGGAAATTATTATTTTAGACTAATCATTCACGAAGGATATTTTGCAGATATAAATGTTTAATAGGGGGACTTTAACTTTTTTGCAATGGGATTGACGTGCGCTCGTCAACCTAACCGTACGGAGTTTGTTATTTTCTTCGAATCATGTATGAATATTGGTTTAGAATTTCTTAGAATGACTTCCACCACTTTTATCCACCATTATCATAAATAACACATGCTGGTAATGGGAATAACAATTTTGAATATTTATTTAATGGGGGAACTTTAAAATTATTTCGAGTACTATTTTTAGTCAACTACGTTATACACTTGATATTTTAGATTAGTTAAAAAATAACTTTAAAATATGAATGAGAAAATATGTTTCAAAATAGGATTTTACGTACTAACTTTTATTTGCGCTCGTTGATCTAACCGTTCGGAATCTGTAATTTTCCTCGAATCATGTGTGAATAACTGTTAGATTTCCTAAGAAAGACCTGAATAAGCTTCAACCATCATAAATAACACATGTCTGTAACGGGAATTTGAACTTAATTATTTTTAATATTCATTTTAATGAGGTGACTTCGAAAACAATTTGTAGAACTTTTGAGCGGTAATAATTTTTATTGGGAAACTTAAAAGAATCTTGTGATTTTTTGGGGACTAATTTTTAATTGTTGAAGTTTGCAATCTGTATTCGCATATCTTTTGTGTGAGATTGTATAAATGTTGATGAAAACTATTTCTATTCCAATTAATGAAATTTAATAATAAAAAGAATAAAGTGTACCTCACCAGACATCCCTTTTTCAAAATTCGTGCATATTTTTAAACATAACAATGTGAATAATATAAATAAATTTGTGGGTCTTTTTTATTTTTTCAAATGTGTAAGTGTTTTTCTTTAAAAGGGAGGACAATTTTGATTTTTGAAAAATTATAGGTATGAAATATACAATTCAATTAAGAAATGAAATGGAAAAATGATTTAAGACATACTTACCTGAAACATTTGCTTCCTTCGCAGTAACTTGACTAGAAATGGAAAAAATCCTGTAAGTTCTTATCACTTGGGTTTCCCCCTTTCGTCGTGAGTGTTATCAAACCACGTGATTAAGGTTGCCTTATGTCATTCACGTTATCTTGATTCAACGATTTACAATAATGAATGAAAAAAATATGTTTTAAAATTAAATTTTGTTAATTTTTTTTTTTTTTTTTTTTTTTTTTTTGCCGAAAGGTGTGATCTTTAGCTGAAAGTCTAAAACTTTTACCCAGGAATCGCCACGAGAAGGCAGATCACATGATTCCCGTATTGCACACATTCACATACATTATTTCGAGCGATATTTTTAGTGAAACATAATATGCAATTGAATTTGAAGAATAATTAAAAAATAACTTTAAAATTTGAATGAAAAAATATGTTTCAAAATGGGATTTTATGTGCTAGCATTGAATCGCACTCGTCGCCCTAACGGTTTGGAATATGTGGTTTCCTTCGAACCTTGGTGAAAATTTAATTGAAATGATTATTATTATTATTTTGTGTGTGTTGTATGTATGTGTATATATGTGTGTGTGTGTTGTATGCATGTATGTGTGTTGTATGCATGTATGTGTGTGTGTTGTATGCATGTGCGTGTGTTGTATGTATTGTATGTGTGTATGTGTGTGTCGTATGTTGTACGTATGTGCATGTGTTGTATATATGTATGAATGAAATAACACATGCTTGTAATGGGAATTTGGGAATAATAATTTTAAATATTAATTTAATGAAGGAACTTTAGAATTATTTCGAGTATTATTTTTAGTGAACTATGTTATACACTTGATATTTTAGAATAGTTAAAAAATAACTTTAAAATTTGAATGAAAAATATGTTTCAAAATTGAATTTTACGTACTAACATTTATTTACGCTCGTCGACCTAACTGTTCAAAGTCCTTGATTATCTTCGAGCAATGGAAAATTTAATTTTATTAATTTATTTATTTAGTTAGATTATTTTTTGATGATCCCGGTTTGAGGATGTTATTTTTGGATAATGAATAAATTTTAATGGTGGTACTTTATTTTTAAGGGGTGTCTTATGAAGCGACTTAGATTGTTTTCGAGTGGAAAATTTAGTCACATTTAATTTAAGAAATGATTAATTAAAGGAAAAAAGACAATTCAATTTAATTGGGTTCCTTTTTCGATAGATAAAAATAGGAATTAAAAATTTTATGAGAAATTTATTAATGAGGGCAATTGAAGCTTATTATGAGTGTGACTCTATTTTAAGTAAAGGTTAGAAGACAGTTTAAAAAATGGCACTAAAAAATAAATACATTCATAACACACATATATATATACATAGAATTAACTAGCAGTATTTTAAAACTAGAATAACAAACTGAACAATTTTCGTGAATATTATGAAAAAATAAATGCGCTTTAGAGAACGAAACTTTACTATTTGATTGTTATTTAATATTATAAAAATATTTAAATCTAAGCATTTCGTTTTAGGTAACAAACTTATTTTATTAGTTTAGTACATATTAATTTTCATCGTATAGTATTCAAATCACCTGTGTTCATGCAATACGGATTTACCTACTTATCGCATGCGAATGAGTAAAAGCATGATTCATTCTTATCTTAGATAAGGTTTTACCCCAGAGTCTTCAATTCAATCGACGTTATATTTTAACTTTGATTAACTAATGAAGATGCCAATTGGGTCGCAATAATGATTTTATTAATTCAGATTTTAAATTAATATCAAATTGGAAGTTTTTTTTCTTTTCTCACAGATTAACTTTAAATAAAACTTAAATATTTATATATTCATTTACTTTATTAGTAAAATAATGAATGTGTCACATTCATTTAGGATTTAACTATTTGAAGATTTAAACTAACCTTTTATTTAAACGATCACATAACTAAAACTATTATAAAATTAAGTGTTTAAAAATATAAACGAAGGGTTCATTTTAAAATGTACTCATACTTGGGGATAATTTACTTGGGGAATATTTCTTAGATGACTTATGAATAACTAAGTGTACACTCAGAAACAAGAACCAGTAAACATTTTTAACGAAAGGTTTTCATAAATATATACTAAGGTATATATATATATAGTAACATTTCATATAACATCAAATTTTAGCAAGTGCATGTATTGGAACACCCCCCTTTTTTTTCTATCATACTTTTTCTCTCTTTGTTGTACTACTTTGGTTGAGAAATGCGGTTCAAAAAACCCTATTTGACAAAACGGAGTATGATTAGATAGTTTTTGAATACCTGCTTTACGAAAATAAATTTAAACTTTTGACATAAAGCTGTTCTTTAATAATTTAAAACAGAAATTATTTTTTATAATTAATCCTTAACAACTTTAGACATGATTTGATGAGTCATAAGGTCATTAAAAAGGTTTTTAACGTATTAATTAATTTTCTTAATCAGTTCTTCTAAATATTAAAAACTTATTCATAAGAAAATCTTACCTGGCTAGGAAAATTCAACCTCCTTGTATGTTGGTCTCGCAAGGACTGACTGATAACATGCCTGCTTATCTACCGAACCATGTGATAAGTGACGTTAGAGATCACGTGACCCTCATTATCTGCTGATAAGATAAGCACTGACTTGGAATTATCTTAATTAATTATCAAACTTCTCATTTTTTAAAAACCACACTAAACATTGCTCCCATTAATTAATCATGTAAATATAATTTATATCGTTTATGATTATCAGTTTTATACTAACATTTAACACCTATACGTATGTGTTGTATTAATTCTGTTAGTTTAATTCATACAAATTTCAACTAAAGCATCCTATGCTAGTTTTCATATATTTATTATCACATCACGTGATACAATTTCTTGTGATGTTTTAGAAGTAATAGATATTTAATTTTTTTAATTAGTTAAAAACATTAAAAAAATTTTATTGCTTTTTAGCATGAATATTTTAAGAAAAACATATTTTATTCTGAAATATCAAATTTAAAAACTAACTCTTAAGAATATGAATGATTAAGTATTTCTTTTTATTATTGTGTGATTCATATATTTTTATATTTATTCATCTCTTAATTACAAGTTTGTTGTTGTTGTTTAATATTTTTAAATGGTGTTTTAATTTTTTACATAGTATAAATTTTATTTTCTTCAATATTTTTAATAAAATTTTACCTATTACAATTAAATGTTAGTATATTATATAAATAACTTTAAAAATGTGAAAGTTAAATCGCTTTGCGTTTGATTATATTTCTGTCAAGTAGTAAAGTTAACTTGTTTAAAATGAGTAAACTGCATCGAGTCATATTCTTAAGAGTTAGTTTTTAAATTTGATATTTCAGAATAAAATATGTTTTTCTTAAAATATTCATGCTAAAAAGCAATAAAATTTTTTTAATGTTTTTAACTAATTAAAAAAATTAAATATCTATTACTTCTAAAACATCACAAGAAATTGTATCACGTGATGTGATAATAAATATATGAAAACTAGCATAGGATGCTTTAGTTGAAATTTGTATGAATTAAACTAACAGAATTAATACAACACATACGTATAGGTGTTAAATGTTAGTATAAAACTGATAATCATAAACGATATAAATTATATTTACATGATTAATTAATGGGAGCAATGTTTAGTGTGGTTTTTAAAAAATGAGAAGTTTGATAATTAATTAAGATAATTCCAAGTCAGTGCTTATCTTATCAGCAGATAATGAGGGTCACGTGATCTCTAACGTCACTTATCACATGGTTCGGTAGATAAGCAGGCATGTTATCAGTCAGTCCTTGCGAGACCAACATACAAGGAGGTTGAATTTTCCTAGCCAGGTAAGATTTTCTTATGAATAAGTTTTTAATATTTAGAAGAACTGATTAAGAAAATTAATTAATACGTTAAAAACCTTTTTAATGACCTTATGACTCATCAAATCATGTCTAAAGTTGTTAAGGATTAATTATAAAAAATAATTTCTGTTTTAAATTATTAAAGAACAGCTTTATGTCAAAAGTTTAAATTTATTTTCGTAAAGCAGGTATTCAAAAACTATCTAATCATACTCCGTTTTGTCAAATAGGGTTTTTTGAACCGCATTTCTCAACCAAAGTAGTACAACAAAGAGAGAAAAAGTATGATAGAAAAAAAAGGGGGGTGTTCCAATACATGCACTTGCTAAAATTTGATGTTATATGAAATGTTACTATATATATATATACCTTAGTATATATTTATGAAAACCTTTCGTTAAAAATGTTTACTGGTTCTTGTTTCTGAGTGTACACTTAGTTATTCATAAGTCATCTAAGAAATATTCCCCAAGTAAATTATCCCCAAGTATGAGTACATTTTAAAATGAACCCTTCGTTTATATTTTTAAACACTTAATTTTATAATAGTTTTAGTTATGTGATCGTTTAAATAAAAGGTTAGTTTAAATCTTCAAATAGTTAAATCCTAAATGAATGTGACACATTCATTATTTTACTAATAAAGTAAATGAATATATAAATATTTAAGTTTTATTTAAAGTTAATCTGTGAGAAAAGAAAAAAAACTTCCAATTTGATATTAATTTAAAATCTGAATTAATAAAATCATTATTGCGACCCAATTGGCATCTTCATTAGTTAATCAAAGTTAAAATATAACGTCGATTGAATTGAAGACTCTGGGGTAAAACCTTATCTAAGATAAGAATGAATCATGCTTTTACTCATTCGCATGCGATAAGTAGGTAAATCCGTATTGCATGAACACAGGTGATTTGAATACTATACGATGAAAATTAATATGTACTAAACTAATAAAATAAGTTTGTTACCTAAAACGAAATGCTTAGATTTAAATATTTTTATAATATTAAATAACAATCAAATAGTAAAGTTTCGTTCTCTAAAGCGCATTTATTTTTTCATAATATTCACGAAAATTGTTCAGTTTGTTATTCTAGTTTTAAAATACTGCTAGTTAATTCTATGTATATATATATGTGTGTTATGAATGTATTTATTTTTTAGTGCCATTTTTTAAACTGTCTTCTAACCTTTACTTAAAATAGAGTCACACTCATAATAAGCTTCAATTGCCCTCATTAATAAATTTCTCATAAAATTTTTAATTCCTATTTTTATCTATCGAAAAAGGAACCCAATTAAATTGAATTGTCTTTTTTCCTTTAATTAATCATTTCTTAAATTAAATGTGACTAAATTTTCCACTCGAAAACAATCTAAGTCGCTTCATAAGACACCCCTTAAAAATAAAGTACCACCATTAAAATTTATTCATTATCCAAAAATAACATCCTCAAACCGGGATCATCAAAAAATAATCTAACTAAATAAATAAATTAATAAAATTAAATTTTCCATTGCTCGAAGATAATCAAGGACTTTGAACAGTTAGGTCGACGAGCGTAAATAAATGTTAGTACGTAAAATTCAATTTTGAAACATATTTTTCATTCAAATTTTAAAGTTATTTTTTAACTATTCTAAAATATCAAGTGTATAACATAGTTCACTAAAAATAATACTCGAAATAATTCTAAAGTTCCTTCATTAAATTAATATTTAAAATTATTATTCCCAAATTCCCATTACAAGCATGTGTTATTTCATTCATACATATATACAACACATGCACATACGTACAACATACGACACACACATACACACATACAATACATACAACACACGCACATGCATACAACACACACACATACATGCATACAACACACATACATGCATACAACACACACACACATATATACACATACATACAACACACACAAAATAATAATAATAATCATTTCAATTAAATTTTCACCAAGGTTCGAAGGAAACCACATATTCCAAACCGTTAGGGCGACGAGTGCGATTCAATGCTAGCACATAAAATCCCATTTTGAAACATATTTTTTCATTCAAATTTTAAAGTTATTTTTTAATTATTCTTCAAATTCAATTGCATATTATGTTTCACTAAAAATATCGCTCGAAATAATGTATGTGAATGTGTGCAATACGGGAATCATGTGATCTGCCTTCTCGTGGCGATTCCTGGGTAAAAGTTTTAGACTTTCAGCTAAAGATCACACCTTTCGGCAAAAAAAAAAAAAAAAAAAAAAAAAAAAATTAACAAAATTTAATTTTAAAACATATTTTTTTCATTCATTATTGTAAATCGTTGAATCAAGATAACGTGAATGACATAAGGCAACCTTAATCACGTGGTTTGATAACACTCACGACGAAAGGGGGAAACCCAAGTGATAAGAACTTACAGGATTTTTTCCATTTCTAGTCAAGTTACTGCGAAGGAAGCAAATGTTTCAGGTAAGTATGTCTTAAATCATTTTTCCATTTCATTTCTTAATTGAATTGTATATTTCATACCTATAATTTTTCAAAAATCAAAATTGTCCTCCCTTTTAAAGAAAAACACTTACACATTTGAAAAAATAAAAAAGACCCACAAATTTATTTATATTATTCACATTGTTATGTTTAAAAATATGCACGAATTTTGAAAAAGGGATGTCTGGTGAGGTACACTTTATTCTTTTTATTATTAAATTTCATTAATTGGAATAGAAATAGTTTTCATCAACATTTATACAATCTCACACAAAAGATATGCGAATACAGATTGCAAACTTCAACAATTAAAAATTAGTCCCCAAAAAATCACAAGATTCTTTTAAGTTTCCCAATAAAAATTATTACCGCTCAAAAGTTCTACAAATTGTTTTCGAAGTCACCTCATTAAAATGAATATTAAAAATAATTAAGTTCAAATTCCCGTTACAGACATGTGTTATTTATGATGGTTGAAGCTTATTCAGGTCTTTCTTAGGAAATCTAACAGTTATTCACACATGATTCGAGGAAAATTACAGATTCCGAACGGTTAGATCAACGAGCGCAAATAAAAGTTAGTACGTAAAATCCTATTTTGAAACATATTTTCTCATTCATATTTTAAAGTTATTTTTTAACTAATCTAAAATATCAAGTGTATAACGTAGTTGACTAAAAATAGTACTCGAAATAATTTTAAAGTTCCCCCATTAAATAAATATTCAAAATTGTTATTCCCATTACCAGCATGTGTTATTTATGATAATGGTGGATAAAAGTGGTGGAAGTCATTCTAAGAAATTCTAAACCAATATTCATACATGATTCGAAGAAAATAACAAACTCCGTACGGTTAGGTTGACGAGCGCACGTCAATCCCATTGCAAAAAAGTTAAAGTCCCCCTATTAAACATTTATATCTGCAAAATATCCTTCGTGAATGATTAGTCTAAAATAATAATTTCCTCCAAAATATCCGCTTAACTCATCATGTAAGAGTACAGTGGAAAAAAAAAAATCAATCTCCCCAAATTTCCACTTAAAATCGAAAAAATAAACTCTTAAATTATACCAAACTGAAAATTTTTAAGTCGCCACATTAAAATTGAAAACCACTCGTATAATAGTACTGAAAAAAAAAAAAACATTCTATGTCCCCAAATACCCGCTTAACCCATTATCTAAAACACGGTGAAAAAAAAAAAAAAAAAAAAAAAAAAAAAAAAAAAAAATCAATCTCCCCAAAATTTCTGCTTAAAATCAAAAAATAAACTCTTAAATTACACCAAACTGAAAATTTTTAAGTCACCACATTAAAATTAAAAACTACTCGTACAATAGTACAGAAAAAAACATTCTGTGTCCCCAAAATATTTGCTTAACCCCTTATTAAAAACACGGTGAAAAAAAAAAAAAATCAATCTCCCCAAAATTTCCGCTTCAAATCAAAAAATAAATCCTTAAACTAAAGTTCACCGAAAAATTCCCTTCATTATTTTTTACTCATTATTTTTAATTATCATTTTTAATTATTACCTTCATTATTTTTACTCAATATTTTTAATTACTTTTTTATTAATTACTAATTATCGTTAATTGCTGTTATTCACTTCTTAAATTCCACTACGTACTACACTTGACTAAAAAATACCGCTCGAAAAATTCTAAGTCCCTTCATTATTTTTCACTTATTATTTTTAATTACTTTTTAATTAATTACTATTTTTAATTTAATATGAATCATTCATCTCTTAATCAACAGTCAAAAGAACCGCTCGTATTGGAGTGAACTTAAAAAAATTATCCCCCTTTAACCCCTCTCTTATAGCATAAAATATTCAAATTTCACGAAAAAAATTTAATCCCCCTTTTTAACCCCTTCTCTTATAAGACAACCTTGAGGAATGAGGAGGATTGAGGAGGAGGGTTTAGGAGGAGGAGGGTTGTGGAGGAGGAGTGAGGAGGAGGCTTGAGGAGGAGGAGCCCTCCTCCCTCCTCCGAGCCTCACGCCTCCTCCCGGGGCCGGACTCTCATTTTTCCCCTACTAATCACCACCAAGAATAGGCGCCAGTTGGTTATTGTAGACAATGAGTCACCTATTAATAATTAACTTCTCTCTGGGAAACCAAATTAATTTTTAACGCTTTTAGTTTCACAAAAGAATTATAAGCGTCTGCACATTATTTTATTTCATTCAACGAATTTCTGTATCGAACCATTCGTAAAAAAAATTGTTTTTTAAAAATGGATAACTATTGTTGTGTCTTAATAGCTAATGTGTATTTCCAACACATTCTAACGCGATTAAAAGGCGCTTATTAATCCGAATTGCTTGACTGCATATATGTCTGTGCAATTTATATATATATATATATATATATATATATACCAAAAAAAAGGACAAATCTATTTTTGATTTTTTAAAAATTAGTTTATTAATGCATACTGCATTCTGATGGTATTTCAAGAAGGCCCCATAATTAAGTATAAGTTTATACGAAAAACGTTTTAAACACAATCTATTTCTCCTTAAATTTGTAGTTCATGATCATATCTTTAAATCAATGCTTCTTAATTTGTGCTTAGTCAAAAGAATAAATGATGATCAAAATGCTAAATATTCAGAATACATTTTTCCATTGACTTCAGTCATTTTAATGAAAGATCTTTATGATAATTTTATAAAATTAAGAATCGGATTTTTGTTAACCACTTAACTGGTTTGCCCGAACGGCGTTCGGTCAAGACGAATTTGCTTATTTCATCATTTAAACTTTTTCGACACCACTATTATTTTTAAGAAAATTTTCATACTATTGAAAGACCGAAATGTTTAGACAAAATTTTACGAATATTTTATTTTAATAATAGTAATGTGAGTTCTCTATTTTCAATTTATTGAACGGAAAAGAATCAGTTAAGGGGTTAATAAAGAATTTTGTGGTTTATGCGAGAGAATTGCAAAGTGTCAATTTGCGGGCAAATATTTTTAATGTTACCACGCACAGTGGTGCCAAAATATATATGTCCATGGGGCATGAGCCCACCCAATGATTTTGAATCCTAGCATGTTCAATTTCCATTATTCCATTTAATTATTCATTTCAATATTTTATTTTTTTTTTCCTAGAACAAAAATCACTTTGTCAATGACCATATATTTTAATGTTCCAACTGACATCCATAAATCCCAACTGACTGAAATGTCCACATTCTGCTATTTCAATTTGTAGTCATGTTCATGACATGATGCTATTACAATATATATTAGTGTCTTTATAACGAAAAAGCATGAGAATATAATTTAATAAAATCGCACCTTTATTAAAACATAACTTGACTCAAAATTCTCATCTTTCAACATATGCTCACCCTTTAACCCTTTATTGCATAGGCTTAACACTAAAAAATTCATTGCTTAAGTGTTGAAATTGATGACTGACACCGGAATTTGAAAACAGCTTTATTTGTAAACAAGAAAAAGCTGTTTTGCAGGAATTTAATAAACCGAATTTTTTAAAACCAAAATTCCGGTGCCAATGTGGTTGAGAATTAAATTCATTAGCATTTGGGAACGAATTTTTGTCCACTGTAGTGGACAGTATGCAACAAAGGGTTAAAAAACAACAAACTGGTTGTATCATTTTACCAAAATATTTTTGAGCCCACCTAATATTTTTCAAAAGTTGGCGCCACTGGCCGCATTTCTTTTTCAAAACAAAAATCTTTTACATACGCTTTGAGAGCGAAAAGACACTATAAAATATATTTTTTAATATAGTAATGGAATAGAATATCTAAATATTCGACTGTAAGTGAAAATTTTAGTTTTTAAAAATAAAAAAGTTAAATAAATCGAAGTTTATACTATATTTTTACATATATCATATCATTTATTTATTTAAATAATTAATCTGGTCCTTAAGTATGTTATGGAGTCAACCTTTAAGAGTTATAGGAAAAATACTGAAAAAAATTCAAATTGAAGGAGAAGTGCGATTTAAAGATTTATTACTTAATAATAATAATAATAATAATAATAATAATAATAATAATAATAATATTTTTCTTGATTAAATCATTTTTGTACATAAAACATTTTTATAATGTGCCGAAATTTTTTTATAAAATATTCTAATAAAATATTTAAAAAATTACCCAAGTCTTCTTCAGTTATTTATCAAGAAATTTGTAGATCGATACATAGTTATCTTAACATAGTTAAGAAAAAATATTAATCTCATAAATAACTTTCTACTATCAGCTTAACAAAACAAAATAAACAAAGACATTCATTTTTTGCGTATATTATAACATGTTATAGAGTAGTATGGACAATTTGCACTGAGTTAATTAAATATGTTTACTTTCTAAATTGTACATCAATAATTCCACAAAACTTGAAGGTTAAAGGAAGTAGGTTAATAAAGTAAGTAAATGAATGTGAATCTGCATTCTTTTGTTACAGTTGTCAATGCATGTCAATAACAATTGTACACATACCGGGTGTCCCAAAAATGACTAATGGATTTTAAAATTCAATAACTTGCAAACGGTGACATCTATTTAAAAATTTTTGGAGGAGGGTTATGTATAATGTCAGGAGTTTTTCTTACCGTAATTTTTTATTTTAGTTCGAATTTTAAACAATAGGTGGCGCTGACGGCATTTGAAGGCCAGGTCGACACTTCACTCAGCACTGATCACCTGGCCTTCAATCGCCGCGCCGTCAGCGCCACCTATTGTTTGAAATTCGAACTAAAATAAAAAATTACGGTAAAAAAAACTCCTGGCATTATACATAACCCTCCTGCAAAATTTTTTTGAATAGCTGTCACCGTTTGCAAGTTATTGAATTTTAAAATCCATCAGTCATTTTCGGGACAACCGGTATATGTAATATTTGTTTTGTATTTCGCAAAATTCAAATCGTCACATAATTGAGAGATCTTTGTAAGGAGCTGTCCATAAGTGATGTCACACTTTTTTCCCAATATTTTTGACCCCCTTTCCTCCCCTTTGTCACAAAACGTCTCACTTCACCATACCCCCTCTCCCTCCTTTGTCACATATCACACTATATTACATAAATATATATTTGCAGTTCAGAAACAAATCACTATGTTACAGATTATATTTTATATTTTATTTTCAAACTTTGACTACGTGTTTTTATGACATTTGTAAGCGTAACAATAAAAATGATTCGTGTATTGGATTTTGTATGAAAAAAGATTAAGATGTACCTCGAAAATCGTGATTAATATACAACAGTAATAAAATAGTAATATAAAAGAGCACTTAAAAACAGTAGTATTATGGAATTTGAAATGAAATTTAATATGTTTGACTTTAAATCTTATCTTTAATTTATTAAAAAAAAATACTTTAATTTCAAAATAAGTTCAAAATTTATTCTGTTGATTTTTAATCCTTTTATTTTAACCAGAGCGTGTGATGTCACCTTTCTTCTTAATCCCCTACCCCCACCCCCTTTTCAAAAACTGCCACAATTTCACGAGCTTCCCTCCCCCCCCATCTAAGTGTGACATCATTTATGGACGGCCCCTAATGTGCATTTTATAACAGTACAAACACTAAATTATAGTTTATATTTCTATAATTGAAGTGATTATTTAATATCTTAAAATAAAACAAATGTTTATTATTATTTTTAAAAAAACTAGTAATAAAAATGTGGTTTGTCATTTCAAAAAAATTCTATAATTAAATACATTTTTATTTTTATTTCCTAACAATAAAAAAGGTTATTTAAAAAATCATATATTTTCCCTTTATTTTTATGTTTTATTTATTTACAGCATAATTTCGGATTATAAAATAAAAAATTCTGAAATGTTTTCGAAATCATTTTTGTTGATAAGGGTCATTAGATTTTCAAGGGAAGTAAATTGTTTGGAAAGAATTTCCCAAGATTTACCTAATTTTTTGTTCTAAGTTAAATATTATATTCCCAATATTCAAAATAATATAATTTATTTTATACTTTATTTAAATATTTTAACAGAATTTTAAATATTTATTAGAATTTTTAACTTTTTTTTTTTTTTTTTTTTTTTTTTTAATAATTGATTAAAAGTTTAAAATAACCCCACAATCATCTGGTTTTTTCGAATGCAGTCAAAAAATTCTTTACATGAAATATGTGAAATGTATCAATTAATCGAATTTATCATATAAGCTAGTGTCAGATAATGGAGAGTTTTCTCTAAGTATACTTACCAAATTCTATATATTATGAACCAGAATAAAAGCAAGAAAGCAATCCATAAAAAAGAAAAGTCAAGCAATCGGAAGCACCCGCTTTCAAATATATTTTTCCATATTTAATATTTATTTAACGAAAAGCTTGTTTTTCATTTTTTCATTGCAATGTAATCCTGGAATAAAAATATAAATGAATAAGAAGAGTTTGTAAAAAGAGATGCTTCCAATCTTCCAATCAAGAATCTTCAGCCCCTGTAAAATGCTTCCCATGTTATAGTTGCCTTTCAACGGTGAAACAAGTTTTCAAGGCATACTAGGCTGCTGCAGTGAAACTCCCCGTTCGCGAAATCCAATGTTAACCTATGGGAAAATTTTGAAGCGCGATGACTCATTACCTGATTATAATATAGTTATTAAAATACTGTTTTAAACCATCACAGAAAGTTGGCATCAGATGTCGATGATGACATTTTTAAAATTTTTAAATATATAAAAATTATCTATAAATTTTGAAATTTTCTTTTAATTAAATCTTTTCATCTTCTTAAAGATACTTAAAAATTATGTAAACAATTTTTAAAAATGAACATATTCGGTATTTGATGTCAACTTTCTGATGGTGAAAATAGTATTTTAACACTATTAGTATATAACTAATAGTATTTTAAAAAATATATTTATATATTTTTTCCGTATAGGATGTTATATCTGGAAAACAAATTTTTATATATGTATAACGTAATCAGTAATCCTGTGTTTAAATTTCATTTTCGATCGAGATTAGTACTTGGATTGAAGAAATGTTTTTTATTAAAAGAAGCAGAATTTAAAGAAACATTGAAAACTTCATAATCATAGAAATTCTACATTAATTATTTCAATGTATTATTTTAACATGGACACTATTAGTTGCAATCCGTAGAAAATTCTCGAAGAATTTAAAAATGATCAATTTTATCCACAGATTAAGAGAATTTTAGATCAAATTTTCGGCCTCGTGGCCAAATATGCCTCAGATTGAATTGAAAACTTTTCTTTTCGTTCCAAATCTTCAGTTTCCTGATTTTTAGCAGAATTATATTTCATCATATTACACTTTTCTTTTATTATTACACTTTTCTTTTTTAAAATATTCTTTTTAAATTAAACATACATTTTTTTATTGTATCGAACGTTACCTAAAAGGGCGTGGGAAAACAAAATTTTTACATTTGTATTATGTAATGTTTAAGTGTGTGTTTAAATTTACTTGTAGATAAGCAATATAAATGTTGAGAAAGCATCCTCTAATAAAGTAAGCATAATTCAAGGAAATGTTGAAAGCTTCATAATGATAGAAATTCTATGTCAGTTATATCACTGTATTATTTTAACATAAGCGCTATTAGCTAACAGCCTTAAAAATTTCTCGAAGAATTTACGTTGATAATTTGAAAAGGAAAGTCAATTAGACTAACTTCATCCAAAGATTTACAGACGGCCTAATGACCAAATATACCCCCTTCTAATTGAACTATAAAAACTTTTTTTCTCGTTCCAAATTTTTAATTTCCTGACTTTTAGCGGAATTATATTTCAGCATATGTATGAAAAATAATTTTAAAAAATCTTATTTAAATGTTCTTTTTAAATTAAATTTATATACTTTTTTATATCGAATATTACCTTAAATGTATGTGAAAATAAAATCCTGATATTTTTATTTGTATTATATAATGAATAAGTCTGTGTTTATTTCCTTGATAATTAACATCGTAAGAGTTGATAAAGCGTCTTTTAATAAAGGAAATAGATTTCAAAGAAACGTTGAAAGTTTCATAATCATAGAAATCCTCTGCTAGTTATATCACTGTATTATTTTAACATGAGCGCTGTTAGTTGAAATCCGTAAAATTTTTCTCGAAGAGTTTAGCTTGAGAATTTGAAAAGGAGAGTAAATTAGATCAACTCCATCCAAAGATTAACACACAGCCTGATGGCCAGATATGCCTCCTTCTAATTGAATCGAATCTTCTCCTCTTGTTCCAAACCTTCAGTTTCTTGACTTTTAGTGGAATTATTTTCCATCATATATATGTCGAACAATTAAAAAATATACATATTATTTAAATGCTCTTTTAAATTAAATTAATATTTTTTATAGAGAATATTATCTTAAATATATGTGAAAACAAAATTTTGATATTTGTATTATGTAATGTGTAAGAATGTGTCCATTTCCTTGTAGTTTAACAACATAAGAGTTGGTGAAACTTTCTCTAATAAACATAATTCAAGGAAACGTTGAAAATTTCATAATCATAGAAATCCCATGCTAATTATATGACTGTATTATTTTAACATGAGCGCTGTCAGTTGAAATCCGTAAAAATTTCTTGAAGAGTTTAGCTTGAGAATTCGAAAAGGAGAGTGAATTAGATCAACTTCAGGACAGCCTAATGGCCAAATGTGCCTCCTTCTAATTGAATTGAAAACTTCTCTTCTCGTCCTAAACTTTCAGTTTCCTGAGTTTTAGCGGAATTATATTCCGTCATATATATGTAGAACAATTAAAAATATTTGCATTATTTAAATGTTCTCTTGAATTAAATTTATATTTTTTATATCGAATATTATCTTAAACTTATGTGAAAACAAAATCCTGATGTTTGTGTTATTAAATGTGTAAGTCGGTGTTTATTTCCTTGTAGATATACAACGATGAAGCGGCGTTTAATAAAGGAAACAGATTTCAAGGAAACGTTGAAAGTTTAATAATTATTAGCTGTAACTGTAAATATAACTACTACTGTTATATTTACAGTTACAATAAAATACAGTTAAAATAACTAACTGTAACTGTTCTTGATTTGTTCCACTGTTTGTTATGCAATGGATATTTATTTGTATTGATGCCTTGCGGAGTGGCTTAGCAAAACTTTTTTTTTTTTTTTTTTTTTTTTTTTTGTATTTTTAAATGTTTTTGACATTTTTATTTTTTTATTTTAATTTTCTAAATGCATTCAAGTCTGACTCATTCAATCTTTTAATAGTTTTTTAAATTGAGACGTTAAATGTATGTGTATTGCAAGTTTCATAATCGTAGAAATCCTGCGCTAATTATATCACCGTATTATTTTAACATGAGCGCTGTTAGTTGAAATCTGTAAAAATTTTCTCGAAGAGTTTAACTTGAGAATTTGAAAAGGAGAGTAAATTAGATCAACTTCATCCAAAGATTAACAGACAGCCTAATGGCCAAATGTGCCTCCTTCTAATTGAATTGAAAACTTCTCTTCTCGTCCCCAAACCTTCAGTTTCCTGCTTTTTAGCGGAATAATGTTCCATCACATGTCGCTTCTCAGCGACTCGCGATAACCCTGCCTCTCGAAACCAATTTCCAAGCCGACATAGAAAATCCCTTTCACCCACAACAACGCAAAGATGCTGAAGAGGGTTTCTGCCTCTCTTTTTGGCGAAAAAAGAGAAACATAAAAGTGAAGGGGGGTCCGCCACCAGATGGCGTTTTGACCATCTCTAACAGAGTAACACGAGGCCCAGGGCCAATTAGCCCCTCTCTCTCCCCAATCTTTAACCCCTGGAGGAAGTGCGCCCACTTAACGAGAGGCGCTTCTATGAAGCGGCTAATGCAATTTGAGTGATCCCAGCTTCGGCTTTCTAGAGAAATTTTGCTTTTTCCACGCTACTCCGGGTGTGGAGAAAAATAGGTTGGCACTGTTAGCGCTCCAGTTGGCGTTAACTTGGGAAATGGGATACTGAATGCCCAAAATGTTTTAAAAAATCGAATGAATATGAATTATATCAAACGAAAAGTCTAAGTAAAATTTTAACAGAATTGGGATACTTTACAAAAGTTATTAAACATCAACCACATGTATATTTTTGATTTGATATCAAACTAAATATGGTTGTAACAAAATCGTAGAAGAAATAAAATACGTCCTTTGAAATCTAAACAGCTTTAAAACAAATATTTCACGGATTTTAGAGTTTTTTACTCGTTTTATTAAAAATATTAGTTCAATGAACAGTAAAGAAATGCAGTCCCCTTTTAGATTGGAAAATAACCAAAAATGAAATTCACTTGATGTAATATTTTAACCCTTTGAGAATGATGGGGAAAATTTGCAAAAGGGCTGGAGCGTTTTTTTTTTTTTTTTTTTTTTTTTTTTTTTTTTTTTTTTTTTTTTTAAGAGCTAATTTTATATTTAAACAATTCTTTTAGAACATATGATTATATATTTTTTATTTCTAAATAACAGAAAATTTTAGGACTGAATTATTTGTCAAAAAGTCTCAAAATTTAATAAATTTGAACCATCAGGATCATGATTATTTAGCCTTCGAGCATTAATTTATTCACTCCAGTTCATTCAAGTTCTTTCAGTTTCCAGGTAGCGAAGTTTAATTACAGAAAATTCAACTAAGCATCATACCAAAAAAACTGTTTTATTGTGTGCTGATTAAAGATATCTTATTAACGATTGCAAACTTGTGTTTGTAGAAATTTTAATATTTGTCACATAAATGTGGCACTAATAGATTTTTTTTCGAGACACTTTGTGTGCATTTGTACAAATTCCAAAGCATTTGTCGAATCGGCTGTAACTTCTCGTAAAGTTTAGCATATACATGATGAAATTTTTTAAAAGTCACAGCTACATGATTTTTTAATAATATGTAAGCTTTAAAATATACGATAGTTCAACCGATATATAATTGCCAAATAGTTTTTAAAACAAAAACACACGCTTTTATATCAGGTTGAACTATAAAGTTTAAAATGTTTTTTACCGTTGCATAGTTACGGTTTTCATATGTATTTCAGTGATTGTCATGTATTTAGGTATCAGGTGACTCTTAATTTTCCAATTGATTATGATTCGTTTATACGGCATTTTTTATTTTGGCCCTAAGCGGCGACTTTTAAATTGTTGAATTGTTATCGGTTCTCAATAATTCTGTGCAAACTTTCAGGTTAATCTGATGTCTTAAAGGGAGAAATAACGTTCAAAGATTCCGTTACATAAAGGTGAAGCTAATAAAAGCGTATTTAAAAAAAAAAAAAAAAAAAAAAACAGGTATCCGTAAATTTATTCAGATTTCAAAAATTCATAAGAATGGACAGAATCGGGGACGTTGAATGTAGTTTTCAAAAAACTTGTTCTAACAAAAGCAGATTTTTTTTTTTTTTTTTTTTTTTTTTTAAATAGTTAAAACAATTCCAAATGGTTGTGTTGAATAAAATTTCATGATTTTTTGGAGTACAATGCTTATTTAAACAAATGCTGAAGCATGAATCACTGTGTTTGTTTTTTCAAATCGTGCAATTAATTATTTAAAGAAAGCAATACCTCAAAACTGGTGATGGGCGATTTCGATTTTTTAAATCGAATTAATCGATACTATGGCCAACTCGATTTAATCGATACTTTAAAAATTTTAATCGATTCCTCTGAAGGTAATATCATTTTCATTTTTTTCAGATGTCGAAGATAAAGTATTCGAATGTGCTAATCCCGAAATTTCTATTTCATACATGTTAAAACTTCCAATTTCACTATCACGGTGTCAAAATTAAATGATAACTTACGTCCTTCATGAATATTCAATAAGCATAAGTTCATTGACGTATGTGCATTTTAAAACAAAATATTAGCACTTCATTATCCAAACAAATTGTTGAATTTCGGCTCACACGCTCTTAGATGTCTACAATAAAAATTTGAAATTCAAAGAGCATAAAAGCAACATCTTTTGGACAGTATACAAAGCCTAATAAGGATCTATTTATGTAATAGTGCAACAGAATATGAAATTTGATTAAATTCCATGCATAAGTTTTGAAATAGAGCTATCACAAATATCGTAAAAAATGCAGCGCAGTCTATTATTTACACGAAAACCTAATCAGGAACATCTTATGTCAACATGCAACAGAATATTAAGTTTGATGAAATTATGTTCATTAATTCTCGAAATATTATCGCTAACATTGTGAAAATCGTGAAAAAAAAGTATTGAATTCAAGGAGTTGTACCGAAGGACATCTCTTTCCCGGAGCATTGAATGGTACACCAGGAAAATTTCAGATTTTTAAATACTTCATGGAGAAAAGTCCAACCCCCCGTCCCTCCCACACATATACAGAAATCTAGAATGTCTCTCTCTAGAACCGAAAAAATCTCTCCCGAAGAAAAATGCCTGAATTCAACACCCCTTAAAAAGCAGCATAGCAGCGTAAACTGTCATGATTTACAGGATAGCCTAATCAGGAACATGGCAATGTTCAACAAAGAATTAAATTTGATGAAATTCCGTTCATTTGTTCTTGAGATATGATCCCTAAATTCATATGTATCCTAAAAAACGGTTGAATTCAGGGGTATCCCGAAGAGGTAGATCTCCATCCGAAAAAACTGAAATATCCCTCCAAAAGATTTGAGATTTTATGCTGATATACAAAACGTTCTAGATTTTTCTGGAATTTAGAATGTCTCTTTACGGAGCCACAGAAATCTCTCTCGGAGAAAAATGTCCGAGTTCAACAATGCTGATGAACGCAGCATAACAACGCCCCTTCTTGAGTGAGCTACAATGAAACCTAATAAGCAACAACTTATGCCAACGTTTAACTGAATATAAAGTTTCAAGAAAATTCTTGCATTAGTTCATGGGATAGCGATCTTGCAGTAATTTGGAAACATAGCAGCGCCACCTGTTGAACGATTTTCAGCAAAATATTTCAGCGCCAATTTATACGAAAGTCTAGCTAAATCTAAAGTTTCAACAGATTCCAAGCATTAGTTAATGAAATATAGCACCCATAAAATTTTTGTTGGAGACAAAAACAAACAGGGACTGATCAGAGAATAACAGACTGACAGACAGACAATTTATTAAAAAAAAGTCAAATCGTATTCGAAACAGTCGGAGACTTCGAAAACGGTAAATCCTGCGAAAACCGGAAGTGGAAATTTTTAATGAATACAGTGCTTTCTTTTTGTAAAGAAAATAAAAAGTAACAAATCAGAGGAGGTAAACCTAAAAGTTTTTATATCTCATATGTTAATATTTTATGAAAAATGCAGCGTAGCAGCGCCACCGGTTAGGTGATTTACACCAAAACTGTCAATTCTAACTGAATCTAACTGTTTCATAAATATCAGTGCATTAGTTTCTAAGATAGAACAATTTTAAAACCTCAAAAAAAAAAAAAAAAAAAAAAAAAAACAGCGTTTTTTGTTGGGTGTGTACATAAAAAACTAATCAGGATCAATTTTTATCAGGTACCGGCTGAATCTGAATTTTGGTGAAAATCCATGCATTAGTTCGCGAAATAACATTTTATATACTCTCATAGTCTATACAGATATTGCGAAATCATGAAAAATGCAGCATATCAGCGACACCTGTGGGGCAATTTACACCAAAAACTAAACAACACTAATCTTATATCAGGGATTTACTGAATCTGAATTTTTTAATGAAAATTCGTGAATTAGTTCTTGAGATAGCGCTATTGCATTAATCATAAATAATGCAGTATAGCATGGCCACCTCTTGGGTAATTTCCACCAAACGGTAATGAGCATCAAATCATATCAAGAACTAATTGAATTTAAATTTTTATGAAAATCCGTGCATAAGTTCTTGAGATAGAGCTAAAGTGGGAACAGGGGCGTACGAAGATAAAACTGCGCCTGGATCAGAGTTCCTATTTAGCGCTCCCCCCCCCCCCCCCCATTAACTTTTTCTTGTGATCGGCCAGAAGTGACGTTGTAGTAAAAATTTCACGCCCACTAAATTTCCGCGCCTGGAACGATCACGCCCTTCACCCCCTCCCTTTCGCATGTCGCTGAGTGAAAATTGTGAAAAATGCAACATAGCAGCGCCATCTGAGAAACGATATACACCAAAATGTGCAAAATATCAATTCATATGAAGAATTCAATGAATCTGAAATTTAATGAAAATCCGTGCATTACTTATTCAGATATAGCTATTGCATAAATGGCAAAAAATGTAGCATAGCAGCGCCACCCGTTAGTCAATATACACCAGAAATTAATCAGATTCAGTTTAAATCAAGGTCACACTAAATCTAAAGTTTTGTAAAATTCCGTATATTGGTTCTTGCGATAGAGCTGTTAGAAACATTTGTCACATACAGACTCGCAAAGTGTCAGACAGACTTAAAGACAGATATTTTCTAAAAACCATCAAATCGTGTTAAAGATCTTCTAAAATATGTAAATCCATCGAAAACTGGAAGTCGAACTTTTTCACGAGTGTAATACATTCTTCTTGTAAAGATAAAAAAAAAAGTAAAAATGTAAAATCGATTCTGGTCGTAAGATCGGCACAGCACAACCATGGCAAATCGATTCACTATAGATTTTGATTTCGATTTTTAAATTTAGATTTCGATTTTTAGATTTCGATTTCGATTTTTAGATTTACTACTTTAAATCGATCCACGTTTTAGATTGAATCGATTTTTCTAATTTTATTGTTTTAATGGTAGTATAGATGTAAAATTACGTATAAGGAAGTATTTTTTTTTTCTTTGTACGCTAAATGAGTGTTGAATGCAGATATTTTCACCGTTAGAACTATCTGCGCTTCCGGACGAAGGCATGTTTTACACCTCTGTAAAAGAGGGTAAATCGCAATTTGTGCGTTAAAAATCATAAAATTTCAAAACTTCTGGGAGGGGGATGTCCCCTGCGGGCTACCCCATGAATTCGACAGTAGGTACAATCGCTATATTTTGTTTAGAAGCCTAGTTATTTGGATTATTAATTTATTATGTTTTATTTTTCACGCTCATCCCTTCCAATTCCTCCCCCCCCCACACACACACTCTTCCGAGGAGGTCTTAACTTACAGGACCGTTTGAAATATGCATGAAGTTTTAAAAATGTCCATTTCTCGTTCTATTTTATTATAGATCCACATTTTTAATCCTTTAAAAAAGATACATATAGGGTCGCCCTTCCGCCCATTTGAGGTTTACCTGCGTCGCGCCGGGAAGCACATTTTTTGTTTCTTCAAAAGAAACAAAAATTTCTTTTCGTGTTGTTGGGGGAGGGGACTTGCACCCCCCTCAACATACACCTTAAAATTTCGTTCATTTAGTTTTCAACCATTTTTAGTTTAAAAGTTTAAGCTACATAGCACCCCTGGGGCTGTGGACCCCACCCCCTATGGGTTATTCACCTAATTTTGCTCATTTCTTCCCTTCATTTCAATCTTTAAAAGGCTATAACTTTGTTTTTATGGGAGCTACAGTGGGGAGAAAAATTCTAGCATAGCTAACTTTTCCACGCCGTTCTTTTTGCTATTCCAGTTTTACGGTTTTTCCCATAGGACCGTTTTGGGGAAACAGGGGAGGAAGCGTTTCTCATTTTTTGATGTAATATGTCTATTGAAAGCTTATGCTTCATACATTACAAATCTAGCATTAAAAATTTTCTCCGTCCATTCTGGGTCACGTTACGGACCCACGATGGGTTAAAATTTAAACTTCACAAACTTTTTCAAAAGGAAAAAAAAAAAAAAACATTGGTACATGTCAGCGAAATTGGAGTTCCGACACGCAACCGTTTGATTGCTGACGCAATCCCTAAGCTTATTGGCCACCGAGCGCTCAGCGGCGCTATTATTTCTTTAGATTGTCATTTTTAAATTCGTAATATCTTTTGAATGGAATGTCCGATTTGAATAGTTCAAAAAGTAATCTGCAGGTGTTGAAACAGTCATTGATACAAAATGATTTACTTGGAAAAGGATTTATACAAAAGTATTGATAGCACGGTCTAATTTTTGTCGGCATATTTATCGCGTTTTAAAATGTAAGAAAGTAATTATAGTGAGGTGATTAATTATAGTGACAATAGCTAGACATGTGGTATCGCAAAGTTTTTAAAATAAATATTGATATGTTCTTCAATATTGTAGAACTTTTTTTTTTTCATTTAAAAGCATATCTTGCACAATAAAATATTTCCTGACAATTAAAAAAATATGACATAGCGATTCAAAAAATACACACGTGGTTGTTCAAGTTTTCACTTCTGTCGGCAATCCCGGAGTGCCACTATTTTTTTTTTCCACGTCCGTCCGTCCTAATCCCTCCCCACTACCGCCTCCCCGGGGATGGAAGGCGGTAACTACGGTCCAGCTGATTGTCTAAGTTTTGGAATTACTAATTTTGAGCTTATCTGTGTGAATCCGTAAATATCGAAATATCGATTCTAGTATCGATTCTAGAACTGAAAAATCGATCCTTTTTATGATCGATGCTGTTTTTTTCGATGTCGATTTTAATCGATTTTCAAAATTCCAGAATCGCCCATCACTACTCAGAACACCTCAGATACCCATCTAAATACACTAATAATCAAAAATCCTCCGATACTTTCTATATCAAGAATTTTGTCGTATATCTAAAATATATTTAACAAATTCTTCTGGAGTTTCGAAAATATAAAGAATCCCAGATTAATTTATGACACGATTTTTCAATCGGTAAATTAATTATAAGAGACGTAAATTTTCCGTTGAGGTTATTTGGGTGAAATAGTCCTCCAGCGTTCGTGTCCGGGATGGCTCAGTTGAAAGAGCATTGGCGGCTTCAGCCAATACATCCCTGGCTCGAATCCTGGTCCGGACTTTTTTCACCCACTTGGAAAATTTACGTTTCTTATAAAGAATATGTTTAACTTCATTTTTAGGTACGCTCGTAATTATGTAAATATGTAGCACCTATAATCGTCGTTCCGTCCTTTCTTCTGTCCGTTTATAACAGAGCAAAAACAACCCAATCGAATCATTTGAAATATAAATTATATAATTGTTACATAGTTTTGTCAAGTCATATCAAATTTTATGAAATTGGACGCATACAGTGCTCAGCAAAAGTTTAGACAATGATCGATTACGCTTCTATATTCAGAAGTATGTACCGAATGTTTGTAATTCATCTGTCATACATTACTTGTGACTTATCCATTATTCACAAACAATAAATTTAGAATTTTACCTTTTACATAAAATATAATGACAAAAAAATGAAATTAACATTGTGGCAGAAGTATAGACAATTTGTATATTTACAGAAAAATAACTACAAATCAAAATCGAGTTGCACCCACATTGTTTGCAGTTAGTGCAAGAATGTGACTTTTCATCGAAGAAACTAAATGCTACGTCGTTTGGGGGTCTATTTTGTACCAAACATGTTCAACAGAAGCTCGAAGCTCATTAAAATAAAAGTATAGCAAACATTTGCATAAACATTCCGACATATGATGTTACAAAGGTTTTCGATTGGGTCCGTATCAGAACTACACGCCGGCCAGTTGAGAGTTAAACGAAGTTCTTATTTTGTATGCAACATAAATAGACCTTTTTTTTTTTTTGCTAAAATCCATACTTTAGATCAGCTTAAAGTCCCCATATGACTAAAAATAATCTCCAACGTATGTACATAGTCTTGTGTTGCTTGGCAACCAATAAATTACTCCACAGATACTCGAGCATTAAAGCAAAATGAGGACCAAATCATTATAAAGTCATTTTTTGTTGTCGACTTAAGAAAGTCCCAGGTTCTTTACGCAAGTCGTGCCAATAGTATGCCCACCCATTTGGGCCATTCAAATTCCACTTTTTTTTTTCCGTTACTGAATATCATAGCATACCATTTGGGTCCATGTAACGTATGTTTGCAAGTTCGTTGCATCTCGCCAATTTCTAGCGAGAATTTAAAGCTGATTGTTTTATCATTTTCATGTAAATTGATTCCCCTGTTTCTTTAATTCATCTACGAATCATGTCCGTCGACACAGAAAATCCTGACTTACTTTTATGTGATTAGCAATCATTATTTGTATAAATGTCAGTTTCTGGATCCTTTTGTCATCTCATTTTCTCGTCACACAAGGTCTTCCAGATTTATCTTTTATTTTGAAGGAGTTATCCTTAGACTATACTTCATAGACAGACCACTTTGGACGATTCAATGCTGCTGAAATTTCTGCAACAGTCTTCCCTTTCAATTTCAGCTTTCCTACTTCAATTACCTCATCTAACTGAATATTTTTAGCTCGCGGCAACTTCACTAACTAATGCTATATCGAGGTATAATTAAATACTTCAGACATGTCACATCATAACTTGGAAATTTGCATTTTTCCATGAACAGTTGGAAAAATCAAACAAGTATCTAAACTTTTGCAATATGCAAATTTTACTTTTTTCAGTTAAATTAAATATTATCTTATATTATAACCATTATTTTTATTCTACATTGTATAAAATATAGTTGAAAATAAGTATAGCCATTTGTAAAACTCACGTGTTCGTATTTTTAATTTAAAGGGTTAAAAAACACCAGTGTCTAAACTGTTGCTGAGCGCTGTAATTTAATTACAGAGACAATCAAAAGTATTCCGTAACATTACGGCCAATGGGAAAAATAGTTTCAAGTTTATTTTAATGATGTTACACCCTTTCAAACATAATAAAATTGATATGCATCTATGAATTATATACTTAAATATACATTCTGTACAATCTGTGGTACAAAGAGTATTTGTTATTAATTTACAGAGCTACATAAAAGTATGCCATTACATAATTGTATAAGGAGAAAACATTGTCTGTGGCATGTTTTAATGATATTTAACTGTTTCATATTTTATGAAATTAATATACGTTTCTGAGGCTCACTACAAGTTACTTCCTGTATAGCGGGAAACAGATAGTATTAACAGGGATGCTCAAGAGATTTCGGATACTCTACTGTATACGAAGTACTGTATACTATTACATATGTAACTTATACTGTATACTATTATGTACTATTAATATAAGTAAATATAACCATGTTGTTTCATTTCATATTTTAAAAAATGTAAGATGCAGAATTAGCGTTTACAGGGGTTTCATACTGTCAGACATTTCACGACATTTGATGTCTACCTATACTTCAAATGAAGGTAATTATTAATTACCCTGAATCTAAATAAAGTTGTATTTAAAACATTTTTTATTTTTAATACACAGCTGTATTTAGCTTATGCAAAATTTTGATAATTTCAACAGTATAATTACTTAAAACACTCTTTTTTTTTTTTTTTTTTTTTTTTTTTGAGCAATAAAAAGAAAATCAGTATATACATACTAACATGAAGCAAATATATATAAAAGTTTATGAAAAAATAGTCAGACGTGTTAGAGATGTGTGTATTTATATCCAAAAACGTCACTTCGAGAAAAATGCCTTCAAAGTTTCGGAAACGCTGCTTAAGCTATTTAACTGATATAATTCTAAAAGCAATAAATTTTGTTCTAAGGAGAATGTCAAGGAAACATTATATCACAATGTTTAAAAAAGATAGGAGTTTAACATTTAAAAAATAATAAAACTTCTAAAATTTTATAGCTTTTAACAATCTTGAGACCAATTAAGCCACACCAAATGTTGATACACCATCAGGATTCTTATAATAAAACAAGTGCCAACACAATGTATTTTATACCTACAATGACTTTTGAGTTTCATTGCATTGTTTCATTATTTGTAACTTGATTATTTATCCTAATTATTTTTTCCTTTATTTAAGCGAGTTTAAGATTTTATTTAACTTATTACTGAAAAAATTATGTGAATAAATTAATTCATTTGTAGCTATATTTTTTTTTTCTGTTTTACATTTGAATGTTATGTTGGTGGTAAGCAAAATCAAAACTAGTATGCTGTGGTCATGACAAATCCTTCTTTTAAACTCATTTTCAAAATTAAGAGAATTGAGAATTTTCAAATTTAGTTGATTACCTCCTCCCAAACTACTGAACAGATTTTAAAGAAATTTGACATATACATAGATTGATACCATGCAATAAAAATAACCATTCAACATTTACAATGCAAATGCATCATCATGTGCAAGACTGACCAGTGTTAGAAAGCACTGTCCCCTCTAAAAATTATACAGCTCTCACAAAGTGAGTTAATTGGAAATCAGCCAGCGTATGAGTACTCTCTTTAAAAAATCCAGTTTTTTTTTTTTTTTTTTTTTTTTTTTTTTTTTTAACTGAGACGGAGTTTTTTTTCTTTTTTTTTTTTTTTTTTTTCGCTTCTTTCCGGTATTGAAAGTGCACTTATCCTATAGGAGAGAATTTCATCCATCTAGCGGAGTGTTCATTTTCACTCTTTTTTGATGAGCCATTTTCACTCCTTTTTTGATAAGCCCTTTTTAGTCTTTTTTTTTGACTAAATTAATCGGCAAAATGAGTGACTGCACTACTGATTAAAAAGTTATTCTTTCACTCCTTTTTGACTAAATCAATTGATTGCCAGATGATTTTTTTCAGTTTTATTTTGAGAAATTAGTACTTTGTATTTTATTTTTTAATATGTTTAATAAAAAAAGGGAGGGGAATTGATAGCTTTGATTTTTTTAATATTACTTTAATTTATATTTGATTTAATTTTAGATATTCCATTTTTTTAAATCAAATTTTTTGTTTTTCGTATTTGCTTACACATATAAATGTCATGATTGAAGAGAAATTTTCGAAGCGATTTCATCCATTGGGACATAACACACATATAATACTATTAAAATTCATATTTAATGTTAAAAACTTTAAATTTTTCTCTTTTACTTATTAGCTTACCGTAAAAGCTAAACCGCGAAAATATTAAAATATTATAACCAAAATTACTTTTATTGTGTCAGATACTATGTTTTACTCCTATTACTGCTTTATTAAACTTCACCCAAATTTTTTTCACCCCCCCCCCTTTCTCCCGAGTTAACAACTATTTTTTAAAGCTCTTAACTTTTTCTAATTAAATCCTAATGCAGAGAAATTTGGCCTTTTTTAAATTTTTTTTAATAATAATTTAAAAAAAAAATTCTCTAAATCAAGGCAAGATTTTTTATCCTGACATAAAATCATGAGATGTATTGTTTTTCTGTTATCTTTTTTGATATATTTTGCTGCAGTTATACATTGTGTATATAATTTTAGCGTTACTTAATGTTGTTACTTTTATATGGAAAAATATCAATTTATGCAGATATGTATTATACTATTACATATTAATATATTTTACTTTATGACACTGAAAAATATTTGTAGAATAAAAATTGTATAAGAATAAAGATTTTTTCTTTTTCCTTCTGTTTTTTCAGTATTATTTAGAATACATGTTCTATGCTTGTTATTCGATACAAGTATTTAATAACATATGTTCATTCAGATATATACAGATGCAAACCTGAAATTTATTTATATATAAAGTTTGCTGTCACGAAAATGTGATTATTTTCTACTTGTAATATAAATAAACGTACATTTGCAAATACTTAAAAATAGAATTCATTTTTTAGTGCATAACACATCTAGGTGAATATAATTTAATAAATACTTGTTTACTATGTACTGAAATATTTTAACAGAAATAGAACGCATATCTTATTAAAAAAAGAAAGAAAATAAAAAAAAAAGAAAAAAAAGAAAAAGGGAAAACTTTTACTGTGGATCTGTTTTCTACAAATGATTAGCAAATTACTTTAATAAATAACAATATAAAAAAAAGATAGTTGTTTTTATAAAATAAATCTCAATGTAATTATACAGCATGAATATAAGACAATAATATTTTCAAAATTATTTTATGAATCACAATAAATTGCTTTAAATTTTGTAAAAGTTGCTGTTCTAAAACAGAACATATGAGAAACAATTAATGATATTACAAAAAGAAACAAAATCCCGGAAATTAATATTTTCAGTTTAAAAATAATAACATTAACACCAAAATAATATATACAATGTAAAAATCTGAAAATAAAACAAAGAATATCAAAATGCAGCAATGTTAACTAAGAATGTACAGCAGAAGAGTCTTGTTTTTGCCAAACCGGCTATCACTATGTTTTCTGCCATTATGTATACAAGGTGGAACCCGTCGAAATTCGACAAAAGAAAATCTTTAAGAAAGAACTGTTTCACTTATTTATAATAAATTTACAAAATTAGTTACAGCAAAAAATGCATCTATATTTGTCAGTCTACCTCTCAAACAAATATTGTTTTAAACTAATATCATCAAAATACTATAAAACTCAATTATACAAATTATTAATTGAAATAAAACAAAAATTCACCAAATTTTATAACAGATGATATTTTAAAAGAGCATATGCATTTTAATTTCTATTTTTTTCCCATTTTTAAGAGAAAATGGAATGTTTGTGTTGCCACAATGACAGAATTGGTACTAAAAATTATTTTTAAAAAAATTATCTCAAAATTTAATTAAGATACAACTTTGAAACAAACTGCATTTAAAAGTACATTTTTTTCTCTATACAACGGTGTAAAAATTTAAAATGTAAGATTTTTAGAAGTATAAAATTTGCGGTCGCGAAAATTGCAAAATCAAAATTGTATGGAAAAATGTTGCGCATTTTACTTTCCATTCTCTTTTTTTTTTTTTTTTTTTTTTTTTTTTTTTCAATTTTAAGAGAAAATGAAGTGATTCTGCTGCCACAGTGACAAAATTAGTACTAAAAAATATAAAAAATTTAATATCTCAAAAATAAATTGAGATATAGATTTCAAACAAATTGCATTTATAAGTGCATTTTTTTCTCTATACCACGATGTAAAAATTTTATATGTGCGATGTTCAGAAGCATAAAATTTGCAGTTGCAAAAATTGCAAAACGAAATTACAGGAAAAAGTGTTGCCATTCGCAAAATGATGTATGCGTTACGCACAGATACGTTTGGCCTTTATAATATAGATATTTTTGGTGTAAAATGAATGAATTCTCCTTATTATTGTGTTTGTGGAAAAGTGTGATAACTCCTATTCTTTGGACATATAAGATTTGCACACTTTTTCAACCACATCATTAATATATACAGCTAGGATTAACATCAAGCATCTCACTCAATTTTTAAAAAAGTGATAGACGACGAACACGTCAATTTAAACTATGTATCATGTGATGGGATTACAACCAATGAATATGATCTAAAATGATCTCTTTGAAGATTTTTTTTTCTAGTTCGTTTTAAAATCAGAACTGTTCTGTATATTATTCCAACAATAAGTACTTTATCGCACCAGTTTTCTTTGAAAATAGTAGCTTATTGACGAAGTTGGTATTCGGAAAGAATAAACGTCCGCAGAAAAGCGTTTGTTCTTTCATTGAGTGAATAATTCATTCTTTTGAATTAAGAGTGTATCTATGGCAGTTAGTCTCATTCTTAAAGCAACGCCGTTTTCAGACTGTGAGTTATTCTGGGAGGTGGAAAGCGAATTCCAATTACCCCCCCTTGAGCATACCAGACATGGTCTATAGGATTTAGGTCTGGAGTTCTGGCAGACCAATCCATCAACCAAATATGTTCATTTTTCAGAAAATCATTGACCAGATGAGCTTTATCTGGATGCACGTTGTTGTCTGTTAAAAGGAAATTAGGACCAACTGCATCACTGGAAAGGCAAAAATAGGAAACCAAAATATCTTCCCTACACATAAACACAAGTAGCAAAATCCAGAGAAGGGGTGTGCGTTCATCATGATGCCAACTCAAGCCATCAAATCTCCACTTCCGTAGAGGTTTCTTTCTGGGAAATTAGAAAACAGATAGTAAATCCTTTTTTAAATAAGAGTAAGTCGAAAATCAATGTTTAGACTGAACTGAGACTTAACAGTGAATAGGTTATTCCCCATTCATTCCTGATCCAAAATCAATGACCTATGCACAATGCTAAAAGGTTCTCCTGTGTACAGAAGTTAGTTAAATGAAATTATCAGGTCTTATTGCTGCCCCGCTTTTCACATAGCTTTCTGAAACAGCAACCCTTTAAAGTCATATTTCTGTGGTCGATTAAAATAAGTGGAACTTGGACAACGTTGCCCAGGTTTACTCAATATGTAAACAGTGCCCTTAAACTGATATAGAAAGTTTGACACGACAAATGGCGTTACAGTGAAGTCTCTAGGAATCTACCCATTTAGTGCTGAGTTTCCAGCCCCCCTCCCCTCCCTCCGTGGTTCGCCATCTCATTCCATCATCCTCATTTACTCACTCATCATCCTCATTTACTGTTTGCTTTTAAATTTCTCCAAATGTTGCAAAAAATCAAGATGAGGTGTGAGATCGAATTAAACGCTAAAATACCACGCTTCTTTACAAAGCCGGTATCTCTATCCATTCTTTCTATATACGCGTGTCATCTTACGTATTAAACACTAAAGAGTTGTATTTTTGTTTCTAAACAGTACTTTTCATAAATTTACACACGAAATAATAATTCTCTTTATTTTGAGCACGAATGTATGTAATTGTTGGGATCTTTTTGAAATACTACTTATTTAAATATGCAATATATTTATTTATATACCCTTATTTATCTTTCACTGGGAGCTTATTGTAAATTACACTTATTGAATCATGCTAGTAATAATAGAGCAGTATTCGAAGCCTAAAGTTGAAATGAAAAAGAATTACTACAGGAAATAAGGAATAACAATACACAGAAACTAAATTAAATGAGTGTCTGTGTCTTGCTTATACCACTATAATTTGCCTAATGAGAAATACATCGAAATTTAACAAGACTGTCAATTTACAATAGCACCAGTAATCCGAACAGACTCCAACATATAGTAATATGGAAGTTCACAGATAAAAGAGTATAAAAGTTAAATTTAGAATAAAATGAGTTATTAATAAGATGCCAAGAATGGGGCGGGGGGTGCTATGTACACACAAAATAATTTTAATGTAAAATATCTGAACAAAAAAGAATCAACTATCTAACATATTATTCAAATCTGTAGTAGAATCAACAATTAGGAGTATAAAGCATAATTCATTACTTCGAATTTAACACGAGGTTACAGAGATTAGTGAATTTAAATAAGAGCAGAGCAACAGCACTCACTGTTGCTCATTAAAATTAAAATTTATATTAATGTTTGCATTGTTAATCAGTAAACTCAATTATAAAATTTGGTGACATTTGATGTCAAAATAGAAAATAAGATACAGCTATAATGTTCATCACCAAAAGCTAATATTCCCTAATCGTTCACAAAGTTAAAATATGATGTCAAAAATATACGATTTAGGCAGGAAATATAACGATGTAGGGGCGTTGCAAGAATGGAGTAATTAATGAAGGAAACCAAACTCGTTAAATTGCATGTATTGATTGAGAACAGCAATATTTTCCTAAGCATTCTATTTTTTCGTACCTTTGTGGTCGGAAAAAAAAGAGCTTGCTTAAAAACTAAATGTGGGTCCGCGTTAGATCGACCTCTTGACCAAGACATATGCTCTATAACATTACAGTACCCATGGAAAACAAAGTTGGGCAATGTAGGTTATGATCCCAAGCGACTGTAGCAGGACAGAGTTTAGTTAGTTTCAGTTCCCAAACCCTTTCAAGTAAGCCCTATCGAATTATCAAAGTCAAAATTAAATCAGTCCCTACTTATGTCAAATTAATGCAAAATATGCAGTTTGGATTAATTCTAAGCATTAGTTCTTGAGATATACATGTGTCAGCAATAATGAAAAACACAGTGTAACAAGCGCCACTTGATGGGGAAAAACAGCCAAACCTAAAAGTATTTATATTTTTCAAGATCTAATAGAACGAAAAACTTGATGAAATTTTGTACATTAATTCTCGAGACATAGCTATCATTGAAATCTTCAAAAATGCAAATTAGCAGCACCACCTGCTAGGTGATATACACCCGCACCTAATCAGACTCAATGTATGCCAAGGTCTAATTGAATATGATTCTTTACTAAAAGCCTTGCATTAGAATTTGGGACAGAAAGGCCATAAAAGTTGCGTCACACACAGACTAATAGACAGACGGATAGACAGATAGACAAAAACACTCTAAAAATAGTCAAATCGTGTTCACGACATCCCAAAACCCGAAATCAATTGAAAAACTGAAATCGAAAACTTTTACGATTCCATTTTTTTCTTCTTATACTAGGGTGAGTAGCTGGGGAAAGTTCGCTCGTCAGCCCCCCATTGAAACACCACAAACTGTAAAAAGAAGCTAATTGAAAAGAAGCTAATTGCTTTTAAAAGATTACGAAACAATGAACTCTCTTTCTCTCTCTACATATACACTACTGGCCATTAAAATTGCTACACCAGGAAGAAATGCAGATAACAAAATGATATTTATTGCACAAATATATTATGATATAAATAACAAGTGATTAAATTTTCAAGAAATTTGGGTGCATAGATCCTGAGAAATCAGTACCCAGAACAACCACCTCGGACAGTAATAAAAGCACTTATACGCCTGGGCATTGAGTCAAACAGAGATTGGATGGCATATACAGGTACAGATGCCCAAGTAGATTCAACACGATGCCACAGTTCATCAACCGTAATGACTGGCGTATGGTTATGAGCCAGTCGCTCGGCGACCATTGACCAGAAGTTTTCTATTGGTAAGAGATCTGGGAAAAGTGCTGGCCAGGGCAACAGCCGAACATTTTCCGTAACAAGGAAAGTCCGTAAAACTCCGGGAACATGCGGTCGGGCATTATTCTGCTGAAACGTAAGATTTCGAAGGTCTCGAATAAAGGGTAGATCCACGGGTCGTAAAATATCAGAAATGTAACGTGCACTGTTCAAAGTGTCGTCAGTGCGAACAAGAGATGACCGAGACGTGTATCCAATACCATTGGATACACGTCTGAGTGACACCCCATACCATTCACGCCGGATTATGGGCAACTATGACGATGACGAAGGCACGCTGCCAATGTTTGTTCACCACGATGCCGCCAAACACGAATACGACCTTCATGATGTTGTAAATAGAACTTGGATTCAAATGACTCCTCGCCATTCGTGCGATCAGGCTCGTCCTTGATCACACCATTGAAGGCGCTCTTGTCTATGACGCAGAGTCAAGGGAAGTCGCAGCCATGGTCTCCAAGCTGAAAGTCCATGCTACTGCAAACATCTTCGAACTGTTCGTGCAGACACATTTTGTCTTGCAAATGACCTCATTTGTTGACTCAGGATTCGTGACGTAGTTGCACGAACCATTACGGCCATACGGATAACGTGCCTGACTTCTCCGCTGCTAGTGATAGGAGGCCTCTGAGATCCCGTACGACTTCCGTATTACCGTCCTGAATTCACTGATTCCATATTCTGCGAACAGTTATTGATTCTCGCCAACGCGAGCAGCAATACTGCGATACGATAAACTGCAATCTCGATAGGCTACAGTTCGACCTTTATCAAGATCAGAAACATGCTGATACACATTTCTCTTTCTTACACGAGGTATCACAACAATTTTTTTCCAGGCAACAATGCTCAAATGTAATTTCTGTGTGAGAAACCGGCTGAACAATTTCCTCATTTAAACAGATTGTAGGTGTCGCTAACGGCACCTGCTTTGTCAGAATGCTCTGAAAAGCTAATCATTTGCATATCACAGCATCTTCTTCCTGTCGTTTAAATTTCACATCTGTAGCATGTCGACTTCATGGTGTAGAAATTTTAATGGCCAGTAGTGAATATATATGTATATATATATTCAGAAGGAGCGACCTTCCTGTAAACGGGTTTCCACTCATTTCCCTATGATTGTAGAATTTTAAAGTCGAATTAGCTGCTGTTAAACACAGTGTTGAATTCAGACATTTTTCTCCGGGAGGGATATATGTGGCTCCGGGGGGGCATTATGGAGTTTCGGGTGGGAAATTACTCCTTTTGACCGTTGAAAACACTAAATCTCAAAATTTCTGGGGGAGATATTTGATTGTTCTGGAAGAGGGGGATGTTCCGCCGGGCCACCCCCTGAATTCAACACTGGTTAAACATCTATTGGCTATTTACCTATTTATTAAAGTGTGAATTATAACAGATTAAGCAGTAAAATACACAGAATCTTTGCCTTTTGGGATTTTTTGAGTTACAGCATAAAAAATAAATAAATAAATAAATAAATAAATAAGCAAAGCTCCCGCTCGGTCCGTCTTTTGTACACCACTTTTATTTAAAGAAAACTAAGTTTTATAAATTCCGTTGAATCATTCCAAGCACAGCTTGCAGCTTGTAATTGTTGCAGAAACCTACAACAAGTTTCTTTCTAATAAAATACTGGTATTAAAAAAACAAACCAGTGGGGTGGGGGGGGGGCTTGAGTAAGGCACTTTAAATGTGTCTTTTAAATCTGGTGTAGTTTTCACCAAATTTTTCTTTCTCTTTTTAATATTCACGTAAAAATACTTTTGCTGTTTAGGAAATATTACTTGTGCCGTCTTAGAATTCACAATCATAGTTAAAAAGATTATATTAAAATATAAAGTAATCGTCTCATCTAAACATATTTTTAACTTTTAACTGTTTTGCAGACTTTTAACTGTTGTCATTTTAAATCTGACGTAATTTCTTTTACCTGCTACATTCAACTTTATTTCTTACGTCATCAGTAGCATGCTATAAGATAATGAAATTTGTAAGTTATTAAGTGAGGCTTTAATCTGGTTTTAAGTAATGAAACGAAAATTAAGTTAATCATTCAACGAAATCTAAAAATAACCTCTTTTTTTGCCGTCACAAAATATACATGTATACTTTTGATATCCGTATTCGTTATTTTAAATATGTTATAATGTGCAATTAATTATTAATAGATTTATTTCCACACTTTATGTCGCATTTACCAGTTACAATTTTGCATGAAATACAAATTATTTTTACTGTGACATCATTTTCACTTACTGAGGCCATCTGAGATGAACGTCTTAATTTCTGAGTCAGTGGAGTAAAAACAATGTAATGTAACAACTTCATGAGTAAAAAGTGTTAATTTAATTCTGACATACTTTTCTCTTTAAAAGTTTTTAAATAGTTATTTTTAATTGTAATACGATAATGGCATCCTTAATAATGTTTGGCCCCACCAGTGGCTGAGAGCTCTGAGCTCCAAACTGGTAGTCGGCAGGTGCTGGACTCGAACCCAACCGCGGCCGATTGGATTTCCTTGCTTGAATACGGATTAGGTTCCATTAGAAAGACTACCACGGAGGGTACCCCACCTAATTAAGGGCCTATATCCCTCGTGTAGATAATCGGCTGTCACAAAATAAACCAAACCTTAATAATATTTATGTATCCCCTTTTTTCATTTATTGGCTATTTTCAATATGACGTTTTTCTTTTAATTCATTTACAGCGGTTAACACATTTGAATAAATTCATTAGGTTAAAATTTTCTTTCTATTTTAATATTCACATATAAATGTAGTTTTATAGCGTAATTTGCTTAGTTATTTAATTCTCCTTTGAAAGTTATTTTTTCTGTTTGTAATAGTCGCGTTTTTTTTTTTTTTTTTTTTTTTTTGTTTTTTTTTTGTTTTTTTTTTTTTGTTTAAGAAATATCACACCAATTTAAAATAAAAACTTTTTCTAAAATATGCAAAAAATGTCTCTCAAAATGCTGAAAATTTGAATTTAAAATAGAAATAAATCCTCCAAAGATGAGTAAAATTAAAAAAAAACAAATGCAGTCTGCACACTGTGAATTTGTAATGTATAAAATGATTTAGAAATGTTTAAATTCCTATGTACAATTTTTTCTCCTATAAAACTCTTTCAATGGACCAATTTTGACCAACTTTACTATTAAATGTCGCTTACAGTAATTATTATATTTAACAACTGTCTGCATCAGAATGTTTATCAAACATTTTTCTATAATCCACCAATTTATCCACCAATTTTAATATTTTTGTGTGCAGTAGTTTTCTTAATATTAACTAAGATATACTCTAGATCACAAAAAAACTACTGTCAGTGGCGGCGACAGCGTAAGTTACTTTTTTTTAGAATAGCGAGATAATAAGAAAGTGAAAAGAATGTTTATTGTTACGAAATGTAAGAACTGGAGTACTTTAGTAATAGGAAAATTTTAAATTAAAAATACAGAAACCATCTCTGACTAACTGTCCCGTGCCTTAAATCATCATATTAAAAAGGTAACTAGATACCAAATGATTGGTATTAGCGTGTGCCTGTTTACTGTATTTAAATTCTGTTTAGGGAGTCGCTTAGATATAGGAATTGTACAAAAAATGAAAATTTTCTAAATGTACACATAATATTGACATCAAATTTGGACTTTCAGCTAAATTTTATCTGTTTATAAAAAACAAGAAATCATTAGGTCTAGACATTTACGTTTTATGCAGGTTTAAAGATCGGAAATCATAATCTCAAATTTATGTTAAACCGTCGCAAAAATTATTGGAATGCCATAACATAACTAAAACACTACTCCTTCTAGTGAACGTACATAGTTTTCGATTTATATGTTTTTTGAAGCATTTATAAATTAATTTCTTTTTTAAATTTTTAACGACTGCTTTTCATATTTTTCTCGAAAATTAATTTAAAACTTACGCGCTTATGGCCAAAGGTGACCGGCCATTTGCGATATTAGATATTTTATTAAATATCTAGAAAAATACATAATGAATTATCCTGAAACTCCAAGTATTCAAATATAACAGTGCAGGACATACAGCTCCGTGAAGATTTTTTCCCCCGAAACTTCATAGGGAAAACAAGTTGAAAAAGAACTAATATCTTTTGGATAACACTGTCAAAACGAATGTAACAAAATCGTCCAAACTGTAGATTATGAATAAGTTGTTCATTGGAATAAACTGTGTTCATTTTTATGTAGATAGCATAGTAGACTCGTAGAAAAATTAAGTTTTTATAAAAACAGTCCCAATTTTTTCCAAGTTTTTTGCTTATAATCTGCAGAGTTGTTAATATAAAATAATGTTCTTTTCCAAAAATATTACAAACATCATTGAAGACAATACCCTGTAATCAGAATTGAATAATAATGAAAATTGTATGAAAAATGAGTAGATTTACTAAATAATTTTTCACTGCACATACGTCAAAGCTATCAAAATTTCATTTGCATATTGTGTTAGCTAAATGTATAGAACAATTTTTGAAAAAGTCTTGAAAACATAGCTTGAAAAATTTGAAAGTGATCGTCGCTAGAACAAACTTAAAACTGTTATTCCCAAAATGAAGCAAAAAAATAAGGGGTTGTATTCAAAATAATGGGTTCAAAATAATTGGTAAATGAGCAGATATATAATTGAGGGGCTAATCCATATATCCATTGATTAATGTCAATATAGAATACACAATATGGCACGTTTTGGATAAAAATCCTTCATTTTTTGCTTCATACGAAAATATTGGTACCGAAGAATTCCTTGGTTTTGAAATTCAAGGTTCCGATAGATAGATTTTTGGTGATAGTTTGAATAATTTTTAAAAGATATATAAAACATTACTATTTTTGATGGTTCTAAAATATCGAATCGTCAAATCAGTACTCCAGTATTCTTTTGATAACGAACTGATATTTAAATAAAATCATAAAAACGATTATTTAAATGTCACTAGCTGTAAAATTTTAATTTTGATGATTATTCAAAGTTTTGATAATTATTTAATTTAATAAACTTTGAAAAGTTAAAATACATACAATTCGAATTAAAATTTTAGAAAAGTTAAAAATTTAATCAATAGAATATTTCATTTGGAACCAAAAATAAATCATTTTTAAACCATTTTATCTCATAGTGATTTTTCAGAAGTTGTAGGAAGTGACCTAATTTTACGAATGTGTTTTAATTTAGATTGATTATACATTTTTTTTTATCTATTTAGAAAATGGTTGCTTTTGTCGGCCGATAATAGAGATATCTGAAGCATATCTTAAATCTTGTGATGTTCAGCTTTTGTGCTATCGGAATGGACCATGTTTAATGTCCAGAAATGAAATACTTCTGTTGCCACAATGAACAAAAAGGTATTAAAACCTACAAAAAATTAATAACTCAAAAATAAATTGAAATGCAGCGTTCAGGGAAATTACATTTAAAAGTATTTTTTTCCCGTATTCAACGATGTAAAAACTAAAAATGTGCAATGTTTAAAACTTTAAAAATTCGCTTTTTCAAAAATTGTAATGCTGAAATTTCATTTAAAATTTGTCTAAGTTTGGTTCAGGAATATCAATCTTTAATCCATGGCGTACGTGACATAACGATTCTGTTATTCATTAACCCACGTTTTGATCATCATAAAAGTTATGTTTATTAATATTATTGTTAATAAATATAGAATTTTTTTATAAGTCAAAAATTTTAGTCTTTGAAAATGTCATTTTGGAAATGGTCGTTGTAATTTGTAAAATTACATTTTTTAAATCTTATTTTCCACACCTTTTTTGAAAGTTTCTTGAAAAATTTTTATTTCACAAGATAGTATTTTTTATATTATTCAAATGATTGTTTATAGCGATGATTTTTCATATCTCTAAATATTTTGATTGCATGGTCAACTAGTTTTATTGTTTTGTTTTGTTGCTACTAATAATTTTATTTGTACAAAAAAGAAACAATAAATATTCACACTAGAAAAATAATAACAGCAAATATTAGGTTAAAAAATCTAAAACTTTAGTACTCATATCGATTTGGATTTAATCATTTTCCTTCGAGGTGCCTAAATTACCTATTATTTAGAATTTAGACCGTTTCAGAGACCTTATAATTCAAAGCAAAACAGTACTTTATGTGTATAAGGTATAGGCACGAAAGATATCCTCCACGATCTAATTAATGCATTAATTTCTTGCATTGCGACTAATGAATCAAATCTTTTTGTTTAAATTTTTCGAATAGGTGTGGATTTTTTTTTTTCTGATAGTTCTATTTTTTTAAACAATTATTATCTTGAAAAGTGTTTAGAACTTCGGTTCATCTGCTTACTTTTTCCTCCGTCCGTTTGTTAGTTTTCGTAATTATACTTTCATTATCACGAAATTAATGTATGTTTTTCAGGCTTACTATAAGATAGATCTTATTGAATATGTGGTGGTGCTTAGAATTCGTAGTCCATTTTACAAAGACATAAAAATAATTCCTTTACATTATTATCTATCCGTAAAATAACTTTCCGAGACATTTTAATAATGCCACGCTACTTCAAACATAATCAAATTAATAAATACTACTGAAATTAACTACAACATACTTTCCATAGAATATAGATTTTATAGTATTTGCTGTTCATTTACAGAATTACGGGAATATGAAAAAGAAGTATGTTACACTATTTTTTGTGAGCGATAATTGATCAAAGTTTGCTTTTAGTCAAGTTATACTCTTTCTTCAAGCTTACTAGGGAACATTTCCAGGTGTAAGTTGTGGATTTGAATTAATCTGGTATCAAAAGAAAAATCTTATCATATATGATAAAAAGTGGAATGGAATTACCCGTCCGAATCCAACCGTTTTCGAGATATCAGCACTTGAAGTGTGAATGAATGAATAAATAAATTGACAGACAGGTATATAAATTGTTCGTTAGACAAGCCAGCCCCCCCCCCCCCCAAAAAAAAAAAAAATATTTTACACACTATATATGGGTGATTCTCAAAATAGGGGACGATTTCAAAAATGAAATCTTAAAAAAATTACTGTTAGCAAAATTTCTGAAAAAAATAGGTGTTGTTAATATAGTATTAGGTATACTTTCCATGTAGTGAGCAGAGCTAAATATTTAAAAATTAACTTTAAAAAAAATTAGTATTTTTTGAGCCATGCTAATGACAAAACGAATTGTATGGAATAAATATATTATGAAATTTTTATTTTCTTCCTGTTTAAATATTTTTTTTTCTATATTTATTAGCCTTATTTTTCAGCAAATGGTTTCTATTTTTACATATATACATATAAGGAGAATAAAAACATTACCAAAGAGCAAACTTTCTTACATGAGCAACATTCTGACACTAACAATGTAAGAAGCTGTCTTAGTGATTTTCCTACAGATTTAATGCATATTTTAGGGATAATAAATGTAATACCTAAATTTATACGTAAAATTAAACCTTATAAAGGATACAATATAAGCACTGGTTACATTTATGTACATAGGAGTCTTTAGCATGGACAGAAAAACCATGCTAATGACACTGATATCGGCCCAAGCTAATGACAAATTTTAATTTAAATAAGATTATGAGCCATAATATAACCACAATGCAATATTCCTTTCTGGGGCTTTTTAAAACACAAAAGTTCTATGCAAATAAAAAAAAAAAAAAATTTAACTATAAAATAAACATGAAAATTATTATCCATTCTAATGACATACAATTGATGTAACCCCCTAATATTCAACTTCTATTCTTAAAATACAATACATGCTTCTATTTTCTGGCTGGTTTAAAATGACTACTTGTTGCCATGGAGAAACTTTATATTTTCAAACTATTGTCATATGTGAAAATGAAATTTTGATTAATAACCAGCTCTTTTAGTATGACCTTGTTTTGAAAATCGAATATGGAGGACAAACTTTAATTCTTTTTTTATGTACTATAATTTTATTTTTAAAAAGAAATTTATTGGATAAATCCTTTCCTTGATTAATTTAAAGAAAGAATAACATTTTTTTTTTATTTTATAAACATGATATTAACTCTTGAAAAAGCTAGTATATATAAGGCACAGCTGCTGTGGACATCCATGCTAATGACATTTTGAACATTTATTCTGTTATTTTAAGGTGTTTTTAACTAAAAAATGAATAATTCTTGAGTGCAAATAATGAATAATATTAAGACAAACATATCTAAATATAAAAACATGACAGAAAACCTCTCAATTTTTTTATATGCCGAAAGACATAAATTGTCCCCTATTTTGAGAATCACCCATATACACACAGTTCATCCATTACGTCAAGCTGCACATTTGCCGAAAAATTTTCATATAACAACAAAATAAATAAATAAATAAATAAAAACTTATCAAAACTTTCCGAATTCAGCCATACGCAAAAACTTCGTAGAGTGCGAAGTGCATGACTAGAAGAGGGGAAATAGCTGTCAATGTGTGGGTGTAAATGATTTTGTCGTAGCTTGAAAAATTTACTGGGAGAAATATTAAAAACAATGCAAGGAAATGTTATATATTTATATATCTGTTTCTCAATAATACTAACCCGCATGCACATTCTGAATAATTATGTTCTGACCTTTTTAATTTTCTTACCTTTTCCGTTATTTTCACATGAAAACTTTATGAAAAAAAATTGTGAACCTGGTCACGCATGATTTTTCTTTCTTAATTTCATAACTTTAGCCCCCCCTCCCCCCAAAAAAACATTTGTATTGTTATATAAAATTATGATCTCTGTATCATATTGCATTTGGCGGTCGCCAGTATTTTTTTTTTCTATGATAGGCTTTAATAGTAACCCTATATGTAGATCACACCCTCTGCATTGAGGTGGAAAGAAATGAAACAGAATATAGATACTTTTCTCGCCAACTGTCACGAACACATAGTCCGTCTTCTCATGGGGACACGATCCTATCAATATTGAAGCCGCCCTAAGCCCACGTTCAATATTCAGGGTGGGACAGATGGCAACATTTCTGCTTCTCCTTGGTTGTGTCCGAAGGAAGAATGGATTCGTAGTTGATGTCTAAAATAAACCATGAAATAAAAATTGTTGTTATACATATTAAATATATATATAATATTATAGGGTACATTTAGATAACATATGGTCATCGTTGATCTAAACTATTTTAAGATAACAATATTGGCAGGTTAAGACAAAACTGATGCAGATATAAATTTTATTGAAATTAATTTTCTGGAAAATTAATGCATTGTTATGTGTATATGCGCATCGTTAAATTAATTTTAGAATGGCAGTATTTATGTAAAACATTCCATTTTTGAAATTTTCTGTATTGTCTGAACAGGAGAAACGACTATCGTTAAAATACCATTTCTTATTGATAACTAATTAAAGATATTGCTGTATAAATGCTGCTCAATTATTCAAACAGATTTATTCCAGTACAGATATAGAAAAATCGCAACAAATTGTATATTCTGCAGTTATTCAGTATCACTGTACTTATCAGATTTTTTAAAAGAAATGAGACTATAATATCAAAAATCTGCTAAATGTACCTTAAATTTCCGCTTATCAAACAGATCAAACGGACTCGACAGATGCATTCAAAATTATTTTTCTCATGAAAAGAAGCAAGAAAAAAAAATCGTGCGTCAAGCATAGATTATGAAACAATTTCCAACATACCCAGTATAATGTAACAAAGGTGCACGGTTTTAAAAAAAATAAAATATTACGTCTCTTTCACCATATAGAAAAGTATAACGCCTTTTTTAAACCAAAGTTCAGCAATTTCCATCTACAATCGTAAAGTTATCCGAAATTTTTAGCAGCCCTGTATATGATATAGAGATTTGTATCTAAAAATAACATGCATTCCAAAATTTAATTCATTTAAGCGATACATATAGTTCAGTTTAAAATTCCCCTTCAAAAATTTCCTCTAATAAGGAGAATAGTATACGAATACTTTTGGGCAACATTGTATATGAGGTATAGAATTTATATAGAGAGCATAATATGCAAAAATCTATTTAAATTTAAAAACGCATACTGAGTTTTAAAACGCAATCTCCTGCAATTATTACGCAAAGACAGTACAGTAATCGATTTCTTTTCTGCGTCTCTGTAAATTAATAATTTTTAAAAATGCTATGAATACTCTGCTTTTAGGTTATCGTATGGTTCGTAGGATCGTGGGATTCAGATATTTATATCAGTTACAATGCACTGGAAATAGCGCAATGCCATTAAAATACTCTCCAAACGATTTCCCCCCATATGCCAAAGTGTAGTCGAATTCTTTTGAGTGTCCTTGTAAAAGAACCATTATTCGTGCATACTTCATATGCAATACCAAACATGCTTTGGAGACCCTATATAAGCTTTATCAATTTCATGAAAATCCGAGTATATTTACAGGAGTTAGAGTGTGGACAAACGGACAGACAAACCAAATGCATAAGCACTTTTCAACTTTGTAGGAAAGTATTAAAAGTTTGAAAATTCCAGGAAAAGTCATATATTTATAGAATTTTCCGCCTTTTTTCTCTTTTTTTCATGAAAAAAAATATTTTAAATGTATTTTTCGTGATTATTGGATCTGTCTAAAAGTTGGGAGGTTAATTTGACCTCAGAACATTGGGATCTGGATCACAATAGCTGTATCCTTGAAGATTTGTCTGCACTTCTCTATTAAAATAAGAGTAAATTTTATTTGCATCTAATGCAAAACATTTAGGATGAACAAAAAAAAAAAAAAAAAAAAAAAAAAACATTTTGAATGAACAAAAATACATTTAGAATGAGCACTTTGTTGCTTATAACGACAGAAAAATTGTTGAAACTGACCGATAGAAATATATTTCGGGGAAGTGGTATAGGATGCCATAATAACTAACGGATGTACTAAAACATTTTTTCTCAGGGTTTAATGATAAACTGCAGATACGAGAGTTTTGTACAAGGCCTTTGTACTTTATCGGGGATTTCCCAAAGTTCTTGCGAGTGTTGCTTTGTTTTTATGATGACAATACCTATTTCCATCACTCAATGTATATAGAAATTGAAAACAAAAAAAACTTGTTCATGTGAATTTGACTGAAAAATTACCGGATCTAAATCAAATTTAACGCTTTTGAGATATTCTTAGACCAAGCAGCTTTTATAGTCAAACTCAAATAAAAAGATGAATTGAGCAGAATATTAAACGTAAAAAATAAAATAAATAATTTTATATTCACCACAGATTCTGAGAAAAGGAACACTGAAAATGAACTATTTAACATTATCGGTACCTACTTTCCTCTTTGAGAAATCTATTAAAAATAATGCGTCATATATGATTCCTTTTTCATTATCTATTTTTTTTCATTTGTATTACATATTTGTAAAACTACTTACTAAAAATTCAATCTATCTAAGGCATTCACAAAAATCTGGAAGAAAAATACACTCTGCCTTGTATCACATTATTAAAATTTATCCAAAAAAGGAATTTTCAACCCTTCTAGGGGCGCCGTTTGCAGTCAGCAAACACTAAAATTTAATGTCCAAACATGCAAATGGCATCAGTACTCCTTTAGTAAAACTTTGATATCATTAAAAATAATAATAATACAAAAAAAAGATTTTTTTTAATGATTTTGTTTGTAACTTGCGGCATGAATTAATTATTTGAACATTTTTGGAACAGAAAAGTCTTGCTCCTAACAGGCTTATAATTGCTTTTAGGGATTTTCGGCTGAACAAAAACAAACATAATTTAGCTTTAATAAATAAAAAAGGAACGTAAAGAATAGTCTTCCATTTTTAGTATGTGATTTTCAACGAACAACTACTCTGATAAGCGAAAATAAATTATATTTTACAAAAAGGTCAGCAACAGATATCAAGAAAACTAATTTTTATTCGTCAATTATTATGCTTCCTGTATGAGATATGAATGATTTTATGATCTTCAAAAAATGAAAACTTTTCGATTTTCAAAAAAGAACAAAAATGTATATATATATATACATATATAAATACTTTTATAAATATAACCAAAGTAATTCAGATATTACCATACAATAAACCAATGAAACCAGTATTTTTACAATCATCTTATTGAAAACAGCTGAAGTTTGAAGTGAAATAGAAGGCAGATTACCACAATAATGAAAGGTAAATGGATCTAATAAATAAAGTCCCTATTTTTAAATTCAGATAAGTATATTATTACAGTACCAACTAAAATCCAATTTTGGTAGATCCGAAATTATAACAATGGTAGATATTTCCAAAAAGTATGAAAGAAGCAGGAAGAATAACAAATTGAATAAATACATGATTTCATGCGCTGTGCAGCATTAAAGCAATGTATTTCAAATTTTTTAAAAATCAGGTTAATTTATGCCAAAATAGGCCTAAAGTGAAATAATCCACAAAATAGCTGCAAGAAATCATGTTATCTTATGATAATATAATTAACACAAATAACATAAAAGATTAAACTATCCCTTAATGATTGCGCTTATGCATTTTATCATTATGGAAGTTGAATATATAAATACTTTTATAAATATAACCAAAGTAATTCAGATATTTCCATGCAATAAACCAATAAAATCAGTATTTTTACAATCATCTTATTGAAAGTTGAAGTTTGAAGTGAAATAGAAGGCAGATTAACAAAATAATGAAAGGTAAATGGATCTAATAAATAAAGCCCCTATTTTTAAATTCAGGTAAGTATATTATTACAATACCAACTAAAATCCAATTTTGGTATATCCGAAGTTATAACAATGGTAGATATTTCCAAAAAGTATGAAAGAAGCAGCAAGAATAACAAATTGAATAAATACATCATTTCATGCGCTGTGCAGCATTAAAGTAATGTATTTTAAATTTTTTTTAAATCAGGTTAATTTATGCCAAAATAGGCCTAAAGTTAAATAATCCACAAAATAGCTGCAAGAAATCATGTTATCTTATGATAATATAATTAACATAAATTACATAAAAGATTAAACTATCTCTTAATGATTGCGCTTATGCATCTTATCATTATGGAAGTTGAATATATAAATACTTTTATAAACATAACCAAAGTAATTCAGATATTTCCATACAATAAACCAATGAAACCAGTATTTTTACAATCATCTTATTGAAAACAGTTGAAGTTTGAAGTGAAATAGAAGGCAGATTAACAAAATAATGAAAGGTAAATGGATCTAATAAATAAAGCCCCTATTTTTAAATTCAGATAAGTATATTATTACAATACCAACTAAAATCCAATTTTGGTAGATCCGAAGTTATAACAATGGTAGATATTTCCAAAAAATATGAAAGAAGCAGCAAGAATAACAAATTGAATAAATACATCATTTCATGCGCTGTGCAGCATTAAAGTAATGTATTTTAAATTTATTAAAAATCAGGTTAATTTATGCCAAAATAGGCCTAAAGTGAAATAATCCACAAAATAGCTGCAAGAAATCATGTTATCTTATGATAATATAATTAACATAAATAACATAAAAGATTAAACTATTCCTTAATGATTGCGCTTATGCATTTTATCATTATGGAAGTTGAATATATAAATACTTTTATAAATATAACCAAAGTAATTCAGATATTTCCATACAATAAACCAATGAAACCAGTATTTTTACAATCATCTTATTGAAAACAGTTGAAGTTTGAAGTGAAATAGAAGGCAGATTAACAAAATAATGAAAGATAAATGGATCTAATAAATAAAGCCCCTATTTTTAAATTCAGATAAGTATATTATTACAATACCAACTAAAATCCAATTTTGGTAGATCCGAAGTTATAACAATGGTAGATATTTCCAAAAAGTATGAAAGAGGCAGCAAGAATAACAAATTGAATAAATACATCATTTAATTATATATATATATATATATATATATATATATATATACATATATTCCATGTTAAACATGCACATATAGGCTGTAAAATTCGATTAAATATCATGTAATTTAAATTCCAAAGTATTAATTTAGCATGAAAATAAATTTATAAAGGTTTTATAACATTGGTGTTAGATATAATACCAAAATTTGAAAAAGTGTAAGTCCAATTTCTGAAGGTAAACAGCTACTGACAAGTATTCAAAAATCTAATTTAATTATTAGTTTATTTCATTCATTAGAAAGATTCTTTCTGTATATATATATATATATATATATATATATATATATATATATATATATATATATATATATATATATATATATATATATATATATAGGGGAGAGTGGGGATGAATGGGACAATTTTTACATTTTTATTTATAACTTAAGCTGTATAAAGTTGTTAATTTAAAAAAAATATTACTTAAAGATTCAGCATTTAGCAACTTATAGACATGCTAAATTCAATAAACAATTGTTTTTTAATTTTTTAATAATTTTTTCTAACATGCATGCATGCTGTCCCATTCATCCCCATGGTGGGGATGAATGGGACAACTTTGGGGATGGATGGGACAGGTAAAAAATAATATTCTAAACATATTTTATTTGAAAACTGAGTGATGCATTTTATTATACTACATACTGACTGAGGCTAATATCAAATGACAATAGTCCTTTGGTTCTGACAGTTCCCAGAGGTCCAGACTTTGGTAGTTTCATAACAATATCTTCTAGATTAATAAAATGAATTTCTGGTTGATTGGTATGGTAAAATAAGGAATTATTATCCTTTTTTTTCAATAATTGTACTTGAATGTTATCATTATTGTTCTTTAAAACCCTAGCAACGTAATGATAAATATTTTTTTCCACATAACTTTGTTAGGAGAAAGTCGTCTTCTATTATATCATCCAAGCTGCAAACTTGGTGGTCCATATCACTTGAAATCATTTTCAAATCACTTTCATCTTCATCATAAAGTGATAAATTGTAAAATTCATCACTACTGTTTATACCTTTACTAAAAATATTTCTTGAAGGCAGGCAATTCATTTTACTTGGTTTCTGTTTTTTTAGAATTTCCTTTTCCAAATACTGTTTTTCTGGTGTATCGGTTAGGACACGACAGTGGCCTCGTTTTCTCCACTTAACATCTGGTTTCTAGGTAATGACAAAATGTAATTTTATTTATTATAGAATAGCCCTGGGGATGAATGAGGCAGTCCCATTCATCCCCATAAACGCTGTCCCATTCATCCCCATAGCCACATGGTTTTATAAAACAGTGATTGGGCTTAGTAAGCACTGTCAATATTGTTCATTTGCATCAAAAGTGTATCAAGAGATTATAAAAAATTATAAGGTTTTGAGAAGGTTAACTATTAATTAAATACTAAAAAATTAAACAGAAAAACCTATTTTGGTTCTTGAAAAATACACTTTGTACAATAGCTAATCTTCTGTTATGGATATTGCTTTGAAACTATGTCTGTTGAATGACCTCTGTACTGCCATCAGTCAGGTAAATTATCAAATTATTTATGTTTGGGGAACACATATAATTTATGTTGTCCCATTCATCTCCTGTCCCATTCATCCCCACTCTTCCCTACAGTCACAGCAAAAAAAAAAAAAAAAAAAAAAAAAAAAAAATGTTGACATTTGCGATTTCAGACGTTTTGTCAAATATAAAAATATATACATGAGGAATGACTCTGTATCTCCGTATGTATAAACAAAATAGTACAGGTAATATATATTTTCTAGACTTTTTTTTTTCAAAATTCAAATAAGGGACCGTCAACAAATTGAAAAAGAAGGAATATCTTTTGAATAACCCTGTCAAAACTAGTGTAGCAAAAGCGTTAAAACTGCAGATTAAGATTAAGTGGCTTATGATAATAAACTGTGTTCCTTTTTATGCGAATAGCATGTATACTCGTAGAAAAATTACGGTTTTTATAAAAACGATCCTAAATTTTGCCACGTTTTTTGCTTATAATTTGCAGAGTTTTAAATAAAAAAACAATGTTCTTTTCCAAAAATATGAGAAACGACATTGTACATAACACTCTGTGATCAAAATTAAAAAATATTAATAATTGTATGAAAAACGAGCAGGTTTGCTAAATAAATTTTCACTGCGCATGCGTTAACTCTATAAAAATTTCAGTTGCATACTGTGTTAGTTAAATGTATAGAGCAACTTTTGTTAAAGTTTCAAAATCATACCTTGAAAATTCTGAAAATTATCGTCAATAGAATAAGATTAAAATCAGTTGTTCCCAAAATGAAGCAAAAAGATGAGGAGCTGTATCCAAATATAGTAGTAAGTGCAGTATTGTGTAGACACTAATGAATGGAATATGGTTACAGCCCCTCATTTTTTTGTTTCATTTTGGGAATATCGAATTTTTTTATCTTATTCTTTCGACGATAACTTTCAGAATTTTCAAGCTATGATTTTGAAACTTTAACAAAAGTTGCTCTATACATTTAGTTAACACAAAATGTAAATGCATTTTTTTTTATAAAATTAACGCATGCGCAGTGAAAATTTATTTAGCAAACCTGCTCATTTTTCATACAATTATTAATATTTTAAAATTTTCATTACAGGGTGTTATGTACAGTGTCGTTTTTCATATTTTCTGAAAAGAACATTGTTTTTTATTAAGAACTCTGTAAATTATAAGAAATAAACTTGGCAAAATTTGGGACTGTTTTTATAAAAACCTTAATTTCTCTACGAGTATACATGCTATCCTCATAAAAATGAATACAATTTATTGCCATAAGTCACTTAAATCATAATCTACAGTTTGAACGCTTTAGCTACATTAGGTTTGACAGGGTTATTCAAAAGATATTCGTTCTTTTTCAATTTGTTGACGGTCCCTATTGGATTTTGGAAAAAAAAATCTTCTCGAAAATATATGGCCTGTACTATTTTGTTCATACATCTGGAGTTTCAAAGTCATTCTTCATGTATATTTCTAGAAATTTAAAAAAACATCTAAAATCGCAAATGTCAAGATTTTTTTTTTTTTTTTTTTTTTTTTTTGCGTTGACTATATTATGTTTACATACTTACTTGTAGTTTCAGAGTAATTAACAAAGTGTCTAAAATCGCAAGGGGGCGATCACCTTTGGCCATATAGTGTATGCAAATGGTATACAGACTTGACTGATCATTAATATTTAAAGAATTTGTTAAAATAATTTTGCAAATAGAATTATGCTTCTAAAACTAACCATTTAGAAATTACCCATTCATCAATATTCAGAGTCATCACCCTATACAAATGTATAAATTGACCGAGTAAGAATTATTAGTTTGGACAAAAATATTTCTAAAGATAATATTAAAAAGATATGCAATATAAGTATCATTATTTAATAAAAATAGAAAGAGAAAAATTAAAATCAATTTAAAAAATGCACAATAATTTTTATTTTAAATATTGTTTTTCAGAAAATCTCTTCTTTAACTATGCATTTGACAAACAAATGATTTCATATGTAGAATAAGTCTATTGCTTTTTAAGTTATCTATTTATCAAGACAATTTTAAACATCGTTAAATTTTAATATCGTAAAATTATCGTTTGCTTTTAATATTATAAAATCTGAACCATTCTCTATATAGAAGTTGCTAATTATGAGCAAAATAAATACAAATTATTTGGTGTTTTGAATATAATACAGTGAGTTGAATACCATTTTGCAACTAAATATTTCTGACGTTTTCTTGATTCTATGACACAATTTTAAATATAAAGGCCGAACTGTGATTATGAAGAATAACTTTGTCACATATATTTTCTTTTCTTTGACGAAATTCTTGTCGTCAGTGTTAAAATTTTTCTCCGAGAGGAATTTCTGCAGCTCCAGCACAGAGTTGTTATTGAGTTCTGGGGGATATTTTTCACTTTCAGGCTATTAATTCTTTCAGTGGCAAGTGATTTTGTTGCCGCAATATTAAAAACTCGAGAGAATTTTCACATTAGTGTATTTTTAAAATCTTTAATTATAAAAAGAAAATAGCAAATAAAGCCTTTGTGCAAAAATCTATAAGGATAGAAAACCAAAGATTAGAAAAGCGCAAGTAATGCATGAAAAAATAGCAAACAAACGTTTAGAATCAACTATCGAGATTTTCCATCAGTGCAAGACTCAGCGTGCTAGAAAAACCAAAGCTGACGGTTGACTCGTAAATTGATCCTTTTGATTGCTTGCACTGGAAAATATGAAAGCATGGAAGATTGGGAAGAGGAAAACATAACACTGTAAAAAATATTCGTGTGATTTTACATAAAAAATGATGGCAACTAAGTTGCTTCTAAAAATAGAGTAAGATAACGCCACCAATAAGTTGGTGTAATAAACAGCTAACATTCGAGTGAAGTAAACAAACACCACTTTTGGTGTAGAGTAAATAATATGTTTAAAATGTACGTTATAATAAATTGTCGCTATTAAAAGGAAGTATAGTGAAGCTCTTTGTGTGAAGCTATTTATTTTAAACTATGGCTGTATACAAATTTAAAATGTAATCTTTAAATTATTTTTTATTTTACTGCCACTTACCAAAGTACATAAAATAAGTGGTAGTGTCAGTTGGTAAAAAACGAAATTTCTTAATATTTACATGATTTTAACAGCAAAATAAAAAATAATTTAAAACATTTTAAATTTCACACAGCCATAATTAAAAATAAATAGTTTCACTCAAAGAGGCTGCTAAACTTCCTTTTAACTGCGACAATTTATTATAAAGTACATTTTAAACATAATAGTTAGTAAACAATAAAATTTCTTATATTTACATGCTTGAAAATAGTCCCATAGTGTGTGTGAGAGGATTGGGAGAGAGGCAGACTGCAATACATCTAAATTTTAGTATAGTGTCATTTATTATGATGTTTATAGCATTAAATTAAGCTTGTTTTCGTGTCTCTCGCAGAAAATTACTTACTGAACATACCCGCCCCCCACACGGAAGTATTGAGATTTTCTATTAAAGATAATCAAATGGGTGCCCACATCCTTTTAAATATGTTTTATAAATTTAATAAACAGAAAAATGAGAGTATGACAATCTCTTTAACTCTTTCAGTATCAACATCTCAAAAAACAAAATTAAAATTGTGAACTTTTACACGTTGTTAATATTGCTCCCAATACTCTAAAAAAACATGAAAATACAAATAAAAATTGAAAAAAATATTGTTTAAAACAAGATATAACACCATGTAACATGGCCATGTTCACATAGCATGTAAAACGCTATATATTTCAAAGCTCTGTACGACAATTTTACGTGCTTATATTATTAAATAATTTTGATTTTTAAAATATTGAAATAGCTAGACTACAAAATCCTATTTTACAAGTATTATGTATCAATTTATATATAAATACGTAAAACAAATATATAACAAAAATACGAGAATTTAAAATGATTGCATACATAAACAAAAGATAAATATAAGTCACTTACTTATTTAAACGAATATACCAAACTTTGTTTCGCGTGAAAAGAAATCCAACAAAATGCAGAGTTTTTTCATTACATAAAATATTCGTTTATTATATCTTGGACTTAGTGTCGCGAGTATTTTCTTTTTTTCTTTTTGTAAACTGAACACTATGCGGCAGCTGATATCATAGATTATCATAGCAATTGATGCACTGACTGTAACTAATGCATTGACTATGACTTTTTCCTCGTGTCATATTTTCAACTTTTTACATGTGTGAAAAATCTGTGCATTTAAAATTATCATTGTATATGTAGCCATTTTTATCAAGATATATGCAGGAAAATACATATTTTACTTATAAATGTAAAAATGACAGGTCATTTTTTAAAATTTTTAAATTGTTAGTTTTGTAAAAAATTCAATTTAAAGAAAGACACGTAAAAGGACTGTCAAAAAATTTTGCGAAACGCCGTGTTTTAAGGGGGAAAATCTTGTAAAGGGTCGTATTTTGAACTGAAAAATTTTGGGAAGAATCCTGTTTCGAGATGAAAAGTTTTGTAAGGAGTCCTTTATGGACCTTATTTCTTCATAAATAGATCCTTGCTAAGTGTGACTATACATATCACTGATCATGTACAGAAATGATACGTCATTTTTTATTTTTAAATGGTTAGGTTTGTAAAAAAATCAGTTTCGAGAATAAAAATGTAAAAAGACTGTCAAAAAATTTTGTGAAGAGTCCTGTTTTAAGGTGAAAATTTTTGTAGAAAGTCCTTTAAGGATCCTATTTCTTCCTTTACAGATTCTTGCTATGTATGACTAGACTACCTATTACTGATCATTGCAGTTCAATAAAAATAGTTACTTTATAACATGGTGCTTCAGAGATTCTTTCTTTAAACCAAAAGCGTGCGCGTGTATACTTGGAGGTTTATATTTCAAATATTCAGTCTTTCCGTTTGAAATAACTTTAAATTGAATGCGTAGGTTTAGAAACATGCAATTTTCCTTAAATGTCTTTGTAATAAATAACAATTTAAAAATATCTTTGAAAATAATGTTCCATTGATTTTTTTATCAGTCACGGATGTCTTATTTTAAATAAAAATTTCGAAATGAAATTTTTATTTAAAATGAAATGAAAAAAAGCAAAAAAATAATGAAAGCTGCCTCCTTGTCTGAAATTAAAAATGATTTTTCTAACAAGAAAAAAGTACGTAGTTGCTCGAAGGTTGCATTATTATTATTATATATATTTTTTTTATTCAATGAAATGAAATCCAATCAAAGAACATTCTATACCTCCATTAATTAACCACTCTTCACATTTTCCTCGAAGAGTTTTCTGCTTTAACTTTTTAATGTTCATTACACGAAGCACAACTCATAGCTCTGACAGCCCATCATATTCCGGGCCTTAATTTGTATCTTGCTTTTCTAATCGCCGAAATTTCCCTCTCAATAAACGAGCGGATCCGTCAGCCCACCCCCTAGTACCGATTCGATGCGCTGCTCACTGCCCACCAGAACATACAGGGAGCTGACAGCAACAGGAAGTATATGTAGTCTTTGAAATGCTCACAACCCATCTCAGTTGTTAAGTCACTAATTAAACGTCCTTCCGTCTTTCATGTTGGAAGCGGCAGCTAGAGGTCGTGGACGGATTTAATTCCAAAAGGATTTAATTGCAGCCGAGACCCGTCAAACGATCATCGTTCTGTGAAGAGCCTGATAACGAGCAAAGCAATGAGAACCTGAGTAATAAAGAGAAAAAAATAATAATGACAATTCTTCTTTTTTTACCGAGAAATGGGATAATTATTTCCTAAGTTAGAAACTTTGTAGGTTCGAAGAATTAAATCTAAATATCACATATTTATAAGTCATTACGTAAAGTCTGGATTATATGGATCTGCTTATGCATAGTTTTGCTATATTTTTAATATTTACATATAAATGTACAGAAGTTTAAATGATTCATTATAAGCGCATATTTCGTTTTTATTTTTACTACAATTAAAAGTTAAAATTTCAGTCTTTATTTCTTAGATAAATAAACAAATGATAATAAAAGAGAATATCCCTTTCATTAAAATAATCTTTATAATACAAGACCAATATCTCTAAAAATTTTAATTTTATCAATAACAAAACTGTGACTTTACTTCTATTACCTTAGTCTCAGCCATGGGCGTTACTCACATATTGTATCACTTAATAAACAGTATGCTTTATAATAGTTGTACATTTCTATGGATGACAGGAATCATCACCCCGGCAACCCAGTTTTCGCTTTAGAGTATAAGTGCAATCCAGTGTTGGGCACGTTCACAAAATAAACGAACTAACTCAAACTCACGTTCAATTTCTGAAAAGTGATTTAAGTTCACATTCAAATTCAAAAATTTTCAAACGAACTCGTTCAAATCAAACTCGTTTGTAAAAGTGAACGAAGTTCACTAAAAAGTTCACTTTTCTTTTATGTTTGGATATTATTGTCCAAATTTACAAAATTTTGTGAACTAATCATTTGATTATTCGATATGTAAGATAGAGGTATGCACGGACGGAAATTTCCAGGCCCGATCTATAGAAAAATATGTCCGGCCCGATATTAAAATAAAAGTTTTGGCCCGAGCCCAGCCCGGCTCGTAGAGAAAATTTTATCGGCCCGACCCGGCCCGATATAATAGCTAAAATCAAGGCTCGACCCGGCCCAATATAATAGCTAAAAACAAGGCCCGACCCAGCCCGATATAATAGCTAAAAACAAGGCCCGAGCTTGGCCCGGCCCGGAAAAAAAGTTGAAATTTCGCACCGAACTCGGCCCGACCCCGAGTACATTTCTACAGGACATTGATATTTACCCTTACGGAAGAGTTCGGGCCAAAAAAATTTACCTTAGTCTGTTTATAATCTCCATTTATGTAGAAGTGCCGTAGGCTGCGATGTTTTATGCTTTTAATGAACCTTTGTTAGGTGTATGTAAATGTTTCAGCTATCATTAGTATTATTAATCCATCTTCCATGTTATGGAGACATAAAAATCTAAAAAATGATATATGGCAAAAGTAAAATCTTCTAAGATGAAACCGCATTGGAAAGAAAAAAATAAGTTTCCTTTTTAGCAGGTGTAAATGTTTAACATATTTTTTCTACAGTATTATTGTATTCATTTTTCATGGATGAACAGTTTAAAAGAACTTTAAAAGAAATTTTCAGTTTTCAGTTTAAAAGAAAATTCCGTCATAGGCAGTTTGTTCTACAGGATTTCGTCATATACAGACTTTTGTAGCACCTTTTATATTACTGTTTCCCCCATTCCCTAGCATTGTATATGAACTATTCTTTAAAGAAAAGTTTAATTGTTGAATCATGGTAATTTAAAATTGGAATAAACTATGGCTATAGCGGAATCGATCGGTATCTTGAAAATTTTCCATAGAAGACAATATTCCGTCTTAGACAAATTCTACTCTGTCTGCGGATTCGCAGGAACTTGAAAATCTTTCCGATTTAGACATATTTCCGCCTTACACAGTCCACCTTGTACAGAGAGTTTATTGTATATATCTATTTTCGGCGAAATTGTATACAGCCCAGGTCCGGTTCGGCGCGACCCGAGTCTGCAGAAGAAGTAAGACTAGGATACTACCCAGAGAAGTGATATCCAGACTTAACCCGTCCTGAGGCTCGTGTAGGCCTCTAAATGGCATTTGAAAGAGGGAAAAAGTGTACTAAGGTCTGGAAAAATTTTAAATAAATTATGAAAAAATTGAACGTAAATTTGAACGTAAATTTCGTTCAAATTCGTCTATTTTTTGAGTTTCCGTTCAGTTCAAACTCGTTTATAAAATAGTGAGCAAAGTTCAGTTCAAAGTTCACAAATAGTGAGCGAAACACGTGAGTTTTCGTTCAGTGAGCGCGTTCGTACCCAACACTGGTGCAATCCTGGGGAGAGGGAGGGACTCGGATATCTTGGATATAGTTAAATGCTTTAACAATGATTAGCTTTTACAATATTATTTAATGGTTAATAATATAGTGAAACATAAATTCAATTTGCTAGTTTCGGCTCTGAAACTCATAAGAAATGTCATCAGTACATGTATTGACAGGAGTTGGACTATGTTCTATCGGTTCATTAATAATTACAGGGCATGGTTTTTGAATTTTAAAGTTGGAAAATGTTCAGTGAAGTGCATTGTGCTAAAGGTTATAATGAAATTACTAAATAAGTCAATTAAACAAAACAAAGGAAGCAATAAAAATATTTATATTATGTACAAAACAGGGACTCCTGTCTGCAGTGGAGCTGAGAACAAATGGAAGACCCAACTAGTTGTACAAGAGCCGACCGCACAAAACCCTAAGTCATCTAGCACAAGAAAAAATCCTTCAATTTATGGAAAAGTAGTAATAAAAGAATCTAATGATCCATGTCTACCGGAAGCGAAGTGGTGCACAAGCAAAGAATTAATAAGTGGTTGATTCGTAGGTTTAGCATTGTAACCTTAGTATTGTTGTCTTAGAATCAAAAGTAGGAAAACATGGAAAACTGGGTGCAGGAAAGCACAATGTTAATTCTTAAAACATATAAAACACTTTCTTTCGAATAATCCAATTAAAAGTAACTATCCTTTTATTCACATTTTATATGTCGATGCTTCATGGATGAAAAAAAAATAATGGATCGACCCTTTGCTAATTTTGAAAATCTCTCGACATTATGATCGTGAATTTTCATACTCTTAAAACAAAAGGGGGGATTTGGCTTCTTAGGAAAGAACTGTAATAGTCCAAGAGACGGCAGCACAAAAACTTATTTTATCAACCACAAAAAAAAAAAAAATAAATAAATAAATAAATAAATAAAAATAAATAAATAAATAAATAAATAAAAACTTTGTTTTATCTGAGAGTGGTAATAGGGGAATCTAAAGATCCATGTCTGCCGGAAGTGAAGTAGTGCATAAGCCAAAAATTAATACCACTAGTGGTTGATTCGTAGGTTTAGCATTGTGTTTGGCGTACAATCAAAGGTATGAAAACATGGAAAACTGGGTGCAGGAAAGCACAGTGTTAATCCTACGAGTTGACCACTAGTGGTATTAATTTTTGGCTTATGCACCACTTCGCTTCCGGCAGACATGAATCATTAGATTCCTCTATTAATATTCTCCCATAATGGAGAATATTCTCTTGTACTCGATGACTTAGGGTTTTGTGCGGTTGGCTCTTGTACTATAACTCAGATAACGGAGGGACTTGGTATATGTTCAAGTGGATGAAAAATGTTCGGAACAGAATTAGAATCAGAAAAGACTTAGTTGGTTGAAGCCGACAGTGATTTGCCTCCGAGCCATCCCGGACGAATCCGGAGGCCTCATCTAACTAACAATCTCAGAAGGTTAGTTCGGAGAATTGGTCTTCCAGATTCGTCTTAAATGTTTTGGTTGGTAAAGTATTGGTACTTCTGCCAAGACATCTCTTCTTCGAATCCGATCCCTGATATCTTTCATCCACTTGGAATAATCCAAGAGCCGACGGCACAAAAAACTCAGGTGTCGAGCAAATAAGAAGAAAAAATAAAAATAAGAATGAAATTAAAAACAGCATGAATGAATAATTGAATTTTTAATTGTTTGGAAAATAGTTGTCCTCAGTAAAGAACTGGTAAATCGGAAATATATCTGAATGTTTTTATTGGATCAATTCCGCAATTTATGTCATTTTATTCATTTCCTGATTGGTCCGTGTTTAATGTCCAAAAATGTAATACTTCTGTTGCCACAATGACAAAAAAAATTATGAAAACTTACAAAAAAAAAATTATAATTTGAAAAAAAAAATTCTGATAAATATTTCAAACAAATTTGATTTAAAAGTGCCTTTTTTTTTCTCCACGCAACGATATAATAATTAAAAATGTGCGATGTTTAGAAGTTTAAATATTTGCAGTTCCAAAAATTGTAAAACTGAAATTTCATTTAAAATTTGTTTATGATGGGCCCAGGAATATTACCGTTTAATCCATGTCGTATGTAATATGAGGCGTTCAGAAGTCAATCTGATTAACTCCATCAAATAAAAATGCATATTTTAAATAGTTAAAGTTGTACATCTCTAAACTATTATTTTTTTTTATCATTGATCTAGGAATATTAATGTTAATGCATGGCGTACGTAATATATGATGTTTATTATTATTCTTAATTTAAATATAGAATTTATTTATAAGTCCTTAAAATTTTAGTCTTTGAAAATATCATTTTCTAAATAGTCGTTGTAATTTGTTAAATTACACTTTTTTCCAAATAAAAAAAAATAAAATAAAAAGGAAGAAGGATACCTTTTATTCATTTAAAACATAATATTTTTTAAGTTTGAAACATTTTAGTTCCAGAATCGTCAATTTCTAAGTCATCAGTAATTTTACATTCCAGTTTCATACTATAAATTCATCTGAAATTCAACAAATTAAAATAATATTTACAAATTTAAGTTTGTTTTACTTAATTGCATGAACACTTGTGCCAAAATTAAAGTTAACAAGTTCTGCAAGGAAATTAAAACGTAAATTTTGATTTGCATTTTATGTTTAATATGTTTTACACTAATTATTTCCGAAGTAGATACTTTTTATGTATATTTTCAATGCAGATAAATGTAAAAAGTTTATGTCATTAGTGAATTCACATTATATAGAGTAGGGTTATGCAATTTCTAAATGATCTTCTGATATGAACAAATTCGTTAAAATTGCGCAGCAAATTTTAATTAAATTAATGGGATTCTAACTTGAATCACAATTTCAAATTTTTAGCATTTATTTAAATTGAAAATTTCTATTAAGGGGCTCTGGGACATATTTTAAAATAATTATTTATTTATTGAGTTAAAATTTTGAAATTTTTGTAAGGATTAACCATATTATTTGTATACAAAAACACATGATATAACTCGTCCTAATTTTTTTAAGTTTTAAAATTTAAAATTTAATAAAAAATGGGAGTCATTTTAAATCATTATAATTCAAATTATTATTTGTAGAAATTCAATTTGTTTTGTTTTAAATAAACAGAAATATATAAACTTTAATTTTGATTCATAATTTTTTAAAATAGTAATTTAAATAAAAGTTAAAAATATTTTAAATAAAAAAATAAAATAAATAAAAAACAGGATGTAACTTTAAAAAAATAAGTATATGTTTCTTTAATTTCATGAATCAAAATTAAAGTAAAACAATTTAAAAAGTTCGAAGTACATTTTCGAAGTTTGAATCATTTTTCTTCAACGGTTTTTGACGTATAATAATTCAAAAAGAATAAATGTTGAAAAAAACCTATCATGAAGAAAAAAGCATTTTCACAAGAATCGTTTTCATAACAATCGTTATTTGAAAACTAGATTTTGGAAAAAAAAAAACAAAAACATAAAAATTAATATTTCCTCCTGCAATTAAGATAGAAACATGATTTAAACATCATTTTAAATAGAAAAAAATGCAATAAAATATTTTTTAAAAATTTAAAGATTTTTGTGTCTTAGATCCCCTAAGATTAAAATAATAACTAAATTCTTAAATAAAATAGATAGACCCACAGTGAGGAACTTTAGTATGACTTCTCAAATTAGACACTTTTAACTGTGGAAATGATTGAAATGTTGTTAGTTTTGAATTTTTTTATTGAAAATTATGTTAAACAGAAGGAATTTTAGGCAGAAAAAGATTTTATTTAGGCAGATAAATTTTTTCCCACCAATCTCGAAATGTTGCTCCGATTGATCGTATAACGTTTTAAGATCGATGGATTTGTCCCGGATCTGTTACACTGTATTTTATTATACAGAGATGGTGCAATTTTCCTACTCGGTTTAAACCCATTTATTGCTGTACGTTTTGTATGTGCATAGAAAAAAAAGGAATGCTGACATCAGAAATAATATGCACGATGATAGTTAACCTGAAAGTGTTATAAAAATTTATTGTGCGATTCCAGATGTAGGCATGAAATCCTATCCAATAATACCTCATTCATCATTGTACAATTTGACCCTTTTGCTTCATCGTCACTCCCCCGCTTTTATAGAGTAACTCCCTTTTGACCCATGAGAATGTTCCATAATTGGGTGAAGTAATCGTTTTCTATAAAAGCGGTGGAGTGACGATACAGCAAAAGGGTAAAATTTTTTACTGTGTGGGGATGTTTGATCTATTTTTTACAAAATTTCCTTTTATTTTTTAAATATTGAACATAGAATAAAGCTTCGTGTAACATTTTATTTGTTATACAACCAGCTATCAAAATAAAACTGCGACATCAGTTTAATATATAAGAAACTTGAAAAATGATTGACTTTAATGATGAGAAAATAATGGGTCAAGGCTCTTCACGTAAGGGAGGCTTGACCCACAGTATGAGACGCTTGGCTCATTTTATTTTATATTAAAATGCTCCTATGAAAGCTTATAAGAAGTAATATTATTGCATGCCAAATTAACTGGGTTCATCAAGCGCTTCTTAATAAAAAATTAAGTTGCAAAAAACGACAAAAATGTAGAAAAAAGCCAAAACATTCTTTTTTGGGGGCTATAATTTACATGACTTACCATTTTGTTTACCATGTAAAGCTTATAATAAACAAAAATACATATCTTTAACTATGTAAAGCCACTGAATAGGGGATTTAAGGGGATTAAAATCAGTTGAAAAAAGCCAGAATAGTTGTATGCTACATGGTATAATTATTATTAAAAATTATTTGTGAAAATGGGATCTATATATAAAGCTGCTTAGATGATTCAAGACACAGAAGAAAAATTGCACCTTAAACTCCCACTTTTTGTAAGACTCGACCTGGCAAACTATTTTTCAGCTAGTTTGACATCATCTCATTGTGTACTTTTGGTCTATAAATTTTCCTAAAGTTTTTTTTTTTTTTTTTTTTTTTTTATCAAAGTTATTTTCTTTTGCAGAGGTATAAACAATTTAGCATTTCTTAAAGCTTCTGCTTTCATCCTTTCTATTATTTTCCATTCTGTCTATTTATATACTATGGTTACTATTTTAATGAAATAGAAGTTCCTCTCAATTTTCCAAGTTATATTTCATTAAATTTTTTTTGCTTCTATAGTAATTTATAACATCTTCCTTTAAACCAATTTTAAACATTTTAAATTTTTATTACTCCATTTTACTGTAGCTTTACAAAATAAATTTGCATCATTCTACAAATGTAACAATTAATCCTTTATTTATGCACAATGTATAATACAAAAATTAAAAAAAAATTAAGGGAATTTTGACCACCTGGTTAATCCTCTCTCCCATCGACTGGTTCAAACCTTCCCACACAGGATCAGTTTAAATGGTTATGTTTAGCCTAATTTATTATACAATCTTTACGCTTGGAATAAAAGCTCAATACTTCTGCTATACCTAAAACTTACTTACTTAAATTTCTATAATATATTTTATCTGAGAAAATCTTACTGCATCAGACACTTGATTTTATCCCACATAGCCAATAAATAAAAAAATACGCTTCTAAAAAATACACTTTTTAAGCTAGAAACTCTTCGCAGTTGATTTTTCCACTCATTAATCGCCTTTTTTTTCAATGATATGCATGAATCTGAGCATTTCAGTAGCTTTGGTTACCACCTGTTGCCAGATCTCTGAAATTAATTTAAATATGAAAACTGAAGGGTGTTCCAAGCATCGCTTATGGTCCGACCTTGAGTGTGTTTGTGTGTGTGTGTAATGCAACTTTGAAATGATAAATTAACTAACAAATTCGTATAATAGAAGCAACCGAATCTCTTGCTTGAAGTTGCATGTAATAATATTTTATATTATTTTTATAATATAAATATACATACATATATACATGTAAGTATACATGTACACTATTATATACTTCTCTTAGAAAGAGACATATAAGGTACCCTGGGGTAATAACGCCACGTTAAGGTTCTACCAATTTTCACGGCTTAGTTTTAAGTTGTATTTTTCAAACAAATATAGGATCTGATACAGCAACTCATTGACTATCTATATAAAATAAAATAATTTAACAGATATGTATTCATAAAATGTAATGGCGTTTTTTCTTGACCAATGCTATTTGGCGTTATTACCCACCTATATGTGTAATAACGCCATGCAAACAAAACTATGAAATAAAATGGAATAATTGCATGTAGATTGCCCAATTCTAAAAGTACAAACTCTACAAATTTAGAAATTGACAAATTGCATTCTAAGATATTGAAAATGTTCATTCTTTTGTGAAAGTGTAAAAAAAAATAAAGGTGCGGTGTGGGGGGGGGGGGAGGAGGAGGCAAAAGAATATCAGACCGTGAGCTTCTTTTTGCTTAAAAAGGACCGCTTAAAAAGAATTATTAGAAACATTGCACAGTTTTAACTGTGTTTATTTGAATCAGTATTTAGGATGTAGCTAGGTCACGGTAGGGAATCAACCGGGGTATTAATGCCAAGGATTGACGTTATTACCCCGGGATACTTATTGCGCAGTAAATCCTAAACTACAAATTATCTCGAGAAGATATCCAAAATCTTCTACAACAATTGGAAAGTACATGAAATACACTACAAATTTATGTAATAAACAAAGTATTTCTGGATAAAAAATATAGTCTTCAGATCAAAAACCTTATCCCGCAAATTTTAGATCAAGCGTTAATTTTAGTTGCTTGTAAAAACAATAAGACCTAAAAATGGAACAAATTAACTTGAAGCTGTTTTTTGCGATTTATATGACTCAAAACCCTTCTGCGCAGAGCACAATGGTGTCATTTACCTGATTATTTCATAATTATGCAAAATATAAGCACTTGGCGTTATTACCCCCGGGTACCTTATATTTGTATGTATGCAAGTTTGTAATGAGAGAACCTCAAGTAATCCTACCAACGTTTTATCTTAACTAGAAAATATACTCATCCGGCCTTATTTTTTTTTTCCCCATAGCAGTTCATAGTTCAAAACTATCAGTTTCAAATCTTCTTACAGCTAACACATAATCTAACTAAAACCGTGTGAAGCACGTCAACAAGATATCCAGTATGCCGAAAAAACAGAGCATTTGAAATCCTATTACCCAAAAGATGAGCATTTCCTAAACCACTGATGCAAGAAATCGGCAATAACGTTTTCGTCGTTCTCCTGATATCTTTTCCAGCTCTCTCCACAGAAAATAAGGGTGTCACCATCTGTCTTGGAGAGAAAATTGAGAAGGGACCTGCTTTCGTGGTGTCGGTCGATAGCGAAAGGGGTCATCTACTCTCGAGATATTTCGTTGTACAGGAAATGTACACCCCCCAGCTGTTGATTTATAGGCATGAGTGGAGAAAGAAATTAATTCGTGACGAGTGAAAAAATCCATACAAAGCCCAGTAGAATAGCAAAAAATTCCAGAAAATGTTGAGATTTCTTTTAAATTATTTATATCGCAAAATTTTATATTTAGGGTCTGTGCAAATATAACGTCATCAACTTTTTGGCCATTTTAGACCCCCTCCCTTTTCCGATATCATACATTATCATCCCATGCCCCCCTCCCCCTTCCTGGTAATTATATCGTTATCAAAATGTCGAAATATTTTGCTTTCTATAATTTATTTCTTTTGTTCGATGTGATGTACAAAACTGGTTACTTTTTTTTGGTATACTTTTTTTAGATTCAAATGAAGAGAAGTAAAAAAATATCACTTTACGTATGAAAATACTTTATATCAAATAATATTAAAAAGAAATAGTAACTATTTAAAAGTATTTTATAATAACTTTTTGTTACATAATGCATTATCAATAATAATAAAGTCCTGTTGCGCTTGCCCGAACGAAGGAAGGGTCGGGGACAGATAGAAATTTTTATCAACAAAACAAATGCACAACATTCCTTCACTCTTTTTCTTTTATTTATTAACACAAGCTTCAATTCAAATATACTTCACATATGGTACCTCGAACCGTGATTATATATGCATACAAATATGAAGAAGAATAGTAATGTCAAACGTTGGGATATTCCATATTTTAGAATTAAATAATTTTATACTAGTTTAGCAATTTTAGTAATAACTTTGTATTTTCATAATAACAGATGAAAAAGTTAACATGTTATTTTGTGCCAAAAATTATGCTACAAGTAAAAGAAATTTTTTTTTGATTGCATCAAAAATGATATCGATATCAAAGGACAACCCCCCTTCCCTTAGAGATATCTTACGATATCATGAGCTAGATTCCTTCCCTGCCCCCTAAAATGATAACGTTATATTTCACAGTCCATTAATAGCATGTTTCTTAAATTACAGTAACAATAAATAAATAAATAAATAAATAATTCCACGCAATGCCGTTCAACTTATAACATTAATTTTGTTAATAAATTTAGAAATAGTAATACTAAAACTTGATCTGTGCAGTGAAAGTAGAACCCGCGTCTCACAAAATTTTGTTTAAAACGGAAAACAATTTCCAGTACCGGCAAAGAAAATTAATATGATTCTAACTAATGGTTTACCTGCTATGATGGAAATTAGATCAAAACGGTCCCAGGAGGTTTTACTTATGATAACTAGTAAAAAGTTACATTAATCACAATTTACATTCACGCCTTCTTAGACGCGTAGATCAAAAGATGCACTTAAATTAACCACATTATTTTAATAGGTATTTTTTTTTTTTTTTTTTGTTTATCATTTGCAATTAAATGTTCAATTAGCAAGTACTTTCCCATTATCTTATTTATCGTATTTTATTATGCAAGTTCCTTATTCAATAGATGATTTATATACCACTATTTCAAAGGTGCCTTATTATGGCTTTTTTTTAAAACATTTATATATTTTTTATACTTTATTTCCTTTAGTTTTGGAAATAAGTTTAACAGCTGCTATTGTATATATCTCCTATTTAGTTTAGTATTATATTTGTTGTGGTTTCAGACTCTCAACTGTGAAACTCCTTGGCGCACAAATATTTTGTAAGCTGTGTGAACTAATAAGATATTTTTTTATTCTATTTTGATTTATGTTTTTGTTGTTCTATGATTTTTCTTGAAACGAGACGTGCGATTGTACGCATTTATGAATCGAGATGTAGAAAAAAGAGAATTACTGTAGTATTTATGTTCGTTTTGTCCGTTAAACGTTATTGTTTCATGCAAATGGATGTTTTCTGAAGAATAATACTAAGAATTAAGACGAGATATACCAAATAAAAGCGTAGAGAACCTGCTTCCGAGGTAAGAGTTTAGATTAATGGAGATTCTAGTACTTTTTACAAAACATTGTTTAAGTGCATTAAAAATTGCTTAACAAATACCATTCTGATAGTGAAGTTCATAAAGTTTATTTTTATTGAAAGTGATATCTCTAGTACGTCTAGATTTTGCCAGTATCACTATTGATCTGATGAAAAATGCAATGAGTTGAATTGTCGTATCGATATTTGTAGAATGACTATGGAAAGCTAAAACGACCGTTTTTAGATAGATGTTTGTGTACGTCAACCACGATAAATTGGCTCGTGATCTTGAAAAGTTCGTTAAGCTACAAAAAAAGAAAGAAATAAAATAGCATAGATCGTGAAAATACCACTTTATTTAACACTTTCGACTCGGGCATCTCTTGCAAAAATTTGATTTGGTTGACATCATAAAAAAAAGAAGACGAAGTTTCCTTTAAGTACACAATTTCGCAAATGCTCTAATTCAGTACTTCCCAACCTTTACTGATGCGCGATTCACTTAATATAAGGATTTATATGAGGTTGGAAATTGTTGTATGATTGCTATAAGTTATTGACTATCCTATACCATGAAAAAAAAAAAAAAAAAAAACAGATTTTTGAACAAAACGTACACTATCAACAAAAACAAGAATTGGCAATTGTAATGATTAAAACAACACACAAACTATAAAGATAATTAAAAATATGTTTAATTATCATCAAAACATTATAACCAGGGTATTTCTAGCACTGGTGTTTACAGATGAAGGAAGCTATATCAGTGTTAAAAATGGTTAATTTTATCCTTAAGTCACTTTCTACACCCAGTTTGCTTCTGTACTTGTTTTTCGCAAACAGCAAAGTAGAAAAATAATATTCACACAAGTATGTTCCCGAAGTCCTGATTTAAATAGTTCTTTTTGTTCTACTCTTATATTCTTCCAGAAAGAAATTAAGGATTTTCCCTCAAATTTTTTTTTATTATATTTTTTTTATTTTATTAATTTTTTTTATAAACGAACTAATGAAATAAAAGATATATTTTTTTGACAGACCTTGATTGTTCCGTGATCCGTCAAAACAACCGCCGCAACCCACTCGTGGGTCGTTAACCATAGGTTGGGAACCGCTGCTCTAATTAAATAAAACAAATTTTATTTTCCTTTATTTCTGGCGCCAAAATCCAATTTTGCAAAGAAAGATTATGTCCAGTAAAATTGGACAATTGAGTGCAAAAGGTTGATGAAAATTTAGGTCGTATTAGCTTTTAGTTCCTTGTTGACAGCTGAATGTCCGAAAAAAAAATAGCTTAAAGTTTTCTAAATTATCCCGATGTGAGTAGTATATAAACCTAGAAATTTATTCTAACAAGTGTTTCAGCTCTTTAGTTCGTATTTCCTTTGCATTACTTCTAATAAGTGTTGCAAACCAGAAAGATTTATAATTAGAATATTTAAAAAATAACAGATAACGTTATACGAAAGATTTAAAAAAAAGAAATGAACAAACATTTTCGGCTAAAAAGGAAAACCCAGCTGTGCAGAAATAACTGTAACATAGATTCATTTATAATTAAATAATGACGACTTTTAGGTAAACTCTTTCAAACCCAGTTTTGACGAATTTTGTGTTATAAAGAAGAGAATCCAGAATTTGTAAATGTCTTGGAGAGACGGCAGCAGAATTTATAATAATTTAAAACATATAGTAGACTCTGGACTATTCGGCCAACTGGGGCCAAAGAACAGGTCGGGATAAAAACAAGGTAGTATAGATAAATATTCTCTTCCAGTTCTAATCTGTTTGCCTCTAAATGCATACTTTTTATGCTGGAATTCTCTTTATTAATATTTTCAAACTTTTTAGTTCAAGCCGTGCTTTGTAAATTTTTGTTACGCATTGTACCATACGTTTTAAAAGTTTATTGCAGGAACATGACCCAATAAAATCAAACCCAAGAATAAAATCATTTTGATATAAATTTTATAATATTTTACCTCATTCCAAGAAATTTAAAATCATGTACACTGTAGAGTATGAATAAAAATGTTTAGTTTTAGAATAAACAACATATTAACATAAAATATAAGTCTGTTTAGTATAAGAAGACATTGGCGCAACGACTGGGGGAGCTAAGGGGGCTGAAGCCTCTCCCAGACCGAGAAACTAGACTAATTATTTAAAGTTTTCTAAGATTATGAAGATTTATTTTTATTATGAAAGTTTACGTTTATTATACCTTTTCCTTCCACAGAAGAAAATTTCTGATATATCCATTATAATCAGTGGCGCCAACTTACATGGGCCCATGGAGCCTGAGCCCACTCAATAATTTTGAATCCTAGCATGCCCAATTTTCACAGTTCTATTTAATTATTTATTTTTTTTTTTCTCTCTAGAATTTTTTTAATTCTCTAAATGACCATGTGTTTTTAACGCCAGCTGTCTCACATAAATCCCAATGAACTATAAATCACATAAATGACTGATAATGTCCATTTTTAATTTTCTGCTATATTTGTAGTCATGTTCATGATACAATGATATTACAATAAATATTAGCGTCTTTATAAGTAAAAACGCATGAGAATATAACCCAATGGAATTGCAACTTTTTTGAAACATGATTGCTCGACTTAAAATTCTCATCTTTCACCATCTGTTCACCTTTCAAAGAAAAACAAACTGACCGTACCATTTTACCTAAATTTTTTGAGCCCACGCTATATTTTTGAGCTTAGCCAATATTTTTGAGCCAACTCAATATTTTTAAAAAGTTGGCACCACTGATTATAATGCAGCGAAATCTATCTAACGAGATAAGACAATGTGCAATACCAAGTAGCTGGTGATAAGTTCAATCATCTTAGTAAACTAAAACAGTATATTATCGCATTTTGGTGACTTTTTTTAATATTTCATTTTATACTTTTAAATTGTTAAACAGATTGCATTTCAGTCTTTCATTAAAGAAGATTGCTGTTCATATAAGCTGCAAAATAATGCCTTTTTTAAAACATGTTTCTCGTTATTCCCGTAATTAAAAAAATCGTCAATTACATCTGCATATAAAATATGTAACTATACTAATAACTAGTATTAACTATCAATTATTTTTTCAGGCATGATAAATAATAATACATGGTACTTTTGAATGTACTTTGAATCACCATTAGTTTAATTTTCGAAATAGTTGTTAAGATGAAATCGTGAATTCAATAAAATATTTATTATTATCATCATTCCAATAAAGTATCTTAAGTGCAATTATTTTTTCAAACTTTTAAAACTGAGGCGGGAAGTTTTGACATAAGTGTAATTAACAGTTTTTCAAATTTAACAAATGTCATCATTAAAAAGGGATAAATTTTCTTGCTCAGAGTATCATTTATTGGCAGTATGAAAATCAAGTTTTTTCCTTAAATGAATACCTAATTATTGAGATTTTAAAAAAGCGGAATTCCTCTTAATGATTTTTAAGAGTTATGAAAATAACCCCTGCGGTTGAAATTTATTTACGCAAATGATAACAACATGCTTTAGTTTTATTTATTTATTTATTTGGATGATGAGTGAAGGAAGGAGGGTCTGAAAGATTCAGATAAAAAAATGTCGATTAAACTTCCTCATTTATAATTCCACATTATCTTCGTATTCTTGCGGTTCTGTAAAAGCAATAGAACTCTTTTAATGACCCCACAGCTTTTGACCACACTCTACAAGTATATTAAAAAAAAAATACGGAATTTGCCTCTAAAAACATGAAAAAACTAACGATAACCTCCGGCAGAGAAAAGACAGAATTCAGATCTGAAAGCCGCATGCTGTAACACTAAGATCTATGTTCCACCTAATTAACGAAAAGAGAAAAAAAAATCGAAGACAAAGAAAACAACCTAAAGGCGCAATTCCTTCCAAAGTAACTTCTGAAGACTGAGGGGTCAAGGGGTTTCTCCACCCCCACCACTGACGTTCGTTAGTACTTCTCGTGTGTCACGTGACCCTTAACGAGAGGGCCCGCGAGTGACACCCGTAATTGGCCAATCAGCGCGTTCGTCATAGTACGCCCAGCCTTCAGTTCTGAAACTAATTACGGGCCCCCGCGCGGGCCCTAGCTTGTGTGGCCCGGATAACTAAGGCCAGGGCCAAGGATCAGAGAAACAATCTGCCAAGTAATGAGAGAGATAGAGAAAGAGAGGTCTGCTTCGTTATGAGTCAAGAACTGAGTAGGGAATTCTGATTGCCTGCCTTGGGACGTGGAAAGACACAATTTTTAATCCACGTGAGCTCGTTTGGGGAAAGTTTTCAGCTGAAATATAATGGCTGACTTCTGGGGTAAAAAAAATATATGCCTCGGTATTTTAAAATAAGAAGGAAGTATTTCTCGAAGTTATTATGAATCTTGTTTCAAAAGATTCCACAACTTTCGTTGACTAATAATGGTTTAAGTTTTTCTCCTTATTAGGATCTAGGACGAAATATCATAAGTATTTTCTTATAGTTTGTTAACTTAAAAGAGTTTCTTCCTTTGGGGTTCGGTTTTGTAATATTAGCAACGAAATCTGAGAGCATTGTTATTCAGCTCATAGATAAGACTCTTCTTTTAAATACATGTGAGGTTTGATTTGTGCGATTGAGTGCTTTCGGAAATTTTCATAAAAATGTTTCCATATTACGAGATTTTTTTTTTCAATTATTTGCATGAATTTTTTATATAAACTTTACAATAAAAAATTTTTAACTAATTTTTTTTTTAATTTTCCTAAAAGAGCATAAGAGCTACATATACAGGGCCATCAATGCATTCAGATGCTCTCGTCGAAATTGGTTTTAGTGTTAATTGGTTTACTGCTTGTGTAAGGTACCCTGTGGTAATAACGCCACGTTAAGGTTCTACCAATTTTCACGGCTCAGTTTTAGATTGTATTTTTCAAACAAATATATGACTTGATACAGCAACTCATTGACTATCTATATAAAAAAATAATTTAACAGATATACATTCATAAAATGTAACGGCGTGATTTCTTGACCAATGCTATTTGGCGTTATTACCCACCTATATGGGTAATAACGCCATGCAAACAAACTATGAAATAAGATACAATAATTGCATGTAGATTGCCCAATTCTAAAGATACAAACTCTACAAACTTAGAAATTGACAAATTGCATTCTAATCTGTTGAAAATGTTCAATTTTTTGTGAAAGTGTAAGAAAAATAAAGGTGTGGTGTGTGTGTGTGTGGGGGGGGGGGGGTGAGACAAAAGAATATCAGACCGTGAGCTTCTTTTTGCCTAAAAAGGACCGCTTAAATAGAATTATTAGAAACATTGCACAGTTTTAACTGTGTTTATTTGAATCAGCATTTAGGATGTAGCTCGGCTACTGTAGGGAATCAACCGGGGTATTAATGCCAAGGATTGGCGTTATTACTCCGTTATAGTTATTGCGCTGTACATTTTAAATTACAAATTATCTCGAGAAGATATCCAAAATCTTTAACAATAGTTTGAAAGTCAATGAAATGTACTACAAATTTATGTAATTAACAAAGTATTTCCGGATAAAAAAAATAGTCTTCACATCACAAAACGTATCTCGCAAATTTTAGATAAAGCGTTAATTTTAGTTGCTTGTAAAAACAATAAGACCTAAAAATGAAACAAATTAACTTGAAGCTGTTTTTTGTGATTTATTTGACTCAAAACCCTTCTGCGCAGAGCACATGGGCGTCATTTACCAGATTATCTCATAATTATGCATAATATTAGCACTTGGCGTTATTACACCAGACCACCTTATTTTAAAAAATTGCAAAATTATATTTATATATAAATTTTGAAAACTCGTAATTGAAAGCACACACTTTATTCAAGAAATTTAACTAATTGCTCAAATATTCAAATATACTTTGAAAAATAATTCTAAATTCAAATGATACTTATTATACATTCCTTAGAATTGAGAAATCTTCCATAACAGTAGTGTCTCAAGATTTTTAGCAGCTTTCAAAAAACGAAAATAATTACACTATCTCTAAAGAAAAATAAATGAAAAATAAACCGGCGTGCTTTTATCCCAGATCTATCGACATTTTTTTAGTCATTTCTAGGATTAGTTGCTCTGCCTCTAAAATATTAAGATCTTGCTTAAAACTGTTTATTTAAAATGACAGAAGACATTTTCATAAAGGATTCAACGAGTAAATGATAATGTACCGTCACAAAATTTTTAAAACTCCAGCTCTCGGGCGAAAAAAAAAAATCCAATAAACTTTGTCATTTTTTTTCTTTATTTCGCAATTAAATATTCCATGTATAATTCAAGCAATATAAGCAAACAATATCATTCTTGAATCGACCCCTGAAGAATGTGGCATCTTATAAATAAATCGAATTATAAATAAATCGGCGGGTTTTTATCTCAAATATTTCTAATTTCAAATTTTTCTAGTGATTCGAAAAAATTAGTTATTCTGCCTCTGAAACATAAAGAACTTGCTTAAAACCGTTCCTTTAAAATGAGACCATTTTCAAAAACGATTCAACGAGCAAATGATAACATACCGTCACAAAATTTTTGAAACTCCATCTCTCGGGCGAGAAAAAAAACCCAATAAACTTTTTGCATCTTTTTTTTTTTTTTTTTTTTTTTTTTTTTTTTTTTTTTTCGCAGTTAAAGTACTTTATGTTTCAGAGACAGAATAACTAATTTTTGAAAGCACTAGAAAAATTTGAAATTAGACATATTTGAGATAAAAGCCCGCCGATTTATTTATAATTCGATTTATTTGTAAGATACCACAATCTGCAGGGCCCGATTCAAGAATGATATTGTTTGCTTATATTGCTAACCGTTTCTTTAAAATGAGACATTTTCATAAACGATTCAACGCGTAAATGATAATATACCGTCACAAAATTTTTAAAACTCCAACTCTCGGGCGGGGAAAAAATCCAATAAACTTCTAGCATCTTTTTATTTTCTATTTCGCAGTTAAATATTCTGTGTACAATGCAAGCAATATAAGCAAACAATATCATTCTTGAATCGGCCCCTGCAGAATGGGGCATCTTATAAATAAAGCATCCTTTTTCGGACATATGCATGGCGTGTGTTGAGATAGTATATGCGTGGACGTCATTTTCATGTCACAGATGTCGTGACATCCAATAGGGGCATCGCTTCTGGATCATCTCTTCTCTCCTCTGACAGATTTATGAGATACGATATATTAAACGGGAAGACATTTTTTATCAGTCCAGTTCTGGGATGCATAGGTTTTGATATCCTGTAACTCATTGCTTAGAGCAGCGTCATCTGTCTTTTTTTCTTTTATTATTCTTTTTACGTTATTATTTGCGTTACTGTCGCATATAGGTATTTGCAAAGAAGTTATTTCTTATTAATTTCCGGCTGTATAATGTGCAGTTTAGTGCGATTTTGGCAGAATATTTGTATGTTAGTTGTGTGTGATATAAAAGCAGTTATGTTTCAATAGTAAAATAATTTTTTTCCTCAATCATATACAACAAATAAATCTTTTGTTATTATTTAAACAAAAATTTGTCAATTTTTGCTTTCTGAATACAGTGTTATTTTTACTTAACACTAGAACCGCCATTAAGGGTCAAAATGACCCCTGCCATATTGATAATAGTCGTTTCGAACCAGAATTTTCTTCATAAGATATGTTAAATGTATGCAGCAGAAAAATAGGCTAATTAAATAAGTTAATTAGTTTAACATTAAAATTCTGGTGAGAAACACTTTTTATAAAAATTGAGTAAAATACCCGGCGGTTCTAGTGTTAATGTATATGTAACTTGTATTTTTTAATTTTTAGCACTTTCCAACAAAGTTGAAAAGTGCTTATGCATTCGGTTTGTCTGGCCGTCTGTCCGTCTGGCCGTCTGTCCGGATGGCCGTCTGTCCGCGCTCTAACTCCCGTAAATATACTCGGATTGCTATGAAATTTTTATACGTTATTGAGGTTTACCCTAGCACAAACCCTATTGAAAATGAAGTATTTACCATGATTAGTTTATCTACAGAGAGAATCAAAAGTTTCCCATTACATTACGGCCTATGGGGAAAAATCGTTAATATACTCGGATTGCCATGAAATTTTAGGACGTTATTAACGTTTACCCTAGCACAAGTCCTACTGAAAATGAAGTTTCTACCATGATTAGTTTATCTACAGGGCGAATCAAAAGTTTCCCATTACATTACGGCCTATGGTAAAAAATCGTTAATATACTCGGATCGTCATGAAATTTTATTACGTTATTGAGGTTTACCCTAGCACGAACCCTACTGAAAATGAAGTATCTACCATGATTAGTTTATCTACAGAGAGAATAAAAAGTTTCCCATTACATTACCGGCCTATGGGGAAAAATCGTTAATATACTCGGATTGCTATGAAATTTTAGGACGTTATTGACGTTTACCCTAGCACGAACCCTACTGAAAATGAAGTTTCTATTATTATTATTATTATACCGCAGACCAGGCCCCTGCCTGCCGGGCAATATGCCTAGCTTAACGAGTTTTTTTACCTGGCTGCGGGGCAGAAGCCACTTGATTGCACAAGCAGAGATCTACCTGAATGTAGCTGTATCGCTATTATTAAATATTAGTTACTATCCTGGCCTGTTCTAGGTTATTTTTAATTATCTGATTGGGTTCATTCTTACGGCGAATCAAAAGTTTCCTATTACATTGCGGCCTATGGGGAAAAATCGTTTCAAAGGAATTTTAAAGATGTTATACCCTGTCAAACATATTAAAATATGCATTCTATAAAATATAAGGTGAAAATGTAACTATTATTCATTTACAGGGCCACACAAAAGAGTTCCATTAGATAATAGTAAAAGGGAGAATTGTGTGTGACATATTTGAAATATATTAAGCTTTTTCATGTATAATAAAATTGATATATGTCACTGAAGCTTAATATAAATTATACGCTACTGTCTTGCATAATATGAAGTGCATAGCATTTACAGGGCCATACAAAAGATTTCAAATAGTATATTCTTTCCGAAGTACCGTATATATGTCCGATGATGGCTGATGAAGGTATGAAATGCATTTTAATTATGATATTCGCGTTTATATTTCGCTAAATATATGCACATTATATGATGTGTATAAATGTTATAGTTGATATACAGGGCTACCCAAAAAAGCTCACCAACGTTACTGAATATGAGCGTAAATTATTTAAAGGTGGTTCTTAAATAAGCTGAGCTGCATTCAATTTACTGAGAAATGTTTGCAGAATATAGATAAAGGGATATACAGGGCCACTCAAAGAATTCGGTACATAAACGCCTATGAATGATGATTTATGAGAATGTGATTTCAGTTGTTTTAAAAGTGTTTTAGTTTACAATAAATTTTAGCCTAATGCTGACGTGTAATAAAGGTACAGTGTAAACTAGAGAGCTGAACAAAAGTATTCAAGTATGTTTCTATCTAATAGTATGAATTGCTGAAAAAGAAATTTCAAGCTACTGAGTATTTTCTTGCTAAGCCAAATTTTCCCATTATATGAACTGACATATGAAATACAGGGCTGTTCTAATGTACTGGAATACTTAATTGGGTATATTTTGCTATACACTATTATTTCCCTAAATAATAAAGTTTTGTTAAAGATTTCATTAAGTGTTGGAAAGTGCTTCATAATCTATGCTTAACGCATGATTTTTCTTACTTGTTTTATTTACTAACAGGAAACCCGATATTCGCACAGAGAGATAAAAATAATTTCCAGCTGTATAATGTGCAGTTTAGTGCGACTTAGGCAGAATATTTGTATGTTAATTGTGTGTGATATAAAAGTAGTTATATTTTAATAGATAAATAATATTTTTTCTCAGTCATATACAACAAATAAATCTTTTGTTATTGTTTTAAAAAAATTTGGTAATTGTTGCTTTCTGAACGCAGTGTTATTTTTACTAAATGTATATGTAACTTGAATTTTTAAAATTTTTGGAGTTAAACACTGGCATTTCCATTAATTTTTTACTTGTACATTCTTATATGATTTCAGCTACTCCTTTAAGGGTTTTCTATTAATTTTTAACATTTCATTTTCGACGTTTGTTGTTTTTCGTAAAGTAGTTTGACAATATGTAAATTTCGTATTTTTCCATTAAATGTTTTCCAAGCATTGTGATTTTTACACGTGCATTGTTTTACATTTCGGTAGAATTATGTATTCTTATCTTTTCAGTTTATTGCAAAAGTCAATAAAATTTTACTTGCTATTTTTTACTTTTTGAGGTCATTATATTATTGCTGCATTTATTTTTAATTGATATCTCGGAATTTATGTAACAATAGTTTTATACCTGCAATACTTACTTAACAGATTTATCTTGATTTTCAGATTTCTCTTTAAACCTATAAAATTTTTATTAAACTTTGATAATTTATGCAATTTTTCCTTTATGTACTTTTACCATTTAAGATCATTAATGTTTCTAAGTACGCAATACATTTTTATATTTTTGCATTTTTATATTAATACAGTTATGCATATTGCTTTTTGCGTTTGCGTTTCATAAAAACTAGTATTTACAATTGTATAATTTATGGCTTTTCTTATACTCGTTACAGACCGACTTTAAATCCATGTATATTTTTATTTAATTTTACTTACCCATCATACGTAGTATAGGGTAAGTCTTGCAATCGTTTTGAAAATCGAAAATTTTTTTTGACGGATTTACACGTTTTAGGTAATGGAGATTCCGAAAAACATATTTTTAGAAAAAAATTTTTGCCGTCCGTTTGTCTGTCTGTCTGTAAACGCTCTATCTCCCGAACAAATTGAGATAGAGACTTGAAATTTTGTATGTTGTTAGTTTTTAAGAATGGGACGAACCCTATTTAATATCAGCAACCTCGATTATCCGGAACTATTTTTTTCGGATTCTCGAAAAATTCGTTCTGATGAAAGGTATGTAAAAATTTTCGAATTTTTTTATTTTAAGGAATGGACGTAAAAGGCAATAAAATAACACACATTTTGCATATAGAACGAAGTCGATCGGATTATTAGTTGCCGAGATATTTGTAATCCTGTTTTCCACATTCTTCGATTTTTCATGACCCTGTATTTCATTCAAATTTCAATTCAGAGGTATACTTTAATTGGACATGAGACGCTTAATCCGACGCAATTAATTGTTAGTTAATAGAGTTATTATTTTTGGAGTTATAAGGATGTTTCTTTTACGCAATTTGGTACTACTTGAGTAGTTTGGTGTTTTATAGCATTACTATGTATTAACAATATTTAAATTTTGTTTATGAATTGCAATGCATTGTATTAATAGTTTTCATATGTTTTATTTTCATATACATATCCATGATGGGTAAGTATTACGGTGGCCCCCAACGACTAGTTTTTAATTATTTTTGTTTCAGATTATGCTTTTTAATGCTTTAGTTAAGAGACATTAATTATTAATATGGGGGGAAAATTATATAATTTTCAGAATGTTCCCAATCGGGAACATTGGTCACTTTCGATGCACATTTTCCGATGGTTATCTGTCATTTTTATGATTTTCCGTAGATTTCCCCATTAGTGAAAGGAATGTTACTTATATTTCAAAAAATCAAGTTATCTATTTTAAAAAATCATTGTTATGATAGGTCATTTTTCGGAGGTCGTTGGTCATTTTTATGATTTTCTGTATATTTCTGCATTGATGAAAGGAATGTAACTTCTATTTCAAAAAAATCCAATCGTCTTTTTACTATTTCTGCTAATTTTTTCAAGTTAATTTTGATGAAATTTATTTTTCACTAGATTTTTAATTTTATGTTCTCGTTTGGAAAAATTGGGCTGTAAAAGGTTTTAATCGGAATTTCCCAACGTTCTATTGACATCATTGGTATATGTGTTAAATTTTCACTTTCGCCAAATGATAAATTTTTGGCAGGGTTAGCATTCAAAATTGCCATACATTGCAATGTTCTTTAGGGTTACTATAGATCAAGGTTACCGTATTTCGTTTGGTATACTTGCAATCGAATCTCATAAATTTTAAATCATTCTTCTTATGCTCTTCATGTTAAACATACCGTAATTTCGGGTGTATAAGCCGCAGCTCAAACAATTCTTTTTCGACCCAGAACTTTTTAAGAAACAAATATAACTAGTCAGATCGCCGTAAATATTTGTCTTCAATCACTAAATAAGATTTCTGGGTCCAAAAAGAATTGTTTGATCCGCGGCTTATACACCCGAAATTACGGTATATTAAAGTTAACATTTTAAATTCACTAAAACAATTATAAATTTCCGCCGTAGAAACTAATTATAACTAAATCTTTGTGCAATTTCAGCTTATTTAAATGCTTGCATATTGTCGCTATGTCTGCATTAAGAAATTCAATGAATATCCTACCAAAAATATTCTGCCATGTGTAATTTCAGCTCATTTTTAATTTTATGTAAACATTTCTATGTACCTCTCTACTCTAGAAAAAGTAACTAACGCTGTCACCGCCATTGACAATGAATTTTTTGGGGACAGAGGTCTTTCTGCGTTAATATTTAGAGAGCTGTTGCATACGGAAATATGAAAATTAGTGATATTATAGAGAAATGTTTTATAAACACGTTGGTGCGGAAATTTTTTAAATCGAATAATTATTTTAAGATATTTTAATGTTAAAGTTGGTCAAAATCGTTCCATTATAAATTTTTATAGGATGGATGTTGTGTTTACTTTAGTGGGTGTGAGAAGAAGAGATGGGAGGAGAAACACTTGTTTATTTTGTTTTCTACCCACAATTAGGCCAAAGTGATCGTGAAAGTGATTAATACATTGTGAAGAATGGAGGCCGGCAAACGACCCAAACATGACCATCATTGCTTCATTTTAAAATAATAGAGAAATCTTTATCGATGATGATAAAAATCAAGCACAAAATTATAAAAATATAAAATTGAAAAAAGTAAAAGTTACCTGTGAGGTCCTTGGCTTTTGAAGAACAATTAATCCAGACTCATGCACAGGAATTAAAACGTAGACAGATTTTTGAAGATGAATATTTTTATTTCATGAAAACTTATTTATTTTTCACGACTATAAATATTTCTTCACAAATATGTATTTCTTTGCACTCGTACATATTAATCATGTATTCTATAGAAACAATTTCACAACAGATGATAATTATAAAATTGATATCTTCTAAAAACAACATTCTCTTTCATAACACATTTTATATGTCTTGACAGTATGAATTAGAAAAATTTCTCATGATATGACAAAAAAAGATAATATTATTTTTCTTTCTAAACATCAATCAACGATATGTACATTTAAATATATTTATATCAGACGAAAATTTTTCATAGAGATGTACAATATTTTCCTTTGGAACGCCCCGTGATATTTCAAAATTTATATATAATGTTGGGCCAAATAATGATATAATGAAATAATTACTTTAGGAATGAAAAAAAAACTCATGTCGTGGATGAGAATGTCGACCTCCGCATGTTTCCTTCAGAGGGGTAAGAAAAAAACACAAAGTAGAGATATTTGATGAACAAGATATGGAGAAAAATGATGATATAATCTTACGTAACATCTGTAACCAGGAAGAAGTAACACTCAGAATCATTTTCTGGATGCATAGGAATGATGTCTTGCTACTCGCCGCCTTAAAAAATCAATTTTTCGAACACTCCTGGGGTGGACATTTTTTAAGAATCAACACCTGTTCCATCTAACTGTATCGGGGAGCACCCTTTGCCCCGGAATTCCACTAAAAATCTCAGATCAACCAGCCGCATCCATTACGGCAGGGGTCTAACAGCGCAACTGACGCAGGAGGCGAGAGCCCGGAGGGAAAAAAAGGAAGGGTTACTATAAATCCGAAAGGCGCCAATTTGGCAGCGAGCGAAAGAGGGGGGCGATGAAGAAATAAGCCAAGTTACGATGCAAAGAATGGAGAAATATGAATTTAATACGAACAGAATTGATAAACACGTAAAGAAGGGAGGCCAAAGCAGGTGGCCATGCACTCAATGGCTTAAAATACGTCACCTGCGGAATTTAAACTGATAGGCTAAGGGGAGTGTCCGAATAAACGGAAGTTCCACCCATAGAACAAGCCAGAAAGTTCTCGAAGGATCTCCAAACCGGAAGGAATGACTTCGAACAGGATTTTACCGGCTTGTAACATTCGAAAGCTAAGTAAGAAAGAAAACATTACAGGCGACGAAAAGAAAAGAAACGAAATCGAAATAAAATTTAAATTGAGAACATTAATAAAAAGGAGGTAATAAGAAATAAAATGGCTAATAAAAATGAATTAAACTAAACATATGGGGGGGTTATCGAGTAACCACCACATATTACCCAGGGTCCCCCAAAAGAAAATATTGGTGAGATGACAAAAAATGAACAATTTTTTCATCGAGACAATATTTTCTGACATATGTACAAATATACTAAATAATTACACAAAATAAATGTATCAGAAATAGTTATAGGAATATAAATAACTGTTTTACATGCTGTTCAAATAATAAAAAAATACTTATTTTTATAATAGTAATCCTTATATGTTAACATGGAAGGTATACAAAATTTTCTTCCAGAAGTATCTATCATATATATAAAAAAAATTTAAAGTCTATGTCTATGTGCAAAACAACAGTCCTTAAGTTTGACGAGTCTCTTGTTAGGCTGTGCAAAATGCACTTATAATAGTAGAATGCTTTAGCATATGTCAAAATATTGGATTATACAATAATATGTATATTAATATTCTTAGTTGTCAACAAAATGAAACATACTGTAACTGTATATGAATCATACAATAACTATATATAAAATATATGGTTTCAAATAACACATGATAAATTGAATGAATTTGTAAGTTGACAATTGAACAAAAAAAATATATATACATAAATGGTGCAGAGAGATTAGTTAGGCTCTCATAAAAAAAAATTTACTTATATCACCACATAGCCTTTTAAGCTTTCAATAAATCTTAAATGAATAACCTTAGTATTATTCAATAACACATTTTTACAGAAAATAAAATAATAAGTTGCAAAAAGAATGGCATATGTTAAATTGGTAGCAAAAGTATAATGTTATATTTCAATAAAAACATCTTCAAAATGAATATAACAATTTTCACAGAGAGAATCTTTACACTCTCATAAAGGAATATTCAAAATCACTTTCAAAATAAATTGACAATAAATTGCATAAATTATACTATACTTCATTCAAAATAAACATAAAACATAAGATGTTTAATATTCTGAAAAAGAAAGGAACTTATATGAATATGAGAATCTTGTATATGACTTGATAATGTCAATTTTCAAACAAAAGAAAAATCAATTATGTCAAAAATTTTATATCTAGAAGATATCTTGAACATATTTACTTGTAATTTTCAAACATTTTTTTTTTTTAACTTAAGTAAGTGATCACTTTTGCATTTGTCATATATCAAGTATTTGCTTTATATAGATATATATAATGACTCATTCAACATCTTTGGATCCAAAGTATAAACACTCAAAAGTATACAAAAAAAAAATATTATATACTACTTATGGTGAGTCATTCACTTTCTATATTTCACCAAGAAGAGAAGAAATATTAGTATATATAAGTTTATCATGCACTTTCTTTTCTGTTTTTTTTTTTTTTATCAAAAGAGGTTAAATGTTAAAGCATGCATGCATTGTAAAGAGAAGTCACAATAGAGAAAGTAATTTGAGGAGTACTCCAATTTATGTTTACCCTATATTAATTACAATTTCACCTTTCATATTAGAATACACATTTGTCAAAAATAACTTTAAATAATGACATAATATTATAACGAGAATATAAAAAAGACAAATTCTTTCTCAATTTCAGCACCAACTATTGTAATTAAAGACTTTATAAGATTTAAAAGTATGGCATACATGAGATTATATATCTATTGTAATAATTATGACTTAGAGATAAATGCATTAAATAATAAAACTATTGAAAACCATACATACATCAAGAGGATGACTGTTGAATTGTATCAGGGAGAAGAAGACTTAAATAATGAAGAAAAAAAAATAATAACAGCTGCCTGCAGCTTGGAGAAAAGAAAAAAAAATTACATAGAGATTCTTCTTACTGAAATATCAGTCTGGCTAGCATCGACTGATTATACTACAAAGCAATAGTCATCCTGAAAAAGGAAAAAGAAGGTTAGTTTATTTCTTATACAGTTTATGATTGCGAGGGCGAAGATCATAATTTTTATATTGAGTGGACTTGTTTTTAACACCAGTATGAGTGCTATCAGGAGGAGCTTGTGACAAAACCGATTTACTGGAACATGAAGATGTTTGTTGTGACTTAGAAGAAGAAAGAATTTGAGGAGATGTGTTACATGCAGCATCATGATTTGAAACTTGAGTAGGAGAGTGTTGTCTCACAGGAGTGGAGGATGCATTATCAACAGGAGCATGATCATGTGATACACTTTTAGAAGAAACTGAAGGATGTTGCAGTGCTTCATTTCTCTTTTGAAGCTTCAAGATTCGATTAGTGTGAATCAACATAGGGGAAGCATGACTATTATTGGAATCTTGAATTTGAATGAGCACAGGAGAAATTATTTTCTTCACCACATATGGGCCTTGTATTTTTTTGTTAAACACAGTGGGAAATTTTACGTAAACAATGTCATTAACATTGATGTTGGAAAACTTTAATTTTTCTCTGGATTTTTGGTACACCTTTTGTCTAGATGATTCGTTATTCTTGTAAGATTGATAGTATACTTTTTCAATAACATCCATCAATTTATGAATTTCATATGCAGTATTGAGAATTTTCCATGAAACTTGAGTTTTATAATTGGAATAAATGTCGTTTATTTCTCTTCCAAAATGAAGAAGATTTGAGTGAATTTTGTGGCTGGATGAGGTGTAGCATTATATATGGATTGGTGAATTTTTAGAGCAGTTGGTATATCACATCCTTGTGAAGCCATTGTATTCACAGACGATTTTATTTGAGAATTGACTCGTTCACTTAATCCGTTGGCCTGGGGATGGGCTACAGAACTGTGTTCTAATTTAATGCCAAGCTTTTTATTAAAGAAAGAAAACATGTCACTAGTAAATTGAGAGCCATGATCAGTGAGCGTTAATTTAGGTTTTCCATGAGTGGAAATGTAATGTAACAAAGCTTTTGTAACAGACTCAGCGCTGATATTATTCAAGGCATATAATTCTAAATGACGAGAAAAATGGTCTATCATGGTCAACACATATTGACGATTTCTCAATGGGCCGAGTAAATCCATAGAGACTTTTTGATTGGGAGCTGTTGGGAGTGGTGCAGGTAAGTATGGAGCAGTGTTTTTTTTATGATTCTTATTTACTAAACAAATTTCACAAGAGTTGACATAATTAATGGTATCTGAAACAAGGGTTTTCCAGGTAAATCTTTTCTTTAAATTAACAATAGTTTTATGAATTCCAGTATGAGTAATATGAGCAATTCTTAAGGCTTTTGCTCTAAGTGACACAGGTAAAACAGCTTTGTGTAGCTCGATATCTTCTGAAGAGAAATGACCATTATAGCAAAGTAACTCATTACTTGGATTAATATAGTAGCCATTTAAACTTTTAGATTTCTTATTATTTTTAAGATCTTCATAAATTTGTTTGATTTTTGTGTCCTTTTGTTGTTCAGAGAAGATGGTGTGATCAAGAATTTCTAATAATGGATCTTGGTTATTATCATTATTAGGAGGAGAAGAATCACTCTGAAGATGACATGTGTGGTGTATTTTGTCAACTAAACCACATGGAAAGTGAGGAATGTCATTATGTAAATCATTTTGATTATCAACAATAGGTAAAGATTCTTGTGAAGAAATAAGATCTGGATTATTATTGAGATCTTCAGTAGGAATGTGAGGAGTTCTACTCAGAAAATCTGCTAAGACATTTTCTTTGCCTGGAACATGTTGGAATGTGTACGAGTATTCTGACAGTTCTAACATCCAACGAGTAGTAATATCAGCAGGTGATGTAGCTTTTTTATAATTATTAAGTGGCTTTGCATCAGACAATAGAATAAAGGGTCGACCAAAAATATAGTATTTAAAAGCAGTTATGCCTTTGTAAATGGCATAAAGTTCCAGTTTGGTGGCAGGGTAGTGTCTTTCTGATTGAGATAGAGTTTTGGAATAATAGGAGATGGGTCTTAGTTCACCATCAAATTTCTGCATAAGAACAGCTGATACTGCTGTTTTTGAGGCATCTGTATTAACATAGAACGTTTCATTCCAGTTTGGGAGATTGAGCATAGGTTTATGGAAGAAAATGTCTTGTAATTTTTTAAATGCATTTTCTTGTTCAGATTTCCAAGAAAACTTATTTTTAGGTTTGGTGACTTCAATGAGAGGAGTAATCAATTTAGCAAAATTTGGAATAATTGACCTATAAAATGAACACAAACCTATAAAACTTTTCGTTTGCCTCTTGGTTTTAGGCGTTGGAAAAGAAGTGATTTTTAAAATGTTACTCGTAATAGGAAGAATTTTATGATCTGTGAGTTGGAAACCCAAGAAGTTAATACTTGTTTGCATAAATGCACATTTTTCAGGAGACAGAGTAATGTTATTAGCAATGAGAGTGTCTAATAGCTTTGTGAGCTTCATGGACATTTCTTCAAATGAATTAGCACCCACTACAATATCGTCTTGATATGCATAACAGGAATCAATTTGAGATAATTGAATAACAGAGTCGATTAATTGTTGGAAAGTGCTGGCGGCTGTCTTCAGGCCAAATACTAAACGTAAATAGGTAAAGATTCCCCATGGAGTAGTAAAACTAAGTTTATCTTGCATATCTTTAGGTACAGCAATCTGCCAATATGCAGAGGGTAAGTCAAGAGTGGTATAATATTTAAATTTTGACAACTGTACCAATAGATTTTGAATTCTAGGAAGAGGATATGAGGATGGAATTATTATGGAGTTTAACAATCTTAAATCCAGAGCCAAACGATACTTTTGAGGCTTAGACATATCAGTTCTCTTCTTTTTAACAAGAAGCATGGGACACGCCCAAGATGAATTTGATCTCTCAATAATGCCAGCGTTTAACATTTGATTAATTTGGTCAAGAGCTTCTTGCTCAAGTGCCTGTGGCACAGGAAAAGGTAGCGTTTTGACTGGATGAGAATTTAGCATTGTAAATTGAGGATTGACCAGGTCCGTATGACCTAAAGTGTCAAGAGATTTTGAAAAAGCTAAAGCTTTACTACATAATAATTTTGTTAAAGATTCCTTTTCATGAGGAGGTAAATGTTTAAGATCAAAGTCATTTGGGGATAATTCTTGAATTCGTTTTCTTTTAATCTCTTCAGATGGTACAATTAAATTACAATAATCGTTCTCAAAATCCAAATCAAAAGAGTATTCCTCAATATCTTTCTCATCTACATTGATACATTCGCCAATAATTGAATTTTTATTTAAATGAATATCCAGCTTTGATATATTCTGACATACAACCAAAAATAAATCATTTTGAATTGAAGAATTTGAGTGCAATGATTCATGTAACACAAGACCTTTATTTTTTAAATTGGGTTTGAAAACAAAGTATTCAGATGGAGGATTGAGATACTTAACATGTAAATAAACAAACGAATTAGGAGGTATTAATTCTCTATTAAGTAATTGTACCATGTTGGAATTCACCAAGACTTTATTACCACAATTTAAATGAGTTTGCTTTTCACCAACATAGCTACCATCATTAGTATTCTGAGATGAGAAATTCTTGCCAGGAATATTATTATCATTAGATACATAGTTTACCACATTACCATAATCAGTTGGAAAATAATAAGTAAAATTACCATCAATATAAGGATTATGAAAATTCATAGCAGAATGAGCCATATTATTTGTAAACAAACCATTATTTTGAACATTATAATTATAAGGATAGGTTGTATAATTGTTGACTAATTGTAAATTTGTGTCATCATAATTTGCACATATATTATCAGAATAAATACCATTATTTAGATTATTTGACATAGAATCTTCATAACAAGGCATTTTGTGTGCATCGAGAGAATATGGTGCAATTGAATTCACATAATTATATTCAGAATTCATAAAATAGCAAGTAGGAGATTCATTATAACTTTGAAAAGGAATATGATTATCTTTAATTAAAATAGACTTAAAGCTGGGTGATATGGTAATAGAATGTTTGTTGATAAACTCAAATCCAAGTATGGCTTGAAAATGAACATTTTGTATCTTTGTAAGGTAAAAAACATGATGAAAAAAAAATTTATCAATTTTAAATGCTATTTCTATGCATCCTTTGAAGAAAACCTTAGAATTTATAGTAGACACCGATACATTCCTGGATAAAAATTTGTAATGAAGCCTGGATTTAATGCTATTAAAGCATTCTTCATCCAAGAGAGACAAACTTGATCCCGTATCAATTAACGTTGAAATTTCATTATGTTGAATGTTTATGAGTATGCATGGAAGAACATATGAATTATTAAATGAGCTGCAGATGACATGTCTTTCTTGTACATCATCATCAATTTCAAGATTTTGTTTGGATGTCAACGAATTATATGAACAGGAAGATTTGTTAAATTTAGATGTCATAGGAGAAGTTTGGACAGCTGTGGATGACACTAAAGTAATTGAAGAGCGTTTGTCAAATTGTTGATGTTTGTTGTTGTTGTCAAAGTGTACTGACCCTGAATGAGAATTACGGGAGAGAAGGCGGTCAGTAGAACCAGTCTCCCTTATCTGTTTAAATGATAAACATTGTTGTTATTTTCAGAAGAAGAGGTGTGGCTTTTCCTTCTGTGAGAGTGAGACGAAATTTGAGTTGAAGAGTTTTTGTTAGACGAATTAATAATATTTTTAAATTTGTAGCATGAGTCCATACGATGATTGAATTTCCCACAGAACGCACACTGCACAACATCTCGTCTGTGATAAAAGGATGTAGAATTTTTTTTGTGAGAAAACTTATTAAAGGTGGGTTGATAAGGACGTTTCCGGTAAAAATTACGTTGATGAAAATTATTGTTACGTTTATTTGTAGCCTCTTGTCTCGGTGGAGAAGGCGAAAATGTCCTAGAATTTCTTTGAAAATTACGAGAAGCATGAGATTTGTCCTTTTGAGTTTGTAAAGGAGAGTAGTTGGTTTGAGAATTGTGCAAAACTTTATCCTTCGTATGCTTTATAGGGGTTTTATGAAGCACATTATTAGAATCAATAGAATTATCATGGACTTTTTCAGTATCCAAACAATAGGCCTGATTAAAATTCTCATAAGATTTTTTAGGGGGAGAGTCATAAATGTCTTGAAGAAAATTTGCTCGTTCAAGAGCTAACTCGAAAGATGTAATATTTTCTTCTAAAATTTTGCGTTTGATTTGTTTAGGCAAAGCCTCAAGAAAATGAGTGAACTTTAATGAATTGAGAGCAGAAAGATCCAATTTTGGGTAAGCAAGTCGAAGTTGTTTATCCAACCGAAAAGCAAAATTTTTAACCGATTCATTTGAATCTAAACTTAAGTTCTGTAAGGATTTGAGAGAAACAGACTTTTTTGTGGGTAAGAAATAGTCTATAAATGCTTTTCGAATTTCATTAAAGTTAGAGTTCTTGAACTGAGACTGAGTTTCAAGAAAGAAGAGTAAGGCAGTGCCTTCAAGTTTTGATTTAAAGAGAACAAAAAGTTCCTTGTCTGTAAAGTTATTTAATTCTTGTATGTCAGATAATTGATCGAAGAAGAATTCTACAGTCTGAGGGTTACCGTCGAAGGGTTGGATTGCAATATTTAATTTTGCCTTGGGTGGCATGATGAAGAGAGAAACAAAAATTAATCTAAGAGCTCAATATATGACATGATAAATTTGGTTATTGGCTGGTCTTGTGATGAATAATAATATATAAATTGACCCGTTATTTAAAATATTGATGACTTTCATATACGTCATAAACCATTTTTATATGTTAAAAAAAAGAAGAAAACGTATACTAACATATTAGTATGATATGAAGAATATAAGACCCAAAAATTTTATGTAAAAATATATATATAATATGGCTCAAAACATATATTATTAGATGTATGACAAGAAAAATAATTTATCTTAGCATGAAGAATAATTTTTACTAGCACCTCCGTTAAATAATGTATATATATTAGTTGCAAATTATACCAAGGCAAGAAAAATATATGGATAAATTATGTTATATATATGATGCACTGCTCCAGAAAACAAAAATATTATTTCAGTATAGAATGAATATATATTACAATTAATTACTGCACCACTCTCAATAACATATAATTATAAAATATTAATCATTGCATGAAGAAATAATTTTAATAATGAAGATATAACTGAAGATAATGACGACAATATATATATATATATAAGGAAAATACGATGGTAGTAAAGGAAAAACGGATGGTCATGGAATGTTGGACACGCTTTGGTCAGTGCACCAAAGAAAATAAGAAACTGTTGTGTTTACTTTAGTGGGTGTGAGAAGAAGAGATGCGAGGAGAAACACTTGTTTATTTTGTTTTCTACCCACAATTAGGCCAAAGTGATCGTGAAAGTGATTAATACATTGTGAAGAATGGAGGCCGGCAAACGACCCAAACATGACCATCATTGCTTCATTTTAAAATAATAGAGAAATCTTTATCGATGATGATAAAAATCAAGCACAAAATTATAAAAATATAAAATTGAAAAAAGTAAAAGTTACCTGTGAGGTCCTTGGCTTTTGAAGAACAATTAATCCAGACTCATGCACAGGAATTAAAACGTAGACAGATTTTTGAAGATGAATATTTTTATTTCATGAAAACTTATTTATTTTTCACGACTATAAATATTTCTTCACAGATATGTATTTCTTTGCACTCGTACATATTAATCATGTATTCTATAGAAACAATTTCACAACAGATGATAATTATAAAATTGATATCTTCTAAAAACAACATTCTCTTTCATAACACATTTTATATGTCTTGACAGTATGAATTAGAAAAATTTCTCATGATATGACAAAAAAAGATAATATTATTTTTCTTTCTAAACATCAATCAACGATATGTACATTTAAATATATTTATATCAGACGAAAATTTTTCATAGAGATGTACAATATTTTCCTTTGGAACGCCCCGTGATATTTCAAAATTTATATATAATGTTGGGCCAAATAATGATATAATGAAATAATTACTTTAGGAATGAAAAAAAAACTCATGTCGTGGATGAGAATGTCGACCTCCGCATGTTTCCTTCAGAGGGGTAAGAAAAAAACACAAAGTAGAGATATTTGATGAACAAGATATGGAGAAAAATGATGATATAATCTTACGTAACATCTGTAACCAGGAAGAAGTAACACTCAGAATCATTTTCTGGATGCATAGGAATGATGTCTTGCTACTCGCCGCCTTAAAAAATCAATTTTTCGAACACTCCTGGGGTGGACATTTTTTAAGAATCAACACCTGTTCCATCTAACTGTATCGGGGAGCACCCTTTGCCCCGGAATTCCACTAAAAATCTCAGATCAACCAGCCGCATCCATTACGGCAGGGGTCTAACAGCGCAACTGACGCAGGAGGCGAGAGCCCGGAGGGAAAAAAAAAGGAAGGGTTACTATAAATCCGAAAGGCGCCAATTTGGCAGCGAGCGAAAGAGGGGGGCGATGAAGAAATAAGCCAAGTTACGATGCAAAGAATGGAGAAATATGAATTTAATACGAACAGAATTGATAAACACGTAAAGAAGGGAGGCCAAAGCAGGTGGCCATGCACTCAATGGCTTAAAATACGTCACCTGCGAAATTTAAACTGATAGGCTAAGGGGAGTGTCCGAATAAACGGAAGTTCCACCCATAGAACAAGCCAGAAAGTTCTCGAAGGATCTCCAAACCGGAAGGAATGACTTCGAACAGGATTTTACCGGCTTGTAACATTCGAAAGCTAAGTAAGAAAGAAAACATTACAGGCGACGAAAAGAAAAGAAACGAAATCGAAATAAAATTTAAATTGAGAACATTAATAAAAAGGAGGTAATAAGAAATAAAATGGCTAATAAAAATGAATTAAACTAAACATATGGGGGGGTTATCGAGTAACCACCACAATGGACAACTATACATAGGAATTTAATCATTTTTAGATCGCTTTATACATTAGAACTTCCCGGTGTGCATGTGCAGACTCCATTTATTTATTTATTTATTTATTTTTAATTTGACTTATTTTATGAGGATTTATTTCCAATTTATATTCATATTTTCAGCATTTCAAGAGATATTTTTTTGGATGTATTAAAAAAGAAAATTATTTTAAATTGTTACCAACTACTGAAATTGCGCAAAGAATAAAGGTTCTTTCAATTAAAAATTTATTGACACGTGACTATTGTGAATAGAAAAAACTCTAAAATTAAAATTAAATTAATATTACGCATCAAAAACATGAAAATATTGAAAATTATTGAATAAAAACCATATTTACACACGAATTTTTAAAGGGAAAGAAAACTGTAAAATAATTAATTGATTAATGTGCGTTAAAAGTCGTAAATGGAGAAAATTATGTCATGTTTAAAAAACGAAATCAAGGAGCGCAAAAAATATTTCCTTTCTAATTATAAAAATATTTTCGAGTGAATATATACAAAAATAAAAAAAAAGTTAGGTAAAAATTACATCAGATTTAAAGCCTCACATTTAACTATCACTTATTTAAAACCATTATCGTGTAGCATTATTAAAAGATATCGGGAAGCTAAGATTCTGTTGACAAAATTCATTTTATATTTGTTGATTCTGAAATGTTAAAATAATCTCATTTAGTCAAACGCAAAAACAACCATTAACTAGAGTTCATTTGGCCTTAAATCTCTTCGTAAAACGGGAAAAATAATACCCTTTTATAGGCCGATTGCCACTATTTTTATTATTAATATTATTATTCAACCTTCCGTAATTTTTTTAAAGCCTATCAAATTAACTGATTTTTAGAGGGGGGACGATTGTTGACGGGCATAGCTAATAGGGAGTGGAGCTTCCTAGTCATTTAAAACTAAACAAAACATTTTAAAAAAGTTTATTAGTTAAAGCTTTATATCAGGTTATAACTTTCGTAACGCTGTACTATTTTCTGTTTTAATTGTTGATATTCAAGTTAACATGTCATTGTAATATTTAAAAAACAAAAAATCATCTGACATAAACATTTCCAATGGTTTTGTCTTAACATCTCAAGTGACATACATATTTGCTATGATATAAATAAGAATGATAACAATAGTGCCTAAAAAAATATTAATAGTCAGATTCAAAATTTTAAATTAATTTAATTTCCGCTCTAAAATTTAACCACTTATTCAGTGACATTATTAAAACATTTCATGAAAAAAAAATTGAAATTAAAATCATAACCAGTTAAAAATTTAATTTCATAAACAATTATTATTTATAAGCGCATTAAACAGTTTTTTCAGCTCAGGTAAATACATTTTTTAACTTTGTGGTCCCGTTCTGAGGATAATGTAACATATAAATTAAAATAAGTAAACTGTACATTCCAAAGCTTCAATAAGCATCATTGAAAAGCATTTTGCATGAAATTATTTTAAAAGGTAATCATTAACGATTACGATATGACTATAATGTTTTTTGATTTCATTATCAATTTGATATTTGGAGGATAAAATTTTAATGAGGTATTCTTCTTGTGAAGAGAATTTTTTTTAAGAACAAAAAAGGGAACAATTAAGAAATTTAAGAGTAATGTAAGTTATATTTCTCCAAGTGCTGAAAAACAAAGATTTTCTGAACGATGTGAAATGTTCTTTTTAAAGGGTAAAATTTGTTGGGATTCTATTTGCAAGCATTTTTGTCGATGTATCACGTTACCGTTATTCCTATACATAAATTAATATGTCTGGATTCACGCAATATATTTCAAAAGTTAGCACAGATTCTCTTCTAATTTGCTGGTACCTTTACATACGTCTTTTTTTTACAATTCATGGCTCATACCAATTGTATCAATTCAAAATAAATAAAGCAGCTTCTTTTTTGTGTGTTTTTTCAATTTCTTTTTTCTTGTCTGGTAACAAAAATTAAAATTTCAACTTTTTGCTGAGAACGCCATATGCGTCCAAATTTTTTAAGCTAATTTAAATACTTTTTTCTGCTTTATTGTTGCGATTGTCTGTTTCACGAACCCGCATTAGCGTGACTTTCCGTTTCTCACTACTTAACCCGAAACATGAATTTGGAGCTCGAATTTTGTGCCTGATCTGTTGTATAAAACAATACTATTATTGATGTGATGAAGTGAGACGTGAAGTTATAATGTGATATGAATCATCTTAAACATTGTACTGCAAGTACGGTGGCATGACCGACCAGGGATGTAGTGGAGGATATACGGGGGTATACGCCGTATACCTTCTGGAATTTTTTTAAGGAACACCGTATTCTCTGTTTCTCAAGAAAGCTACAGTGTATACATTCTAGGATATACTCTCTGCCTTGAGTGTATACCCTCTGCTTAGATGGTATGCCTTCTGATTTCTTTACGACTACATCACTGGGCATGACAAGCTGTTATTTTAACAGTCGAAGTATCCAACTAAATTTTCAAAGGTGGAAAATGTTAGTCTACATTAAATATGACAGATATTAAACAAAGTGCTTTCAACAAGCGATGCTCTTTTTTGCAGAAGACCAAATGATTTTCGAATTCACATAGATGCGGATACTTGATTGCTGTAAAAGTAAGCTGCTGAAAAAGTCTGTATTTTAGCTGAAATCTATTTTTAAAAATAATGATATTCTGCGGATGAAATTCCTGAATTTGGAATTATAAGTTGTTTTTAAGTTTTTTTTATATAAAAGTTAATTACGTCTACCTATTCAGTTTCGTCAGAATGTTACAAATAATCGTAACATACATATCTACATAACATATATGCATTTTAATTAGCTAGGCAGCATATATATGCAAAGCTTATGGAATGATTGCCTTGGAACTGTTTATATAATAATAATAATAATAATAATAATAATAATAATAATAATAATAATAATAATAATAATAATAATAATAATAATAATAATAATAATAATAATAATAATAATAATTGGTTGCAAATCATAAATCCCGAAGTAGTCGATGTCTCCGTGGATAATTTATTTAACTCGATTTTTTCAAAATTATTGGCTTATACTGCTCTTCTTTTAAACGACTCAATTGCAAATGAACATATTAAAATACGTATGGAGATAGAAAACAACCTTTACAAACGCACAAATAATGCATGAAAAGGTAACAAGCAACCATTTATAATCTACTATTGAGATTCTTCATCAATGTAAGACTGAGCTTTGCCTTTTTCTAGCACGCATTGTCTTGCACTGATGAAGAATCTCGGTAGTAGATTCGAAACGGCTGTTTGCGACCTTTTCATACATTATTTGTTCATTTCTAAACGTTGGTTTTCTATCTTTATGCATTTTTGTACAAAGGATTTATTTGCTATTTTAATATTTAAACTCAGTGATGGGCGAAGTATTTAACTGAGAATTTTCTAGAACAAATAGCACAAAAATAACTACACGCTTTGAAAAATTAAGCTGTTTTTTAATAAAATATTAAATTTTGAATATTTTTTATTAAATTTTAAGACTAATATGATAAAATTTTAAAATTAATTAACTTAGTTTTTAAAAATTCTACTTAATTTTCTTTTATATTTGAGCATTTTGTAACTTTTTAAAATTTACATATCCAAATTTTAATAAGATTTTCATTAGTTTACATCATTTTATTAAAATACTCTTGTGTTTTTTAATGCATTAGTCACCATTATGAATCGCCTTCATTTTTTAATAGCATGGGGAAAAACTAAGCTTCTATAAATACCTAGAAAAACATTAAGCCTGTGTTAATTAAACAAAAAAAAAATAATCATTTGAATTGGGATTCAGTAAATCTTTTGCTTATCGTATTAAATACGAACAAATGGAGACTAAAGTCAAAAATATGTTTGACTCGTGTGGTGCAAAACTATTGCTAATAATTAATACAAAAGTAAAATTGATTCAAAAGTTGATTCAAAATTCAATACGTAAATTCCATGACAGACAAAAATCTGCATTATACAACAACGATATAAACGATAATACTTATATTTCAATATTTTAGAAAAATCTCATCGCTTGGCACACATAACTAAACAATTATTATATTACGACACTTTCTTATCCGTCTCTATTTCAATAATTTTGTATATTATCTCCATGCATATTTACTAAGTCAGACTCCAATTTAATTTTAAATTTAAAATAAATTAAACGAAAAACTACTTTTAAGTATTTGGAAATTCTATAAAATATTGTTTCTTAGAAAAACAGGAAATATTTGTGGGATTTTCCATTATTAACTTTTTAATTATAAATGATTGCATTAAGGGGATAAAAAACACAAAAATCTTCAAATTTCCTAAAAAAAATTTTTTTTTGCATTATAAATGCCTTTGTTTTTTCTTTTTTTCTGCTTAAAACGACTTTAAACGACGTTTAAATTATGTTTCTATCTTAATTGCACTAAGAAATACTAATTTTTATGTTTTAGGTTTATTTTCAAAATCTAGCTTTCAAGTAACATTTTTTATGGAAGAAGCTTCTTGTGAATCTGCGTTTTTCTTCATGACAGGTTTCTTCCAACATTTCTTCTTTTTAAATTATTATAAGTAAAAAACCGTTAAAGATAAATAGTTCAAACGTAGAACATGTCTTTTTAAATTGTTTTACTTTAATTTTGATTCATCAAATTTGATAAATAATTTACTTTTGAAAATATGATTTTTTTTTTTATAAATAAGTTACATCACCTTTTTTCAAATTTTTGCTTTAAATATTTTAATTTTTTATGTATATTATCTCCATGCATGTTTACTAAGCCAGACTCAATTTAATTTTAAAATTGAAATAAATTAAACGAAGAACTAGTTTTAAAGAAATTGAAAATCTCATAAAATATTGTTTCGTACAGAAACTAGAAATATTTCTGGAATTTTCCATTATTATACCCCCCTCCCCCCAACTTTGAATGATTGCATTAAATTAAAGGTCGTTGAAATCTGGGGGGTGTAAGCCCACGGTGCATTCACTCCCAGCTTAAACAAGCGCTGTAAACGAGATGTATGAATTAACTGTTTTGCTTCTTATTCTTATAGCATAAGTAATTTCCGAAACAATTAAAAATAACAAGTAAGGCACTCTTCTAAATTTTAATTGATCTTCTTTTCGTATCTTTCCGATCATAGTTATCGCTCGACGCTTTTCAAAATCAGACGATCTGCCATCACTCGTTTAACCAATCCATTAAGAAGATGCACAATTATTGGCGTTGAAATTGTGTTTATTGGAAAACGGGCTGGTTATCGACTTTGGCATACCTTGTTAAGTTTGTTTACTTTCAAAAATAGATGCGCGCTAAAAGGCTTTCCTTATAAAAAGATAAAGCGTTGACACAAAGATAACGTATTGTGATTCTTAAGGAAATTGAAGCGTGGTCTATAATGACAAAACGCTAATGGACGGAGCATAGATTTTGAGGAAAATTGATCATTAGATATAAGATGCGTGATGAGTTTTAAAGTTCAAAACTATGATAGTGTTCATTATTCATCAGTGCGCTTCATAAGTTTTCTTTAAGAAAATTAGTCTCGGGGACTTAAGTGGGGCATTAAAGTTTATCTTCAAGACAATGTTTTATATACAATGCATGCAAAACTCCGTTTCATCATTAACTTTCGTAGTTATAGCATATGAGGTAATTATAATCCTCGAAAACAGCGAAAGATTATTTTTCTTCCATGCTTTTATCGTTTCTTTAAAATTACAATAACTTAATTAATTTACATTTTATAAACTATTATTTTATGAGGTTTTAAGAAGCATTTTCTTAACATATTTTACATTATTAATTGATTAAAACAAAATTAAGCAGTGTTAAGAAGATGTAAAGTATTTTAAGAATAAAAGAAAATAAAAAAAATTTGTGCGCATGAAAAAAGGCGTTAATGCTGGTTTTATATTCCCATGGTTAAATCGCTAATTACTAGACTAAAGATACAGGGTTCGAAACCCAGATAAGACGTAAATAATCATTTTGGATCGAATTTAATGAGACTCGAGTTCAGTTTAGCTAAGGCGTAAATAATCATCATGGATCGAATTCAATGTGGCTCGAGGTCAGTTTAGCTCTCACATTGAATGAAAAAATAACCATAAAAAAAAAATAACCGGCTGGTGTTAAGTTTTGTAGATTTAAAACATAAGATTTTTTAGATTCTTCTGATAATGTTACTTTTTATGAATTTTATCAAATATACACTATGTACTCAAATTCATGAATTTTTATTTTATAGATAAAAATTTATGATTGTATGATTTTTTGACTATCGTTATACTGTTGCATCACAAAATAATTTTCAACCCAATACGCACAAAATTATTCACTTTCAGATCCTCTATAATAAAATAACCATCTTCTTGTGCTATTATTAAATAGTAGTTACAAATTCCTTTCTGCATGATATTTCGTAAATCACATATGTTAATTTTTTCAAAATAAATTGACTCAAATAGAAACAACGCGATTCAAGTGACTGATTAAGATTTCCATGACTACAAACAACTCGTTTGCAACTATTCAAAAATTATTGGCATTGCCTTTTTTTTTTTTTTTTTTTTTTTTTTTTTTTTTTTACAATAAAACTTTTGAATAGCGGACACCACTGGGAGCACGATAAAGTAACCATACTTTGGAGGTTGACGTTATTCAGAGGTTCCACATTTTAAAATCTCAGAAATACATTAAATTAAAATCAAAATAACTAACCAAAATTATTGTATTTTTACAGTTAAAAAATACATACTATTATTTTACTCTAAAAAATTACTTATTAAAATTTGTTTTGTTTTTTAAAAGCATCTTTCTTTCTTTAAATGTATAGCCATTTCATCAGATTTGTTGTGAATTCTTCAGATTTGTTGTGAATTCTTTATCATTTTGAATAGGTGCAAAATTTTTAATTTCCCAGTTTTTCTGCAACTTCTGTGGCACTTTCCTGCGACATTAGTCCAGAAATTGGGAGATTTTTCTCTCCCCAGTTCGAAAGCCATTCCAAAGCAACTTATTACTCTCATCATACAAAGTTCTTCAACTCTTAGTTTTAGATACCAAATTTACATTTTTAAGCTTCTTTTCTAAATTTATTTAGAAAAGAAGTCACATTTTTTCAGAATGACGTCTATTTTGAATGTACGCAATTGTATATTTCAGCTAATTTTGTGCACTTGCATCTATTTAACTGTTCTGGATAACTTTCAACTTATTGCTTAAAGTAAAAAAAAATTCACTTTGAACACATTCTTTTAGAGAAAAAGGCGTTCCTCTCATAGCCATGAGATATCACCACACAAAGAACACAAATGACTACTGGTTGCTCGCACATAAATTTCGTAATTCCCTCACCCCCTCTCACCACACCTATTTAGAATAGAGTTGAGAAGACTAGAAAAAATCCGTTTGAAACCTTGGAATAAACAGGATCAATTGGAAATCAATCCAGGAATAAACTTTTTTTACAACTCTAATTTAGGAACGGTATTTTACTAAGCAACTGGCGGCAAATAAGAAAATCCACCTCCACATTCTTCGCAATCTCAGTTCTAGTTAAAACATACCGTAAAAATTGCTGTGGGGTGAATTCCGTTGTTCGGAATTCGTTATTCGGAAGTTTAGTGTAATGTTATTTCTATGGAAGAGATCCGGTAACACTAAAACATAACCGGTATTCGGAGGTTAACGTTGTTCGAAGTGAACATTGTATTAGATTACACGATATTTATTTTTAAACAGCATTTGGCGTATTTTTAACAAGAATGACTGGTTTTACAAACTAAAGATTGACGGCATACACAACCGCGCATGCTCAGATTAGAAACTTTTGTCAAGTTGCTTCAATACGCATTGCAGAATATGGCGATACTCGCCCGCACGAATTCTATTAAACGAGTGATTCAAGTCAACAAACATTAGCTTGGTTAGGCTTATAAAGGTTTGTCCTAAATTTTCTCTACCAATCAAATTTTATTGGTCATATATTGGCACTATTTTCTATACAAAGACACTCCAGGGACTGATAGCTGATGATTGCTTCAAAAATCCTCTCGGCCAATCACATTTTATAGCTCGTTTTTTTTTCACTTTCTTAGATATATTAAAGTTTCTCATCGTTCACTATTTTCCCCAAAACTCCTTTGAACGTTCAAATTTAATGTACCTCTCTCTTTTCTATTATGCTGAGCAAAAAGTTCTGATAGATTTTTAATGTAATAGTTACCAAGATTTGTATCGTATGTAAAAGTACTAGTGGACTATAGGAGTTCTGGAATTTCGGCCCAGACGTGGCTTCATCCGTTTATGGCCTCTTTCGTTCACTGCAACACTTTTTTAAGGCCGTCCATCAATCTGAATCTTTTAATGAAGTTTAAAAAGCATATCAAGAGATTTTTGATTCCATGACGCCGCCATGATACTTCCAGAAATTCCAGAATCTGGCAGAAAGTCGTGGACCATGATGGTCTCCATTTTGAAGAATAGTCCTTATTGCTTTTCGTTGTTACTTTGCGCATAACAACGCAACTTTCACAAATTCCCCATAACTTTTTGCTTAATCTAGTATTACACCTAAGACAAAAAATAATTCAACTCAACAAAAACAGACAAATTCTTCGTAAATTTGCTTCAGTAGATATAGGATTCGCCAAAAATATTTTGAAAATTTTATACAAAAGAATAATTGAAAGGAAAACCTCATGTGCTTCTGGTTTCCATCTAAGCATAAATTATATGGGCCAATATTATTATTTTCTATTCAACCCTCATATCCCTGCCAATAACGCACATTTAAACTTCTGCGTCAAACATATATTTTATTCGTAAAATTTTCAGTACTTCTTGTGACCATTGGTCACTCAGATCTTTTGTTTAATTCGAGATCACCTTTCACCATATGTTTTATTGCATTATTCTGAATATTATAGAAAGTGTTACATAATTTATGCCTGGAGCAGGGTTTTGCGTTCATGTTTAAATTGATACAGAATCATAAGAAAACAATACATTATTCATGTGGATCAAAGAAGAAACAGTGACATTAATTAATCTATTTTTATATTACTTTTACGCTTGCTTAAAAATTATCAGGAAAACGGCGAGTTACAAAGATCAAACAAGACATTTAATTAGTTATTCGGATTATATCGAAATTGCAATTATGATGAAAATGTTAAACTTCTAACGATTGACTATTTTAAAAAGAAGCTACTGGATCCGACTGTTTGCAACACAAGAAAGCATAACACAAGCAGTAAATAAGTTTTTGCTTCTAAATGCTAATTAAACTAAGTGTTTTGAAGATAATCTTCAGGAAACTTAAGAAAACACTTCAGCAGTAACTTATTAAGTCAAGGCTCGATTTTTCAATCTCAGTAGCATTACCAAATTGCTAATAATACCAAAAGTGAAATTAGTCAAAAATTAATTTTATGATCATATAACAAACACCATTTTCTTTTCAATTACACAAATAATGTTTTCCATTCATTCGGTTTGTCTTTGAGTTTGTCGTCTTTTTGACAAATAAACGCACATAATGAAACCAAATCTGTCATCTCGTTAAACGCAAATAAGTTCATGAACAAAAAAGTATTTGTCGGTCTATGCGGATTGCATGTAATCATAAACACGGTAAAAATAGTAAATATTTTATTAAATAGTCTGATTTGTTACTCTATTTCATTATTTTAACGACACTTTATTTATTTACTTTCTCTATCCTTGATTATTATTATTAAACTTTTGCTGATTACTAGGCTACTGCTTTCAAACCTGCAAATTATTTCTCGTTTTCACTACTTTTTTTACTTTTTTGATTGTATGCGCAGAATCTTATTTCGAAAATAATTATACAACTTATTATTTTACATTTCACAATTAAGTGGTAAAGCAAAATTATTCCAAAACATGTTAAGTATTTTAAATTTCACTCTTTTAAACAAACAAAAATGAGAGAAGGCTCGTAAAAGAAGGGAAAAAAGAGGGAAAGAAAATATGTGAGGCATGTAAACAGGCGAATGGGAGCTTCAGACACAATTACTTGTGACGGTGTAATTAATGCTTTCAAGCTGAATAAGTTATGTCAATTTACTCTAATATTTTTTGGTTGAAGCATCAACATAAAGAAAACCACGTCTTATTCACATGTATTAAAGATAGAATTGTTAGATTAATTAAAGGACTGTTTTAATGTGTCTGATTTTTCAACTGTTTTCTGAATTAATTTCTAAGCTAGGAGTTAGAGATCAAAAACATTTATTTAAATAGTTATTTGGATCGTGATTATTTGCAAGGCATGAAATTATAAAGCAATTTATAATTTGTATTAACGGTCGATCGAAACAGGTGTTTAAAGCTAAAACCGAAACCGAATTTGGTGATCCTCATATTTTCGACCAAAAAAAAAAAAAAAAGTTATTAAATTGTATGCATTAAAGTAATTAATGCATACATAAATGTATCCATAAATATTAATTATACGTATTTATTAAATACCCATATTATTAATTAATTATGAGTATCTCTCTATTCTATGAAAAAGTACCGTAATTTCCTACTGTTTCCTACGTATAATCCGTGGATCAAACAATTCTTATTGGACCCAGAAATTTTATTTAGTAATTGAAGTCAAATATTTACAGCAATCTAAAAGGTTAAATTTTATTTTAAAAAATTTCTGGATCAAAAAATGATTTTTAGATCCGCGAATTATATGCCTGAAATTACGACAACAAACGCTGTCGCCGCCTCTGACATTGGATTTTTTGTGACCTGGAGCCTTTCTTCAGTAATATTAAGAAAACCACTTCTTACAAAAATATGAAAATAAATAGTATTATACAGAAAAGTTTGATAAACACGTCAATGCAAACAATTTTTAAATCAAATGATTACCTTAAGAGATATTTAATATTAAATCAAAATCATTCCATTAAAAAACTTTTATAAGAGCAAAAACTATGCATAAAAATTTAATCATTTTTAGATCATTTTATGCATTAGAAGTTTCCGGTGTGCAAACTACAATTTTATTTTATTTTATTTTTCTTTGGCTAATTTTCTGACGTTTTATTTCCATTTTTAATTTAAATGTTCAGCATTTCGAGGGAGATTTTTTTTACACATTTTAGAAAAGAAATTTTTTTAAAATTGTTGTCAATGTGCAAAATCAGTGCAAAAAAGAACGCCAGAAATGGGCCTACAAATTATAATGCTTGGGAAAAGAAAGGGTTTTCGCAGACAATTTTTTTTTGCAGGCAATAGTTTCTTTTAAATAAAAAAAAATATTTACACGTGACTGTTTCAAACAGAAAAATAACTTACAAACTAGAATTACATAATTATGTATTAAAATGAAGAAAATATTGTAATTACGTCATAAAAACTATATTTACGTTGATCTTAAAAGAGAAAAAAAATATAATAAAATAATAAATGGATTAATCTTCGTCAAAAGCAGTAAATGGAATAAGATGCGTCATATGTTATATAATAAGCTTGCCAAAAAGTTTAAATATAAAACCACATTTACAGGACACATTTATTTCACATTTCTGGATAATATTTTAAAGTATTATTATCAACTTTAAAGGCGTGCAAAAAAATTAGCAACTAAAGTATTTTTACATGAATTTTACAACAGAAATAAAATTTTAAAGTAATAAAATCAATATGCTTAAAAAATTGCAAATAGCAGAAATTACATCTTACTTAAATGACAAAAATGTAACATGGCAAACTAGTTACATTTAAAAATATATTTACACAAGACATTTATTTCCTAGTTTGGTATGGTCTTTTGAATGACGGTTATGAGTTATTTTAATGTGGTTGTGAGTTCTAAGACAGGGCAAATAATATTTCTTTTCAAACAAAATGATTTTTTTTCTCTCGAATAACAATTGCACGGTGAGAAGGCACACCGAAGATCTTAGAGGGATCCCTCTAAGATCTTTGGGCACACGATCGTAGTGCAAAACCCACGAGTTTTCTCGCAACATTTCAAGCTGTTTTCCACAAACTGCTTCACGCAAATGCATGGAATCCACGAAATAATAATTGTTATTGACTACCAGTCTATCAGATGTCGGATAACACATGACGAATTCTCTATCATCAGAAATTTTTTTCTACCAAACAGTTAAGATTGTTTTTTATAAACACTATTCTTTAAAAGTTTTTCGTGACATTTCAAACGTTTTTGTATCAAAATTTTCATTGTGAAACAAATTTTAATGCCTTTCTTTGCTCAATAACATTCTCCTAAACCTTCATAGTGGAAATTCTGATCTCATTAAAACCAAATTTGCTTCTATACTTTAAAATGAGACAAATTACTGACTATTGCTAGATGTTTATAGAAATCGTAAAAATGTTTGATAAAAGTTTGCAAATGAAATCAATTATAGGTGTAATTTAAATTAAACATTCCAAATATTTATTGATCACACAGTAGTTGTAATGCACGCAATATCAAAAACACCTATTTTGAATTTGCCTTTATTTGAATAGCTATTGCTCCACATATTTTGTCATAAAACCTGTTCTAATTGGCTTGTTATAGTTTTTACTTCCTTCTGTCTTTACAAGAAAAAAGTATTGGATTCATAAAAATTTTGGAAATCCGGTTTTCGATTGATTTACTCATTTTAGGGTTCAGAGAACTCGAAAAACATGTTTTCACAAAATGTCTGTCTGTGAGTCTCTGAGTCTGCGAGTCAGTCTGTCTGTATGTGACAAAAATTTTGTGGGCGCTCTATCTCAAGAACTTATGCACGGAATTTCACAAAACTTTCTATTCTGCTAGACCTTGATATAAACTACTTCTGTTTAGTTTTTAGTGTACATCGCTTTAGAGGCGGCGCTGCTATGCTGTATTATTCGCAATTTCCACAATAGCCATAGCTCAAGAATTATTGCATGGATTTCCTCAAAACTTTACATTTAGTTAGCACTTGATGTAACATGGCGCTGAATTCGTTTTGATGTAAATCGCTTAACAGGTGGTGTAGCTGTGGTGCATTATTCGTGATTATCGCAATAGTTCTATCTCAAGAACTAATATAAGAAATTCTCTAAAACTTCAAATTCAGTTAGTCTCTGATATAAATTAGTGTTGTTTAGTTTTTGGTGTGAATCGCCTAACAGACGGTGCTGCTAAGCTGCATTTTTCACGATTTCGCAATAAATGTATTTCATGAACTAATGCATGGATTTTTATCAAATTTCAGATTCAGTTAGCACCTGATTAAAAAAAAAAAGAACTATCTTGATTTGTGTACATCACCCAACATGTAGCACTGTTATGCAGTTTTTTTTTTCTTTTTAAGATTTCAGAAATTAGCGCACGGATTTTTATGAAACTCCCGATTCAATTAACAGATTTCAGATTCAAGTTGACATAAGTTGTTGCTGACTAGATTTTGGTTTAAACCATCCTAGCTGGTGGCGTTACCATGCTGCATTTTTCAGGAAATATTGACATGTATAAGATAGAAGTTTTAGGTTTGCCACATCTGACTTTTTTTTTTTTTTTTTTTTTTTTTTTTCAAGTTTGGTAACATTTTTCTCTTTAATGGACCAAAAAATATTTGGGGACATTTTAAAATGTTTTAAGGTGATCGCCCCACTTAAGTAAAAATAAATTTCAAAATTTTTAACCAGTCAAGTGACTGCTACATCTTGAAAGCTACTTGTTTGATATTCGACGTAAAAAAGTTCCAGGCATACAATTTTAAATGATGGAAAACTCAATGAGAGAATTTCCTTGCAATATGTAAAAACTTAAGTATACTAGAAGGAGAGCGTCCAGTAATTAAGGTTGTCTTTGTAAAGAGAAGTTTTAATTTTTTACACCAAAAAATATAATTAGACTGTAAGCAGCAGGAGAGAAAATTTTATTTAAATAAGACAAAGGCTCTAAAATAATCGTTTTAAACTTCCTATGAAGAAACTAGTTACAGTGTAATAAAGAAAATATAATTAAACAACTTTTAACCTAACTTCTTCTTCAACTTTTCACACAGTGTTAATTTCAAATTAATTAAACTCTTTTATATAATTCTAAAATTAAACAAATTATAATTTAAAACATTTTAAATGAAGAAAGTGTTTTTAATAACGAGCTACAGAAAACGTACACATAATAAAAATTTAGTTAAAACCCTCATTAAAGTGAGTGACTAACTTAAATATGCAGTGCTGTTTTGCCACATTTAAATTTTCTCTAATTATTTCTGCGAAGCAAGTTTTATTAAAGAAAATGAAGTCGATGTTGAAAAAGAACGTAATTCCAGTATTTCTTGGAATATGTGCTTATTAAGGTAATTGCGGTTTCATGTTAATGCGAATTCTGGTTTTAAAAAACTCCGGAAAGAGAGAAATGTAGGGAACTCGAATAAAACTGTGCGATGGTTGAAAACAATTTTTAATGGTTAATAGTAGTAAAATATTGCAGAGGTAAAAACTATTCAATGCGAAAATAAAGATATACAGGGAGACTTAAAAAAGACTGCACAAATTTGTAAAAGAAAGAATTCTGTTGTCCCCTATGCTGAAAATTCAATGTAATTTTTGAATAACTTTATGTTAGGAACAAAAAAAAAAAAAATAATAATAATAATAATAATAATGCAAAAAATGAAAGAAAAATTGCGATAATTTTAAAAGCAAAACTCCATGAAGAAACTCTGGTACAAATTTTTGACTATATACCTTAAAGAGTTATCATTTTTTAACCGCTAAAAATGCAGCCTGCATTTTTTTAAATATATATTTACCCGAAAAATATTTTCAAACAGAGAACTAAGTCGTTTTCTCAAAGTGTAGTTTTGGCATTGAGCACAAGGTAGTTCAAAACCTTTTCAATATTTTTTTTCGGGAAATTTATATAGCCTGTAGTGTATGGTAGGTTCTAAAAAAGTTAATTAAGATTTTTATCTTTTTATGTTGAAAAAATATTTTTTTCTGGTGTTACATTACTAATTCCTTTTTATATTTTACATAAGCACAATGCAAATATGCTTTAAAAATATAAAAATGCTATAAACGAAGTATTTTTTGGTTATGGTTTAAGCAAGGCTCTTAAGCAAGTACAATTATAGATACTAACATTTTTGTGTTTACATGCAAAAATTAAGTCTGCAAAGTCTTTCGTAATCGTACTCCCAGTCTGTAATTGCAATTTTTTGTTTGACAAATATCAAAATGTATTTTTTTTAAATCAAAAATTAATTTTCCCCCATAATGATCCGGAAAAGAAATTAAATGAAAAATTAAACATGTACCCATTATTGCCTTAAAAAATTGTGTTATTATAATGCATACATTTTTGAAATTATAAAATGACAAAAATGGACAATTTATTTTTACTTTTTGACATTTTTAACCTTTGATCCCCTTCACTTGATAAAGAAGAAATTTTTAATTCTTCTTAAAATTGCAGACTTAATTTCCCTGCTTTTGAAGACCAATAATTAGTCATTAATTCTGAGAAAAAAACTGTATTCAGTGCATTTTGATCTCTATGAAAGACTTGATTGCTATTGTGCAAGAACACTTGTAATGTTCCTTTCTTTTATTATGATTAGGAATCAGGCATTTTATTTTAGCCAAAGTGGTTTTGAACAACTAAATGTAGGGCCAATGTTAGCTAACCTTTGATGTACTGGTGTCATAGACCGATGCTTTTTTTTTTAAATTATTTTTATAGTTTAACTTGTAATTTTTAATTTAACCACAAATACTAACGAAATTTTACTTTGTTGGGAGCTTTAGTACTATCGCCAGAGACTTTCGAATAGACAAATTTTAGCTATAACAATCCTGTTCAAAACGTTTATTACAAAAATACTATCCTCTGAGTTAATTTCGATTTTATAATCACCTTTCAATGGAGCGGTCTCAGACACCACTTCATACTAGTTAAGTAACAATTTCTGTCACATCAATTAAAAGTTAATTGTCGGAAAATTGTTGTTCCACGTTAAACTACAGTATGAAAAGGCTGCCTTCCTGCACCATAATCCAAAGAACTATTTACTAACAAAGCCCAACGGTAGTTAAACAGTGATCCAATCATTCGCGGCTCAAACTCCTATGCTCAGACACGCTCTCAGTTGGAGGTATCGTTGCATTTACCATTTGCCAACTATTTACAAACCCTTTCATTCGCAATTTTACCATTTCCCAATGGCAATCGCAAACAGCCATCGACGGGTCAAGAAATTGTGCTACTCGGAGTAGTTTTTGCAGACAATCATTTATTGTTATCGACAATCTGTTGTCTAATCAGTTAGTCAAAGCCTGTACAGCCTCTTTATAAATATGAAAATGGCAGCATAAGAATCTGATCTGCATTCATATACGTCATAACTGTATGTTGATATATAAAAGTTATGGTCCAAAATTTGGTAATTTATATTAAAAAACGCGTCGATGATCACTTCGGCAAGTTCGATTAGAGAATAAGACACGTTAACAAACATCTTATCACATTAAGCTCAATCAACTGATTGTGAACAGAAAATTTTCCAATTGAGTGCGAAAGTATCCCGCCTAGAGTCGAACTAAAAAACTTTAGGATTCAACTGAAAAGGTTCTGCCTATTGAGTTAGCGGCAACCAGCTGACGCATTTAACTCTGACAACCTAAAGCTGCTATCAGATTCACCAACATTCCGCATGAATTTTCAGCCAACACTTGATTTTCTCCAACTTTTCGTGAAATATCCTCCCACACCCAGTGTGATAGCAAACAGCAATGTCTGCCCAACTTTTTTCCACAGTTCCAAAAAAGTCTGAGCTAACCAGATTTTTCATCCAACGTCGAACATTTCAACGAATCAGAGATAAGCGATTGATAAGAATAGGCGATAAATATTAACGGCTGGTAATAGTAAGACTGGTTTTCCGGCTTTTCTTCCAACTTCTTCAAAAACAATTGTAACCCTTTTCACTCTTTGACCGGGAAAATGTTGGGGTTAAAATCGGCTGAAAAGTTTGTCTCGCCTAAAGTCCTTGAATCTGATAACAGCTTAATTGGCAATTTAAGCTAAAGGTCTTCATTTCAACTCTAGTCTGGATATTTTTTTAATCAATTATAAAAATTTCTTTTATTATGATATATTTTCCAATCAGTATAATTGAGTTAAAAGTAATAAATTGTATCTATTTATCCATCTTTTAGTATTACTTCATTACCTACATTATATTCTGGTGAACTGTCTAAATGACGGATCACATCAAATATAATTATATCAAATATAATTAAGATAATTCAGACCAATAAGACCATTTGAGTGAAATATGTTGGCTGGTTATCGGTCTGGTAGCACAACAGGCCAAACCTTGGAAGAGTAAATAAATATTAAAAAAAAAAAAAAAAAAAAAAAAAAAAAAAAAAAAAAGGGTTCAAATCTTGGCTTTGATACTCATTTACTCAATTGGAAAAATTTCTATTCGTATGTTAGCAAGTATTATCTTGAACATAATGGCAAGCTCTCTATGATTTCAAGCAAAACACTCTCAATTAATCCAATTTTATTTCTGGCTTCATGTTTCTCTTAATTATACAGGAGATCTAACTGCAATCATCGCACACATTTGATACGCAGTAGGCTACCATAGAATAATAAAATAAAATAAAAAACTACACAGTATACAATGATTTTTTTTAACCTTAAAACATTTTATATTGTGCTAGAATTATAGTATAAAAAGTTACATTAAAATCTATTGAGAAGTTGTTTAAAAAATTTAGACCTCAAACACATATATACTTTCATAAAGGCCAAAGATAGAATTCTATTTAAAGACAAATTTAATTGAACATATATTCTAGTCAACCTTAATTGAAATAGTTTAAAAAGAAGATTTTGTTCAGTGAAATTTTTATTTTTATTTATTTAAAGTAAATAAAAGTGTAACATCATGTTATGCATATAAAATAAATCTTATCCGTCACTGCATACATGTTAATTTCAAACACATTTATTAGGCGTGAATTTAGTTTTGGAAGAATTTTCACCCACGCATTCAATTTGATAATTCGAATTTCTCGGAAAATCAATTAAAATTTACTAGGTAGTGTGCAGGAGGTTAAAGTCAAATGCTTTAACGATATCTAAGGTTTAGTTCGAATTAAATTATCAATGTGTTAAAGACTATCTATTAAAATGTTTTAAAAGGACAAGTATAGTATTTTCCTTTTTAATAAAGACGAAAACTTAAATTTTTGTTTGATAATTTTAATGTGATTACTTTTTTTATTTTAAGTTGGAAGTAAGATTACCCTTTGTTTTGACTATAACTTTTGATGTATCAAAAAAGAGTAAAAGAAATACATAGATATATATATTTTTATCAAATTTTGAAATACAGTGAAATTGTGTTCAAAATCAATGTTTCCAAAAAAAACAAAGGATTACTCCCTTGATTTAAATGTTTTGGAGCAAAGACATTATGCTTTTAAAAATTTCAGATAACATTTGATGGAATGAAGTGAAAAACATCATCTTCGAACGATTAAGCTGGATATATGCAAGTTTATTTCATAATTACGAAAAATTATTAGAGATTTCTTTTCTTTAAAGTGTAGAAAATAAAATATAAAAACAGTTTTTTTTTTCAAATATCTTATTTCAAAAATCTATATAATTCATAAAAACTTCTATGGAAATTTTTACACGCCTTGCATTCAATAATATTTCAAATTTCAATTGGTTAAAAGGCGATAGAGTGAAAAAAAATCAAAGCCGGGACTCGAACCTAAGTTATCAGTACAGCGCACACACATTCTACAAACTAAACGACTTGGAATGATACCCAGCCCGGCAGTACTCTCTATCGCTTGTTGGTAAGGCTTGAAAATGTTCTACAGTAGAATTTTCAAGAGTTTTGCAGATTTATTTAATTTCATCGATGCTGAATTCTTCATAGTTTCGCGTTAGCCCCAGAGTGCAAGAGTCGGTGGTTCACGGAAAAATGTTTCCTGTTGTGTACTGCGGTTGTAGTCTTGCTAACATATATCGCTCACCCGCAAGAAAAGTGGCACATCCCCCAAAAGTTCCTTTTCTGTTTTATTCTACTAAGAGGTTTGTTACTTTTGTGTCTTGGTACAGAAAAAGTTTCATAAGTGTGGTTATAAGTAAAATCACTTTATTATGCTATATGTTCATTTGCGACAAAAGTAAAGGGGTGAATAATGTGGGGAGAAAACAGTATTCAACCTTCCAAATTTCATACTATGTCTTCATTCTTAGTAGTTCTACGCTTTTATCCACTTTTTTAATCCTACATAAAAAGCTAAGTGCTATATTTTCATGCCACAGTAAAATCGTACAAATTTTCTTTTGCCTCTCCTAGGAAATTTGCTTTTGATGAGATGAGCAAATTTTTTTCCGGGTGAACGATATGATAGTGAATAGTGCCAGGCTGGTCTAGTTCCAAATGGTTCAGTTAGTAGAACAGTGGTGCGTTATATGTTATATCGCTGATCCTGGCTTGTACAATTTTTTGCTCTGTTAGCTGAACGCATTTTAAGCAATTGAAATTTGATATATTATCTAGTTTCAACTTTCTGGAAAAAATTCTTGTTTTTAATATTATATTCGTGATCTGATTTCGAAACAAATAATTCATAATGTTTGTTGAAACAAGACAAATTTAAACATCAAAAATCAAATAGATGATACAAGTAAAAGGAAAAAAGAAAAAAAAAACACGTGAAAAATTGAATACTACGACAGCTGAAGGGCGAAGCTATCCTCTATTCTTACTCTTATGCTTACAGGAGTTCCAAATGAATTTTACAAAAAGTAACATAAGACTTGTTTAACATTTTTGAATCCTTCATAAGAGTTCTTAATCAAGACTTTAGAAAACTGTCGATTGTCCAATTCATTTTTGTGCTTTCATTACGCAGGCATGAAATGATAAAGAGCGTACTTGAAATAAATACCATTCATATCAATTGTATAAATTATTCTGTTTCCTTAAAAGTTCGAAAAAAAAACTTTACCTGCCAAAGAATTGGATAGATCATTATGGTGCTTTTGATTTTGAAATGCTTTAGGCAGCCCTAGTACACGAAGAAAAAGCAGATGATGGCATTTAGTGGGCATTTTTAAGTCTTTTCCTAGTTTTCCCTAAAAACAAAATTAACGAAAATTAGAAATTCTTGCTAATTTTCTAAGAACTAATTGCTTTTCTTTTCTTTTTTTAATCAATTTGCCATTTGCGTTTTACAAAACATTTCTCCTAATCGAGTAATTAGAATACCTCTCCAAGAACAGGGTTTGAAAATCTTCACTTGAAAACAAAAATTCCACCTTTCTTCCTTACATCACTATTAAGTGTGCTCATTAAAATTATGAGCGGGTAAGACAAACATGATTTAAAATAGAGTGTCTGAAAAAAAAATAAAAAAACAAGAAGATCTCTTTGCATACTAAAATCCAATCCATTTGCATCCAAGAGCACAAATATTTGACGTAATCAACCAAATGAGGAAAAGATTTAATGAGTTTCGCGGGAAAAAAAAGTCAGACCGGCATTTCATTTATACCGTTAGTACAAAGAAAGATTTGAGGTATATATAAAAAAATCATGCTAATTAAAAATTAAGCTGTTCATTTGGGTCTATTTCTTTTTTTGTGAGCATCTACCTTTAAATTCTATCTTCTCGAATAAACAATTTAGAGGATAGGGGTAAAGAGGGGTTAAATAAAGTCAAAAGTAAACGCACAGTTAAAATTCTTTAGCGTTTTTAATTAAAATCAACATGCATCTCATTCCTCTTTTGTAATTGCTAATTAAAAATTTATTGAAATTGCGCGTTGTTTCTTTCGCCAGAAAAATACAATTTTTAAGCAGTTTTTTTTATTATTTTCTTTCTTTTTACAGTGTAAGCGCTGTTTTGTTGTCCAGATACGGCCAACAACAAACAATTCACTTTTCTGCTCCTTCAAATTTGAAGTGCTTCGTTGCATCAACTTTTCGACTTTTCACTTTTTAGAGGGAGGATGAAAACCTCGGCGTCCCAAGTAATTATACTAAATGATTTTTAATGAACCAATGTTTATATTTGCCGCGTATGTGCAAAAAAATAAAAGAGTTGTGGGGATAAAAAAAATAAAAAGGAGAGAGGGGAAGAAATAACAAGGTATATGGGTACAGAGAAGGAAGGGAAAAAAAAAATTCTCAGCCATACTCTCTTCGTAATTTCGCAGATTTAATTAATTTCTATGTAAAAGCAAGGGTTTCAGGAAAATTAATTGAAATGTGAAAATGTCAAGTGTAAATAAAATTTTAATTAGCAGACCAGCGCTAGTGAAGGTATGCGTTAATTTTTTTGCCCTTCCCCCTCGCTCTCTTCCTGTCAAGAGAATGGGGGGAGGGGGGCCGTATAATCAACTAACAGCCCCCTGCAACATTCCGCCGTTGTCATGACACTCGCGCATGCGCCAAGTGCGGGGCACTACGACGTGTAAATTAAGCATTTTTTTTTTTACCCTTTCCTTTTAATTTGCGGAATTCGCCTGCGTTGTTAATTGCAGGTCTTGATTTAAAAGTTACGACGTAATTTAAATTAGAAAAGGGGGGGAAAGCGGGCTTTTAGTGTCCGAAAAAGTTGGAAGCGGAATGCCGCTGGAGTGACATTTTTGTGCGTTAGGAATGCAATTATTGCAATTATTTGGATGAAATCACTCAAGCTTTTCTTGCAGACTGTGAGCAAACGTAATTACTCTAGGCGGCATTCCGGTCAAATTAATGAAAAACACTTTCACCCACCTGTGAATAATGAAAGTGTCATTCTTTTGCAATAACATTTCTTTTGGTCGCCTCGCCATCAGATCATGGTAATAGGATCTTCAACGCTAACATTGTTTAAGTCGCGCGTTGCTTGGCGCGAGAGAATAATGCGTTTCTATAGCAATTCCTCATTCATTTAGATTTTGGATTCTCGGTTTGTGTTTCATTTGTATTAAAAGAAAATCAACATCACCATGCAAGGAAAAGAAACGAAATAATTAAGTTTTTCATTATGTATCCGTTTCTGCGATACGAAAGCGTGCGCTTAGCGAAATAGTTTCTTTCATTTTGTTTAAAAGTAAAAATAGTATAAAGAAATAAAAAAACTCACTATGTACGACTCTTCCATGTATACTTGATATTTGCAGTAAAAATCGAAATAGTTTTTCTTGTAAGCTAAGAATATTTTAATTTGTAGAAAGAAAAAAAAAAGATTTAGCTTAAATTGTTGTTAATTTTTTGTTCAACATAGTATGAAATCTTATTTGTTTTTCTTTGACAGATTATTTCAGTTTAGTGTTAAACAACGATATCTTATGCTTAACTCTTTTTTTCTTTTTAGGTGCGTTCGTAATTATGTAAATACGTAGTCGTCGTTCAGTCCGTCCATCTGTCTGTCTATCCGTCTGCCCGCATGTAACAGAGCAAAAACTATCCAACCGAATTGTTTGAAATTTAAAAGAAATAATTGTTGCATAATTGTGTCGAGCCATTTCAAATTTTATGAAAATATGATGAATAGTTTAATTACAGATACAATCAAAAGTATTCCGTTACATTACGGCCAATGGGGAAAAGATAGTTTCAAGCGCATTTTAGTGATGTTACTATCTTTCGAACATAATAAAATTGATTTGCATGTACGAAGTATGTACTGAAATATACATTCTGTACAATGTGTGGTAGAAAGAATATTTGTTATTTATTTACAAGGCCACTAAAGTATTCCATTGCATAATGGTATAAGGTTAAACATTGTTCGGGGCGCGTTTTAATTATAATAAACTATTTCATATTTTACGAAACTGATATACGTTGCTGAGGTTCACTACAAGTTGCTTTCTGTATAATAGTAAGTAGATAGCACTTACAGGGATATAGATAAGATTTTGGTTACTGTACATATTATCCGAAGTACTGCAACTATTACACCAGGATCTAAATGTTTTTTAAACTTTGTTAAATTACGAACACACCTCATTTACTATGCTTGACGTGCAATTTCCGACTTGTTTGCCATTCTCTTGTGCATTCAGTTGCCAGTAAATCTATAGTTTTTCTTATTTGTGTATGTCTTGTTTTTATATTTTCTTACAATTTCTTTAAAAGCAACAAAAGTTTTAAAAAAAGATTATATATGAGGTGAGATAAAAATAATATGTTAATTCGTTAAAAATATTTAATGACAGGTTTTGATTTGACATTATCAAAGACAAATATTGAAAAATGCGTCCCATTTGAGTTCAATGCAGACGAAATGAAATTGCAAAATAGATTCTGAAACAGTTTTCTTTCGATATCATTTTTAGAAATTATCTTTGTCTTATTACTCAAAACATTCGTTTTTAGGTGCGGTCGTAATTATGTAAATACGTAGCACGTATAGTAGAAGTCTTATCGTCCGAAGTGTCTGTATGTCCGTCCGTCTGTATATAACAGAGCAAAAACTATCCAACCAAATCATTTGAAATTTAAAATATATAATTGTTACATAATTTTATCGAGTCATTTCAAATTTTATGAAAATCAGATGCTTAGTTTAATTACAGGGACAATCAAAAGTATTCCGTTATATTACCGCCAATGGGACAAAGTAGTTTCAAGAACATCTTAATTTCGTTACACTCTTTCGAGCACAATAAAATTGATACGCATCTATGGAGTATATACTAAAATATGCATTCTGTACAATCTGTACTCCAAAGCAGCGTTGCAAAGGTTAGAAAAAACCCGGTTTAAACCCGGGAATAAACCGGGTTTTTAGGAATAAACCTGGAAAAAACTCGGGATTTTTTGGAATAATTCGGTTTTTTGGGAATAAACCTGGGAAAAACCTGGTCTATTGGAAATAAACCCGGAAATAAACCGACTTTTTGCAACTCTTCTCCAAAGCATATTTGTTATTAATATACAGTTGGAATTTCATAATGATATTGCAATATCTTTTGTGAAATTATGTTTTGTGCATGAAATTTTTACAGAAAAGTGCATTTTCAATATCGTGATTAAAATTTACATTTATGTTTACTATATTATTTATAGTTATATGTATCTGAAACGTACTAAATTTATAAATCATGGCTTTTACTGTAGTTTTGAGTTTTCTTTTATTTCTTGAGGGCAATTTTTGATAGTTTTTGCGCAATGTGAAAAATAAATAAAATAAAACGTTCCCAATTGAAATATTTGAAACATCCGCTTTCATTGGCAGCTGTCAACTAGCTTTTAATCTGCTATAATTTAGGTTTTATTTACAGTACAGTAATATTAATAAGAATGGATTGACTAAAACAGCCTTTTAAGGCTGAAACTGAATTTCAGTTATCTTCTTATTTTCGGCCAAAAACGAAAAAGTTCAATTTTTTGAAGTTATTAAAACCACATAAATGTACATAACTATTAATTAATTATATTAAATTCGGAAGCGGCAGCACAGATAATCACCTCATCGAATTCAAGGATGAAATTCTGGGATTACTTAAATCTCGATTAGCATATTAAAACTCAATCGGTCTGCCAAATCATATCTTGGTGGAAAACACCTAGAGCCCAAATTTAATGATTGACTCATAGGTTTACCTTTATGTTTTCCTGCTGATCCCAATCCTCTATGTTTTCATACTTCTGGATACAGGAAACCACAATGGTAAACCAACGCGTAAACTGCTAAAATCGGGTTTTTAAGTGTTTTCTTCCGAGATATGACTTAGCAGACCGGCTGCGTTTTAATATGCAAATCCAGATTTAACTAATATTAAATTTTTATCTGTGAACTCGATGAGAAGATTGTCTGTACTGCCACCTCCCGGTCTATATGTATTAAAAAGTGCATAATTATTAATAAATTATATATATTTATTTAAAAAAACATAATTATTAGCTAATTATATGTTTGGCTGTCTATTCTTTTGACCTAAAACTTTTTATTTTCGTATAAAATGAAACATAATTAATTCATGAACAACACAAAAAGATTTTCTAATTATATGAATTTAATATAATTAAGGAATATTCTAGTTTTAGGTATTCACACCTCGATTTATCCTTTATAAAGATTTTTGAAAATTATCATCTGTTATGCACTGTAAAAAAAAAAAAAAAAAAAAAAAAAAAAAGTTGGAAAATTACAAATTTTTTTCTAGTAGAATTATATTTCAGGTATTTTTTATATAATGGTAGCAATAAAAATTCATGTAACAGATACATATTTACACTTTGAATCTAAAAGTTCTCAAGGTTACTATGAAATTTTTTGGAAAATTAGATTTTCAGAACTTTTTAAGTAACAGAAACGAGGATTACAGATAAAATTTTAGTAAAATTACCAAAATTTTAGTAAATTCTTTTGTAAAATTACAGATGTTTCTAGTTTTGCTTACAAGTTTTGTAGATTGACATCATTTTCTTGTACAGTGTACACATAAAATTTTTGTAAGCAAAAGAGATTTCGGTAAATTTATCTTATTAAGGTTACAGATATTTTTTTACAGTGTACTAAAACTTTCTCAAAGAGTATTTAAAACACGTATGCTATTTCAAATTAAAGATTTCCTATTGCTGTTAAGTCTACAACTTTTAACGACAACGTGAAAAAGTTTAGTCATATATAGATTGCTTGCTTTATAATTTGCTCTCCCGCCTTAAGTCAATCGTGACTGATAAAAGTGAGCAATGAAGTTCATAGCAATAAAAAGTCTCATTTCAGCCAATACAGCTGAAATCGATGAGTAATGTTGAAGGATGAAAGAAGCAAAATTTTTGGCATACAGATAGTTTCGGTACTGCCAAATTTTCAGTGAGATTCAAATTTTGAGCCGAAAATGTAAGCAAAACCGAATTTCCGTTAGATATTTAATAATCATCACAGATTTGCAATGTCAGTCAATCTTTAATAAAATGTAATAAAAAGAAAATGCATATTTTGTTCAAAAATAGCATTTTAAAAATAATGTCAGATACCTGAATGTCAGGTACCCAGAATGCTATCTTTTACTAATAAAAGTTCACTTAATAAAGACAAAATTACCACACATAATTACTTCTTAAAACGATAAATAAAAAATTTAATTCAATAAAATGAAAGTATTAGAAAAACAAACAAACAAAAAGTATATTTCATCTGTTTATTTATTTATTTATTTATTTTTCAGAGAGAGAGTTGCACCATTTCAATTTCTAATAAAATAATTTTATCTGGCGTCTTTTACAAACATTCTTTCATAAACTGTTTTCCACCTAAATATATATAAAACGGATTACATTTCACTCTAATTAAAACTTTCGCAGCTATTCATTAGATCTAACTAAGAAAAAAAAAAAAAAAAAAAAAAAAAAAAAAACAGATTTTTGGCATACAGATAGTTTCGGTTCAACCAAATTTTCGGCGAGACTCAATTTTCGAGCCGAAAACTTTAACGAAACCAAATTTTCGTTCGATCTTTAATAATAAGCACAAATTTGGAAAGTTAAACAATAAGACTTTAATAAAATGTAATAAAAATAAGATGCACATTTTGTCCGAAAATAGCATTTTAAAACGTAATCAGATATCTCACTTTATATCTTTTACTAATAAATATTCACTTAATAACGAGTAAATTAGCGCACATAGGGTAAGTGTACCCGTAGTGGGCCACGTACCAATAGTGGGCCACCAATAGTGGGCCAATTGTTGAAAAACAGGTTTTCTAGTCACCCCTGTCAGAAAACAAACTAATTGCTGATTAGCTGGAACCCTTATCTGTTATCAGGCAAAGGGACAACTTCAGTATTCTCATAGTTTTTGAGCTGGAATTGTTTTTTTACGGAATATACGAAAAAACTAAAGAGAAGCTAAAATTATTTTACGTAATCATCATAACTTTTAAATATGATTTCATTATTGTGTTCATTTAAGTGTAGAAATGTAAAATATATATATATAACTTCTGTACAGTATGTATGAAACTCAAGAATGGAGTGGCCCACTTCTAGGGGGGCCCTTCTGGAGCATCAGAAAGTTACTATGCCCACTACTGGAGCATAGAGGGAGGTAACATTTTTTATTTTTCATTTTTTTAGAGAATATATTTTAAAAATTTGAATATTTATTCTTATACATAAAGGTAAGGACTAGGCGAATATATACATAATATATATTTTAAATTCATTAACATTTTAATAATAATTAGATAAATGTCCTTAAGGGGACCACTAATGGTGCATTTATCTTAATTACTTCTTAGAACTACAAATAAAGAATTCAGTTCAATAAAATGAAAGTAATATAAAATCAAACAAACAAAAAATATATCTCCTCTGTTTATTTATTTATTTAGTTATTTTTAGCGAGAGAGTTGCATCATTTCAACCTGTAATAAAATAATTTTATCTAACATCTTTTACGAAGATAAAGAAGACTTTAATAAAGTGTAATAAAAAGAAAATGCATATTTTGTTCTAAAACAACATTTTAAACGTAGTCAGATACCTCAATTTGTGATGTCTTTTGCTAATAAATATTCATTTAATAAAGTGCAAAATACCACACCCTATTACTTCTTAGAACGATAAAGAAAGAATTTAGTTCAATGAAGTGAAAGTATTACAAAAACAAACAAACAAAAAGTATATCTCATTTATTTATTTATTTATTTATTTATATTTAAAGAGAGAGTTGCACCATTTCAACTTGTAATAAAATTATTTTATCTGACATCTTTTACGAAAATAAAAACGACTTTAATAAAATGTAATAAAAATAAAATGCATATTTTGTTCGAAAATAGCATTTTAAGCGTAGTTAGACACCTCAATTTGTGATGTCTTTTACTAATAAATATTCACTTAATAAAGTAAAAAATGCCACACATTATTACTTCTTAGAACAATAAATAAAGAATTCAGTTCAATCAAATGAAAAGTATTATAAAAACAAACAAACAAAGTGCATGTCTCATATGTTTATTTATTTATTTATTTATTTATTTTAAAGACAGAACAGATAGACAGATTAAAAGACAGATTTATTTTAAACATTTCAACTTCTAATAAAATAATTTTATCTGACGTCTTTAATTAAGATTCTTTCATAAACTGTTTTCCATCCAATTTTATATAAAACGGATTACATTTCACTCTAATTAAAACTTTCTCAGCTGTTCATTAAATTTAACTAAAAAAAAAAAAAAAAAAAACAGATTTTTGGCTTACAGATAGTTTTGGTGCGGCCAAATATTCGGCGAGACTCAAATTTCGAGCCGAAAACGTTAATGAAGCCAAGTTTTCATTCGATGTTTAATAATAAGCACAAATTTGGAAAGTTAAGCAATAAAACTTTAATAAAATGTAATAAAGAGAAGATGCACAATTTGTCCGAAAATAGCATTTTAACCTTCCTACCCTGTTCAAATTTTACTCAATCTTGATAAAAACATTTCACACCAGAATTGTTATTTAAAACATTTTAATCTATTTTATTGACATATCTCTAAATCTGTTATTTAACTTTTTTTATGAAAAATGTTCTGCTTCGAATCGTATAAAACAAACTATAGTTATAAGTCAATTAGACCCATTCAGAGTAGTAAGGTTAAATGTAATCAGATATCTCAATTTATATCTCTTACTAATAAATATTCACTTAATAAAGAGTATATTACCACACATTATTACTTCTCAGAACGACAAAGAAGGAATTCGGTTCTCTAAAATGAAAGTAATACAAAAACAAACAAACAAAAAAGTATATCTCATCTGATAATATATTTATTTTTTAGCGAGAGAGTTGCACCATTTGAACTTGTAATAAAATAATTTTATCTGACATTTTTTAAGAAGATAAAGAAGACTTTAATAAAGTGTAATAAAAAGGAAATGCATGTTTTGTTCTAAAACAACTATTTAAATGTAGTCAGATACCTCAATTTGTCTTTTACTAATAAATATTCACTTAATAAAGTGCAAAATACCACACATTATTACTTCTGGAATCGATAAATAAATTATTCAGTTCAATAAAATGAAAGTATTACAAAAACAAACAAACAAACAAAAAATATATATTTCATCTGTTTATTTATTTTATTTTTTTATTTATTTTTAAATTTTTTTTAGGTAGAGAGAGTTGCACCATTTCAAACCATAATAAAATTCTTTTATATGACGTTTTTTACAAAGATTCTTTCATAAGCTGTTTTCCATCCAATTTTATATAAAACGGATTACATTCCACTCTAATTAAAACTTTCTCAGCTGTTCATTAAATTTAACTAAAAAAAAAAAAAAGAAAAAAAAAAGAAAAAGAAAAAAAAAAAAAAAAAAACAGATTTTTGGCTTACAGATAGTTTTGGTGCGGCCAAATTTTCGGCGAGACTCAAATTTCGAGCCGAAAACTTTAATGAAGCCAAGTTTTCTTTCGATGTTTAATAATAAGCACAAATTTGGAAAGTTAAGCAATAAAACTTTAATAAAATGTAATAAAAAGAAGATGCACAATTTGTCCGAAAATAGCATTTTAACCTTCCTACCCTGTTCAAATTTTACTCAATCTTGATAAAAACATTTCACACCAGAATTGTTATTTAAAACATTTTAATCTATTTTATTGACTTATGTCTCTAAATCTGTTATTTAACTTTTTTTATGAAAAATGTTCTGCTTCGAATCGTATAAAACAAACTATAGTTATAAGTCAATTAGACCCATTCAGAGTAGGAAGGTTAAATGTAATCAGATATCTCAATTTATATCTCTTACTAATAAATATTCACTTAATAAAGAGTATATTACCACACATTATTACTTCTCAGAACGACAAAGAAGGAATTCGGTTTTCTAAAATGAAAGTATTACAAAAACAAACAAACAAAAAAGTACATCTCATCTGATAATATATTTATTTTTTAGCGAGAGAGTTGCACCATTTGAACTTGTAATAAAATAATTTTATCTGACATTTTTTAAGAAGATAAAGAAGACTTTAATAAAGTGTAATAAAAAGGAAATGCATGTTTTGTTCTAAAACAACTATTTAAATGTAGTCAGATACCTCAATTTGTCTTTTACTAATAAATATTCACTTAATAAAGTGCAAAATACCACACATTATTACTTCTGGAATCGATAAATAAATTATTCAGTTCAATAAAATGAAAGTATTACAAAAACAAACAAACAAACAAAAAATATATATTTCATCTGTTTATTTATTTTATTTTTTTATTTATTTTTAAATTTTTTTTAGGTAGAGAGAGTTGCACCATTTCAAACCATAATAAAATTCTTTTATATGACGTTTTTTACAAAGATTCTTTCATAAGCTGTTTTCCACCCAATTTTATATAAAACGGATTACATTCCACTCTAATCAAAATTTTCGCAGCTATTCATTAGATCTAACAAAGCAAAACAGGTTTTTGGGATACATATAGTTTCGGTTCGGCCAAACTTTCGGAGAGACTGAAATTTCGAGCCAAAAACATGAACGAAACTGAATTTTCGTTCTATCTTTAATAATAAGCACAGATTTGGGAAGTTAAGCAATAAGGCTTTAATAAAATGTAATAAAAAGAAAATGCACATTTTGTACGACATTTTAAACGTAATCAGATACCTCAAATTATATCTTTTACTAATATATATTCACTGAATAAAGAGCAAAATACCACACATTATTACATCGTACAACGATAAATAAAGTATTTGGTTCAATAAAATGAAAATAATACAAAATCAAACAAACAATAAATATATCTCATCTGTTTATTTATTTTTATTTTTTTTTAAAGAGTGAGTTGCACCATTTCATCTTCTAATAAAATAACTTTATCTGACGTCTTTTAACGGAGATTCTTTCATAAACTGTTTTCCAACCAATTTTATATAAAACGGATTACATTTCACTCTAATTAAAATTTTCGCAGCTATTCATTAGATCTAACTAAGCAAAACAGAAATCACATGGCAGAGTAAAAATTATTTTATTCGCAATATTGAATAAGGAATAAAAAAAAAGTCATTTAATAAAAGTCCTTGTTAAAAGTTACTAAATTTTGATGAGACTTTGAAAATTTATCTAAGTTTGCTATTAATTAGATATGTGTAACTTAATTAACTGGACCGAATTTGTCTTTAATAAGCATAACATAATGAGAGAAGTGAGTTGCTTGCTACATTTTCCCAAACCTTTTAGATTGACTAGATTAATAAAATTTTTCAGACCTTATTAGTTTATAAAATGCTTATTAATTTATTTCAAATTAATACGTATGATATCGAGTCTATATTTATGCATGTATATATGTTAAAGTTACAGCAAGTAATTGAATATGAAGCTAATTTTATTTATTGGCGAAAGGCAACATTCTTGAATTTAATGAACGTACAGGTAAAGCATGTTTTTTTTTTTTCAGTTTTATCATACTTTATTGTTCTTGCATAATAATATTTATTGAATATTAACATTTACAGTTTTAATATGTTTATTTGGAAGTATCTGTGCCTCATTTAAAAGCAACTAATTCATAAAAATCTGCATTATAAAATTTAACTTTTGCAATTTTTTTTTTTTTTTTTTTTTTTTTTTTTTTTACTTTCTTTTACAGTAAAACTCCAAATTATTCGATCTCCAATTATCCGGATCATTATCGTAAAATACAAAACCTACATTAAAAAAAAATAGTTTTGCAGAATTAAATGCATAGTGTGAATCGGGAGTTACGTGATATTTTTTACCATTTTACGCTTTCTATTGGTTTTTTGGTGAACAATTCTGTGTTATTTACGGGTGGTAACATGCATTTAAGGCGCAACACTAGACACAGGAAAAGACCCGGATGATAAAGTCTATCGAGGCGTTCTTTTCAAATATTTCGCCCAAATTTTAAAATTTTTACACGATTCTTTGGCACAAGATAGCTAAAGACGAACCACAACCGACCTAGTTTTTACTTTTTCAGTTTTGGTTTCAGATTAAAAAAAAAAAAAAAAAAAATTACTTTAACTTTCGAAACAGGTCTAAACCGTTCTGAAATTGAAACTATCGTAATATAAAAAATATATAAGCAAAATTGAAAAAGTAAAAACTAGACCGGTTGTGGATCGTCCTCAACTATCTTGTGCAAATAAAACATGTAAAAATATTAAAATTTGAACGATATAATTGAAAAGAATGTTCCCATAGACTTTACATTATCATCCGTGTCTCTTTGTGTGCCTAGTGTAGGGCCTTAAGGTCGTGAAGCCTGTTTTAGTTCCCATTTCTTATCATGAGGGTGTTATGGCATCTTTTGTTGGTCCTACAGTTTAAAAAAAAAGCCACATGTTAATTATGATGTTAAGAATAAAATTCTGAAAAAATATACATGTCTTAAATTTAGATATAAATATCTGGTATAATCTGTGAATTTAATACAATTAAAAGTAAAAAAATATCTATTATGACAAGTATTATTAACAAATGGAAATAAATTTAGATCCAGTATCTTCTTTTAAATCAACCATAATATGATGACATCATGACTGTGGAATTTTATGCGGGACTTCCGTATTTACTCGTGTATACCGCGCACGCGTGTATAAAGCGCTCCCCGTATTTTGCAAGAAAAAATGGCGATTCTTAAAAATCTGGTATATAATCCGCACCATAAATTTGATATTCTAATGAAGAATAACCAAATAAATTTCAATAAAAAAAAAAAAAAAAAAAAAAGGTCGAAACAAACATTACATTAGGCCGGAAAACAAGACGAAAATGTATTTTTAGACTTTGGGCGGTAAGTGAATGATGGGAAGTAAAAGGGAATGACGCTAATGAGAGCTGCTAAATTAGCATTTAAATAATGTTACTGGCTCTGTTGTATAAAAATACTGCAAGGAGTGAAATAAAGATGCAGTAGTACTTCAATTAATTAAACTTTTTCAAATTTTAATCTCTTCTTTGAATAATTTCTTGTTTCATATGTATATCGTGTGATTACATTCAACAGTAAAAAATTATTCCGTGTATAACGTGCCCCTATGAGTTTTACCTTAATTTTTTGAAAAAAAAAAGTGCGTGGTATACACGAGTAATTACGGTATACGTGGTGATGTTTATAGTTTAATAGTAGCTAGATTCGAAATTTTTCTCGGACTGCAGGCTGACTGAACGACAAATTGCTCTAAAAATAAATTTAAAACTGATGTGTACAATTTTCTTCATGCTTGATTGAATTATATTAGAAATTTAAAAAAAAAAATACCTGTCGGCTCGGCTACGGGCGCAGGTAAATTTCGAAGTAAGCGCTAGTTTCACTAACAAAACGCAAAATATGATTAAAGATAAACTTAGTTTAACAGCTTTATTTGGCCACTTTTGAAGAGTTTTTATTTATTTTTATTTTTTATTTATTTATTTATTTTACATGGTCTAGTTTTATCAGAACCATCTTAAAGCAATATTCAAAAAAATATTTATCCGTGCTCAGCCACTCAAAACTTATTGAGACGTCCATTCCACTTATTGGGACGACATACAACTTGTATATACAGGGTGTATCTAAACTCTTGGGCAAAACTTTAAGGGATGATAGTACACATCATGACAAACAATATTAAATGGGAAACTAAGGGTCCCAAACGTTTTCCGAAGTAGATAGGCGCCATTAAAGTTTAGGGTCCAAAATTTCAAATAAACATAAAAAATGGAAAAATTGGTCGATTGATTGTTGGTTTCCATTAAAATTATTCTTTATGTCAATATTTTCTTGAAAAAAAAAATTATACAGATAAATTTTTAAAAATGCCGATAGTGGTAGCTTTAGACTTTGGAGTAACGAACAACTATTTTTTGCCGTTATTTTTTGCATCTCATTAAAAGTTTTCGAAAACTTAGACTTAAACTTAAATTTTGAGCTTAAAATCTGAATAGTTGGGAGTAGTTAAGTAGCGAAAGTAAACTGTGTTCAAAGGTTCAAATTTCAAATGATTATAAAAATACGGAATTTTTTTTCGATTCAATTGCGGTTTTCTCTAAAACTATTCTTTAAATCATTATTTTCTTGAAAGTATATTTTAAAGGTAAATTTCAAAAAATGCTTGTAGAGGGCACCTTAGACATTTGAGTAACGTACAACTATTTTTAACAATTATTTATTTAACCCCATTAAATGATAGTAAAAGCCTATACATAAATTTTGTGCTCAAAATCTGAATACTTTAAAGTAGTTAAGTTGCGCAAACTGAACTGTGTTCAGACAGGGGGGAGGGGGGGGGGTGGAGTTTCAAATTTGAAATGATTATAAAAAACGGAAAAATTGGTCGATTCGTTTGCGGTTTTTGCTAAAACTACTCTTTAAATCAGTATTTTCTTGAAAATAAATTTTTAAAGATAAATTTCAAAAAATGCTGATAAAGGGCGCCTTAGACTTCGGAGTAACGTACAATTATTTTTAATCGTTATTTTTTTAATCTGATTAAATGCTTGCAAAAGCTTAGACTTAAATTTTGAGCTTAAACTCTGAATCGTTGGGAGTAATTAAGTAGCACAAAATTGAACTGTGTTCGAGGTGGGGGGGGGGATTAAATTTCAACTCTTGAACACAGTTCAATTTGCGCTTCTTAACCTATCTCAACGTATCAGAATTTGAGCTCAAAACTTAAGTCTAAGCTTTTTCAAGCATTTAATTTGATACAAAATGTAACGGTTAAAAATAGTTGTTGGTTACTCTTAAGTTTAAAGCACCCTCTAAAGACATTTTTTTAAATTTATTTTTAAAATTTATTTTTAAGAAAATATTGACATAAAGAATAGTTTTAGCGAAAACGGCAAACGAATCGAATTTTTTTTCGTTTTTTATAATCATTTGAAATTTGAATCCCCTTCCCAGCCTCCCTTGAACACAGTTCAGTTTGCGCTACTTAACCACTCCTAACGATTCAGATTTCGAGCTCAAAGTTTAAGTTTATGTCTAAGCTTCTAAAAAATTTTAACGAGGTGCAAAAAATAACGGTAAAAATAGTTGTTCGTTATTCCAAACTCTAAAGCGCCCTCTATCGGCATTTTTTGAAATTTATCTTTAAAATTTATTTTCAAGAAAATACTGATTTGAAGGGTAGTTTTATCGAAAACCACAAACGAATCGACTACTTTTTCCGTTTTTCATAATCATTTGAAATTTGAACCTCTGAACGCAACTCAGTTTGCGCTACTTAACCACTCCTAACTATTCAGATTTTATGCTCAAAATTTAAGTTTAAGTCTAAGCTTCCGAAAACATTTAATGAGATGCAAAAAATAACGGCAAAAAATAGTTGTTCGTTACTCCAAAGTCAAAAGTGCCCTCTATCGACATTTTTAAAAATTTATCTTTATAATTTATTTTCATGAAAATACTGACATAAAGAATAGTATTAGTGAAAACCGCAAATCAATCGACCAATTTTTCCGCTTTTTATGTTTATTTGAAATTTTGGAACCTAAACTTTAATGGCGCTTATCACCTTCGGAAGACGTTTGGGATCCTTAGTTTCCCATTTAATATTGTGTCTTGACGTGTTCTATCACCCCTTAAAGTGTTTCCCAAGAGTTTAGATACACCCTGTATATGTATATATATACAGGGTGATTCTAATTAATGTTACGATTTAAAAAATTGATCATTTTAAAACTACTGGTCAGAATGACTTGATATTTTAGAAGAACAATCGTGACGCAGTAGAATTTTGTCTGGCGAAGGAAAAAAAGTTCCAAAATGTGCTGATAGATGGCGCTGTCAGGTTAATGTCACGTGAAAGTTCGAAAATGTTTTCATTAAATACAGGAATGATGTTAGCCGAAAGAAAAAAATAGAGTTCAGAGATTTACTAAAAATTCATTAGCAAAATGACAAGAATAAGTGTTTACAGCGACAACAACGATGATGAGAAAAAATAAAAAATAAATGAGCTTCATGGAATTACTACCTTACTGATGATTAAGGCATAAGTTCGATATGTCCTCTACCTTGTTCCACTAGTATTTGGAAACACATTACGGCATGCTCTACAACAGATTAGAGGATATCCGTATGGATGCAGTGGGTGTGGTATTTGTGATCTTCAAGTTGGCTACTCTGAATTAGTCCGCTGTAAACAACATTCTTCAGGTACCTCCAAAGCTCACACGGCTTGAATTGTATTTTTATGGCAGCTATGTCTGCGGTGCGCATATCATCATATATATTAAAGCAGTAGCCAAAAAAAGTCAGCATACTTTAAATTGGTCTCTACGCATAGGCGCTTTTCGCAGATATCGAAGAGTCTCCTCCGATTCGCTGTCTGTAAAAGCATTTGCAAAGCGCGTCGCGTTTGTAAATATGGGATAAGAATAAGCATGTTCGCTGGCACTGTTTAATGCAATACTATAATAATTATATTTTTTTTTCTTTACTCATCTTATAATGATCGAAATACATTGTTTTTTTTTTTTTTTTACTTTACGGAAGTTATTTTATTTCCACTTTTATTCTTTTTTATGTTAAACGCCATTCCCTCCTTCAAAAATTGCGATGTTATTCCGGGAATTTTAGGCTTAATGTAGAGATGTTTCATATGAAATTGAAAAAATTAATAGTTAATGATTAAAGTGTTTATTTACGTTCTTGGCCGATAAAGCATTTTCTATATTGTAATTTTTAAATTTATACTAAGTATGTATAAAAAACCTTGCTGGAAATCGCATTGTTTTTTGTTTTGTATTTTGGAGGAAAAGCAGGGATTTTCGAAAGATGTTTTGACTTCATGGATGTAAACAGATTCGCAAATCACTATTTATTTTTTGCTTCAGTTTCTTATTATACTCATTTCTAAAAACGGTGATTTTTTTCCTCCTTATAATTTCATTTTTGAGCAAATTCATAACATTTAGGAAGTATTTACATTGCATTGTTTTCACCGAAGAATGGAGAATTGCATATGAAATGAAAATATGCCCAGTTATAAATAGAAACAGCTTTGTAAATCATTAATATTTGTTTGATGTTTCACTTTTTTTGTGTTGACTCGAAGTTCCCTTTTTAAAAAAGTACCCTTTTTTAAAAAAGTGTTCCCCTGACAAAATTTGCTGAGTTTTTTTGGGGAGAAGGAGGAGGGAATATTTTGCTATTTTTCTTTTCAATCGCTTGATCTTGATCTTTCAACAATGTTTTTTCAAAAATATGAAGATCATTATAATCAATAAAGAAAAATAAAATTATCAGAAGAGATCCCTCTTTTTGCATAGCTTTCAATCATGATAAAGCAGTCTTTATACACCATATTCATTGCTTGCTGTTTTTTTTTTAATGATTATTTTTCAAAATTTGCATTTTTTGAGGTACTTAGACAATTTGAAAATTACAATATAGAAAATGCTTTATCGGCCAAGAACGTAAATAAACACTTTAACCATTAACTATTGAATGTTTCAATTTCATATGAAACATCTGTACATTATGCCTAACATTGCCGGCAATAACATGGCAAGGTTTGAAGGAGGAAATAGTGTTTACCACGAAAAAAGAATACTAATGGAAATAAAATAACTTACGTAAAGTGAAAAAACCAATGTATTTCGATCATTATAAGATAAGTAAAGAAAAAAAATATAATCATCATAGCATTGCATTAAACAGTGATAGCAAAAATGCAGTCTCTCAACAATGTTTTTTTTTCAAAAATATGAAGATCATTATAATCAACAAAGAAAAATAATTGTAATCGATGTAATTTGCCGTTTTATTGAATTTATACTTTTTTCGTGATTTTTTTTGTGAAATTTGTCCTTTTTTCAGAAATTTGTTATATTTTCGCTTTTTTTTTCTTTGCAAAAATTACCTGTTTTGCGATCTTTTAATGAAATGTGCTTCTTTTTTTCATCTTTTGACAAAATGTGTTGTTTTCTCACAATCTGTTTACCAATATTTGTGTTTGTTGAAGTACCTAGACAAATTTAAAATATTTTCACGATCTTTCGACGAAATTCATATTTTTTATGGTACCACGACAAAATTATTTGTTTTCTCAGGGATTTTCGGTGAAATTTGTCGTTTTTTTCTTGCTATCTTTCGATGTAATTTGCCGTTTTATAGAATTTATCCTTTTTTCGTGATTTTTTTGTGAAATTTGTCGTTTTTTTTCGTTATTTTCAGAAATTTGTCATATTTTTGCTTTTTTTCTTTGCAAAAATTACCTGTTTTGCGATCTTTTGATGAAATGTGCCTCTTTTTTTCATCTTTTGACAAAATGTGTTGTTTTCTCACAATCTGTTTAACGATATTTGCGTTTTTTGAAGTACCTAGACAAATTTAAAGTATTTTCACGATCTTTTGACGAAATTCACATCTTTTATGGTACCAGGACAAATTATTTGTTTTTTCAGGGATTTTCGGTGAAATTTGTCATTTTTTTCTCGCTATCTTTCGATGTAATTTGTCGTTTTATTGAATTTATGCTTTTTTCGTGATTTTTTTGTGAAATTTGTCGGTTTTTTTTTCGTTATTTTCAGAAATTTGTCATATTTTTGCTTTTTGCGATCTTTTGATGAAATGTGCCTCTTTTTTTCATCTTTTGACAAAATGTGTTGTTTTCTCACAATCTGTTTACCGATATTTGCGTTTTTTGAAGTACCTAGACAAATTTAAAGTATTTTCACGATCTTTTGACGAAATTCACATCTTTTATGGTACCAGGACAAATTATTTGTTTTTTCAGGGATTTTCGGTGAAATTTGTCATTTTTTTCTCGCTATCTTTCGATGTAATTTGTCGTTTTATTGAATTTATGCTTTTTTCATGATTTTTTTGTGAAATTTGTCGTTTTTTTCGTTATTTTCAGAAAATTTTCATATTTTTGCTTTTTTTTCTTTGGAAAAATTACCTGTTTTGCGATCTTTTGATAAAATGTGCTTCTTTTTTTGATCTTTTGACAAAATGTGTTGGTTTCTCACAATCTGTTTACCAATATTTGCATTTTTTGAAGTACCTAGACAAATTTTATGTATTTTCGTGATCTGTTTATGAAATTCATGTCTTTTATGATACCAGGACAAAATTATTTGTTTTCTCGGGGATTTTCGGTGAAATTTGTCATTTTTCCTCGCGATCTTTCGATGTAATTTGCTGTTTTACCGAATTTATCCTTTTTCGTGACTTTTGTTTGCGAAATTGTTGTTTTTTGTTATTTTTTTTTAGAAATTTGTCGTTTTTTTTCACTATTTTTAGCTAAATTTACCTTTTTTGCGATTACCTGGATAAATTTTGTGGTTTTTTTTAGATCTTTGGGCGAAATTCACGTCTTTTATGATAACTGGACAAAATTCGTCATCTTGATGTCTTTCGGTAAAGTTTATCGTTTTTCTCGAGTTCTTTCGATGAAATTTGTCGTTTTGTCAAGATTTTTCGATGTAATTTGCCGTTTATTGAACATCTTTTTGCAAAATTTTTTGTTTTTTTGCGAAATTTATCTTTTTTGGGATTATTTGATGAAATTTGCTTCTTTTTCAATCCTTTGAAGAAATTTGTTGTTACTCACAATGTCGAAATTTGTTGTTTACTCACAATCATTTGTCGAAATTTGTTGTTTACTCACAATCATTTGTCGAAATTTGTTGTTTTCTCACAATATTTTGAATTTTTTTTCATAATATGTTTACAAATTTGCCATTTTTTAGGGATTTTTTTGTCAAAATTTTCCTTTTTTTTCGAAATTTTTTCATGAAAATTGCCATTTTTTAGACGTTTTGGCAAAATTTTAATTTTTTGCAATACTTTTGCGAAATTTGTTTTGTTTGGGATACCTAGACAATTTTTTTTTCAGTTTTTTGACAAATTTTTTAGAGGTCTTTTGAAGAAATATGTTGTTTTTTGCAATCTGTTGACGAAATTTGCTGTTTTTTTTCACATCTATTTATAAAATTTGCGGGTGATGTCTTTTTAGGGGGGGGGGTATTTTGACGAAATTTGCTATTTTTTGTGATTATTTGCCAAAATTTGCGTTTTTTATGGTACCTAGACAAACTTTGGTTCATAGCAAATGATTTCTAGCATTTTTTTTAACAGTTTTTTTTGGGGGGGGGAGTATTTTGACGAAATTCGCAATTTTTTGTGATTATTTGCCACAATTTGCGTTTTTTATGGTACCTAGACAAACTTTGGTACATAGCAAATGATTTTTAGGATTTTTTTTTTTTTAAACTTTAACAATTAAAAAATAATCTTCAAACATTTTCAAGAGTCTGTGACGTGTGTCGCAGCGTTGCACCGATTCTGCGCCCGGGATCATGTCATGTTGGTTTACGTTGGTAAATGGAAAAGCATATTGAAATTTTTAATAAATATTAATCTTTAAAAAAATTTTCTTTAAAAAGTTTTTTATAGCGGCAAAATACTTTTTTTCTTTGGTTCTTTCATATTGTTGGCGTCAAGTTTTGACGGGTTTCACCTAGCCAGAATAAATATTATCATTTATTTTTTAATATGTGAAATTTGCATGTGTTTTTGATTTATGAAAAGGTAATAGAAAAGTTAGTTGAAAATGCAAATGTTTATTTGTTGAATGGGGTGGGTAATGTAACAACAAATTAACCACTGAGAGGATCATTGTTATAGTTGTTGCTAAATGGCAAACTATAAATTCAGTCTTATTTTGCTGCGAAGTAAGTGAAGTATGTATATTTTGTATGAAATGAGTAATAACAGTAATTTTTGACTTATTCATGTCATGTACAATTTATTGGTGTTGTATTTGTAAATGGAAAAATATCAAATGAGAGAGATTCTAATTCTATGACAGCATGTTTGAATGTAACTCTGCCAATTGCGGGTCATTTGCCTGGATGTAAAATGCATGTTTTTCTTTTATTTGTTGAAATTTTTGCTGAAGATTAGTCGTTAAAAAATCCTTTAATAGCTGGAAAATACCTTTTTCTTTCTTTAGTGCCGTCAAGTTTTGACGGGTTCCATCTAGTGTATTAATAATTTGTGTATACCCAGAAAATGTTAATCTTGACAGCGCCATCTGTCGGCATTTTTGGATTTATTTTTTCCTTCGCCAAACGATATTCCATTGTATCATGATTGTTCTTGTAAAATATCAAGTTATTCAGACCAGTAGTTTTAAAATTATCGATTTTTAAAATCTTATCTTTAATTATAATCACCCGGTATATATTATAAACAAATTCACAGCTTGAGTTTAAATTTATTGAGTATTGCTTATTTAAATGGTCTTTAACCGCTTGCCTGAATTGCCTGTTCGTGGAACAACATGTTATAGCCAATCATGATTTATTACTCTCACCTGTAAATTTTTATTGTAAATTTTGTAGTATTTAATCTGAAACTTTTTCTTATTCAATTAAGCGAAAATTTCTGTTTTGAAAAACCAGTGGCAAAAGATTATTAGTACTATAAAAGACATGAAAAAAAAAGGGCATTATTTGAAAGATTTTTTCGAAAATATTGATCAGTTAAGAGTTAATAATTTATTTCAATCTCATGCATTTGGCAAAAAATGGTATTGCTTCCATTTTCAGTTAGTTTAACCTGTGTTGATATACATTTTGTATGTTTGAAATTAAAATATCTAAATACGACTATTGGTTTAAAATGAAAGCCATTATAAGTCCAAAATTATCATTCTACTGCGCTGAATAAATTAAATAAGTAGAATTCAAAAATTGTGACATCAGTATGGTAAAGAAAAGTCGCTTTTAAAAGCGAATAGGTAGTTCGCACTTAAAACCAGGGCTGCGGAGTCGGTGGGGAAATGGTCGATGCTGAGTCTAGAAATTTTAACAACTCCGACTCCTGACTGGCAATATTAGTGTTGCTTTCGGTTAAAATTATGAGGGAACGCAAGAAAAATAAGACAAAAATTTCGCTACATCGGCATTAACTCAGTTCTTAGAGCTTTGAAAGAATAAAGGAAAAAAATATATTTTCCATTTCTCTAATTTTTGAATTTCACGTCCCAAAAACACGAAAAATCCAACTATCGAAATTCAAAGACAAAACAAAACAGAAATTGTACTATTTCGAATCCGTGGACTTGAAAATAAAAAACGTTACTTTCGATGTTAATTCATGTCCTCCAGTGCAGAAAAATTTCGATGGAAAGGGGGAAAAAAAAAAAAAAAAAAAAAGAAGGTAAGTTCACTAATTCGGAAATAATTCGTGATCTACTAGAGATTTTAATTAAAAACAGTTTTCATCTACAATATATGTTAGGCAATATATTGAGAATCTTTAACTTGAGTAACCTTATATAAGCCAAAAATAACAATAATAATTCCTTTTATGAATTTAAAATTACATCTAAATGGTTTAATTTCACTTAGAACAATTACACAAAAAAAAAAAAAAGGCCGAAGTCGGAGTTGGCTTGTTTCTTAGAGACTCCGAGTCCGACTCTTTTACTCATAAATGAACCCGACTCCGACTCCACAGCCCTGCTTAAAACTCATCATTCTAAAAGAAGTCATTGTTTTAAATATATTTACATTAATTTTATGTTCCTTCCATATACTCACTCCAGGGTTATATACAATTACATACTCAAGCTCTTTTTATGCCCAAGCCAGGAGTATAATACCATCCTGGCATCAGGAATGGATTTCAAATAACTGACATGTTCCTTTAGCGCAATTCATTTTCTCTATTTGCCCGTACGTTGGATGTCACGACGAATTAAATATCGGCTACGCTAATCGCTAACACACCTCCCTTGTTGCATCGACTCTTATGCAATAAACCCCTACACATTATAAAGCCCGAGTTCCGAAAAATTATACCGCGGAATAACAGCTGCGTGTCAGGTAACAAATTAAAGCAGCAATTCGAAGACTTAAAACAGAAGAACTGGAGATCTCCGATTACGGCCTAACAGATGGTTTACGGCTGAAATGCGAGAAACGCCCTTTCGGGTTTTTAACCTTTAGCTTTCGGTATGCTTGTCGAAGTAATTAAAGGCACTTACATGTGAGTGACACCTTCACACTGGTGTGAAAATTGGCAAAACCACCAAAAGGTGAGCAAATGGTATTATGAAGTCAGTAATTCACGGTGTGCAATTAAAAATTTGAGGCGAAAATAAGTTACAGGGAGTTTTAATGAAACGTCACCGCCCCCCCCCCGTCCCATTTTTTACATAGCATACAGAAAATAACTGATAAAACATCAAATCGATTTCATGCATGCATATTAAAATTAATATGGTTTGCATTACAGAATTTCATTTCCGAAAATCTAGTTTAATTTAACCTCTTCAAGAACATTTTTTTATAGATGAGGAAAAAAAACTGACTTTTTTATCATTTATTCAATTTTTATTAATAAAAATTCAACAAAAACAAAAAAAGGGGGGAGGGGAATCACAAAAAATAGAAAAAAAATAACCACATTTGTGGCCGCTGAGCGTTAATGGTAATTTATAAATGAAATGATTTTATATAAAATAATAAAAATAAAAACTAACAGTGAATTTCTTTCTCATATATTGTACAAATTATTAAAACTCAATATATTTAATGAATTTTACTTAATTTTTAGTAAATAGGGACAATTTCAAATAAACCAAAAACACTGGCTGGAAAGAAAAAAAAACTTCAGATTTATTAAAACTGTACATAAAAAATAATATTATCAATGCAGTTAAATCACACATTTTTTTTTCTTGTTGAGGGTATCTGTAGTGAACAAATTATTATAAATATTTCATTATTTTTATTACTGACAATAATTAAAGTTATAAATAACTTTTCCACACTCGTGGTCAAGGTCGTAAAAAGGTTAATCCTTTAATCATAAATTATTTTTTCTCAAAAGTTTTTATCTTTAATGAAAGATTTGTTTAAATAATACTTTACTATTTTACTAACTAACACCATTTAATATTTATTAAATTGCACTGTAAAGAAAAAAAAACTTTAATTTTACAAACATAAAATTAGAGAAATCTTTTTGCTTGCTAAAATTTTGTCTGTGCATTGCACAAAAAAAAAAAAAAAAAAAAAAAAAAAGATGCGTGAATCTGTAAAACTAGTTTTTGCAATGCTACAGAAACAGGGCCGTAGCTAGAAGTGAACAAAAGGGGGGGGGGGGGGGGCTCATAATTTTTTTTCTCTCTCTCTTTGATCCAGAAAGATACATTAGTGCATTACTCACATTGTTGGTACTATGTTTCTCGTTAGACTGTTGTAAAGCTTCATTTTATGCCAAGAAAAGTATATGATGAAAATTTTGAGTACATAACTGGCGCAAAATTAAACATCATTTAGCTTCATATGTACAAATAAGATGAGGGAGTGTTGAAACATTTATTTTAGATACAATTTAGTAATTCTGTAAAACAATGAAAGAATCTCAAAACTAAATGAGATTTTTGAACAGGATTTCATTTGAATTTTCGGAACAAGAATTCTTTTAGTGGCCTTGGAATTTTTTCCAGGGAGGGAGGGGGCTCATAATATTTTAGGGGGGGCTGAGCCGCCCATAGCGCCCCCTTAGCTACGGCCTTGTACAGAAATCTGTAGCTTTACTAAATAATCAACTGAAATTACAATAATCTTACTAAAATTTTATCTGTAGCCCGAGTTGCAGCATAAAAAAATAATAATAATAAATAAATAAATAAATAAATAAAAATCTGTAATCTTACTGATTTAAAGTTGCCAATATCTGTATCTATCTATATTATAAAGGCCAAACGTATCTGTGCGTAACACATACGCCATTTTGCAAATGACAACACTTTCCCATTCAATTTCGATTTTGCAATTTTCGCTACTTCAGATTTTAGACTTTTAACATCGCACGTTTAAAATTTTTACACCGTCGTATAGAGAAAAAAATGCATTTTAAAATGCAATTTATTTAAAAGCTGTATCTCAATTTATTTTTGAGATATTAATTTTTTATAGTTTTTATCAACAATTTTGTAATTGTGGCAACAGAATCACTCCATTTTTTCTGAAAATTGAAAAAAAAAAAAAGTTATAGAAATTAAAATGCGTATACTATGTCAAATATTTCGTCTAGTTTAATTTTAATAATTTGGACAACTAGGTTTTATAGAAATTGTATTTTGTTAATTTCAGCTTACAATAACATTTATTTGAGAGTTAGACTGACCAATACAAGAGGCATTTTTTACTGTAACTAATTTTGTAGATTTATTATACATCAATAAAACAGTACATCCCTAAATATTTTCTTTTGTCGAATTTTGACAGGTTCCATTTCGTGCTTATCAACTACTTCTTAGTTATCTGTATACTATTCAAAAGAGAAAAAAAAAAAAAAAGATGAAAATATATTAAACTAATTTTTGTAAACTTACAGAAATCTATAACTTTACAAATGGATCTACTAAAATTACAGCTATTTTATTAAAATTTTATCGGGTTGCCGTTAAAAAACAAATTCTAGGCATCCCAGTTTCCTCAAAAATTCTTAGTAACCTTGGAGATTTTTTTACTTTTAGAGCAAATCTGTATCTATTACATGAATGTTTGCTGTTGCTGTTACATAAAACGTTCTAGGAATCCCAGCTTCCTAGAAAACTTTTAGTAACTTTATAGATTTCTTTTTATAGCATAGTTGTAGTACAAAAAATGTGTAAGTATATATCGACAAAGAATAATTTCTATTCTTAAATGTACCACGCATAAATTAAGCTTTTAGGACCCGTCTACATAATGGAAATTGCATTTTTGAAACGTTAATTTGAGTTGTTTAGATCAAAGCAGCACGAAAAATTAGAAAATTGTGTGCACATTTTTATTAAATTTGAGCAAACTTCAGAAAATATATTAGAAATTTATCCATAAATTTCGAAAAAAAATTTAATAAACATTAAAATTAATAAAAGTTTAAAAAAATAGAAAAATTAAATTAAAATCTTACACGTAAAAATGCTATTAGATATCAGAAAAAGATTACAAATATTCTAAATACAAAAGAAACTATTATTATTATTTTTTTAAGAGAATATTTTGTTGATTTTTTCTTGTTACTTTCACTTGGCGCAGCAGTAAAATTTAATCGACCAATCAACCATTTTTTAGTCATTTTCTAAGATTTTCTTTTCAATGATTTAAATAACAACGAGAAACAGTCGCCTTAAAGTTAAACATTCGAAGAGGAAAATGTTTCCACAATTCGAAAACTAATAAAAATGGTCTGTTATGATACGTAACCATGTTTTTTTATAACACCGATTCTTTGTATGTAAAAAAATAATGTATATCATTATTTATAATATTTTCAATATGCATTTATTAATAATTTTTATAGTTAAAAATATTAGATTTAATCAAAAAATGTTTTTGGATTATGGTTAAATTTATTTATTGTAGCCTTTTAAAAAAACAAAGAATCATTTTAATAGAATGATTTTTAAGGAAGATATAAATTAAGGTATGTTATGCGGGTTTAATACAAGAATTTCCAAAGATTTAAACCCTTAACACCATTAAGATTTAAGAAAAATACATAAACTATATACTTATTTCTTGTTTTCCCTCATTTCATAATGAAAACAATGTTGTAACTCAGGCTAGAAATCGGCTTGAAAAGCATGTAAGTGAATTTTTTAATCATTTTCAAGATAAAATGCCAGTTTTTAGTACCTTCCAACAAAGTTGAACAGACAAGAGTTTTCCATTACATTACGGCCTATAGGGAAAAATCGTTTTAAATGAATATTAACGTTTATAACATTTTCCAAAAGTTTGAAAAATGCTTATGCATTCGGTTTGTCTGTCCGTCTGTCCGCGCTCTAACTCCTGCAAATACCCTCGAATTGCCCTGAATTTTTTGCACGTTATTGACGTTTACCTTAGCATGAATCCTACTGAAAATGAAGTTTCTACCATGATTAGTTTATTTACAGGCAGAGTCAAAAATTTTACAATTCATTACGGCCTATAGGGAAAAATCGTTTCAAAGGCATTTTAAAGATATTACACCCTGTCAAACATATTAAAATTTATATGCATTTAAGAGGTGCACTGAAATATGCATTGTATAAAATATGCGGTGAAAATGGAGATACTATTCATTTCCAGGGCCACACAAAAGTACTCTATTAGATAATAGTAAAGGGGGGGGAATAGTGTGCAACATGTTTTAAATATATTAAACTGTTTCATGTATAATAAAATTGATAGATGTCACTGAGGCTTAATATAAATTATACAATGCTGTCTTGCATAATATGAAGTGCATTGCATTTACAGGGACACACAAAAGATTTCAAATAGTATATTCCTTCCGACGTACTGTGTGTGTCTCCGATGATGGCTGATGGATGGATGTAATGCATTTTAATTATGATAAACGCATTTAAGTTTCTCTAAATCTTTGTACATTATATGGTGTGTATAAATGTTATAGTCGATATACAGGGCTGCCCAAAAGAGCTCGCCAACGTTACTGAGTATGAGCATAAATTACTTAAAGGTAGCTCGTAAATAAGGAATGCATTTTTACCCTGAAATGCATTCAATTTACAAAAAAAAAAAAAAAAAAAAAAAAAAAAAATGTTTGCAGAATATAGATAAAATGATATACAGGGCCGCGCAAAGGATTGGTACATGGACTCCTATGAATGATAATTTATAACAATGTGATTCCAGTTGTTTTAAGAGTGTTTTAGTTTAAAATAAATTTTAGGTTCTTACTGACGTGTAATAAAGGTACAAGGTAAACTACAGGGCTGAACAAAAGTTTTCAGGTATGTTTCTATTTATTAGTACAAATTGCTGAAAAAGAAATTTTAAGCTTTTTTTTTTTTTTTTTTTTTTTTTTTTTTTTTTTTTTTTGCTAAACTAAATTTTCCCATTATTTAATATGTATATCAACTGACTGATCAAATATAGGGCTTTTCAAACGTATTAGAATACATATTTGGCTATATACCTTTATTTCCATAATTAACGAAGTTTTGTTAAAGATTTCGTGATATGCTGGAAAGTGCTTCATAATCTATGCTTAACGCATGATTTTTCTTACTTGTTAAACATGTTCAGAGTTTTAAATTCAAGATTTCTAAGAGCCATTCAAATTCTACACTATGTATTTTGTATCTAAACGGTAGAAAAAGTACTATAACCCTTTCGGGTCCGAATTTTTTTCTTTTTTTTCAATTACATTAGAACCCCGCTAATTCGGATCCCGTTAATCCGGATCTCCGGATAATCCGGATCGGTTTGGTTATTTTTCTTTTTAATTTGAGAAGCGATTGGCTAATTTCCATAACATTAACTTGTTTCATCGTCGTATTCGAAATTTAAAAAAACCTTTTTCTGAAATCTTTTCGGAAGAATTAAACAAAGTAATCATTTTTACTGACTGTAAATATTCAATACATGAAGGTGATTATCTGTAAGTATGTTTTCTTTTATTTCATTTTTTTAATTCTCCCGATAATCCGGATTTTCGGTAATCAGGATTGGGTCTGGTCCCAATTAATCCGAATTATCGGGATTTTACTGCACTAGAAAAAATTACATACGTTGATAACATTAACACTAGCAAACCAAATAGATTAATTAGTGTTTAATAAATATTTCATTGTCTGAAAGATAACGAGTGTTGTTGTTTTGCGTACTATTCAATTCATATTCATATGACAATAGGATGAAGAAGAATTTTTGTAGATATTTAGAAAACATTGCATTATGATAAGATTTAACTTATATTACAACTTCCTAATATTTTTTGCGCTTTATTATTCATGATTTTTTTCAGGAAAGCAAAATTCATTTTAAATTTGAAGAGTAGAATATATGTTTAAAATAAAAAGAATTAAAAACGACGCAAAGAGAATTAAGCCAATAATAATAATTATTATTACTAAATGCCTAGCATAAATGAAGTCATACAGTAATGAGTCTGCTTAAATAAATTAAGCCTGGAGCTCAAACATCATGTAACTGATCGATGGCAATCTCTACACTGGATGTGTTACATTTCTGTATCAATGTTGCCAGATTAGCATTGGCTCGAGGCACACATTCATACTTGTTCGCCCAAAAGTGATATTCGTTAAAAATGGCTCATATGTTATCGCCTTCATTTAAATTTTTATATCAGGTCTTTAGGTCCACATTTTTATCAGCTCAGCCCGGCAGGCTTGTTCAATTTTTCTGCCGGTGCAGCCCGTCGAAAAAATTGTCCTAATTCTGCAGAGACGGACCCGTATATATCTATAAAAGAGCCTTTAACACGGACAGTGAACAAAAAATGTATGGCCTTTTTCAAAATTCATTTATACACACACGCATACATGCAAAAAAAAAAAAAAAAAAAAAAAAAATCAGACTTTGTTATTGATTTGGTTAGCAGAACGATCGATTAACCGAAGCTCGGTTAATCGAGGTCCTACTGTTATTTCAAATGACGGTTTAACCTAACCGTAAATTAAAGACGTCACTTACAATAACTGAAGATGTTTCAACATTTATTACAAGATAACTGTGATAAATTGCGAGTAATCAAATCCCTACGTTCTATATTGTAACGCTCGAGCTTTTCTCATACTTAATTTTTTAGGGTTTCGTCAGATGACGAAACCCTATTCGTCTCTGCTGAATGAACAGCTGAATGTCTCTTGTCAAAAAACAAATCATAAAAATTTGAAAAAGACTATTATTTTAATTTAAATATTATTGGTAATATTGCCAGTTCATTTTTTTGTTGTTGTTTTTTCTTTTCCAATTACTCCATTTCTTTACTTTTAAAAGAGATGCACTGTAAAAAAAAAAAAAAAAAAAAAAAAAATCTGTAAAGGTACTAAACATTTTCTAGGAAACTGGGATTCCAAGAACTTTTCATGTAACGATAACAGGAAAAATCCATGTAACCGATTCTAAAACTTGATTTTTTGTTGTTACCGTTACAGGAAAAGTTCTTGGAATCCCACTTTCCTAGATAAAGTATAGTACCTTTACAGATTTTTTTTACAGTGTGGAGTACTTCTGTTGCTGCAATTACAAAATTGGTATTAAAAACTACAAAAAAATTAATTTTTCAAAAATAAAATGAGATTAGGGCCATTCCATGAAAAGAGGTAAATTGATAGTCATTTTTAAAAATTTGTTTAACTGAATATTTTTGGTATTTAGTGATTGGCAACACGTCAAGTTTTATGTTTTGAGTAAGAATGTAAAGTTTATCTTTTGTGGATTGGCAACACAACAGTTTAAAGATGGCGTCCATGTGCAAGCAAGTATGTTGCGTTTTACAATACCTTTTGAGTGAATTTTTTTAAAAAAGAAAATCCATTGAAACTTTTGAAATCAATATTTTAGGTAAGTCTAATATTCATTGTTTATATTTCACTAAACTGAAATATATAAGATAATTTCAAATAATTATTACAGCACACAAAAAGAACTTTGTTTCTGTGTCCCACACGTGACACAAAACATGAACTTTTTTACTTAGGAGGAAAAAGGAACGCATTTATTTTGTTTAATTGGCATTTCTAAAGCAGTTTAGTGTAGTACACTTATCCTATGCTAGTTAAAAATTTAGATGAAATTTTTAATTGAAGAAAAATATCAAAACAAAATTGTCTCACACGTGACACCTTATGAGCAGGACAATTATTTTTGTTTTCTGAATGTTAAATAGAGATTTATTCTAGCATAGTTTCAGCAGTTTAATGATTATTTTGTCCTAAGAACTTATTCTATATAACTAAAACGAATTTAAGATTTTTTTTTTTTTCAAAATTTTATGATAGTTCCATTTTTTTTTTCTTTGTGATGCTAATATTTTTTATTTCCATTTTTTTATGAATTTTTTTTAATAAAATTTGAACACTTTGATGGTTATTTTTATTTTAAGAACATATTGTTTTCCAGCAAGAATTGATCTACTTAATTTATAGGGATTTTTTCTATACAATAAGAAGAGTCGTGTGTTTAAGAACTTGTTATTATTCTACAGAAAAAAATAATAAAACTTCTTATCTATATTCTGTTTTTCTAAGTTTAATTCTATTTTAAGTTCAATTTTTCTATGAAATTAAGTACATTTAGACAAAAGCGTTTATAATTGATAAAGATTGTAATTTATTTAGCTGAAATGGAAAGATATAAGTCTACTAGTGCTAGAAGAATGAAAAGGATGAGAGAGAAAATGTCATTAGAAAATCCTAATTTCCAAAAAGAAGAAAATAAAAGGATCAGAAACAGCAGTTTCTTTTAAGATGGGTGAATGGGTAGTTGTAAAATATGACGGCATTAATTATCCTGGTGAAATTACAAGCACCCATCATGATAGTGTTGAAGTGTCTGTCATAATAAAAAGTGGTAAATTCTACAAGTTGCCACAGTATCCAGATTAAATTCTATATTCATTTAAAGATGTAGTAAAAAATATATCAACCCCCACTGCAGCTAATAAAAGAGGTTGTTTCAAATTTCTAGAAAAATTTTGAATTTTTGTTTATACCTTTACTTTATTTTATGTTTAAAAATGTCAATTTGAACATTTACTTTGTACAAAAAAAAGTTAAAATAAATATTTTTGTATTGTAAAATGTATAACATGCATTTTCTTTTTTTCATTCCGTTATTTTCTGATTTTTGAAAAGGTTACTTGAATGATATTTGCAAATGTCCCACACGTGACAACCGTGTCCCGGACGTGACACTATACGTTACATTTCTTTTTAGTAATTTAAAAATTTATTTTTCAAATAAGAATGCTTATTTCATGAACATTAGACCTTTAGCCTCTAATACATATTTTTTGTTTTGAAATTGCAAAATTAGTAGAGCAGAAATGTTATCTGGATCATACAGCAAATTACAAGTGGTTGACTTCAGATGTCCTGCACGTGACGCATGCAAATTAATTAATAACTAAATCAGTAAACTATTTAGGAAAAATCTGTCCCTGCCTGAGATATTTTTATATCAAATATAAACTTATAAAAATATGTTTCTTCTTATTTCTGAAAAATCTTAAACCCTTTAACACAATTTTGGTGGAATTATGGTGTCTGATTGTCCCGCACGTGACAGTGGAATGGCACGATACAGCTTTTAAGCAAACTGCATTTAAAAGTAAATTTTTTTTCCCACACCATGGTGTAAAAATTGAAAATGTACAATATTCGGAGGTTTAAAAATTTGCAGTACACTGTTAAAAATCTTGTTCTAGTTTGAACCAAAAAAGTTTGTTTTTTGGTGCTCAATAGATGCCACCATAAGATGGTGAAATCTCGTACCAACATTTGGAGCTTCCTAGTTCAACCTCGTTCCAAGTATTGGAACTATGCTTCAATGGGAGCTCCAATGTTTTGGTTCGAGATTTCACCATCTTACGGTGGCAGATATTGAGCACCAAAAAACAAACTTTTTTGGTTCAAACTAGAACAAGATTTTTAACAGTGTAGCGTAAATTTCAAAATTTAAATTTCATTTCTTCTACACTGTAAAAAAAAAAAAAAAAAAAAAAAAAAATCTGTAAAGGTACTAAACATTTTCTAGGAAACTGGGATTCCAAGAACTTTTCATGTAACGATAACAGGAAAAATCCATGTAACCGATTCTAAAACTTGAGTTTTTGTTGTTACCGTTACAGGAAAAGTTCTTAGAATCCCAGTTTCCTAGATAAAGTGTAGTACCTTTACAGATTTTTTTTTACAGTGTATTTGTTGCAATCAAGTTTAAATAAAATTATTTTGAATGTAACATAAATTAATGGATTAAATAAATTTCGTGAAAAAAGTGCTTAGTTGTTTTTATTTCATCCTATTTATCATCTATTTTGACACGCGAAGTAAACTATTTTATTTATTTATTAAATTCTTATTCATTTAAATTACAAGCCGCCTCTTGTGATCAGTTTGGTCTCCCTTAAATTTATGCTAAGTTTTGCAATATTTTACTTTTATTCATAATTTTATTTACTTGCGTAGCTTCACTAAATCTGCAGATTCTAATAGAGAAATCAAGAAATCTATGCGATCAAGGTAGCATTTAGAGGAAGAATTTAATATTCTGTTCTGGTCGGCGCGATTGGCGAAGAAATCCCAAAATATCGCCAAAACTGTTTTTCGTTTGTTAATTTAATGATAAAGTGTTTTGAAGAAGATATTGAGCGAAACCCTCTGTGCGATCTGCGATCACACTTAGCCACTTGTTTTTTATTAGAATGGATTTTCATGATAAAATGTGATAATGAGTAACAATATACCTATTTAGTTTATTACAGCACTGTTAAAAGTAAAAGTGACAAACCGGTGCCATTTGGGACCCGGAGGTGAAAAGGCGGTGCCATTTGGAACCCTAGGGTGCCATAGGGGCTTGGATATGTGGAAGGCTTGTGTAGGGGCTTGGATATGTGCCGACAGGTCTCTTACTGGGTGATTGGAGCTAAATAAGGTGCCATCACTTCGTATTGGCAGCAATGTGGCACCTCATCGGGTGACTGGCACCATGTGCATGCGCTGTGATGTGTGTCTTTCTGTTTTCGGTGACGGCAAGTAAAATCTATGGCTGTGAGTGAATGAAGGTGAGCTCGATGGCCGAGCGGTTAGAACGCTGAACTTATAATCAGACGTTGTGGTTCGAATTCTTCGAGGGCCAAAAGTCGGTTTGTATATTTTTTATTTTTTTTATTATTGGGCACTCTGTATTTAGGGTGCCATCTTTTCACCCTAATTAATGGTGCCATTCTGGCTCCTTCAGGGGTGTCACCAGTGAGACAAGGCTTTCACCCCTAAAAGGTGCAATGTGTCACCATTAGTTTTAACAGTGAACGTCCGAAGAATTTTTCACACGTTTCAGATTAAATCAAATTTTTATCAAAATGCGTTTTTATATGAAATACTATGCTACATTTTCTTGGTAACATGTAATTTGCGAGCTTTGCATACAACCGATGATACGCTATCATATTAGAATAGGTGAGCTTTCCAGTTCATGCTTTCTTGAAAACGATTCTGGACGGCCCTCACAAATATATAGATTTTCGCCAGTATGGATCTGTATACCTTCTTTGAAGTTCCATTAAACTGAAAAGTATTTTTCACAAATAGAACATATCCGATAGATATAATAGATAGAGAAATAGATATAAACATTCAGAATTCTCCCCAACAAAACAGATGATAAAAAATATCATTTTTTATAAATTATGTAATTCATTATGCATTTAATTTAGTTATATGTTTTAATATATATAAATAGACAGATACAGTAAAACACTTGGATAATTCGAATTTTTTGTACGGTCTCTAGAACTCTGTATTAAAATAATGTAAAAAAATCTTGTATATTTCGAATTTTATTTCTGATAATTCGTAATATTCTTATCATTGTTCTTAAAATTTTAAGGTAAAAATTGCTCCCGAGACTTTTTTTCAGGTAAGGTTCAAAACATTTTAGAAGTTTATTTTAATGGCCTTTCTGTGGGGAAAAAAAAAAATGCGATGGTTTGAAATGTCATGAAGTAGGGATATTCTGACTCAAGCAAAATTCTGTTTGGCAAAACCTGAAGATATTGCTACATTCTCCTCTTTTCCCCTAAAATGTAAAATCTGATCCTTCAATCTTGTTTGAGGACTACACTGTTAAAATTTTTTGTTTATTAGCAGGTTGTCTTCCGTGAAATTTCATCAGTAATTTTTTGTTTTTGGTAGAAAAATGGAATCTCTCCGTACATCTGTTGCCATTTTAAAATTACAGAATTTCAAATATGGAATTATTACTGTAGAAATCTATCATCCTATGAGATTGCTGTAGTTTTGATCGCCACGCATGCGCTTCATGGGTTTTAAAATATTTTTGCAAAAAGCAGAGACTAGAAAAAAAGGAGTTTTCCTCAAAAAATGGAATCATTCCGACAACTCTGCTGCAAGGTCTCTTCCGTAAATTAACGGAAAATATTTTTTCAGTGTATGTCAACGTAGTCCAAAATGTGGCTGTGTGTGGCGACGTAACTTATATAGACATTATTGCTCAATTGGAAAAGAACAAATAAGCTGAAGACGGACCACCCGGTTATGAAGAGAACAAGGTTATCCCCTACCTAATTCATCAGAAGTTATGGTGCATATACATGAACTTTGAAGCTTTTTTATAGCAATTCTGATGCATAACATACTATTTTTGTATCAATTAATAGGTTGCAATCATTTGCTTTTAACGAAAGATTGCATTCACAGAAGCAATAAAAAAGATCTGATTTTTTTCTTAAAAGTAATGAATAATTAAGCTAGTAAAAAATGCTTGACATAATAAGAATATGTAGCAGTATTCTTAGATAAAATTAATGTTTTAAATCTTTCATCGTGGAGTTAATCTGTTTATTTATATCTTTTTGAGATAATATAAGTAATTCGAATTTTTAGATATTTCCAACTTTTTTCTGGTCCTATCAACTTCGAGTTATCCAATTTAACTGCACAAATACTTCACCTATAAGTACTCACACGTTTATTATTTTTTAACATGCTACACGTCAAAGATCAATTATTGTATGTTTCATCTCTGATGAAGATGGTTGTTACTGTTTTGATTCATCATGCTGTAATATCTACTGAATATTCACCAAAGTATCTAATTACTTGCGAAAGTTACTGGTGGTAATTAGTGCTTTAGAGATGAATCTTTTGTATAAAAACAATATAACTTTAATCTTGGCTATTCAAAAATACTATGTCAATGACACATAAAACTATATACAGGGAGTTGTAAAGGGGAAAAGGGAAATTCATTCGGAATGGACACGGCATGTTTACAGATGTCCCGTTTTCTGACCCGGAACTCTCGTTGTCTTTCGAGAGCGAACCGAAGTGTCCGTCATCAGCTAACGTCAGAAGAAATCTCTCTCGTCTTAGAATTTGTTCCCAAGCTTGGAGTATGAACTTACCAAGTCATCAACTTCATTGTGTTGAGTTTTTGCTGCCGTCTTCTTAGCTCCCACGAGAAGATGCTGCACCTATTTCCTTTGTGTTTAGGTTGTTTTGGAAAAGTGCCGGCCCTAATGCCATATTCACACACACATATATAATGGTATAGACAGAACACTGTTTGGGGCGCATTTTTATTATATTAAACTGTTTCATATTTTATGAAATTGATATATATTGCTAAAGTTTACTCCAAGTTAATTTTTGTATATTATAAAGCAGATAGTATTTACAGGAAGTCACAGAAGATTTGGCCACTATACTGTATCCGAAATACTCAATATGAACACACTAAGATAATAATATTTTTAAAATTTCATTATAGTACGAACGCACTTCATTTGCTACGCTTGACGTGCAATTTCTGACTTGTTTACACCATTTTCTGTATATATTTATGATACCTTGTAAGATTTTTGAATAAATATAAGAAGGGAAAATTTCTGACTAAACTTATTTTTAAGAATTTTTTTTTTTTCTCACGCCATATTTGAAAGAGTTTCGGGTAGTTTACATAATAAAATCATTGACATTTTTCTAAACTTTTAACTATTCTGAAAGAATGTGAACGATTTTCAAAATGTCATACAATCATCTCAATTCCTGCACAAAAAGAATGTGGTAAAAAGATCTTGGTAGCAATCTGAAACTGCTGTTTCTGACAAAAATGGAAGTAGAAAAAAAAATTCCAGCTTTTAATGGAACTCTGCCTGTCATCAAATAATCGAATAATCCTGTATTGCGATATATCTCCACTAAGATCTTCTTTCAAGACTCGGTAGCTGGAATTGGCCATTAGCGAAGCTTTTAAAAGGAAAAGTAAATAAAAAAGGGAAAAAGCAGCAGTTTATTTATACTGCTATCTTAAATTGGCTAATTTTGTTTTTATTCTGGTTTTAGTTTTATAAATGTTTAGCTTCCTATGAAAGCAAATGTGTTTTGCATCATTATTTCTTGATGTATTGATGTAAAATCACTTACTGCATTTTTCTGATTGCTTTATGTGCGTAATTTCCGCTTTTTTTAGAAGATGCCATTAGCAGTAATTAAAAAGATGCAACTTAATGTTTAATCTGAGATTTTTAATTCCATCCCTGATGTATTAACGCGTTTTCGGAGTTCATTTTCTTTTGTTTAGTCGATTTTTATTCAGTGGGGCTTTCTTACGAAAAACTACGTGTTTTCGAGCCTGTTAAAAGGGAATTTGGAAGAAGAAAAATATATTCTTTTACAGTAATGTCTTTTAAGATCAAAGGAGTGTTTATTTAATTATCGTTACAAGTTTATCAGGAAGTTATAAGTTGAAAGCCTACAACTAAGTTAAATCAATATAAATAAGTTTTTTCTTTAAAAAAAAAATAAAAGAAGATTAAAAACGTACCAATTACGTAAATGCATTTTGCTAAGTTCCTGCATCCTAAATAACCTTGGACTTTTTAGTAATTCTTAAGAAACGTTTTAGTTATTCTTAAGTCTAGCCAACAAAAGGCCTCAGATACCCATCGTTCGAGCATCAAAAACTATAGTAAATAATCGGAAGTCATGCTTTTACTCAGTAAAATTTTTTTTTTATATTCCGAATAAAAAAAATGAGGTATTGATTTTTGCTAATAATATATCCATTAACATTTCATTTTAAAATTAGCTGACCCACCCAGCGTTGCGCTGATCTATAATGTACAGGGTTGTTTTTTTTATACTGACGCTATTGAGAGGCGCCTGCAGCTTGTTGTAATGGTTGGAAAATGACACAAAATTTTATAAATGCACTAAGAATACCATAGGAAAAAATATTCCAACAACAACAACAACAAAATAAAAGTTTCAACCACGGCTGATAGGAGGACATTTGGCGATGTACATTGAAAGAAAACATCAGAAACATACAAATTAATAATTTGAATAAAATGACATTTTTTATTCATCATATTCATTTTCCAAAAGAGGAATTCGATGCAAATTCAAAGCAAAAAATGTACATTTTCATTTATTGCCCGTTTTTTATACTAATTCTCAGTTGCATAAATTACGACAGCGCCACATTTTCCTCTATCGGTTGTGATTGGAACTATTTTTTCCTTTGAATCTTTTTTCCATTGGTTACATTAGTCTCCTTATAAATTTTAAAGCAGTTCCTGCTATTAAAATGAGCTACAGAGAGCTGCTCTAAATAGCGTCAGTTAAAAAAAAAATAAATAAAAAAGCACCTTGTATGACTTTTGGCTGCTCATCATCTAGCTTCCAAATTCTCCTCTGTGAATGCATTCTTACATTTAACATATCAATCTACTGAATTAATATTTTTAGCTACTTTCTTCTGTGTTCAAATTTTAAAGGATATCATTTTTTTCCTTAGTTGTCATATTTCTAAAATCTATGCTTAATTCAATATTCTGTGTTTTAAAACCTGAAGAACTGAGAATAAAATTTTAATACTTCATATAAAATGAAGCATAGCAATATATCCATAATAAGCTGTAAAAAAATGGAAATACTACTAGTAATCTGGACGCCAGTATAATTTAGTGTTTTTTAACAAAAAAAATTCCGTGAATTCCAGAATTTTTTTCCGTATTTTCTTGGAATTTACGGGAATTTTTCCGTTAAGAAATTGTAATTTGTACTGGCCTTCAGATTACCAGTAGTATTTTCGTAAATCGTCCGAATGGTATTCCACGTTTTAGTAATTCTTAAATCTAGCTAACAAAAGATCTCAGATACGCATCGTTCGAGCGCCAAAAACTATAGTAAATAAACGGAAGTCCTGCTGCTACACAGTAAAAATGTCTTTTTATGTCCCGTATAAAAAAGGAGGCAATGATTTTTGCTAATAATATAGCCATTAATATTTTATTTTAAAATTAGCTGACCCACCAGCGTTGCGTGAACCCGTGATGCATGACTCTTGGTTGCTTTTCTCCTAGCTTCCAAATTCTCCTCTGTGAATGCATTCTTACATTTAACATATCAATCTATTGAATTAATATTTTTTGCTTCTTTCTTCTGTGTTCTATTCTTAAAGGATGTAACTTTTTTATTTAGTTGTCATATTTCTAAAATCTATGCTTAATTCAATATTTTATTTTCCAAAACCTGAAGAACTGGGAGTAAAATTTTAATACTTCATATAAAATTAAGTATAATAATATATCCATAATAAGCATAATAATATTCCACGTTTTAGTTATTCTTAAATCTAGCTAACAAAAGGTTTCAGATATGCATCGTTCGAGTATCAAAAAAACTATAGGGGGCATATCATAATATCAAACAAATATATGAATAAATAACAGGAAGTCCTGCTTTTACGCAGTAAAAATTTCTTTTTATATTCCGTATAAAAAAAGGGGTAATAATTTTTGCTAATAATATATCCATTAACATTTTATTTTAAAATTAACTGACGCACCCGGTGTTGCGCGGACCCGTGATGACCCACGTTTTAGACTCTTGGCTGCTTTTCTCCAAGCTTACAAATTCTCCTCTGTGAATGTATTCTTACATTTAACATATCAATCTATTGAATTAATATTTTTAGCTTCTTTCTTCTGTGTTCTATTCTTAAAGGATGTAACTTTTTTCCTTTGCTGTCATTTTTCTAAAATCTATGCTTAATTCAATATTTCATGTTTTAAAATTTGAAGAGCTGGGAGTAAAATTTTAATACTTCATATAAAATTAAGCATAATAATATGTCCATAATAAGCATGATAATATTCCCCGTTTTAGACTAGTGGTCTGTTAAAAAAGACAAATGTGATACACCGCAATATCCTGTATTTTTGTTAACCTGATAATAATACAGTTAGTTCTTTTGAGTATTAAGGTATCCTGGGGTAATAACGCCACGTTAAGGTTCTGCCAATTTTCACGGCTCAGTTTTAGATTGTATTTTTCAAACAAATGTATGATTTGATACAGCAATTCATTAACTATCTATAGAAAAAAAATAATTTAACAGATATGTATTCATAAAATGTAATGGCGTGATTTCTTGACCAATGCTATTTGGCGTTATTACCCACCTATATGGTTAATAACGGCATGCAAACAAAACTATGAAATAAGATGGAATAATGGCATGTAGATTGCCCAATTCTAAAGATACAAACTTTACAAACTTAGAAATCGACAAATTGCATTCTAAGCTATTGAAAATGTTCAATTTTTTGTGAAAGTGTAAAAAAAATAAAGGTGTGGTGGGGGGGGGGGGAGGCAAAAGAATATCAGATATAGATCGGCCACTGCTGAGAATCAACCGGGTTATTAATGCCAAGGATTGGCGTTATTATCCCGGTATAGTTATTGCGCTGTACATTTTAAACTACAAATTATCTCGAGAAGATATCCAAAATCTTCTACAACATTTTGGAAATGCATGAAATGCACTACAAATTTATGTAATAAAAAAGTATTTCCGAATAAAAAAAAATTGTCTTCACATCACAGAACATACCTCGCGAATTTTAGATCAAGCGTTAATTTTAGTTGCTTCTAAAAGCAATAAGACCTACAAATGGTACAAATCAACTTGAAGCGTTTTTTTTTTTTTTTTTTTTTTTTTTTTTTTTGCGATTTATATGACTCAAAACCCTTCTGCGCAGAGCACATGGGTGTCATTTACCAGATTATTTCATAATTATGCATAATATTAGCACTTGGCGTTATTATCCCGCCTGGCGTTATTACACCAGACCACCTTATTTTGTTTTAGCAAATACTTTTGTTACTGTTTACATGTACTGATTAGTACGCTTAAAATAATGCATTCCCAAATTTTCCTAGCTGGTCTAAATCTGGTCTATTGTCTTTCTAAAAAAGTTATGTTAAATACATATGTATTTATTGACCTTTAGTATAGAAAAAATATCGTCTCCGTGTGGCTAGAACTGATCTGAAATCTAGTTGAAGAAGAAGTATATTTTCTTCTCAGTGTTTTTTCTTATTTTTGCATCTGTTCCAATAGCACATATTAATAGTGAAAACTTTTGCCGAAGTTGATTGAAACCACTTCGAAATCACACGGTTTTCATTGATTTCGTTGAAGACTTCACACATTTTATTTTGCAAAAAATATTTCTATATGTCTCACAGTGGAGCACTTGACCCGAAAACCTGGCCAAAAGTGCAAAAATTAAAATTTCGTCAACAGCTGTAAAAATCATATTTTTTAATAGCTAACTTATTGGTGTATCAATCTATGTCTCTTTCCAGGGTGGCGAATGGTTAGATAAAAGCACAGTCAATATAGATGACAAATAGCAGTATTTTGTTAAAGATTAATTCAGTTTATATAATCTTTTTACATTATTTACAGTATTTTCTGTAAGAAAATACTGGTAGTTTTCTCTCTCTCTCTCTCTCTCTCTCTCTCTTTTTTTTTTTTTTTTTTTTAATGTGTTTTTCCCAGTTTTCACTGACCACTCGCCATTCTGGTTTCAGAAACCAGATATATATCCGATGGCTACAGGTCGCAGCTGAAAAAGAAGTTTCTTTTTTTTTTTCTTTAAACGTGTTTTTTTTATTTTGCTTTGTTTATTTATTTATTTATTTATTTGTGTATGTATTGTCATTGTTGTTATGTTTAAATAAGGTACCCTGGGGTAATAACGCCACGTTAAGGTTCTACCAATTTTCACGGCTCAGTTTTAATTTGTATTTTTCAAACAAATATATGATATGATACAGCAACTCATTGACTATCTATATAAAAAAAATAATTTAACAGATATGTATTCATAAAATGTAATGGCGTGATTTCTCGACCAATGCTATTTGGCGTTATTACCCACCTATATGGGTAATAACGCCATGCAAACAAAACTATGAAATAAGATGGAATGATTGCATGTAGATTGCCCAATGCTAAAAAAAACAAACTCTACAAACTTAGAAATTGAGAAATTGCATTCTAAGCTATTGAAAATGTTCAATTTTTTGTGAAAGTGTGAGAAAAATAAAGGTGTGGTGTGGAGGTGGGGAGGATGAGGCAAAAGAATATCAGACCGTGAGCTTCTTTTTGTTTAAAAAGGACGTTTAAATAGAATTATTAGAAACATTGCACAGTTTTAACTGTGTTTATTTGAATCAGTATTTAGGATGTAGCTCGCCCACTGTAGGGAATCAACCGGGGTATTAATGCCAAGTATTGGCGTTATTACCCCGTTATAGTTTTTGCGCTGTACATTTTAAATTACAAATTATCTCGAGAAGATATCCAAAATCTTCAACAACATTCTGAAAGTCCATGAAATGTACTATAAATTTATGTAATTAACAAAGTATTTCCGGATAAAAAAATAGTCTTCACATCACATAACGTATCTCGCAAATTTTAGATCAAGCGTTAATTTTAGTTGCTTGTAAAAACAATGAGACCTAAAAATGAAACAAATTAACTTGAAGCTGTTTTTTGTGATTTATATGACTCAAAACCCTTCTGCGCAGAGCACATGGGTGTCATTTACCAGATTATTTCATAATTATGCAAAATATTGGCACTTGGCGTTATTACCCCGCCTGGCGTTATTACCCCAGGGTACCTTATAATTTTTTTTAGTTGAATGATTTATTAAACTGAAACTAAATAAGGCGTACGTGTTTAAAAAAGGTATGTAAATAGTTGTTACATACGTACATACTCACGTATGTAACTACTAACATACGCACGCAACCCGATATCTCTTGATAGGAATATCCGACAGGCTTCATGGTGTGGAAATCTGATAATATTTACTTGAGTTAAAGCACAAACAAATAGATGAATAAACAGACAGACGGGCAGATTAAAACAATTCATAAGCCTTTTTAAACTATCTTGGAAAGTGTTAAAAAGAAAATTCTGAAAGATAAATGGGCAGAAGAATGTGGTGCTGTTTTCATTTAAAATCTATACATTTCATTCTAAACAACTTCACAACAAATTATCGTTTTTTACCCGAAAACTTACTTCATTTCAGTCATTACAAGAATTCATGTCTAAATTTCTAAATAAAGTAAAAAAAAAAAAAAAAAAAAAAAAAAAAAAAAAAAAAAAAAAAAAAAAAAGATGCAGTTGGAATCAGTTGTTCTCTTTATGATGGGTAGTGAAAATCTATATTATGAAGGCCAAACGTATCTGTCCGCAACGCATACATCCTTTTTGCAAACAGCAACACTTTTCCCTGCAATTTCGGTTTTGCAATGTTCGCTACAGCAAATTTTACACTTCTAAACATCGTACATTTTAAATTTTTACACCGACGTACAGGGAAAAAAAAAATATTCTTTTAAATGCAATTTGTTTGAAAATTGTATCTTATTTTTTTTTTAAGTTTTTAACACCAATTTTATAATTGTGGCAACAGAATCACCCCATTTTCTCTTAAAATGAAAAAAAAAATAGAAATTAAAATGCATACTATGTCAAATATATCGTCTGTGATCATGTTAATTTAAGATTTTTTTTTATTCGCATTTATACCAAACATAAGAGCCTCAATTGATAACTTCATCATAATAACTGATCGTTATTATAATTTACTGATTACATTATGCAATTAAAGTTTAATTTTAATAATTTGGACAATTGAGTTTTATAGAAACAGTATTTTGTTAATTTTAGTTTAAAATAATATTTGATTAAGAGTTAGACTGATTAATATTGATGGACACATTTTTCTCATGCATCCATCACAGAAGTATATAATTAAATTAATGGAACAATTTTATCTAAATAGATATCTACTACAATACAGACATCTGGGTGGCCTAAATTAGGTGGTCTTCTAACCTTCTTGTAATAAAAGTTTGCGATAAGAGTGCCTGAACTGAACAACAAACATCATTGTGCGAGACATTCAATGTCAAAAAAATTTACAACATGCAATAAAAGAAATTTACGCAAGAACAGTCTTACACAGACAAAAGGGGGGGGGGCAGTGGCTCTCACGGGGTTTATAGTGGGAAGGATGATTTCATCTCTCACCCAATAATAAGGAAGACTAGAAGAAACCAACGGTAACCTTATGCTCCAATAAAAAAAGTAAGAGTTTGGTACCTCCTACAGGTTGAAACCGAGAAAAATATAGTTTACCCAGTCAGTTGCCTATTGCGATCTAAAATGTGACGGTGCGGTCATGAAAAAGACAAAAAGGATATGTTTTTGTGAGTGCTGCTGGTAATCCCATGAAAAGCCCGAACGCGACGAATTAAATACAGAATTCTGGCAAGTAACTTTATTTTTACTATACATATTTCCCCCAGATATGTATGATGATGATGTGTCAGAGCAATAGGGAGTCTGCATTTATGATTTTTTTCCAATAATTTACTTCTAGATAAAAAGTAATTTGTAAATTTGTTTGGGTGATATTTCCCCAAAATGTATGATTTTTGTGTGAGCGAAGTTTGTATATAGCTGTAAATAAATCTTTATGTTAACTGTTAATTGGTGTAATAGAATCATTTCATTTAGAAGGAAATATGTGTCTTTTACTTTATTTCAATTTTAAGAATAATTACTTTTAATTTAATGATTATTTCATTTTACTTTCTGATAATAGACTAATAGCTAAGAGTCTTATAAGGAAAAGGTTCTTCAAATAAACACAACGCAATTATTTTTCATAAAAATTAATTAAATTTTCCACCTTTTCTCAGAAAATCGACCACAGCTTACTAATTAATAATCATAATCTTTAGTGGAGATATTATTTTGTTAGGTCTAATTGATCAAAGAAAAGGTAATTTAAATGATACTTTGCTCATTTAATAGTTTAAGCATACATAATTTAAATTTAATTTTAGTGTTCACCGATGCTAGGTTTGTTTGTGACTCATGTTACACCTTAGGACTATGCGGTTGTATAGACTATTCCATCTTGCGCTGCAGTGAAGCCTTTCTAACATAAAGGTGTGAAAAATGCCAAGCTGGGAACTTAAATGGCGGAGCACTTGTAGCGCTATTCCAGTGATTCCGGATTTGATCTCCGGATTAAACCTTTTTCACCCTGTTGGTTTCTACGCAAGTTAGCAAATGATAAATCACGTATTAAATATTCAATAATTTCAAGCGTAATTTTATTGCTGAAAATTTATTGGAAAATCAATTAAATTGCGTACAATAATGCAAGTTTTATTACAATAAATATTTTTCTAACAAAGTTATGTTTATTGATATACTCACAATTTTTTCCGCCCTGCTATACTTATTCAAACGGTATAAAGGAAAACACGGAATAAACTAAACTGAAAATTTTATCTTGCCAAGCATGCCCGCCAAAATGCGTGATAAACAATAGAATATGGCACTCCTTTCATCGGAAAAGCGGCTCGTTAGTCATCGAGCCATCAGCGGCCCACTCCAGGCGAAATTTAATGAGGACTCCCGTGGAGTTGATTAGGATTGAGGCAAAGCTCCAAGTGTGTTTGTTTTAGTGAGCACGTGGTACTTATGGACAGCTTCACACAGCCTGTCACTTAGTGGGTTTTTTAATTGTCAGATAGGCAAGGTTTGATGCTGAAAAAACAAACCATTTGCTGGCGGGGGCGATTATTATATTCGTTAGCGCGAGGTAGGATATTTTTTGTGCTTGACATCCGCTCTTTGATGAATTTAAGTTAATTGGGGGGAGCGCAAGAGCTTTAAGGTGAACCTACTCCAACACAGATGAGCGCAAAGTACAAAGAAGGACACTTTTTTTGTGCTCTTTGTGCTGAAAATGAGCGTTGCTGAATTTACTTTTGGCATCTGGGTTTAATAATTTTAATAAAGTGAAGATAAAATGACGATGGAAATTTATGATCTTATTTTGATGACAGAGAAAAAACAGAATCGAAGTTTCTAAAGTTGAGTTGCATTAGATGGTTTAAAATTAAATGCACAAATAAAAAAAAAGTAGAAATCAATTACGGAAAATATTGAAGACTGATATCTGAAAACTTATTAAAGTTATTTTAACTCCTTTTCAAACATATTTGTCAAGCAAGAGATAGATTGGTTTAAATTTTAAATGAATAAATAAATTAATTTAACAATTTAGCTTAATAATATAAGATAGTGATAACTGTATTACTCTTTCATAGAATTAGATGCCTAATAAAAGACCTGTTTACACCCACACATATATAATAACACATTTCAAGCATCTATTATCAATAATTATTTATGCTAAAATGCTTACCTTAATAATGTAACATTTTGCAGTTTTTTCAAATGCCTGATTAAAATTTATGCAAAATTTAAAAAAAGAAATGAGTATCATTAAGAAGCACATACACAAGAATACACAAAAAATGCATTCAAGATTATCCAAAAGTACTTTGCGTGCTTAAGTCATCAAATTACTAACTAAAAGGAGTAAAAATCAGAAATTCTGATTTTAAAATAAAAAATTAATTTTTTCTATGCTAGGAATGCTATGTACAATTATGTCGGCTAAATTGGAATTTTATTTCAATTCCCAACGATTCCACATTTTCTCATATATTTTACTATAGACGATTATTGTATTTATACAGCACAGTAAAACGTACTAAGACAGAAAATCGGTTGATTGTGTTTATGACGACCAATTATCAGTACGAAGAAAAGGCCCTAAAGGGGTATACAATCCGTGGGAGTCTTTCTAAGGGAATCTAACACGTATTTACTCAAGGAAATCCAAAGGTTCGAATAAAACCATGGAAAACTCCCAATGATTAGGCCAACGGGCACGTTTGGGTTCGAACCCAACATGTTCCGTCTTCCAGTTTCAATAGCAGAACTTCTCGGCCACTAGTGGGACATCAATGTATCGGAAAGAAATTCCGTTTTAAATAGGTTTCAGTCTTGAAGAGATATACAGGATGTGCAATTAGTTCAACAATATCGTAGAAACATTGACATTTTTACGTTTAAGGCAAGTTTGCTTTATAGACAGGTCTCATTTTAATTGGATTGAGTGAATTTTTATGTCCCGATTTAAAATCCCTTATCGCGATTTTTTTTAAATTAATTTATTTGCTTTATTTATTTATTAATTTTTTTTCCATCTAAATTTCCCACTTTTGTGACATTATACATGATACCTGTGTATGAAACGCATCCTTTGTTACATTTCTGATACAAATATTTAGAATCTTTTATCCGTTACGCTTATAAACTCTTGTATGTGGAAGAACATCGCCAAGTGAGCGATAAATAGTACATTTTAGTTACCCGAAAAGATGGTAAAAAGCTCGTTAGTCACAGATTAATAAGCCAACTAGAGGCAAAATTTAATGAGAGTTTCCTATAGACTTTATTAAAAGTGCGGATATATCTAGATGCGTTTGCCCTAAAAAACATTACACTTTTTTTCCTCGGTGAACTGCTTGCAGATATTAAATTCTTTATTCTTTTTTTATCAACTATCTATAACATTAACGAGAACTTTAAAAGGAATTTGAACATTTCAGAGAATAGCAAAATAATTAAAACAATATTGAAAAAATTGACAGAAACGCCAAAACTAAAATTTCAACCTGCGGCGCTTGTTAAAAAGGAGTTTTTCTTTTACGGAATTTTATTTTGTTTTAAATCCCTTCTTTGCCGTCAGTTTTTGAATTTACAGCTTTAATAAGCAACTCATTAATTAATGCGAATGCAACGTTATAAAAATGAAACTGCTTTTATTTTTTTGTTCCTAAAAATGGAGTGTGTGATTTAGTTATTATTAAAAGTATGCTGCATCCCACCAGCTTTTTTTTTTTTTTTTTTTTTTATAGAATGTGGGCATGAGTGGCGTACTTTGCAATTAAATTTATTTAATAATAAATATTGATTAATTTAAGCTATTAATTGCTTTTTTTAATGTCAGTTAATATGAAGCTTTGTTTTTAATGTTATAGTTAAAGATTTCTTTACAAAAAGTTTAAATGAAGATTTTAAAAATCTTAATGGAAACCTATAAAAAAATTATAAATTTATTTGAAACAAAACGTTTTTTTTTTTTCATTTCTTTCCTTCTTTTTTCTTCTTCTTTTTTCTTTAAAGGTACATGTTATTATTGAAATAAGCGACATTTTTGTAATGTAATTCATTAATTCTGCTGAAATAATTTAAAAAATAGTCGAATTTCTTGTTTTCAGAACTCTCTATGCTATCTCAACTCATTATAGCTCCCAAAAAAATCTCAAAGTTCGCCCAGTATCTAATCTTCATTCAATTATGCTAATGAAACGACGCATAAAATTTTTTGCCTTGTTAATTTGATCAATTTTTGTAGATTAAGATACAATAGCTGGCATTTATTAACTCAAATTCGGGCTATTCATTAACCCCTTCGCGACGAGAGCTTTTTATGAAATTTTTAATGTTTTGTTACCGGTTTTTAAATACAAAAAATTGTGCTTCATTAAACCGAGAAAATGCTCCGATTAAAAAAGGCAAATTTTACAGTATAATTTTACTGGTGGTGATAAACGAGGATTCATAAGCCTTTTTGCAGCTTGTATACGGTCGTTCGTCCCCAATGGGTTAAGCCCGTTCTTCTTCTTCTTTTTCTTTTCTTTTCTTTTTTTTTTTTTTTTTTTTTTTTTTTTTTGTTTTTTTGTTACATGGTGTTGTTAAAACAAACGAAATTTCTGAAGGTATTTCCTAAATTTTGCTGCAATAATTTTAAAGGAAGTCCATTTTTTTTGGTTTTCAGAGCTCTCTGCACTATCTCAACTCTTGATAGTTCCCAAACAGACACGTAAAGCTCAAAGTTCGCTCAGTATCTAAGCTTCCTTCAATTTATACTAATGAAACGACGCAAAAAAAAAAAAAAAAAAAAAAAAAAAAAAAAATTGCCTTGTTAATTTGATGAATTTTTGTATATTACGATACAACAGCTAACATCTATTAACTCAAATTTGGGCTATTCATTAACTTATCATAAAGGAAAATCATCAATTATATAAAAACTGGCAGCTGATTTCGTCTTTATATCTATAGTTAATGAATTATAGAATGCTAAAATTCAGGCTCAATCTTCTTTTATCGTTCGCCGCTTTTAAAAAAGTTAGAAATTGCATGTCAAGCTTAGCAAATGAGGTGCGTTCGTACTATAAGGAAGTTTTAAAATTATTCAGATCTCGGTGTAATAGTATACAATACTTCGGACTTCTGATACATTAGAGTGGCCGAAATCTTTTGTGCATCCCTGTAAATATTATCCATTTTCTATAATACGCAGGGTGGCGAGTGGTTAAATAAAAACTCAGTCAATATAGATAATAAATACCAGTATTTTGTTAAAGATAAATTCAGTTTATATAATCTCTTTTTATCATTTGAAGTATTTTCTGGAAGAAATTTCTGGTAGTGTTCTCTTTTCTTGATTGTGTTTTTCCCGGTTTTCCCTGACCACTCGCCACCCTGATACAGGAAGTGAGGAAGTAACTTGGCTTAAACTTCAGCAACCATATATGAATTTTATAAAATGTGAAAAAGTTTAATACTATTGAAAAGCGCCTCAAATAATGTTTCCCCCTTTAGCATTATACAATGGAATACTCATGTGTAGCCTTGTAAATTAATAACAAATATTCTTTGCACCACAGATAGTACAAAATGTATATTTTAGTATATACTTCATATCAATTTTATTGAGTTCGAAAGAGTGTAACATCATTAAAATGCACTTGAAACTATTTTTTCCCATTGGCCGTAATGTAACGGAATACGTTTGATTGTTCCTGTAATTAAACTATTATATGCATCCGGCGTTCATGAAATTTGAAATGACTCGACAAAATTATGCGATTATATTTTAAATTTCAAATGATTCGGTTGGATAATTTTTTTCTCTGTTATATGTGGACAGTAGGACGGGACGGACTGAAGGACGACTATAGGTGCTACATATTTACATTGTTACGAACACACCTAAAAATAGATTTTCCATAATAATAAAAAAAAAAGATTTTACGTTGTATATTCAAATGTGATAATTGCCGATTTGTATTTTAGAAAATTAATTACTGAGGATATTTTGAAAGATAAACCGAGTATATTTTTTGTTATTTTAATTTTACATATTTTTTTAAAATCTTGAAATAAAGCTTATGTTGGATTGCAGTTTATTATTTTTCTTTTCACATGTATTTTCCAATCAGGAAATTTTACTTTGTGTTAAATTCCTTCTTTGCGGTCAAATATTGATCTTATGGCTTTAATAAAAAGCTTATTAATTAAGACAAAAGCAACTTTATAAAAAAAAAAATTATTTATTTATTTATTAAACTAAAAGTGTTAAAAGTAAATAGAAGACTTTTAATTCCAGAAAACTGTGAAATTTCATAAATTAGAAAAATGTTTTTCAAACTTAAACAAGTAAAAGATTAAAAACTCCATCTGTCTATAAAAAAACACACCAAGCTATGGTATTTTGAATACTTTGATATCTTGATAGACAATTTTTTAATGTGAGAAAGCTCCGAAATTTTCAATAAAATTCAAAGTTTTGCAAACTCCGCGAGATTTGATCATATATAAAAAATGAAATTTTTACGATTTAGTAGTCAGAGCATAGAAAATTTTTTTCTAGATACTATAACTTATATGTCTCAGGATCCATTAAAAGATGTATTTTAACATCTATGCAGCATCTTATAAAATAATTGTCATTTAGGTTCTATTTTGTTACGGGGCTATGGTCACTTAGGCTCTGAAATCTCCTCTATAATGTTAAGTCTATGGATGTTTTATCCATTCGTACAGTGGCGTCAACTTTTGAAAAATATTGGGTTGACTCAAAAATATTGGGTGGGCTCAAAAATATTTTTGTAAAATGGTGCGACCAGTTTTTTTTTTTTTTTTTCTTTGAAGGGTTGATAGATGGTGAAAGCTGAGAATTTTAATTGAAGTTATGTTTTAATAAAGTTGTAATTTTATTAAATTGTATTCTCATGCTTTTTTTGTTATAAAAACACTTACATTTATTGTAATGTCACGATATTATGAACATGACTACAAATTCAATTAGAAGAAAGTTAAACATGGAAGCAAAATATTTCCGTTATTCAGGATTTATGTGAATTGAATGACATGGAATGACGTTAAAACACGTGGTCACTGACAAAATAAATTTTATTCTAAGGAAAAAATAAATAATGAAATAAATAATTAGAATAATGAAAATTGAGTATGCTATGATTCAAAATTATTGGGTGGGATATCGAGCCCCACAGGCCTATATAAGTTGGTGCCACTGCATTCATATATATTTAAAACCTCTCTTCGGGAAAAGAATATTTTTAACTTCTTTTTTCTGTGTACTCTTCATAAAGGATTTTTTTTTTTTTTTTTTTTTTTTTTTTTTTTTTTTTTTTTTTTAGTTCTCAAAGTATTTCTAAAATCTATGCTTAATTTAATATTTTATATGTTAAAAGCTAACGAAGCGTGAGTAAAATTTTAACACTTTACATAAAATTAAGTATATACTTTAGAAAAATTTTGAAAATTAAGAAAAACAGAGACATTTTTTTAAGAAATGTATACAAAAAAATAGAAGTTAAAAATATTAATTTCACGAGGAGATATTTTAATTACAAAAACTCCCATAGACTTTACATTAGCAAGCGGAATTCAGAAGATGAGTGATCAGCCCCCTTAATCGGGCGACTGTGGTAGGATAGCAAGTATTGCTCCATTCGGCATTATTCCAATTGTAACGATACCCATCATTTATTTCGCACTCATTTCCCGATATTCACATCACGCGGTATGATTGAAATGTTGTTGTTTTATTTGAATATGTTTGTGTTATTACGTTTTGTATTATAGTTATCAAGCTTTGAGATTTGCCGAAAAAAAAGAGTAAGAAGTTGTAAATTGTTTTGTTATAAAACTTCAAAAGGAATGATTTAATCATTTCAAGATTAGTCATAAGTGTAATGTTGTGGATCTTGAAAGTGGAGCTAATACTTAAAACTAGTCGTTAGAGGCCACCATAATATTTACCCATCATGGATATGCATAATATAAAATATGTAAATAAAACAGGTGAAAACTATTTATAAAATGCATTGCATTTCAAAAATAAAATTTAAACGTATCGTTTGGCGATAGTTTTTTGATAGACTGGATAATTAAGTAATGCCGTAATGCGTAAAAGAAACATCTTCTAACTTCAAAAATAATAATCGTATTAACCTATAGTTTACTACGCTAGATTAAGCGTCTCATATACAATTGAAATATATCTCTGAATCTAAATTTGAATGAATTACAGGGTCGTGAAAAATCGAAGAGTGCGGAAAATAGGGGTACAAATATCTCGGCAACAAATTACCCGATCGACTTCCTTCATTATGCAAAATTTATGATTTTTTATTGTCCTTTACATTCATCCTTAAAATAAAAAAATTCAAAATTTTTATATACCTTTCATCAGAACGGACATTTCGAGAGAATAGTTTCGGATAATCGAGGTTACTGATATTAAATAGGCTTCTTTCCATTATTACATACTACGTACACACCAAATTTCAAGTCTCTGTCTCAATTTGTTCGGGAAATCGGATTCTAAATCCATCAAATTTTTTTTATGATTTCAAAACGATTGCAAGACTCTATACTACGCTACATATGTTGGCTAAGTAAAAATGAAAGACTTTGGTATAGCGCATAATGGCGGGTCATTTATAGTTTTATTTATCTGAATTTATAAGGAGACTGACTGTTGAGGATCAATTTTTACAGATTTTAAGTGATATGATAAATTTTAGGGCCTTCAATAACGCGTGTTACTGTTTTCTACTTTCATTAGGAAATTAGTTGGTGTTTGTTTTAATTAAATATTTGTGTTAATATATTTTAGGCATTTTTAAGTAAATTTTTTAAGATATTATAATACAGTATTGAAATATTGGATACATAAAATTAGGATACTTTTAACATTACTGTGGAAGATATTGGAATGTGTTTAGATGATCACTCCAAGAAATGAAAGTATTTAACAGTCATTAATGAAGTTAATCTATAATACAACAATTGTTCTTTCCACAATTGGATACTTTTACGATTGTACAATTTCCAACTTGTTAATTATTTATTTCCCTTTATACATCTTTTATTTTATTATTTACTAAGATATGGAAACATTTTTTGCAGAGTTTACATCCTTACTTTCTTTTTTCGCCAAGATGACTCCGCTTCCTCCTCTGCTGAACTCCCTGTTTCCGATAAATTTTAAACATTTGTCCATAAAAACGAAAACGGAATTAAAAATTAAGCCCGTAGAGGAGAGAGTTGGTGTGTGTGGGGGGGGGGAGGGTGTACAAAATTTTTAAGTTCCTCTTTATCTTATTGTTTAATTATTTTAAGATATTTGCGAAGGATAAATTTTATTACCTTTTTTTCAAAATTCTCAGGAAAAAAGGAAATTTAGTAAAATTTCAAAATCCAGGGTTTGGCAATACCCCCCGCATCGCACCCCCAGTTTGACGGCGCCCATGTGTCATTTACCTTTTAAAAAAAAGCATATAAATAAAACGGGGAATACAATTTTTATATCTTTAAATCTAATCACTTTAAACCAACTTGTAATGATAACAATCGATTTTGAAAAACAAACTCTTATCCCTACATTTCACTGCTTCCGAAATTTTCTGTAAGTCGCATCCGTTTTTCTTTCCGAAAAGAAAACCAAGCTCTAGCTAACGAAGCGAATATATATCCTAACGAACTTAATTTGATGCAGAGAGAGATGATTTTGCTGGCAACTTTGGACGATAGACAATAAAAATTGTTGAATTTGGCCTAGAACAGAGATATTCACATACTCATAATCAGATGGAGTTACAGAATAAAAGGAAGGGGGATATGAAAAAAAAACATTGTCTTTCTGCAAGAGCTTTCAAATTTCAAATAATAACACGAGATAAGAGATCCTCGCCAAATTAAGAAGAACAATGAACATTTGGAGTTAAATGAAATTTCCTTTGTGTTTGTATAGATTGGCTTGTTAAAAATAATGCTTGATGCCATAGGAGACTGTAAAAATGTTTATGCGAAAATAAAAACAAAGGTTAAGTATGTTTTATGGATAACGAATTTTTGTCATCTTATTTCAGTACACCAACGGGTTCATTTTAAAATTGAAGAAAAAATGAGTTTAAATTATCCATCAGTTCTATATCCCTTTATTCAATTTATCTAGCTATTTATTTCCCTGTTTTTTTTTTTTTTTTTTTTTTTTTTTTTTACTATGCGAGATACAGGGATATCCAATATATTTTTCAAAACGTGATCAATGAACTTTCAGATGAAGCATTAAAAATTTTCACATTGTTACTTATCATAAAATGAATCTAAAATATCCAAAAAAATTTTATGATCTAAATCCATGATGTAATTCTTTTTCTGTGCATAAATATTATTAAACTAGCCACTCTTGGCGACCACTTTGGTTTCTCTTAAATGTATGCTAAACAATGCATTTTAATTATAAATAATTTTATTCAGAACAAATGTTTTTCCTACAAAATAATTTTATTCATAATTTAATTTATATGCTCAATCTTTTATCAAATTGGAAGGTTCTGATAGAGAAATCAAGAACTCTTTTTTTATGTTAGTGGGGCGCATGTGATAAATCGGCAAACATTGTTCTGATCACATTTTTTTTATATTTTATTGAAAGTATAATCATTTTAATAATCATTTTACCCATTTCATTTATAAATACAAAGCTTTCATTTAAAATTGAAGCATTTTAAATTCATTGCTTTCATATGTTTCTTTTACAAACAAATTAATTAAATAAATAATGCCAAAAACTATAATATTTATAACTTCAAAATATTGTTTTAATTTATCACGCGAAAAATAAATTAAAAGACAGGCTAATTGGCGAGGTAAAAAAAATCCTATTGGCGAGATTTGCACCCGGCTAATATAAAAAAGATCAGGAATTCTTTGCGGTCTTTTATGCAGTTTTATTCGAAAAAAAATAATGTTTTGATCAAAATGGAAACCTTGTATACGAAAAGCGATGAAATCAGTTCGTAATTGTTTATGAAAACTGCGTCATATGACTTGGATTATTGTACTGTCACATGACTTGAACTATTGTAGTATCATATGACTTGGATTATTATAATATAATGAAATGATGACGATAGAACAATATTTGGCGACCTATCCCCAGCTCTTAGTTAATATTAATGTACCAAAATGGTCACCTGGCATATAAAAAGTGAAGCGGACAACCTGGAACTGTTGATGACAATCATAGACTTAGGCTTTTATTATATAAATGTACATTTATTATTTGCTTCTCAATTGTTTTGTTAAATTTGAACGTATTCTTTAGACAAAAGAACATCAATTATCGAACGCCTCCGTTTTCGAACAATTCGTTTCTTGAACAAGAAATTAGAAAAAAAAATATTCCATTCTCGAAAAGGGTATCGTAACTTAGAGCAAAATAAATATCATAACAAAAACTTTATATATATATATATATATATATATATATATATATATATAACACAACGCAAAGTGTTTATATACAGGGTGAGTCATAAATATCAAAATAATAGGCTATCTCCTTAAATATTGCCCTAGACCCACACTTCCAATTGCAAAAATTCATAAAAAAAGGCAAACTTTTTGATAAGATAAGTTGCAACTCCATGGGGGGGTCTATTTGAAAAATTACGAAAATTGAATTTTTATACGGTCCCCGTAGGATAAAAATTTCGATTAAGAAAACATTCCTTGTTCAATCCTGATTTAAATTTAAAAAAAAAAAAAAAAAAAAAAAAAAAAAAAAATCCATCTTTATATCTTCAAAACTCGCAGAGTTACATGGCGATTTAAATAATTCATCAGGTTTTAAGGGATTAGACACATATTGAAATGCGCGCAATTCGAGAAACAATGTTACTTTAACAGTTCTAGGAAACATGTAAAAAATCTATCTTTTGAATTGGAATTTCGATTATTTTTTCTTTTTTGTGATGGATAATCATATAATTTCCTAAGAAAATCACATCCAAAAATTTCTCATAAAATTTATAAAAATTTTAAATGATTAGTATTAATTTAAATGGGATAATTTAAAATCGTTATAACCCGAAACATTATTTATCGGATTTCAATTTCTTTCCATTTCATTAAAGATGAAAATCAAATTTTAGTCTTATTTCAGGGTTTTTTTTTACTATTAATTTTAAAAGTATTAAAAAACATTTATTTAATAAATGATATAATTTTTAAAAAATCTTATTTTCAAAAGTAAATATTTTTACAAATTTGCCGGTACAAAACTAATGTAAAATAATCAAAAATGACATGTTTCATGTTTTTGCACTTTTTTCGTCAACAATTGTAGATTTTTAATAATTTAAAGATGGGAAATAGTGGTTGAAAACTCATCATGCAGAAAACGAATTTAAAGTTTTAATAAAGTTTGGCTTCCAATAAAATGTTTAAATGCTTTTAAAAAAAATTGAAAGTGTAAAGTAACTCCACCTTTCTGTAGCTCAAACTTTCGAATCAGTTTAACTTTTCTCATTTCCATCTCCTTTCTGTACTATTTAAATGTTCGTCAGTTATTTAAAACAATGCTTTTTCTAAGATGCGGATTAAATCTTTTTTTTATATATAAATTTACCTCTCACAACTTCAGGCTTTTATCATCCTGGAGAGGCTGTTAAAAATCTGTATTCTGGGTCCAGGCCGGGCCAGGATCGAAACGTTACTTTTTTCTGAATTCTCGCCTGGCCGGGCCTAACGTATTTTTAATACCGGAGGGGACTGTTTCCTTCTTCCTAGGTCTGCACTGGACGAAATTTTCAATCCCGGTCTCTACACAACTCGCATTAAAATCATTGTCTCTGACTGACTTAATACGTGCATAAAATAAATAAAATTTGGTTCAATCAACATTTTTACAAAAGGCACATAGATTTTGAAATCGCCTTTATTTTACAAATAAATAAATAAATAAATAAAACTTTAAAATTTATTTTTTGAAAAAGCAGCATATTCGAAGGCTAAAAAATTAAATAAAATAAATCTAGTGAAAAAAACTATCTATGACGGAATCCTGTCTTAAACGGAAAATTTGTTGATCCATGCAAAATAAATATAATAATACCTGAGAAAAAAAAAATAAATTCCATTTAGACACCTGCTAAGTAGGGCATTTGTCTATAACGTATATTTTCTTTCCTGTGTGATTCCGTCTTAAAAGGTTTTACTGTATATCATTTTTTAAAGTCTCCAACGCACAGAATATGGATTAACGATATTAAAATATAAGTGAAAAATTTACATATAAATAAAGATTCATTAATAAAATAAATATATCACAGTCTGGCAATTCTTTAATAATAAAAAGTATAAATATGAAAAGAGAAAAGCTATAATAAGTATTTTTGGTTAGAACTCCTAAAAACGAAACAATTTTTAACCATACCGAAGTAAAAAGTTGTATAGAAATTCCCAGCTGAGCCGAGCTATGATTTAAATTATTTTTTCCAGGCTGGGCCGTGTTATTATTTTAACATTTTTCTAGGCCAAGCTAACTTTTTTCTTATGGGTAGATTGGGACCGGCCCTAGACATTTCGACCCATGCAGACTCCAATGCAGACTACCACAACATTTTCAAAACAAATTTAGCTTTAAATCAATACGCTGCTTTTTTATATCCAAATAAGAAGCACCGTCTTAAATCGAAACTTAATAACGAATAATTTGTGTACGATCCCTCATTTGCTTTCCAAATGAATTCAAATCTCTAGGCATGGTTTACAGGCATGGTTAAGTGGTGTAACCGCGAATTTTGGATAATTTTGAATTTTAATATATCTGTGAGGTTTTAGATATGGAGATGATTTTTTTTTTTTTTTTTTTTTTTTTTTTTTTCAATTTAGGAATGAGCAAAGAATAATTTCCTAATTGGGAATTTTGCCCTATGGGGGCCGTATAAAAATTTATTTTTCGCATTTTTTCAAATAGACCCTCCATGGAGTTGCAACTTATCAAGAATTTCACCTTTTTTATGAATTTTTGCATTTGGAAGTATGGGTCTAGGGGCAATATATAAGGATATTGCCTATTGTTTCGATATTTATGACTCACCCTATATAAGATACAATGATTCAACGTGAAATAAATTCATGCTTTTTGAAACTCCATTACAAGCAAAGTTACTTATATACCAAATTTCATGTTTTTCTTTCTCTATTTTTCTTTTCGACTTGATTTAATTTAATTTTTTTCCATGGGCCTGATTCCCGATTTAGCCGAAAGTTCGATGACAGAGCTATCGTGTCATTGTACGCAAATACGCCTGCTCATTCCCTTTGCCCGCCTTCACAGTCATTAAAATAATTTCTAAACTATTTAAATAAATAAATGATAACATAAAAACTATTTATTTGACTGAAATTGACTGACGCTGAATTTTTTCGAATATACACAGTGCTCGATTCCCGATTTAGAGGAAAGTTCGATGACACTGGCTGTCGTGCCACTATACTCGAATCATCTTCTCACTGTCTGTGCCCGCCTACAACTGTCACCAAAAAAAATCTCTAAACTAATTAAATAAAGAGTTGATAATGTAAAAAGTAAAAATTTTTATTGAATTTAATTGCAATTTTATGAAACTTTTATTCCAAACTATTTTGCTCTAATTTCTTTTTAAAAAGAAAGATAACTAATTTTTTTAATATTGTGTTTCTAAAATATTAAGGCTGTTCACAAGTTCCCTACTAAAAAATCGCGAAACTGTTTGACAATGTGTACACATTTTTAAATGTATGCGTGTAAAATTGCCAGACTTGACTATGGAAGTGATTTGAAACCGAAATTATTTTGTTCATTTTTTGATTATTATTAATTTTAAGATTATTATTAATTTTAAGAATTCTTGATTCAGTTAACTAAACATCATTTTTTGTATATTGAAACTTACCAATAATCAGATCATAGTGGCATCTAATAAAATATATTTTGTCATCGAGTAAATAAAGTAAAATTAAATATTAAATGACTAAAATAAGTGAAACATAACAATAATAACAATAATAATAATAATTGACGATTTTACGGAAAATGTACTTGTAATCGGGAAGCCAGTACAATTTATTGTTTTTAACAGAAAATTGTCCATAAATTCCAGAAAAAATCCCGAAGAAACATGGGAAAAATCTGGAATTTGCGGAATTTTTTCCGTTAAAAAACAGTAAATTGTACTGACGTTCAGATTACCAATATAATTTCCGTAAAATCGTCCGTTTTTTTTTTTTTTTTTTTTTTTTTTTTTTTAGATTACTAATATAATTTCCGTAAAATCGTCCGTTTTTTTTTTTTTTTTTTTTTTTACTTTTAAACAGTGTACTGCGGCAAACATAACGGATGTCTGGAGGAAATTGGAAGCAAAAAACTGGCGTGATACGGTAACTCCAGGCGGCATGAAAGGTTAAAAAGCTGAAAATCGTACAAAATCTCTAATAAAGTATGCTTCTAGATGTTTAGCAGTTGAAAATCATGCAAAATCTGTCTTTTCGGTCTTTGCTCCGGCTTTTTGGTCAAACACGGAAAGGTACAATTCATGACGTTAGGTGTTTTTGATTGGTAAAGAACAAAGAACTTAACGCGAAAAGATCCACTGAAAATAATTCTGCAAAGAGTCCTGCCAGAAACGCGAATGAGCTGAAAACTGAGGTGTAAACAAGAAATCCCCTGGTGGGAAAAACTTAGAAATAAAAAGAAGTAAAAACAATAAAAAAGAAATTTCTGTTTTAAAAACATTCAAATTCACAATAAATCATAGAATTTGGTCAAAAATGATGGGGCAATTTATATATTTGGGTCATAACATCATTTGGGACAAACCCAATATATATATGTGTTTGTATAACACCAATTACAAGAACAAATAAGTTAGAAACGAAAAAGGAATAAAAATTATCTTAAAAAACCATATTCGATCTTAAAAAAATTCCCGTATTTAATTATAGGACATGCCCTCAGTACCAATAACTCTTATTCCTACTCGAATTTCAAACATTCTTTTTTTTCATGGGGTAAAGAAGAAAAAAAAAATTAATACGGAGCTTCATTAAAAGAAAATTTTTACTCCTCAATGTTTCCCCTCCAACAGCTTTTATCTCCTTTCTCCCCCGGCCCTTAGGTCCTATTCACTTCTGTATAATTGCTTTCATGGAAAACGAAGGACTTTAATTGCTGCGTTTCACCACTTGTTTATAGAGGACTGACAAAACTGGTGTCCCGAAAAAGTCCTTTTACCTTTTAATTCTCTGTTATCTTTTGGTATTTCTTTTCAGAGGTTTCGCAGCGTTCAGATTATTTATTTTCCTTTAAAATGAACTTTTTTTTCTTTCTTTTAGTATTTTCTGTTCTCGTATTACAAATATGACTTTAAAATACGAAAACATTTTGGGGGATTTGTGAGGGATAATATTTGTTGAAAAGTTTAAATATCAGATGTTTTTTTCATTCTTTGACAAATTTTGAGACAAAGACGCAAGATGAGAAACGTATTTTTATGAAAAATCTGTTATTTTAAAATTACAATATTTATACTTTTAGTAATGCAAAATTATTACTAAATTATTTTACCTTGCATATTAAAGGTGTTATATGTTATATATTAAACATTTTGTATTTTATATTTTCAAAAATATATTAAAAGTTTCAAAGAATAATTTCAGTAGGAATTTTTATGTGATTAAAAATTATAAAAAAGGTATGTATACCGGTTAAAATTCTATAATTATAGGGCTATTTCTATATGACCAGTTTGTTTCATAGCTGTGCAACAAAACTTTTTCTTTTCTTAAATGTCACCTAATATTTCAGAGATTATTTATTTTCTTTTAAAATAAACTTCTTCTTTTTTTTTTTTTTTTTTTTTTTTTTTTTTTGTCCCTTGTTCGTTTGGTTTTGTCTGTTCACGTATTACATATATGACTTTAAAATACGAATATATTTTGGGGGATAATATTTGTTGAAGAGTTTAAATTTCAGATTTTTTATTCTTAGATAAATTGTGAGATAAAGACAGAAGATGAGAAACGTATTTTTATATAAAAAAATTTTATTTTAAAATTATAATATTTATACTCGTAGTAATGCAAAATTTTTACTAAGTTACTTTGCTTTGCGTATTAAAGATATTATATATAATATACAGTGCGTCCACTCTCAACGGTGGCCAATGGCTATTTTCTAAACCGTTTGTCATAGACATATAGTTCCAATTGTAAAAATGCTTTTTAAAAAAGGTAAAGGATAATTTTTAAGCGATTTAGGTAAAAAAAAGTATTAAAAAATTACAAAACTTAAATTTTTATATGGTCTCCCGGTCCTATAGGTGTTATTTAGTAAAAATTTGCCATCACTCTAACAAGCAATTCAAAAAAGGTCCCATTCATCCAACGATAAAATTGACCGAGTTATGAAACTTTAAATTTCATGACTTAAACCACTTGTCTGTAACTGAAAACGGATGAGTTGGATTAAGCTTTAACCCTTTCCGGCACACTGAACCCGGTTTGGGATACCTAATTTTAATTCCAAAACTCGCAAACGGCACCAATAATATTTTAGTAAAATTTTGCTTGTACAATAAAAGCTAAAATTAAGGAATTCAAAATTTAAAAAAATTCGTTTGTGAATTCCGGTGTCATTCGATAATTTCTCATTTAACTAACATATTTTGCCCGTGCCGGAAAGGGTTAAGAGAACGTACACTAAGTGCTTAAAGTATTATAAAGGGCGTCCATTTCCAACGCTATCCAATGGTTAATTCCTATACAATTTGTCACATTCATATAGTTAGTTCCAGTTACAAAAATGCTTTAAATGAGGTAAATAAATATTTTTAAAGCGATTTAAATAAACGTGCTGCCACCGTATAAGTTTTACAATAGTAAATCATTAAAATCCAACGTTTGAACACACAATAATTAAAACCACTTAACAGACGTATACGTTTCGCGAGTACTGGGACTCGCTTCCTCAATGTTCAAGCGATAAAATGTTTAAAATCAAAACCCACCCAACTGTCAGCAAGTCAGAAACCCAAATGATTGCGAATACAGAACCAAAATACCATCAAGTTTCAGTAACAAATAGAATAAAACCGGAAATGAAGTTTTGTGTCATAAGAAATTTAACCAGAAAGTGAAGATGTACGGCACCCTAGATAAATCATTAACCAAGAAGTTTTTTACTTTATTGATATGAAGTGCTTCAAAAAAGTCTAAATCAAGTGGAGTAGTGCATTTTTGGGTAATCGTGGCTGAAGTAAAATTTAAATTATGATCCTTCTCCCAACAATGAGAAGCAATAGAGGAATTTTTCAATTTTTTTCTCTTCACATAACCTATATATTCTGCGACTCTTTTTCGGAGTTTACGTTTGGTTTGTCCAATGGACAAATATTGCCTTTTTTATATCTTAATTTAAGATATAGCGTATTCTCTACAGTTTTCTTGATTTTTTTTTCAATCAATTTCTTTGGATGACTTTTGCATGTAATGATTTTTGAAATAATGCCTTCTACATTTGGTATTTGATATTTAATTTCAGAAGTCTGACATCGTTTCGATTATTTATTTTCTTTTTAAATGAACTTTTTTTTTATTCTTTCGTTTTTGTCTGTTCTCGTATTACTTATGTGAATTTAAAGTACGAAAATATTTTGGAGGATTTTTGAGGAATAATATTCGTTGGAGAGTTTACATATCAGATTTTTTTTAATTATTCTTTGAGGAATTTTGAAAAGAAGACAGAAAATGAGAAACGAAACTTTATAAAAAATCTGTTATTTAAAAATTGTTATACTTGTATCATACAGGTTTACCATTTAACTTTGCATATTAACCTTCCGTCTACCAGACGGGTCCATTGGACCCGACAGCAATATTTCTGGTGTCAATGGTAAAAAGAGAAATTGTCGATTGACACCGGAATTTATAAAGGACTTGTCTAGATATTACGAATTCCTTAATTTAAGCTTTCATTGTAAAAGCAAAATTATATTAAAATATTACTGGTGCAGTTTGCAAGTTTGGAATTAAAATTAGGTGTTGCCGTAGATAAATGGGTGTTTTGTCTGGTAGACGGAAGGTTAAAGGTGTTACATGTTATGTACTGAAGAAAATACTTATATATTAAAAGTTTAAAAGAATGATTGAATGACGAATTCTTATGTGATTAAAAAAATTTAAAGACTCTTGTTTATACTGGTTAAAATTATGTAATAATAGAGCTATGGTTATACAACTAGCTCTGTAATAAGACATTTTTCTTTTTTCAAATCTCACCTAATATTTCTTTGCATGAATTTTCTAGCAATCATTTTTGGAATAATATCTACTACATTTTGCATTTGATATTTAATAGCAGATGTTTGTTATCGTTCATATTATTATTATTTTTTTTTTTTTAAATGAACTGGGTTTTTTTTTTTTTTTTTCGTTTTTTGTCTGTTTTTGTACTACATATTTCAATTTAAAATACGAAACTATCTTGGGGGATTTGTGAGGGATAATATTTGTTGAAGAGTGTAAATATCAGATTTTTTTAATTCTTCGATGAATACAATACGAAGACGAAAGATGAGAAATCTATTATTTTAAAATTATAACATTTATATAATACAAAATTATTTTGCTTTTGCATATTAAAATTGTTATATAAGTACGAAAATATTATGGGGGGGTTGGTGAGGGATAGTATTCGTTGGTGAGTTTTAAATATCAGATTTTTTTATTCTTTGAGTAATTTTGAAAAGAAGACAGAAAATAAGAAATGAATTTTATGAGAAATTCGGTATTTTAAAATTTTAATATTTATACATTACAAAATTCTTATGAATTTTTTTTTTTTTTTTTTTTTTTTTTGCTTTGCATATTGAAGATATTTATATATTATAAGGTTTCATATCTTATATTTTTAAAAAATATAAAAAGTTTAAGAAAAAATAAATTCATTACGGAATTTTTGTGATAAAAATTATAAGAAGGATGTGTATACTGGTTAAAATTCTATAATTATGATACTATTTCTATATGACTGGTCTCATAGCTGTGTTATAAGATTTTTTTTTATCTCGCCTAATATTTCAGAGGTAACGTATTACCCACTGCTTTCTTGATTTTGTTGCTCTCTTTGAATGATTTTTCCAGTAATGATTTTTTGGAATAATTTCTGCTACATTTGGTATTTGATATTTAATACCAGAGGTCTGACATCGTTCATATTATTTATTTTCTTTTTAAATGAACTGTTTTTTTCTTCTTATTCTTCCGTTTTTGTCTGTTCTCGTATTACATATATGAATTTAAAGTACGGAAATATTTTGACTGATTTGTGAGGAATAATATTCGTTGGAGAGTTTACATATCAGTTTTTTTTTTTTTTTTTTTTTTTTTTAATTCTTTTTTTTTTTTTTCTTTTTTTTTTTTTTTTTTAATTCTTTGAGGAATTTTGAAACGAAGACAGAAAATGAGAAATGGATGTTTATGAGAAATTTGGTATTTTAAAATTTTAATATTTATATAATACACAATTCTTATGAATTTTTTTTTATTTGCATATTGAAGATGTTTATATGATATAAGGTTCTATATCTTATATTTTAAAAAAATATGAAAAGTTTAAGAAAAAATAAATTCAGTACGAAATTTTTGTGATAAAAATTATAAGAAGGATGTGTATATTGGTTAAAATTCTATAATTATGATACTATTTCTATATGACTGGTCTCATAGCTGTATAATATATATATATATTTTTTAATCTCACCTAATATTTCAGAGGTAACATATTACCCATTGTTTTCTTGGTTTTGTTGCTCTCTTTGATGATTTTTCCAGTAACGATTTTTGGAATAATGTCTGCTACATTTGGTATTTGATATTTAATACCAGAGGTCTGGCATCGTTCATATTATTTATTTTATTTTTAAATGAATTGTTTTTATTATTATTATTATTATTCCGTTTTTTTCTGTTCTCACATTACATATGTGAATTTAAAGTACGAAAATATTTTGAGGGATTTGTGAGGAATAATATTCATTGGAGAGTTAAAATATCGGATTTTTTTTTTATTCTTTGAGGAATTTTGAAAAGAAGCTAGAAGACGAGAAACGTATTTCTATGAAAAATCTGTTATTTTAAAATTGTAATACTTATATAATACAAAATTCTTATTAAATTATTTTGCTTTGCATATTGAAGATGTTTATATGTTGTAAGATTTCATATCTTATATTTTAAAGAATATTGAAAGTTTAAAAGAAAATAAATTCAGTACGAAAGCTTTGTGATAAAAATTATAAGAAAGATGTATATACTCGTTAAAATTCTATAATTATAATACTTTTTCTATATGGCTAGTCTCATAGCTGTGTAATGAGATTTGTTTTTAAAAATCTCACCTAATATTTCAGAGGTAACATATTACCCATTGTTTTCTTGGTTTTGTTGCTCTCTTTGGATGACTTTTCCAGTAATGATTTTTGGAATAATATCTGCTCATTTGGTATTTGATATTTAATACCAGAGGTCCGGCATGTTCATATTATTTATTTTTCTTTTTAAATGAACTGGTTTTTTTTTTTTTTTCATTCTTCCGTTTTTGTCTGTTCTCGTATTACCTATGCGAATTTAAAGTACGAAAATGTTTTGGGGGATTTGTAAGGTATAATATTTGTCAAAGAGAACAGATATCAGATTTGTTATTCTTTGGCGAATTCTGAAACGAAGATAGAAGATGAGAAATCTGTTATTTTAAAATTATATTTATATATAACAAAATTGTTTACTATATTATTTTACTTTACATACTAAAGATGTTATCTATGATATATTAAAGATACTACATGTTATCTATCGAAGATGTTATATAATATATATTGAAGAAAATTAAAAGTTTAAGGAAGATAATGTCTTCAGTGCGAATTTTTATGTGATTAAAATTATGTCTCATTTTGTTTTTGGTTTTGTGCTACTTGGACATTCTAAAAATCATTACTGAAATCAAAAATATTTATTAAACAGATTTTATGATCAATAAAATTAGCCGAGTGAAATAAGTCCTCCAAATTCCTCCATGATATCTCCGTTGGCGAACATTATCAACTTCAACCAGTATATCCTTGATTCGAATCCTGGTCCAAACATTCTTCATCCAATTGGAAAATTACAACTCATAAACAATTTTAACATAGGTTTCTTTTTGGGGGGTGGGGAGAGGGGGATGAATTTCGAAACGAAGACAGAAGATGAAAAACGCAATAAGACATATACAGGGTGAGTCATAAATATAGAAACAATAGGCTATCTTCTTAAATATTGCCCCTAGACCCATACTTCCAATTGCAAAGTTTCATAAAAAAGGGTGAATTTTTTGAAAAGATAAGTTGCAACTCCACGGGGGGGGGGGGGGGGGGGGTCTATTTTAAAAAATACGAAAATTAAATTTTTATACGATCCCAGAGGATAAAACGTCCAGTTAGAAAATTTTTCCTTATCCATTCCTGAATTGAACAAAAAAAAATTCATCTTGATATCTTCAAAACTCAGACAGTTATGACAATTTTAATAAATCGTGAGATTTCAAGGGATCAGACACAAATTGAAATGCGTGTAATTGAAGAAACAATGTTGCTGTAATGGGTCCAGGAGACATTAATTTTATTTATTTATTTATAAAGTAAGAATTTTGAATGTTTTGTGTTGGTTAACCATATAATTTGTAAGCATTATCATATCATAAGACTTCTTAAATTTTTTTTTCAAAAAACATTTGAGTAAATTAAAATTGTTACAACTCAAAATATTATTTGTCGCGTTGAATTCTTTTCTTTTGATTAAATGAAAATGTCTAATTTTCAATTTTAATTCAGAATTTTAAATAATATTTATTTTTTAAAATAAAAGTATTTAAAATAGCAATATAAAAAAAGATGCAATTTTTTGTAAACAAATCATATTTTTAAAAGTATATTTTCTGAACTGAAAACTTCTTTCGGCATGTTGGCAAAGCAAAAAGATGAGGAGTTGTATCCAAATATACTAGTACGTGAAGTATTGTGTAGACTCTAGTCAATGGAATATGAATACAGACAATGATTTTTTTTTTTTTTTTTTTTTTTTTTTTTTTTGTTTCATTTTGGGAATATCGTATTTTGATCTTATTCTTTCGATAATAATTTACAGAATTTTCAAGCTATGATTTTGAAACTTTAACAAAAGTTGCTCTATACATTTAGCTAACACAAAATGCAAATGAATTTTTATAGAGTTGATGCATGCGCAGTGAAAATTCATTTAGTATACCTGCTCATTTTTCATACAATTATTAATATTTTTAAATTTTGATTACAAGGTATTGTGTACAATGCGTTTCTCATATTTTCTGAAAAGAACATTGTTTTTCATTAAGAACTCTGCAAATTATAAGCAAAAAACGTGCCAAAATTTGGGACCGTTTTTATAAAAACCTTAATTTCTCTACGAGTATACATGCTATCCGCATAAATATGAACAAAGTTTATTACCATAAGCCACTTAATCATATTCTGTAATTTAAACGTTTTTACTACATTAGTTTTGACAAGGTTATTCAAAGGATATTCGTTCTTTCTCTTGTTTACGGTCCCCTATTGGATTTTGGAAAAAAAATCTTTTCGAAAATATATGACCTTTACTATTTTGTTTATACATCTGTAGTTTCAGAGTCATTCCATATGTACATTTCTAGATATTTAACAAAACGTCTGAAATCGCAAATGTCAAAATTTTTTTGCTGTGACTATAGAATGAAACGTAGTGACTATGTGGCACAATTAGAAAAACAACTTACAGTAATAATGCATGTATTTTTATTCTTTTTTCTATTTATTTATTTATTTTTTTTATTTTTTATTATTCAGTAAATGATTTAGCGATGTGTCTCCAGTGACCTCCGAAACTAAATTCAAATCCCTTGAAGATGTCTTTACAGACAATTTTCAAAACGCTGAGTATATTTTAACCGCACAGTTCTCTACCTTTTAAAAAGGGAAAAAAAAAAATCGGATTGTTCTATTCCCACCATTTGTCTCATCAGTGGCCGAGAGGTTCTTCTTTCCAACCTGGTAGACGGAGGGTGCTAGGTTCGCGTTAGCCTTTTAGGTACTACTAGTTTATACCGTCGACCAAAAAATTATCGCCAAAATTTAAGGTTAAATGCCAATAATGGATGATCGTGAAATCACATTCAATGACATTAAATACGAAACACGCATTTAAAATGTCATTAAGTTATTTTTATTTGTATTTTTATAAATATTCTACTAATTACTTGTTTTATTTAAAATATTATTAATTGTTTTATTTAAAATATTATTTAACTTATTTAAAATAAAAATTATGTCAATATGTATAATTTGGCTATTAGTTTGGCGATTTGTATAATTTGGCGAAATTGGTCGACGGGATAATAGAGTTGTACCGCATTTTAAAATTTAAAGGTTAGCATTTTAAAAAGGTTAACATTTTAAAATTTAAAACTAAATTACAGTAAAGAAAAAAAAGAAAAATCTTTAAATTCCATAGATATAAAGTTACACTAATCAGCATGCTTACTTAAATTTTATCTATACAATGTATAGAAGAGTATGTAAATCTACAAAACTAATTTTTGTAAAGCTACAGACATCTGAAGCTTTACAAAGGAATGTACAAAAATTTTATATGTAACCGGGATTGTAGGTATATAAAAAGTTCTAGGAATATCAATTTCATAAAAAATTCTTCGCAACTTTACTGATTTTTTTATTTATTTATTTATTGCGCAAACGTGTATGTGTTGCATAAATTCTTGTTGTTGCCGTGTTAAATAAAAAGTTCTCGTAATCCCTATTGCCTATAAAAATTTTAGTAATTTTTCAGATGCTTGTTTACAGTGTACACTGGAAAAAAAATAAATAAATAAATAAAATAATTTGTAACTCTACAGATGTACAATTAAGCAAATCTGCATGCTTGCTAAAACTTTATCTGTACGCTGTACAAACGAAGATGTAAATCTTTAAAACAAGTTTTTGTAAAGCTACATAAATCTTTACAAAAGAATTCACTAAAATTTCAGTAATCCTACTTAAATTTTATCTGAAACTCGAATTGCAGTTACATAAAAAGTTATAGACATCCCAGTTTCCTAAAAAATTCTTAGAAATCTTACAGATTTTAAGATTTACAGTGAAAATCTGCACCTTTTACATGTGTTTTTGCTGTTGTCGTTACATGAAAAGTTCTAGGAATTAAATTTTTTTTATTAGCAAGTAATTCGATTTATAATTTTATTTTCAAATATTTTTGTAAATCATGGTACAAAAGAATTCTTATTTGGAATAATATAAATAAATAAAAGTAACTGTTTTATTCTATCACCCCTGCAAACTGAAATTGTTTCTCTATTAATTAACATGCATTTTAATCATAAATATAATAATCAAGTCTAAGGACTTAAAAACTTTCAACATACAAAGAACTCATTAAATAAACTAACAGTAGATTGAAGTCCCTTTAAGTTTTATATTGTTCTTTCATTAAAAAATAAATCATGAAAGAAAATTCTGAAATATTTTTCAACAATACTTTCTTCATTTAAAATATTCTTGTCCCTATCTAACGAACCATAGTTTGTCTAATGAACTGATTTTTCTATACTCTAATAAAGACTTTTAAACTGAATTCGAAAAGTAAACATTATTCTTTCAGAATTTCTTAACCTACACATTTATCAATATCAAAATGACTGATGAAATAATACGTAACCGTATCTGAATTTGCAAGACTAAATTGATGATTTTGTAAAACGAAATTGACGGTAAAAATCGGAAACTTTATTTTATTTCGATTGTTTTGAATAAAAAAGCAGATCGTTATCTTTCATGTTAAATTGGAGGTACAAAAAAAATCTTTTTAAAAGTTTCTATCAAAAATGATCACTTTAATGTAAAAGCTTTTGCAAAGAAAAAAAAGTAAATGTAACATTAAAAAAGTAATAATCAATCAAAAAAGCCAATGGTAATGCCTATTATTTTACAAATGTATATTTTTTAATCATGGCATTAACTTTTATTGCATTTTTTCTTCAATTGAAATAAATGCGATGAAATTTAATATATGTGTCCTCGATTTAAAAAAATCTTTACAATACGATTACTAACCTTTTAAAAGATTTCCCCTACAGCTCTAAGTCTGTTCTTTTTACCTGCATATAATTGCTTTTTAGGGAGAACGAAAAGCTTTAATTGCACAGCCTCAAAGCTTGTTTATATTGGAGCTGTTAAAATTGTTTTCGAGGGAGAGTTTATTCTCTTTTTTTCTGTTTATTATTATCTTTTTTAATGAGAAGTGTTATTTTGAATTTGTCTTTGAAAGTATTATTCTCTTAATGGTTTGCAGGAGGTATACTTTCTGGTACTTAGTAAAGTTTTTCCTTTTTTAGTTTTGATTTGTATGTTTCAGAAATTTCTTCTGTGCTTTAAATAACAGTTATAAATGTAACTAATAATGATTTTTTATTCTCTTGAAAATGCATTTTAAATCTTCATATTTCTTAAACTTGATGAATGAAAGATATTTAAATTTAATTGTCATGCATTTAAAATTTTAATGTTCAGACTTCTTCTCAAATTAAGAAGCAGCAGTTTTTAATTTTCAGTTTTTTTTTCGTTGCTTTGAGAAGTATGTAATTCTGGCTGTGCACTATATTTATTGGCATTTTCTAGAATGTCTGCAACTAGCCGATTAAACCATTTATGCTTAGAGTCCCAATTTTGGGACGTTTCAAATTTTAATAAGTTTATACAATTTTATTCTTGTTTATAACATGAAAATTGTAGAAAATAATTATTTATAAATGTCTTTATTTGTCACTCAGAGGTAGCAGCATAAGATGAATATTTATTTGCTTAAATGAAGAGTTTTTTTAGATATTTATAGATTTTTGCTTTTTCAAAGATGGTGAAATGTAAAAAGTGAGTCTATTTTTTTAATCAAAGATCCAAATAAATAAGTCATAATCTTAGGCGGTAGGCTTCTTTAAAATGCGTATTTTTTTTTAATTACGAAATTATATATTCAAGCCTTTTTTTTTCATTTTTGTAACTTACAAAATATAGGGTGCTAGACATGAATGGGTTACATTTTTATCATTCATTTTGGAGACAGTTATTCACGCAATGTTTTTTTTTTTCAAGATGATTATGAAATAAATTGTTTCTAAGCCTCAAATACGATTATTCTTATTTTATTATTAATAAAACTTATAATGTTATCAGTCTCTGTTAAAATATATGCAGAATAAAGCCCCGATTATCCGCGACGCGATTTTTTTTTTTTTTTTTTTTTTTTACTAAGTTTAATTCTAAGCCAAACAGCAAAGAAAATACAATAAGTCCTACAGTACGATGGTTGAAATATGAAAATGTCTTCCCATTCATATTTTAGCATTTAAAAGTGAATATTACGTTTCAAGTTACAAAAGTAGCAAGGACAGAATAACAATCTTAACGCATGCTGCAACACTGTGTGTAGTCACAAACCTAGGCTTCTAATAAAGAAAAAATCTAAGAAACCTAGAGCAGGAAATTTACCAGTTGATTATTTCAACGGAAAACAATTGTTATTGATCTAAAACTTACAAATATTATAGTAATCGCAAATCAAAATATATTGAAAGGTGTCATTTAACATTGGTAAAAATAGTGCTGACACTAAAATTTTTCACATTCAAAGCATATTTTAAAGAATTTTAAGGGCTTTCAATTAAGCCGATTTTCGGATAACCGGGGTTCTACTGTATATAAATCTTCATTACATTTCATTCCATAATCACCAACCTCTCTAAATATTTTAAATTACTTTATGGTTAATAAACAAACACCCGAAAGACGTTTTTGATTTCTTTGGAAAATATTTTTTTAAGACATTCGTACGAGAGATGAACAAAAAAAAAGAAAGAAAATTTTAATAAACCATCTGACAAAAACTGCTTAAACAGTGAGTGTAGATGATCAACAGATGGTGGTAAAGAGTTATTTAGAATGGCAGAAAAATATGACAATGGTAATTGGATAGTTGATATCCGTAAATGGACAACATATGTATCTGCATCATTTTAAAAAAAAATCTGTCACTAAGCATTTTTTTTAGAGAATTACAGGATTGCTCTATTCTTTCGTACGCTGAGGAAAGACATCATTTGTGATTTATGACAGAAGAATCACAATTAAGTAAAAGAAAAAAAAAAAAAAAAAAAAAAAACCTTATATTGTAAGAATTCATCTTACAAATTTACAAAAGAAGCAAGAAAGAGCATAACTTATCTTAGATATCTCGAGGGCTGCAGGCTTCTTTAAATACTTTTTATTACTTTAAACGACATCACTTACATATAGAACACTAACACACACACATTATATACCAATAAAGCTTTTTACATAATTCTGATGCACGACACCATCACAAGACATGAGCCACAGTTTACAACTAACTTTCGAACATCACTAAGAATAGAACATTTTTAATAGCACTAGTGTTGTCAGATTTTTTTTTTTTAAGACGAAAACATATTACAACAACATTTTTCTTTAATTTAGCAAAACTCAGGTCACGTGACGCGTGACAGTCTATTTTTTTCTTTGGAATGCGCGTGTTACAATATCATTATTAATATTATTGTAAAAATAAATCAAGAAATAAGTTGCCCATTTCAGAGGGTTCTAGAATGCACTCTGTTGTTCCAAATGAATTCAAACTTGAACTAGCATAAAGCGCTTGACATTTTAAAAAAATTACAAAAATTTAAAATGCACAGGGACCGTCCACAAACGATGTCAAACTTGAAGTAAGGAAGGCGGGTCATGAATTTGTTACAGTTTGTGACAAGGGGATGGAAGAGAGTAAGAAAAAATGTAGTGCCACACATTTTGGTTCAAATAAAAGAGTTAAAAATCAGCAGCTTAAATTTTGAAGTTAAATCACTTTGCGTTCATAAAGTAAAAATAAGATTTTAAAAACACAATACAATATTAAATTCTATTTCAAATTCCAAAATACTTACTGTTTTCAATTGCTCTTTTATATTAATATTTTTATTGCTATTCTATATTATTTATGTTTTCTGTAATGAAATTTTTTACATTTTAAAACAGAGTAAGTACATGAATCATTTTTATGGTTATGTTCACAAATGTCATTAAAACATGTAGTTAAAATTTAAAAATAAAGTTTGAAACATTATCTATAACGTACTGCTTTTTTTTCTGAACTGCAAGTATATACTTATGTAGCATAGCGGCACATGTGACAAGAGAGGGAAGGGGGGGGGGTAGGGTAAGGTGAAATGTGATATTTTGTGACAAATGGAGGATGGTCAAAAATATTGAAAAAACGTGTGTCATCATTTATGGACAGCCCCGAATTTCTCCCCTAAAGGGTGATACACACAAGCATTTAATTCGCTTTATAAAAAATACAGGGTTATTACAAATATATCATCGGGTTTTGATACGTTACTACGTGGGAACTAGGAAACGCATATGTTTCCAAGACAACTCAAACGAGAGGGCGTTAACTACAATTCCCGCTGCATATGTGTCATGTGTGTCTGGATGTCATGGTTTCTGCGCGAATGTCAAATTCAAAATAGTGACTGGACAGCAAAAAGTGTTTTGTGTACTAGAATTTTCAAAGTATGAATCACCTATAACCGTTCTGAGAGCATTCCGAAAAGCATACCAATGCATCCCGACAAAGCATTCTGCGCTGGTATTGACAATTCAAAGAAACCGATTTTTTATCTAAAGGCAAAAGTTCAGGGAGAAGCAAGCGTTACTGAAGAAACAGTGAACCGAGTCAGAGCGGGGCCGTCGCGAAACAAGTTTCCTTCTCTTAGGTTTAGTTAAGTTTAACTAAGTTACTTACTTTAGTTACTTAAGTTTAGTTTTGAAATCAAATTAAAAACAAAAAAGTCTTATTTACTGAACTTTGGGTGTTTAATAGTGAATGTATAATTCAAACAGATCTAAAATAAACCTCAAACTGTTGAAAAAATATCATAAAACGGAAATTTACAGCCTTGTTTTTGATACACACATACAACCATTCTATATGTTCCGTTTGCCACTCAGATCTCTTGCGTGACGTCATCTTTTCTTGAATCAGGCCCGAAAGAGAAGCAACTTGTTTCGCGACGGCCCCGGTCAGAGACAGTTTCACCCATAGTCCCAAGAAATTGAACTGACGACGAATTTAAATTGAAAGACTGCATTTGCAACCATGGACGTCAAACTTGTATACTTTCGGTATATTTTCATATATTACTCATTGCTGTAATTCAATTATGTTCCGAAATAAACACTTCGGAAACCCGGCGATTCTTTTGTAATAACCCTGTATTTCAAAAAGTGAAACTGACAATAAAAATGTAAAATCCACACTGTAAAAAAAAAAAAAAGTGTCGATCTACTAAAAAAACTTTAGTGATCCTTGTAATTACTAAAAAATTTTTAGTAATCTTAGTCGGTTACAAGAAAATCTGTAAGAATTACTAGAAAAAAGTTAGCAACGAATAGAGTTAATAATTTTATATTTTTAATAGTTATTACTAAAACTCACTTGGTGTGGTCTTGATAGCATAGTGGTTTTAGTAACGGACTCCAGGTTAAAAGGTCCCGGGTTCGATACTGGCCACTGCCAAATACGACCCGAATGTATGCAGTGTAAGTACTCGTTAATAAAGGGATAATGAATATCCTGACGGAGCAATAGCAATGTTTGGTGCTGCCATCTATTGCGGTTTTGCCGAAAATCTTCCGCTCCAGAAGTCTGGATGCATCTCGAAGGAAGCTCCTGCCCTTCGAGCCCACGTAATTGTTATTAAAATTAATTTTGGAGCTATTACTAAAATTTGCTTGGTGGCTCATACTAAAAAATGTTAAGTTAGTTATACAAAAAATTCTTTTGTTCAGTTTACAAAAGAAATGCTTGTTCCGCTTGCAAAAAAAAAGTTTGTAATGGTTACTAAAAAATTCTGTGGAATACAAATTTACTAAAAAATTTTTAGTAACCTCTAGAATTTTTTTTTACAGTGCACCGTAAGATTTACAATACAGTGAAATACGGCATGTCCAGTACACGGGAAACAACTGGCACACTCACACAGTCATGCGGAAACTGCAAGAAATAAGTTGCCCACTTCAGAGGGTTTTAAAATGAGTTCTGTTGCTCCAAATGCGATCAAATTTTAACTATAATAGTTCAAATAATGCGCTTGATATTTACAAAAAAAAAAAAAAATAAAATAAAATAAAATAAAAAATTACAAAAATTAAAACTACAAAATTTTGCCGCTAAGGGACGTAATGCATTTAAATACAATGCATTTAACACGTTCGCTGCCGCTTACGTGAAGATGTGATGATGGTTAAAGCCCCACTACACTGTAAAAAAAATCTGTAACCTTAGTAATCTAAATTAACCGAAATCTCTTATGCTTACTAAAATTTTATGTCTACACTGTACAAGAAAATGATGTCAATCTACAAAACTTGTAAGCAAAACTAAAACCATCTGTAACTTTACAAAAGAATTTACTAAAATTTTGGTAACTTTACTAAAATTTTATCTATAATGCTCGTTATCGTCACTTAAAAAGTTCTTGGAATACGATTTCCCAAAAAAATTCTTAGTAACCTTAAAATTTGTTTGATTCAAAGTGCAAATCTGTATCTGTTACATGAATTTTTATTGTTGCCGTTACATAAAAAGTTCTTGGAATACAATTCTACTAGAAAAATTTTTGTAACTTTCCCAATTTTTTTTTACAGTGTATAGAAGTGGGTTTTTGCCTGAAGCCGATTTACTTTTCCTAACAAAGAATCAGTGAAAGATTTTCCCGCACCAGCGCGTGACTGGCTATTGGACATCACCCCATTGCACGCTTTGGCGCGTGAGTGGCCCCTTAACGTTGGCGCCTTATCACGCGTTGGCGCGTCTGCGGCACCGAACGTGTTAAATACTCAAATGCATTTAAATACAAGCGACGAAATTTTATAATCTTAATTTTTGTAAATTTTTTAAAGTAAATATCAAGGGCATCATTTGAGTTATCTGCAGCTCAAATTCGATCTCATTTGTACCAATGGAATGTATTCTACAACCCTCTAAATTGGACAACTTATTTCTTGCAGTCTCTGCATGATTGTGAGAGTACGCCAGTTGTTTTCCGAGTGCTTGATATGCCGTATTGCACTCAACTCGAAATCTTTCGGTGTATTTTGCATTTTTTGTTGACCATTTTCCCTTTTTTATTACTATTTATTATTTATAAAGCAAGTTAAATGCTTATGTGTAATACAGCACCCCCTAGCGGCGAAATTTTCATTTTTAATTTTTGTAATTTTTCAATTTGTTTATTTATTTATGTTAAGCACATCACTTGAACTATATGTAATTCAAATTTGAACTCATTTGGACCAATAGAACGTATTCTAGAGCTCTCTGAAGTGGACAACTTATTTCTTGATCACCCTGTATATAATAGGTTTGTTTCTGCATGATATTTATCTCAAATAAAAATTCAATGCATTTAAATGTACTTAAATGCACTTTTTTATCAATATGGTAGATTTATTAAAGTTTAGTTGAATCCGGATTACAACAGATTCTTCTTTAGTTAGTGCTACTTTCAATCATTGAAAAAAGTAATATTTAAGGAATTTGTTATAATATGTATGTAAATATATAACATATGTATATATGTATGATGTATAATGGAATATATAAACATGTAAATAAATAAAGCCTACGTGGATACATGGTGAAATTTACATAGTATTCCACACGAGGATAGTCTAAAATAAAGACGTATTTAAAAATCGCAATACCTTTTAAGCCAGAATGATAACTAAAAAGCTTTTATTTATAACACTGACGTGCAAATAAAGTCAGCCAGCAAGATTTGTTTTATTGCTTTGCTGAGTCTTTTTTCAAAAGGTAAGACTGATAATTTAAGTTGTCAGTTTTCAACCAAGAAGCGAGGATACACTGTAATGCAATAAAAAAAAATTGTGTGTACCGAGAAAATTTTAAAAAGAATTTATTAAACTGTTATTTTTAAATTTTCTTCTAGAATAAATTTTTAAATAGCACTCAAAAATTAACATAATCAGGCACCATATTGTTCATTGAGAACCAGAATGCTCAAACCTTGCCAGCTGTCATTAAAAAAAAATGCTTCTCAAAGTTTATACAAAGTTTGTCAATATCTTTTAGGTCAGTTTTGCCCATACTAAAGAAGACCAAGCCACTTGATCTACTCTTACACTAAGAACTTGATACCCAACTTATGTTTGACTGCATGTTAAACTGGCTCGATCACTCGAATGCTTTCAAAATCGATAACAAAAGTATGAGATAGTTTTTTGTAAGTAATAACAACGCTAAAAACATACAATATTCAAAACCTTACTTTTCACAAATTTATATACTCTGCGTTTTTAATGCAAAAAAATACATATATGTATTTTTTTGCACATTATTTTAAATTAAATTCAAACAACTGTAGATTCAATGAGTTCAGTGATAAATTCACAAATTTGTTCGTCATATAGAAAAATACACATATAAAAATAACAAATATCTGCAAGAAATATCTTGTATATTAGTTTACTTATAAATCTTTATTGATATCACTGAAAATGCTGACGTTCGTATTGTGGATAGAAAAGGATTAGACATAGTAACTTCTGCATGACATTTGACACATTTGTCAATATTCACGGCTCTTATAATTTTTATGAAAGGTAGTCTCCACATACAGAAGTGCAAAAGATTTTCTTATTTTTTTATCTACTTATTTATTTATTGAGTGAAGCATTTAGAAATATCGCGACTGTCGCATGATCTTGTGTTCTAGCAGATCTTTAAAAAATTAACCCTTTCGCTACCAGCCGTCATGATTATGTAACGTATCAGATGATCACAATATTTGATTATTCCTACCGGTAAATTTGATTAGAAGACTTTGCCTTATTTAACTTAAATCACAGCCCTTTTTGAAATTAATAGACACAACAATTTCTTTTTTATATTACCAAGGGTAAAAAATTAAATATTCTGTAAAAGATACTTGTCCGGAATAATCGATTAAAAGAATATAGGTAAAAACAATTTTTCTGATACAACTGACACCATTCGCCATAATTTGGTAAGAACTTCGTTGTAGCCCTAGAAAGGAAGATTCAATAAATTCCACAAAAATCAAATTGTTTTACCATGTTCTGGGGAAAACAAAAGGGGGGGAGGTATTTTAACTCAAGAAGTGGGAATTGTTTTTCATTAAGTCAATTGGGGTATTGTTTATAACGTATTTTTTAATTCTGAATCAAATGATACCATCCACAAGTCGATACAATGTTACAAAGTTATGTTAGATTTTATTAATACAAAGTCGAAAACTACTTTTGCACAGCTTTTTTACACTCATTTTACATTCAAAACATGTTTTTTTTTATATCATGTTAAATAATCTCAATTTTATTAAGTGTATTCAAATTAGTGTTAATCAATACCAGGCCATCTCAGTCTTTTTCAAGGTCATCAAAGTTGTCAATATCCTCGTATTCATAATTTTGTACTAATAAAACCATTATATTCCTAAAATCTGCATAAATTCGAAACCAATGATAGCATCAACTTCCACATAGTGTCATTCGATTCAAAATTTAAAAAATATAAAATAAGCGATACCTAACTTGATCTACTTAAAAGAAAAGTTAAGCTCTATTTTCTTTCGAGTTTAAATGACTCTTCCCTCCCCCCCCCCATATACACACCCATATAGAAAAAAAGTAAAAAAAACTTTTTTTTTGGGGGGGGGGGGAATTATGGAACTTATTATATATTTATTTTATTTTTAGTGTCAAAACGAAGTTCTTTGCAAATTTTTGTGAATGACCATTGCTGTAAAAAATTGTTTTACTTGAACTAATGTGTAATTTTCGCACTATATATTCACAGACCGTGCCGTAATTTTGTAACAAATTTAGAATCGACTTGATCTACTTAAGGTAAACCCATTTTCTGATTTAAAATGCAACCCCTGCCCCCCTCCCCCCCCCCCCCAAAAAAAATGGTACGCAACTTTATTTTTGGGGACTCACCAGATCTTCATTTCTAGTGTCAAAATATGTTATTCCCTAATTTTTGTGAATACCACCAGTTGTCGTTTATTATTCGATTTTTCGTCTAATTTACCTGTACTATATATTAACACTTTGTAATTTATAGTATTATGAAAAAAGAAATAATATATAAAATCATATACAAAATTAACTGAATCCTTTGATGACTTGTGGTATACCTATTTATTCAGAAAATATATAATATTGTATAAAATAACATCAAATATTTTTTAAATGCTCTTTCGAATTGCTATTATATTTTAAAACTTCTTATTTCATTTTTATTTTTTCATTTTTGTTCATTAGACCCTAAAACACTTTAAAATAATCAATTAAGCATTCCAATTATTTTGAAAAATTAAAAAGAATTTGTTTGGGCATCATATATCTTTCTATTATTTTCCACAATAAAAACAAAATCGCACATTGTATGCGTTTACCTTCTCGGTTTAATTTCGAAGGCAAGTGTGAAGAATTGATATCAGATATTCTTCATCTTCTTTTATTTTTGTTATTTTTAATTAATTACATTTTTCAAGCGATAAACATTATTTAATTGATAATTACTCATTTAATTCAAGTATGCTTTTTGTAATTAATTGACAATGAAAGTCTAAAAAGTACTCAAAATTAAATCGATGAAGAATGCTAAAAATATCATTCTTGAGTGATTTTTCTGCCAATTTTCATGTTAATTATAAAAATTGTAAAAACTTAATTTTGAAGGAAAATATTTATACCATCTACAAAAAAGATACTTTTACTTTAAAAGGATAAAACTTTACAAGATAAATTAAACTATGAAATCAGCCTCTTTAAAATATAAATCTTAAACCCTGTTCTTTCTTTTCTAGATAATTGATGAATAAAATTCAAGGCATTAATAAGTGACAATACTTTAAAAAATTACAAATGGTTATTTATTGTCTAAACAAGAAGCAAAGGAAAACGTAACACAAGGTAATCCTCATAGCATGCATAGTCACAGTGACGTCACAATGACGTCACTGTGAGTCACTGTGGTCACATCATATCTGCCCACATAGCATGCATGGTCACAGTGACGTCACAGTGACGTCACTGTGGTCACGTCACATCTGTGACCAAAATGCCACCCCTCAGTGACGTCACATTGTGACTGAAATGTGACGTCACATCTGTGACCAAAATGCCACCCCTCAGTGACGTCACATTGTGACTGAAATGTGACCTTCTTAGAAAATTAAAAAATATATACAAAAATTCTTCAAAAGATGTTATTTAATGGAAAAAATACCGGGTGATCCAAAAGTTTCGGGAGTTTTGAAATGTTAATAATTTGGAAACTATATACAATACAAAGGTTCGGTTTTCAGATATATGCTCAGAAACACGTGGGATTTTGTTTAGCATGATTTTTTTTTACATGTATATAGTTACAATTTTTAGTAACAGGTAGCGCTGCTGTACAACACTGGATGTAACTATAAAATATGCTTTATAGACACATGAGTATGAGTTCATTGCGGAACATCTTTTGTAGGTTATTAATGAGATTTCGTTTTAAGGGTGGTTTATGTTCAATCATTTTTTTTTTAAATTGGTTGAAATTGCATTGAAAGGGAATTTTGATACAAAATTTAATGAGTAACTGCTATGTTTAGACATGCTTTCTTTGCATGTCGAGCTGTGTTCTTATCGTACAATACGGAAGTTAAAATAGAAAAAGATTCGATGGCCATTAGAAATGTGAAATGCCATGGTAAGAAATGTTTGAGAAAAAGTCTAATTGAAAGATCGTAATAGAAGCAGGAGATCCCAAATGTCTGTTGCAATCGTAAATGAGGTAGAATTCGATGCCAATACTCGGTGGAAATCATCAGCTCATAATGAATCAGTACACTTGTAATATCACGATAAATTTAAAATTTCATCTGGAATTTCTTTCTCCTTTGAGGATACTGTGCACGTTGTTTTGCGTCGGCTCACAGCGGTACTTATAAGCTATAGGCGTCATAATGAATATTTGTAACTCTTGGACACTAATTCTTTCTTTTTAATGAGCTATATCATACCATAAAAATAATACTGTCAATTTTAGCGCCACCTGTTGGCAAAAAGTGTAACTAACATAATTTGTTTGTTTCATCAAAAATACAAATCCCATAAGTTTCTAAGCATTTCTGTGAAAACCGCATACTTCTATTGTTTATAGTTTGTTAATTATTAGCATTTGAAAACTCCCGGAACTTCTGGATCACCCGGTATTTTTCTGTCAATTGTAAAAGTTTTTGTGACGTCACTATGAAATGTCATTAAAAATGCAGTTATATATTACATAACGTTTTTATCATTTCAAAACATTTAAATAATTTTAAACATTAATGTATAGATGTGTATCTAACATTTCAAATCAAATGAGTAATTTGTTATCCTTGACAGGGAAAATGTGTGCGTAAATATAGAAAAATATTTGTATTAAAAATGGATGTATTACACATAATTATTAATTAGGATAGACTGAAAAAATATTTTTAGACCGAAATCGAATAGAAAGACACAAATAAAAAGCTTTTATCCTCTATAACCCCCCTCTTTTGTATTAAGAAGATACTATGTATGTTCACATGAGATACAAACTTTATTTTAAAACAAGTTTTTTTTTTATTATTAGCGTTAAATCTATTATTTTAAATCTTTAAAAACTTAAACAAAATTTTATCTAATAAACTTTAATTGTGATTATTATTAACTATTATTTACAAAAAAAGAGAAAAATGATTTTACAATTCATTTTAACTTGAATTGTTTTGAAACTAATAAAAATAAAAAATAAAAATACATTAAAAAAATTTTCAAATAAAAAAAAAAAATTGATCAGAATCACTCCCATAAAATTATTGCGTATTTAAACTCCAAAATATTGCATAAGAAATGAAAAAACAAAACGGTCATGCGCATGGAAAGTGAAAATCGTCTGCAAGACAAGACTCTAGCGGGAGTCCGTGCAGGCTACTCTCGTAACCAGAGATTAAACAGCTCCAGTTAAGAAAAATAAAACCATATGAGAAATGACGTAACAGGAATGTCACATGCGAGAAATATTTTTTATATTTATTTTTATTTTTCGTTTGTTTATTTATTTGTTTATTTTGTTAAACATTTTTTTAACATGTAATTTTAATACTTTATTATTTTTTAACACCTATTAAGAAATTTTACCGAAATTAACAACCTCACTTCTGTTTACTATCACAACAACAGCTGACTAGCGCGAGGCACACTGGGAAAATAAAATATCGCTGTTGTTGACAAACCCTGGTAACGAGAGTGCCTTGCACGATAGTTAGGACTCTCGCTAGATTCTATAGTCTGCAAGCGAAAGAATAAATAAACGTAAACAAAAGTATTTTAAATTGATGATAGAAAACGCGAGAAGTTATTTGACTGCAATTTATGGCAGATGTGACTTGTGAGCAGATGTTATTGACACGGATTTACAATTTAAACAAGATTGTCCACTACAACTCTTCGAAGCGGCAAAATATAAGTCCGAGAAAATTAAGGGGGCTTTGACTGTTAAAATGATTTGGTCTTTGCCACTTTAATTATTATCGGATTTAGTTTGTGCGGCAAAAAGAACGAATGAATCCGATGGAAACTAGAACGAATGAATTCGATGGAAAAAAGGTATGGAAAAATATTATTTTTCATGGTTGCATTTGTTATTATTATTATTCTGAGAAGGATTTTAATTACCTTTCAAAAACATGCTATAAAGCATTAATGCTTTATTAACTTAATAAAGTCTAATACATCCATTATTTATTTTGTTGACATAAAAAACTTGATTATTAATAATTTGGATTAGGTTGTCAAAGGTAGTGATTTTAATTGCATTTTAATCTGCGTTGTTTCCTTTTTTAAAATAATTGGTTAAAATGTTTCCATAAACATAAAATCATATGAAAATATATTATAATAAATTGTTAATATAATTATTAAACATTTAAAGATAGTTATATTTTGTAACAAAGAAGCTTTTTTATAGAATAAAATTATTAACAAACATCCGTTTTTAATTTTTGTATTAAGTAATCTTCGGAAACATTGCATAATGTTATTTAAAAAAAAATGCATCCGCTCAGAAGAGGAATTTATAAGAGAACGAGAAGAACTATTAAAAGAAATCGTAGATGTTTGATATTTAAAACTAGTCGTTGGGGGCCACCTTAATACTTACCCATCATGGATACGTATATGAAAATAAAACATGTGAAAACTATTTATACAATGCATTGCAATTCATAAACAAAATTTAAATATTGTTAATATACATATTAATGCTTTATTAAAGAACTGCTGATGTACCAATTTCGACAAATTATATAAAACGCCAAACTACTCAAGTAGTACCGAGCTGCGTAACATCCTTATAACTCCAAAAATAATAATTCTATTAACTAACAATTAACTGTTTCGGATTAAGCGTCTTATTTCCAATTAAAATATACCTCTGAATTGAAATTTGAATGAAATACCGGGTCATGAAAAATCGAAGAATGTGGAAAACAGGATTACAAATATCTCGGCAACTAATAATCCGATCGACTTCGTTCTATATGCACAATGTGTGTTATTTTATTGCCTTTTACGTCCATTCCTTAGAACAAAAAAATTCGAAAACTTTATGTACCTTTCATCAGAACGAATTTTTCGAGGGTCCGAAAAAAATAGTTCTGGATAATCGAGGTTGCTGATATTAAATAGGCTTCGTCCCATTCTTACATATTAACTACATACAAAACTTCAAGTCTCTATCTCAATTTGTTCGGGAGATAGAGTGTTTACAGACACACAGACAGACGGACGGCAAATTTTTTTTTCTAAAAATATGTTTTTCGGAATCTCCACTATCTAAAACGTGTAAATCCGTCAAAAAAAATTTTTCGATTTTCAAAACGATTGCAAGACTTACCTATACTACGTATGATGGGTAAGTAAAAAAGAACAATAACGTTAATGATTGTTTAATGTATTTTTTAACCTGTGAAATGTTATAAAATTTTTGAATAGAAAGTCATTGTGGGTGAAAACGTTTCAGTTGTAAATATTCTTATTGGAATGTTTTCGGAGAGAATTTGGAAGTTAAGACAATCAATAAGAATTTAAACATGATTGTATTTAAAACAAATAACACAAATACTTGAACGGTATGAAGCTAAAAAGTAATAACTGTATTTTATTATTAATTTTTCATTCCAGACACTTTTATTATTTCCTTTAATGAATCATTTTACAGAGGTAAATTTCAAAATATCCATTATTAGTATCCAGTATTAGTATACATCGTGATTAAAGTGGGTATTATAAATACTCTCTAATATTATAAATAAAATATTAATAATTATAATTAACATATTTGTTGTTCTATTTTTTGTTTATCGTCGGAATTTTTATTAGGTAGATGTGTCTATGATGGACAGCTTTCCAGTTATGGATATCCCCTTAATGTTTTTTTTGTTTATTAATATACTAATAAATATTTAGCTTTAATTTTTTTTATGATTCCTCTTTGCATGTTTTAATAATATTTTAATATTCATAGAAGACAGTATGTGAAGACAGTTTGCGAATATTTTTTGATTTGTGACAAATTTGTCACTAACTTTGTGACGGTGGCAGCATTGTCAATATTGTGAAGTCCAACTGGGACACAATTATACAGTTATGAATATTGTTATACAGAGTAAAATCCCTTACATCTATAATTTTATTATACTTTGGCGATACAGCTCAATTAAAACTTAGGAGCTGCTATAAAAAGAATGTACCGAAAGGAAGTTATTGAATCAAAATGTAATGCTATGTAGACTTTAATCTTCGTTACATATTTTTTTCTGTTGCAATAAATGAGAATATTTAGGACAATTGAATATTCGATCTATTACAATTATTTCAAATTTAGCAATTTGTTTTTCTAATAAGCATTAAAATTAAAAAGAAAAAATTCTTCCTTTAAGTTGCAACGCTAGCCACAGAAAAAGACCCGGATGATAATGTAAAGTCTGTGGGAGCGTTCTTTTCAAATATCCCGCTCAAATTTTAATATTTTTACATGATTTTTTTCATAGGATAGCTGAAGGCGATCCACAACCAGCCTAGTTTTTCTTTTTTCAATTTTGGTTTCAGATTTAAAAAAAAATATTTTAAATTTCAAAACCGGTTTAAACCGGTTCTGATATTGAAACTATCATAATATAAAAAATATATGAGCAAAATTTAAAAAGTAAAAAATAGGCCGGTTGTAGATCGTCCTCAGCTATCCTATGCAAAAAATCCTGCAAAAATATTAAAATTTGAGCGAGATATTTGAAAAGAACGCTTCCACAGACTTTACATTATCATCCGGGTCTTTTTCTGTGACTAGTGACCTTAAAGGAAGTGTTTTTATGATAATTTTAATGCTTATTAGAAAAACAAATTGCTAAGTTTCAAATAATTGTGATAGATCGAATATTCAATTGTCTTAAATATTCTCATTTATTGCAACAGAAAAAAATGTATCAAAGATTAAAGTCTGCATGGCATTACATTTTGATTCAGTGACTTTGTTTTGGTACATTCTTTTTATAGCAGCTCCCAAGTTTTAATTGAGATGTATCGCCAAAGTATAATAAAATTATAGATGTAAGGGATTTTACTCTGTATAACATTGTTCATAACTGTATAATTGTGTCCCAGTGTAACTTCACAACATTGACAATGCTGCCACCGTCACAAAGTTAGTGGCAAATTTGTCACAAATCAAAAAATAATCGCAAACTGTCTTCACAACCTTGTCACTATCGTCACAGAATAGTCACAGTTTTAATGACAATTTTGTCACAAATGACACATTTTTCACATTTTGGTCACATCGTGACGTCACAAAGTGGCCACAATGTGACGTCACAAACGAGCTCTAAAACGGCCATAACGACTTCACATTTTAGTCACCGTGACTTCACATCGACGGTCACAAAGTCACAATGTGATTTCACAACGACGTCACCGTGACGTCACCATGTCTTACGGGTGTGATCAAAATGCCACCACTCAGTGATGTCACAATGTGACTGAGATGTAACTTTCTTAAAAATCTTCAGAAAATTACAAAAATTCTTCAAAACATGTTATTTACTTTAAAAAACACTTTTGTCACAGTTTCGTCACGAATTTAATGGCAAAGTAGTCACAAATGACACATTTTTCGCAAATTTGTCACACCGTGACTTCACAAAGTGGTCACAATGTGACGTCACAAACGAGCTCTAAAACGGCCATAACGACTTCGCATTTTAGTCACTGTGACTTCAGATCGACGTCATGTGACTTCACCATGCCTTCCTGTAAGACAAGGTGACGTCACTGCAACGTCGTTGTGAAGTCACATTATGACTTTGTGATCATCGATTGTCGATGTGAAGTCACAGTGACTAAAATGTGTCGTTATGGCCGTTTTAGCGCTTTTTTGTGACGTCACAATGTGACCAATTTGTGAAAAGTAATGTCATTTGTGACTACTTTGACTTTACATTGTGACGATTTTCTAAAAATTTTAAAGAAAGTCACATCTCAGTCACAATGTGACGTCACTGAGTGGTGGCATTTTGGTCACAGATGTGATGTGACCAAAGTGACTCACAGTGACGTCATTGTGACGTCACTGTGACCATGCATGCTATGAGGGTTACTGGAAGTTATCTTTTCGTATACATAAAAGTTCTAAAACCTAAAGATCACAAAATATATATAGTTCCTACTAATAAACATAGTAAACAAACCGAAAAAAAGAAAAATCATGCGTTAAGCATAGATTATGAAACACATCCTGAAATCTTTAACAAAACTTCGTTATTTAGGGAAATAATGTGTTACTGTCCATAGCCAAAAAGGTATTCTAATAATGTTGAACAGCCCTGTATTTGATTCGTCGGTTGATATATATGTGCTATTTAATGGAAAAATTTAATTAAGCCCCCCCCCCCCCAAAAAAAAAAAAAAAAAAAAAAAAACACCTAACTGGATGAAATTTTTCTTTCAGTAATTTATATTAAAAGATGGAAATATGCTTGACTACTTTTGTTCAACTTTGTAATTTTCCTAGTACAGTCTAACCCCGTTATAGCGAACCCGGCTTATAACGAACTCCCGGATATAACGAACGAAAATTTTGATCCCACCGTTTTCCTATTGTATTTAATGCTATTTTATCCTTTTCTAGTGAACCTCCGGAATCTTGAGAATCGGTTATAACTAACTTTTTTTTCTAAATGACCGTGATTTTTTTTTTCTCTTTTTATTTTCCGCTGTTATGAAAAAAGGTTTTCGACTCTAATTTTATAAGAAAATGCATGCCGGCTAGTAAAAGATGGTGCAAATTAACGATAAGTCTTTTTATTAAAGAGTAGTAAGACCTGCATTTTTTCTCTTTTATGGTACCATCCTGCAGGTGTGATCATGCCCATCCGTCAGTTATTTTCCATAATTCCTGTCATAGTAATTCAGTAACGCATTTAAGCTAACTTATTTAACTAATGTATTTAAGAATAATTTGAGATATGGCAGCATTAAAAAGAATTTCTTCTTTGAAGCAAGCAGTAACCAAAAGTTTATTTTTCTTAAATTATACTCTCTGGAATTCACAAGATGAAAAAAAAAGTAAATTTTAAATGATAAAAAAGTAAAAAAACAAAATAAAAATAAAACGATTTTTAACGCTTAAATTGTTTACTCATTTATCCTAACATTTATCCGAACAAGGATTGGTCTCGAATGTTTAGGTAATCGGCGCTTTACTGTATTTCTATTGTCTTCCTTTTTAGTTAATTTATTTAGTATTGTGCCAGTTTAATGTAAACAATTTTAGACAATTTAATTCATTAATGATCATATCTAAAAAAATATGCACGGTTTTTTTTTTTAAATACATCATTATTGAACATATAGGTATCAGGTAATGATATACATATTTTGTAAACTCTAACATTTTTAACGATTCGGATATAGCGAACCACCGGATATAGCTAACAAAAGTTTCGGTCCCTTGAAGTTCGTTATAACGGGGTTCGACTGTATCTTTATTACATGCAAATATTTTGCTAAAATTTAGTTCAAACAAAAAACCTCTTAAAACTACTTAGATCACATTACCAAAAATTATCATCCATAGGTGACTATGTATCCAATTCTTTGCGTGACTCTGTATCATTTTACCTGTATTCTCCAAAAATTTCTCAGTAAACTGAATGCAGTTCAACATAAAAATGCATAACTTATTTAAAAACAATCTTTAAGTGAATTGCGCTCATATTCAGTAACCTTTGCGAGCTCTTTTATCTAACGCTGTATATCAATTATACCATTTTTACACACCATATATGCATATATTTAGTGAAACTTAAAAGCGCATACCATCCATCCGTCATTCATCATCGATAATATATTTCAGATAGAATATACTATTTAAAATCTTTAGCACTTTCACTGTTAATGCTATGCACTTCATATTATGCGAGAAATATTAAGCCTCAGGGGCTTATATCAATTTTATTATACATGAAGTCGTTTAAAATAATTAAAATATTTTAAACAATCCCCCCCCCCCTTTATCATTATGCAATGAAATTCTTTTGTGTGGAACTACAAATAAATAATAACTATTCTTTTCACTGCATATTTCACAGAATGCATATTTTAGTGCATTTCGAAAATGCATATAAATTTGAATATGTTTGACAGCGCGTAATCTTTAAAATTCATTTGAAACGATTTTTTTCCCATAGGCCGTAATGTAACGGAAAACTTTTGACTACCATTGTAAATAAACTAATCATTGTAGAAACTTCATTTGCAATAGGGTTCGTGCTAGGCTAAACAACAATAACATCCGAAAGTTTCATGACAATCCGAGTATATTTAAGAGAGTTAGAGCACGGACAGATGAACAGACAAACCGAAAGCATAAACACTTTTGAGCTTTGTTGGAAAACGTTAAAAAGAGAATTGTTAGTAGATTGAATTCGTACGTTCTTAAACTGCTTCACAGGACCAAAAGTAATCAAATGTTTAATGAATAAGCTTATGTAAAAATTTGCGTACTGCTTAGGAATGTGGAACTTTTACTTCATCTCTGTCATTTATTATTTTTTTATCCTTCCATTCCCTAAAATTACGCAAATTTTACTTTTAAAGAAATTCTGTACAAAACTAATTTTGATTATACTTCGTGAAATTCGAAATAATTTGCATCGAATTATCCAATGTATGTATTCCAATGTATATCCAATGTATGTATTAAATGTTTCCCTTAATATTAATTACGAATAGAAAATTCTAGGAAAACGAAATTGTCTTCAATAACCTGAAACACGTTTTTAGAAGAAACGCATTAACGAGAGTCCACTGTAAACATTTTTGAGATACATTTTTAAATAAAGAAGAACTTGTAAAGGAATCGTACGTTTAGGAGATCTGAGGAGTTTGAATGCCAGAATTTTCGTAAAATTATAGTTTCCCAGAGACGTACTAATTCTGTCGTTTTTATGGTATAGTAATAAAGCTCGTGTCATTAAATAATGAATGAGAATCACTGTTAACAACAAGATCACATTTTGTCACTTTTTTGTAAAAATTCCAATTGAGCTACTTGACATGAAAATTAGCAGGTATATTTCGCTCAAATAAATTCATTGCCAATAGCATGTGGTCTGTCATGAAAACAGCTCAGCAATGAAATGGAACTCTATTAAATGATGAGTGCGTAGATGTACTATTTGCCGATAAGAGAGGGAGGGCTACCGCAGGCGATAATTTTTATATTCTGCTTGCACCAGTATGCTTATAATATAAATTTTGAAATATATTTCTATTTTGCAAATAGTGTGAAAATGTTAAGAATTTCTGTTTTCAGAAAATGATGCCAATTAGAATTACAAATTAGTCGCCTATGGCAGCCCTGTGGTAATGTTATCTAAGCGAATATTCACGTCGGTTGTTGGTCCAGGTAGTTCATTCGGTTGAGCATTGGCAATCTAAGTCAAAAGTTTTGGGTACGAATACCAGTTAGACATGTTTTAGACAATTGTAAAAAATCATTTCGTACGATATCTTTACCAATTAGCATGATAGGAAAAGGGAAAATGCTGTCCTACGTATCCATCTTTAACATATATTGTGTTGAGCTGTCTACATGACAAGCCAGATGATATTGCCACTGACGCATCTGAGTGAAATATGCTCGCCGGTTGATGACTAAATTGCTCAATCAGTAGAGCAGCGGCAGTTTAAGTGAAAAGTTCTGAGTTCGAATCTCGTTATGCTATTCTTACGCCTTTCACTCGACCGGAAAATTTCAATTGGTATGATAGCTTTACTAAAAAATATGGCTGAGAAAAAGACATAGAAAATTTGTGTTCCCAAAAAAATCGTTTTGGGATTGTTTACACAGAATGTTTCAAGGAATTCCTGGAAACAAAGACACCTGTCAACACTTATCACTAACGTATGATGAGTGTTGTTTTTATGTAGTAAAAATTTTTAAACAAAGTGCTGCAAGCAGCGTTTAATTTACGCCGAAGCTCAGCTCCAGCACTTCTCTGTTTCTGGTGATTATTTAAATATTGGATTAATTTTTAACACAATTAATCAATTTTAAATGAATCATGACAGTTTTAAATTTTCCAAGTAGGCGAAAAAAATCCGGGCTAGGATCCTAACCTTTTTACGCGCGCAGCATTTACTGCAGTTCCAAAAATAACCTTCGATTTATTATGTGTAGCTGATTCAAATATCAGACCAGATACTGCGATCGTCAAAGGTTAGTTGAGTGAATTAGTTCTCAAGATAAGTCCTCAAGATGGTTCAGTCTCTAGAGCATTGATGTCTTCAACCATGATTTCCGGTGCAAACTTTTTTCAACCAGTTGGAAAATTTATAACTCTTATTTAAATATTGGTCGGAAATCACTGGAGCTCATAAATACAGTACTCAGGAGCCCCACGGAGCAGCACTTCTGAAATAAAGAAGTCTAAAGTATCTTTCCTGAAACTTATTATACACTATCTACCAAAAAGTATTTGTACACTTTCAGTTTTTGACATTTTGTCAAATATTTAAAAATATACTGGTCGGATTCTTCTGGAACTTCAGAAATATAAAGATTATGTTTCACTTTATATTTATTTACATTCATTTGTTAAGCGGGTAATTAGGGGGCCGGCAAAAAAACAAAGAATAATAGAAATATTTGGGATCGCCCTGTACATGAAAATGCACGAAACGACTTATCGCTTTAGAATACAAATATATGAATACAGTAGAATATGTACACTAATTTTTTTGAGAATAGCATGTATATTTATGGCGATAGAGCGATTTTTTTGAAAAATTCAAAAAATTCTGGTATGTTTTTTGCTTATATCATGCTGGGTTTTTGACCAAATGTAACGCAAATTTCAGAAAAATTGGCAAAATGCAGTAGAAAAAATGTAGCGCAATTGGAATTTAAATATATTAAATATTTTATGAAATATGAGTAGTTTTATGAAATAATTTTTATCTGCGCATGCGCGAACGATAAAAACAATTTTTTTACATCATTTAATAGTCAATTCTATGGAGTAACTTATAAAAAAAATCCAATGAAATATCGTGAAAATTCAAAAAGATATCATTATTATAAGTAAGCTGTTTTTACATTGCTCTCTAAAAACGGCTGAATGATAAGGAATTCTCCACAAATTGACATTTTTTATTGACTGACTTTTAGGAAAAAATTAGTATTTAATGTATACAATATCTAATACAATATTTCTGTTAATACGTATCTTGACATCTGTGATGGAAAAGAATAAAAGCCCTTTTCCTTTCCTATCACAGGTGTCAAGATACTTATTAGCAGCAATATTGTATTCATTAAATAGTACTAATTTTTTCCTAAAAGTCAGTTAATAAAAAATGTCAATTTGTGGAGAATCCCTTATCATTCAGCCGTTTTTAGAGAGCAATGTAAAAACAGCTTACTTATAATAATGATAGCTTTTTGAATTTTCACGATATTTGATTGGATTTTTTTTATAAGTTACTCCATAGAATTGACTATTAAATGATGTAAAAGAATTGCTTTTATCGTTCGCGCATGCGCAGATAAAAATTATTTCATAAAACTACTCATATTTCATAAAGTATTAAATATATTTATATTCCAATTGCGCTATATTTTTTTTAATAGATTTTGCCAATTTTTCTGAAATTTGCGTTAAATTTGGTCAAAAACCCTCTATGATATAAACAAAAAACATACCAGAATTTTTTGAATTTTTCAAAAAAATCGCTCTATCGCCATAAATATACATGCTATTCTCACAAAAATTAGTGTACATATTCTACTGTATTCATATATTTTTATTCTAAAGCGATAAGTCGTTTCGTGCATTTTCATGTACAGGGCGATCCCAAATATTTCTATTATTCTTTGTTTTTTTGCCGGCCCCCTAATTACCCACTTAACAAATGAATGTAAATAAATATAAAGTGAAACATAATCTTTATATTTCTGAAGTTCCAGAAGAATCCGACCAGTATATTTTTAAATATTTGACAAAATGTCAAAAACTGAAAGTGTACAAATACTTTTTGGTAGATAGTGTAACTTCAATGATGTTTCCATCCCCATTCCTTTGCATTATTTCCTACCAAACCGCTTGCATGTGTATTATCATATGCGTAGCAGCATATTTCTGTCTAGAGCTCGCAAATAAAGACAATGTTTTTTCTGTTACAGTGGTTTTCGGTCGGTGACAAGAATTGGCAGAATTTACCACTACTGTACTTGCTGTTTTTATTAACGATTGTGTTATGTTTACTCGAGATTTTTGTTCGTTTTTGTAAAATATTCTTTCTAAAGAGGCGTTTAATTTGCCCTGATACTCAGAGGAACGTAGTATTCAGAGAACGTACCTCTTTATTTTTAGTGGGTCATTAAATGTTAGATGGAACCTACCAGAGTTTATAAATATCGTTTTGCTGTGCTATGTTTTGCTTGATGATATAAAAAAATTCTTGACGAACTGGATTTTCAGAAAGTTTCTTCATTCTTGATTTTAATATTTTTCCTCTGTTTCTTTATTGTATTTTATTATCTATAAAAGAATGTAGATACAATTGAACATAATATACATAACAGGAACATAATGCAGCCGAACCTCGTTAACATGAACCTCAAGGTGAATCAAAATTTTGTTCATGTTAACAGTAATTCATGTTATCAATATCAAATCTTTGTATTCGTCTTTATGGAGGACTGTTCATGTTAAAAGTAATTTACGTTAAGCGTGTTCATGTTAACGAGATTCGAGTATGTATCTTTAAAAAATTTTGCTGAAAACGAGATTACTTTTAATTTTATGAATAATAATATGAAATTTAAATATGCGAGTGTAGGGGGGAGGGGAATACACTAAGAAAAATTAGAATTCGTGTACTTTTTTATTTTATTTATTAATTATTATTATTATTATTATTATTTATTATTTTTAAATTAAGTCATTATCTCAAGGCAGCCCATATTCTAAGGTTTCCTATTCTCGTCTAAAGTACACAAACGAAGAATTATCTGAATCGGTTTAACTGTTCTAAAGCTGATTATTGTTTGTTATTTTCCATCATGCAACATCTACTATTTTTAACCTACTAGTTTCAGTTTTATAAATGACGTGGTTTTTTTTCCTTTCATCGTACCTATATGAAACATATATCTTTACGGTCCGTTAATATTTTTTAGAAACAAAAAGTATACTAATGACATAAATCTTATATAGACGTATGCTCATCCATTTGAAATTGTCTTCCATTAAAACATTTATCGACTTGACATAAAATACGAAGAATTCAAAACATAATGAGCATAAATATATTTTAAATGCCGCAATAAATATTTAATTATTAATAAGTCATCATTAGTAAAAGCAGTTCATTTAGAAACACATTAATTTCTTATTAGAACGAAGAAATATTTACCTCGAGCTCTTTTCCGCAATAATAAATGCATATATGTAAAGAAGTTAAAATGCTTGCAACATCAAAAATTATTTTTCTCCCATTCAAATCTCACTTTAATGAATGCGTCGGTGCTGAATATGATATACGGAAACCAATCAAGAAACCAAAATCATTTAACGTTGCCATTTCGCATTTGTAAATAACTAGTTTTCGGAAAAATCATTTCAAATACTTCTTAAAGTCTTACTCTTTAACAAGTTATTAAGCAGACTTAGAACTCGTGCCGCGAAAGAAAAAGTATGAATAAATTCTTTTGATTTACAAACGTAATATATTCTTTGCAGATTACTGGAATTTCTCCCCATATCCTTGTTTGGTTTAATTTCACCTGGGATGATTACATTGGAAACAAAGATGGCTTCCGTCAATTGAGGCTATTTTCAAAAGATCGTTTGTTAGACTTATTTCGGAAGCAAGCTTTTCAATTCGGAATCTTTAGTAACAACGTAATTAGGCAAACAGAAGTCGAGGCTTATTTGCTGAAATCTTACAATCTGGAGCCTGCGCCTCTATTAATTACAAGCAAACTTTAAAGTTATGCTATTTTAGATATCGAAACGGTTTGTCTCAGCTCGGCTAAAAAGAATCTATCACAAGCAATTCATTTGAGTCTGAGAATTCCCATTAGCAGAGCAAATATTCGGCAATAGCTAAACTTTGTATAGTTTGAAGAAACTATTTTTTACCATGTTTATGGACACGTTTTTATTCTTTTAATGTTAAAAGAATTCTTTTCAAACAACTTTTTCTCCATTCTTTTTTAACTTTTTCTTGTGGGAATTATATAGTCGCACCTTGTGTTACAACTTAATACTAAAGTTTTAATTTCTGTAATTTTTCTGAAAGGAAACTTACTTTATCATTAAAAAAATAATTTTTAACAATTTCAATCAACTATCTTTAAAATAAAGTTAAACTCATAATGTACCGCTAACTATAGATAATAACTTTCTTTCACAAAGATATCTTTTGAATTTATTATGAGAACTATTTAGCCAGATTTCTTTGTTCTAAGTTATCCGATACTATACAAAATCATTTCCCGAAATAAAATACAATTTAATCTTATAAAAAAGAGTATTTGAATAGAAATATTTTAAATTAAAAGAGAATTCTTTCAAAAATATTTGGTTTAGGTAATTTTCTGATACGCCGATTTTGTTGAACACAAAGTACAATAATTTTATGACTTTATAGCGATTCAATGAATTTATAATAGTTTGATAAATTCATAATCACTTAATAAAATTATAGTTTAATAAAATGTTACGGAACAGATTTCTTAAATACCTAAACCAAGCAGATTGTAAAAGTACATTACAATTTTAAATTACTTTAAAAAAACGTGATAAATTAATTTGTTTCATAAATTGTTTATGTCCATTTGTCAAAATAAAAAGTCTCAGTTAAGGAAGTCCGGGACACAAAAATATGCAAATTTGCTAAAAAAAATATTCCATTAAAAATTTATTTGGGTTTCTTCTGCTTAAAATTACGTTTAACCCTTTGCGGCGCTCTGAAATTAATGACTGACTCCGTAATTTAAAAACAACTTTATTTGTGAACAAAAACAGCTATGTTTCACATATTCAATAAACCGTAATTTTTTTTTTTTACCAAAATTTCGGTGCCAATGTGTTGTTTGGGAATTAAAATTAAGTGATTTCATAGATATACCACCGTGCCGCAAGGGGTTAAAATATATTTCTATCGTAATTGGAACAGGAAATATTAATTTTTATGTTTTAGCTTCTTTTCAAAATCAGGCTATCAAGCAATGGTTGTTATAAAAACGACTTCTTGTAAAAATGATTTTTTTTTCTTTTTTATGATGGAATTTTTTAACATTTCTTCTATTTAAATTGTTATAAGTCAAAAACCATTAAAGCTAAATGGTTCAAACTTGAAAGATGTCTTTGCAATTGTTTACTTTAATTTTGACTCAGCATATTAAAAAAAAAAATTCTTTTTAAAATGTGATTTTTTAAAAATTACATCCTTCTGTTTAAAATTTTTACTTTAAATATTTTTAATTTTTATTTAAATTAATATTTTAAAAAATGCTGAATAAAAACTAAAATTTATATATATATATTTTTACATAAAAGCTAAAAATTGAAATTTTACAAATAATACTTCGAGTCATAACGATTTTAAATTACCCCTTGTTTTTTTTAATAAATTTTAAATTTTAAAATGAAAAAAAATATATATGTGAAGTTTTTCATATGATTTTGTTTACAAATAATCTGGTTAACAGTCACAAAAAATTTCAAAATTTTAACTCACTAAATAAAAATTATTTTAAATTGTACCACGAATCCCCTTAAAACAATGAACTGTATAACCATCATGAATTATTTAGATCATAATTCACTTGAAATTTCAAAATTATGAAATTTTTCCATTCATAGAATTTTTAATTTAATCCATAATTGGAGAGGTAGAAAAGAAAAAAATTAACAGCAGACATACGGTTCCGGTAAATATAATTATTTACGGATCTAATAAAATTTTCTTTATACGGGCAAAATAATTCTGTTGCTAAAGTATTGAAATAATTAACTGCCACCAGAATTGACGAATAAATCCATTTGGAATTAATTACTGTATTTACGCACTTTTTTTTTCTTCCAAAATTTGCATTATGGGCAGAATATACAAGGCATTTTCTAAAATTATATGAAACCACACATGTTTTTACTAAGCCAAGGTATCTTCATCTTCATCTTCTCGTATAAGATCTGGAGATATTTTTCGTTTTTCTTTTCCTTTATTTCACAAACATAGGCAAATTCCCTCACATTTTATTTCCAAGCTGTAGTTGTATTGTTGTTTGCTTTAACATAATGTAAAACTTGCATAAGTCTATATATGACTTGCATAGTATATGAAGAATGGAGACAGTACTTCCAATAATATTGGTGCAACATACTTGAAAATTAATATTGTTTAATAAAAAATCTTGGCTATTGTAAATTTTATAGATTTAATTATGTATAGTTAAATAGAACTTCGCAGCTTTTTAGCCGAGTTGTAACAACCACATCGTGAGGCAAGTGAGATCTGCCTTCTGCGATAGCCACTGAACAACTGATCCTTCTATACTTATATTTTAATTCTCAGCATTAAATCTACTGATTTTTTTCAATCTTTACGCTGAGACTAAAAATGTCACAAGGAGGTACGTGAGAAAAAACAGACTGAGACAGGCTGCTACTATGAGCATGCTATTTACATATACATCATTTTAAAAAATTTTTACAAAAATTACATACGCTATTAAATTATAGCTGAAGTTCTGAATCTTTATTTTGCTTAAAGATGTATACTCGACAGAGGGAAAATATGTCCAAACCTGGTACAAAAACAAGATCATTGACATTACGCGCGAACTCTTACAAAATTTTTCTATTGAGTTCTAAAAAAAAATATAGAACAAGTGCTAGAGAATGATATAGAATTATGGCCCATTTTTCTATTAGCTCATTTAACTAAAAACTGTAGAAACGTCTGTAGAAGTTCAATTGAAATATCTGCAGCGCTTCTGTAAAAATAATATAGAATTTCTACAAAAATATTCGAATTTATTCTATAAAAATAATCGATTTGTTAACAAAACGCAGTTGTTTCAAGATGGCAACCCTCCCGAGTACCAGCTTTGTTCAATGCGTCTTCGGTGATCGATATTGTAACGATATATAGAACTTAATTATGTACATTGATAGTATATGAGCTCTTCTTATACTATTTCATTTTTTTTCTGCGATTTACTTTTCCAAGCATTAAACCCCGCAGAGAAGTTACGCCTATTCTTGTATGATACAAATGTATGATACAGAAAACCAAAAGCATTTGTCACTTAGATTTTTTAATTTTGATTACAAGGAATTATGTACAATGTTGCTTGCCGCATTTTCTGAAAAAAAAATATGTTTTTAGAATAAGAACTCTGCAAATTGTAAGCAAAAAACTTGGAGCTATCCTCATAAAAATGAACACAGTTTATAATAATAAGCCACTTAATCATAATCTGTAGTTTGAACACTTTTGCTACATTAGTTTTGACAGGATTATCCAAAAGATCTTCGCTCGTTTCTAATTTGTTGACGAACGGAAATATATGACCTGAATTATTCTATTTACACATCTGTAGTTTCAAAATAATTCCTCTTGTATTTTTCTAGATATTTAACAAAACGTTTAAAATCGTTAGTGGTCGGTCACCTTTGTCCGTATAATTTATATATGTATTTAATTTAAACATTAAATTTTAACACAAAAACAAACTGTCCGCTTAAGAAACTCAACTTATTTAAACATTATTTTAGCACTTATATGTCATAAATGTTCTATAACTGTTTTTCTTTTCTTTTTTCAATTAGAAATTAAATTACATAATGCAGAATATGTTCTTTGATACACTTTAATGCAGAAAAAGTAAATAAACGTTTTGTTTGAAGTATAGGTCCGGTCACAGGTACTTTTTACCTTTTCTCCTCTTCTATAAGTCGATTAGAAGTACTGATCAAGTTGTCTAATTGTGCCTCCCACACAAGTTAGAATTTCCGATTTTAAAAAGACAATATTAACTTTTTCGGATCTGTCAGGACTGCTTTATTTCTGGATGTTGATCAGAAATACCTGTTAAAAGATAAGTACTTTTCTAATTATCTTCTTTATGTCAGTTACATGTAATATTGTAACTATTTAAACTTTTTCCTTCTTTTTTTAATTAACTTTGCTATTACTTACCGAAAATCAGAAAAAAACTTGGCTAAGTATAGAGCCCCAAACATTTTGCTGAAAGAACTTAAAATATTCCGAATAGTCAACGTCGTTGTAAGAATCACTATAGGTCAAAATGACGTGAACTTCAGATTTTGGTCCCTTTAAAAACAATAATATTTACACAAAATAATCTATATTCTAATCTATGCTCTTTATTTTAAATTTTATAGTAACCCTTCTCGGCATGTCCTTAGGAAATCGAGTACTTCTAAAAATTGCCAGTAGATGACTGCTGCACCAAATAAAAAATCACGAGATACCAGTATTTATTCCTCTAAGATTTTTTGGGGGGGAGAGGGGTTTGGAGATGGGGGGATCGACACACAATACTTCGCAAATTTATTTTTTAAAAGAAATTCCGCTAAAATAATTACAAATTTAAATATTAAAAAAAAAATTCAATGCAATTTTGTTTTTAAATTGTTTTTTCTTTCTTTTATGGAGACTCGAGGGAGAGGGAGAAACACATAATAAATCGCAAATTTACTTTTAAAAAGAAATTCTACAAAAAAATTACAAATTTAAGGTTGAGAAATCACAAATTAAATTGGCGGGATTTATTATCACAACGTTTCTACACACACACTCATTGACCTTACTAACTGGGCTATAACCTTTACGAATGAAATAACTAAAATCAAGATAATGTAATGGTGTAGTACTGAGTTGTATAATACAGACGCACACTCGTATGCCGTACGCGGCAAATATTATGCGAATATCGGAGCTTTGCAGAAAATTTTACGAAGGGAACAATTTTTATAACTTTTTTTTTTTTTAATACCAAAACATTTAAAATTATCCCACAATTTTATGTGCGATTTATTTACTGATATCGCTCGATTTTCCAGATTTCCAAAACTTTAAGGCACTAGATGCCAAAAATTAAAAAAAAATTCTCAGTCCGAAAGTTTGGATCCCAAAAATCGTGAATTTTGAAAAACGAAAATCAATTTAGCCAGTCATTCGCAGAAAAAAAAACTCAAATTTCGCCAAATTATGATGCAAAAAACATGAATTTGGCCAAAGAGCTGTGGAAAAACGCAAAATATCGTTAAATGTCCACAAAAAAACGCGAATTTCGTCGAAGGATATCGAGAAAAAACTCAAATTTTGTCAATATATTGCAAGAAAAATGTGAATTTAGTCAAAGTGTCTCGAGAAAAAAAGCGGTTTTCAACAAAAGAAAAAAAACGTGAATTTCAACAAAGAATGACTTAAAAGACTCTCTTTTTAACAAAGGAACACCGAAAAACGCGAATTTCAACAATGAATCGCCGAAAATCGCGAAATTTGTCCAAAGATTGAGCAAAAGACGCGAATTTCGTCTATGAATCGAGTAAAAACGCGAATTTAATCCATGTCAAAAAAAATATATAATACATAATCTTATTAAACATTAAAATAATTTACAGAAAGTTTTTATATGCGAAGAAAATGTTTGGTTTTATATAAGTCTTGCGCAGAAATGGTCGAATTCATAAAAACTGTAATAATATAAGACTTTCAAAATTTTATGATATTCAGCTGCTTAAAAAGAAAAAAATCAAGTCTATAATTTAAAAATTTTCAGAGTGAGAGCCTGTTGCAGACGAATAGACAGACAAGCAAAACTATAAGAGTTTCGTGCGATAAACAAAACCCTAAAAAGAAAGCCTTTGACGGTGAAAACGAGTTGACTTTTTTATTTGAGAAAACTGAAGTTAGAGGTAGCGCTTCTAGATAGAATAAAAAAGTAAATATGTCATTGTCCTTTAACTTTTTAATTAATGCAAATAGATATACAAATGAATAAAATATTGCATAATATACATATTTTTAATATATTAATTAGAAAAACAGTTTGTGGAAATTGAAAATGTATAACGTATTCTTTTATTCACAGTATTTCCATTTGCACGAAGATTTTTTTTTTTTTTTTTTTTTTTTTTTTTTTTTATGTGAATGTTTAATTGAGGACATTAAAAGAACGCTCCCACACGACACTTTTAATTGAATGTTCAGAAGGAACTATTATTTTAATGAGAACATGTGTATTTTTAGTACTCCGCGAAACCTAATAGACGTTTCCTAACTAATCTCGAAAATGTCGAAAAGCAACTTGAATTTAGAAATTTCTCCACCACTTTCAGAGCTTGGAAAATTTTAAACATTCACTGACCAGACTCCATTCAGAATCACTACTAAAATGAAAGAGCCTCTCTGATTAAAAGCTAATTGAAAACGAAACCCAAAGTTTCATTACTTCGTATTTCGTGGATTATCAGTTAAGAGTAGCAAACGCGAAATGGACCTTTTCTGCCAATGGAAGAGACATAACAGAATGTTTCATTTCTGAACGTATCTGATTGGAGTGGGGGGAAGTATTTACATGCAATTTGCTCTTATGCTTTATCTGTGGAAGTTTTTAATTAATAAGGATTACATCAGGCTGGGTAAGCAGTTCGTGTCTGTACCGGTCATTCAAGCGATATTGGAAGATCAGAAAATTTTGTTCATTTTTGAAAGTAATTAGCGATAAGTCTGCATTGGAATTTACAATTAAATTGAAAAGAGCCTGTTTAATGTTTGTATCAAAATTGTATTTGTTTGTTAATATTTAATGAAAAAAAAAAAAGATACAACTGTTTTTTAATAAAAGTATTTTGCATGTTTAAATTACTTTTTTTTTCTTCCCCCTTTTTATAATGTAAAATTGAAACATAGAAAAACATTAAACATGTAAAACGAAACATGTAAATTGAAACATGTAAAATTGAAACATTCGATGTTGAAACATAGTTTATGAATATGAATTTTGATTTCATCATAATGGAGAAGAAACTGCATTCTCGCGTTGCAACATATATGCGTTTATATATTACAAAAGAAGTATTGGCAACAGCTCGAGAATGAACGGAAGTGAGTTTAGTTTGGTTGCTGTTGCTACCATACCGGTGCTCTACAACCAGTGTTGCCAGATTGGGGATATTGTCCCCATTTTGGGGAATTTTGATCCTCCAGGGGAATTTTTTGGGGACAAGTATTTCTTGGGGACATGTTTGGGGACTATGAAAATTTTGGGGGAAAACATGGGGAATTGTTGTCACAAATTCGATTTTTACTTTCAGACATTTGCCAATGTTGGATCTACCTCGAATTCGATTTTGATTTGGTAAACGAAAATAAAAGGCACAAATAACATGTATAAATCGTTATTCTCGTGGTCGTGCTCACTGTCTACATGTACGACAGATGCATTACAATCTGCCTTGGATTATACCCCACCTGAATTTTAAGAAAAGTAAATGAAGCTCATTTTTCTGTCATAGTGGACAGAAACACAAGCTCGGAAATACATTTCATTTAATAGTATAGATTTATACAACAAAAATAAAAACAATTATATATATTTTTTTGTTATTTCACGATGGCTAATTTTTGTTTCATGGAATGTGAGTAGAGATATTTGCAATTGAAGACTTGCAATATTTATTTATTTTACTTTTTATTTATTTTACTTTTTATTTATTTAGTTAGTTAGTTAGTTAGTTTTTTGTAAAAGGGGAATTTTTTCAAAAAAATGCTTGATTTGGGGGGAAAACTGAGTTTAAATTTGTTAAAAAAAAATCTATAACGGAAAATTAAAAAATTGAGAACTGCTTTTTTAGAAGAATTTGCTTTGGGGACTTTTTCTGTAAAAAGCCCTGATTTGGGGAAAATTTCAGAAATTTTGGGGAAATTGGCTTTCGACAATCTGGCAACACTGTCTACAACGTGTAGCAATGATTCTGTATTGTTAGTAAAGTTAAATAACTATTATAATGAAGCCTGATTTATTCACAATTATGAAAGAACACAAAACAATCTGATTGGAATGGGAAAGAATTTAGATGCAATTTGCTCTCAGGCCTTATCCGTGGAAGTTTTTAATTAATAATGATTACATCAAGGTAGGAGGTAAGTAGTTCGTATCTTTCCTGGTCATTCAGGCGATATTGGGAGATCAGAAAATTTTGTTCCTTTTTGAAAGTAATTAGCCATAAGTCTGCATTAGAATTCACAATTAAATTGGGAAAGAGCCTGCTTAATAGTTTGTATCACGATTGTATTTATTTGTACATATTCTATAAAGAAAAAAAAAAGATACAACTGTTTTTTCAATAAAAATATTTTGCATTTTTAAATTACTTTATTTATTTCTCCTCTTTATAATATAAAATAAGTATAGCGTAAGATTTCTCTTTTCACGCTTTAATTTATTTAGAAAGTTTGGCATTGAAACATGCATAGTTTGTGAATGGGAGTTTTGGATTCCATCGCAATGGGAAAGAAAATCCATTGTCACATAAATAAGATGTATATCAAGCATAAACAGAAATTATGCAGTTTTCGCAGAAATCTATGACTATTTCGTTCATCCAAGAACACTTCATTAATTTTTCGTTAGTTCCTTTAAAATTTTTTCCAAGAATTCTATCAAATTTATGGAATAATAAGCTTTATTTTCTTTTCTTTGCAATAAAAAGAACTCGATCCAACCAACGCAACGTTAGGCCTAAGGTCTGGTGTTCCTTTGGAGTCTTTCCTCCAACACTATCACAAAAATTTAAATATTTTGTAAGCCTATATCCATATACATAAAAAAATTAATACATGCATAAAACGTTTCTCTTTAATATCCTATTTTAATCTAAAAGTGCTAATTACTGCTTATAATCAGTATAAGATGAAAATTCTTATTTTCATAACATTATGATTTTTAAAATTACGTAACAAATTTTGGGGGCATCGCACGTGTATGCTTATTTGTGTATGCTTTAATCAGACCTTGTTTGTCAGTAACATTTTTACAACACATTCAGTGTACAAAGACAAATTTTTAGGAAAAGAAATTGTGTTGTTATTTTTTTAAAATAATCATTGAAGTCTATTATAAAGCATACATGGATTTATCACTCATCGATTCAAAATATATTTTTGTTATTTCATTTTCACCAATGAAAATGCATTGGGGTAGAATTAATAATATAGTACCACTATCAGAAGTCTTCTGGAAAGAAAAACATTTATTAAAATATTTCATTTTCTAAACATTTATGAAAAACATGTAAACTGCGAGACGTCGTAATTAACTTCTTGATTTCTAGCTTCACATAGCATAGCTTAGGAAACATTGTTCTAAACTATACTGGCCTCCAAAAGTTAAGGTACAACTGTTTTTTGTATCTAATTTGCAAATGAATGAATATAGAAGCAACAAATTTGGAGAAAATGTACGCTAATCTGTTATTTATTAAATGCGACATAGTAATTTACTTAAGTTAAACGTTGTAAAGTAATTATAACAAAAAAAAGCACTCATGGTGGAAAATTCCATTCTTGGAGAAATCAATACTTCGCAGTATTATGCAATAAAATGTGACGGAAACATTAAAAAGCTGGTTCTAATATAAAATATGTCTACCCCGGACTTTAAAGCATTTGGTGGCATCGACTTTCCATGTTCTCAATTTAATTGTCGGACACCGAAATAGGTAGCGCGGACCAGACATGGATTAAGCCTTGTTCTAGCTTATTTAATGACCTTGGATGAGGACTTAAAGCTGCAACCTGTCTTCCAAGATAGTCCCAATGATGTTCTATCGGATTCAGGCCTGGAGAGTAAGCTGACCATTCTATTCTCTCCAAACTGTGATCCTCAAGATAATCCTCAACAACCACAGCTCGTTGTGGTCTCGGATTCAAGTCTGGAGAGTAAGCTGGCCATTCTATAGACGCTTTCAGTCTTGACGTCAGTTATGACGTTTTGCTTGGAAACTGACTCCAAACAAACGGTTGCTATGCTGTATATTCTATTTTATTTATAAATTATAACTACATTTTTTATCTGTATATCATAGACAAGTGTTTAACGCTTTATATGCAAGGATACCAATTTCTATGATTAATATTTAAAAAGAAATGAAGCATAGCAACCATTTGTTTGGAGTCGGTATCCAAGCAAAATATCACGACTGACGCCACACTGAAAGCGTCTATTATCTCCAAACCGTGATCCTGTGTAACACGTGGGCGTCCTGGAACATGTCTTCCGGACAGAGAATCTTTGGATTCCTTCTGATCCCAGAATCTTAGGACTACACTGCGAGACACATTGAGACGTCTAGCAGTAACGGCCTGTGACAACCCCATTTCCATCCATCCTACCTCCCCACCTTAATGAATCGGGCAAACGACTTCTTCTAAACATTTCTAGGCTCTACCGGTTGTTGTGAACAAAACTGACAACAATAGTTCAAATACAACAAAACTTACACGCGAAATTACGAAAGCTTGTAATTGCATATTTTTATCTCAATCACAAATACCTATTCTTTTCATAAAATAAAAGTGGTAGCTGTAATTTTTGCGTAAGTTTTTTAAAAGCTTATTATTGTCATTCATATAAAATATGAAGCTTAATCTGACTGCTATTTCTTTTCTGGTGAACTTCAAAAAACATGTTTCACCTTTATTTTGGAGGCCAGTGTATTACTCCGTAAGCAGTTGAGTGTTTGTACAGCTTTATCCTGCTATTTAATCACAAAATATTCGTACGGAAATACGAGAAGTACTTTCCAAATTTAAAAGATTAATATAAGATTAATCTCCAAAACTGGAAAAGGAACAAGTTGTAAAATTTCCAATGGTAAGATGCGTAGATACAATTAATTCATCATCCTAAAAGATAACACTGCACTTTTTCCAACACGTCTTTTCATTGTGTCACGAAGTAAACTAGATGTATAAGGTCTAGAATATATAGTGTGATAATTGGCCGAAACCACTAAACTATGGTATTTCTCCTCCAATTGATGTCTATATGAATAGATACTGTTATTTTTGTTTGTGTGTGTATGTGCGTGAAACTGATATAAACGTATAAAAACGGAATTTTTTTGCAGTCTTCAGTTTTTCCACTTTATCAGATTTTTTTATACTAATTCGTGACATATTTTACATTATTACTGTTAGTATACAATCTAAAGGTCCCTTCTTTTTAAATATATTCTTAAAGATGCTCCCTGGTTTTAAGTATATTTTTAATTTTTATTCTTATATACTGTTTGTGTATTTATCAACCAATCACATTTATTCAGATATAAGTTAATTTTCGAGAAATTAAACATATAATTTTCTTTTTTGTTACAATTTTTCTAGTTTTAAAAGAAATTAAGCAATTCAGTTTTGATGGCATAGTACTGAAAATACATGTAAATGATTAACTATTACTAGGAATAAACAACAATAACAAAGTATTTGGGCAGTTAGTAATAAAGTGCATTGTAATATATTAAGAAATCGCATTCATTAAAGACATTCTCCATTATTAACCACATTAAACTTGAGGAAATTAACAATGATTTCGAAATGAACCGTCATTCGTTTTTATATGACGCTATTAATAAGCTAAATAAAAATTTAAAATAATTGCACATTTAGAATTAAAACGGAAAAAATTAATACTTCAATCAGGCTACAGCTTAATTTGTCACAGTGCAAAACTAATAAGCATTTTGATCTTTTCGATAAAATTTACACTAAATACTTAAGCCTAATTGTATAACACAACAGTGGATTGAAAGAAAAAAAATGACCAATTTGAGCCGATCAATTAAATCCAGTAAACTTAATGAACTCCCTGAAACAAACACGCTACGATACTTGCGACAATTTACTTACTCGTTGTTTTTCTTTATTTTTCTCATTTACTTTAATAATAAGCTTAGAATATTATCAACGTTTTTAAAGAAGTGTGTGGGGATCTGACATTCATCAACTCAAGGGTTTCAGAAGAGCCCACTCCATTTTTTGACTGCATCCAAGGTCGACTCCACGGTCTGCATCCATGGTTTTGCTAGGACGGACAGTAACTGTAAACCTGACTGAACCGTTCCTGCGATGAGCGGGAATAAAATGTATTTTTCAGTGGGCATTCGGACTGTCGTGCTAGTTGTTCTGAGCGGCTGTTAAATCTTCTGTTGCTGTGTATTATCGCACGTTGGTGCGCGACTTGTAATGTGAATTTTATTTAATATATTTCCTTTTGGTTAAGTTTTTCCAAAATGTGTCTACGCTAGTGAATCATTTCACAAATTAATACAACATCAGATTAGATAATGTTTGCATGAAATTTAGGACTATGTTAGAGTGAATCAGCACGGTCCTAAAGTGGTGACATCGTGAGTGAATTTGAACATTTTTTCGTGTGAAAGCAATCCGAGTTCATCGGTCGAAAAATGGCCGCATTTGTGAATTATAAAGGACAGTTGTGACCCAAATGGGTATATTTCCTGCTAGTGATCTCCAGTTTTCAAGTAGTGTGTTGTATTTATTTCCTGCTGGCATGTGATACAGTTCTCCAATTCTGGTGACGGTGAGTCGTATCTTTAGATGATTTCAATGTTTATTACCTCTGTGTGTGTATTTTTGATTACCCCGTATCATTTATCATAATTTATCATGAAGTTTTGCGCATGTGGCTTTATTTTATTTTTTTGTATTTAATATTGTGTCACGAGGCATAATGTCAAGTACAATTTTTCAAAATTTATCAAAATTGGTATTTGTTGTTTGTGTAATAATATTTGAAGATGCGGGGTACCATGCAGTTATTGTGTTAATTTTATAATTAAGCCTGGCCAGATCGTGTCGTATGTTTAGGGGGATTGAAATATTTTTCATATCATATGCCCAAACTTTTATTTTCATAATTTTCTTCTTATTATATTTTCATATTATGTATATTTTAACATTGGTGCACACAATTTTTTGGTTGGGTTTTTGTACTTGATTATACTGTATATAAATTTTTCCCCAATTTATTACTTTTGTTGTATTTGTATAATTGTGTATTAAATATTTTTCAAAATGACACCCCCAGCCGATACGAGTATTCAGAGGGTGGGCGTAAAAGCAACCCCATTTTGGCGTGCTAATCCAAAACTTTGGTTTTTCCACCTGGAATCCCAATTTAAACTGGCCGGAATTACTGATAGCGTGACCCAGTTTCACCATTTAGTTGCATCAATGCAACCGGAGGAACTGGCGATCGCAGGCGATATTATTACAGAACAGCCTTCAGATCAGCCGTACGAGAAGCTCAAAACTCGGCTAATAAGCCAATATTCTATGAGTGAGGATCAATGTATCCGAGAATTGATTTCGGGCCTACAACTGGGAGATAAAAAACCTTCTCGATTGCTCCTAGAAATGCGGAGTAAGGCGGGTAATCAGGTTAAAGACGATTTACTTAAGACTTTATTTCTCCAGCGCCTACCTACTCATGTACAGCAAATTTTGGCAATTTCTAATGACTCGCTGGACAAATTAGCAGAGATGGCCGATGGGATAATTGCTGCTAATGGTCCGTCCCCTATGGTTCAAAATATTAATTCAGGTAATGATGAAATTAAATCGTTAATACTGGCACTCTCCACACGTTTGGAGAAGTTGGAAGTTCAGGGGAATAACAGGCCTAGTCGTTCTAAATCCCGTGATCGCTTTAGGCAGTTCAGGCGCGATAAAAGTAAGGAAAAAAAAGATTCCCAGAATTTATGTTGGTACCATGCCACATTTGCTGATAAAGCACATAAATGCCGAAAACCTTGTTCATGGGAGGGAAACCAGTAAGGCCGTCACTCAACTCTGAGAGTGACGGCTTAGTTCAAATAAATAGGCTCTATCTAAATGACAGAACTACTCATTTGAAGTTTTTAATTGACACAGGGGCGGATGTCTCAGTTTTACCAGTTTCCAAAAGCAATAGACCGCGTGTGGCTGATAAATTACAACTTTTTGCGGCTAATGGCACGGTTATCCCTACGTTTGGTCAGCAGCTTTTAAAGCTGGATTTAGGCCTGCGCAGGGAATTCCACTGGTCCTTTATTTTAGCAGAGGTTTCCCAACCAATTATTGGCATGGATTTTCTTAGACATTTTGGATTACTAATTGATGTACGTGAAGGAAAATTGCATGACCCCATTACAAATTTGCAAGCGCAAGGGGTAATTGATAAGTCCGTTAGTAGCAATATACGCACCGTCTCCGAGGGAACGCCATTTCATACATTACTTAATAAATTTCCTAACCTTACTGATACGTCAGCCTCCCTTAAGCCCCCAAAGCATGATGTGCAGCATGTCATCGAAACAAAAGGTCCACCTGTGTTTGCTAAGCCTCGCAGACTTCCGCCGGATAAGCTTCGCGCAGCTAAGGAAGAATTTCAATTCATGTTGTCGGCTGGCATTTGCAGACCTTCCAGCAGCTCTTGGGCTAGCCCACTGCATATGGTCCCAAAATCAAAGGGTGATTGGCGTCCGTGTGGGGATTATCGGAAGTTAAACGCTGCTACATTGCCGGATCGTTATCCTGTTCCTCACATTCAGGATTGTACACAGGTGCTGCACGGTAAAAAGATTTTTTCAACTTTAGACCTGTCGAGAGCGTATCACCAGATCCCGGTTCGACCGGAAGATGTTCAAAAAACAGCGGTCACGACCCCATTCGGTCTTTTCGAATTTTTATTTATGCCGTTTGGTTTAGCCAACGCTGCCGCCACTTTTCAACGTTTTATCCATAGGGTATTGTATGGGCTTGAATTTTGCATCCCATATTTTGATGATGTATTGGTGGCATCCGAGAATTACGAGCAGCACATGCAACATTTACAAATGGTTTTTGAGCGATTATCTCAGTATGGGGTACGTTTGAATCCATCTAAATGTGTTTTTGGCCAATCTAACGTAAAATTCTTAGGGCATACTATCTCTGCGGAGGGCATTAGTCCGCTCCAGGATAAGGTTGAGGCAATTAAAAAGTTTCCTCGTCCTGAAACAATTAAAGAGTTACGTCGTTATCTGGCCATGCTTAATTTTTATCGTCGGTTTATCCACCATGCTGCGCACACACAGGGGGTTTTAAACAAATATTTGCAAGGTGCCAAAAAGAATGATAAAAGTGTCATTCAGTGGACAGCAGAGTCCAATGATGCTTTCGTACGAAGCAAGGAAGAGCTGGCAAATGCTGCTACTTTGGCTTACTTCATGCCAAATGCACCTCTGTCAATTGTTGTCGATGCATCTGACTTTGCAATGGGTGCAGCTTTGCAGCAGCAGGTAAATAACAATTGGCAACCCTTAGCATTTTTTTCAAAATCTCTGTCACCTGCACAACAAAAGTACAGTGCTTATGACCGTGAACTTTTGGCGGTATACTCCGCTGTACAGCATTTTAGACATATGCTTGAAGGTCGTAACTTCACGATCTTTACTGACCACAAGCCACTGACATTTGCATTTCGACAAAAAGCTGATAAGAGCTCACCTCGACAAACTCGCCAGCTTGATTTTATAGGCCAATTTTCTACAGACATACAGCATATCAGTGGTTTGGAAAATGTTGTAGCTGACGCTCTATCGAGAATTAATATTTCATCCATTAAGTCTGGTGTGGTCGATTTGGAGTTAATGGCTAAATTGCAGGCAACGGATATTGCCCTGCAACAGGCTAAGCAAAGTAACTTTGATTTAAAATTTCAGCCAATGCCAGTAGGTGATTCAGCAATTGAGCTGCAATGTGACATTTCTACAGGTCGCATTAGACCTTTTGTGCCTACAGAGATGCAGAAAATAGTTTTTCGTAAATTGCATGAGCTATCCCACCCAGGTGTTAAAGCTACCCAGAAACTGATTGCTGAACGTTATGTTTGGACTGGAATGCGGAAAGATATTGCATTATGGGTGCGGTCGTGCATCCCCTGCCAGAGAAGCAAAGTTCACCGGCACACGAAAAGTGCTATTGGCACATTTGAACAGCCGTCAGCTCGATTCCAGCATGTGCACATAGATTTGATTGGGCCATTGCCACCATCTAATGGTTTTCGATTTTGCTTAACATGTATCGACCGGTTCACCAAGTGGCCAGAGGCCATTCCATTAGTTGATACAACTGCAGAGAGTGTGGCAGAAGCCTTCTATGCTGGTTGGATTGCCCGTTTTGGACCACCTTTGCGTCTGACGACTGACCAAGGTCCTCAGTTTGAGTCATCTCTGTTCTCAGCACTGAATCTTTTCCTGGGCATCTCAAAAATCCACACGTCTCCGTACCACTCGGCAGCGAATGGACAGGTAGAGCGATTCCATCGCCAACTCAAAGCTGCAATTATGGCCCATAGCACCATAGAATGGACCAAGGTATTGCCATCAGTGCTCCTGGGCATACGGACGGCATGGAAGGATGACCTACAGGCAACGGCAGCTGAAATGTTATATGGTACTACCATTGCCCTGCCAGGAGAGTTCCTCGTTCCAGCAGCTGACACACCTGATCCAATCAATTTTCTTGGCAGGCTACGTGAGGTTATGCAACACCTACGCCCAGCCACTTCTCGGCCTACAGCTGACCGTCCAATTTTTGTCAGCAAAAGCCTCCAGTCATGCTCTCATGTGTTTCTGCGCAGGGATGGGGTGAAGAAGAGCCTTCAACCTCCATTTGAGGGGCCTTACAAAGTGCTACAAAGGTCCAATAAAAATTTCTCCCTGCAAATCAACGGTCGAACGGTGACTGTAAATATTGACAGGGTGAAACCCGCCTTCTTGTGTTCTGATGATGAGCAGCCTTCCATCCCTAAGCAGGCAGAGAAACAACCTATAAGTGACCTCGATATGTCAACATCAGCATCACCAACAAAACCAGCAGAAATTCCAGTTTTTAAACGTGCAACTGTAACTACACGTGCTGGTCGGCATGTCAGATTTAACCCTCGATACCTCTGATAGTGGAAATTGTTTCGCTATTGCTCAGGGGGGGCTACTGTGGGGATCTGACATTCATCAACTCAAGGGTTTCAGAAGAGCCCACTCCATTTTTTGACTGCATCCAAGGTCGACTCCACGGTCTGCATCCATGGTTTTGCTAGGACGGACAGTAACTGTAAACCTGACTGAACCGTTCCTGCGATGAGCGGGAATAAAATGTATTTTTCAGTGGGCATTCGGACTGTCGTGCTAGTTGTTCTGAGCGGCTGTTAAATCTTCTGTTGCTGTGTATTATCGCACGTTGGTGCGCGACTTGTAATGTGAATTTTATTTAATATATTTCCTTTTGGTTAAGTTTTTCCAAAATGTGTCTACGCTAGTGAATCATTTCACAAATTAATACAACATCAGATTAGATAATGTTTGCATGAAATTTAGGACTATGTTAGAGTGAATCAGCACGGTCCTAAAAGTGTTTCTTTCCTCCAAATATACAGCGCGGTTTTTCAATCTAAAGGCAGTACACGCTCGCACTCAGCTAATTGAACCATAATATGTAAGTAGGCAGATTTTAATTTAATCCAGTTGGTCAACAAAATTTGATTAGTTTCCAAGTGCTGTTAATTATTTTCGGAATTAATTCTGTAAATTACAAAATTCCCGATTGCGATTAAGTATCGAAATTTCTGTTTTTATTTATTTATTTTTCTTGTCGAAATTTCGTTCATTGTTACGTTGTAACATGTCTTAGATTATGGTTCATAATTAAGAAAAATAAATTAGATTTTCATTAAATTTATAAACATAATTAAGTTCCCGCTGCACAGGTCTGTAGCTTAGTTCATTTAGAAACACAATAATTTGTAGAAGATGAATAAATTTTAAATCTTGAGCTGAAGAATCCAATATATTTTTTCATCTTTATTTATTGCGATACAAGGAAAACGAGCATATTCACTTTCATAACAAAAATCACTACTACATGTCTATACTTCATACTACGATTTACAGTTTTTATTTTTTTAAAACTCCTCGAAAGTTCCAAAAAAAATGATTCATCAGTTCTGCCGTTGCCATTTTTCGTAATCGGAAGAAACTTGAATGTAGCACTATTTTCTTTTCGTGACAGTTCACGCAAAGCCATGGGGTCAGTCCTTGGCCATAGAGTTGGTCCCCAAAGCTCCTTGACTCTTACAACTCCCCCCTAAAAGAGCTCATTAGTGGCTTTTGACACAATGAAGCTTTAAAGTATATACACACAAAAAAAAAATATTAGCAAGGATGAGAGCAATGTGAATCTTCCCATTTCTTTTAAAATAAATATATACAAATACCACAATATATACACTAAATATAAGCATGAACGACAGAAATACCAAAATACATCAAAATTTAAACATTATGCAATTCCCTTCTTTTTTTTTTTTTTTCTTTTTACTTTTCCCAAATGACCCACCAAAGGAATTTCGTCAGCAACAGATAAAATACACTGTCTCTTACACTGAGGTAACACCACCTGCTTCACAAATTCACCACAGACATCTTCAGAATGCATAAGAATACCTTCCTCCATAAAATAAGCACTTTTATTATTTTTATCAATTTCCCAAATATTTCTTAAAGTATCATCAGCTCTTTGTAGTTTCATAAAAGATTCCTCTGTTTCCTTCTCACTCAAATCAAGTTAATCTTTTCCAGGATCAGAATTCAACTTTTCAACCTTCGTATATAATATAACCTTATGGTTTAATGCTTCATAAGCAGTTGGACATATAAGCATCTCATTCACCAGTTTCTTGGAAACGGCACAAGTTACCATCACATTTCCATGAATTTTATCATCTATTCTCATCGGTATTATTTTTAATGGAGCGACTTCTCTCTCTCCGAATGCTGAAGTTATCACAATCGTTCCTTCTCCTTCAACTGATACATCCTTGACTAAGTCTGCCCGTATCACCGAGATCTGTGTACCAGAATCATAGATACCGTCCAACACATTACTTCCACATCTAATCCTAACCACTTCCAATTCATTAAATTTCCCCTCTCTTTTCACACAGGACGAAACAGGTATTGTTATTCTTGCAGTTAATATCGATGACTGCTCTTCTTCAACTTTCTCATTCGATTGCACAGAGTTCGTTTGTGATCCTTGTACACCTTGAGTACCACGTTGATTTGGGCAAAATGAAGCCTTGTGACCCTCTTGCCCACACGAATAACAACTAATTTTATTAGGTATCCGTGTCCTTGCTTTATAAGTACCAACTCTTGACTCATATCTGCGGTCCGATGCGAAACCAGGATTTCTATTATCAGTGTGTTTAGAATAAAATGAAAAATTACTCTTCTCTTCGGAAAATCTATCTTTCTTATCTAACTTACTAAAATCTTGTCGCACACTTTCATATAAGTCAAGTTTCTCAGCCAAATCAGTAGGAGATACTATTTTAGGCCATTCATCCACAAAATGATCTCGAATCCCATCAGGCACTCTTCTTTTTAATTGATCAGTTACAATCAAATCTTTTAAAGAATTGAAATTAGCAATTTTAAGTCCATCAATCCATTCTTGAAAATAACCATTTAATTCAAATACAAATTCTCGCCAGGTGCGTTCAGGGTTTCTTTGATGTTCCATAAACTTTCTACGGAATCTCTCAGGACATAACTTAAACCGTCTCAGTAGAATCCCTTTAATATATTCATAATCTTCAAATTTTTCCTCTGCCTCACGTGCGAGAACCTGTATAATATCGGACGGCAGCAAAACCAACAAGTTCGATACTCAATGTTCTGGATCTACACACATCCTCTTTGCTTGACGTTCAAAAATAGATAAATACAAAACAATGTCGTCCTCTTTGACATTAAATTTCGGCATAAGTTTCGCAAATTCAATTCCATAATTATAGGCTTTCATTTCCAATCCATCAATTCCTGCTTTTTCGCTATCTTTCGCTATCCTCAACTTCTCCAACTCAAACTCCCTCTCTTCTCTTTCCAACGCAATTTTTTCCATCTCTTTTCTCGTCTCTATAATAGTTTCCATCAATCCTTTCACAAACTCTACTTCATAGTTTTTACTCGCCATAATTAGTTGCTTTAAATCAGCTATTATTGCATCCGGTTCAGGGTGCTCTCCCAATTCTTCAGCCAAATATCGTAAATCTTCTTTACGAGCCTTACCCAAAAATGACATTGTTACTTTTTAAATAATTTCTCAAGAGAGTAGTAAACTGTCCAACAAATTGGCGAAAACTCAAATTAACCGTAACTCGGAATCACTAATCCACCACTCTAATAAACACCAGAAATAAGTCGCACTTTGTAACCATATCACGCACATAAATTCAATACCATTGCGAGCACCAAAGCAATTTCAAAATTCAACACCTTCACATGTATCACGTCACAATACAACTCTTCAACTATCACTACTTCATAATCAATCCAAATTCATATTAAAACAAAATTATACGCACCACATCAATGAACACTCATCATAATTTATAAATCCTTCAATTAACATATATACACAACCAATACTCAATTACTCTCCGAAATATACACAGCCCTCCTTTCATAGCAAAACATCTCATATATAAAACCAACAATAAAAAAAAATCACAACCAAAATCAATTCAAAATATCCTCCATCCAGCCGGCACTACAAAACACCACTCCTATACTGCTACAATACTACTACACCTTAGCACTGACGTACTACTTAGTTACATTCAAAACAAATTCCTTTCCTTAACGTCAAAATATGAAATAAATCGCAAAAATCTTAATAAATTTATCATAGATACAATATAAATTCTTATAATGGGAAGTCACATTAATAAAAAGCTCTCACCTTGCATCCTTCCAGACTACGCCAATTAAGTTCCCGCTGCACAGGTCTGTAGCTTAGTTCATTTAGAAACACAATAATTTGTAGAAGATGAATAAATTTTAAATCTTGAGCTGAAGAATCCAATATATTTTTTCATCTTTATTTGTTGCGACACAAGGAAAACGAGCATATTCACTTTCATAACAAAAATCACTACTACATGTCTATACTTCATACTACGATTTACAGTTTTTATTTTTTTTAAACTCCTCGAAAGTTCCAAAAAAAATGATTCATCAGTTCTGCCGTTGCCATTTTTCGAAATCGGAAGAAACTTGAATGTAGCACTATTTTCTTTTCGTGACAGTTCACGCAAAGCCATGGGGTCAGTCCTTGGCCATAGAGTTGGTCCCCAAAGCTCCTTGACTCTTACAAACATGATTTCGGAAATTTATGTAGAAAATTTCCCACTCCTGTAATTAGCAATTTAATTTATTAAATTTTGTTCAATTCGCTTAACCCGTTAATTTTCGCGGCCTTGATTTTCACGGCCAGTGTTGGCTATTTTATTATTATTATTAATTATTAGTATAATTAATTGCAAACAAAATTACTCTTCATTCGTTAACCGTAATAAATATTACCAAAGTAGTCGAATTTATTGATGTAATTTCATTTATTATGATTTCGAATGAAACTCTTCTTTTAGTAGTAATTTATAATGTAAAATGTGAAACGTGAACTACATTTTTTTCGTGTTCGTGGAAGAATACTTAAAATCCGTCGTAATATAATCGCGAAAGCGTAAATTTTATTTTTCGGTTTTCGAATTCGAAGAATGGATGAATTCATAAAGAAGAGGTGTCTGTCGCAGGTGAAAGTTAACAACCATCAATTATATGTAAATACAAACATCATGTATAATCGTGAATAAACGCCACAAATAAAAGGTCATGAGATCATGTTTGAGTATGTGCATGTTTTCATAAAAAAGTATATGCATGTTCAAACTTGAATAATTTTGATTCGGAACCATTTTGACTATGTGCTATACTCAGATTTGAGTAGTTTCTACTCACTTTTAAAAATATCGTTTAAAAAGTGCAGCTATTCCTTTTAGAAGGTTTTTTTATATTAATTCGTAACATATGTTATAACTGTTTAGGTACGTTACTATGTAACGGTCTCTTTTGTGTACATATTCTAATAAACGACCCCTGTTTTTAAGTACCTTTTTTAAAATTATTCTTATATATTCTATGCATTTTTGTCAACCAATCAAATTTATTGTGACAGTTAAATTTTGAGAAATTAAACTCATAGTTTTCTTTTTCGTTGCAATATTTCTGCTTCTAAAAAAATTAAGCAGTTCAATTTTGATTGGTATAGTACTGAAAATACATATAAATGACGGACTATTATTAGCAATGAACAACAACAGCAAAGGATTTAGGCAGTTAGTAATAAAGTGCATTGTAGTATATTAAGAAATCGCATTCATTAATGGCATTTTCTGTTATTAACCACATTAAACATGAGCAAATTAAGAATGATTTCGAAATGAACCATCATTCGTTTTTATATGACGCTATTAATAAGCTAATTAAAAATTTAAAATAATTGCACATTTAGAATTAAAACCAGAAAAATTAATACTTCAATCAGGCTACAGCTTAATTTGTCATAGAGCAAAACTAATAAGTATTTTGATCTTTTCGATAAAATTTACGCTAAATACTTGAATTAAGCCTAACTGTGTTATACAACGGTGGATTGGAAGAAAAAAGAAAGAGAGAGAGAGAGAGACCAATTTGAGCCAATCAATTGAATCCAGTAAACTTAATCAACTCCCTGAAACAAACTCGCTACGATACTTGCGACAATTTACTTACTCGTTGTTTTTCTTTCTTTTCCTCATTTACTTTAATAATAAGCTTAGAATATGATCAACGTTTTTAAAGGAGTGTTTCTTTCCTCCAAACATATAGCGCGGCTTTTCAATCTAAAGCAGCTCACACTCGCAATTTGCTAATTGAACCATAATACATAAGTAGGCAGATTTTAATTTAATCCAGTTGGTCAACAAAATTCAATTAGTTTCCAAGTGCTGTTAATTATTTTCGAAATTAATTCTGTATGTTACAAAATTCCCGGTTGCGTTTAAGTATGGAAATTTCTGCTTTTATTTATTTATTTTTCTTGTCGAAATTTCGTTCATTGTAACGTTGTAACATGTCTTAGATTATGGTTCATAATTAAGAAAAATAAACTAGATTTTCATTTAATCTATAAACATGATTTCGGAAATTTATGTAGAAAACTTCCCACTCCTTTAATTAGCAATTTAATTTATTGAATTTTGTTCAATTCGCTTAACCCGTTAATTTTTGCGGCCTTGATTTTCACGGCCAGTGTTAACTATTTTATTATTATTATTATTATTAATTATTAGTATAATTAATTGCAAACATTACTCTTCATTCGTTAACGGTAATAAATATTACCAAGGTAGTCGAATTTATTCGTGCTATTTCATTTATTATGTTTTCGAACGAAACTATTCTTTTAGTAGCAATTTATAATGTAAAATGTGAAAAATGAACTACATTTTTTTCGTGTTTGTGGAAGAATATTTAAAAGCCGTCGTAATATAATCGCTAAAGAGTAAATTTTATTTTTCGGTTTTCGAATTCGAAGAATGGATGAATTCATAAAGAGATGTCGCAGGTGGAATTTAACAACCATCAATTATATGTAAATACAAACATCCTGTATAATCGTGAATAAACACCACAAATAAAAGGTCATGAGCTCATGTTTGAGTCTGTGTATGTTTTCATAAAAAAGTATATACATGTTTCAAACTTGAGTAATTTTGATTCGGAACCATTTTGACTATGTGCTATACTCAGATTTGAGTATTTTCTATTCACTTTTAAAAATATCGTTTAAAGAGTGCAACTATTCCTTTTATAAGGTTTTATAAGGTTTTCGTGACATATGTTATAACTGTTTAGGTACGTTACTATGTAACGGTCTCTTTTGTGTACATATTCTAAAAGACGACCCCTGTTTTTAAGTACCTTTTTTTTAATTATTCTTATATATTCTATGAATTTTTATCAACCGATCAAATTTATTCTGATATAAGTTTTAGTTTTGAGAACTTAAACACATAGTTTTCTTTTTCGTTGCAATCTCTCTGCTTCTAAAAAAATTAAGCAGTTCAATTTTGATTGGTATAGTACTGAAAATACATATAAATGACGGACTGTTATTAGCAATGAACAACATCAGCGAAGGATTTAGGCAGTTAGTAATAAAGTGCATTGTAGTATATTAAGAAATCGCATTCATTAATGGCATTTTATGTTATTAACCACATTAAACTAGCTAATGAAGAATGATTTCGAAATGAACCATAATTGTTTTTTATATGACGCTATTAATAAGCTAAACAAATTTTAAATAATTGCACATTTAGAAATAAAACCGAAAAAATTAATGCTTAAATCAGGCTACAGCTTAATTTGTCATACTGCACATCTAATAAGTATTTTGATCTTTTCGATAAAATTTACGCTTAAATACTTGAATTAAGCCTAATTGCGTTACACAACAGTGGATTGAAAGAAAAAAAAGAGACCAATTTGAGCCGATCAATTAAATCCAGTAAACTTAATCAACTCCCTGAAACAAACGCGCTACGATACTTGCGACAATTTACTTACTCGTTGTTTTTCTTTCTTTTCCACATTTACTATAATAAGCTTAGAATTTGATCAACGTTTTTAAAGGAGTGTTCCTTTCCTCCAAACATATAGCGCGGCTTTTCAATCTAAAGCAGTCCATGCTTGCACTCTGCTAATTGAACCATAATATGTAAGATAGGCAGATTTTAATTTAATCCAGTTGGTCAACAAAATTTGATTAGTTTCCAAGTACTGTTAATTATTATCGTAATTAATTCCGCGTGTTACAAAATTCTAAGCTGCGATAAAGTATCAAAATTTCTGTTTTTATTTATTTTATTTATTTATTTATTTATTTATTGTCGAAATTTCGGTCATTGTTACGTTGTAACATGTCTTAGAGTATGGTTCATAATTAAGAAAAATAAACTAGATTTTCATTTAATTTATAAACATGATTTCGGACATTTATGTAGAAAACTTCCCACTCCTTTAATTAGCAATTTAATTTACTGAATTTTGTTCAATTCGCTTATCCCGTTAATTTTCGCGGCCTTGATTTTCACGGCCAGTGTTGGCTATTTTATTATTATTAATTATTAGTATAATTAATTGCAAACAAAAGTACTCTTTATTCGTTAACCTTAATAAATATTACCAAGGTAGTCGAATTTATTCCTGTTATTTCATTTATTATGTTTTCGAACGAAACTCTCCTTTTAGTAGAAATTTACAATGTAAAATGTCAAACGTGAACTACATTTGTATCGTGTTCGTACAAGAATGTTTAATAGCCGTCGTAATATAATTGCGAAACGTAAAATATATTTTTGAGTTTCCGAAATCGAAGAATGGATGAACTCAGAACGAAGAGATGACGCAGGTGGAATTTGACAACCATCAATTATATGGGTGATTCTCAAAATAGGGGACTATTTCAAAAATGAAATCTTAAAAAAATTACTGTTAGCAAAATTTCTGAAAAAAATAGGTGTTGTTAATATAGTATTAGGTATACTTTCCATGTAGTCAGCAGAGCTAAATATTTAAAAATTAACTTAAAAAAAATAATTAGTAATTTTTGAGCCATGCTAATGGCAAAACAAATTGCATGAATATTATGAAATTTTTATTTTCTTCCTGTTTAAATATTTTTTTCGATATTTATTAGCCTTCCTTTTCAGCAAATGGTTTCCATTTTTACATGTATACATATAAGGAGAATAAAAACATTACCAAAGAGCAAACTTTGATACATGAGCAATAGGGTGGAGCGAAAAAAATTATTTTTTAAAAATCAAAACGGGTAGGCGCCAAAAGTTGCCTTTATACTAGTACATCAACTGTGTGAAATTTTACCTCTAAAAAAATGGCTTGAGTCTGCGCTTTTGCTCCAAAAATCGAAATTTTGGGTAAAATTTGTCATTTTTTGACATTTTTTCAAAAAAAAAAACTAAAAAATTCCTATAGAGCTGGTTAGTATTTGAAAGTGTTACTTAAACCTTTATATTTATCTGCTTAACATATTTAAACTATAAAACAATATCTTTATTCCGTATAGCTGGAGCAAAACAGACAGCTTTTGGTAAGAAAACGGCATTACCACTCTATTGGGACATACAATGAATTGTCGTTTTTAATACAGCTCTTCTTTTCAAAACTACCTTGGACATACGTCGTGGAGGTGGCTATATTTCACATACCTTCCGTCCTAACTATTCGATCATCTTAGTACAGTGTTTTATTTATATATTGATTTGTGATTTTCTTTATCAAAATTTAGCATGTTTTCGATGCATCCACCTAGTTTATCTGTTCTTTGTATCCACATGCTGCTGTAACTATCTTAATGTATATTTTTACAGCTTATACAAAAATATGACAAGCAGAGTAGTGTACGGGAATATTATTAAGGGGATCTATTCGGCCATCTATTATCTTTATCAAATTTCATCCAGTTGATGAAAGTGATTGGAAGTTCTGTTACCACAACATTTTTTCAGTCAATTATATTTTTTTACGTAATTACCTGCTTCAAAGATGATTTCAGGTATTTCATTCTATAAGTATGCCATCATTTATTCTGCTTTTGCCTTTTTTATATGTTGAGAAGCGAGCTGTTTAATGTGATTCTGGTGATCGTCAGAGAGAATTGCAATGGGAATTTGTCCTGCACGTTCAGAGCAATCGTTGTTGTAAATAACTTTTTTAGCATTAGTTTTATGCCATTTTCAAAGTGTTTTCGTAGCCAGGTAATTTCCCATTAACTTTTAGATCCTCATTTTATAAGTGAACAATATTTGATGGTGAACTGTCCTGGGCATTAGCTTATAATGCATAGTACTTTTTGAGAGAATGTACAGACTCTAATCGACTATAAGTACTCATTTAAATTTAGGAGAATTCTATTTGTCGCTGTGAACCATTTTGCATTGGGTAAACTTAGGATTGTGTATAATAATGGATCATGTGCTACTTCAACTCCAGTGAATTTCCTCTGCATCAGTTATTAGAGAAGTCGATGTAAAACGTTATAATCTACATGGATTCACTGGATCAATAAGAAAATCTTTGTCTACGTACTATTCACTTCCTATTGCAATTTTTTATAAAATAGATAATAATTTTGATTTTTTTTTCTCAAATTTAGTAAAAGATACTCAGAACAGACTATAAATTTCTGTCGGAGATTGCAAAGCTAATTCGTAAGGAAAGCTATTTCTCAGAAGAAATGGGGAATAGGAATTTAGAAAACATCTCGCACAAAAAAAAAAAAAAAAAAAAAAAAAAAAAAACAGCCCATAAAGCGAGTAAAATTTTCCACTTTATATAAGCACAGATTGGCAATCAGAGTCCATAGATTTACTCATAAAATATATAATCAAAGTTTATACTGTGGGATATTTTATACTAAATGTAATATACATCTAAAGAATATGTCTAAAAACTTATTAGAAATTACTCGAATACGAAACAACACAGGAAACGACATAAAACAAATACTAAAACTTCTTTCGAAATATTGTAGCTTTACACGCAAATTTTGTTTGCAATCCTCTGTGACGATCGTCATAATATTAAACTGCTAGCTTCTCAAAATATATTCAATGTAATAGGTACAGTAAATGATGACATACTAGAAATTGAATTCAAACAATCAATTTTTAGGCATATCATTATATATATAATGTAATTGAATGAAAAAATGTTGTGGTAACAGAACTCCCAATCATAATGTATTAATTGTATGAAAATTTAATGAAGATAATAGATTGCTGAATAGGTTCAATTAAGAACATACCTAATACATTACTCAGCTTCCTCTTCTGTTATACAAGGTATAAAAAATACGTGCGGCAGGTCATGCCAGTAGCATCCAATGTAAGTGAAAACAAAGAAGAGGTAAACTACTTTGATACATAGAAAACTTATGCCCTTCTTCGGGAAAAAAAAATAGCAATTCAATACAAAAATAAAACACTGGGCCTAGATTGCTGGGTGGCTGAAACGGGTGGGATATGAAACGCAACCACATCTACGAGTTATATACAGAATAGATTTGAAAGCAGATAGGTAAGAAATGCATTCAAAACAACATTTCGTTGTACACTGTAAAAAATATCCGTTAATATACACAAACTTTTCCGTAAAATTTTACGGAATAGTGTGATTTTTCCAAGAAAACAGCAGTATTTCCGTATTTTACATTTTGAGACAACAAATACAGGAACCGTTCCGTAAATTTCATCGGAAACAGAACATCTTCCGTTTTAAACAGCACAAGTTATCAGTATTTTTAACTGATAAGTGTCGTGGCGCCATCTGTATGACAAACAGAAAAAAAATCAACATTTCTCTCTTTATATATATATATATATATATATATATATATATATATATATATGTTTGTTTTAATTATAAAACGATAGCATATTTTTACAATACTAAAATAATAATAATTATAAAAATTATTAATTCTTTTTAAGTTTCAGATAGTTAAGAAAAGTTTTTTTGTTTTTTTTCAGTTTAATTGTGTTTAATTTATTTATATTATAATATAAAAAGTGCGTATGTTATTTAAAGTGGAAAAAAATCTACTTTTAATTATAATATATATATATTTTTTAATCTATTCAAATTAAGAAGTTCCCACATAAAATTTAAAGTACATTAAAAAGATAGCATATTTTTACAGTATTAAAAATAATAATAATAATAATAAGATTTATTAATTCTTTTTAAGTTTGAGATAGCTAAGGAAAGTTTTTTTCAGTATAATTTTAAATAATGTTTAATTTATTTAAAAAATATATAAAAAGTACGTAAGATATTTTAAGTAGAAAAAAAATCTACTTTTAATTTTAATATATACATATTTTAATATATTCAAATTAAGAAATTCGCACTTAAAATTTAAAATATATCGAAATATATTACCGAAATTATTATCATTTTGGCGATTACCTAAGTCATAAAAATCAATAAATGTAATTAATTTTAATAACCCATAGTAATTATCTTTATTGAGTTTACAATAGATCGTCATACAAAATATTTTTTTAAAAACATGTTTTTTTTTTTTTTTTTTTTTTTTTTTTTTTTTTTTTTTTTTAAGTGTGTTAGTATCTTTTTATAAAATAAATATGAACAATATTACAATAGAGCTTTAAAACTCTTCCTAAAAAGAAGGAAACAAAATTTTTTAATACTTTCATTCATGCATGTAATATTTTAAAGGTTAAACTTTTTTTTTATAAAGCTAAAATTAAAAAATTAACTATTAGAAATTATAGAAAGAAAATCTGCAAAACTTGATTTAGAACTGTCCGTTCAATAACAAAAAATATTATCTCTACAAAAATAAACCCGCGTTCAAAATCTTGTCTTTACTTCATGAAATGCATCCGAAATAACTAAAGGTATTTGAAATAGTGTTATATGAAATCCTAGCGTAATGGTATTACACTGTCGGCTACGACAGACAAGGTCGCGATTTTAAACCCCATGGAAGGTAAGTAACATTTCTTCACTGTTGTTTAAATTAAATGTATATAATGTGTCCCTGATGTTAACGTGCCTTTGTAAAGTAAAGAATAAAAATCACAAAGATGTTAGTTTGTCCTTGAAATATTCTTTTAACTTTTCAAACGAAAATCTTTACATAAGGAAATATTAAAAAACGGAAATATTTTGTGAAAAAACGGAACTATTCCTGGAAACTTTTTTCCGTTAAAAAACGGAAGTAGTACTGGCGTCTAGATTACCAGTACTATTTCCGTTTTTTAATGGAAAATTTTTTACAGTGTATGCTCCAATTGAGAAGTAACGCTGGTTTTTACCAAAAGTTGTCAGATTTGCTCCAATTACACAGACTACAGATATTGTTTTATAGTTTAAATATGTTGAGCAGATAAATATAAAGGTTTAAGTAACACTTTTAAATAATAACCAGCTCTGTAGGAATTTTTTTATTTTTTTGAAAAATGTCAAAAAATGACAAATTTTGCCCAAAATTTCGATTTTTGGAGCAAAAGCGCAGACTCAATCCATTTTTTTTCAGCGGTAAAATTTCACGCAGTTGATGTACTAGTATAAAGGCAACTTTTGGCCCCTACCCGTTTTTGATTTTTAAAAAATAATTTTTTTCGCTCCACCCTGATGAGCAACATTCTAACACTAACAATGTAAGAAGCTGTCTTAGTGTTTTTCCTACAGATTTAATGCATATTTTAGGGATAACAAATGTAATACCTAAATTTATACGTAAGATTAAACTTTATAAAGGATACAATATAAGCACTGGTTACATTTATGCATATAGGAGTCTTTAGCATGGACAGAAAAACCATGCTAATGACACTGATATCTGTCCATGCTAATGACAAATTTTAATTTGAATAAGATTATGAGCCATAATATAATCACAATGAAATAGTCCTTTCTGGGGCTTTTTAAAACACAAAAGTTCTATGCAAATAAATAAAATAAAAATTTTAACTATAAAATAAACATGAAAATTATTATCCATTCTAATGACATACAATTGATGTACGCCCCTAATATTCAACTTCTATTCTTAAAATACAATACATGCTTCTATTTTCAGGCTGGGATAAAAAGGCTACTTTTTGCCATGGAGAAACTTTATATTTTCAAACTATTGTCATGTGTGAAAATGAAATTTTTATTAATAACCAGCTGTTATAGTATGACCTTGTTTTGAAAATCGAATATGGAGGACAAACTTTAATTCTTTTTTTATATACCATAATTTTATTTTTAAAAAGAAATTTATTGGATAAATCTTCTCCTTGATTAATATAAAGAAAGAATAACATTTGTTTATTTTTTAAACATGATATTAACTCTTGAAAAATGCTAGTATACACAAGGCACAGCTGCTGTGGACATCCATGCTAATGACATTTTGAATCTTTATTCTGTTATTTTAACGTGTTTTTAACTAAAAAGTGAGTAATTCTTGAGTGCAAATAATGAATAATATTAAGAAAAACATACCTAAATATAAAAACATGACAGAAAACCCCTCAATTTTTTTTTTGTATGCCGAAAGACATAAATTGTCCCCTATTTTGAGAATCACCCATATGTAAATACAAACATCATGTATAATCGTGAATAATCACCATGAATAAAACTTGATGAGCTCATAATTAAGTATGTCCACGTTTTCAAAAAAGAGCGTTTACATGTTTAAAACTTGGGTAATTTTATTTGAAGCCATTTTGACTATGTACCATACTCAGATTTGAGTGTTTTCTACTCACTTTTGAAAATATCGTTTAAAGAGTGCAGCTATTCCTCTTAGGTTTTTTGTATTAATTCGTGGCATATGTTATAACTTTTTAGTATACTACGTAATGGTTTTTTTTGTATTTATTCTAAAAGACGACCCTTGTTTTTAAGTACCTTTTTAAAAATTATTCTTATATATTCTATGAATTTTTGTCAACCAATCAAATTTATTCTGATATAAGTTAAATTTTGTGAAATTAAACACATAGTTTTCTTTTTCATTGCAATCTTTCTGCTTCTAAAATAAATTAAGCAGTTCAATTTTCATTGGTATAATACTGAAAATACATATAAAAGATTGACTGTTATTAAGAATGAACAACAACAGCAAAGGATTTAGGCAGTTTGTAATAAAGTGCATTGTAGTATATTAAGAAATTGCATTCATTAAAGGCATTTTCTGTTATTAACCACATTAAACTAGCAAATTAAGAATGATTTCGAAATGAACCATAATTCGTTTTTATATGACGCTATTAATAAGCTAAATAAAATTTTAAATAATTGCACATTTAGAATTAAAACCGGAAAAATTAATGCTTCAATCAGGCTACAGCTTAATTTGTCATACTGCACATCTAATAAGTATTTTGATCTTTTCGATAAAATTTACGCTTAACACTAGAACGACCAAGACCGTCTTTTTGACGGTTTTCAAATTTCATGCTTAAAAATTTGATATAATTTATGGCGAGTTCCAAAATTTTATGATACGACTTTTAATGAAACATAAGAATATTTAAATATTCCTATTCACTTTCCTCACACCCATTTTAATTTGCGTAATCAGTATGACCTATAACTATTTATACCAAGACCCAAATTGACGGCTTTGGCAGTTGACAAACTCATCCCGAAGTGATGCGGACTTTTCCATTTTCCACATAGACTAGCCCTTTTCGCCCATGCGCAGTCTTCTCCGGGCTTCATATCAAACGTATCAGTAACTAATTACATTTAGCAATGGAATTAGAACGCGATCATTATCAATTGTACTTCTAACGTGATAACGTTTTTGGTGAAAAGTGCAGTCTGTGAATAGTGTAATCTGTGTAAAATCTAATCTCGGAAAAAAATATAAATATATTTTTATGAAAAAAATAACATATATTTTTTGTAAATTCTAATCAAAAATGAAACAATTTCGAGGAAGAAAAAGATTATTTGGAGAATACAAAGAACTCACTAGTATAAATGAAGGCTGTTCGAACACTAATTCAAGTAATAATAATGACTCTGAAAATTCTGATGATTAAATTGAAGTACGAGATATTGAAGAAAGTGAAGATTCAAGGAGTGAAGATGAAATTCCACAAAAGAGCCACAAACGCAGAAAGTGATTGCGAATAAGTTCAGATACTGAATCGGACAGCCAAACAGAAACTGAAAAAAGACAGGTAAAAGAAAATGCTGTCGACGGTACTGAATGGGAAGAAATAGGCAATGGTTGTGTTGGTAGACTTTCATCACATACTATATTCAAGGACACTTCAGGCCCAACTGGTTATGCGAAACGAAACATTATGCTTGGCAATGTTAGCAGTGCATTTAGACTTATAATTGATAATCGAATGATGAAGCACATAAAAACTTGCACTAAGATTGAGGCCAGAAATGTTTTACAGAAGGACGATTAGAAAATTACTATTGAATAATTGTATGCGTTTATAGCTATTTTGTATGCTCGAGGAGCTTATGAAGCGAGAAATTTGAAATTATCCTATATGTGGTCAGAAAAATGGGGACCTTCTTTCTTTCGCGAAACTATGAGTAGAAACAGATTTTTAGAAATTATGAGGTTCATTCGTTTTGACAAAAAAAGTGAGAGGAGTGTTCGCTTACGAACTGACAAATTTGAATAAGCTTCCGAAATTTGGAAGTCTTTTATTGATAACAGCCAAGCTTGCTACAAACCAGATCAGAATATAAGCGTAGATGAACAATTGTTTCCCACAAAGGCAAGATGCAGATTTCTGCAATATATGCCCAAAAAACAGACAAATTCGGAATTAAATTTTGGCTAGCTGTAGACGGGCGAAGTAAATATCTTATAAATGGCTTTCTCTATTTAGGCAAAGACGAACTTAGACCATCAGGAATACCTTTAAATGTATTTGTAGTTTTGAATCTCTTAAAAAACAGCGTAAATTGTGGGAGGAATATAACAACGGATAATTTTTTTACAAGTATGCAGCTCGCAATGAAGCTACTGGCCAAAAAAACAAGTCTTGTTGGAACTATACGAGCAAATAAAAGAGAATTGCCGAAAATAGCTAAAGTTAGGAAAGATAACATGGCTCTTTCCTCCAGAAAACTCTACAAATCAAATGATATTGTTTTAACAGTTTACAAAACTATGCCTCGTAAAAAAGTACTACTTCTTAGCTCAAAACATAAATCTGTAAAAATTGCTTCAAATCGAAAGCAAATCCTGCAACTGTGTCATTTTACAATGAAACTAAGTTTGGAGTAGACGTAGTTGACCAAATAGCCCGCAAATATAGCGTAAAAACAGGGTCACGTAGATGGCTTTGCAGGTATTTTATAATATTTTGGACTCGGCAGCAATCAATGCATGGATTTTATATAAAGAGACTTGTGATAAAAATATAACTAAAAAACAATTTTTATTTCAATTATCCGAAGAACGCTTCAGTGAATATAGGTGCTGCAGAAAAGAAGCCTCCTCCCAAAAACAAGAACGGAAATAAATGGATTGTGTTCTAGAAAATTCGCAAAATATTCCTTATGATTGCAAATCTTGCTAAATTCGATTATGCAACAAAAAGAAAGCTATTTATACTTGCAATGTATGCAACAAATATGTTTGTGGTAAATACTTGTAAAATGTACTTGTAAAATATGTGCCTCATAATTATTTCATTCATATCAAATATGTATACTATAAATGCAAATAGAAACTGTTTTTTTATTAATAATTAATGAATTAATACATTAAAAGTTATTTTTGTTAAATTATATATATATATTATTTACATTAACTAAGTCAAATATCTTTGTGGAACGTGTTCATCTAAGATAAGAGACACTTATAAAATATATGCCTTATAATTATTTCGTGCATATAAAATGTGATGTACTGTAAATACAAATAGAAATTGTTTTTCTTTAGTTTCTTTATATTTATCATTAATAAATTATTATATTAAACATTGTTCAAATAGAAATTTTTTTCTTTTGTTTCTTTATATTTATCATTAATAAATTATTATATTAAACATTGTTTTTGCTAAATTATATTCTTTTATTTACATTAACTAAGTTTAATATGTTCGTTGCAAGTGTTAATCTAAGATAACATGTAAAATATGCCCCTCATAGTTATTTCATGCATAGCAAATGTACTATAAATGCAGATAAAAACTGTTTTTTATATTAAATTTTATTAATAATTAATGAATTATCATATTAAATGATGTTTTTGTTAAATTATATATTTTTATTTACATTAACTAAGTCAAAAGTTACAATGAAAGCTGTGATCAAAAATCCGTCAATTTGACGGATGCGGTAAAACTAGGTATATATGAAACACCGGTAGTTCTAGTGTTAAATACTTGAATTAAGCCTAATTGCGTTACACAACACTGGATTGAAAGAAAAAAAAGAGACCAATTTGAGCAGATCAATTTAATCCAGTAAACTTAATCAACTCCCTGAAACAAACACGCTACGATACTTGCGACAATTTACTTACTCGTTGTTTTTCTTTCTTTTCCTCATTTACTTTAATAATTAGCTTAGAATATGATCAACGTTTTTAAAGAAGTGTTTCGTTTCTCCAAACATAAAGCGCGGCCTTTTTGATACTAAAACGTCCATGCTCGCACTCTGCTAATGGAACCATAATATGTAAGTAGGCAGATTTTAATTTAATCCAGTTGGTCAACAAAATTCGATTAGTTTCCAAGTGCTGTTAATTATTTTCGGAATTAATTCTGTATGTTACAAAATTCTCGGTTGCGATAAAATATCGAAATTTCTGCTTTCATATATTTTTTTCTTGTCGAAATTTCGTTCATTGTTACGTTGTAACCTGTTTTAGATTGAGGTTCATAATTTAGTAAAATAGATTAGATTTTCATTAAATCCATAAATATAATCTTGGAAATTTTATGTAGGAAATTGCCACGCCTATATTTAATTTTCTGAATTTTAATCAAGTTGATTAACCTCTTAATTCTTGCGCCCGTGATTTTCACGGCCAGTATAGGTTATTTTATGATTAATGTTATTCAGATTGTTTGATTTCCGACAGATTTATTTTAGCCCTTTCACTGCACGATTTTTTTTCTATTTTTATGAAAAAAAATTATTTGAGATCTTTAGATCGATACCCCACTTCTTTTCCCGATCTATTTTAATTATGCACCCCATTTGCAAGGCATCATAAAATGAATTTAGATCAGCTTAGAGAGAGCATGTTATATTTTCTTTTTAGGGTTCCATATGTAAAAAGGGAAAACGGAACCATTATACGATCAATCTTGTGGCTATCTGTCTACCACAACTATTTTACTCCTAAACTATGGAACGTAGAAAATTCAAAATGATTTAAGATTGATTAAAGATTTTTAAAGATTTTTAAATATTCACAAATATATTTATCGAAAATGTAGAGGGGCTAATTAAGCTATTTGAAAAAAAAAATCTCTATGTAACGTATGGAGTATCGTGTGAAAGCTTTTGTAACGCTGAACTCAAGAACACATTTCTTTTAATTATAGGTATTACATTTTTCGATATATCGTCGAAAATGTAGAGCAAAAATATGTCCCCCTTCATCTAATTCTGAATCTACTGAAATTAAAATTATAAAGAAATTAGAGATAGTAAACATTAACTTAAACCTTGCAGGAAACTAAACGATTATCCTAGGATACATAGCTTTTAAGAAAAGAGCATTTTTCCGTTACATATAAATTTCGATTTAGCAAAGGCATTTAGTAAAGGTGTTGAGAAGCGCTGGAAGTATCTATCGAAACAGAATTGAAAAAGCATTTTTGATGATGATTTTCGAAAAATATCGTCGAAAATTTCACGAGATACCATAAAGATGCGGACGATATGGACATACTTGATGTTAGGGGTGGGATATCTATGCAAGATCAGCTTTTAAAGCCTAGATAACAACTTTTAACAATATATTTGTGTAATGCAATGCCCAATAGCAGTATAAAAGCAATAAATATCAACTATTAAAAACAGAATAATTTAACTAGAATTAACCCATTAATATCCAAATTATTTTCTTCGTTAAAATTTATATTTTATACATCCCACTATTATAAAAGAATAAAATTTTTCATGTTATTTTATCAAGGAATTTGCCTTGTGAAAGAGAGTTCCATTTAGTTATTTATTTACATTTATTTTGTAATTTAGTTATTTATTTACACTTATTTTGTAACATTTATTTACATTTATTTTTGTATTGAGTTATTTATTTTTATATTTATTAGTGTGAAAGATGCTTTCTATCCACTATAATGATCTAACAAATATGCCACAGGGTGTTAATGGGTTAATCAAGTATTATGGGATTCACGAACTAGCTTGTACATGAATCTTTCCATGCACCTCTCTTGTCTTTAAAAGTTAATTATCACTATCAAGATCGTGAGCGGTCATTTTAACTGCTACCATTTGAATATGTTTCGGCACAAATCAGAAATTTCATTCTAAAAAAAGTTTGAAAGATGCAAAGAAAGAAAAATAAATAATTTAAACTATTTCAAATCAAAATTCTGGCTTGAAATATTCTTATAAAACTTGAGTAAAATTTCCAGCCTTTTTAGTATTAAAATCCTATCTGGAAAAACGTAGCACTGACCGTGACAGTGTTGCAAATTAGCAACTTTCGAAGCTGGCATAGCAGAATGCCAAGCATATACTTGAAACAAAGTTTTTATTTTAGCTACATTATAAAAACAAAAGATTATATTAATGCTAAATGAAGTTTAAATATGCACCATTCTTCTGTAAGTACCAAAAGATGTTTTTAAAAAAGAGTTATACAGAATAGCAATACCTGATATTATTTAGAATTCCTATCTCTTTGAAATTTTATTATATTGACATTCATACTTTTTTAATATACAGGGTGATTCCAAATTTTCTTTACAATAAAAGCGGGGTGATAGTACACATCAAGACAAACAATATTAAATAGGAGACCAAGGGTCCAAAACGTTTTCCTAAGGAGATAGCCGCCATTAAAGTTTGGGGACCAAAATTTCAAATAAACATAAAAAACGGAAAAATCGGTCGATTGATTTGCGGTTTTCAGTAAAATTATTCTTTATGTCGGCATTTTCTTGAAATTAAATTACAAAGATAAATTTCAAAAAATGCCGATAGAGGGCGCTTTAGACTTTGGAGTAACGAACAACTATTTTTTACCTGTATGTTTTGCATCTCATTAAATGTTTTCGTAAGCTTACACTCAAACTTAAATTTTGAGCTCAAAATCTGTAGTTGGGAGTGGTTAAGTAACACAAACTGAGCTGTGTTCAGACGGTTCAAATTTCAAATGATTATAAAAAACGGAAAAATTGGTCGATCGATTTGCTATTTTCACTAAAACTATTCTTTATTTAGGTATTTTCGTGAAAATAAGTTATAAAGATAAATTTCAAAACATGCCGATAGAGGGCGCTTTAGACTTTGGAGTAACGAACAACTATTTTTTGCCGTTAATGTTTGCATCTCTTTAAATGATTTAGGAAGCTTAGACTTAAACTTAAATTTTGAGCTCAAAATCTGAATAGTAGGGACTGGTTAAGTAGCACAAACTGAACAGTGTTCAAGGGGGAGGGGGGGGGATTCAAATTTAAAGTAATTATAGAAAATGGAAAAATTGATCGATTCGTTTGCGGTTTAAAATAAAACTATTCTTTAAATCAGTACCTTCTTGAAAATAATTTTTAAAGATAAAACTCAAAAAATTCCGTCTGAGGGCGCCTTAAACTTCAGACTAACCAACAATTCATTTTAACCATTATTTTTTGGCTCTAATTAAATGCTTGCAAAAGCATTTTAAATGTTCTCGGAAGCTTAGATTTAAACTTAAATTTTGAGCTCAAATCCTGAATCGTTATGAGGAGTTAAGAAATACAAACTGAAGTGTGTTCAGGAGTTGAAATTTAACCCTCTTTCCTCCTCCAACACAATTCAATTTTTCGCTACTTAAACACTCCCAACGATTCAGAATTTCAGCACAAAATTTAAATCTATGCATTTGAAAGCATTTAATGAGATTAAAAAAATAACAGTTAAAAATAGCTGCTCCAAAGTCTAAGGCGCCCTCTATCGGCATTTTGTGAATTTTATCTTTAAAAATCATTTTCAAGAAAACACTGATTGATCAAGAAAACTGCTGATTTAAAAATTAGTTTTAGCAAAAACCGCAAACGAATCGACCAATTTTTCCGTTTTTTACAATTATTTGAAATTTGAACCCTCTGAACACAGCTAAGTTTGTCTACTTAACCACTCCCAGCTATTCAGATTTTGAGCTCAAAATTTGAGTTCAAGTCTAAGCTTACGAAAGCATTTAATAAGTTGCAAAAAATAACGCCAAAAAAGAGTGTTTCCTTACTTCAAAGTCTAAAGCGCCCTCTATCGGCATTTTTTGAAATTTATCTTTATAATATATTTTCACGAAAATACCTAAATAAAGAAAGTTTTAGTGAAAACCGCAAATCAATCGACCAATTTTTCCGTTTTTTATAATCATTTGAAATTTGAACCCTCTGAACACAGCTCAGTTTGTGTTACTTAACCACTCCCAACTACAGATTTTGAACTCAAAATTTAAGTTTGAGTGTAAGCTTATGAAAACATTTAATGAGATGCAAAAAATACCGGCAAAATCAGTTGTTCGTTACTCCAAAGTCTAAAGCGCCCTCTATCGGCATTTTTTGAAATTTATCTTTGTAATTTAATTTCAAGAAAATGCCGACATAAAGAATAATTTTACTGAAAACCGCAAATCAATCGACCGATTTTTCCGTTTTTTATGTTTATTTGAAATTTTGGTCTCCTACCTTTAATGGCGGCTGTCTCCTTAGGAAAACGTTTTGGACCCTTGGTCTCCTATTTAATATTGTTTGTCTTGATGTGTACCTGTATATAGTTATACCCAACTTTACGTTGTACACTTTTTTACAAAGTCTTATTATTCTCATAGCAAAGATTTTTTTATAATATAACACGGTGAATAATTCATATATATATTGTACGGAACCCTCCGAGCACGAGTACTAATCGCAATTTCAGTTTCATGCACGCATAATTTTGTTTTGTGACATTTTGGAAAAATTACCTATAAATTTATTAGTGTACAGTATCCACGTATAGTTCTTTTGCATTGAAATATTAATGAATTGTATTGTTAACAATTGTTTTTCTCACCGGCAGGGAAATTAAATCAAGTCCTCAAATTGGTAGCCCTGATACGCATCTAATATCTTGCGAAAATTTACATTTTGCTCTATTTATGTCTAATTTCTGTAATCCGCTAAATAATATAAAAATTAATTGAGCTATATTTTGGAAAACAGTTTATTTTCGCAAACTCTTGATGATCATTGGACAAAAAGTAACACATTCGAGGAAATGCTTTTATTAAATCCATTTTATGCAATGTTTAGGATGGCATTTGCTCATTTTTAAAACCATTTATTTGAATGAATTTTGAGTTTGCTCATTTTATTTGATAACTTAATTATACTTAATTCTATTCAAAAAAATGGATATAACGTCCATAATTACGCGAAATATCAGATTAACTTTCAATTAACTATATATTTAATGAAATTACCATGAAATGCAATTTGCCGCATACCTGCTCCTAGATCAGAATGTAACCTCATAGAGTTGGAACAATAATCATATCTAGAAGGTAACTGCAGTTATTAAATTAGGTAGATCAAATTATTTATTCAATGGTTTAATAAATAAATAAACACATAGAACGCAAACTAATTAGATTCAACTGCCATTAAAATTTAACACAGGTGTACAGACTGAATACGCAAGTGTCTAATAAAAACAAAGTATATGATTCATGAATATAATTAATTAAATCTGTAGATATGTTGAAATAATATCAAAATAAAGCTTTTACAAATTAATCAAATGAAATGGCTGACAGAACCGTCAAAATGTAATTGCGAAAGATGAATATTTGTTTATAATTATAATTTAATAAATAATTGTTTAATATAATTCAAAAGATTGAATATTAATTATTCATTTAACATTAATTAGAAAGAAGTCAGCGCGTTTCAGATAAATGTGACATTTAGATATCCGAAAGTTTAATAGTCAAAAAGCCGTAAATGAAATCCTATAAAATGGGAATTAATTTGGAGAACTTTTGGTAAAGATTTGACCTTTTTTAGAAAATAGAAGTACAGTTTTATATATGTCTGTCAAGTATTTTAATGAAATGAAATAGGTAAATATAGATTTCAAAACGATAAATGTATAATGCTAATTAATTTAGAGATTAATCTGCAAAAAACGAGCACGTTTTAATTAATGATAAAAACTCCACAGTCCAGGTTTCAATTGCTTATAAATGGGTAAAAAGCATATTTAGAACTTAAAGTAGAATTTAAAGGATTTTTAAGAATGTATGAAACCGAATTTCAAATAACCATACATTTAATACAAAATTAGATATTGACTCTGGTATAACGTTTAAAAAGCTCAAAAAATTATTATTATTATTATTGTTATTATTTTATTTTAATTTAAAGTTAGAATGTCTTACCAAAAAAGTAAAATTATTAAATGTATTTATATATATATATATATATACAGATAATTTAACTTTGAATGTCTTATCACAATGTAAAAAAACTTTATTGGTCATGATTTTTTTGTATAAAACAGTAGACATTCTTTGAAAAATCTTCTCTTCTTCATAACAAAAAAGAAAAAAAAAAGAAAAAAGGATTTTTCAATTGAATATTTCAAAAAGAAGATAAAATTTGCACTAATCTCAACAGACGCTTATCAAAAAGTAAAATTAGTAAATGTTTTCTTCCGATAATTTAAAATTTCAATGTCTCTGAACAAAGTAAAGAAAAAAAAACTTAGTCATGGATTTGCTGAATACAACAGTTGACATTCTTTGAAAAATATTTTCTTCTTCATAACAAAAGAAAAGGCCAAAAATGGATTTTCCAATTGAATATTTCAAACAGAAGATAAGATCTGCACAGATCGCAAGAGGCCTTACCAAAAAGTAAAATTAGGAAATGTTTTCTTCCGATAATTTAAAATTTCAATATCGCTTCACAAAGTAAAAAAAAAAAAAAAACTTAATTAGTCATGGTTTTGCTCTATACAACAGTAGGCATTCATTGAAACATCTTCTTTTCTTCATAACAGTGCAGAAAAATATATGTATATACACTATATGGCCAAAGGTGACCACACACTTGCGATTTTAGACATTTTGTTAAATATGTAGAAATGTACATTAGGAATTATCCTGAAACTCTAAGTATGTAAACATAGTAGTACAAGTCATACATTTCCGAGAAAAAATTTCCCGTAACTCAATAGGGGGCCGTCAACAAATTGAAAAAGAACGAATATGTTTTGGCTAACTCTGTCAAAACTAATAATGCCAAAGAGTTCAAACTGTAGGTTATGATTAAGTGCTTACTACAATAAACTGTGTTCATTTTTATACAGTTAGCATGTATACTGGTAGAGAAATTAAGGTTTTTATAAAAACAGTCCCAAACTTTTCCAAGTTTTTTGCTTAAAATTTGCAGAGATTTTAATATAAAATAATATTATTTTTCGTAAAAGTGACAAACAACATTGTACACAATACCATGTAATCAGAATTTTTAAAAATAATAATTGTATGAAAAATGAGTAGTTTTACTAAATAATTTTTCATTGCGCAAGCGCTATCTCATTGCGCTATCAAAATTTCAAATTTCATTTGCATATTGTGTTAGCTAAATGTAAAACAGAATGCTATCGTAAATGAATACTTATGCTAAATGAACAACTTTTGAAAAAGTCTCAAAAACATAGCTTGAAAATTCTGAAAGTGATTGTCGATAGAATGAACTCAAAATCCGCTATTCCCAAAATGAATCAAAAAGATGAGGAGCTGTATCCATTTATATTATCCGTTGATTAATGTCAATATAGAATACACAGTATGGCACGTACTACTATATTTAGATACAACCCCTCATTTTTTTGCATCATTTTGGGAATAACGGATTTTGAGCTCATTCTACCGACGATCACTTTCAGAATTTTCAAGCTATGTTTTTGAGACTTTTTCAAAAGTTTTTCTATAAATTTAGCTAACACAATATGCAAATGAAACTTTCACAGTGTTTACACATGCGCAATGAAAAATTATTTAGTAAACCTACTCATTTTTCATACAATTTTTATTATTTTTTAACTGATTGCAGGGTACTATGTACAATGCTGTTTATCATATTTTCAGAAAAGAACATTATTTTATATTAAAAACTCTGCAAATTATAAGCAGAAACTTGGAAAAATTTGGGACTGTTTTTATAAACTTTAATTTCTCTAAGAGTATACATGCTATCCCCATAAAAAATATACACAGTTTATTACAAAGAACCACTTAATAATAATCTCCAGTTTGTACGCTTTCGCTATATTAGTTTTGACAGGGTTATCCAAAAGATATTCGTTCTTTTTCAATTTGTTGATGGTTCCTTATGGAGTTTCGGGGGAAAAATATCTTCATGGTAATTTCTGACCTATACTATAATGACAACACACCTGGAATTTCAAGAAATTCCTCATGCATTTTTCTAGATATTTAACAAAATGTATAAAATCGCAAGTGGCCGGTCATCTTTGGCCATATAGTGTATAAGCACATTTCTCCCGTAGATTATTTTCACCCTTTACTGCACCACGTGCCATATCTGGCACATACCTAAGATATTGTGATTTTCATAATGTACCATGAATTTGACCAATATGCTCTCTCTACCTGATCAGGATTAATCCAAAGATTGTAATAAACCCTTTTTTTGTCCTTTTCAGATGACTGCACTAGACAAACAAAAAATTAGAATGTTTTCTTCATAAACAGATGAAATTTCTATCAAAATATTAATGTGAGATTTAGTTCCAATTTTGTTTTCAAATATTTAAAAATATCACTATAGAAATAAACTGCAGGGTGTTAAGGAGACAACATTTATTAATTTAAGCTCGTTTATCCGTAAAATATAACAATACAACAATTAACAAGTTGGAAATTGCCCGTCAAACGTAACAAATTAGGTACATTCGTGCTATAACGAAGTTTTTAAAATATACAGTACTTCGGATACAGTACAGTATGCGAAATCTTTTGTGTGTCCCTGTAAATACTATATGCTTTCTATTATACAGGAATTATCTTGTAGTAAACCTTAACAACGTATATCAATTACATAAAATGTGAAATAGTTTAATACAATTAAAACGCACCCCAAACAAAGTTGCTGCCTATACCATTATGTAATAAAATATTTTGGTGTGGTCCTGTAAATTAATAAATATTATTCTTCGCACCACAGATTGTACAGAATGTATATTTTAGTGTATACTTCAAAGATGCATATGGATTTTATTATGTTCGAAAGAATGTAACATCATGAAATGCACTTGAAACTATTTTTCCCATTGACTATAATGTAATGAAATACTTTTAATTGTCCCTGTAATTGAACTATACATCCAATTTTCATAAAATTTGAAATGACTCATAAAATTATGCAACGATTATACATTTTAAATTTTAAACGATTCGGTTGCGTAGTTTTTGCTCTGTTATATGAAGACAGACGGACAGACGGAGGACTGAACGAAGACTGTAGGTGCTACGGATTTATATAATTACGAACCCACCTAAAAATCCTAATTGTGTTACATATAACAAACATCATAAAATATCAAATTTCGGCTAAAAATTTGAAATGATTTTTTTTTTTTTTTTTTTTTACTATTTTTTATTGCTTTTGTAGTTATATAAATAAGTAGCACCTATAGTCGTCGTTCAGTTCATTCGTCTGTGTGTCCGTCTATCCAAATGCATATAACAGTGTAAAAACTACACAATCGAATGCTTTGAAATTTTAAATATATAATTAGTGCAAAATTTTCTCGAGTCTTTTCAAATTTTATAAAAATGGGATGTATATAGTTTAAGTACAAGGATGGTCAAAAGTTTCCGTTACATTACGGCCAATGGGAAAAAAATGTTAAAGTGCACTTTAATGGTGTTACAGCTTTTCAAACAAAATGAAATTTATATGCATTTACTGAAGTGTACTAAAATATACTCTATGTTACAATATGCGGTGCAAAAATGCTTATTATTCATTTACAGGACCACACAAAAGAATTATGTTACATAATGGTATAGGGTGAAACTTTGTTTTGGGCGTATTTTAATCAATTGCAATTATTACACATATAATGAAATTGATATAAGTTGCGGAGGTTTACTATGAGTTATATCCTGTATCATAGAAAGTGCACAGTATTAAAAGGGGCATACAAAAGATTTCGGATGCTATACTGCAACCGAAATATTGTAGTTTAGAGATAATATTTAGAAGTGCATTTTTGGTTGTGATATGAGTTTTTAAAATTAACTAAATTTTTGCATATTGCGTTGTGTGTATAAATGCTGTAGATCATATACAGGATAACGCAACAGAAATTGCATAGGTTACAGAATATTAACAAAAGTAGCTTAAAGGAGATTCTTAAATAAGTTATGTATTTTTATGCTGAATTGCATTTACTAAACCAAGATATGTTTATAGAATGTAGAAAAATGATATACAGGGCCACGCAAAGAATTAAATACATGGCTGTCTATGAAAGATAATCTTCGGAAGTGATTTCACTAGATTTAAGCGCGTTTTAGTCTCAATTAAATTTTAGCGAAATAGTGGCATATACGTATGTAAAGACAGTAGACAAAATATACGCCCACATAAAAAATAAAATATGCTACCGTCTATTGTTTATAAATTTCTGAAAGTCAAATTTCAGTCTATTAGACGTTTTAACACTTTACAACGTAGTTGAAAATGTTCAAGAATTCGGTCTATCTGTCCGTACTCTAATCTGCATTATTATAGTTGGATTGCTCTGCAATATTGATATATGTATGTAATTAATAAATAATCGTATCATATTTTGTATTCATGCATTTTTGCATAAGACTTCAGCTATTGATTAAATCTTTATAATACAGACGCATTTCAATTGCCACGTTTGAAGTGCAATTCCCAAATTGTTTCCATTGTTATAGACCGATATATAGATTTTAAATAATTGTTTTCATTAAAAAAAAAAACTTTGTGTAGTAAATGATTAATTACAGCCTCATTTGAGGTTTTTATATACAAGAGAGTTAATTAAAAGACTAATTTTCGATGTGGAATGATGATTGGAAAATATCCAATTAAATCTAAAAGCATTAAGAATATTCAGTACGATTTATGTAACTCAACAAAACTTATCAAATACTCATAAATAGAAAATATAAAGAACATTAAAATTCATATAATAAAATTTAAATTTTAATTATTTCTAAAATATTATACATTATTTTATGCTGCATAAATTGGTGTAGATAAACACTTTAAAAAGTAGAATGAGCAAAACTCAATTATTGTATTGTTAGTGTATTAATCTTCCAGAAATAGATGTAACTAAATTTGTTTATAAAAAGAAATTCTTTTTTTTTTCTTTTAAGAATCAAAAAGATTATTTAAGAATTTATCAAATAATTGAAAATGTATTAAATTGGGCGGAGGTACTTTAAAAGGTAAGCAGCAATTTAGGGGCAAACATAGATATAAACAGCTTTCTTCTGTTACATATATATACATGTGGTGAAAAAAAATTGAACGATTTTATTATTTTTTTTTCTGCAAGGTTTTAAAGATGATTTATAACTTTTAATACTTTCAAACAAAGTTCAGAAGTGTTTATTACTTTGATTTGCTTGTACGTTTGTACGCGCTCTAACTCTCACAAATATACTCCGATTGCCCTAAGATTTTTGGAAGTTATTTACGTTTACGCTAACATGAATCGTATTTCAAATGAAGTTTCTAGAATGTTTAGTTTATTTACAGGAATAATCAAAATTATTCTGTTACATTATGGCCAATATAAAAATTCGTTTCAAATGAATTTTAAAGTTTTTACACTATTGCAAATATAATAAAACTGAGATGCATTTACGGAGAGCGCTAAAATATACATTTTGTAGAATTTGCGGTTTAAAGAATGGTTATCATTCACATACAGGGCCACACAAAATAATTTCATTTCATAATGATATAGGAGGGAATTGCTTGCGGCGTATTTTAATTATATTAAAATGTATCGTGTATATTAAAATTGATATAATTCGCTGAGTGTTAATATAAATTATTTCAGTACATAGTGTTTACTGAGACATACAAAAGATTTAAAATAGTGTATTCTAGCCGTAGTACTGTATTTTATACTGGCGATGATAGCAGAAAATGCTCGTTTAATTATTAGATATGCGTTTTTAAGTTTCACTATATTTATGCACATTATATAACGTGTATGAATGCTATAGTTGATATACAGGACTACACAAAAGAGTTTGTACAGGTTATTAAATATGAGCATAAATTATTTAAAAGTGGTTTTTAAATGAGTCATTCATTTTTATACTGAATTGCATTAAGTTTATTAATAAATGTTTGTAAAATATAGAAAAAATGATATACAGGACCACGCAAAGAATTGTATACGTGGACATTTATGTATGATAATTTATGTTAGTTTTTAAAGAAACGATTTCAGTAGTTTTAAGAGTGTTTTAGTTTAAATTAAATTTTAGCTAAATACTGGAGTGTAATAAAGGTACTAGGTAAGTAGTAGGAAAACAAGAGTACGGGGACAAGCGCAGGCGGCACTGCGGCACCGTGCCGCCTGCTGTGCCGCCTGCGGTGCCTCCAGCTGTCCCTGCTCAGTCGCTGGGATGAAGGGACCGTCCCTGCTCCCACCATCTCACCGCCGCCCTCCTGCGCCCCCTAGTGGAAAAAAGGAACATTCTATTATAACAGGATAGGTGAACGACCTTCCCTAATTAAAAATATTATCAATCACATCTCAACATTGAATCATACTATAAGATGAAGATTAAATTTGTATTTGAATTTTGAACAACCGTAATTTTAATGAGTATTATTAATTAAGCGAAACAATTAAAATTTCAGTTTTTAACCATTTTATTTAGATTTCTTCAACTACAAGATGAGATTATCAATTTAACACAAGAAAGTTAAACATATATTTGAATTTTGCTTCATAGACATCTTAATGAGTAGTATTAATTAAGTAAAAACAATAGAAAATATCCAGTTTTATAGAAAAAGACTGATTTCTTACGATTTTTATCAACTATATGATCAATGTAACGACTTAAAAGTTGAAAGTTAAACATGTATCCTAGTTTTTCAACAGCTATAGCCTTAATGAGTATCGTTAATTAAGTAAAAAAACAATGGAAAATATCAAGTTTTATGGAAAAAGACTGATCTCTTACGATTTTTATCAACTTAAGAGAGAAAACTTAAACACACATTTCAGTTTTTCAAACGCTATAACCTTAATGAGCATTCATAATTAAGTAAAAAACAATGGAAAATATCGATTTTTATAGAAAAAGACTGATTTCTTACGATTTTTATCAACTGCAACATCAGTGTATCGACTTACAAGTTGAAAGTTAAACATGCATTCTAGTTTTTCAACAGTTATAATCTTAATGAGTATCGTTAATTAAGTAAAAACAATGGGAAATATCAAGTTTTATAGAAAAAGACTGATTTCTTACGATTTTTTCAACTCAAACTTCAGACTATCAATTTGATAGAAAGAAATTTAAGCATGCATTCCAGTTTTGGACAACCATTTCCTTCATGAACATTATTAATTAAGCAAAACAACAGAAAACATTAAATTTTTAACTGATTTCTTCATATTTTTATTTATTTTTTAATATAAAATCAGAATACACAACTTAAAATAGAAATTTAAACATATTTTTTAGTTTTTGAACAGTCGCTACCTCAAAGAATTTCGATAATTGAACAATTAACAAAGGAAACTAATGATTTTTTAACGAAAAAAGACGAATTAAACGAATTTGGTTAACTTTTACTCTAATTGGAAATTTCATCGTACTTTATATATACCAACTAAGTAGAATTTTAATACATAAACGAATAATTTAAAGAAATCCCCGACACACAAATGTGAACCTGCAGAGCATTCTTCATTACGTCATATCCAAACTAAAACTTTTTTCTACAACCCCTCCACCCATGTACTCCAAGTAGGGGAAACACACAATAGAGTTCTGACGTCACAACTTACAAAGGTATACAAAAAAAAAAAAAAAAAAAAAATGTTTACGTTCAAGTAAAAGTATCGCGTAGAGAGAAAAAAGAAGACATTTAAACTATTTATCCATTCTAGTTTTATAACAGTTACCACAACATCATCAAATTAAAATTTGAAGTCATAATGAGTGTAATTAATTAAGCAAAATAATAGAAATATTAGTTTTCAGTGAGGAAAAGACGAATTTAAACAAATTTTATTAGTTTTACACTAGTTTAATAATAATTTTAAGAGGAAAAAGACGAATTTAATAAATATTTTTTAGTTTTACACTATTTTTTCTCATTTCCAACACGGATATATCAATTTTAACAGAAGAATTAAACGTATATTTTAGTTTTTAACAACAAAATCTTAACAAGTATCATTAATTAAACAAAAATAAATATCAGTTTTAAAGAAAAGACGAATTTGAATAATTTTACACTAGTATTTTCAAAAGCAACATGGAAATATCAATACTTATTCACATATTTCACTTATTCACTGTATTCAATACTATATTTAATAAATTTGGATACACTTTAAGAATTTCCTAATCTATAATTATATATTAGCTGTATATTTAATGTTACCCATGTTTTCAACATTAGTTCATAATCGTGAATTTTGTATTTTAAATACCATATATTCAGGTTCAGATTATTTTCACTTGAAATCATACAGAATTTTTTAACAGAGTTTACTTTTGAAATCATTGAAGCAACTGTATTTAATATTTTTAACACCAATTTTCTAAGATTTTCTAACATTTTCCGATTATACATTCCTCATAAGTACATTTCTAAATGCTACAATCACTTTACATATCGAAAAGATATCATTGAAGCAACTGTATTTAATATTTTTAACACCAATTTTCTAAGATTTTTTAACATTTTCCGGTTATACATTCCTCAAAAGTATATATTCTAAACAATAGAAAATATTAATTTTAAAAATAAAAAGACGAATTTAAACAAATTTTATTAGTTTTACAATATTTTTTCTCATCTTCAACACGGATATATCAATTTTAACAGAATTAAACGCATATTTTAGTTTTTAAGAACAAAAATGTAATAAGTATCATTAATTAAACAAAAAATAAATATCAATTTTCAAGAAAAGACAATTTTTTACACAAATTTTCAACTTTGAAATACGTTTGTTTACATATATTGTTACAATATATTACTAAACTTAAACTTTTTTAAAAGTTTGAATGTCTTTACAAAGGGTTCATATTTATATTTTTCACGTCTTGACTGCATTCGAAATCTTACAACAAAAATATACTTTTATTATTTTTATTATTATTATTATTCTAGAAAACCTAAAAAGTCATTTCTTGCTGCTTTAAACACTTGACATATTAAAACTACTCTGAGATATTCTACCCATATAATTAATCAAATTAGGACATGATTCATCTTACACTTCAAAATTTCTGAATTTTTACAATACTTATTTTCATCAAACTTTATTCTTGATCCTATATATTTTAGGAGTACAGAATTTTAACATCTGTTTTTATCTACTTATCAGAAAATTATTAAAACACCCATCAATATTTTCCAAATATGAATATTATCTTTACAGTTTAATAATACAAAACATACACGAATACAAAGTTTAATTTTTACAAACATTTCATATTTCAAACCAAACTTTTCGAAATTTTCACATCATAAGAGCAAACATTAGACGAACTTTTTAACTTTTTAACTTTTTTTATTGTTTAGTTTTTTTCATCATAACATTTAATTATGATAATTATCCATTTTTAGGTTGATTGTCGAAAAACTGTAACTGAAATTACATAAACTTAATGTAAAAAACCATGTTCTCACACAATTTCTTGAAATTCAACAAAGAATTGACTATTACTTATCTATTATTATTCTTATTAAATACTTATCTACATCAATATCGATTCTCGATAGTATATAGATATTTCATCATTACACACTTACAACTCTTTTCAAACGTTTATCAGAAAAATAAGTCAATCAAAGTCTAGTAGTTATCACACCTGTTCCTCAGAAATATTACTATCATATGAAACAGTAAAGAAAATTAATAGATATTTAATATTTAATAACGTCATACGTGAAATTACTGAAGAATGAGAATACTAATAATCTATAAAATCGACTGTTGAACAAAAAAATAGTACAGAATACCGAAAATTCAAGTGTTTTTTCTGCAAAAGTTACAAAAATTAACAAATGAATGACAAGTTAGAGAAATAACTAAAAAAGTTAATGAACATATTTACAAATTTATTAAAATCACACCTTTTTCTGGATTGCAAACCACAATTTCTTGAAAAATTTAACACCGAATTTGTAAGATTTTAGTCCTAGTATTACATACACTCAATAAATATTCAAAATTAACAAAAATATAATTTTTTAGTCTCATCAATAAGCAGAAATTCTACATTAAAAGAATATTTTCATAGTAGTACTTATAAAAATGAGAGTTTACAAACTGATTTTCATAATTTTATCACATTTAAACTTAATATTTTACATAAAACATTATTTAATCAAATTTTATGCTTTCTAATTCAGTAAAATTCAATACGTTTTTAGTTTTTAAACCAATACCACAATATTTATTTACATCAAACTTGATTCTTCACCTTTTATATTTCCACATTACACACGTGAGATAAATACTAACTTGGATCAGGAGTTGAAGTCAATTGATTCCATTCGATTTTCATCATGTACGCATTGCTCCTACACGAAATTTCTTACTGCTATAATCATCTAATGTATTAAAACTAATCTACTCATATTTTTAATCAATTCATCAAATGTTTCATCTCGCACTTCTGAATTATCGTGTATCAAGTTGCTTAAAATATAAATACTATCTTTATAGTTTTAATGATATATAGTATACATGGTTTATCTTGAATTAGCACTTCCATAGTATTAATCAAATTATATGTTTCATCTTGCACTTGATCTTAATGATTTCATCTTGCATCTGAATTATCGTCCATCGAGTTTTTTTTTTTTTTTTTTTTTTTTTTTATAATAATATATTTATAGTTTTTGATTATACATAGCATGTACGAATACAATCTTTAATTTTAACATTTCATATTTCAAATAACCTATTTCCGAAACCAAGCTATGTGAATTTTACCACAATGCTTATTATCATAGAATAATTTGTGTTTCACACTTTTCTAAAAATTATCAGATATGTACCCCTCAGAGAAATTACTATCATATGAATAAATGACAAAAATTTAATTTATATTAAATGTACACGAAATTGATTGCAATATACATGTATTTAATAAAAATAAATAAATAAGCGATTATTTATACATTAAATCTTTACTAAATATATATTTCTTTCATTATACAGATGTTTCAACAAGATGAACCAAAACAGCAGCAAACTTCAGAAATTAATGATTCGAATGATTCAACCCTAGCACATGTAGCGTTAACGAATAACACGTATGTGAGTACTTATATGGGAAATACTAGAATTCGTATATGAAACGTAATTAGAGTAAATACAAAATGATTTGTCTTACTACTTACACTTTAACAAGTGCTTTTTACCTATATTATTGAAGAGAATCCTAACTGTGTCCATTTATTTCTATTACAGATGTGCTCTATTTGCTACAAACACTTCTTAAGTAAATGGAATTTAACAGAACATACAAAAAATCTATACAGGTGAAAAACCTTACACTTGGAAGATTACCATAAATGCTGTTTTCAAGGAGACATGAATCAAAAATGCACACATCATCATATAAAGCATCGTCAGATATATGTAAACTTAGCGAAGATATTCAAAAATTAGTCAGACTTTTGAAAAATTTAGAAATAAAGGAAGATATTTAGGCTATTTATCCATCATATTTTCACAACACTTACCACAATATCTCAAACTTAAAATTTGGAAGACATACACACTGCTGAAAAGTAATTTTGTGATTCTTCTAACCAGCATGAATGTATAGATATTATTTTGCAGTGTATTCTTTAAATGCTCACGTTAAATATTCTTTTATATGCATATATCATTGTGTTTATTTTTCTAATACCTATTACATTAATGAAATACATAACATTTTAACTGAAATAACACTCTCACAACTTAAAAAATGCATAAGAACATACAAAAAATAAGCAGATGTATGAAAAAATATGCAAGTTTACAAAATAATTTCATTGTTTTCTAGAAATATTAATAAAAAATATTTACAATATGAAAAAATTGCAAAAGTGAAAAGAAAAAACACAAATGTAAAAACAAAAACCACAAAGTGAAAAACTCATAACAAAGTTTTTGAAAAAAATATTTACAACAATTTTTTTTTTTTTTTTCAAAAACCAAAACTTCCAAAAATATTTTTTTCAAAAATTTTTTTTTCAAAAACATTTTTTACAAAAATTTTTTTTTTCAAAATAAGTTTTTTCAAAAGTAAAAAAAGAAAATCACAACGTTAAAAAAATGAAAAATTTTTGTTAAAAAAAGTGTAAAAAAATTGCAAAAAAAAGTTGCAAAATTTTCAAAAAAGTTATGAAAAAAGCTTCAAAAATTTCGTTGTTTTTAATGCAGTATGCAATGGCGAAACCATTGCATTTGCTATTAAAAACAACGAAATTTTTGAAGCTTTTTTCATAACTTTTTTGAAAATTTTGCAACTTTTTTTTGCAATTTTTTTACACTTTTTTTAACAAAAATTTTTCATTTTTTTAACGTTGTGATTTTCTTTTTTTACTTTTGTAAAAACTTATTTTGAAAAAAAAAATTTTTGTAAAAAATGTTTTTGAAAAAAAATTTTTTGAAAAAAATATTTTTGGAAGTTTTGGTTTTTGAAAAAAAAAAAAAATTGTTGTAAATATTTTTTTCAAAAACTTTGTTATGAGTTTTTCACTTTGTGGTTTTTGTTTTTACATTTGTGTTTTTTCTTTTCACTTTTGCAATTTTTTCATATTGTAAATATTTTTTATTAATATTTCTAGAAAACAATGAAATTATTTTGTAAACTTGCATATTTTTTCATACATCTGCTTATTTTTTGTATGTTCTTATGCATTTTTTAAGTTGTGAGAGTGTTATTTCAGTTAAAATGTTATGTATTTCATTAATGTAATAGGTATTAGAAAAATAAACACAATGATATATGCATATAAAAGAATATTTAACGTGAGCATTTAAAGAATACACTGCAAAATAATATCTATACATTCATGCTGGTTAGAAGAATCACAAAATTACTTTTCAGCAGTGTGTATGTCTTCCAAATTTTAAGTTTGAGATATTGTGGTAAGTGTTGTGAAAATATGATGGATAAATAGCCTAAATATCTTCCTTTATTTCTAAATTTTTCAAAAGTCTGACTAATTTTTGAATATCTTCGCTAAGTTTACATATATCTGACGATGCTTTATATGATGATGTGTGCATTTTTGATTCACGTCTCCTTGAAAACAGCATTTATGGTAATCTTTCCAAGTGTAAGGTTTTTCACCTGTATAGATTTTTTGTATGTTCTGTTAAATTCCATTTACTTAAGAAGTGTTTGTAGCAAATAGAGCACATCTGTAATAGAAATAAATGGACACAGTTAGGATTCTCTTCAATAATATAGGTAAAAAGCACTTGTTAAAGTGTAAGTAGTAAGACAAATCATTTTGTATTTACTCTAATTACGTTTCATATACGAATTCTAGTATTTCCCATATAAGTACTCACATACGTGTTATTCGTTAACGCTACATGTGCTAGGGTTGAATCATTCGAATCATTAATTTCTGAAGTTTGCTGCTGTTTTGGTTCATCTTGTTGAAACATCTGTATAATGAAAGAAATATATATTTAGTAAAGATTTAATGTATAAATAATCGCTTATTTATTTATTTTTATTAAATACATGTATATTGCAATCAATTTCGTGTACATTTAATATAAATTAAATTTTTATCATTTATTCATATGATAGTAATTTCTCTGAGGGGTACATATCTGATAATTTTTAGAAAAGTGTGAAACACAAATTATTCTATGATAATAAGCATTGTGGTAAAATTCACATAGCTTGGTTTCGGAAATAGGTTATTTGAAATATGAAATGTTAAAATTAAAGATTGTATTCGTACATGCTATGTATAATCAAAAACTATAAATATATTATTATAAAAAAAAAAAAAAAAAAAAAAAAAAAAAACTCGATGGACGATAATTCAGATGCAAGATGAAATCATTAAGATCAAGTGCAAGATGAAACATATAATTTGATTAATACTATGGAAGTGCTAATTCAAGATAAACCATGTATACTATATATCATTAAAACTATAAAGATAGTATTTATATTTTAAGCAACTTGATACACGATAATTCAGAAGTGCGAGATGAAACATTTGATGAATTGATTAAAAATATGAGTAGATTAGTTTTAATACATTAGATGATTATAGCAGTAAGAAATTTCGTGTAGGAGCAATGCGTACATGATGAAAATCGAATGGAATCAATTGACTTCAACTCCTTATCCAAGTTAGTATTTATCTCACGTGTGTAATGTGGAAATATAAAAGGTGAAGAATCAAGTTTGATGTAAATAAATATTGTGGTATTGGTTTAAAAACTAAAAACGTATTGAATTTTACTGAATTAGAAAGCATAAAATTTGATTAAATAATGTTTTATGTAAAATATTAAGTTTAAATGTGATAAAATTATGAAAATCAGTTTGTAAACTCTCATTTTTATAAGTACTACTATGAAAATATTCTTTTAATGTAGAATTTCTGCTTATTGATGAGACTAAAAAATTATATTTTTGTTAATTTTGAATATTTATTGAGTGTATGTAATACTAGGACTAAAATCTTACAAATTCGGTGTTAAATTTTTCAAGAAATTGTGGTTTGCAATCCAGAAAAAGGTGTGATTTTAATAAATTTGTAAATATGTTCATTAACTTTTTTAGTTATTTCTCTAACTTGTCATTCATTTGTTAATTTTTGTAACTTTTGCAGAAAAAACACTTGAATTTTCGGTATTCTGTACTATTTTTTTGTTCAACAGTCGATTTTATAGATTATTAGTATTCTCATTCTTCAGTAATTTCACGTATGACGTTATTAAATATTAAATATCTATTAATTTTCTTTACTGTTTCATATGATAGTAATATTTCTGAGGAACAGGTGTGATAACTACTAGACTTTGATTGACTTATTTTTCTGATAAACGTTTGAAAAGAGTTGTAAGTGTGTAATGATGAAATATCTATATACTATCGAGAATCGATATTGATGTAGATAAGTATTTAATAAGAATAATAATAGATAAGTAATAGTCAATTCTTCGTTGAATTTCAAAAAATTGTGTGAGAACATGGTTTTTTACATTAAGTTTATGTAATTTCAGTTACAGTTTTTCGACAATCAACCTAAAAATGGATAATTATCATAATTAAATGTTATGATGAAAAAAACTAAACAATAAAAAAAGTTAAAAAGTTAAAAAGTTCGTCTAATGTTTGCTCTTATGATGTGAAAATTTCGAAAAGTTTGGTTTGAAATATGAAATGTTTGTAAAAATTAAACTTTGTATTCGTGTATGTTTTGTATTATTAAACTGTAAAGATAATATTCATATTTGGAAAATATTGATGGGTGTTTTAATAATTTTCTGATAAGTAGATAAAAACAGATGTTAAAATTCTGTACTCCTAAAATATATAGGATCAAGAATAAAGTTTGATGAAAATAAGTATTGTAAAAATTCAGAAATTTTGAAGTGTAAGATGAATCATGTCCTAATTTGATTAATTATATGGGTAGAATATCTCAGAGTAGTTTTAATATGTCAAGTGTTTAAAGCAGCAAGAAATGACTTTTTAGGTTTTCTAGAATAATAATAATAATAAAAATAATAAAAGTATATTTTTGTTGTAAGATTTCGAATGCAGTCAAGACGTGAAAAATATAAATATGAACCCTTTGTAAAGACATTCAAACTTTTAAAAAAGTTTAAGTTTAGTAATATATTGTAACAATATATGTAAACAAACGTATTTCAAAGTTGAAAATTTGTGTAAAAAATTGTCTTTTCTTGAAAATTGATATTTATTTTTTGTTTAATTAATGATACTTATTACATTTTTGTTCTTAAAAACTAAAATATGCGTTTAATTCTGTTAAAATTGATATATCCGTGTTGAAGATGAGAAAAAATATTGTAAAACTAATAAAATTTGTTTAAATTCGTCTTTTTATTTTTAAAATTAATATTTTCTATTGTTTAGAATATATACTTTTGAGGAATGTATAACCGGAAAATGTTAAAAAATCTTAGAAAATTGGTGTTAAAAATATTAAATACAGTTGCTTCAATGATATCTTTTCGATATGTAAAGTGATTGTAGCATTTAGAAATGTACTTATGAGGAATGTATAATCGGAAAATGTTAGAAAATCTTAGAAAATTGGTGTTAAAAATATTAAATACAGTTGCTTCAATGATTTCAAAAGTAAACTCTGTTAAAAAATTCTGTATGATTTCAAGTGAAAATAATCTGAACCTGAATATATGGTATTTAAAATACAAAATTCACGATTATGAACTAATGTTGAAAACATGGGTAACATTAAATATACAGCTAATATATAATTATAGATTAGGAAATTCTTAAAGTGTATCCAAATTTATTAAATATAGTATTGAATACAGTGAATAAGTGAAATATGTGAATAAGTATTGATATTTCCATGTTGCTTTTGAAAATACTAGTGTAAAATTATTCAAATTCGTCTTTTCTTTAAAACTGATATTTATTTTTGTTTAATTAATGATACTTGTTAAGATTTTGTTGTTAAAAACTAAAATATACGTTTAATTCTTCTGTTAAAATTGATATATCCGTGTTGGAAATGAGAAAAAATAGTGTAAAACTAAAAAAAATTTATTAAATTCGTCTTTTTCCTCTTAAAATTATTATTAAACTAGTGTAAAACTAATAAAATTTGTTTAAATTCGTCTTTTCCTCACTGAAAACTAATATTTCTATTATTTTGCTTAATTAATTACACTCATTATGACTTCAAATTTTAATTTGATGATGTTGTGGTAACTGTTATAAAACTAGAATGGATAAATAGTTTAAATGTCTTCTTTTTTCTCTCTACGCGATACTTTTACTTGAACGTAAACATTTTTTTTTTTTTTTTTTTTGTATACCTTTGTAAGTTGTGACGTCAGAACTCTATTGTGTGTTTCCCCTACTTGGAGTACATGGGTGGAGGGGTTGTAGAAAAAAGTTTTAGTTTGGATATGACGTAATGAAGAATGCTCTGCAGGTTCACATTTGTGTGTCGGAGATTTCTTTAAATTATTCGTTTATGTATTAAAATTCTACTTAGTTGGTATATATAAAGTACGATGAAATTTCCAATTAGAGTAAAAGTTAACCAAATTCGTTTAATTCGTCTTTTTTCGTTAAAAAATCATTAGTTTCCTTTGTTAATTGTTCAATTATTGAAATTCTTTGAGGTAACGACTGTTCAAAAACTAAAAAATATGTTTAAATTTCTATTTTAAGTTGTGTATTCTGATTTTATATATATATATATATATAAAAATAAAATAAATATGAAGAAATCAGTTAAAAATTTAATGTTTTCTGTTGTTTTGCTTAATTAATAATGTTCATGAAGGAAATGGTTGTCCAAAACTGGAATGCATGCTTAAATTTCTTTCTATCAAATTGATAGTCTGAAGTTTGAGTTGAAAAAATCGTAAGAAATCAGTCTTTTTCTATAAAACTTGATATTTCCCATTGTTTTTACTTAATTAACGATACTCATTAAGATTATAACTGTTGAAAAACTAGAATGCATGTTTAACTTTCAACTTGTAAGTCGATACACTGATGTTGCAGTTGATAAAAATCGTAAGAAATCAGTCTTTTTCTATAAAAATCGATATTTTCCATTGTTTTTTACTTAATTATGAATGCTCATTAAGGTTATAGCGTTTGAAAAACTGAAATGTGTGTTTAAGTTTTCTCTCTTAAGTTGATAAAAATCGTAAGAGATCAGTCTTTTTCCATAAAACTTGATATTTTCCATTGTTTTTTTACTTAATTAACGATACTCATTAAGGCTATAGCTGTTGAAAAACTAGGATACATGTTTAACTTTCAACTTTTAAGTCGTTACATTGATCATATAGTTGATAAAAATCGTAAGAAATCAGTCTTTTTCTATAAAACTGGATATTTTCTATTGTTTTTACTTAATTAATACTACTCATTAAGATGTCTATGAAGCAAAATTCAAATATATGTTTAACTTTCTTGTGTTAAATTGATAATCTCATCTTGTAATTGAAGAAATCTAAATAAAATGGTTAAAAACTGAAATTTTAATTGTTTCGCTTAATTAATAATACTCATTAAAATTACGGTTGTTCAAAATTCAAATACAAATTTAATCTTCATCTTATAGTATGATTCAATGTTGAGATGTGATTGATAATATTTTTAATTAGGGAAGGTCGTTCACCTATCCTGTTATAATAGAATGTTCCTTTTTTCCACTAGGGGGCGCAGGAGGGCGGCGGTGAGATGGTGGGAGCAGGGACGGTCCCTTCATCCCAGCGACTGAGCAGGGACAGCTGGAGGCACCGCAGGCGGCACAGCAGGCGGCACGGTGCCGCAGTGCCGCCTGCGCTTGTCCCCGTACTCTTGTTTTCCTACTACTTAGGTAATTTCAGGGCTCAATTGTTTTCATCTATTAGTATAAATTGCTAAACGAGAAATTTCAAGCTGTTATGGGTGATTCTCAAAATAGGGGGCAATTTATGTCTTTCGTCATTAAAAAAAAAAAAAAAAAAAAAAAAAAAAAAAAAAAATTGAGAGGTTTTTTGTCAAGTTTTTACATTTAGATATGTTTGTCTTAATATTATTCATTATTTGCACTCAAGAATTACTCACTTTTTAATTAAAATCACCTTAAAATAACAGAATAAATGTTCAAAGTATCATTAGCATGGATGTCCACAGCAGCTGTGCCTTGTATATACTAGCTTTTTCAAGACTTAACATTATGTTTATAAAAGAAAACAAATGTTATTCTTTTTTTAAATTAATCAAGGAGAGGATTTATCCAATAAATTTCTTTTTAAAAATAAAATTATAGTATATAAATAAAGAATTAAAGTTTGTCCTCCATATTCTATTTTCAAAACAAGATCATACTATAACAGCTGGTTATTAATCAAAATCTTATTTTCACATATGACAATAGTTTGAAAATATAAAGTTTCTCCATGGCAACAAGTAGCCATTTTATCCGAGCCTGAAAATAGGAGCATGTATTGTATTTTAAGAATAGAAGTTGAATATTAGGGGAGTACATCAATTGTATTTCATTAGAATGGATAATAATTTTCATGTTTATTTTATAATTAAAATTTTTATTTTACTTATTTGCATAGGACTTTTGTGTTTTAAAAAGCCCCAGAAAGGACTACGGCATTGTGATTATATTATGGCTCATAATCTTATTTAAATTAAAATTTGTCATTAGCATGGACAAATATCAGTGTCATTAGCATGGTTTTTCTGTTCATGCTAAAGACTCCTATGTGCATAAATGTAACCATTGCTTATATTGTATCTTTTATAAAGTTTAATTTTACACATAAATTTAGGTATTGCATTTATTATCCCTAAAATATGCATTAAATCTGTCAAAAAATCACTAAGACAGCTTCTTACATTGTTAGTGTCAGAATGTTGCTCATGTAAACAAAGTTTGCTCTTTGGTAATGTTTTTATTCTCCTTATATGTATATATGTAAAAATGGAAACCATTTGCTGAAAAGAAAGGCTAATAAATATAGAAAAAAATATTTAAACAGGAAGAAAATAAAAATTTCTTAATATATTTATTCCATGTAATTTGTTTTGTAATAGCATGGCTAAAAAATTACTAATTATTTTTTTAAGTTAATTTTTAAATATTTAGCTCTGCTGACTACGTGTAAAGTATACCTAATACTATATAAACAACACCTATTTTTTTCAGAAATTTTGCTAACGGTAATTTTTTTAAGATTTCAATTGTCCCCTATTTTGAGAATCACCCTTATACGCTTTCTCGCTAAATTAAATTTATCATTATATACTATATGTATCAACTTATAGATCAAATACAGACTTATTCAAAAGTATTGAAATGCATATTTGTCAATGGAGAGTAACCCATTATTTTCTTAAATAACGAAGTTTTATTAAAGATTTCAGGTGGTGTTTCACAATTCTGCATAATGCATGATTTTTCTTACATGTATATTTACATGTATATTTTTATTTTCTTACATTTTATAACTACTTACGTTTTCAAGAAAATGTCCGAGAAAAGAAACCTGCCTTGTAATTCAATTTTTACTAATCCAAATTACATTAAATTATTTTAAAAAATAATTCCGGGATCATTTTCTTATGCTACAATAATATGAAGCATTTTATTTTTTTCTTAAAATTAAATTTTAAAAAATCCTGTAAAATGGAAACTGGAAATACGTTTGTATATTAAAATATTTTTTAGTAAAATTGCTTTCAAGTTTAATAATTCGGCCATAAACTCATAAATTTTCGGATTATAAAAATATTAATATAAACATGTGAACTTAAATAATATATTTTTAAAGCAGATTGACTGATTAAAATAAGTAAGAATGTTATAATTTGTGTTAAACATTTAGGTTAAAAAAAAGGAAGAAAGAAAGAAAAAGGTAAAAAAGATTGTTTGTAATGAGTTTCCATATTACATGAAAACTGAGCATTTACTTTTTACTTTAAATACGAAAAATGGTGGAATATGGTAACAATATCGCCACAATTTTTTTCTTATTTCGCTACTATTAAGGTTTCACAGGAGACGCAATTCGGATGAATGCCAAATGTGGCAATTACGGAGCCAAATGCTACTTGTAAATGCTAATAAAAAACGTGATGCGATTTCAAAATACCCCCGGAACGTTTGTAAAGAGCCATGAAAGTATGATGCATTTTTTGTAGAGTAAAGCACGAATTAGGAAGAATAACACATTCAATAACAGCAATATATAATTTAATCAGATGAAATGGCTTTTGTTCCGGAGAACTCTATTTTTACATCTTTTGCATTATGTATAATGAAATAAAAAAGGCTACTTTTCAAAAGATGTCGTTCCTTAAAATGTTACTGAAAAATATATTAGACTCCATAATGCGCAAAGTTTGCATGATTCATAAGATAGCGTAAAGCTACTGTTTTGCCGTGACTAAATTTAGTTCCTTTTAAAGTGCAATTTGTCTAGGGTCTTAGTTATAGTTATAACAGAATATATATATATATATATATATATATATATGTATATTTGGAAAACAAAACAATGGTATTCTTTAAAAGATTAAGGGAAAAGAATATTAATGTAACTTATTCACTGTAAGTTCTGAGTTTGTTCTAAAATGTTATAAGTATTGCTACACTGATATCCAAATATATAATATTTAATAAATCAATTATTTTTTAATTTTATTTATATCTAGTGAAAGTATATACTTAAGGGATCTTCCAATTGATATACAATGCATTTAATTAATTTATTATCACAACAGTCTATTTGCTACATCATTTTAGGGTTAAATATAATGCCTGATATAGTTTTTTTTTTCCTTTTCTATCCATCAACCTATGGCTCAACAAATTTAAATTATATTCATTTTAATTTGTTTTCTCCATTTTTAAATTTGGTAATTTTGTATTAAATTTAATGGTTTGTATATACAGTCGGCTCTCGTTAATTCGAACTCTTCGGGACCACAAGAAATGTTCGAATTATCCGAAGTTCGAATTATGGAAAATACGAAATGAAAAGGGCTTAATATGGTGCTATTACAAAGGAATTAATGTTATAGTAGTTTTTTTTAATATTATTTCGTCTGTTATCACTAGACTATGACTTAATATTAAATTGGAATGTATAAATTCATAAACTAATCAAAAGATCAGAAACAAGCACAGTGGAAGAAAAATTTAAAGCGTCACTGATGTTCAGACGGGACATTAAGAAAGTGGATATCAAATGCATTGGATTATTTGTATACTCGTTCGGAACAATTTTCACAAAAATCAAAGAAAGAAAGTTATTCAAATGATCTGAAATTCGTGAAAAAGAAAAGAAAAATGATAAATCGGAATTCTAGTTAGTTCGAATTAAACGAAGTCAAGAGAAAATGAGCTCGAATTAATAAAAATTTTTAACGTTATTCTATCATTGAAAATTTCGGGACTTCATGTTTAGTTCAAACTAAGCGAAGATTCGAATTATCCGATTTCGAATTAACGAGAGTCGACTGTATATATAACCATTAATTGCAAAACAATATATAAACCATTGAAATTATACATTGTTTATAAAAACCAAGGATTAAAAAAAACAGAGAAATTTTTATAATGCAATAAATTTTTTTTAGAAAATTTGAAGACTTTTGTGTCCAAGAGATCCTTAAATTCACCTTCATATACAGACTGGCACTCTATTTGAATACCAGAATTATTTTATAACGTGCTCGGCCTGCCTGGGTCAAAATTATGATTTCATTATCAGGAAGTAAGAAGGGACTGACCTGCTTATTACACTATTATCAAACTGTTTGTCTTCAATTCAGCCGGATTTTACTTAATGCGTTTCGAGAGGCAAGCAAAACGGACCCTATTACGCCCCTGATGAAAATCCAAGCTTTTATCTCGTGAGCCTAGAACACACACCTTCGGCTATATTAAAGTGAGAGTGGCGTAATCTTTTGTCTAGGGTGGAGCGCACAATTTCTTTATTGTAAGATAGGAGAGGAGGCGGAAATGACTCATAAAATCTTGATGACTAGTCCGTAACGGAGTTAATTATATTTACTTTTTAATATCCATTAGCAGCGAATAGATTGGCTGCTTTAATTAAAATCCGTGATTTGTGCTTTGCCTTCATAAAACTTTCAGAGAGCCCACCGCGTTAATCTCAGCCTTTACCTGGTCGACGAAAAGAGGGGGTTGGATAATGCAAGCAGGGGTTGGGGGGAGATGGTCTGTAAAACGTGATTCCGGAAAGAAAAATTTTTATGCTTGAAAAATAAAACAACCCCCCGATTGAATACATATGATGTAATTAATGCAAATAAGCCTGGTACAGAACACTCGTAAAATCATGTTAATATTTTTCTCCGTCCGACCGTAATAAGTTGTTTGATTTTTAGGTGTACCTGTAGAAATTTCAGTGGTGTAATCTTTTGCACGGGTTAAATATTATACCGGGCTCCGAGGGAGAGAGCGTTTATGTATACATACATACCTATGCGCTAAGAGATTAAAAGCTGGAGTTATTAAAATTCCCAGCCGGAACTGGAGTGCAGAGAGAGAGAAAAAAAAATCCCCAATTTCTCATCTCTCGGCTTTGAATATATAGTTGATGCTAATATGAAATTCGAGGATGTAAAAATTTTTGCGAAGTTGGATAGGTAATCGCTATTTTTCTGAAGCAGGCACCGATTTCGTTTTAAAAATTTCCAGTATCTTGCAGGAAGAATAAGTTAATATCAAATGTTCGCTATTTTTAAATACCCCTCCTTATAATATTTGCTGCTGAGAACACGGTTTTTATTTCAGGACATTGCGCGCTTTCATTGAAGTGCGCCACTAATCAAATAATAACTTTCTATGTACGAAATTAAATCTACAAAACTGTGCATATTGTAAATACGTAGGAACGTATAAACGCGTTTCAAAAGCTTCAGGGAAAACAGTGTGTGTTTAAGTAATTTTCCACAGATTTCATAAATACAAGGCGATTCTTTAAATTAATCATTGAACTTTATTTGTATTGGAACAGTTTTATTTGAACTGTGATGTTTGATATATTCCCATTCCCTTTATTTTGCAGCGAACCAATTTCGTCATCTGGGAGATTTAACAGAAAAATGGCGGAAAAATTTTCTCTCATAAAATCTGTTGTTCAAATAAAGAGCGATTTGTTAAATGTATCCAAAGAATTTAATTTGAATTTATTCTGGTAATTAAAAATGTAAGTGGAAATTAAATTATTTTGCGAATTTCAATTACGTGTTAGAAAAATTACTTGGCAGTTAATTTCATTAAAATCATCATATATTGAACAAGATTTCGGAGAAGAGCTACTAAATTGCAGACGTGTGGAATAAAAATATAAAGAATTAGCACACTTTTAAAATAGGCTGCGTTTTAAGCATATAATTACACAGTTATTGAAATAATTTAAATTGGAATTCGTAGAATATTTTTTTTAGTTTTGTATTTATATTGTCTTGGTTGAAAGAATATTGCTGGAAATTAAAACTTTATGAACATATTGATATAATAAACTTCAGATATGTATTTAATTTAAACTTTTAAAATTACTACTTTATATCGCTGAAAGTGTTTATAAATTGCTACGAATTTTTCTCATTGCACTGCAATGTTTGATATATTTCATCCCTTTTTAATATATAAACAACTTATGTTGACAAAGGTGGTATGCGAAAAAAAAAAAAAAAAAAAAAAAAAAAAAAGAATTAATCATATTTTTGAAGATGATCAATGATTTACTGTCATCTGTTAAATTACCATTTCAAAAAAATAATAATACAGAGATTTTAATTGATAAAAGTGGCATTTGAAAATAATTGCAAATAGATATTTGGAAATTTTACAATTTAGTTTTTTTTTTTTTTAAATTGATGATTGTTTAATTTACTACCTTTGTAATCTAACCTCTTCCTATACAGGGTGTCCACTCTCAACGGTGGCCAATGTTGAACATATAGTTAAAATTGCAAAAACAATTTAAAAAAGGCAAAGAATTGTTTTTCAAGCGATTTAGGTCAAAAAAAATTATTACAAAATTGCAAAAATTAACTGTTTATACGGTCCCCCGGTCATATTAGTGATATTTAGTAAAAATTTTCTATCACCCTATCAAGCAATACAAAAAAGGTCCCATTCATCTACCATTAGAATTGACCGAGTTATGAGACTTTAAATTTCATAAATTAAACCACTTTTCTGTAGCTGAAAACGAATGAGTTGGACTAAGTTTTCAGGGAACGTATACTAAGTACTTAAATTATTATAAAGGGCTTCCATTTCCGACGCTGCCCAATAATTAATTATTAAACCATTTGTCACAGACATATAGTTCCAATTACAAAAATGTTTTAAATGAGATAAAGAGATATTTTTAAGGCAATTTCATTGAAGGTGCTACCACCGTATAAGTTTTACGGTAATGTTAATTTTTATTAATTAAATTCTACATTGGTTAAAATAGATGAAGACGTGAGTTTTAAAATTCTCTTTATCGAGAAAATCAAATTTTGGTAAATCGCGATTTTATTTTAAAAATATTTGTTATTTTGATAAGCTTTTATTTGCTTAAAATGTCCATATGTATGTTTCCTTAGTTCAAAATCTCTATTAAAATTTTGACTCACTTCCAAATACCCGATCGAGGTTCAAACTGCACACTCATTTATATCCAACGACAATGTAATATTAATACAATTTTAGGTGCTTACCATTTATTTATTTTATAGGACTGCACCAAATTCTTTTAGGCTAACTAATCTAATAGAATTTTAAATATATTTCATTTTGTAACGAATTGTGATTGTTGCTTTTAATAATTTAAACTCACAAACTTTCTGTTATTTTTTTTACTTACTAGATGGTACCCGTCAAGATTTGACGATAAGCATGTTAAAAGATTAATTAGAATCTGTAAATAAAGTTTTGAAAATTTGATTTGTTTGAATGTTATTAATGTGATTCCAACAGATTCAAAGCGTTTCATTTTTCTGTCAGTTTAACCTACTCAAGTAATCATCTGAAAGAATTTAAGCAGAATTTTAAGAATTTTAACAGCGCTTTCTTTTTAGTAGAAGGATAACTAAAATTAATTGAACTGATATTTATTTCGGCGAATTTTCTTAGTGTTTTAAAAAAATAACAATGTTTAGTATTTTATAATTTTTAAAATCCTATTGAAAAGTTTTTATTAATTTTATTTTTATCAGTCTCGTTTTAAATCCCGAAACTTAAAATTTCATGCTACGAAGTAACTATTGAGGGCGAATGAGTATCACAAAGTAGTTCAACTTTAAGTCCTACATGACTATTTTTCTTTCCCCCTGTTTTCTCTTCTTAATTTTAATTTTTTCCCCGGAAAATAATTAATACTTTTTTTATATGCACACAAACATATATCCTTCTTATAATGCTCATACGAAATATAACAAACATTGTAGATTATTTTAATATATTTAAAAGATAATTAAATGAAAAATACTTTGCTTAAATATTTTACGTTAAAATTGTTAAACTATTTCTAAAATATTTTAGCACACTTCACAATTTTAAAGATCAGATATTACTTCATAACGGCACTGGGGGATTTAGTTAAAAATCATTTAATATATGGTCTGAATGATGTATAACATTTCTTTATTTATATATATCACGTATGTTACAGTTTACAAAGGAAAGGATTACTTTTTCTAAGCTTCCACGCACATGACAGGAAAGTGGAAAATTGCTGCTACTACCTGCCGACAAAATAATGTTTAAATATTTCCATTTTTTAGAAAAATAGAATACATTTTTTTTTAAATAGTGCTAGATGTTAAGTTAAATTTTACGACATTTTTACAATTTTTATTTGTGTGTGTTGTATTTATTGTTGCTTATTTATCTTTTTTTAAGAATGCAATTTGTAAAAGATTTTTAATAATTTTATTCTTACAAATGTATCTCTAAAGCCCTGAATTGGAAATTGGCTGTTTAACAATTGCTGTGTTTTAATTACTTGAAATATTTTAAAAATAAAATTGTTACTTAAAAAATCATTGCTGAGTGTTAAATTTTATTTAATTATAACCAAAGAATGAAAATCATAACTTCCCCTCGTAGTAAAATGTATCATTATTAAAAACAAAAAGAAAAAAATTGCCGAGCGGTGGGATTGAACCCTAGTCCTCTACAAAAGCTCAGAGCTATAAATCCGTGCCTTATACCACTAAGCTAACCAGACTTGCTTCGAGTCCCCTTTAGCTGGAAAGGTTAATAAGTTCAACTTTGCGCATGCTCAAAGACCAATCTGAGTTGATCTTAAACAGGTCGCCCTGTTTTAATATATATGATATTTTTAGTAGAGGTTGTGCTTTTATATGTAATCATCAACATAAATGAAAAAATAATATTGTAAAAATTATTTACTATCAATGTTTAATGTTAAATTTAATATCTTGCGTTTATTTTTATTTCCAGTAAATTTGTGACTGACCCCTAATTTGCAGCAAAAAAGATGCTTCAACTTTAAACGACTATTACTCGGTTAGCTTTAATCGCAGAGGAATGAAACTTTTTTTTTTTTTTTTTGTATTACTTGTTAGAGTAGTGGTAAAAATTTACTAAATATCACTTATAGGACCGGGGGACCGTATAAAAATTTAATTTTCGTAAATTTTTAATAAACTATTTTTTAGACCTAAATCTCTTAAAAAATAATTCTTTACTTTTTTTAAAGCATTTTTACAATTGGAACTATATGTCTATGACTAACGGCTTAGAAATTAGCCATTGGGCACCGTTGAGAGTGGACACCCTGTATTATGGGTCATTCCATGGTAACTTACGTTACATTTAGAACAATTTATTGCAGTAATTTTAGTAATATAATACTAAAAAATATTCAAATGTAAATTTAACATGATTTGTTAATGAAACCTATCTAAGGGTTAATTTGAAAGAAAATTCCCTAAAAAATGATTATGAAAATTACACTTTATATGATAACTTACATTTCTTTTTCAATAATGTTAGTTATCATAATAAATATAACTACAAAATTTTAAGATATAACACTAAAATTAGGAAATGTATATCGAAATTTGGCTTTGAATAAGATTAATTAGTAAACCAAGTGAAATTTACATTTTGAATAATTTTTTGCGCGCGTTACATTACTAAAATTGTTAAAAATAGTTACAAATGTAACGTAAGTAACCATGGAATGTCCCATATTGTTGTAACTCATTTTGTAATTTATAGGAAGTTTTGGAAATCGAAACATAATGTCAGATGCATGATAAACTGTGGACATGTTTCAACTCGTCAATGACTCGGTGATAAGTTGAAACATGTTAACAGTTAAATAAAACTATTTTTCTGTTTTTAAAATCTTATTCTTACACTTTTTAGCAATTAGAAAGAAAGTATTAATACAAGGTGTTAATTTGTTATATATTCAACAAACCCCTGGCATTATGTATGTTCAAACCGCCTCACAGTGTGCGATTATGCAAATCTAGCGAGAAAAAAGTCCAAAAATCGACTTACAGTAATTTAATTTTTAGGCACATCACATAACATCTAACACATTGGAGGGAAAAAAGGTAAAGTGATAGCAGCCTAACTCCACAACAACACTACCAAAAAATAGCTCAAAAATCATATCTTCTTTTAACTTTTTTAGAATGGCGAATGCTGTAGTTGTAGATTTCACCGATATTTTTGGCTAAAAATATGCTTATTTTGTAAAAATTTTTAATGAAAGTATGGAATATTTTGCACAATGTAGATACTTTGTATTTTATAATTTCGATAGTTATTTAGAAGTGTTACATTTAAAAAATATTTTTTAAGTCAATATAAAAATTATTAGAAAATTTAATAGCAAATGTCAAATTTTAAAAAGCTGCCAAAAATTTTGTCTATGCCGGTGCATTGTTATAGTTTTATATTTTTATTTATTTTTATTTATTTATTTATTTATTTATTAGTAATTATGTATGCATATAGATATAAAAAAAATTAATTTTAGCTGAAGCTGCTGAAGCTCCTTGAAGCGACTGAAATTCATCCATAAAGTTTACGTTTATCATTAAAATTGATCAATTGATAACAGGAGAATTTAAAATTGTCAGAAATTAAATCCTTACAGATCTTCCTCTAACTACAGTAGAATTCCATGTTCAAACGTATATTAAAAGGCACAAATTTGAAGACAGGGTGTTAGAAAACATTATGTGCCGCATTCTATCTTCAAATAAAGCAACATAAAATGCAACGATTGTAATAGAAAATCCTCAATTTAAAAATAATTCGATAATCTATGAATAATATTAACAAGTTTTCTTAGGACTTATTGGTGTTACATGTACAATCAGTGGCGCCAACTTTTGAAAAATATTGGGTTAGCTCAAAAGTATTGGGTGGGCTCAAATATTTTTGTAAAATGGTACGACCGGTTTATTTTTCTTTGAAGGGTTGATAGATGGTGAAAGATGATAATTTTAAATCAAGCTATCATGATTTAATAAATTTGAAACTGTATTAAATTATATTCTCATGCGTTTCTTCTTATAAAAACACTGATATTTATTGAATGTCATGATATCATGAACATGACTACAATTAAATTGGCAGAAAGTTAAACATAAAGCAAAACATTTCAGTCATTTGGGATTTATGGGTGTCAGTCGGAGAATTAAAACACATGGTCACTGGCAAAATAAAAGAAAAAAATTAAAAAAAAAAATAAAATAATAATGAAATAAATAACTAGAACAATGAAAATTGTGTACGTCATGATTCAAAATTATTGGGTGGGCTCGGGCCCAACGGGCCCATATAAGTTGGCGCCATTGTGTACAATTAAGATTTATGGAATGCCTGTTACATATTGATTATAGATTTGATGTAAAGAAATAGCAGTTCTGAAAACCTGAAGAAAGATGACGTATCGCAGAAAGAGGAAAATATAATTGAAAGATATAGACACAAAAGAAAATTATCATTAAAATCTAAAACAAGGGCAAGAAAATAGTAATGTACGAAATAGAAAAAGATTTTTAAGGATTCTGTTGTGGCCGCTTGCATAAAACGTATGAATAAATTCTTATTGAGCGATTTTATGTAATTTTGCATGATATAATGGTACAAGATAAATATATCTGCCTCTAAGTATTATAAATCATGGCATTAAAATCTTAATAAAACAATAGAGTGGCTGAAATTCGCCATGAAATTTACATGGTCATCGAATATACACATAATAAAAAGAACAGCAAACGACGGTAGATAACAGTTATTCCCTTTATGGTAACACTGATAACTATAGCAATATGTAATTAATTCATTATAATTTATTAATTCAAGAAAACGATTACTGTTGAAAATAAATATATAGGGGAGACTGGGGAACATGTAAATATGGGGCAGATGTGAGCGTTGCCATTTTTCACTAGTTATATGTTTTTTATTAACCATTTGAAAAATGGTTGTTGTTTTCGGGAGAATGGACCCGATGATGTTACCACTTTTGAATGATGTTACCACTTTTGAATGATGTTACCACTTTTGAATTTAAATTAATTTCTTTACTTTTAGAAGAGTTTTTATTTGAATTTAAATTAAATTCTTTACTTTTAGAAGAATTTTTATTTGAATAGTAAATTAAAATGGTTAAAATCATTGTAATAAAGGAGAAAACTAACAAATTTAAAAATGGGTGGACGGAAATTAACAGATACGGAAAAAGCCGAAGCCAAAGAAATGAATGAACGTGAATATCGCATTCAATGATATTAAACACAATACGCGTACTTAAACAATCATAAAGTGATTTTTATTTCTTCTTTTGCTATTTAAAATAAAAATTTAGTCAACATGTATAAGTTGCTTATTAGTTTGGCGATTCGTATCATTTGGCGAAATTGGTCGACGGGATAACTGAGTAATACTGTATTTGGTTTGGCGCAAAAACGTCTTTCAATGCAGAAAATGATAAAATCAAAAGATTATTGAGCCGCTGAAAACCAATTACGTGTTGAAAGGCGATCACGAAAAAGGAAGCAATTTAATGCCGAACCGATTAATTGTAAAACATCATGTCGCCAGGGCGACCAATCCACTAGCCATGGCGTTTTACTATCGGTCGGTTCTAACCAGGAAAATTTGAGTGCCAATAGTGATTCTAACAAGCCGGAAAATGTTATAGCTATTACTCTTGATTTTCCACCACCTAAAAAGAAAACTAAAAAGCAATCGGCTTGGGAAAAACTGGGAAAAAACTTTTTTGATTCGATGTCTGATGGACCCATTCACAGATGCATGTGCTGCGATCGATTTTGGTTTAAAACCTCCATCACCAAAATTCTGCTCTGTAAAATCAAACAATATATGCCAAAGTCTTACAAGTATAACAGTATATGCCAAAGCTGTATTTTAATAATGATTACTTTTGCACCAACAATGTTAAATAGTTTGAAATGTTTCTTTCGTCGCCAACTTTTATGCTTGGCGACAATAGAGTGATATAACTTAAACGAACCGTACCTTCAAATTGCAGCATGTATAAAGTCATTTATAGCAGTGGCACGGATAATACACAATAAAACAACTGGTATTTAGCTTAAAATGATAGATGAATGTATCGAGTGAAACATTTTTCAAATGGTTGGGGTAATTTCTTAAATTACAATTTTTTTTTTTTTTTTTTTTTTTTTTTTTTTAAATTACCAAATATGGTAGGAACTGTAGACATATGGCAAACTTTTTGAAACTCTTCGACTTTTTTTTTTGTCCTCAGGAACCAAAAGACTGTTTATTAATCTCAAAAGTAAAATCTCAGTTCTAACTTGCTAAGAGAATAACTTTATTTATTAATTCTTTTTTTTTTTTTTTTTTTTTTTTTTTTTTTTAATGTTTTAACATATACTGTACATACTAATTTTTTTTTTTTTTTTTTTTTTTTTTTAATTGAGAAATGTTAATGATTTATCATTTTAATTATAGTGTGATTCTGGGGCAGTTGTGAACAGTCTAGTTGGGGCATATATGAACAGTTCATAAGTTCCCGAATAATCGTTTGGTGATTCTGTTCCGTTCAGTTAATTCCATGAGAAAAAACTTCAGCTCCAATATCTACAACTGTTATAGATATATATATATATATATATATAAGACATTTTAGTCATACAAAATTGATTTTGTATTGAAACTTTTACAAACACATCGCTGTAGGACCACGATTTAGAGGACGCCAAATTTGTATTACAAACATCATTTTTGAATTGTCACAAAAAAAAAGTTGAAAATCGGGGGGGGGTGGGGGGGCACCAAATTGAAAACTTTATTAAAAAAAACTTTATATAAAACTTATTTATTCTGTCTATTAATAAACGTTTTTTATTATTTCCACACAAAACACTCTTTTCGATCAAATTTAGACAAAATAGAGAAACAGTCTAAGCTAAATATTTCCAAAAAGTGGTAATTTTATTATTCATTTTTACAGGGATTTCTTTTTTTTTTTTTTTTTAAATAAAATTATATGAAACATATTCAACTGCAAAAGCGTTTCCATTCAATGAGAGGACCATGATGCATATTGCTTTTTTAAGAATTGTGATATTTTCAAAAGAGTAATTTTGGTTAATTAATTTGATTATTTTTGTAACTATTTCACAAAAAAAGTATAACTCCCGATATATTTAATCAGTTTTAATGAAAAAAAAAACACATCTAAATTCCACATTAGTATTATTTAAAAATTCCGGTATACCTTCAGATATTATAGCAGATCATTATTGAGGTGGATCAATTTCTTTATAAATAATTTGGTAGATAAATGATTAAAGTTTTAATTTGCATGGATAATAACGCTCGGTGTATTAATAAAATTTACGCTATCTCACGATATAATAGCTATATGGGTAAAAATGAGATGTATAAATATTTATAAATAAACAAGCCATAATTTCATTAAAAATTTGTTTAAGATGGTTCCAGGAATATTAATTTTTAATCCAAGTTGTACGTAATATGAGGTGTTCAGAAGTCAGTCTGATTAATTCCATCCAATAAAAATATACATTTTAAACAATTAAAGTTGTATATCTATGAACTACTGTTTATTTATCGTTGGTCTCGGAATATTAATGTTTAATGCATGGTATCATACGTAATGTATGACTCGTTATGATCATCTTAAAAATAATAGTTTTTTATTTATTTAATTTTTTTTTTCGTAATTCAAGCTTTTAGTTCTTATCGTCTGATTAACGAAAGTGTCGGGAGAAACATTTGAACTCATAACACACACACAAAATCGATTTCGCACCTGTAAATATTAAAAGCACTTTTCCCTGTAATTCCATTATCTCCAAAATAAAAGCGAGCTTGTTCACTTTCTCATGTACAATTTATATATATCATCTACTAAATATGCGCACGTATCCCGCAGTTTAACATACTTAGTCCATATCGCACTCCGATTGTTTGACAGGCAAATTGTTTATTTAAAAGCCATTGAGTGCTTAATGCAGGAAACAAAGTCAGTCAATATTTCCTCCATGGAGATGAAAGCAAACCGTTTCCTGTGTTTGCATAGGTCTTTACTCAGACATTTTCTCTTTCAGTACAGCTGAGGTGAAGATAAAATTCCATCCATGGGGTGGAGTCCAGACTATCAAAATTACTGGACCACACCGATAGCTTTTGCTGAGACGCACGGACGCTAGAATATGCTATTTTAACTGCACTAATGATTGTTATCGTAGGAGAAGAAAAACAGTGAATTTAGTTGAAGACATCTACGTTAGGCGCCGTTCATTAGTCGTTTCGTTGTTGACAAAAGCTGACTTACTGAGTTATGATATAAATAAATATTTGTAGGTAATTACAAGGGAAATGAAACAGATGTAATACGTTAGATGAGAGTGACATTTTCGGACCGTGATACTTACAGAAGTAAAAATGCATCTAATTTAGATAGCTGCTTCCATTTCACAAATATTATTTTGTGCATAATTGTAACTAACATTTTGTTTGTTTATCCACACACGGTTGTTTCTTTCATTACTTTAATTAATGTGAAATTGGGATTTTCAAACGTGTCAATTTTATGTCCCCCCCCCCCCCTTAAATATTAAAATCGGATAATTTTGTAATGAGTTGACCTTTAACTAATGTTACCGGTCTCCCAGATCACTATTTTTTTTTTTTTTTTTTTTCAATTTTTATAGTTTAACTTGTAATTTTCAGTTTAATTACAAACACTACCAAAATTTTGTTTCACTTAAAACTTTAAAGCTATCACCAGAGACTTTTAAATAGGTGAATTTTAATTATAATAGTATTGAACAAAAAGTTTAGTACACAAACACCATCCTATGAGTTAATCATACCTTTTATTCATCTTTCGATTTTGCGGTATCACAGACCGTTTCACACTAGTTACAATTTCTGTCTCACCAGTTAAAGGTTAATATCAGATAATATTATTTCAATTCATATTTTACACTGCTTTCATTCTTTAGGTCTGTAACATATTTTACACAACACTTTTCGAAGCACCTAAAGAAGACAAATGTTTTACATGGCTTTAATAATTTCCTTAAAACATCTGTTAATATCTTGGCAAGAAGCGCCTTTCATAGAAAATAGCCGGTATTTCAGAATGAAAAGTTTTACTTAATTTAATCGCAGAATTTCAGAGGTTTTGTGTCAAAACTTACAAATCTATTTTATTGCTGGAAACAGTCAAGAATTCACAGCTTCCTATATATCACACATGCACGACACTCGTCATAAAAACTTTAGTGTAACTACAAAATATTAAAAAAAAATAAAGAAATGATATCAATATTTAAATGCTCTCCCCCCCAAAAAATACTAGATATATAAAAAATTTTAAAGCATTCGAACTTCCAATTTATATAGTAATATATATTTTCTAAAATACATCTAATATAAAAAACAGATATTGTCTTTCAACGTTAAATTTGAAATTAGTTTATATCACAATCTACACATTACTCATTAACGCACTGAAGAACAGAAAGAAGCCCCACCCCGCCGAAGAAAAAATAAATCTTCAACAAAATACAATTAGTTGTGTTTTCTAATTTTTTTAATATTAAAATTTAAAAAACTAAATTTATTCCTTAGTGTTTACACTATAACACGTTATTTTTCTAATTCATTTTGGATAATCCTATAGACTTAAATATTTTGAATTAAAAAAAAAAAAATAGTTAAATGCTTGTTTAATTTTGCTTATTTTTTTTTTTTTTTTAATGCTCAGATTTCAATGTTTTACAAAAAAAAAATGTCACAATCTAAAGCTTTATAAAATAAAAATCTAGTAATTCTATTTGTAATGTATTTATAACTTTCATAAGAAATGCCATTGAGCAGGAGGTACTATTTCTCAGTATCATACAATTCCACAAATTTAGCGCTCGCACATTTTCAAATATCTCGCTCAAATTTTAATATTTTTACACGATTTTTTTTTACATAGGATAGATGAGGATGATCTAAAACCGGGTTAGTTTTTACCTTTTTCGATTTTAGTTTCAGATTTAAAAAATAATTACTTTAACTTTCGAAACCGGTTACAACCGGTTCTGAAATTGAAACTATCATAATATAAAAAATAATAACCAAAATTGGAAAAGTAAAAACTAACCCGGTTGTAGATGGGCCACAGCTATCCTATGCAAAAAAAATGATGTAAAAATATTAAAATTTGAGTGAGATATTTGAAAAGAATTCCCTCATTGACTTAACATTATCATCCGGGTTTTTTTGAGTCAGTAGTATGGGGCTCTTAATTGATTTTCTACAATCTCGATGTAATAAAACCATTAAGGCCACTTCTTCTAAGGCCGTTTTGCTAAGCTATTAGAAAGATTTCCTTTTGATCTATTTAATTCTGATTAAATTAAATTTAAAATTGTTTTATTTTACGTATTACCTTTCCAAATTTAAATTGAAAATAATTTATCTATTTGATTTCACATTTAATTTTTTAATAAATGATGTATTAAATTGAATTTGATACTCTTTACTTCATTCATTAAATTATTTATTTTATCTTAATTTTACTATTGTTTATAACATACTTTCTTAATAAATTGGTTAATAAACTGAACTAATGAATTTTTTTTATGAATTCATATTTTCATGAAGCAAACAAACTTACATAAACGGAATACTTGAATTAGCCATTGTTTCAGCTTGATGAAAATTTCAGTTTATACGAACAATTAGAATAAAAATTTCGGATTTTGCATTTTTAATTTTTACTTGACACAAAACACGGTCAGAATGATAGCTGAAATAACATTTTATGGGTATAAAAGCGGACGAAGTCCGGGTCTACGCTGTCTACGACAATGAGGATTACCTCTTGATTCAAGGGTGGCTCTAATAATCAAGGCGGCTGGAAAGATTTTTTTCTGCGCTCCTGGAAGTAATATATTCCAACTAATAAATTTGAACTAAGAATTTTCTCTATTTTCCGACACTTTGATTTTAGCGCCTCAAACGATCACCCAACCTCCTTTTCTCCCTCTTCCATACAGGGCAGGGCCATCATAGCTAAGCGGGTGCTAGAGGGGCTCAGTTCCCTCTAAAACATTTTAAAAATCCCATGGAAAAATTTCCTATGTCAGAAAATAAATTTATGTTCCAAAACTCCGAATGAAATTGTGTTTAAAAAATCTAATTTAGTTTTGAGTCCCTTTCGCAGTTTTAAAGAAATACTAAATTGAAACTAAAATAAGTATTTCAACTCTTTCATCCTATTTGTACATATAAAGCTAACATGATGTTTAATACTGCACTAGTTATGCACTCGAATTTGTCATCATCATATATTATTTTTCTTAGAATAAAATGAATTTATTAAAACAGTTTAATAAGAATCATAGTACCTACAGTGTGAATATGCACTAATTATCTTTCTGCGTCAGAGACAGAGATCAGAGAGAGAGAAAATGTGAGAACCCCCCCCCCCCCCCATCATTCACATCTAGCTACGGTCCTGCTTCCACGCACATTTTCGGTAAAACATCACTGACGAAATTTTTTGAATACCTGGTCTGCTTAGAAAAGATGAACTGGTTAGTTTAAAATGCATTCCAAATAATAAATTCTAATACTAACTACATAAACTAAGAACTTTGTATTATGCATTACGGTGATTCTATGCATCAGCGGCGTACGAAGAGAAAACTGGAAGTCCCCCTCCCCACTTCTTTTTGTGACAGGTTTGACAAAATTGAAATGTGCGAAAACATGAAAAAATTCTATTGAATACGTATTTTGCGTTTACTTTACATCTTTAAAAGGTTTAAATTTAACAACTAGTTAGTATAAGATATAGATTTCTTTTATATTTTGACAAATGGTATGTAGAAAACGGATGTGGAATAAACGTATCTACAGTACAGTATAACAGTTTGTAATCCGTCTTGTATTCAAAGAAAGAAGTCACATGCTATTTTGATAATTTTTGTCACAAAAAAAATCTTTCCAATATGTATATATCTATGTTTTTACAAGAAAAGAATAAACAAACTAGGTTGATAGTATAAATTTAGCGTCCCCTCACTTTCTGCGCCCGGGGCGACTACCTTCTTTGCCCCCCGCTTTGCACAGCCCTGCTATGCACATATATTACACTAAAAATTTCATTGTCAAAATATAACATTCTAGAAAATACAGTTCAGTGAAATATTTCCATTGATCGTAAAATACAATATGAATCTCATAAAATGACAGAACATACATCCAATAAAAAACAGCCATTTGACTTAATTTTTCTTGGTAGCATTAAACATCAGAACATGCGTCAACAAATGATGATTATTTTAAATTCAGCAGATAAACCTAACCCGCGCATTCTATCATCAGAACTGACTTCTTATCGAGCACAGACATAAAAAGGGCTTAACAACACCCAAAAGCCCGGAAAAATAGGAGAATTCAGAGGTGTCTGGTGTCAGACCCGATGAGAGGTATCTAGATTCCAGACTGTTTTATGACCCTTTTTCCTGGAAAATGTATTAACTTTGTGTGCCTTCTCAAAAACTTTCAACTACACATATAAGTTAGACTAACAGTAAACATAGAATTCCTGAGATGAAAAAATATCTACAAAAATATTTTTATATACTCATAATTCAGAAAAAAAGCTATAGTTTTCGAGTTTTGGGAATAATTAATTACAATCTATCTTCATCAGATGCAATAAAGATCTGTTACATTCCTGGTTTTGTAAGGTCAGCTTTGGCAGAAGTTTTATCTTTGTTAGATTCATTGGCTGATTTTTAGTATTAAGGTCCTTTTTTTACCGCATTAAAAGACCCCGTTTAAAGTGTACTCCAGATCATTACAAACATACTTGTCTGAATTAAGACCTTGGTTTCTTCTTGTCTACAGGTGGGAGTGGTTAATCAACACTTTTCTCTCTTTTAACTATATTCCGTTGCACTTAATAAAAAGAGCTCTTAATAAATTATTAAATGCTCCCGAATGTATAGTCGTGTTTTTATTAACTTTCTGGGAGGAGGAAGGGAAAACATAAGCCTTCTATATTTGACTAACATTATAAAAAGTGTATTGTCTTTGACTACGTATTTTAATGAAATGCACCCACTGAACAACAGCAACAACAACAAAATTATATGAAACGCGATGTATATCAGATGAGCAACATAGATCAAATAAATTGTAGCCATTTGGCTTAAACTTTTCTAGGCAACATTAAACACCGGATCGTGCGTCAACAAATGATGGTTACTTTGAATTCAGCAGATAAACAGAATCCATACATTCTATGGTGAGAACTGACTTTTTCTTATCGAGCACAAATATAAAACGAACGGAACAACACCCCGTACGGAAAAATTGGAGAATCCGAAGGTGTCGGGTTTCGCACCCAATAAGAGGTGTTTAGATTCCAAGCTGTTATCCTCCGTTGCCTTTAATAAAAATAGCTGTTAATTAATTATTAAATGCACCCGAATGTATAGTCCTGTTTTTATTAATTTTCTGTGAGGAAGAAGGGAAAACATAGCCTTCTATAATTGACTAATATTGTAAAAAATGTCGTGTCTTTGACTATGTATTTTAATGAAAAACGCCCAGTAAACAACAACAAAATTATATGAAACGCGATGTATATCAGATGAGCAACATAGATCAAATAAATTGTAACCATTTGGCTTAAACTTTTCTAGGCAACATTAAACACCCGAACGTACGTCAACAAATGATGGCTACTTTGAATTCAGCAGATAAACAGAACCCATACATTCTATCGTGAGAACTGACTTTTTCTTATCGAGCACAAATATAAAAACGAGCTGAACAACACCCCAGAGTACGGAAAAGTTGGAGAATCCGGAGGTGTCGGGTGTCGCACCCGATGAGAGGTGTTTAGATTCCAGGCTGGTTTTTTTTTACTTTTTTCCCCTGAAAAATGTATTGAACAGATGCGCCATCTCAAAAAGCTCCCGATATTTACTTTTATTATACACGAAGAATTCCTTGTAATTGCTCCCTGTGGTACTTATGTCAGTGGTGTAGTTTTTCACAGTTGCGATTTAGCAACGCCATAAATTTCTTCCTCCGAAATGATGAAGATTAAGATTCAGCTGTGAACGATTTGTTTTGTTGAAAGGGGATTGAAGATTCTAGTGTTTAGAGAGAAAGAGGAGGTATGATAAATATGGAGCAGATGGTAGCAGCAGTGAATTTCGAAGGCGATATATTTTATAGCAATGAATGCACTGCAAGAACAAATCGTCGATTCACAGAATTCTGGAAATAGATAAGTTAAACAAAAAGAAAAAAAAAGCGATGAAAGAAATGAATAGAGAAGAAAGATGCGTCCATCTTTTAAACAATGTTCAGTTGTTCAGTTTTGCCCATTTACCAATTTATACCATAAGTGCTATGAATATTTTTCACTGTATAGTTGAAGTCAGATAGTTTAAGTCATAAAGTTTGGAAAAATTCTGAAAAAAATCAATTGATCCTTTATAAATTTATCTTCACACTAGAAAGATGGCAAGGGGCCATTTTGGCCCCTACCAATTGAATCGACTTCTGTTCGAACCAGAAATTTCTTTATAAGATAAATTTAAAAGGCGCAGATTAAAAGAGGTTTAATTAAATAACTTAAATACTTTTAAATAAAAATTCTGGTTTTAAATATTTTTCCTAAACTTGAGTAAAAATCCCTGTTTTTCTAGTGTTAATATCTATTATACGAGGGCAATTCGGAAAGTAACCTCCGAATTCTTCCTTCTTTTATGAATTTAAAAAAAAACTAATGAAAGGAAACATGTTTATTACACGCATATGAAAGACACGTTCTTCAACTACTTCTCAACATAATTGTCATATTAATTAAAACAATTAACATAAAGGTAAATCAGCTTTGAAATTCCATCGTCACAGACTCCTGCCGCTGGCCTATTCAATTGCGATAATTTTTAAATTCAACTCGCACCACTCTTTCAATCCAAAGAATTTTAACATATTCTTTTATTCATACTGACAAATTCCGAATTGCTCTCATAATATTTTACTTAACCCGCTATTTATTAAAACATTTTTGGTAGTGTATTTATCAGAAAATTATATAGAAAAATGTGTTAAAATTCTTTGGATTGAAAGAGTGGTGCGAATTGAATTTTAAAATAATCGCAGTTTAATAGGCCGGCGGCAGAAGTCTGTGACGATGGAATTTCAAAGCTGATTTACCGTTATTATAATTGTTTTAATTAATACGGCAATTATGTTGAGAAGTAGCTAAAGAACGTGTCTTTCATACGTAAATAATAAAACATGTTTCCTTTCATTAATTTTTTTTTTTAATTCATAAACGGAGGTTACTTTCCGAATTGCCCTCGTACTTTTAAGCAGATAATCAAATACTTTTTAATCCGTTTAAGAAACATATTTGATCAATATTATAGAAATACTTTCTCAAACTTTATTCCAGAAAGAAGTTCTGATTAATTTAGATAGTGGGACTTTAGGAAGTATAGCCTTGCAATATCATTAACAATCGGAAATAACCTTGAAATTTGTAGATATTTTCAAAATCCAGCAAAGAAAATTGAATAATGGTAATTTCTTCCAAAATAATTTAAAATACAAACTTGAAACAAACAGATAAAAGACTACGTTTATTACACTATTATTAAAAAATAAAATAAAACAAAGTATTTTTCTTAACTTGGTGATATAATAAGTCGCCAAATATTGCTCTCAATGACATCATTCATATTGCTTTAATTTCACTTAAAATATAAACCTCTAACCCATTTCATTCAAAAAGCATATACATATTTTTTAAATAAAAAGAATGACGCATGTAGCATTTGTCGAGAACTAAATAAATTTCATAACCATAATTCACATTTATATTTTAACTCCCTAACCACCGAGCAAAAACGATGATTTGTGATTTTGTTTTCCGTATAAGTGTTTTAAATATTAGAAAAAATATTTTTCCAAGCAAAATATAATTTTGTTTATTACATATAGGCATATAAGTCTTGAGATTTTTAATCATAACTTAATTTCTTAAAACTAGATTATACGTGTAGAATTGTATAAATTTAAATATTTCTTCAATTTCAGTGAAACCTGTAGCTTTATGAACTGATGTATCAGATTACGGAGAATAATAAGACTATTGTAATTCAGGGACCGATTTACAAATTTGGGGGTCCTGAGCACACATGCTTACGAGGGGCCCCTTACACCGAATAAGGAATTGAGTAAAGAATAAATAAAAGATTAAAGATTGGTACTTACTAAAATATCCATTAAAAATTAAGTGTAATAATTATTAATTTACTTTTAAATAACTATTTTACGATTATGAATTTAAATGAGTAAATATTTTATAATAAATTTTGTGGTCTGCTTTATCTTTTCCTATACAAGTCTGTATATCTGGAATGATAAAGTATGCAAAAACTAATGATAAATTTTTGGCAGTCCAAAATATTCATTTAACTTGTTAGAGGGCCTTATTATTGCCTGCTATCAATCAACTTTCGAATAATCTGACGATAGCAGGGAAAAAAATAAATAAGAATTAAAATTACAATGTATTTTTAAAGTAAAAAAGATAAAATATTCACAATAATAAAGTAATTATAAATAGATTTTTCAGACAAAATATACAATGTTATACAAATACAATAGGAACACAACAGAATGTAGAATGAAATGTATAGTTCATTAGATATTAAAACTACATCAGATGCTGGAAAATAATAGAAAAACCTTTAACAGCGTTTGGGGAACCTGAAAATCAGGGGCATTGGGCCCGTGCTCTGAATGACCTGCAGTAAATTAGGCACTGTTGTAGTTTGTGATTCATGCTACAGCCAGTATAAATGCCAGGAAAAATTGCTGTTATCATTATCTTTTTTACGAGTGAAGGTTTCTCTATGGTACTTCATTGTGAAATTTGATAATTTTTTTAATCCAATTTTTGAAAAACAGCTAAATCTTTAAATTTAAAATTTATATTAAAAATAATTTAAAAGAAACTACCTTTCAAACGCAGTTTGTGTAATAATTTTCCGACAAATATTTTTCGAGCTATTAATTTTTTTCAATAATTTCAAATGTTTCATTTTCCGAGATTAATTTGTGTCGGCAATGATTAGCGAAAAAGCCAATCGTCAGTGACATGTAACTTTTTATCAAAGAGGATATATTTTCTTATTAAAGGACCATTTTATTTAAAAAGAAAAAAAAATTAAAGTATAAGAAGGGGTGCCACATGCGACTATTTTTATATTCAATTCGCACCACTATTTTTAAAAAGTACATTTTGTAGGTACATTTCTTTTCCAAGTTATGTCAAAGTGCTTACAAAAAAGTTTTTCTTAAAAAAAGAAAAGTCGCTTTTGGCAGTTGTGTATAAGAAAACAACAAAAGCGTGTTAATTATTATGTAATTAATAATTATATTAATGTAAAACTGATTTTATAGTAATTAAAGCTAAAAATGAGAGCCTTTTCTTAAAAAAAAAGTTATGGTGCAAGGTTTCTTTCTATAGCTGTGAACGTCAAAGTAAATCAAATTTGATGAACGAAGTAAAAAAAATCAATCACCAGAGAGAGTAAAAAATTCGATTCGGGAAAATGACTAAAGTCTTGTTAATAAAATCAGTTATTTATTTATTTATTTAAATTTAGTTTCTGGTCTTTCAGTTAAAATACTTATAAACAGTTGCGCCAACTTTTGTAAAATATTGAGTTGGCTTAAAGTTTTTTCAGTAGAATAACATACAATTTTTCCTTCTTACTCCTTCGTGTATATAGAAAAGGGTAGAGGAAGAGCGATTGAAGAAAAAAGGAAAATTCGAAGTAAAATTAAGGTTTTTTGGAGTAAAATATAAAATTATTATAATTTAATTAAATTATATTAACGTAAGTTCTTCCTTATAAATACATTAACATTTAATATAAATAGCATTAAAATTGTTAACTTTTAAATAAGTAACTATAACTTAAAAGTATTAGATTGCAGGGTATTAAATATTACGTAAAAGGAAATTAAAATACAAAGCCGATCTGACCCAAAATATGCAAGAAATCTGTCTTTCAGAGAAGTTTAATTATATTATTTCTATATACATTAGAAAAAGCTTTCAGTTCTCCTATAAGTCTAACTGATGAACTTATTATTTTCTAAATAAAATTATTTTGAAAACATCAATAAAAAATTTTTTTATTTCTGCGATTAAATTAAAAAAAAATAAATAAATAAATGGAAATTGTGTGGGCGCAGTGATCAGATTATTGGGTGGGCTCGCGCCCCACTGGTCGATATAAGTTGGCGCCTCTGCTTTTAAGTAATGAACACTAATAAGTTTCTATGGATTCAAATTATTATTTGCTGTAAAATATTTCGTGCCTTTAAAAACAACCTTCGTTCATACTTAAATTGTTTTCAGAAAATAAAACAGATTTTAAAAAGAAAGAATTTAAAGAGAAAAATCTTTTTTTTTTTAACATTAATTAAATTCTGCAGAAGCCTTTCAGTATTACTTCATCTGAAGGCAATCATTCCAAACTATTACTCAACTTTTAACATATGCGATTCTCGGAAGAAGAAAATAATATTCTATTATACTGTCACTTTATTCTTCAAAATAGACACAGTTCCGATTTGATTTTCATTTATAAACTAGATACATGCAAACAACAAAAAAATCAGTGCCTGGTAAAGAAAAAGTTGTTTTCCGTCATCGAGTATTGCGGGGGTGGTGAAACTAACAGATGTAAGGGATGGATCAACGTCTTTTGTCGGGTCATTCCGGAATGAATTGAAAAACCATCTGGATGTGTCACACTCGTCTGAGATTCCATTTAGAACTTACGTTGCTCAATGGGTTTTAGTGGATAATCTCATTCCTGTTCCAGACACAAATCTGTTACATGTGACTGAAGTATCACTCTGTTTTAGTTTTGTCATTTTTCTGGGAACTGAGCTATTTATTTAACGTTTCAACGTTCTTTATATGTCACTAATGAATAACTTCTTCCAGGCCTTTGTTTTTTTATGCGTATCTAAATATCCATACACATTTAGTGACAGAAATTAATATATAAAATTTTTATATGCATCATTTAAAGGTATTTCTAGCCAGAACAAATATAATGCTGATTTTAAATATAAGCCACAATACTGTACATCTTGATTGACTTGTATGCAGACGACACGGATGTGTACTCCTCTGCACTAGAAATGAGACAGGCTCAGCCCGAGTTCGAAAGCCCGAACCCGAAATGGGCTTGGGCTCTATTTTGATTCTAGTCTTCGGGCTCGACAAGGCTCATTCTTTCTGAAACTGAAAATTTTTATTTTTTCGTGTATAGAAAAAATTGAAAGAATTTTTTTCACTTAATGCTCCTTTCCAAGTCATTTTAATGCTATTTTTTATCAAAATGATGAGGGAACTGAAATCGTGTTTATTTATTTTATTTTGTCATTGCTGTTTCAAATGAAAATTTGTGATAATTACAGATTTATGTCTAGAAAATTTCTGGCAACGATATATTGATATGGTGCCAATCAAATCAAATACAACAATGAATTTGCTTTTAGTTGGCCTTTAGTTAGCACAGAAGATATTTTTTAGTCGGATTGTTTATTTAGTTATATAACGCGAAGAGAATATTTTCTTCTGATTTTCGTAGACGAGAACTACCGTAATTTCGGGTGTATACGCCGCAAATCAAACAATTCTTTTTGGACCCAGAAATCTTATTAAGTGATTGAAGACAAATAGTTACGGCGATCTAGCTAGCTATATTTGTTTCTTAAAAATTTCTGGGTTGAAAAAGAATTGTTTGATCTGCGGCTTATACACCCGAAATTACGGTAGCTGGAGATTTGCAAATTATTTAATCTGCTGTTGTGCGCGAGTCAAAGTCATTTTTCATATAAAAATAGTTTGTGATGATTATATTTATTTGTCATCATGAATTCTGCTCATTGTGAAAGACGCTGAACATTTTCGAAGTCATTTTATTACGTAAGTAAATGTAGCGCCCTGATTTGTTATTTTCACTTAAAGGTGATTGATAGAAAGTGTTTTATTGCAAATAATTACCATGTTATTCCTATAGAAATGTACAGAGTTCCGATAGAATAATCCAATAGAAATTCCGAAAAACGAGCCCGAATCCATCTCTACTTTGCACATCACACATACAACTTATAAAAATGTCTTCAATAACACATACATGAATTCAATATCTGGTATACTTAATGTTTGTTATATTTAAGGAAGAAAAAAGTATTTCTGTCTACTTCTCTAAAAAACTAACTTATCAAAATCGTAATACTCTTAATAACACAACGGCTCAATGTCTACCTTCGCTAAATATATGGGGTTTAACTTTTCAGGTACTTTCCTCCAAGATTTGTCTTGGAAGACCAGTTGCACTTTAATATGCGAATCAAGTTTTAACTAATTCTATAATTTCAGCCGCGAACTCGACGAGATGATTGTCTGTGCTGCCGTCTCCTTGTCTATAAGAAAGATGGAGCAATCACCGCAATTAAATAACAATTTGTGACGAGATGGAGTTGTCATTAAAGTTGAGAATGGAGTTGTCATTAAAGTTGAGAATGGAGTTGTCATTAAAGTTCATTATTATTAAAGATATAATTACGCAAAGCAAGTTTTATTTTAAAGCTATTACAAACTAAGGCTCATAGTTTACATATAAAGGAAAAACCTATCTTTACGATGCTAAAGGATCGAAAAAGGGATGTTGTTATAGAGAATGTGAGGCGAATTCATCATATTAAGCAAAATATGTAATATGTTATATGTAGACTAGGACTTCCCTCAGAGGGATTAGTCTGAGCGATATTGCTGAGAATACACATTTAATAACTTGCGATAAGTAACGAAAATGAGATGTTACCTTTAATTGGTCATTCATTGTGATAAAATATAATGATGAAAATAAGCATATCGAATCGTAGAACTACAAAATCTTGTTGCATATACTATTTTTATAAAAGAAAAACAAACCATGCTTGGATATAAAATTGGAAATATGCAAAATGTTAAAACTAATACAGAAAATAAAATATCAAATTTTCCTATATTGGAAATATAGCTCTTTGAAATGATGTCATGAGCATAAACAGAAGCTTCCCACCGATTTGAGAAACTATTATGTTTGAAGAGAAATGGAGTGTACTTTATATGGTGTGAAATCCGTCCGAATAGTTTATAATGTTGAATATCTGTTTTCCACGGATGCAATGAGGTTGTCGATAAGAGTTAAGGAATCTTTTTTTAAAAATTTGTCCTAAACGAGCACTTACATCTTATAAGTTACTGTGATGCCAAAGTTATAGTTTCTGACCCCAACAGTATCCTAGAAATTGCAATATTCTCAATAAATTGGGTTTAAAACTTTTTCTAGAAAAAAATGTTTAATATGTGAAATTAAATTGTCGAATGTTTTAGAAATCGTTCATAACGAGAATATTATATCTTAAAAGTTGCCACAAAAAAAAAAAAAAAAAAAAAAAAAAAAAAAAGATTTTAAATTTTTAGTCATATTAACATCAAAGAATTCTCAATTTTAGAACTTTTTTTGCTCGTGCATTGATGGTGATTATTGTTCCTACGCAAAATATAGTATATTTTGCAGCAGAGATAGTTATCAACATTTTGCCCACATTATTTTTTAAATCGGCTAGGTACTCCCAATGCTAACGAAAAACACACAAACGTTAATGCTTTATAGCATAGAAATACAGAATCAAAAGCTATTTATCTCCTATTATATACACATAATTAGGGGTGGGGAAATACATCATTTTGCTCGCCAGTGGCGAGTGGATTTTCTCATAAGGCGAGTGCATTTTTAGTTTTTCAAAAACTGTAGGCAATAGGCACATTATCAGAAACACTTTTTTAATCTAGATATTTTAACTTTCCAAATTATTACAGTGTAAGTATATGGTACTAAGTTCTATCTAATATTAATCTTACCTTTGTTACATATATTTCTTAATATTATACAAAAAAGAATTATGAAAATGCATTGTAGTGATAGTAATTTTGTCTGTAATCGCGTGCGATTTTGCCATAACTATTTTCAACTGCGTGTGTTGCATCTTACGGGCTGGCGAAATAAATCCTTGGCTGGTAAGAATTTGGAAAATTTCCCCACCCCTGCACATAAATTATCTAATTAGTGCTAGCAGATGAATTTTTAAATATACATAGATCAATACAATGCTTCATTTTTATTTTATTAGTATTTCTTAGTATTCATTTTTCATTTATTTGTATTATTCAGTAAAAAACTCACTTTCTTAAGCCCGAATTACGTCAAACATTTTATGAAAACGCCTAAGTCCATATAACAGCGAAGTATTGTGAAGAGTATTAAATACAAGGTAGTAAGATACTTAGCCAAACGCAGGTAATAAATCGCAAAATATTGTCCTTTTCGCCCTCTCTCGAAATGCATTTTTTTCGTATATTTAAAAAACACGATTTTGAGTCATCTTATTTAAAATTCAAATAAATAAATGAGAGGAAGCAATAATAGCATAAGTCAAAACATTCATAAGTCAACATCAAGGAATTGTATCGTAGTTACACATGTGAAAAAAAGCTGCTTTCGGCCAAAAAACGTTGTCTTCACTAAATTTGAATCCGATTAAAAAAGTACCGTGATTAATTAAAATGTTATAGGCAGAGCTGCCAAGTCTCCGGCATTTTGGGTACCGGTATTTTAATACAGAAAATGTTTTATTAAATTGGAACATTCTGCGGATTTAAAAAATAACTTTTCCTATAAGAAAATTCTGCTATGGAATAAACGAGGGTTTGGCATCTCTGTATAGGAATATTTCGTAATCTACTTTTTAACCTTAAAAAAGCAACGACCATTTTTCGGGTACAAAAAGTATTGCTAATTGCTCCATTTTGCATACAAGGTACTGATTGTAATATTGATACATCTATGGTGATAAATTTCCAATAATTTTTCAAATCCCATTTATTTCATTAAAAATATAAATCTTGTATTTATTTAGTTTAAAATAAATGGTTTTTAACTAATTTCATAATACTTTTGAAAAATCACTTTTCAATGAAATATTCATACTTAATCCATAACGTACATAATATATGACTCTGTTATTACATAAGTCACCTTTTTACTATCATAAAAATTATGTTTTTACTGATTTTTATTAACTCAATAGGAAAAATACATAATAATTACATAATTTTGCCGAGTTTTTTCAAATTTTCTCAAAATCGGATGCATAGATCTATTACAGGGACAATCAAAACTAATCCATTACATTACGCTCAATGGGGAAAAATGTTTCAAATGCATTTTAATGGTGTTACACTCATTCGAATTTAAAAAAATTTATATGCAACTATGAAGTACATATTATAATATACATTTTACATAATTTAGGGTGCAAAGAACATTTTTATTGATTTAAAAAGCCCCACAAAAGTATTCCATAACATAATGGTACAGGGAGAACATTGTTTGATGAGCGTTTTAATTCTAATTCACTATTTACAATTTTATGAGATTGATATATGAGAGTAATATTTTTAAAACTTCGTTATCGTACGAACGCACTTCATTTGCTACGCTTCACGTGCAATTTGCAACTTGTTTCATTTTGAAATACATAAATAACGTGTTATTATAGTATCCTATATGTATCTGGTAATCAAAACGACGTTTTTGCCTAATTGGCATAAAAAATCTCGCCAAACCCGGTGCTTATATCTCTAGTATATTATCTCAAGTATTTTATTTATGTATACTATAATTGTTTTTACATACCACTTACTTCTTCTGGTATATAGAAATAGATAAGTGGCTCCTTTATGCAGTATAAATTGTATAAAACTTTAAAAAATAGCCCCATTGCCCCTTTTTGGATCGAATTAAAAAAAAATCAATGTCTAATTCCAGTATTGCTCCCAGGTATGCATACATACTCCATATTTCAAAGTTGTATGCCAACAGGAAACGGATGAAAAAATGGGAAAAAATGTCACATATGCACCAGGGTACATAATTGGCGTCAAAATGGCATTATTTTACTTGAGATGGTAACCCGGCTTTATTTATTTATTATTTGTTTATTTACTCATAAAATGTTTATTTACTTTCACTTCCTTCTTTTAATTATATAAAATATTTCTTTTTATAGTTATTAATTATTATTATTATTTTATTTACTGTAAGTTCTTTTTGAAAATAGAAAATAATTTAAAAAAGTTATTTGAAAAGGGAGTTTTCGCCAAATGGGTTTGAAAAAAATTGCGCCAAATCTGATGCGCTTGTGGTATCCGTGCCGAAAAATTAGTGACCAAAATTGACTTTCATACACAAACAAAATATAAGTTAAAAGAAAACATTCAATGAAAATAAATATAAAGGGAAAATGATGTCATAAAAGAAATTTTTTATTTAAAAACGTAATTGTTTCTAATTTTCACACGCGAAATATGTAAAACATTCTTTTAGCGATCAAAAAGTGCTGTTAAGAGATTATCACAAAATCTCAAAATCAAGGTTTTTATGACATTTTTTAATATAAAAAAATAACAGTTTTATTTTCCTGCATGATTAAATTTTAAAATGTTTTATTGCATTCAATATTTCTGAGTGCGAAAATGATTGTCTGAGCGAAGCGAAGTCTTTATACTCAGAGATACGTAACGATATTAAAATCCAAAAAAATTCTTTCGTCAAGCAAATCTCAAAAAGTACTTGTCGGATTTTGATTCTGTTTGTACCAATAGGTACCTATGAAGGTAATCTGGTGAATGCACCTACTTTTAAAAATTAATTCCAAATAGTTTAAAAGTTATATTAAAAAAACTGATAAAAAAGCGCAATTTATGTCCATACGTCACAGAAATTTGGTGAGCGTGATTTTCACCGGCTGGACATTTTCGCAGATAACCGAATCAGTACATGGAGTAAATAGTAATCATTTTCGCACTCAGAAATATTGAATGTACTGATTCGGTTATCTGCGAAAATGTCCAGCCGATGAAAATCACGCTCACCAAATTTCTGTGACGTATGGACATAAATTGCGCTTTTTTATCAGTTTTTTTAATATAACTTTTAAACTATTTGGAATTAATTTTTAAAAGTAGGTGCATTCACCAGATTACCTTCATAGGTACCTATTTGTACAAACAGAATCAAAATCCGACAAGTACTTTTTGAGATTTGCTTGACGAAAGAATTTTTTTGGATTTTAATATCGTTACGTATCTCTGAGTATAAAGACTTCGCTTCGCTCAGACAATTAAAAACGAGACTTAATAATTTGTAATAATCTTAGTTAATGAAGAAAAAAAAAGAATTATAAACATTGTTCGACTTTGGATTAATAATGCGCCAATAAACGTTTTGGGATTTACATTTTTGTATAAAGATGCGTGAAAAATAATCTCTTTTTCAAGAAATGACTAGAGCATTATTAGGAAAGACTAGTTGCTTCACCCGAGTTGATACTCTTATTGCGGAAAAAGTGGTTTTAGAGGATTTACATTTTTGAACAAATAATAACTATGTAATGTTTATTAAAAAAAAAAAAAAATAAAAAAAATAAAAAGATTCCTTGTATTTGAACACCTTATGCCGAACTATTGTCAGAATGTCATAAAAGAATGATTAATAAATATATTGATATTTTAGCAATTTTTAAAGGCATGGTTACAAAAAGACTGATTGCTTTAGCAGCATTGATGTTCTTACTGTTGAAAAAATCATTTGAAAGGATCTACATTTTTGAAGAAATGATGGAAATGCAATAAAACGTTAAAAGAAAATATTCCTTGGTTTTCATCATCACATGCCTGGATATTATATTATTAGGAGGACCAAAAATGAACGTTTATGAATACATTGCCGTTTCAGCGATCTCTAAAAGGGTGATTCAGCGTTAATCCCTTCGCGACGACGGGAGCCTTGTATGAAATTTTAATGCTTTGTCACCAATTCCTGAAAACAGAGATTTGTGCCTTATTGAATCAAGAAAATGCTCCGATTAAATAAGGCAAAATTTTCCGTAAATTTTTACTGGTGAGGACAAAAAAGGATTTTGAGCGATTCATGCGTCACATATACGGGTCGCTCGTCCCCAATGAGTTAAGAGATTGTTATAAAAAGACCAATTACATAGTACGCGTTGGTGATCATGAATAGGAAAATGTGTTTTTAGAGGATTTGAATTTTTTGAACAATTCATGGGAAAGTAATAAAAAGTCAGGCAAAAAAGTTTCCTTGGATTTCAACATCGCATGTCTGAATACTATCCAGAGGATTGAAAACAAATGTTTATGACTATATTGATACATTTTTCTCAAAACATGTACAAATATGAAGTTTAATTTTTCAGAAGTGAATCATTTTCTATTAACTTCTTTGTAAGTACGACACTCTATAAATTTATGTTTTCCTTCAATATGTTACTTGATATTTTAGATTATTTTAAATGGTTAAAAGTTTGTCGTAGATTATGATAAATGTTTCTGTTAATAGGCTGCAAATATTCAGAACATGGAAAAAAATAGAGACGAGTTCTCCAAAATAAAATCGGAGCACATTTCCTGTTTAAATGGACTCTGATAAACTAGATATATTCTAACTAGAAACAGTATAAATGTGAATAGATTTTATTATACTCAACAGTTCTATTTAGATAGATATATATTATTTCTAAAATTAAAAGTATTCTATTTTATTTGCAGTACTCTATTTTAAGATATAGCTTACTCTTTTAAAAGATGAAGATGTTAATAGTGCAGTGGTTCATTTTTACATGAATGTGTTTTTTAAGTAGAGTAAAAAATACGTTTTTAAATTTCAAGCAGAGTAAAAAATACGATGAAGGGAATATAAAGGAAGGGATATAATTAAGGGAGTAAATGTGGTATGGATAGTAATTATTAAACCATAAAAAATGTACTAGTGATTAATAAATATATTGACATTTTAGCAATTTTTATAGGCATGGTTACAAAAACACTGATTGCTTTACCCGCATTGATGGTCTTATTGTTGAAAAAATCATATTACAGGATTTATATTTTTGAATAACTGATGGAAATGTAGTCAAAATGTTAAAAGAAAATACTACTTAGGTTTCACTATTACAAGCCCGGAAATTATCAGTAGAACCAAAAAAGAACGTTTATGAATATATTAACGTTTCAGCGATCTCTAAAAGGTTTGATTTAACATTAAGACATTGTTATAAAAAGACTAATTGCATTATACGCGTTGGTAATTCTAACTATGACAATGTGTTTTTACAAGATTTTCATTACTGTACAACTCATGGAAATGTAATAAAAAAGTCAGGAAAAAAAGGCTTATTGGATTTCAACATCATATGCCTGAATATAATTTAGAAGATTGAAAACGAATATCGATAATTATATTGATGTGTTTTCTTTTTCAAAACATATACAAATATGAAGTTTAAATTATGGGAAATAAACCATTTTATACCACTCTTTTTCTAAGTCCGACACTATATAACTTTCTGCTTTTCTTCAATAAATTTTTGGTTATTTTAAATGGTTAAAAGTTTGTCGTAGATTATCAGAAATGTTTCAGTTACTAGACTGCAAATATTCAACACATGGACAAAAATGTGGACTTGAGTTCCCCAAAATAAAATCGGAGCATATTTCCTTCAGCGATTCTGTTTAAATGGACACTGGATAAACTATAAATATTCCTAACTAGAAACAATATAAATGTAAATAGATTTTATTATACTCAACAGTTCTATTTAAATAGAAATATATTATTTCCAAAATTAAAAATATTCCACTTTATTCTCAGTATTCTATTTTAAGATGAAGCTTACTCTTTTAAAAGATGAATATGTTAATAGTGCAGTGGTTTATTTTTACATGAATTTGTTTTTTAAATGGCGAATTTCAAGCAGTATAAAAAACACGAGAGCCGTGGAAGGAGTAAATACTGATATAGAGAATAATTATTAAATTTAAAAAAAAAAAGTATTTGCGAAACATTATTCATAGTTCCAGCAAATTAAAATTTTTATTCGTGAGTTTTAAAAAAATTAATTAAATTTATGTCAGATCGACTCTCTTCAGATAGCAATTAAAATTAATTCCATAACTTTATTATCTGATTTCATTATTTCCTATATTTACAAAATGACTTATCCGTAGAATTTATTTTCTGAACATTTAAAAATATGATTACTTCATCAATTTATATCAAATTAAACCTATTATGAAACACAATTTTTGCTGACATTGGATATCTGATTGCCATCATTTAAAATTTTCAAACTTTCCTTTTATTATATCATTTTTATTTTTATTTTCTCCTAACGTAAGTTCGTGTGATTCGCTCTGGCTCATTATTCTTCGGGGTTTTTTTCCCCCTTCCCAGAGTTTTTATTTCTCACTTCAGAACTAAATTAAAATCCCCTGCTCACCATGCCTTTCACCAACATCCAAGTTAAGTAAATCTCTGCCAGAACAAACAGTTTGGTCTTTTGTGTTTACCCACAAAATCATTAAGCTTATTCGTTTCCCGTCAATTAAAAACGAGTCACGTTCCGTCGTTAGGAAGTAGATTTGGACTTAGAGAACAAGTTCAACAAATGGTCAGCTTGTTTCGAAATTTCTTTATTTTAGTGGCTGAGCCGGAAACAAAGTGAGACAAAAAATCTGTTTACTTTTCAATTGCTAACGAGCCATGGCGTTGCGTAAGCACGTGCGGAATAATTTTCGCCAATTTTTTTTAATGCGTGAGAAATCATTTTGTGGTATTTGTTAGAATATCGCCTGCAATGCGACAGACTATTCGTTTATAGAAAGTATTGAGATAAAATTCTCCATTAAAATAAAAAATTTAAAAAAAAATTTTTTTAAATTCTTCACGTTTTTTTTTTTTTTTTTTTTTTTTTTTTTTTTTTTTATACGATAAAAGTTAAATAAATGAATACTAGTGCAAAATTCAATACAGGGGAAAAACTGCTATAAAAGACTATGAAAAGTAGCAAATGCACTACATGTTTTGAAAAAACTTAACCTTTCTTCATCAGACACCGAAAAAAGCACTTCTAATTTAAAAGTAGGAGCAAGAATTATTATTTTTAAGATGTTTTTAATACATTCTATTTTCTGATTTTCCCTTCCGTAAATCATTTATTATTATCTGATACTGTTGCCCACAAGCCATGGTTTTGCGTAATTTTCAATGCATGAAAAATAATTTTATGGCATTTGATAGCATATCGTCTGCAATGCGACAAACGATTCGATTATAGCAAGTATTTAGATAAAATTCTTTATAGAAATTAAAAAAAAACAAATTTTAAAAATTTCTTCGCAATTTTTTTTTTTTTGGGGGGGGGGGGGGGCAAACATTTCTAGGTTTCAACTAGATTTCAACTTAGTTGCAACAATATTTTTAAAATAAGAGTGTGTGTGACACTTGAAAATAGAGAAAATGCGGATCAAAGTTACCCTAAATGACTGTCTACACCATGTTTTCTGTGACGCAGTCACATTATCTTGGACTCAGAAATATAAGTAATCAACTGTTTTCGAAATAAACATTCATACGATAAATTATATAAGGTTTCTAGGCACGTGAAGTCTTTAATCTAGTATCCAGATATCAGAATTAAGTATAAAGTTCATCTCACCCTTAAGAAAGAAAAAGCTACATCTTAATCACTCGATAAGAAAAATACGCGTAAATTCTAATTAACCATAATCACGCGCGCTTTTAATCTAGAAACAAATAGCAGAGTTCATTTGAGATGCGATTGATATACTCGGATATATATACAGATAGACACGAGAGCAAAATATATAATGAATCGATGAATATAATATAACATTACTAAGTAAAGGAGAGAGTAGTGCGTGAGTGTTGTGCATCATTAAAAGGACCAAGATGCCTATTGAATCGGCCCCAAAGTCTACGGTCAACATACTCCTGGGTAAGTCCATACTGATATATCTCCATCTCTCTCTTTTATTGTAAATTGTAGATGTTTTATTTTATTAGTATACGTTTAATTAATAAACCAATTTAGTCCAAATTTCTCTACTTCTTTAATAACCACTATACACGGCCCCCCCAATTGGGGCGCTTTTACATTTGGTGCCTTTTATCAGGATTTTTTTTTCCTGTAATCAGAATTTTTAGCCGGGGTTATAATTATATATGTATATATTGTTTCCTACTTTGACCGGGAAGGTCTCATTCTCTCCAATTAAGAATATAGCATGTGCAATGTGCGGAAAGTAAAAGAAATGATTTCCCTTCTTGTGTAAACATATTTTTTTTTATCCTGCTGTTTTATATAATTAGTGGATTCTTTCAAAAATATAAACTTAATCACTGTTCCGAAATATTATATCCTATTAATTATATATGTATCCGTATATAACATAATTATTCCTTCTTTTTTCTGTCTTTTTCTCTTTTTTCCGTTTTGCTTATCATGATGGATTATTGGGCTACATACACATCCTTTCTCATTAATTTTATATGTATTGTCAAGTGTGATGCATAATTATACTTTTTTTTTCTTGTGTATATATGTGCAATTAAGTTTCTTGAATTATTATAATTAAACAATTATTATTATTATAAAGGGAATTTATAGATAAATATACAATGTCAGAAACACCGAATAAAATCGCTGGCTATCAGAATCTTGTTAATAATTTCGATGGGGATTTGTTTTCGAATGTAACATTCTTTATAAATAATATCGAATCTATCGGGACCCTGGCTCAGTGGGATGATGCTGAACTTATTGTAGTTTTTAAAAGCAAACTCCGCGGCCCCGCATTGCAATTTTTCATTGATGACCCAGAATTAAATCAGGAGAAAGTCTTTAAAAATGTTAAGGAAAAGTTCCTAAAATATTTCGATCAAAAGACCACTTTAAGTCAACGTCAGCAGTTGTTTTCAAATTGTAGACAAGCGCCTGGAGAATCTGTCCGATCTTTCGCTACTAAGGTTGCAAATCTAACCGCAAAATACTTTGGCGCAGGTAATATTTCTAAACCAGACGTACTTCCCATAGTTGACCAGACAAAACTCGCGAAGTTTTTAGAAGGGTTGCAACCTTCCCTCAAAAATTTGGCTATTAATCGCAATCCTAAATCATTCGATGAAGCGGTCGAACAGGCTCAATTGGATGAAATTAATTCACAGTTTTCAGCGTCTGAGATCGTTCCAATTAATACATTTAATTCAACTCAACAGAGCAACATAGAAGACAAATTAAATAAAATAGTTGAGAACCAAAATAAAATGACGGAACGTCTAGTTCATTCGCTTTCAGAGCAAATGCAAAACTTACGTGTCCAATATACCCCCCGTGCTCCGCGAAATTTTACATTCGCACCCAGACATACGCAACCATCATCGTTGCACTGTGTTTTATGTAATCGCAATAACCACCTATCCCATCAATGCTATTCGCGAAATCGAAATTCACATTTCAATCAACCCAGGATTCGCAATCCGCAGCAGAATGCGAGATCAACAGACTACGTTGGTAATACACCTTATCAGTCCAGGTCATTTACCCCTCGCCAGCCACAAACTACCCAATATAATAGAAACAAGCCTTTAAACTCCAATCGGGGTCGATAACATCAAAAGGGCCCCTATCACCTCAGGTTAAAACAAACACATCTTGTTTATCAGGAACAGCGGAATATACTATAGGCAAATACAGTCCCTTGCCTATCATTGAAATTAGAATTGGAAATAAAATTTTTAATGGGTTATTAGATTCTGGAGCAAGTGCCTCTTTGTGTAGTTTTTCCGCTTTTAAGCAAATAACTCCATATCTCATACAAAATAATAATACAAATCCCTCCATTAAAATTTCAACTCTGACTGGCAATGAAATAAAACTACATTCTACTGCAAACATGCCCTTAACTATCGGAAATAAACGTTTAAATTTTAATTTTTTAATCACACATTCAAATTTCAGTCCCGAATATGACTTTATTTTGGGATTCGATTTCATGTCTTTATTTAAATGTCACATCAATTTTGATAATAAGACGGTTTCATTTCGGGGTGATCAGATTCCTATATGTAAATTTGGACAGCAGAAAATTAATGTCATACATGTAAAATCTTATGCAAAATTAATTCGCAAACTTAAAATTCCTCCACTGCAATCCGCAGTTGTTCAAATTAAATCTAGCCAAAAATTGCCTATTGGTACGCCTGTACTATTAGACCCCCTACCTTCTCGTCACGACTTAGAATTACATCACTCTGTTTCTACTATCACTAAAGAAGGAACAATTCCGCTCATTATTAATAATTTATCGCACAATTCTACCCTTCATTTGAATAAAAATACCAAGATAGCGCATATTGATTCACATATCGATATTGCTTCAAGTACCTCTATAGCAGACAAACGGAGGCGAGATTTAAAAATTTCCGACTTTAATTTATCTAATATTCCAATTGAAGCAAAATCAAAATTAGAGGCGCTCATTTTTGAATATGCCGACATTTTCAGTACTTCCTTAAAAACTATTGGAAAATGCACTTTGGAAGCCCCCCCTATTGAACTAACTGATACTTCACCTATTCAATGCCGATCATTTCCTGTACCAGTTGCGTTACGCGATACTCTTCGAAATGAGATAAAAGAGTTATCGGAGGCCGGCATTATAGAAAAATCTAACAGCCGCTATTCTTTTCCTCTTATTTTAGTAAAAAAAAAAACTGAAGGTAAATTTAGACTTGTAATTGACTTTCGCAAATTAAATGAAGTAACAATTTCTTCAAATTATAAATTACCACTTATTTCTGATATTCTAAATTCTTTAAGAGGTGCTAACTATTATAGTACTTTGGATGCAAATTCCTCCTTTCACCAAATAAAATTACGCGACGAAGACAAACAGTTAACCGCGTTTTCAAGTCCTTACGGAAATTTTCATTATAAATTCCTCTGTTTTGGATTAAAAAACTCAGCACAGGTCTTTCAAGAAACAGCAGATACAGTACTAAATGGTCTTCAACCAGAAAATATTGCTACATATATCGATGATATTATTGTTCCTGCGAACACCATTGATGATTCAATAAGAAAATTAAGATTAGTTTTTGACCGTTTTCGGCAATACGGTTTAACTTTAAATCCCTCGAAATGTCAATTTCTCCAACCTAGCATAAAATATTTAGGACATGTTGTTGACAAAAATGGACTGAAACCCTTACCTGAGACTCTCACATCAATCAATCATTTCCCAGTACCTACCACGGTACGCAAATTAAAACGGTTCTTAGGTTTGGCAAATTATTATAGATCGTTTGTAGAAAATTTTTCTGATATTGTTATTCCACTAACAAATTTAACGAAAAAATATTCTAAGTTTCGGTGGACGGACGAAGCTCAAACTGCCTTTGACACAATTAAACAAAAATTACTATCTGACGTCATGTTGAAACATCCGAATTTTAAGGATGTCTTTTATCTAAATACGGACGCTTCTTTAGAGGCTGTGGGTGCAGCCTTATTACAGAAAGATGAGAATGGAATTTTGAGACCCATTAACTATTTTTCTTGTAAGTTGAAACCACATGAGAAGAAATGGCCCGCTATTGAGCTCGAGGCATATGCTATTTTATTGGCGATTCGACATTTTAAAGTTTACTTATATGGTCGAAAATTTATTTTACTTTCTGATTGTAAATCACTTAAATATTTAAAAACTCTTGATTCACCTGCTAATAGATTATCCCGTTGGTTACTTGAATTGTCGAATTATGATTATCAATTCGAACACATTAAAGGTTCGACTAATTATTTAGGCGATTTGTTATCCAGAGATGTATGTCACTCCGTCAACGTTGTTAAGGCAGATATTCCAGATCTCGAAAAAATACGATTCGAGCAACGTGCAGATCCATCTTTGAAACTTATCATCGATTATTTGGAAAATAATTCGCAAACATGTCCAGAGAGAACGGATGACTATTTCCTCGAAAAGGGTATTCTTAAACATTTGTCTCATAGGAATAGTCATGCGGCCCGGAATGATTATTTTGAACAAATCGTAATTCCAAAAAAATTAATTCCTTATGTCTTGGAAGGTTCAGAAACAGTGCATTTTGGTTTTTTCAAGAATTATCGAACTATTAAGGAAAAATTCTATTGGAAAAATATGTATCGCGACATTAAAAACTTTTCCTATTCTTGCACTAAGTGTATTGAAAAAAAAGGCTTTAATATTACCAAATCTCCCTTGATGAAATTCGATACGCCAACCCAACCTATGGAGCGGTTAAGCCTCGATATCCTGGGACCCTTAAGTATGTCTGAATCCGGGAATAAATACGTACTTACAGTGATAGATCACTTCACAAAGTATTCTGTATTTTTTGCCCTCTCTGACATTACAGCAGATACAATTTCGGCAAAATTACTGCAGGTTATAACTGTTTTTGGAGTACCTCAAGCGATTTTGACGGACCTTGGAAGAAATTTTCAAAGTCAATTATTTTCTAGCCTAGCCAAAAAACTTAATATTCGCAAACTTCGAACTTCCCCGTATCACGCCCAAACGAACTCAGCAGCAGAACGCCTCAACTCCAGCATTAAAAACAGCTTAACATGCCTTTCAGAAACAATTACCGATTGGGACACTTATTTAGATTATTATAATTTTATTTATAATAATTCTTATCATGACACTACACATGAGAAGCCATCCTTCCTCATGTTTAATAGAGACTTAAATTTACCATTTCATTTATTTGAAAAACCACCACGTCATCATTACTTCCCATGTGAAAATTATGTCGAAAAGAACCTTTCCAAATTACACTATGTATATCGTAATGTATATAAAAATTTGGAACAAGCTTCTGAGAAACAATCTCAGCTTCGCGAAAAGATTGCAACGTCTAAAGTATTTCATATAGGTCAAAAGATTTATCTATATACCCCTGCTACTACACAATTAACGGGAAGAGCTTTTTCAAAACATTTTAGTGGACCATATCGTGTAATCGAGAAGCATTCTAACCTAAATTATACGATAATTCACGTAAATAAGCCTTTCGCCAAACCAGTCAAAGTTCACGTTGACAGAATGTTTTCATATGTCGAAAGACGGCCTGATCTGCAAATTCCCACGACTCCAGGTAGCACTGAACATAAATCATCATTTCCATCCTCCCAAAATGATAATCTCGCACCGCCTCAACCTAAGAATGACTTTTCTCTTTATGATAGTGATACGGAAATTGATGAGTATATTCCACCTTTTATCGCATCCTCTAATGCAAATAGAAACCAAGATGGGCCCGAAACCAGTCAAACCTCCACAGATCCCTTACCGGAAGTTCCCCTTGACACACCGGCAGATAATACGCCTCCCCTGTCTGATCAGCAATCAGTTACTCCTTTAAGGTTACGTAAAGTTGACGATGGGACTTGGAATTGCGAAAGAGCTCGCGGGCGAAATCGTGCTTCTAGTTCGGAGATAAACACTAACTCTTTTTCTGACAGACTGATAAATTGGGCGATTGGTTCAGGCACGGGCACACAAGAAAATAAAAACATAATTGATAAAATTTCCGATGTCCTAGCGGACAAACTAGATACAGTGGGTAATATTCAGAAAAAGTGGATAAAACCTCAAAAGACTAGATATTTTTATCGACGGAATTAAATATCACAGTTATGAAAGAAATTTTCTTTATTCGTTTTTTTTTCTGCCTCTTTTTCGTTCCAACAGCCCAATATTTCATTTATTTAACTATACTCTCTAATAAATTATTAGTTCAACAATATTCTCGAATATTCTCAACAACAAATAGTACTGATTTTAATAATATACAGCCGTTCTTACTTGGTTCTCTATTAAATATTATCATTTACTAAATCCTTATATTTTAGTGTACTATAGTTTTAGTTTTCCGGTATCCTTTGTCAGATGCGCGCGACCTGTCATTGGATTACTAATTGTTTTTTTTACATTTGGAATTATATTTTGTGCTGGCGTAAAATCAATTCCTTATGTGATTATTCAGTTAGGTAAGGAAGACTAAATATTCTTATAATTTAACATATCCAAAATATATAATAATAATAATAATAATAATAATAAAGCATTCAACAGTGTTCCAATAAATTATCCTGAAAGAAAAAAAAAAAAAAAAAAAAAAAAAAAAGAAGTTTGATGTCATTCAATTAACATAATTATAAATTCATATGTATATAGATTATTTACCCCCCCCCCCCCACAATTTTTTTTTCAGTTTCCTTGTGTTATTTTTTTTTCTTTTTCATCTTCTTAGTTAAACAGTTACGGTTTGTTATCGCCAACTATCATGCAGAGGCAGTGTAAACAAATTTATCGAAGATAACTTTCGTTTTTCTCCTTTATTTTCGTCTTCTTGCTACTCCGAAGCGATATGTTCAGATTATCAACTATTGACAATTCTTTCATGTATAAATTAATAAACAGATTAACTTTGTTTAAACATTTTTTTTACAATAATTTTTTTTATCTTCTCTCTTTTCCCCCCAATAAAATGAACTTGTGATTTTTATTAGAATTTTCAGCCTTTAAGTTTTGCATTTTTTATTTTTTTTCCTTTCATTTTCCCTTGCGTAATATGGGAAATCATTTCTTGCTTATCTCATTCAGATAATCTTTGTGCTAAAATTTTCTTTCAAGTAAGAGATAAATTTTATAACACAATATACTAACCTTAATTATAAACAGATAATTAAAATAATAATAATAATAGTAATAATAATAATAATTTTTCGAGAGATAAGGCTAATTAACACTATCATCAGTAGCATTATTAATAATAATAATAATAAATATTTTCTCACTTTGTTCAAAAAAAAAAAAAAAAAAAAAATCAATTAATAGTTTATGGAATTTAATCTTAATACATGTTTAAGTTTTATTTTGCTAGGATAGATAAAATAAATAAATAAATAACATATTTAAATGTGAGATGGAGTATTATCATATTCTTCCCAGGAGGATTCCTCTTCATTTTTATGATGGTCCCTCAGGTTCTAGCCATCCAGATTTGCCACAGAAATGCAACATCAGCTAGTTATGACTGCGGAAACATTACGGCTAGCACCTTGGAACTTTTGGACCTACCAGTGGATTCCTGCCAGGCCATTAACTGTGAATTTTGCATCACAGGAACGAGGACATACATCCTACATCAAAATTCTCTCCTACACCCAGCTGCCTTCTTTGAGAAACCCACCAATGCCGACGGTATTCTGGACACTTTCCTATGTTCAACAGCCGATACCAGAGGTGACATGATTCCTCTCCCATGCGAGTGTTCAACGAACTGTTCAGGTACAGCAGATTTTTGTTCAAATTTTCCCTGTGTCGATGAAGCCCCATGCCGATGTAAGGTTCGGAAAGTACTATACGAGATGTCTCATCTCTCTTCTACCGGTATCATCGTCAATCCTACCTTGATATCTTTACAGGTGTGTCTCTTCAAAATACCCAAGAAAACCCGGCGATCACGTCAACTTCAGGAATATGAAGGGGCTACATTTTCTAATCATAATTTATCCATTTCGTTTCAAGATCCAATCGTTACACTTCCAGAACCAGGAAAACTCATAGCACGAGTGTCTGGAAATGAACTAATTTTATCTATCCAGTCAGAATTACAGGTTGTTTTGCCACCTGAGTTCGTAGCATTTAGAGACACCCTTACATTAATTTTTATTTCAAATTCAGGGAAGGCAGTCCATGGCGACATTTCCCTTGAAGGAAAGACTGTTTGTCGATTATCAAGCTGCATCCTTTGCAGAGACTTTTTGTTTTATATCAAATGCTGGCCTGCATATATTACTTATTTGTTTTATGGTACTGTTACAATTTTCGTGCTAAGTATATTGTGCCTTCTAAAATGGGCCTGCAAAGGAATTTTGATCTCCCTACGGTCAGTGATCCTCTTAATTCTTACTACCCTAGCATTTATTAAATCTTTACTTCGATTTTTTCTTCTAGTCGGAGCTTTGCTAGGTACGACAATAAGAAATTATATTCTCTCATTTCACCAATTTTTGGAAAATCGCAACCCCCAGCGTCGACCAGCTATGATGCATTCTATACTTTTATTTTTAAGCCTTCTAGCTTTAACTCAGGCTGACTGTTCAACTCATGCACTTTTGAGCTCAGACATAAAAAATTGTCAAAAACAAACTGACCATCAAACTTGTCAATTATTCACAACGGCAGAGATAACGTTAAAAGGATTAGGTTACGAATCATGCATTTGGTTCCAAGATAAAAATGATAATGATATTTTTCACATGAAACTGAAACTTGTGTCAGCCCAATGTTCGTTTTCTTCGAAGAGAAAATATTTCACATTTCCTGTGAAGCATTATACCATTTCGCAACTCGCGTGCCCTCAAAATTATTATTGCGCCTGGGGCGAACATTGTAAAAATGATAAACATTTTGAGGCACTCACGGAAGAAAGTTTAGAATATCCAGGCTTCACGAGCTGCCAGCCGTCTAGCGTGGGTAGTGGATGCACAATTATTTCCCGTATGGGATGTTTATTTTATAGGGTATACTTTATTCCAGACTTGCTGCATTCCTATGAAGTACGACAATTATCAGGTCACCAATGCACATATACCATTTCAGTGGAACGTTCTCTTAACAATACTGTTGAGACTATGACATTTCATTCTTCTACAATAACAGCTGACGGTATTAACATAGACATCCTAGGAGCATATAATCAAGCTCCTATACATATTTCGGATTCGCTCTTATTACGAGTGGGAGATGCTTCTGAAGCTTACCTAGTCCCATCAAGTCCTTCTAATCGTCCTATAGCTGGATTAGTGGGCCAGGTTCAAGCAAACACTAGTTATACTACAAACTTTTTATTTGACCGAAATATGGTACAATGTACTTTTTTCGAAACTACTCTTCGATGTATGCAAACGCCAGATGCGTTGGAAGCACTTTATGCCACAAATGAGCGGGCACTGCCTCTTACACATGATTTACATCTTCTTTCTATGGAAAAAGGGACTTTAAAATCCCAACTCCTATCTTCAGCTCCGGTTCGCCTGCAACTTCATTTTCAGGACTATAAAATAACAGTACAGAGCATTGATATCTGCCCACGTCTAACTGATGCTGTTTTTAAAACGAAAGGATGCTATGCTTGTCAGATTCTTTCCGAAATGACTTTTTTCGCTTTTTCATCATGTCATGCAGGGACTATTTCTCTAGAATTTCAAAAAATTTCAATTTATACACGTAGTATTAATTTAGGAACTGAGCCACAGGAATATTCTATAAAATTTTTAGCTGATGAGAAATGCTACGATGAAAAGATTTGTTTGGTTTCGAGAAATATGAGACAGTGCCAAAAAATTTCCTTTTGTCTCTCTGAACCCAGCCTGCACTTAATTCAGTTAAATACTTCATACACTAAATCATTTTCTAAAAGTGATTCCTCGGGCTCAGGCTTCTTTAGTTTTTTCTCCCTCCCCACTTTCAATAATGTTTTTATGTCATTAAAAATGTTGGGAGCGATTTTGTTGATTGTCTGTCTCACCATCACGATTTTTTCTACTTGTGTCACCTGTTGTAGAAGATAAGTTCTACGAATGTACTTATATATATTATTACTGTTTTTATTATAACTGTTTTTTGTTTTCCTCATAACAAACTCTTAAATGTCTTACCCTTAAAACCACTACTGCTAGTTTCACTAGTTATCATTTTTTTCCCTAACTATTCAACATGATTTATTCGTTATTCACTGTTTAAATTTTTTTTTTCCTTTTTTATATTTTTATTTGTAAAATATATAATCAAAAAAAAAAAAAAAAAAAAAAATCCTTTTTTTTCACTTTTTATTTAGAATTTCAATTTTTTTTTCCCTAGTAGTTATACTCTACAAATTGGATATTTACGAGTTTGTATGTTCTTGCATTTATAGATTACTAATGGATGTATAACTTATATATATATATATTTTTTTTCTTTTTTTTTACCCATTAAGTAGTTCTGCGAAACTACTCTTGTACTGTTATATGTATTCCTTTCAGAGAGATGGAGATTTCGGTAGAGAACCCTAAGCCTTAAATTATTTTTTTTTATTGTTTTTTTTTCGCGTGTGAATAGAGATGTGACGCAGTCACATTATCTTGGACTCAGAAATATAAGTAATCAACTGTTTTCGAAATAAACATTCATACGATAAATTATATAAGGTTTCTAGGCACGTGAAGTCTTTAATCTAGTATCCAGATATCAGAATTAAGTATAAAGTTCATCTCACCCTTAAGAAAGAAAAAGCTACATCTTAATCACTCGATAAGAAAAATACGCGTAAATTCTAATTAACCATAATCACGCGCGCTTTTAATCTAGAAACAAATAGCAGAGTTCATTTGAGATGCGATTGATATACTCGGATATATATACAGATAGACACGAGAGCAAAATATATAATGAATCGATGAATATAATATAACATTACTAAGTAAAGGAGAGAGTAGTGCGTGAGTGTTGTGCATCATTAAAAGGACCAAGATGCCTATTGAATCGGCCCCAAAGTCTACGGTCAACATACTCCTGGGTAAGTCCATACTGATATATCTCCATCTCTCTCTTTTATTGTAAATTGTAGATGTTTTATTTTATTAGTATACGTTTAATTAATAAACCAATTTAGTCCAAATTTCTCTACTTCTTTAATAACCACTATACACGGCCCCCCCAATTGGGGCGCTTTTACATTTCTATAGATTATAGAGATCTAGAGTGCGTTTTTTTATTTACAGAAACACTCTAACGAATTCAGCTACAGGAGAGACTGTGAGCCATAACTGCTGGATGTACGTTTATAGCTGCAATATATGTTAAAACTCAACTTAACTCAGTATATTTACGAGGTGTGCAGATTATATATTCGTTGCATGTAAGTAATTGCATACATACCGATTGTAAACGACAATTACTGAAAATGAGACTTTATTGGTTGTTTTATGTTTATTTAGGTTATCTCATTTCGGCTGTGTGAATAAAATTTTACTGTATTAAAAAAGCATTGAGTAGTGTTTCATAATCTATGCTGTGATACATGATTTTTCATTATGTATCACAGCTTTTACAGTATTTTTTTGGCGATTTTACAGTTTTCAAGAAAATAAATAAATTGTATTATATTTTAAATGGCATGCAGCGCTTGCTATTGAGTGCATAAAAAGGAAATGTGAAAAATAAATATGAAAGTTGTAGAGAATTTTGTCCTCTTTTATATTGCAACTGAAAAATAATAAATTACGGCAACAGATCTCTAGATATTAAAAAAAATAATTTAAAAAAATGTCCCACATTTTCTTGTTTTTCACAATAATAAATAAATAAATTGTATTATATTTTAAATGGCATGCAGCGCTTGCTATTGAGTGCATAAAAAGGAAATGTGAAAAATAAATATGAAAGTTGTAGAGAATTTTGTCCTCTTTTATATTGCAACTGAAAAATAATAAATTACGGCAACAGATCTCTAGATATTAAAAAAAATAATTTAAAAAAATGTCCCACATTTTCTTGTTTTTCACCACAATTTAGCTTTACAAAATTTTGTTGGAAAATTTGAATCTTCTCATCTGGCTTTAGCATAAATAAATTAAAAAATAAAATCTTTTACCAGACCTTTTGCAAGGTAAAATGTATATTTACGATAGTTGTATTGGTAAAATTGTACATGTGGGCTGTATTTCGTTAGCTCGAAAATTAATTTTACTATTTCATATTTTCTATTATATTTTTCCTGATATATGCATTTTTAATAACATTTTTCCAAAATTAAACAGGCCAAAATATATGAATTTGCTTTATTTCTTTAATCGTGAATTATTTTTTCTACTTGAGAATTCTTGAAAATCTATACATAGTATCATATTGCACATAGCAACCTCCAGAAGGGAAACTACTTATCCAATCAGGATTTCAACAGCGCCTGGGTGTGATAAACCGTTTATTCACCCTCTCTAGACATTTCCAGCTAATCTGACCCCTAAATAGCACCCAGGTTCTGAACTTGTCACCTCCAGAATCAGTCTGAGGAGGACTGCGCTGCAGTTACGAAAATCTGTTAACATCTAAGCCCCATCCATAGGGATTTCCAACCACTTGTGTAAACAAAGGACAAAAAACACGTTGAAAGCTTCCTGCATAAAATCCAGAAGTTAATCCGCCATCCCGATGGTATGCAGTTGTATATACAAAGGGAAAGAAGCATAGTATTACACAGGCTTTCAGCGAAAAATCTCTTGTGAGTGAATATTTCTGTTTATACCAGATTTAAGTTTACTCTGGCTATGATCAATATTCCAGAATAAAAAATTATACAGTTTTTGTGGTACGAGTAAATATTTATTGGAAAATAGCTTTCAACGTGCGGTTTTGTTTGCATAAGGTTTAACTTTTTTTTTTTGCAACATAATGGTACGTGGTCGTGGCGCTCAGTTTTTATTTGACAAGATATTTTGCAATGCATCTTCGTTATAAATATGTAGAATAATAAATTACATTTCTTTCTTTTTTCCTTGTGCTTTCTATATAGAGAATTCTGAAAAAAGTATTTGCAAAGTTTTTCGTACTCATTTTTTCCTTGTCCTTTTTAAAAAATCTTTATGTGGTTGTTTTTAATCTCGACTAATTAACATAAAATATCTACAAAATCTTTTATTATTAGAATAATAAATTACAATATTTACAGACAACAAACATCAATGTTTTAGCTTTGAATATTAATTGGATATGAAAAAAAAAAATTATTTTTTAAAATAAACATACTCATCAGTTTGCATAATTTGTTTGTTACATTAAAAATCATTTGTACCAGAAAAACTGCATAATTTTTATTGTGAACTATTGATCATATCTAGAGTACCTAAAATCCGGCATAAGAAAATGTATTCCTTCACCAGATACTTTTAAATAAAAAACAAATCATCAGTGTCTCCTGGTAAATAATAATAAAAAAAAGTTACAAAGTTTATGCAAAACATTTTTTAAACGCCACAATATATTTATTATAATAAAATGCAAGAATTTTTATCGAATTTAAAGGTGTCTGATTAATTGATATTTTCTAAAAGAATATTCTTTAAAATTTTTCATGTGATAAATAATTTGTAAAATTTATGTCCATTAATGAGACTGCTATTTATATGAGAAAATATTATGCACTTTTGAATAATATATACCAATTTTGCAGAAACTTTTATACAGTCATTGGTGAATATGTATCAAATTACCGATGCGTTCCTATAAAATAATTATTATCATATTTCGACTAATTATTTTATTATGGTTATCTTGTTATTGTTGTTGTTGTTGATGATAATGATGATAAAAGTAGAATAAGAAAAAAATTACATCTACATATTTAAGCGTAAAAATCCTTTTCTGTATTAACTATATTAAAATATAATTTGTTAATAAGGTTCCAAAAGTGAGGGGGGGGGAAATTACACTAAATAAAAATTACCGAAATGTGTACTTGTCTTAAAATATGTGCTATTTCAAAACTAAGACGTTTAAAGTTATTTTCTATTTAAACTAAAATACTTTAAAGTTCATGTTTCATTATTTAAATCAATTTCGTTGGTTTTCGTGGTTTTCGTTTATTTTTTTTTTAAACCTTCGCAGGCAAACTACTTTAAAAAAAATTTAAAGTTAGGCTATTTAGACCTAAATGTACAGCTAAATGTACAGTAATAGTACAGCTAAAACAATAATGTCAGAAGCTACTGAATGTGAAACCATTTAAAAATTCGATATTTGACTGATTCTCTCTGTACATTGCGCGAACATTGGTGATGTGCAGCTTAACAATTTATTAGCGTAGGGAAAAAAAACTTCTTTAACGAAGTTTGTTGAAGTTTATAATCATCTATCGTTTTATAATAATATTTCTTCTGTAAAATGTATTAGTAAGAAATTATAACTAAACAAACTGCGAAAAATTAGGTATTTAGTCAATTCTTATTTTATCCAAAGTTAGGAGCGGTGTTGTTCGTCACTTATAAACCAAGGGATTTTTTTTTTTTTTTTTTTTTAGATTAAACCGAATTTGTTGGAAATTGTACCCTCTATAATATTGATATTATGAGTTCTTCGCTAAAATGTACTAGTAAGAGGTTATTGAAGAAAAAAAATAAGAAAGTGCCGATATTTTTGTTGTTTTTTCAAGGTAGTGGCTCACTTGAAGGGAGGAGAGAAAGTAAAAAATATAGCTTTTCATTAGAACATCAACTTATATATCTACCCGAGCTTTTGCAAATTAAGATCTTTTTGGGGGAACACTATTAACTAGAATAAAGTAACTTTTGCTCTAAAATCATGAATGTTTGTATACTAATCATTACGGTTTAACATTAAGGATTGTGGTTTCTTCTCTGCAAAAACGGTCGAGATAAGTCAATTTCAGAAAGATTTAATGCTAGATTTGCGAAAAGTTGCGTTTTTTCTGTAATTAAATTTTATCTAGGGCCCCTTCATTGTCAAGGCTTTGTGACTATCACCTGATGTATTGTATCATTGTGATACATTATGTAAAGCTGCGTTTAATCTTTTTTGCCCTGGCGGTCATAAATATGCTCCTTACTTTTAAAATGCTTTAAACTATAAATAAGGCCTTGCAGATGCGTAAAAGCCTCATAATCATATTTATGTATAATGATAATCACTTGTGTGTAATCAGTTATGTTTCAGCATTAAATAATTATAAAAATAATAATAACAGTTTGCTTAATTGTTAGCAAACAGTTAGAGTTTCTTTTAATTTAAACACGTTTCACTTCTTAAATTTAAATTAGGAATTCCTTTTCAGAATTTGTAATTTGTGAAAAAGATAAAAAATATTGCTAAATTTTTATGTTCGTTTAAACTGGTTGCAACACGATATTTTCGAAACTTCGTAAAAAATTCGTCCTTAGATTATTTGTTAGCTGAAATACACGCAAAATAATTGCATTCGTTAAATTTCAGTAAACCGTAATTTCTGTGATTTAGATAACTACTTTTGATTTTGTTAGCGTAAAAGTAATTTCTTTTCCAAAATCTGAAAAAAAAAATCACAGCTGGAAAGATTAAACTATTTCTTTGTGATTTTTCAGCATTTTTTCAGGAAACTAGTCTTCTTCATTGAACTGTGTTTCTTCACAAAAGCAGGGGTCGTACATTTCTGGGAATTTTTCAGGACAAATATCAGTATTTATTTATAGAAACATACATCTAGATTTAACGTACGAAATGACACTTTATTTTAAGAAGATATTTTCTATGAGAAAATACTGGTGCTGAAGATTTTCTTGGTCTTAAAATTTCAGGACATGTACGACCCCTGCAAAAGATTTGGGAGATTCAACAACGCAAAGGCGATCAGAAGATTAGATCGATTTGAAGGAAATTAAAGAAATATTTTTAGACAATTTCCTGTAGAATGTCCGTCAGTTTCATTTTAAAGTTATTAAAGATGAAAAACACTGCATGACCAGAAAAAAAAAAAAAAAAAAAAAAAAAAAAAAAAAGACGCTGAAAATAGTTGAATGATACGTTTATTTGCATCTTAAATGTGTGTTTCTTTACCGCAATTACAAATAGATAATATTATTGAATCTTTTCAATCATGTGCGCCTTTCATTATTTGCTATTAGCTGTAATGTGACCTTGCTGGTTTGAAGGTTGGACAATGACAGGCCTGCTTGATGAAGAACGTACTTTGTCGCAAATATTTGTATTATACTTGAAAAAAAATCTTTAAAACGCCTTGTTACGTCTCAACACTCATGGCCCCACCAGTGGCCGAGAGGTTCAGACCTCTCAACTGGTAGACGGCAGGTGCTGGGTTCGAACCCAATCGCGGCTGTCGGCCTAACCGTTCGGAGTTTTCGTGGTTTTCTTCGAACCTTGCGTAAATACGGGTTAGGTTCCCTTAGAAAGACCCCCACGAAGGGCACCCCCCCCTGGTCCTATATCCCTAGCGTAGATAATCGGACGACAAAAAATAAACCAAACCATAAACTAAACGTCAACACTCATGCATAGGTCCCAGATTAAAAAGAAAAAGTATATTTGAAATACATTGTCTAACACTTTAAAACAATTGCATTTCGATTTCTTTTTTTAATATGAATATAGATGATTAAAAACCGTCTCAAAACAAACAGAAAATCCTTAAGTAAATAAGAACAAAATTTTAAAACAATTTATAACCCAAAAATGATTAAATCATTCGTTCATTCTCATTTTGAAATTGACTAGTTATTGGTGAGAATATTTTATTTATCCGAAAAACAGAATCACGAAGCACACGCTCCACATTAATTAAAATTCGTCAGAGAATTGAAAAAAAAAAATACTATAACTATAATGTTAGACTGCAATATTTTAATTAATAAAGGAGAATCATTTGAAATTCTAATGTATCCGAAATGCTGTTAATGAAACTTCCCTGATCCTTTTGTTTGCCATAATTATTAAAGAGGCTTAGATAAGGAGTACTGATAATAAGTACAACTAATTTAACCCTGATGTCAACTCAAAAAAAGTAAGCCTTAAAGCTTATCAATGGCGCACAAAAGGGCATTATGTACAAAATGCTAGTCTGAAAAGGGATATGTTTATTATTGCCCAAATAATTGCGTAATATGCAGGCTAATCAGGGATCGAAACATTAAACAATCCCTCATTAAAAGCGAATCTCTTTCATTAAAAGGACAATTTCTAACAAAATTTTTAAAACCTATCGACTCTGGACCTCATAAAAAAAATCCCTCACCATTATCAGTGTAAACATGACGCCCTTTGGACGTGCCTCGGCTGCGAAACAAAGAGAAAAAAAGATTAAAAAAATAAGTAACTGTAACTCAACTTTATCTTAATGAACGCGAAATATTGATTCACTCATTTTAACTCGCTAACATTATCTTTTTAATGACTCGGGTCTTCATTTGTTCTTTCACGGTGTAACTATAAATTATTCGGAAAAACCTAAAATGAAAAAAAATAAAAACAGAAAATATTTTTCCTTCGCAATTTATGTTAATCCTACACGCCTTGTTGGAGGGGAAAAAAGTAAGGGAAAAAATCGTCGAAGGCTTTATTTTTTTCCCTTCATCGTAGTCTTATAATCTTTCAGATAATTAGTCTATTAAGACAATATTTAGAAAAGCACCTCGGGCAGCTCAAGCTAAATGATTATGGGCTACAAAGTCACCTTCATTAGCAGAGCTTGTTAAGGAGAATAAGGGTGTAAGTTCCAAGATGCAACGCGCTTATAAAGTGTAGGACTCGTTTATTAGTTCCTTTTATTGTACTTTTAATCTTACTAACTGTATCATTAAGTTTAGGAATTATTTTATGAAGATTAATTCTTATTGGCTCAAATTGCTGCATTATTATTCATTTGGTAGTACTAGATGTCAGGTTGTTAGTAATTAAATTGGTTCGAGTGATTAAGTTAGAAAATTCAGAAATTTCCCCATTAAGCAAAGTAGGAGGCCATAAACCCCAGCATCTTATAAATATTATTATATTATTTGCAGTGATTGTTTTGTTTTCCTCAAATATAGGCAAACTTTTCGCAATTTTATATGAAGTTTTTCACCCTCAACTCGATGTGTTAGTAAATTTAGATTTCTTTAAATAAACAATTTATTTCCATCTATTCTATAGAAATTAAGAACAGGCGAAAATATTTCCGTTCAAGTGGCGACCGCGTATTCGCGGTTAGTTTCATCATGTTTTCATATAGATCATTTACAACTCTTCTAAAAGCAATACCAAATGATTAGAAAATGCATACAATAAAATACAGGATTACAGAAAAGGTTGGACGGAATAAATAAATAATAAAATTTTGATTGACTAAGGAAACGGGAAAAAGTATATTGCAAAGTTCTCAGCAATTAATCGAAATTTGTTATATGTACCGTCACAACACGATACATGTATCGTAATTGTGTCCAACTTTTTTCGATAATCTTGTATTGTACACAACACAACACAACTTCCGGAGATTTAGGAGCCGAGCAATAAAAACTCTCCGCCACAGTTTTAATGATTATCACGTTTGAAAGCATAAGGTGCAGATTCACAGTTGCTAGTCACCACGTGACAACTATTTTTTGACTTGGCGACTAATTTTCGGAGCCAAATAAAAAAAGTCACCATTCTTTGGCAATTTTTGCGATTTTTCTCGCGATCATTTGAAGAAAATTCCGTTTTCCGCAATTCTCTGACGAGAATCCCACATTTTTTCGCTATTCTGTGACTAAAATCGCATATTTTTAGCGATCGTCTAAACAAAATCTCGTTTTTTCTGCGATCATTTGACGAAATTTTTTTAGCAATTCTTTGAAGAATGCTGAGACGTTTTTTTTTCAGTCCTTTGATAAAATTAGCTTTTCTTTATAGTGATATTTTAACGAAATTCGTTTTGTTTTTTAATTTTTTTTAGAAATAAACAGTGATGAAGATTGAAATATTTAAGTTTATAAGCCACTGGCTCCTTAAAATTTTGAGACTATAGTAGCCATACAAGCGTTATAAGTATTCTTTTTAAGATTTAAATTAAACAGTCTAATGCTTATATGTCTGAGCTATTTTTAGAACATATTACATTGCAAATATTAGCAGGCTATTTAGCTAGAAATTTCAGTTTTTTTTATTTCATAATTTTATATAAGCTGATTTTAAAATGTGTAATTTGCCTTGCTTAATCGATCATAAAATAGCCGTCAGTTTTTGCGATCAACGGTTGATGTGGTCTCGAGAGAATCCCAACATCTCCCTGTGAAACACAAATTAATGATAACTTGATTATTGATAGTGTAGGATTATCCCGTTACCAGTGGCGATCTTCCGTAATAAGGTTGCATTTCCCTTCACATTACCCGGAGAATTTGCTGTACGTAGCACACACCCACCGCTACTGTAAAAGCCGATGACTGTTTTCGTTATCGATTAAGCAAAAACCACTCACAAGTATATTACTTACCTGCTCATATTTACAATATAATTTTTTCTATTAAAAAAAAAAAAGCTGGGAACTATAAACAAATAAATAGTTTAAAATTAGACAGTTTAATTTAAATCTTAAAAAATTAACTTATAACATTTGTTAAAATTAACTTGAAACATTATCCTACTGTATACTAGTATCATGACACACAATAAAAACTGGTTTCTAAAAAAATTCAGCTAAAAAAATCTATTTGCAGCCCTTCGCTGTAATAGTAATATTTTTTTTCATTTCTCCATTTTAGAAAGAAACCTTTAAAGGCCCAGAGGTTTAACAGGCGCAGCGTAAAAACGGATCTAAGAAAATAGGATTGTGGGATGATATTACGTTATAATTCATGAAAAATTCAAACATGGCATCCTGTGAAAGGCAATAATCAAGCAAATGAGGAATTATAGAGGGTGTCCCAAAAATATTGATACAAGTTTTAATTTTTTTAATGTTGCAGATGCGTAAGCAGTGTAAATTACATTAATGTTTACAATAAGGTAGGATCGAATATTATGTTGATTAAATACCGTTGCCACCACTTTTCTAAAAGTTATGCTTTTTAGGGGCTCTCGCGTAATGATGTGCATACATAGCATCTATAGCCGTCGTTCAGTCCGTCCATATGTCTGATATAACACAACAAAAACTATCCAACAGAATGGCTTGAAATTTAAGATGTATAATTGTTGCATATAATTTTGTCGAATCATTTCATATTTTATGGAAATAGGATGCATAATTTAACTATAGGAGAATCAAAAGTATTCAGTTACATTATGCCCAATGGGAAAAAAATAGTTTTAAATGCACTTTGATGATATTATATTCTTTCGAACATAATAAAATTAATATTCATCTATAAAGTATATACTAAAATGTACATTCTTCACAATCTGTGATGCAAAGAATATTTGTTATTCATTCACAGGGCCATGTAAAATTATTCCATTACATAATGGTAAAGGGGTAAACATTGTTTAGGGCCCTTTTTAATTACATTAAACTATTTCATATTTTATTAAATTAATGTACGTTGCTAAGATTTACTACAAGTTGCTTTCTATATAATGGAAAGCAGATATAGTGTTTGCAGGGAGACAGAAAAGATATCGGCAACTATCCGAAATACTAAATACTATTTCACCAAGATCTGAATATCTTTAAGATTTCGATATAGTGCGAACGCACCCTATTTGCTACGCTTGGCGTACAATTTGCGACTTGTTAAGTTTTTATACGGTTCTTAAATCCTGTAAATTAGTTTTAGGAAATTTTTCTTCTCTATCTTCTACAAAAAAAAAAAAAAGAAAAAAAGAAAAAAAAAGAAAAAAGAAAAACGATTAAAACATACGAAGTATGATATGGATGTATTTTCGATCAAATACGAATTTTTAATTAAATATTTTGATGTTAGCTTTTCTGAAATATTGTCATTAAAATCGGTTAATAACGTTATAAGGCATTCATGTTATTAATTATAAATTTATTCAATTCAGGGAATACGTTTGTGATTTTAATCTCACCAGAAAAATTGTACAGAAATAGCTTTGATCATATAGCATTAAATTTAATAACACCTAATGTAAAACATTCAAACCATGTTGCCTTGTCATGCGCTGAGAAAGATGTGTCGAGACCCGGATCATCTTATTTAAATTTTTGCATCTAGGTAGACGGAAAGATATTAGAAATCACGCGTATCATAGATTGGGAAACTGTGATACGATATTCTGCAGAATATAGGTAATTCTAATTTTACTCTTAAATTCTGCAAGTATGCGAAAAAAAGAAGAGAGTATACCCAAGTATTAAAAATTCATACTCTAAATGTCTAAACCTCTAAACTGTCTTCATACTTTATGGAAAAGCTTAAAGAAATATTATGAACTTCTTAATGGCCAAAAGTTGGCAATTAAGTGATTGTGGATTTTGTCAACAGATGGCAGCAGATTATTTTTGTGTCGTCAACGCATTCAAAACACCTAGCCTATGTTGTTTTCTTGTTTGGACCTCCACCTTTAATTTAGTAAAAATATTATATCGATTAGTTATTTAATTTAATTTTTATTCCAATTTAAAAATGGAAAAACAAGGTGTGCATTTCTGACACATTTATTGTATTATTTTCGAAAGACAATAATGCATCGCAAGCACACAAAAAGATATATGCCGTATTTCGGAATGAAGCCTTGAAAGAAAAGGCAGCACAGTCAAACCTCGTTAACATGAACACGCTTAACGTCAGGGCCTGATTAATGCATGGGCCGCCGGGACCTTTGCCATGGGCCCACAAATTATGAGGTTGATTTTTTTCTCCTTAATCAATTATTTTTCAAATAATATTGTTTTATAAAATATGAAATGTAAAATTTAAATATTCTGAATAACTCAATAAAATTTTTAGAAACTTTTAACCTAGGCACTTTTCACTTAAACAACTTTTCAACTCGTCAAATAAATCTTCCTTTTTGGTGAAAATGTCGCTGAAAATGGGTAGATAGGTTTCTTAAGGGGGCCCAATTTTTTAACAGGCCCTGGGCCCAACTTCAGCTTGATCGGGCTCTGCTTAGCGTGAATTACTTTTAACATGAATTGTTTTCACAGTCCCCTATAAAGACGAATATAAAGATTTGATACTGATACCATGAATTACTGTTAAAATGAACAAAATTTTGATTCCCCTTGAGGTTCATATTAACGAAGTTCGACTGTATGAAATTTGGTTTGCCGATTTCTGTTCTGCTGATTTTTCACTGAAATATGCGCAACCATCTGGCCGTCAAGTTGAAGTTGATGAGACCCATATCTAAGCTATTATTGATTCAGATCGTCATAGTGTCATCGTAGATCATCTCACTTGATATTGCAGAGAATCTCAACGTAACGCCATACACGCCTAAAAAAAAAAAATTAAAACAGCTTGGCTATGCCAAGAATTTCGATTATTCATCAGCTTAAGGAAATTCATTTGACGCAATGCATTAGCATCTGCATTTTACTTGTGAAACGTTAGGGAATTGATCTAGTTTTTAAACGATTGATAACTGGCGACGAAAAGTGGACAGTTTGTAACAATGTTAATGGGAAAAGACCGCAGGTGATGCAAGATGAACCAGCCCAGACAGCACTAAAAGCATACATTCACCTAAAAAAGATGATGCTGTCAGTTTGGGGGAATTATAAAGGAATTCTGCACTTTGAATTTTTACCAAGAAACCAAACGGTTAATTTAAACGCGTGCGTTTAACAACTTGCCAAAATGAGCGATGCATTTCAAGAAAAGCAGACAGCACTGTTTTCAAGCATTACAATGCAAAAATCCATACATCTTTGGTCACTCGCCAAAAATTATTGGAACTAGGTTATGCGTTGTCACATCCATTACATAGTCCTGATCTTGCGCCTTGAGATTACCATTTATTTCTTTTATTGAGATTACTATTATATATTAAACTGTAAAACTTTAAATTATGCTGATAATGTAAAATCACATTTAATTCAGTTTTTTGCTGCAAAAACACAATTAATTCCATCTTATGCTGCAAAAATCAGAAGTTTCATGAACATGGAAGTATGACACTGCCTGAAAGATGGCAAAAGATCATCGACAAAAACGGACAATGGAACAAAGTTACATTTTTAACACTAGAAAGACGGTAAATTTTTCTTAAGGTTCATGAAAGAAATTTAACACCAGAATTTTTGTTTACAACTGCTTAAGTCATTTAATGATTTCATTTTTCCTTTGTTTCTTTTAAACATATTTTATAAAGAGATTTCTGGTTCGAACCGAAAAATTTGCATATGATAGGGGCCAGAATGGCCCTGCATCGGCATTCTAGTGGTAAGCAAAATTTTTGAATTTTCTTTTTATGTAAAATCTGAAGTTGCGAACGCAATATCTTGTTCATAAAGAAAACTATGCCATTTCAACCAAATCATGGCATTACAATTTTGAATCGAAATTAGATTTTGTAAAACAGTGTGCTTTTTCTGTAATTTAAGAACTTGGAAGAAAATGCATACTTTTAAACATTTTGTAAACATATCGAAAGTATAGAAATTTTTTAGAACTTTCCTAAACACCGTATTATATATATTTACGTAATAATCTTAATGTTTAGTTGAATTTATGTTAAAATAATTCGTTAGCTGCAAAGATGTTTTTATTTAAACGTCCCATGAAGGTTTATTTTGAAACTGGAATGTTATAGAGCTTTGTACGATTGATAATATGGGGTACAGACAAATATAAATAAATCTCCCATGACATTGGGCAGAAACTGTTCAAAAAAGATATCTTAATATATTCCCCGCATGGTGGTGCTAAGTTCATTTTCCTAAAAATTAGATTTTTTGATTAGTCTATTAAATTAGCAGAAAAAAATAGTGAATGCATATGAGAAAAAAAAGGTGAAAAAATAGCATGTTTTTAAGCTCTTTTATGTTGTTGTTTTTACAAACATATAAAAAATCTTGCACTTAATTAATGCACACAAGCTCTAAAGATACTTTTTTTTTTTTAATTTCAGACAATTTGCTTATTGAAAAAGTCTTAGCATTTCGATTAAATTCAAAATATCCAGGGACGTTGAACAGGAAAGCTTAGGGAAATGAAGTATACCTCATTTATTATTTAAGGAATCGTTCCGAATTTCGGACTCCGAATGCTCTAAGAATACCAAGGTGCATTTATATATAAAAATCTGAAATTTGAAAAATTTTGTCATTTTTATACCAAAATGGGAGGTACTGAATCCCCTTAAATAATACTCCTTCTGTCCCGAATTAATTGTTACATTTGAATGATTTTGAAGTGATTATTGAAACTGACGATTTTATAATTTTGTCTGAGCATTTTCTAAAGATTTCAGAGTGCTATGCCATCAACCAACAACATTTTCTTATCAAGCATTCCCTCTTTAAATCCATACAATTAGTTTTTAAAAAAATCCAATTTTCCCGTGCTATTAAGCCACGCCCAATTTTGTAACGATTCTTTCACCAGTAATTGCATGAAACTATCTTTTAGCCAATGAATCGTGAATTCCTTGGTTAAAAAAAGGATCTTTCTGGCATATTGGTAATGGAGTCTTTGCAAAATGGGGCGTGGCTTAAGGCGTGCTAATCCTACAAATTTGTTTTGAAAATTTTGTCCCAAAATAGGTGGTACATTTGTAACAAGTAAAAATGAGATTTAAAATACCAATTTGTGATAATTTTAATCTTAAATAGGACAATTTTAATTGATATTAAAGGAATTTCTTGCAGATAATATAGCTTCGGGATTTCATGCCACGTTTCGCATCGGGAAGTTATTTATGCCATTCTACTCCATCTACTTGAAATGAGCAATTAATGTGGGACAAAATTTCAGACCTAAATGTAGCAACTAATTTAAGACGGAGGGAGTATATTTTTTAATCTATATGTAATTATTTACATATTTTTTTTATAACTGCAAAATTATAGCTTTTCATTGTGTATATTTCTGATTTTGCAAAATTTCAATGTGTCTAACTGTACAAAATAAATATTTTTTAAAATATTTCATTATTAAAATTTAAATTTTCTATGAATTTATATTTTTTTAGAAAGAAATCGTCTAATTTATTTTTTTGTTGCTGTTGTTTTTCGCTTTTTTATCAGTGTTCTAATTATATCACTTCTTTTTATAATTCTTCCTTGTGGTGTGTCTTTCAACCTTTTTATTATTTTTGAACTGATAGAAATAAATGATTTTTTGAAATCTGAACAGTAATAAATCTTCATTCATTTAATATTATCAAGAGACTTACCTATTAACAAGCAATTGGGTTTTCCGATTAAATCCCCCCCCCCCCTTACATAACATAAATTTCATCTTCTTATGTAAATTTTTAATCTTAGCATTTTTTTCATTAAATAATATTTTCAGAAAATTTATTCGACACAATTAGACATATCGTATTATTTTATTTCTAGCGATGATCTACCACCATAGATAATTCTTTACGTAATTTTTAAAGTACTTTTTATTACTTAAAGAAGAAAAGCTTAAATAATTTGTAGTTCAAGTTTTATAAAGTAAACAAATAAAGTTAATTCTTATAACGAAAAAATAAATAAATAAATAAAGTTATTACGGCAAGGAATCGGATAAATTGTTATTTTCTTGAATCGAACTAAGAAAACTCCTAAAGATATTTTAGAAAGAAGAAAAATAAAAAAAAGAAAAGTTCCCAGTTAAACTGACGGTACTGAGCTTACAGGCTCTTCATTCTAATCGTATATTATACTCTTATTCTGCATGAAATATCCATTTAGCTAAACTAATGGGGGATTAGCCCTCATTCCCTCTCTCTATATACTTAATTGATGAACCTTCAAATATAATCAGGGCTATGCCTTATCAGAACAAACCGGTATACCGATTTTGAAGCAAATCGGATAATTCTGCATGATAAATACATTTATCTAAATTTAAGAGGGGAGATTATCCGCTTCCCCCTCCTCTATACTTAAACAATGAACCCTCAAAACTAATCAGGAAAGTACCTTATCAGAATGAACCTGTATACAAAATTTGAAGCACAACGAATTTTTCTACCAAGAGTTATCACTTTATCTACATACATAGGTATGTACATACAGAATCTGCAAAGCACATTAGTTCTCAAGCCTTGATAACCCGTGAGCTAAAAAGCCCTTTTTTAAAACAACACTAGCTTTATAACTCATGTACATAAAAAATGCTTCAGTTTTTTTTTATATCACTATTTTTTATCACAGTATCCGAATTACTCACGGGTAGGTCTGCTTTAATTTCTCACATATGTCATAAAAGAGCTGGCACTTATTGGGTTTGATGAATAGATAAAAAATAGCTGCGTAAGTTATTTTCTCAGAATAAAAAGATATCTATCTGTTCGAAATTTTAGGAAAAGAGAAAAAAAAAAGAAATTTGCTATGACTCTACTGCGCAAAGGTATAGGATTTCAAAAAACACCCTGAAATTTGTGGGAGCTGTTTAAAAAAATCAATGATATTTTAATACTCTTTAAGGTACCTGTTATTTTTTTATGCGATTATTCACTCACCCACAGACATAAAAAAGGAAAAGCATAGCAAACGTACTTTGTACGGGATTAAAATATGGTTTCACCTTATGGCAGGTGCTTCTTTCCTTCCTACGTTTGTGTTGAATAAAAAATATATTAACACGAATCTTGCCAAGTGCCATTAATTTATAGAAAATTATCGTTATTTCTTATCGACTAAATTTAGTTAATTTTGAACATAGGGTAACATCCCCAGCAATTGGCATGCACCAGTGATTGGCACATCCTACAAACATGTCCTAAAATAATATTTATATCCAGTCTTTTAAAAATGCAAGATCATATACCAGTTATATACTCATTTACGTTAAAGATTATAACTTTGATTTATGCTACCAAATGACAATAGTGCCTAGGAAAGAGAAACAATTATGGCTTGTATAAAATTAGCCGTTTTTGTTGCAAATGCTTCTTTTTTGGCTTAAGGAAGGCATGCTTTTCAATTCATTATTATCTGATTTATAATATATTTTAAATTTTAATTGACAACAGTTTTGTTTAGTTAAAAAGGTTTATTTTAATTGTGTGAAAGTATTTTCGACACAAATATTTGGATTTCTGAATTAATGATAGATGTCAATTAATGGTGTTTCAATTTTGCTAGTTCCAAGTAATTGGCACCTATTCCAATTACAAGGAATTCGCAAGTAATTTGAGATTAAACCACTTATTTTTTAAGTACTTTTAAAGTTATAGACTAATTTTGTTTATCATTTATTTTTATTTGAAAATATGAAATATTATCAGTAATTGGAATCCATTAGAGCTTCATATGACAATTACTGGGGACAGCATGACAATTACTGGGTATTAATGTAAGTATATTGTATTGTTTTAAAGTGTTCACATTTCAGACTAATATGCTGCTTTCTTACTCTCAAAAAACTGAAATATGGCATCTGCATCTACAGTAAATTCATTTAAAGCGATTAAACCCAATGCAAAATGTAAAGTTTTTTAAAATATAAACGTGTGCCAATTACTGGATCACAAGGTGTCATATATTGGTGCTCTAGGTGCCAATTACTGGTGATTTCAGTAATTTTTTTTTAAATATATTTTTATAAAAGTACTTTTTCAATTTTTTTGGCTTTTAGTGGGCAAAATAGATGCACAGATATGCATTCTTTGATTTAAAAATATTCCCACGTAAATATCTCATTTCTTTTTAATGAAAATTGAAGTAAGTTTAAAGACAAATTCTTAATGTGCCAATTACTGGGGATGTTACCCTAGTTAATGAAAAAGTTCTTCGAAAACAAAAAAATATTAGAGTTATGATAGTATATTGTAATATATTTTTTACATCAGAGATTAACGTTAATGAATAGAATTAAAGAAATTTTATTTAATAGAAATAAGTCGCAAGTATTTCGTTACAGCTAGAATCCGATCGAAATAAATTTTTCCGGCTGAAATTGAATTTTCGCTCCCTTCCCCAAAACAAAGCTTTCTCAAATTTTAAATTTTAAATATTAATATACACAAATATATACAAATGTATTATTAATTATTGATAAATGCAACCCTTCCTATAAAGTCATTTTTTTATTTGCATGTGCGTAGATGGGCATGTGTTTATTTTTAATTAAAAATAAAACAATAAATTTTTATAAAATAAAACAATGACAATTTTTAATTAAAAAAATATCAGAATGTCAGTTATTCTTGGAATTCTTTTTACTTTATAATTTGTTTGACATGGCTTTCTAATACAGGCGGATCGAAATAGCAATAGCTCCCTATGAAGATTTACATGCTCACATGCTTTACATTCCCATGCTCATTTAGTGCTAAAGTGGAAATCAGGATTGGCAGTACAGCTTTAAAAAGAATTGCCAAGTACACAGGAGAATCGAGTGTCGATTTATCCAACATTTTTAGCTCCGGATTTTTCCATTTATATAACATTTTTAGCTCCAGATTTTTCCATTTATATAATATTTTTAGCTCCGGATTTTTCGATTTATTCAAAATTTTTAACTTCGAATTTTTCGATTTATTCAAAATTTTTAATTCCGTTTTTTTCAATCGATGCAGATTTTTTTAGCTCCGGATTTTTCCATTTATATAACATTTTTAGCTCCGGATTTTTCGCCGCGGTGATAGTCTTCGTAGGGAGCTATTGCTGTTTGGATCCACTAGTCTTTGACATCTTCTTATTTTCCATTACGCATATTTTGGTTTAAATTAAAGATATTATAGGACTGTGCATGCATAGCGTTATCACTTTAGGAGGGAGGAGTATCTGGATTTGATATCGATAGACATCTCTAGCCTTCCCACTGCCGCGTCCGAATATATCCGTTCACTAGGCTGCAGGTTTCACTGCAGTTCAAGCTTTATTTAAATTAATATAATTCTACAAATATAATCCAGTTTTAAGAAATTAAGTTATGACTGATACTTTCAAGGCTTATAAGCATATAAATAACAAAAAAAAATACCATGATAGAAAATCCCTCTTTTATTAACATTTACATTCAATAGCAGGGAAAAAAATATTACAATTTTGCACTTTTGCTCGGCGGTCAGGGGGCTAGAGGGAATTGCTTTTTGATATCGTTATCATTTTCGATCCAGTCAAACTTTTTCTTTAACACTAGAATCGCGGGAAAATTCATTCAAGTTTTATAAAAATATTTCTCACCGGAATTTTCGTTTAAATCTATTTAAATCATATATTGAAATTATTTTTGCCCACCTTATTTTTGGCTAATTTAAAAAAAAAAAAATTCTGGTTCGAATCAACATCTCTGCTCATGATGCGGGTCAAAATGACCCGTCGCCGCGGTTCTAGTGTTAATCCAAATAGTCAGTTACCTTTTATTCATTAAATTTTTTTTTGCATGTTTTTATGAAAATATAAAGCTAGACAATCTTATCCATTGCTTTTATACTTTCTGATGGGCGGAGGCCAATTGCAAGAAAAAGATATTATTGTTGAATGCATTGTGTAACAATAAGCTACTATTAAATTCTTTTAAATAGTAACTAAAACTTTATAGAAGTTATTTGATGCATATTGCTCCATGTTTTTACATTTTATTGACTTCTTGAATCTATAAAGTATGAGACTAATAAATGTATAATTATATATGTATATTACTGCAAACGTATATAAAAAAGAAATATAATGTAAAAAAAATATATTTATAGATATTGTTAAGAAGCCACACTACTGACAGAAAAAGACCCGGATGATAATGTAAAGTCTATGGGATAGTTTTTTCAAATATCTCGCTCAAATTTTAATTTTTTTGTCATGATTTTTTTTTTTTTTTTTTTTTTTTTTTTTTTTTTTTGCATAGAATAGCTGAGGACGATCCATAACCGGCCTAGTTTTACTTTTTCGATTTCGGTTTAAATTTTTTATAAAAAAATACTTTTACTTTCAGAACCGGTTATGAAACTGAAACTATCCTAATATTAAAAGAATATAACCAAAATCGAAAAAATAAAAAACTAGGTCTGTTGGGGATCGCCTTCAGCTATCCTATGCAAAAAAAAAAAAAAAAAAAAAAAAAAAAAATCATGTCAAAATATTAAAACATGAGCAAGATATTTGAAAAATACGCCCCCATAGACTTTACATTATCATCCGGGTCCTTTTCAGCCAGTAGTGTGGTCTCTTAACGATATCATCAGCGGGGGCTGAGGAGAGATAATGTATTCGTAAGGAGGTTAGGGGGTCTAAAATGGGCAAAATTTGGAAAACGTTATATAAGTATAGCCCTTAGAACCAACTATTGTAAAAATGATATTGTTAATGATAAAAATAAATCTACTTCCTATATCAGTACCTGCTTATATCATTACTTATGTCTATTGTTTACACAGAATTTATACTTTTGTTCGTGTCCAACAGGCGTTTTATTGTCGGAGTGTCTATTCATTTTATTATATAGATATTACGCTGGTTCTATAAAAAAGATTTACAATATCTCGCGATTAAATTGTCGTATGACAGAAAGATGACATAAAATTCATGCGATTAAAGTTTAATTTTGATAATTTGACAACTGAGTTTTATAGAAATATTATAATTTTTTTTCTTAATTTTAGCTTTAAATAATATTTGTTTGAGAGTTAGACTGACCATTGTAAGATACATTTTTTACTGTAGCTAATATTGTAGTTTATTATAAATCAATGAAATAATTCCTTCTTAAGCATTTACTTTCGTCGAAATTCGACGAGTTCCACCTTGTTTTTTTAATGGCAGAAAGTCTTTTCTTCTGTATCATTACATTCTTCCTTATCTTTTATATCATTTCTATAACAGTCGATTCCGTTATTTTCTTCAGCATTTCATCACTATTTAACCACCCTTCCACATAATCTGAATTACAATTTTCAAAGACAGTTACTTGGTTCACCAAATCTTCAGAAACAGTGTTTTCACCATCGTCATCATTACCATTCACAATGGATATTACCACTTTAGGTGAAAATTTCAATCATGATTTCCTTAATGTTGTAGACTGAGTTTCTCCTTAAGAATAAACTATCCAATAAATATCTCTCTTCAAAACGTTCTCAATGCTTTAGTCATCAGATTATGCATTCAATGTTCCAAGAAACAGCGTCGGTATCTTTTCTTTAACACTAGAACCGCGGGAAATTTTACCCAAGTTTTATAAAAATAATTCACACAAGAATTTTTATTTAAGTCTATTTAACTTATTTATTTTAATTAATTTTTGCGTAGCTTATATGTAAATTATTTTAAAAAGACTTATCTGGTTCGAATCGACATCTTTTCACTGAGCACGGGTCAAAATGACCCTTCTCCGCAGTTCTAGTGTTAAATTCTCCAATACACGCTAATCCAATTCCTAAATAACACTTGTAACGTGGTGAAGAGCAATTATAGCATGAATTTCACCATACCATAGTGCACGTCTTCATGTGGATGAGATGGAGCATTATCCAAAATAATAATAATAATAATTTACAAAATAGATTTATTTGTTACAACTTTATTTTGTTGTTGTTGTTTCTTGTCTTTTGTTTCTGGAACAAGAAATAAAGAAAAGAATTAGCAATCTTAAAAATGAGAAAAAAAATTAAAAAATATAGAATTTTTTATTTTCGACGCCTCAAATTAAACGGAACCTCAGACTTCCGAGATACGGATTTTGAAGATTCTACAGTATTTTGCTTTTATATAAATTCATTGCAAATAACTACGTTTTATATAGCCTCGTTCTTTTACATAACTTACTTTTTACTATGTCATAATGAATCATTCGCAGGACGTTTACATTTGTGCAATGACATTTTAAGATCCAGAGGATATGATATCCTATGATTATCTATAAAACAATTTCAAACATCCACAGGATGTCAGTTAACCTCTTCCCGACCTATTTGTATATGGTGTGGAAAATCCTTGAATTTGAGCAATAGCATTATTGAACAGAATTTTTAACTTATTCAATCAGAAAATTTGTGTGCTTAAATAATCTAGAAATTTGTAAAAAGTCGTGCCAAAAATGTAAATGAAGTGTGTTTGACACTTTTCGCACCGAGGTTAATTTGCATAAGGTTTGCATCTGCGAATTTGGATGTTTTTAAGATGTCATTGTACTTTGTGAGAAAATATAAATAAAACGATATACACATAGTTAACAACGTATTCCATACATGAGTCATAAAATACAGCTCTAAGTGCTCAAGTTTTATTCGGATTAACCATTATACACTGTACCTGCAAAAACATTAACGCTTTGCACTTCAGTGGCTTCACAGGAGGAATATACTGTATGGTTTTCTAATAACCTGTGGGGAGAGTAACAGAGTGCAAAAGATTAAACAATTTCTCTTGAAATAACGAGTGATACAGATATAATCAATAAAAAATTAAAAGATTAATATTTCTAAAATAATGAACAGTAGAAAAAATTTAGTTTTCTCAAAAATGTATAAAATTGCAGTGGATATATATTTTTTTCATAATGAAAATTTTTATTTGTAGAATAGTTACAATTGTCATTCATAATTCGCACTTCAATGGTCTCGTAACTACTATTTGTGGCTACTTAAATCTTATGTAATAGGAATTAAGACAGAAATCATATTCTGCCATTAATGACTGCAGTCATAATTTGTTTTATAGCATCGTTAACGAAGACCATCACATTGAGCATTTAAAAAAAAAATTTGCCTTATGAAATGTACTGCGAAGCTGCAACTGCTAAGATAACGGAATCATGATTTGTTGTGGGAAAAAAATAACTAATTATATTACATAACTTTGCTAGTCAATTATTAATTGTGTACATTTATGTATACCTTAATTGTTTAAAATTTTTATCTTCATTTTCGTTTTCGTTTTGGGTTGAAAATAGGAAGATTATCGAATTTCGGTTTCGATTTAGCTCTTAAAAACCCGATTCGGTCAATCCTTAGCTATTTGTTCTGATAAGTTATTACATATTGTCACAGGATTGTGAAAATATGAGCTAGTATGATGAAGTTTAACTACAATAACCACGCTTTTTGCATGTTTACTTTCATTGCACCACTAAATGGCTCAACATTGAATGGGTTTTAAGAAGATTTCGTAAGAAATACTACCTATTGCAGGCGTTACCTTGGTACGGCTTTTGAAAGTTTTCTTTATGACTTTTCATGACCTCAGAAACCCAAAAACGCCTTTAAAAAGTTTATATATATATATATATATATATATATATATATATATATATACATATGTATGTATGTACTAAACTTTGTCCGCGCGATAAAAGTCTCAATTATGCATGAATCGTCTTCAAACTCACCAAATACATTGAGATGATTAATATCTCCGCGAGGATTGTAAATGGGCGAAATCAATCCAAATGAAAATGGAGGAGGGTTAAAAAATTTGAATACTGCCTTAACATGACTCTGACAAAACCAGCTCTTACAGAATAATGACAGGAAAAAAAATTCATTATAGCAGTTGCCAACAATTAAAAAAAAAACAATAAAATTCTTATTAAAGCAATTGCTTTACTATTTCAAGATTTGCACATGAAAAATGGAAAAATAATAATTTGACGAATTTAAGAAAAATTGAATTTTACGTTATAACTTTTCCAATGCAAGATTTCTGCATGAAAACTGTAAATAAAATAAATAACTTGGCAGTTTTTTTTTTTTTTAAAGCAAATATTACAAGCAAATATATATCATATTGGAGGTATGATGGACAAAAATCAGGTGAATATATAATGTCATGTGAGTTGGTAAAAACGTACTGAAACATGATAAAAACCAGATTATGGAAATATTGACATATTTTAACTTTTTGAAATTCTCTGATTTTGTTTCCGCCATTTTTTAAATCTATTCCATAAATATATGGATATGTGTAGACGTGTGTATTTAAAATTTTCACTAAAGATTTAGGTCCCCAGACCTCATTCTTAATGGTGAAACTGAGTTTATCTCTAACCTTGATATAGATTTTGTTGGTGAAATTTGTATCTAACTTCGAAATCTACCTCCAACTGTAGGCCGAGCCCGCAGGTATTTTATTTTTATTTATTTTTTCCCTTTGCAATGTAGATTTTTTTAAACTTTGCATTATTTACATTATTTCATTAGTTTCGATTTACGTAATTCATTTCATACTTAATAATTAATGACGCGTAACTAAAAAGAAAGAAATATTTTAAGTAAAAGCGTAACAGATAATTCAGCCTACAAGACTGATAACTAGGTATGGAGAAGAATGGAAATTTAACACAAAAAGCCAATTATTTTAGCAAAAGCTTAAGCTATTTTTCAGTAAAAAAAATATTATTTGCATAAAAAAGTGTTACAAGAACTTAAAAAAAGGGGCTTTGCTAAAAGATCTGCCAATATTTGTTTAATGCTTTAAAAGGGTATTTTCGAAACATCTTCTAATTACAATGTGATGAATTGTTTGCCAAGTAAGCTTAGATTATTTAATTTTTTTCCATGTTTTCTCACTTTTTCCTTTTTTTTTTTTTTTTTTTTTTTTTTTTAGGATGACATCTTTTAAGTAATTTCTCATCCATAAAAAAGATACCAGTCACGTATCATAATATATGAATGCATTAATTAAAATGTTGTTTAACTTTTAGCTTAGACTTTTAAGCGCAATGGAAAATTTTCCAACATGTGATGAAGTCAAAAAGAAAGGGTTTAAATTTTCTTTAACGATAATACACATACTATCGATTATTTATTCTGTCTTATATGTATTTCAAATATTATATTTTGAAAAGCTGGAATGTATACATATAGTATAGTCTCTCAATAGTTTGCTTAAAACATTCATTTTAAACAAACTCCAAAAACAAATATTTTGTTTTCATTTAACTATTATCGTTGATACTTATGTATCTTGATTATTTCAACTAGTTTAAAGAAAGCTGAATTTGAGTAATTAGATCCATTGCAATATTTAGTTGAAATATGACAAACAGTAAAACCTCCCTTAAGTGACCACGTTCCATTCCTATAAAAATTCGTCACTCCGAGTGGTGGTCTGTTAATGGAGGTCATGAGTAGTAGAAAAAGGAAAGTTCAACTCCAGTAGGCGGAGTGCGGAGCGAGCAAAGGAGCAACTCCTCCTCCGGGATCAGAGGAGCAACTCTTTCACCTTCTGCTTCTGCTACTCCTCTTCCTCCTGCGGAGAATGTGAGCTTCTAAGATGAGGGGTTGAAAAGGAATTTTTTTGAAGATTGAAATTACTTTTAACAAACTACACTGCTCAAAACAATTAAAGGATATTGCAGTTTTAGGTGGATTTTGTATCTGGGAAACTTTTTAACTGATTGATACATGGTCAACAGACATGGTAGGTTATATGAGAATAAATTACACATGTTTGGCAGAAAAAAATGCATTTTATTGCGCATTTGTGTACAAAAGGAAAAAAACACAATTTGTGCATATGAGAAAAAAAGAATAAGAAAAGGAGTTTTCTTCAAAAAAAATCATTTTCAGTAGGGGGTATTATGGTTTCCACGGGCGGCCAGCAACGTCGAACACCTTTGAGGCATGGACTCAATGAGGCTATTAATGACAAGTTGGGGTATTCTGCCCCACTCTTCCAGAAGAGCGCTTTCCAGTTCTTGGAGAGTTTGTGGGGGTTGTTGGCTGCCAGAAACTCATCTTCCTAGAGCGTCCCAAACGTGCTCGATTTGATTCATGTCTGGAGAATACGCTGGCCATTCCATTCGAACGATTCCTTCCTCGAAAAGGAAATCCTCTACCCGGTTTGCACGATGTGGCCTGCAGTTATCGTCCATTAAAATGAAGTTATCTCCGATTGCTGCAGCGTAAGGGACTACAATAGGTCTGAGGATCTCATCCCTATATCGGCGACCAGTCAGAGCTCCATCTCGAATTATGTAGAGGTCAGTGCGCCCGTCAATGGAGATGCCACCATACACCAACACTCCTCCACCGCCAAATCTGACACTTTCGTGCACGAACGCAGGATTATTCCTACTGCCACGGTCCCTCCAGATGAAAATACGCCTATTATCCGGATGCACAGAAAAACGGGACTCGTCAGAAAACAGAATATTGATCCATTCATTTCTCCTCCAGTTGACATGCTCGGTTGCCCACACCCAGCGGTCGCGACGATGCCTTGATGTTAATCTAACACATACCATCGGTCGGTGAGCATACAGACCTACAACATGGAGCCGGTTTCGGGCAGTCTGAGTTGAAATCGTGGTGCCTGTAGCCGAGCGAAGGTGTTGTTGGAGAAGAGTAGCGATCATGTTTCGGTGTCTCCTAGCTGTTAACGCTAAATACCGATCTTCATTGGGCGTTGTTGCCCGTCTACGACCTTGCCCTGATCTTCGGCCTACACATCCACTCTCCAAAAAACGGTTCCAGATCCTGGAAATGATACTTTGTGACACTCCAATGGCTTGCGCTACTTCGGCTTGAGTTTAGTCCCCTTCTAATTCTCCAAGCTTCTGAATCTGTCAAATGACTTCGCTGAGACATCGTACTCATCGAAGCAAAGCAATCACTGAATGCCGATCATCCTTGTCTTCATTCTCTTTTATCCAGTTCAAAGTCAAATTTCATTCGCTGCCGCTGAAGCGACGTTTTTGACGTCGAACTCAAAATTTGCATACTCCACAGTTTGAAAACCAGAAAAATTTGCATTTGTGATTCTCTTCTTCTATTTTCGGCAAAAAAAATTTCGTTTATATCTTTATTTTATATAAAACTTCAACTATCCTTTAATTGTTTTGAGCAGTGTATAATATGAGGTTAATTTTGGGATTAAATTTTTTTCAGCGAAAAGACTTGGAATATAGCTAACTTTTTTTTTTAATTGCATCCAGTTTTTTAAGAACTTCAACAAACCTGAAATGCTATTTTTACATAATAATTAAATGTTGCTAATTTGTAACTTATAGGTCAAATTCACCCATACTAATTAAATATCTACTGATTAAATCCATGAAATTTGTTCACATAAATAATTTAACTACAGCATGTTGTTGTTTCGAAGAACAATCTATCTTTGAGAGCAGCATCACCATTACACTAATATACTAAGCTATAAAAATAAACGCAGCAGAAGCAGAATGAGAATTCTTGGTGTTTTTCCCTGATAAATAAATATCACAGAGTTCTAATCTGATATTTTTATTTACCTGATTATCATTCAAACAGATGGAGCACTCTCAAAAAAGATTTTAAATAGAAATATTAAGAATTCGAATGCACGTTCATCTTCCAATGACATCGTTACATGTAAGCAGTCCAAATTGCTGAAAAAAAAACTCTATTCTGATTCTGTCAAAGTTATTTATTGGTTAGAATGAAGGCATACAAATGTACTCAATGCGTAAAAATTTCAGTTACTAGCAGAGCTTGATTCGGAGTAAGGAGAAAATGAGCATCAGTCCCCAAGAAAGTTCAGGAAATTATATTCAGATCGCACCAGTTCGAAAGAAATTCGAACAGAAAATTTAAAAAGGACAGAATTTGGAAAAAGTATTCTTTAAGAGGGAAAATTTGAACTGTCGCAATAACGAACGAAAATAAATATGCATAGCTTATTGAAAAGAGAAAAAATTTAATGATAATGGGAGAGAAAAATATGGAAACAAACAAAAGAGGATGGTGGGGCCGGAATTTAGAATATTCTTTAGTTAGGATAATAGTTAAAATATTTTACATACATATTGGTCGGCTATTTAAATTTGGGATCTTTTATGTTGACAGATGATAATCTGTTACAATTGAAATTTAATTATCGTAGAATAAATTTGTATTAAAAAATGGATTTTACATGAGAACATTTTTGTGTCAGAATGTCTGTGATATTAAAATAAGGCTTAGTAAAAATTCAAAAATAATGCCTTTAACATCCACAACTAACATATCGAAATGAAGCTTAAGTTATACCTGTAATTTTTTTAATGACTATAATTAGTTTTATTTACAGATGCCTCTAGATAAAGAAATTTACTTTTCAACAACCCTATATAAAGGATAGATATTACCAAAAATATTCTATTACAATGAGAAATATATAGTCTGTTTACAAAAGTATGTCACTGTTTCCGCAGTACATAATAGCAGTTTAATTTAGGCTTTTTACAACTAGTTGGATTTGCCAATATCAAAACTTTCTTCTATCTCATATATACATCTTAATATTTTAAAAAGTAGTTATACATGTGAATATTTCAATAATATTAGTTCAGTACTATACCAACTTTGATTTTCATCTTAAATTTCTGCATCAGTCAATTAATCAGAATAAAAAAAAAAAAAAAAAAAAAAGTTAATGTGGATCATGATATTTATTAAAATAAATAGTTTTCCCTAATTCTGTTGTCACTGGCTGCTTGCAAATAATTGGCTTAGCAGGACACAAGTTCCCGTGTCTGATGGGCAATAAAACTAGAAGAATCGAGAAAATGATACGAAAATTGCTATCACATTACTTCTTCCCCTCGTAAATTTTTCCAAATTCAATAAAGATTTGCTGGCCCTATGCAAAAACATGCAAAAAATATTTTGGATCAATTTTATGCATAACTTTATACACTTTTCGATGGTACAATAATGAAAATGGCACATACATTGCTGTTACAGTACTTCTTTCTGGCCGATTTTTTTTTCAAATTCAGGGAGAGCTATAGCCAAACACTTACACAAAAAGATTAATTCAATTCTATGCATAACATCATAAACTTTTCAATGGCACAAAAATCGCTATTACAGCACACCCTTTCTGCGAAATACTTCAAATTTGAAGTTAATCCTGCTTTCCACAGCCAAAAATATATACAAAAAATTTGGTTCAATTCCATGGATATGGACTTACACTTTTTGATGGTAGAGTGGTGACACACGGACGGATAGGTAGACATTTTGTATAAACATGTTTTTTTTTTTTTTTTTTTTTGTATATTTGACTCCTAAAAGGTGCAAATTCGTCTAAAACCGGAAGTAAAAAAAAATTAGATTACAGTGCTTTCTTCTATTGGACATAGAAGAAAATAAAAATCATACATCAAATTAACGGTAAACTAATCCAGATTTTCTTTCAAATGTTCAATATGTGCGGCACATATCCAACCTAATGTTCAATTCTTTTTACACTTTGGTTAACAATTCTGAAGTAACTGAATGAATAGTCTCTTCATTTCTGCTTCTCAATTCTCGCAAATCATTAGCTAGTAAGTGGTAGAATGTAGACATGATCTTTCATAAAGCCCCAATGTGACTCTAACGACTTTTAAATCTTGAGCATATTAATAACGCTTTACCTCAATAGTCGCTAGTTTACGTATGGGGCACTGCAAGTGATTAAATAACAAAGTAAGACTGGCGCATGCGCTTATCAAGAATTGTTTCAGTTATTCTTTATTTGTGATTTTGAACCAACAATCTACAATACTTAACCCTTTTACTGCCAAGGAGCACCGTCGCGCTGCTCTGAAAAGTGCCAAGGAGCGCCGTCGCCCTGCTCTGCCGTCGTGCTATATCTGAAAATTCACTTGTGTCCGACATTTTGAAATTAAAATTAGAAATATTTAAAAAATAATAATCACGATATTTATATAAAAATATGCGATCGAAGATAGTTAGAATGCAATATAGTGAATAAAAATACGAACACGGTAACACAGCTGCCACTATGTTTATCCAATGTTCGAAATCATATCACAACCAGAAAAACAAAGATATTTTTTCACAGCTCAGAAAAAACTGCAGAAATAAAATGATGATATCTTTCATTCACAGTTTATCGTTTGCAATTAGAAAGCTTCTTACATTTCGGTATTTCTGTTGCTAGGCGACAATAAATTAAATAAATTTAAATAGCACTTTATCAAACACTGCGCGCGCCAAAAGTGAACTGTGAAAGGGAGCGCTATCGCGACGCTGGCATTTTTCACAACTAGCGAGAGCAGCGCGACGGCGCTCCTTGGCACTAAAAGGGTTAAAGTTGATACTAAAGATCAACCGAAAACTCAGTTTTACTTTCGTTTTAGATTCAAATTCTAAGTTTTGTGAAAAATTCGTTTTTGCCAAAAATGCTGCCGAAAATTTGGCTAGACAGAAATTTTTTGTATTCCAAAAACATCGTTTCCTCCTCCGGAAATTATCAATATGGCTCACTAATTTGAATTGTATCGACTCTTTGTTTATTGCATAGAACTTCACTGTTTAGCCATTTAACTGATCAATATTTTTGAAAAAAAATTTCAAATAATGCCTTTTTTTCATGTCTTTTACACACTTTTTAATCTTTTATCACCGGTTTTTCAAAACAGAAATTTTTACCTAAATTAATTTAAAAAATACTCGGATTAAATAATAGAAAATTTACAATAAAAAGTTGCTGGTGAGAATAATAAATCATAATTGGAATATGGATGCCCGTACTTGATACGGGTAATTAATGATTGACAAAATCACGTTGCCCGTATGACGTACGGGCAAATCAGGTAAACGGTTAAAAGGTCAGTCATGACAGATTCAAGACGTGACTGCAATTTATTTATCAAACAATGCGTATATGGTTATCACGTGTTCATTAAAAGCTGCAGACTTATTAGTAATAGACACTTTTTAGTTTGAAACGTCGGCAGGGCCCGATTATAACAAATCGGGGCCCCGGGCAAAGATAAACTAGGGACCCCTTTCAAATCACTGCAACGTTATTCAAATAGAACTAATGGTCCCTCATATATGTATGTTTAAGACATAAACATATTTTTGCACCTTGGATATAAATAGAAGACATTTCTTAGCTCCGTCAATTCTAAATAAGATAATTTAATTAATAAAACTACACTTTTTTTTCCTTAGTTTAGAACAAACTTTTTTATATAACTTTAGCAATTTGTTATATTACTTTAAGATTGATTTAAAAGCTTCAACATATGAAAAAATTGGAATCGGGAAAAAAATAAATATTTTATAATTTAATGTATGAATTTTGGGGGCCCTTGAGGTCCGGGGCCCATGGGCAAAGTCCCGATTTGCCTATGCGGTAATAAGGACCTGAAAGTCAGTAGTGTTTCGAATACTGAGAAAGTTCTAGTATAACAAACTATTATTCGCGAAAATCATTACGAAAGATAAATGGAGATATGTATATCTAAAATGTTTTTTTAATTAGATGAATTTTGCATCATTAGAAAATCATTTCGTGTTGTTCATGAATTAATTATATTTTGTATGAAAATAAAAAGTTATGTTACGAGGAACATAGAACCAACACGTATAATTAATTATGCATATTAAACAAAACATATAATAAATAAATAATTATGCATTATTTTAATTATAATTAATTTTTCAGTTGATTATCAGCAGTGAAATTGCGCTTGAAATTATTGAATATTTAATAAGTGATTAACACGTTGCTAGCTAAGCGTAGAACCACAGAGTTGAAAATCCAGTGAGGCATAGTTCTCATAACTTAATTAATAGAGCATTTGGAGCGCTATTCCAAGGGTTGCGGGTTCGATCCCCGGCTTGGACATTTTTCACTCTGTTTGCTCTATGGTCAGTTAGCAATGTGTTGATTCACTTATTAGATATTCAAATAGGTATTAATTACTTTTTTTTTTTAATTTTGGAGACTTTCATTTTGGCCGAAAATAGAAATATTACCAAAATTCGGTTTCGGTTGATCCTTAGGTAATACTATTAAATTTTATAATTCTAATTCTGCATGATTTATGCTTGAAAAAAAAGCATTTATGTGTCGCCATAATTCTAAATTTAAAAAGAAGTTATCAACAAAAATAAAAATAAAAATAAAAAACGAGAAAGGAAATTATTCTGGATGAATGAGCTAAATTATTTACACAATTCAAAATTTTTCTTTTTTCAACTATCCTTTAAAAATTCGATACGTTTAAATTTATTAAGAACAAGAATACTTTTAAAAGTAGTTTTTTGCATTTAAACATACCTTCTTTTTTTCTCGAGAGTTAATTACAAACGACATTAATAAATTTCTTCATTAAACAGCGAATGAATAATAAATGAAGTGAAATGAAATGGTGAAGTAAAACTTTCCCTCTCTCATTTTTTTTTTTTTTTTTTTCAACTCAACATACTCTATTTCTTGACATCAAAATAAACTTAAAAAATAAATCTGCTGAAAAGCATTTCTATCAAATTCAGCAAAAACAAGGAAAATTAAACTTTCAACATCAACCTATGAAAGTTAAAAAGAGTTGATTTTACTTTTTACTCACGGCTATCTGTCTCATTTATGTTTTCAAAAGCAAAAGAAATCTAACTTTCATCGTCATTCACTTAGAAAATCCATTTGTCGGTAAAAATCTTCAAAACATTCGTTGTTGTACAAGCTAAGTAGGATTTTGAGTTTTTTTTTTCTCCTTCCTTGGCAATTCTGAAGCTGTTTCTTTTGGGGCTTTTAATCTGGCCGAAAAGATATTAATAATGTTCAGCTTCTGAGATAAGTGACTTAGTGTTAAACCAAAAAGTCTGACTTAGCAGAATACAGTGGTATTAAAAAAAAAAAAACTTGTTTGTGATTTTTAATATTAGTATGCTGAACGAAATTTTTCAAGAACATAAGAAAGTTCAAATCTAGAAAAAAGAAAAAAAATCTTTGCTGTGTAAAACATGTTAAAAGTAAAATTTGAAGTAAATGATCGTTTTTTAAGTTTTAATGAAGTTTTAGAGCCACTTTTTTTTATTGGAAGAGAATACGTAAACAATTTAGAAATTTTTCTCCTGATTACATTAAATAAAACTTAGATATTTTATAACTTTAAGCTATAATTTTTAGCTTTGCAAAAATAGTTGTGATATGCTTAATATTAATCTCCATTATTATAATAGTCAGCAATTTTTTTAATTAGTATTCGGAACAAAAAGTTACAAGTTTGTGAAAATGTTCAAATTCGCATTTAAAAGAAATATTTTTTAAAACATGTTAATAGTAAAATGTTGTAACAAATGATCGTTTTTTATGATTTAATGAAGTTTTACATTAAAAAATATATTAGTAACTAATTCAAAATTGCTTAAATTTTTTTTTTCATTTGATTACATTAAAGAAGATTAGATTTAACACCCTTAAGCTCAAATAAACTTTTCTTGAGAATGTATATTTAACGATTCATAAAATAATGCTTTGAAAACCACATAAAATTATAAAAAATTATAAAAATAATAAAATTTTAAGGGGACTTGTGACTTTATAACACATCGAATTGCAACTAAAACATTAAAAGTTTGAATTAATGTATCTTCAAAGCGTTTTATATAATGATTTTTTATTTTTCCTTTTAAAAATATATTTGATATTTTAATGGACATAAATTAAAGGAAAAATACTGAAAAGATTATCGCTTTTATAGTTTTCACTTTTTTTTTTATGGTTTTAAAGGGTAACACCACGCATTATTCATTGCTACGCTGAATGGCAGGGATAGCGAACCTTTTGAGTATGCGTGCCAAATATCTCAAACTTATTCTGTGGCAACATTTTAAGGTTCCAGGAAAAAAATTAACGTAGATAAAAAACAATAATTAATTTTTTTAGGATTTTTTGCTCAAATATTTTTACAATTATACTGAATTCGATTCCTAAGTTATTTATTATGCTGTTTTTACTCAGCAATATAGCTTGAAATTCCGTATTAATAATCTATAAATGAGTTTTTCTTTTATTGTATACTTCCGAATCAAATAATTTTCAGTTTTTGAGGTAGAAGCAGTTTCAATAGATATATAGTTATTTACACAAACAATTAATGTTCAGTTTTCAAAAAGTCCAATTTTCAAAACCTATAAATAGAATAAAACGTAAAATAATTTAAAATCCCAAAACCATATAAAATAGACCCAATTTGAAATAGAAAACGTGTCAGTATACATTAATTATATATATTATATAAATATATATTAATATGCAAATTATCTCTCAAAATACAACTTTCAAAAGTAAACCTTTAAAATTTGATAAAGAATCAAAATTATTTGGAAAATCACTATATGTTGAATATTTTGGCAAGAAAATAATGCTTTACGATTCTTTAATTGAAATTTATAATACATTAATTCTTTGAAAAGTAACAGATCATTTTAAAGTAAATTATATACCTATTACACAAAACTATACTTCTTATTAAAAAGAAAACCACGTTAGCCGGAGTGTTAGGTTTTTTTCTCGTTACGGAATTTCTAGATTCGATCGCCGCGCTCAAACCCACCTATACAATAGCTTAAAAAAAAATACGTGTGGCATTTGGGGACTGCCGCGGTAAAGCTATTGCATAGCATTTTATATCAACTTATGCAATTATAATTATTTATTTATATTTTATCTATGCAGTTTTTTTCCTTTGATATTAATTCAAGTTACACTTTTTGAGCGTGATGACCGATAAGAAAACATTTTTTTTTTCTTTTATTGAATAAATGAGAAGTATGTCGAAGTCTGTCGAACTGAAACCACGTTAGTGGAGTGTTAGGTTTTTTTCTCGTTACAGAATATCTAGATTCGGTCGCCGCGCTCAAAGCCCGCGATAAAAGCTATGCAATAGCTTAAAAACTTAAGATGGATTGAAGTTTTCTATAAACTGAATATAGTCTATAAGTTTCACGCGCCAGGATCGGCACGCGTGCCATAGATTCGCCGACCCTGCTATATGGTCAAAGGTGACCGGCCACTTGCGATTTTTGACGTTTTGATAAATATCTAGAAAAATTCATGAGGAATTACCCTGAAACTCCAGGCGTGTAAACAGAATAGTACAAGTCATATATTTTTTCAAAGATTTTTTTCCCCGAAACCCCATAAGGGACCGTCAACAAATTGAAAAAAAGCGAATATCTTTTGGATAACCCTGTGAAAACTAATGCAAAAAAAAGCATTCAAACTGTAGATTATGATTAAATAGTTTATTTTAATAAACTATGTTCATTTGTATGATGACAGCATATATACTCGTAGTGAAATTAAAGTTTTAATAAAAACAGTCCCAAATTTTGCCAAGTTTTTTTGCTTATAATTTGCAGAATTCTTAAAATAAATAAAAAAATTCTTTACAGAAATTACAACAAACAACATTGTACACAGTACCCTGTAATCAGAATTAAAATACACTATCTACCAAAAAGTATTTGTACACTTTCAGTTTTTGACATTTTGTCAAATATTTAAAAATATACTGGTCGGATTCTTCTGGAACTTCAGAAATATAAAGATTATGTTTCACTTTATATTTATTTACATTCATTTGTTAAGCGGGTAATTAGGGGGCCGGCAAAAAAACAAAGAATAATAGAAATATTTGGGATCGCCCTGTACATGAAAATGCACGAAACGACTTATCGCTTTAGAATACAAATATATGAATACAGTAGAATATGTACACTAATTTTTGTGAGAATAGCATGTATATTTATGGCGATAGAACGATTTTTTTGAAAAATTCAAAAAATTCTGGTATTTTTTTTTTATATCATGCTGGGTTTTTGACCAAATTTAACGCAAATTTCAGAAAAATTGGCAAAATGCAGTAGAAAAAATGTAGCGCAATTGAAATATAAATATATTAAATATTTTATGAAATATGAGTAGTTGTATAAAATAATTTTTATCTGCGCATGCGCGAACTAGAAAAACATTTTTTTTTACATCATTTAATAGTCAATTCTATGGAGTGACTTATAAAAAAAAATCCAATCAAATATCGTGAAAATTCAAAAAGATATCATTATTTTAGTGAGATGTTTTTACTCTGCTCTCTAAAAACGGCTGAATCTTAAGGGATTCTCCACAAATTGACATTTTTTAATAACTGACTTTAAAAAAAAACTAGTATTGAATTAATACAATATCTAATACAATATTGCTGCTAATAGGTACTTGACAATTGTGATAGAAAAGAAAAAGAGCTTTATTCACATTCAGGGCCAAAACTAAGAGAGGGTTGGGGGAAAAGGGCATGTGCCCCGGGCGCTAGGATGAAAGTGTCCCAAATGTACATTTTGTTTGGCGATTTTTTCCATGTCTATGTTTAGCATGATATTGTCAAAATCGTCCCATTCAAAGCATTTCTCCTATACCAAAGCATAGAAGAATCTAATGATGATGGCATAAAGATCCCGCATAAAGCAGATTTTTTTTTTTCGTTTTGATTCGGTTTCACGATTTTAAGGTATCATTTTTTTTAAAACAAAGCAGACTACTTTAATCAATATTACATATTTTAAGTTTTAAAATAAGTCGGCTATTAATAAATTAGAAAATTTTTCTTTGCAAATACTTTTGCAGATGCTTTGCAAAGAAGAAAAGGGAGGGGGGGGGGGGAGTTCACCAAAATTCATTGAAATATAAATATATTAAATATTTTCTAAAATGTTCTATGTCATGCAATATTTTCAACCAAATATAAAGCCACATTCAGAAAAATTCGCAAAATGTAGTAGAAAGAATAAGGTGCTATTGAAATATAAATATATTAAAAGTTTTCTAAAATATGAGTATTTATATGAAATATTTTTTAATCAGCGTATGCGTGAACGATAAAATTTATCATTTTACATAATTTAATATACAACTCTATGGAGCTACCCATAAAAAAATCCGATCGAATTTCGTGGAAATTCAGAAAGTTATTGTGGATAGGAGTGAACTGATTTTCAATTGGTCTCTGAAAGCAGTTGAATGACGTCAGATTTTACTTAAATTGCCAAATCTCCATTTACGTTTTTTACTGGTGATTTACTTCTTTTCTTAGATAATTACCAGAACGAACCTATTTCAGGATAAAAATAATTATAAAAAATCGAAGCATTTGTGTCAAATCTACCCATTGATACATAATTGATAATGGCTCTTATGCAAATGCCGATATCTGCGATCCTGAAATACGTCAAGTTCTCCACTGTTAAATGTGGTGTCGAAAACAACATCAATCGCATGCATGATGCCAAGAAGAACAGAGCTGTCTGATTTTGAGAAAGGTGTGATCATCGGGTACCACCGAAATGGCCGATCTTTAATCGACATATCTAGTGAGCTTAATTACCCCAAAACGACTGTGGCTTATGTGATTAGAAAATGGAAGCTGAATGGTGATTGTCAGAATGTGGCCAGAGTAGGCAGACCGACGAAACTGGGAGATACAGGGGTTGGACAAAAATATGGAAACATCTTTCGAAATGCATGTTTGAAAAGAAAGATTGATTTTAATGAACTGTGTAGATGGCGCTGCCGTTTCCGACTACTGACGCCACCTACACAACTTTGTAAAATCGCTGCACCGTTCAGTCGTTGTTGGAGTACTGTTTTGTGAAGTTGTCATTGCATTATGTCAGAGTTAACAGACTTCGAACGTGGCCAAATTGTTGGCGCGCGTATGGTGGGTGCTTCCGTAAGCAAGGAAGCCGAGGTTTTTTGTGTTTCAAGAGGTCCTGTGTCGAAGATTTATTCCGCATATTTGAAATGCGGAAAAACATCATCCGCTAAATCACAGCACGGACGAAAGTGTGTGCTGAGTGATTATGACAGACGATCATTAAAGAGGATTATCGCGAAAAATTAGAAGACCACAGCTGCAAAAGTTACTGCGGAAATTAATGTCGTATTACAAAAACCCTGTGAGTACCAAAACAATTAGAAGGGAGCTTCAAAAGCAGGGAATTGCTGACCATGCTGCAATTGAAGAGTCATTCATCAGGGATGGTAATGCTCGTAACAGAAAATAGTGGTGTTTAAGTCATAAGGCCCGGACTATAGATCAATGGAAGAGAATAATATGGTCTAATGAGTCGTCTTTCACATTGTTTCCCACTTCTGGCCGAGTTTACGTCTGGAGAACGCCATCTCAAGCCTCTAACACAGACTGCTTGTTGCCAAGAGTGAAACATGGCGGGGGCTCTATGATGGTTTGGGCAGCCATATCGTGGTTCTCTTCCGACCCCATGATAACTCTGTAAGGGCGTATTACTGCTCACACTTATGTGAACATTTTGGCCGATCAAATCCATCCAATGGTACAAATTTTGTTCCCCAGTGGCGATGGCATCTTCCAAGAGGACGACGCCCCTGCTCACACAGCTTACATTGTCCAGGACCGGTTTTCTGAGTACGAGGATGAATTGTCGCATCTCCCCTGGCCACCACAGTCCCCAGATCTGAATATTATCGAACCTTTGTGGTCTACATTGGACCGGAAAGTGCGTTCTCGCTATCCACCGCCAACATCGTTATCTGAACTTGCCACCGTTTTGCCGGAAGAATGGTACAAAATTCCCTTGGCAAACATACAGAAACTGTATTTATCCATTCCGAGAAGACTGCAAGCTGTTCCGAATAACAACGGGTACCCTACACCATATTAGGCAAGGAAATGTGTTTTTTCTAAGGTGTTTCCATATTTTTGTCCAAACCCTGTAGAGACCGACGGGTTCTGTCTAGAGAAATTCGGAAGAACCGCAACCAACCAATGTTACACATACGCCAAGAATTTCAACAAGCTTCAGGATGTGTTGTTTCCATGAATACCATCCGTAAGGAAGCTCATCTGCTTAATTTTTATGGCCGTGCTGCCGCCCATAAGCCTTTAATCACCAAGTCCAACCGCGCAGCTCGGTTAAGTTAGTGCAAAACACGCCAGCAATGGACTGTACAGCAATGGAAACAGGTTCTCTGCAGTGATGAATCAAGGTTCACCCTCTACCGTTCTGATGGTAGGGTCTGGGTCTGTCGTCTGCCTGGAGAACGCCTCCTACCAGAATGTATTGTGCCCACAGTTAAATTTGGCGGAGGGGGAATTATGTTCTGGGGTTGTTTTTCATGGTTCGGACTAGGACCCTTGGTCCCAATTCATGGTAAGCTCAATGCCGATGCCTACTGTAATATACTGGACAACAGTGTACTTCCTACGTTGTGGCAATACTATGGATTGGACCCATGTTATTTCCAGGATGACAACGCAAGCTGCCATGTAGCGAGGTCCAGCATGGATTGGTATGCTGATAATGGAGTGCATCGACTCGAGTGGCCTGCCCAGAGCCCAGACCTGAACCCAATAGAGAACCTCTGGGACGAGTTGGATCGCCGAATTAAGGCGGGTGACACACGCCCAAAATGAGTAAAAGAGCTTACCTGCCTTGTGCAAACAGAGTGGAATAAAATACCATTAAATGTAATACAAGGACTAGTTGAGAGCATGCCCAGGAGAGTCGCAGCTGTAATTGCCTCTCCAGGAGGATCTACAAATTATTAAATGTGAACAGGGCCAAAACCAGTCTTTTTTTCCCGAGGCAAACGTGGATTTTGAAGGTACCCCTTTTCTCCTCCTTCGCAAAGCATATTTACAAAGAAAATTTCTCCAATTTATTAATAGCCGACTTATTTTAAAACTTAAAATATGTAATATAAAATAACGTATTCTGCTTTATTAAAATAATCCAATTTGATACTTTAAACCGAATCAAAAAAATTCTACTTTCAACAGGATCTTTAAGGCCCTTGTCCCTGCCCGCGAAGACACTGCTGAGCTAATGCTATTCCTGTGGGGAGGCCATTTTCTTAATAACTCTTTCGCATTTTAAAATTTTCAATTTTTTTTTTTTTTTTTTTTTTTTGCATTGGATAGCGGAAGTCCCTCTCAAAATCGCTCCTTGACTACTTTTTCGATTTGAGTCATAGATATTTTTTATAAAGTTAGTTTCACTTTCAGAACCGCTTTTGGAAGTGAAAGAAACATTATAAAAATATCTACGCCAAAATTGAAAAAGTAATCACGGAGCGATCTTGAAAAGGACTTCCGCTATCCAATGCAAAACATATTATTTAAAAATGTCCAAATGCAAAAGAGTTAGAAAAATGCATCCCCATAGAAATAGCATTAGCTCGTGAGCATCTTCGCGGGTAGGGGCAGGGACCTTAAGCCATCATCATTAGATTTTTTTATGCTTTAGCATAGCCCAGATATAATAATTTTAACAATATTATGCTAAACATAGCCATGAAAAAAATCGCCAAACGAAAGATACATTTGGAACACTTTCATCCTAGCGCCCGGAGCACATGCCCTTCTCCCCCCCCCCCCCCTCTCTTAGTTTTGGCCCTGAATGCGAATAAAGCTCTTTTTCTTTTCTATCACAATTGTCAAGTACTTATTAGCAGCAATATTGTATTAGATATTGTATTAATTCAATACTAGTTTTTTTTTAAAGTCAGTTATTAAAAAATGTCAATTTGTGGAGAATCCCTTAAGATTCAGCCGTTTTTAGAGAGCAGAGTAAAAACATCTCACTAAAATAATTATATCTTTTTGAATTTTCACGATATTTGATTGGATTTTTTTTATAAGTCACTCCATAGAATTGACTATTAAATGACGTAAAAAAAATGTTTTTCTAGTTCGCGCATGCGCAGATAAAAATTATTTTATACAACTACTCATATTTCATAAAATATTTAATATATTTATATTCCAATTGCGCTACATTTTTTCTACTGCATTTTGCCAATTTTTCTGAAATTTGCGTTAAATTTGGTCAAAAACCCAGCATGATATAAACAAAAAACATACCAGAATTTTTTGAATTTTTCAAAAAAATCGCTCTATCGCCATAAATATACATGCTATTCTCACAAAAATTAGTGTACATATTCTACTGTATTCATATATTTGTATTCTAAAGCGATAAGTCGTTTCGTGCATTTTCATGTACAGGGCGATCCCAAATATTTCTATTATTCTTTGTTTTTTTGCCGGCCCCCTAATTACCCGCTTAATAAAAGAATGTAAATAAATATAAAGTGAAACATAATCTTTATATTTCTGAAGTTCCAGAAGAATCCGACCAGTATATTTTTAAATATTTGACAAAATGTCAAAAACTGAAAGTGTACAAATACTTTTTGGTAGATAGTGTATAATAAAAATTTTATGAATAATGAGCAGGTTTACTAAATAATTTTGCAATGCACAAGTGTGAAAGCAATCAAAATACAATTTGCATAATGTGTTAGCTAAATGTTAGCAATTTTTGTTAAAGTCTCAAAAACATAGCTTGAAAATTCTGAAAATTATCCACGATAGAATAAGCTCAATATCCGTTGTTCCCAAAAGGAAGAAAAAAGATGAGGGGTTATATCCAAATATAGTAGTACGTATAATAATATGCATGCTATATACTGACACTAATCAATGAATATATGGATACATCCCCTTTATCCACACAAATTGCGTTTCTTAAAATCCTCCAAGTTTTTTGCGGGGGGGGGGGGGAGGTATAGGCCTATAGTTTATAACAGTTATTTAATATCCAGTATTACAAGGACAGATAGATTTAGTCTATCTTAACAAATCATTTTAAATTTATGTTGATTAAAGTAAAGTAACCTAAAAGTGGAGCATAATCTCGAATTGAGTGTAAATTTAGTATTTTACTTATTGTGATACTTTTTCTGTTAATTAAAAAAATTGCTTAATTTTATTTAATGCATTTGGAAAAACGTAACGTACAAGCATAACTCGATTTATTTTAAAAAGTAAATCGAAATTGTGGCTCTTCAAAAGAACCGAACATCTTTTGTTCTTTAGTAATTACAAATATAATTTTTATAAATGGTGCACTTTTAAATTTCTAGAACAACAATAGAATGTAGTTTTAAATACAGATTAATATTTTTTGCTGTCTGGTAAATGTTTGTTTTTTTATCTGTATTTATTATTACTATTATTTCAACTTAAAAGTACAATAAAACGTTATTCCTTCCTTTAAATAGCAGTTGATTAGCTTACTTTCTTTTTGTGTCTGTGTATTCAAAAAAAAAGTAGTTAAAATTAATTACAGTGAAAACTTAATATGTAAATTTTATTTAAAACATTCAAAATCTACGAAAACCTGCATAGCTAAATCCTTTAAAACAGTTTAATTCTTTTAGTTCTATGCAACTATGACTTAAAAATCATATACTAGAAAATACTTTTCTCTGCCAGTTAAAAGACCAGAGTCCTACTGTTTTTCCTTAATTACAAATGTCCTTTCTAAACGATGCGCTTTAAACTAATTAAGACTATGGAGAAATTCGATGAGACTTCTCTTCCAGTTTTCATCGAAATGCTTTTCGTAATGTTTAAGTTCATTTCACAAGAGAGAAAAATCAAGTGCTAATACGCCATAGAAAATTGGACGAGGGATTTAAAGGAAAAACATTTCAAATTTCTAGAAAATGAGGATTGTTAAGAATTAAAATGAATGAAGAGGAGAGACTGGGAAATTTAATTGCTTATAAAATCTTGATACGATTATCATAATTAATTTTACATAATCGCACTTTCAGGTGAATCGTAAATGTGAATTGAATTTCCGAGAATTAAGACCTAATTAGGAAGTAGATTTTTCGATTAGCATCTGATTGTTCCAACAAGCGATGAATAACACTATGCAAATAATTTATTAAAGTGAACTTATTTTCTCGGTTTAATAGAAAAACTATGACCATGAACCCCTCTTATATGATTAATAATGTGAATATCACAAAATTTCAGATTTTGACAATCTGAGATATTGAAAGTATCCATTGAAAATAATTGAAAATTTCAAGAAGTAAATTTATTTTCTATTAAAGAATAAAGGATTTTCCATGTAAAATGATAAATTTTGAAGAACTTAAATAATACGTTAAATTTTATGTAATTATTTGTCATTTTTTGGCATATGTATGCCAGGATAATGACAGGCAGGATAATGAAAATTTTAGTCTGGAAACATTTTTTACAGTATTGTTTTTTTTATTTTTAAATCGAAAATTTTAATTTTTAGTTAACTCTTTGAAGGGCAAAGCACTTCTATTCCTTAAATGCTGAAATGATCGAATGACATCAAAATATACAAGCAAATTTATTTCAAAGTAGATAAATGCTTATGTTCGCGTACTTCATAAAATTAAAATTTTCATTTCAAAATCCTGGTGTGAATGTGACATTTTTCAATTAAAATTAAGTGGTATATATTTTATACCGCCGCCCTTCAAGGGGTTAAAGGAACATGTTTTCAATATATAAGCTCAAATTCTATGTAATGTTTAGTTTTATTTGTAAATTTATGGAAGCCAGAAAATGACGTAATAAAAGTGTACTTGATATTTACAAAGACTTTAAATCACATTATTTTCATAGAAATATTTAAAAAATTTTGCTGATAGCTATGATTTTACTACTTCTGACTTGAACTATGTAAAAAGTAAGAAGAATTATTCTTCAGCGCCATATTTATAGATAACAAAGAACTAAGCTGAAGACCAGGAAAATGACTTTTATTTTGAATGGCAATCATATTTTAATTATGAAAAAATATTTCTAAAAAACAGAATTCTTTATCTTTCTCATATATTTGAAAAATCCAACACATGATATGTAATATGTATGCAATTAATCTGTCTGCTAGCTCACCCGTCCATACGCAACTTGCATTTCTTAAAATGCTCTTCAATTCATTATTTATTTATTTATTTTTATTTTATATTTACTTTTATTTATTTATTTATTATTTTTTCTTTGTGTGTGTGTGGCGGGGGATAGATGTCTCTAGTCTTAATACATTTTGGTAACAATTATTAAATATCCGTGTCGTACAAGGATAGCTACATTTAATGAATTTTAACAAAATCATTTTGCGCGTAAATCTATGTTCATTAAAGTAAAGAAATCTAAAAGCGGGCATATTTTTGAATTGGGAGTAAATTTGGTACTTTAACTGTTGTAATACTTTTCCTGTTACTCCAACACAAATTTTGCTTTGTTTTATTCAATACATTTGGGAAAAGTAACTTGCAAGCATAACTCCATTTATTCTAAAAAGTAAATCGAAATCGCGGTTCTTAAAAAGCCCAAACATCTTTCGTTCTTTAATAATTACGAATAATTTTTATAAATAATGTATTTTTAAATTTCTAGAACAACTGTAGAACATAGTTTTAAATTTAGATTAATATTTTTTTGGTGTCTGGTATATGCGTGTTTATTTTTGTATTTATTATTATTATTATTTCAGTTTAAAAGTACAATAAACCGTTATTCCTTCCATTAAACAGCAGTTAATTATCTTACTTTTTTCGTGTGTGGGTGCGTTTTTGAAAAGAGTAGTTAAGTTAAAATAAATTCTAGTTAAAACTTAATTTAAAATGTAAGTTTTATTTAAAACATACAAAATCTACGAAAACCTATATTATACTTAAACCTTTTAAATAAGTTTAATTCTTTTAGTTCCCTATAACTGTGACTCAAAAGTCCGATTCTAAAAAATGCTTTTCTCTGCCAGTTAAAAGACCAGAGTCCAACTGCTTTTCCTTAATTGCACATGTCCTTTCTAAACGATGCGCTTTAAACTAATTAAGACTATGGAGAAATTCGATGATAGTTCTCTTCCAGTTTTCATCGAAATGCTCTTCGTATTGTTTAAGTTCATTTCACAAGAGAGAAAATTCAAGTGCTAATACGCCGTAGAAAATTGGACGAGGGATTTAGAGGGAAAACATTTCAAATTTTCTGGGAAATGAAGATTGCTAAAAATTAAAACGAATGAAGAGGAGAGACTGGAAAATTTAATTGCTTATAAAATCTTGATGCGATTATCAAAATTAATTTTACATAATCGCACTTTTAGGTGAATCGTAAATGTGAATTGAAATTCCGAGAATTAAGACCTAATTAGGAAGTAGATTTTTCGATTAGCATCTGATTGTTTCAACAAGCATGAATAACACTATGAAAATAATTTATTACAGTGAACTTATTTTCTCGGTTTAAAAGAAAAACTACGACCACGAAACTACTCTTATATATTAATAAGTTGAATATCACAAAATTTCAGATTTTGACAATCTAAGATATTGAAAGTATCCATTTGAAAAAATTCAAAATTTCAAGAGGTAAATTTTTTTCCGTTAGAGAATAAAGGATTTTTTATGTAAAATTGCTAAATTTTGTAGAATATAAATAATACGTTAAATTTTATGTAATTATATCTCATTTCTTGGTATACGTATTCTAGGATAATGATTGGCAGGATAATGAAAATTTCAGACTGAAATTTTTTTTACATTGTTGTTTTTTTATTTTTAGATCTGATATTTTGTTTTTTAGTTAAAGGAACATGTTTTTAATATAGTAGTTAAAATACCATGAAATGGTTCACTTTCATTTGTTAATTTATGGAAGCCAGGAAAAATGGCAGAATAAAAATCTAATCAATTTTTTCAAAGATTTTAAATCTGATTATTTTCGCAGATATATCAATAAGATCTTGCTGGGAGTATGATTTTACTACTTCTGACTTGAAACATGTAAAAAATAAGAAGAATTATTCTTCAATGCCATACTTATAGATGGTAAAGAACTAAAATGCAGGCCAGGAAAATGACATTTATTTTGAATGAAAATCACATTTTAATTATGAAAAAATATTTGTAAAATACAGAATTTTTTACCTTCCTTATATATTTGAAAAATCAAACGCATGATATGTAATATGTATGCGATTAATTTGTCTCTTAGCCCACCTGTCCATACACAACTTGCGTTTCTAAAATGCTCTTAAATCTAAAATTTATTTATTTATTTTAATTTAATTTATTTTTTTATTTATTACTTTTTTGTGTGTGCTTGGGTAGATGTCTCAAGTCTTAATTTATTTTGGTACCAATTATTCAATATAAGTGTAAATCTATGTTCTTTAAAATAAAGAAATCTAAAAGCGAAACATAATTTTGAATTGAGAATAAATTTGGTGTTTTAATAGTTGTAATACTTTTCCTGATATTCGAGAACAAATTTTGCTTAATTTTATTTAATACGTATGGAAAAACGTAACTTACAAGCATTACTCCATTTATTTTGGAAAGTAAATGGGAATTGCGGATCTTCAAAAGACTGAATACCTTTTGTTCTTCAATAATTACGAATAATTTTTATAAATAATGCACTTTTAAATTTCTAGAACAACTATAGTTTATAATAAGTTTATAATAAGTCAATAATAACTATAGTTTTAAATAAAGATTAATATTTTTTGCTGTTAAGTAAATGTGTGTTTTTATTTCCGTATTTATTATTATTATTATTTCAATTTAAAAGTGCAACAAAACGTCATTCTTTCCTTTAAATCGCAGCTAATTAGCTTACTTTCTTTTATGTGTGTGTTTTTAAAAGAGTAGTTACGTTAAAATTAATTACACATAAAACTTATCTATATATGTAAATTTTAATTAAAACATTCACAATCCACGAAAAATCTGCATTATACTTAAACCCTTTAAATTTGTTTAATTCTTTTAGTTCCATACAACTAACTATGACTCAAAAGTCAGATTCTAGAAAATGCTTTTCTCTGCCAGTTAAAAGACCAGAGACCTACTGTTTTTCCTTAATTACAAATGTCCTTTCTAAACGATGCGCTTTAAACTAATTAAGACTACGGAGAAATTCGATGAGAGTTCTCTTCCAGTTTTCATCGAAATGCTTTTCGTATTGTTTAAGTTAGTTTCACAAGAGAGAAAAATCAAGTGCTAATATGCCGTAGAAAATTGGACGAGGGATTTAGAGAGAAAACATTTCAAATTTTCTAGGAAATGAGGATTGTTAAGAATTAAAATGGATGAAGAGGAGTGACTGGAAAATTTAATTGCTTATAAAATCTTGATGCGATTATCATAATTAATTTTACATAATCGTACTTTTAGGAAAATCGTAAATGTGAATTGAAATTCTGAGAATCAAGATCTAATTAGGAGGTAGATTTTTCGATTAGCAACTGATTGTTTTAACAAGCATGAATAACACTATCCAAATAATTTATTACACTGAGCTTATTTTCTTGGTTTAACCCTTTCGGGTCTCGTGTACTATTAATAGTACATGGCTTTAAATAAAGTATTATTTTGTTTTAAGAAACACTTTTCCTACTATTTATATGTAAAAATGTTAGTATATGTCTTGCATTTATTAATCCCTTCATTTATGTTTAGGCATTTAATTATAATAATAATTATTATTATTGATTAATTCTCTTTGCGCTGTTTTGATTCTGTTATTTTAAACTTATATTTCACTCATTAAATTTAAAGTAAAGGTTACTTTTCTGAAATAATCATGTGTAATAAAGCGCAAAAAGTATTAGAATGTTGCAATATAAGTTAAACCTTGTTGTAATACAATATTTTTTAAACATCTCCAAAATATCTTCCTTACCCTATTGTCATATGAATGTGTATTGAATAGTACGCAAGACAGCAACATTTGTTATCTTTAAGAAAATGTCATATTCTTTAAACGTTAATTAGCTATATGGATGGCTAGTGTTAATGTTATTAACGTAAAAACAATTTTTTCTAAAAAATGAAAAAAAAATTCGTACCTGAAAGGGTTAATTGAAAAACTACATCAACGTCAACCAGCCTCCTCTTATGCTACTAATAATGAGACCGGTTAGATAGAGAGAAGGGATACCATCAATGACGTCGCAAACGAAATATATTTTGGAAAGTTAATGCGCGAACAGACAGACAGCAGAAGACAGTTAGACAGACGAACACTTTTCAATAAATCGAAAGGTGACAACAAATAGCATTAAAAATATGCATCATATGAAAAAAGATTACTCACATGGTATTATTACCCATAGATCAGTGATAACACCAAATAACATTGGACAATGAATCATGCCATTATATTTTATGAATATATGTCTGCTGAAAATATTCTTTCTTGTATACATAGTCTATATGTTGCAGTACTAAATCCTATATTTGTTTTAAAAAAAATCTAAAACTAAACTGTAAAAATTGATAGAACTTGTGGCGTTATTACCTCAGGGTATCTTATCATTAATAAAATTTATCACCTAGTTTATTGACTAGATTGAATAAATCTCGGATATATCTGTGTAAATCCCGAAAATAACAAGACGCTTATGCAAATAAAACCATATTGTTAAGCCTTGCAATATTTCTTAATGCTACCGGATTCAATTAAAAGAATTAAGTGTACTAGGAAATGCCTCAAGTGAAATGTTGATACTCATTTTGTAGCAATTTTCAGGAAGTGATAGAATATTTTCTTTTAAATATTCTCATTTGATTGCTGTTGTTATGGCTTATATAAGTCATAACAACATACGCTAATAACGCTGTGTATACAGCGTGTTTCATAAAGTTGATTATATATACATTTCAAAATTTCATTAAAAGATGGAATAAATTATTATACCAGAATGCAATTTGTATCATAAAACTTGTGAAATGTTGATTTTTTTCAGCAATAGAAAAGAAAATAGGTGAAAAGACCCAAAATTAAACTTCCATTTCAAAAATTCAGGAAAATTTAATTTATCGTATCAACTTGAAGCAAAAGACTTGGCAAATGATCTGAACTTAGTAAAAAAAAGTGATTCCAGGATTTCTACACAATTTCGGTAAAATATTTCCCTGACTTATATGCATTTTCTTTGACCTTTCTCAATAAAAATTGGTTTATATATTGTTGTAAAATCCTCTATGATGGACAACTCTAATCTAGATAAATGCCAAAAGAAGTATGTTATGTAAGAATTGTCCGAGTTTAATTATTTTTCATATTATGCTAATTTTATTAGTTTGCATTAATTGTATATTAATTGTATATAAAATTTGTAGATTGGATGAATAATCAATTCAAAATTTCTTTATTTACGAGGGCAATTGAGATTCTGATGGCAAAGTAGTATACATAAAAAAATCCCTAACTTTAAAAATTTTCTCTAACATTTCCCTGACTTTTTGCTTGAATTTTCAAGTTCCCTGACTTTTTTCTTTTTTCCGGCCCGTGGGAACCCTGAATTCGAAGAAAATTTGAACTATTTTTTTCCTCTGCTACAAAACATATGACTTCTTCACAAGTCTTATAATACAAATTGCACTTTGATGCGAGATTTTATTAATTTGTAAAGAAATTTTGAAATGGGTAAATTCTTGTGGCCTACATACCTTCTAGTAGAAAAACTAAATTTTTAGATTAAATTTCTTTGAAATCCTAAAAATCTGGGGCCTAGATACATACCTATGTAAGTAGACACTTACTCAATATCTAAGAAAACTCATATAAACAGTCGTCCTTTTAAAATACTTTTGAAGTTCTAGTGATTAGTAACAAGAAAGAAAAATTCTCTTTTTAGAACTTTCCAACAAAGTTGAAAAGAGTTTGCGCATTCGGTTTGTCTGTCCTTCTGTCCGCACTCTAATTCCTGTAAATATACTCGGATTTTCCTGCAATTGATGAAAGATATTTAGGCCCACCAAAGCATGCTTGGTATTATATATGAAATATGTAGGATTAATAGTTCATTTACAGAAACACTCAAAAGAATTCAATTACATTCTTGTTTATGGGGAAAAATCGTTTGCAGCGTATTTTAATAAAATTGCGTTATTCAAATGCATTAAAACTTATATAAATCAGTGAATTTCACTGCGATTACATTAGATTAGGTTAAGGCTTCTATAATAGGAGCTGACGCATTCTCTCGGATTTGGCACCCAAAGCGTAACCCCCGAAAGTTCCTAAGGTTACGCTCCGGCGCGGCAGATTCATGCTGAACTGGGTACCAATAATCCGAAACAAAATGGATTTGCGTCAGCCTCTATTATAGGAGTTCTAGATTAGGACATTCATAGCATTTTTTATCCATTTACAGAAACACACAAAAGAAATCAGTTACTACACTGTCGTTAAGCAACAATTACTAGCATGTGCATTTTAAAAATTGATATGGTCTTTTAAATTTAACTAATTTTCTACATGTTACTCATTATAAATAAATTCTATACGTCATATACAGGGCTGCAAAAAAGTATTCACATACCATTCATTTGAGAAAATTGCTGAAGGGGAATTTTCAAATGAGGTATATGTATTTCTTAAATAAACTAAATTTTGGAATGCATGTTGTTAATAGATAGAAATTTTTCTATATTCTCAGAATCAATCAACTTTAATCCAGATAAATGCCAAAAAAAGTACGTTATGTAAGAATTGTCCGAGTTTAATTATTTTTCATATTATGCTAATTTTATTAGTTTGCATTAATTGTATATAAAATTTGTAGATTGGATGAATAATCCATTCAAAATTTCTTTATTTACGAGGACAACTGAGATTCTGATGGCAAAGTAGTATACATAAATTATTCCCTAACTTTTTTCTGATCACTTCAGATATTTAAAATTTTCTCTAACATTTCCTTGACTTTTTGCCTAAATTATCAAGCTCCCTGACATATCCTTCATATACAGGGCTGCTAAAAAAATTTGGACGATTTTCCGATTGTAGATGGGAACAGCTGAAATTGGATTTTCAAATGTATTATGCGTTTCCATATAGTTGAATTAGACACAACATTTTAACTTATTAAACGGTGTAGTTTTATTACATTCTCCTGAATGTGTGGAATGTGTTTCATAATCTATTCTTGACGCCTATTTTTTTTTCTTTTTTGTTTAACTCGTTGTGTCACTGTGTCGCATGTCTGCAAAGTACCTAAAAGTCAATATTACTAATGCAGTGGGCTTTTAAAGAGTATTTTACTTATTGCTGTTATCTCGTAACACAGCAATGAATGTAAATTGTTCACAGAATTCTGACACATACGACGATACTGAATTAATTTTTCATGCCAAATTTTATTTATAATTTCAATAGTTTTACATCGTTATGACGTAAAATTTGTCAGTTTTAAAAAAGCTGAAAACGTCCAAGAATAGATTTTGTACAAAAGTAAGTTTGTATACATTAAAGTTATGTTTTAGAAAATTGATAATATGAGAATTGTGTAATTTTCTGTTCATTGTAGATGTAAAAAAAAGTACGTTTTAACTAATTTTATTTTATAGTCTAATTTTTTAAATGCTTAAATTGACGTATTTAATCATATAAGTAAATATTTTTAAAATCTGAAATCTTGAGTCACAAAGAATTAAAAAAATTAAAGTGTCATTTTTTAGTGTTTAAAAATAGTTGGGTACTTCAATACAAATATAAATGAATGAATGAAATATACAATATAATATAATTGCAGTTGTAAAAAAGGGATATTTAAATTATTAACTCTATTGCTTTCTTCTATCTTCAACAGAAGAAAGTATTGAAATCAAATTTTTTTAGACTTCCGGTTTTCGACGGATTTACACGTTTTAGGGGTCAGAAATTTCAAAAAAACATGTTTTTACAAAATGTCTGTATGTTAGTGTGTCTCTGTGTGTGTCCATATGTCGCCATTCTATCATCAAAAAGTGTATGAAGATATGCATAGAATTGAACCAAAATTTTTGTGAATGTTTTTGACTGTGGCAAACAGGTCCTCCTTCATTTTTGAAACATTCCGCCAAACGCGTGTGCTGCAATAGCAGGGTTACCACAGGCGACTATTTTTTAATTCAAACTGGCACCACTTTCTTAAAATAGAAATACTTAACACTAACTTTGACAGCATTTGTAAGAGAAATTTACTTTGAAAGGTATATTAGAAAAGTACCTCTGTGAACAGAATATAAAAATAGTCGCCTGTGGCAGCCCTGCAATAGCGTTTTTTGTGCCATTTTCAATATTGTACCGACTAAAAGTGTATGAAGTTACGCATCGAATTGAACTAATTTTTTTGTGTAAGTGTATGGCTATAGCTAGTTGATCCTCCCTGAATTTGAAAAAATCCGCCGGAAGGGGACGCTGCAATAGCGATTTTTGTGCCATTTTCAATATTGTACCACCTAAGAGTGTGTGAAGTTATGCATAGAATTGAACCAATTTTTTGAGTAAGTGTTTGGCTATGGCTAGTTGGTCTTCCCTGAATTTGAAAAAAAATTCGTCGGAAGGGGCCGCTGCAATAGTGATTTTTGTGCCATTTTTAATATCGTACCACCTAAAAGTGTATGAAGTTATGCATAGAATTGAAGGAAATTTTTTGTGTAAGTGTTTGGCTATGTCTAGTAGGTCCGCCTTGAATTTGAAAGAAATCCGCTGGAAGGGTGTGCTATAATCACGATGTCTGTGCCCTTTTTATTATTTTACCACCAAAAAGTGTATGAAGTTATGCATAGAACTGAACTAAATTTTGTGCATGATTATTTTTGGGTATGGCAACTAGGTCTTCCCGAATTTGAAAAAAAATGCCTCTCATTCTATTGTTTATCGTTCCGCGCAAGGACGGAAACTCTGTTTTACTCCGATTAATTGACTGAAGCAGAAATTTAAGATGAAAATCAAAGTTGGTATAGTATTGAATTAAAATTATTAAAGCATTAACATGTGTAACTATTTTTAAAAATATTAAAATGCACGTATGATATAGAAGAAAATTTTGGGATTGGCACATCCAACTAGTTTTTACATTCGACAATGATCAGTCGAATAATCTGGATGCATTGAAGTATTAAGCATGTGGATGAAATTAACAAATTCTAGAACATGAGGAATATCAAATACAGGCAGAATTTCTATATTGCTTAAAACTTGAGCTACAGGCATTTTAATATTAGTCATTTAATGGGTAAAACCTGGTTTTTAATCATATTTTTCTTTTTCTTGAAATGAGATTTTCAACATTTTGCTTTATCGTAAAAAAATAACTCGAAAAATTATATTTATAACTTTATGAAACTGCAAAAGTATTCTAAAGGAGTTTATTTAGATAATGTGTGTCTACTATAATTATAGTTAATTATTTTTTCATATTTTAGTTGATACAAGTTATGAATTAGCATATATTTTCTTGATTTTTCTGCGTGTAAAGATGATGGCCTCTATTTTTTTCAGAATTTCGTTCATTCTGACGAAAATTTATTTGTCTCTATCCTCTGTCTGTCTGCCACAAAATCCGTACATAAAAACTAGATAAGTTAGAGAGTTCAAAATGTTGTGTACTTACAGCCGAATACCTCTTGTCACACAACAAATAATAAAAATAAAAATATATATTATTTTAATTAAAATATATTTTTTAATATCATCAGTTCATTTTTTGTTGGGCTTTTTCTTTTAATTGTTACACGCATGTTTAAATAGAAATAAAAATTATTATGTATGTAACATAAATTAATGGATTAAAAAAAATCACACGAAAAACGTACTTATTTGTTTTTATTTCGTCACATAATATTTATCATCTATTTTGACACCCGAAGTGAAACATTTTTTTTATTTATAAAATCCCTATGCATTTAAATTACTAGTCGACTCTGGTGACCAGTTTGGTCTCCCTTAAATTTATGCTAAGTTTTGCAATATTTTATTTTTGTTTCAATTTCGGATTTTCAAAAACTTTGGAATTTTGAATTTTAATTAAATTACTTGATTTGAACTTTTTTAATTTGATTAAAATAGATAACTTCCTTTTATAATTATTTTAAAATTAAATTTGTTGGTGATACTATCTGTCAGGTTCTGAGACCACCTCTGCTGAAGATTGGAATTTCCGTTATTTCTCTATCTTAATATTTTGTATTGTCCTGGCTGTGTACTAGAATTTCCAAGGTGACATTCTTTCTTTGTTGAAGGGAGAACTGACAGGTAATCCTGTACAGGTGGTGTTGGGAGAAAGAGGAGATTGCTGAGAGGCGTGTTCATCCGTCAGTGAGGTATGTGGATGATGAGCAAACAAGCCACATGTCACTAATCAAGAAAGGAATGTGGAATGTGTCCAATGAACAAGCTCCAAAGGGGGTTGACATTGGGAAAGCAGTGATTTGAGAAGAGCAAGTCTTGTCTGAGATTTGATCAGTTGGTATCTGGGCTCGTACCTAGAGAGTAGTGTAGGACCGAGGTCCTTGTGCGTAGTGTTCTGGGCCGGATATCGTAGGCCGAGTATCCATGCGTTGGGAGATTCGAAGTTGATCTCCGATAAAGTGAATCTAACGTGCATTGAGTGTGAGGTGGAAGGTGTAATTTGAATAGTACACGGCCAACCTTTACTGTATTTAATTTAATGTTGAACCGGATCACCTATATCCGTGTTGTAATTGTATATAATTGTAAATAGCGTATTTAGTGTGTACATATATTCTAAATAAATTATTAATTCAGTTAATTGACAGCGTCAGTGTTCATTTACACAATCCTCACAGTGGGTGACCGATATCACCTAGTAATATCGGTGGTGGCAGCTATAACTACCACGGACTTTCTTCAAAGTTGTGCGGGCTGAGAGGAAAGTCCGACATATGTAAGAATTTAATAATTATAAATTAAGAATTTGGATTCATTAAGCCTTTGCATTTGAGACGTGATTCTCACTGACCACTAGTGTTCCGCGTAAATTCAAATGCTGTGGATACCAGTATTTTAAACTAATTTTCTTCGCCTTATCTAATTGCCGAATGATCTGTGATAAAAAAGGGCAAAATAAACTGTAAGATATCAGTGGTGTCGAAAGTATTAGGCATCCTGATTTACAAGGGACACCTGATAACACTAGCAGTGAGTAAGAGTCACCTCACAAATGCAAAGGGTTAATTTTTAAAAAAGTTGTTTTGAAAAAAATATTAAACGAAACCCTCTGTGCGATGTGCGATCAAATTTATCCATTTGTTTTAATTCACAAGATGAGGTGTTGTATCTTCTGAGAAAATATTTTTTCTAGTCGACGATGTGTCAGAAGAGTTAAAACAATTAACGTTTCATTTTTTTAGTATTTAAAAAATTTTTGTTTCCTTAATATAAATATTAACGAATAAATGTAATGTGCAAAATGTGCTCAGAATATAAGAAAACTGGTTGATACTTTTATCCTATTCAAATACTCTTCCATCTTTTCATCTTCACAATACTGTGACATAAAAATCAAGTTATTTAAAATACTTTTCCCAACAAGTTAAAAGACTACAGTCCTACTGTTTTTCCTTAATTGCAATTGCCCTTTCTAAACGATGCATTTTAAACTAATTAAGTCTCTGGCGAAATTCGATGAGAATTCTCTTTCAGTTTTCATCGGAACGCAATTCATACTGTCAAATTTGTTTCACAAGAGAGGAAAATCAAATACACAAAATTGGACCAGGGATTTAAAGGGAAAACAACAGAAATTTCTTGAAAATGAGTTTTGTTAGGAATTAAACACGGCAAAGTGAAGAGACTGGAAAATTCAGTCGCTTATAAAATCTTCATACTATTTTCATAATTAATTATTCTAAAATCGCATTTTCTTGTGAATCGTAAATTCAGATTAAAATTCTAAAGTTCAAGATGTAATTAGGAAGCACATTTACTGATTAGCAACTTAATTATTTCGAGCTTGAATAAAATAATGTAAATAATTGATGGATTTTAGTTTATTTTTCTTACGTTCTGGATCAATGGTTCCCAACATGGGCGTACGTCTCACAGGGGAGCAATTTTATCTTTTTAGAGGGGGGGAGGGGGGCCGAACTTTGGTTCATCAAAAATAGTGTTCTTACAATGAAAGACAAAATAAATTTCACTATTTATAAAGGCAAAATATGAAGTTCATATGTTAAAAATTGTATATAACAACTATTAATACTAAATTAAACAATCATTTTCATTAAATTTAAGTAATTATAATAAAAGAAAAAGCAGAAGAAAACATTCATTTAAGGGAACATACAATTTAAGAAGAAAGTGCAAATTTATTTAAGCAGTAAATATTTTTCATTGTTGTGTTAGAATGGATTTAAACAATTAAAAAATCATTTTTTTAGTGTTTTAAAAATGTTACCTCAACGTAAATACAAATAAATAAATGTAATATGATTAATGTACTCCTATTAAAATACTCTTCCATCTTTTCAGCTTCACACTATTGTGACAGAAAAATCAAATTATATAAAATCCTTTTCTCAACAAGTTAAAAGACTACAGTTCTACTGTTCTTAATTAATTGCAATTGTCCTTTCTAAACAATGCATTTTAAACTAATTAAGTCTCCAGCGAAATTCGATTGGAATTCTCTTTCAGTTTTCATCGGAACGCTTTTCATACTGTTAAATTTGCTTCACAAGAGAGAAAAATCAAGTACACAAAATTGGACCAGGGATTTAAAGAGAAAACAACTGAAATTTCTTGAAAATGAGTTTTGTTAGGGAATAAACGGGGCGAAGTGAAGAAACTGGAAAATTCAGTTACTTATAAAATCTTCATACTATTTTCATAATTAATTATTCAAAAATCGCATTTTCTTGTGAATCATAAATAAAGATTAAAATTCTAAAGTTTAAGATGTAATTAGGAAGCACATTCACTGATTAGCAATTTAACTAGTTTGAGCTTGGATAAAATAATATAAATAATTAATGTATTTTAGTTTATTTTTCTTATGGCCTGGATCATTGGTTCCCAACGTGAGCGTACGTCTTACAGGGGAGCAATTTTATTTTTTAGAGGCGGTGGAAGGCCGAAATTTGGTTCATCAAAAACATTGTTGTTACAATAAAAGGCAAAATATATTTCACTGTTTAAAAAGGCAAAATATGACATTCATACATTAAAAATTGTATGTAACAACTATTAATACTAAATTAAACAATCAATTTCATTAAATTAAATAAATTATAATAAAATAAAAAGCAAAACAAAAACATTTATTTAAGGGAACATACAATTTAAGAAGAAAGCGCAATTTTATTTAAGCAATAAATATTTTTTTATTGTTGTGTTAGAAAGGGTTAAAACAATTAACGTTTCATTTGTTTAGCGTTTAAAAAATGTTACCTCAATATAAATACAAATGAATAAATGTAATATAGAAAAAGTACTCATAATAAAAAAACTGGTTGATACTTTTATCATACTAACCATCTATACACTATTGTGACTGAAAAATCAAGTTATTTAAAATTCTTTTCCCAACAAGTTAAAAGACTACAGTCCTACAGTTCTTCCTTAATTGCAAATGTCCTTTCTAAACGATGCATTTTAAACTAATTAAGTCTCCAGAGAAATTCGATGGGAATTCTCTTTCAGTTTTCACGCTTTTCATATTGTTAAATTTGTTTCACAAGAGAGAAAAATCAAGTGCTAATACGCTGCACAAAATTGGACGAAGGATTTAAAGAGAAAACAACAGAAATTTCGTGAAAATGAGTTTTGTTAGGAATTAAACGGAGAGAAGTGAAGAGACTAGAAAATTCAGTTCCTTATAAAATCTTGATACTATTTTCATAATTAAAGATTCTAAAATCGCATTTTCGTGTGAATCCAAATTAAAATTCCACAATTCAAGAAGTAACTAGAAAGCACAATTACTGATTAGCAGCTTAAATGTATTGAGCTTGAATAAAATAATGTTAATAAATAATGTATTTTAGCTTATTTTTCTTATGTTCTAGATCAGTGAAAATTTGACTTTTTAGGGGATGGAGGGTGTAATTTCAAATTTGGAAATCTTTCATTCGCTGTCCTTTTTTGAAAAGTAGTGTTTTAGACTCAAAATAAAAGTAATACAATACGATTTCATTGTGCTCTTTTTCGTAGGCGCACATTCCTGAAATCTTCCGGCCATTTTCATTTATTGCCGAAGGAGCGGGACAAAAAAGCAGTGTAGCGGAAACAGGAGGGGTGGAGAGTTTAATTTATGCTCCTCTTATGCCGCGAGTTCGCAAGTCCGAAATCCTCGGGACCGAACTTGGGATTTTCCTTAACTTTGTGTCATCAAAAGTATTGTTGTTACAATAAAAATAAATAAATTTAACTATTTTAAAAGGTTAAATATGATGCCCATGCACTAAAAATTGTATATAACAATTATTAATACTAAATTAAAAAATCATTTTCATAATAAAATAAATAAGGAACATGCAATTTAAGGGGACATAAAATTTAAGATGGAAGTGCAACTTTATTTAAGTAATAAATATTTTTTATTGTTGTGTTAGAAAGGAATAAAACAATTAACATTTCATTTTTTTAGTGTTTCAAAAATGTTTTTTCCGTCAATATAAATATAAATGAATAAATGTTAAACAGAAAATGTACCCAGAATATAAGAAAACTGGTTGATACTTTTATCCTATTAAAATAGTCTTACATCTTTTCAGATTAATACTATTATGACTTAAAAATCAAGTTATTTAAAATATTTTTCCCAACAAGTTAAAAGACCTACTGTCCTACTGTTCTTCCTTAATTGCAAATGTCCTTTCTAAACGATGCATTTTTAACTAATTAAGTCTCCAGCGAAATTCGATTGAGAATTCTCTTTCAGTTTTCACCGGAATGCTTTTCATATTGTTAAATTTGTTTCACAAGAGAGAAAAATCAAGTGCTAATATGCAGCACAAAATTGGACCAAGAATTTAAAGAGAAAGCACCAGACATTTCTTGAAAATGAGTTTTGTTAGGAATTCAACGGGGAGAAGTGAAGAGACTAGAAAATTCAATTGCTTATAAAATTTTCATAATATTTTCATTATTAATTATTCTGAAATCGCATTTCCGTGTGAATCGTAAATTCAGATTAAAATTCTAAAGTTCAAGATGTAATTAGGAAGCACATTTACTGATTAGCAACTTAATTATTTCGAGCTTGAATAAAATAATGTAAATAATTGATGGATTTTAGCTTATTTACTTTATGTCTTGGATCAGTAGTTCCCAACGTGGGCGGAGAAGGGGCAATTTCAAATTTGTAACTCATTCATCCGCTGTACTTTTTTTTTTAGAAAAGTAATGTTTTAGATTGAAAATATAAGTAATGCATGCAAAATTTAAAAAGTTTTTGCGAAATTTTGAAAAAGTTTGAAACTAAAATGTTTAAAATGTGTTTATACCAGAAAAATAATGTGAAGATTATATTTAAATATCTTATCAGTTTTTGAAATGCAAGTATAATCAAGGTTATAATTTTCAGATTTTCTAAAAAAAAATTATTGCATTAAAACTTTATTTTTTCTATTTAAAACGATGTTTACAACTTGTTTCTATCTTAATTAGAACTGAAAATATAATTTTTTTCATTTTAGTTTTTTTTTTTTTTTTTTTTTTTTTCAAAATATAGCTTTTAAGCAATGGTAAACGACTTCTTGTAAAGTTAAAGTTAAAGTAAAAGTAAGTAGAGATGTTATTTGGCGCACACATATTAGTACCGATAGAACGTTTATGTTAAAAAGATTAGAGTCCCTTCATCAGAATGTTGCTAGTCCTAGAACACATGCATTATTTCTTTCATTCACATTTTAAGGGGGTCCGCGGCTTAAAATTCTATTTTTTTATTTATAGTGATTTTGTTATGAAACTTTTTTTATGAGATATATTTTAATATAATAAAAATATTATGTGTAAAAAAAAAAAAAAAAATCTGAAAAATGTTACATTTTTTTTAATTTAAAAAATTTAAACATATTTAATTTTTGATAGAACTATGGAAGTACTTACTCGATTTACAAAATTTTTACACTTTTGTCATTTTAAACTGTCTTCAGGATTTTTGAAAATATTAATTAAGAATTTAATAAGAAAATAAGTAAGTTTTTGCATTAATTAGCATATTTTCACAATTATCACTCAAAATTAAAAATTTTGAAGACGATTTGTGGGAAATATAGCATAAAATCTTTGCTAAAAATTTCATACATATATCTTGCAAGAAACTTTAGATATATCCTTTTCTAGTTGACAAATCGTGAAAAAATTCATTCTGGGATAAATGAAGTTAAAGTTCTCACCAGAGGGTAGCTGATGCATTGCTTCTCAAGACAAAATCTGTTATAGCTCTGGATCTAATGAGGATAAAAACGTGCGGTTTGCGGTATTTAAAGGTAAAAACTCAGTTTTTTTTTAAGCCAATAAAAAAAAACATTTTTGGAGACTTTGTAGCCCCGGACCTTCTTAAATTTACATATTCACTCACATTACTGTGTTATGTAGCTTCAGAGCATTCATTGTCAATTTATCCCTTTAAGATTTGGTGTGTGAATTTCTACAAAATTCCCACATATTGCACTGGCACCAGTAATCAGTAAAGAAAAAATTCATTTTATAATGAACACGGGAAAAAAAAAAATGAATTAATGTATTCTCAAATAAATTTGATCGAATATTCCGGTAGCATTGTGAGAAGTAAAATTTATAAAGTGTTTTACTAAATTCATTCAAATTGCATTCAATTTTCTTTTCTATTTTTAAAAACTATTTCCTCTGTTTTCTTCTTTTAATTACGATATTTCTTTATAAATCGCTAAATTTGCCCCACTTAATCCCATGAACGTTATAAACCAGTATAATGGCAGCCTAATAATTTCCAAATATAGTATGTTTTACATATTTCCAATGTCAGGCTGCTCAATTTGAGACTCAAAAGCTAAATTTTTCTAGGCACATGTTCAAATTCTCTAAATTCTTCACACGCATGCTGATGGAATTTTGCATTATTTTCGCTTGGATATAAAAAAAAGCCAAGTTCAGAGTCATCTGCCACTTTTGACCTCCATTGCCTGCATAGTTGGCTTGTACAAATTATTGATCTAGATTCAAAGGGGTATCGACGCGTAATTATTTCCTTCCTTCTGCCATAAACTAAAATTAACTTAAAATTATGGTAACGGGACTGCAAGTTTTTAATACTTCTGAACAAACCTTGTCTTAATCTTTGTTGATGTAGTTTTCAATTAAAGAATTCTATATAGAAAACTTGAACTTAAGGTATTTTTTTTTTCAGTTTTGAAAATATAAAATTGGATACGAATTTTGTAATAATATTACAACTATATAAATATATATAAAATACTTTTAAATCGAAATTAATCTAACAAGATCATATAACGATATTAACTAAATTGTAAGGGAAGATGGTATGTTAAAAATTAATGCATTAATCATTATTAAAAATATTATATCAAAGTTTATTGGCATACAAAACCTTAAAAAAACTTTAAATATTGAAAAATCTTAAATTTAACATATCGTAATATAATAATCTTAACATATCGTAAACTGTATAAATTAGTTAAGTAAAAGATAAGTAGACAAATTTAGCGTCTAAGAAAGAAGGAGCAATACTTGTCAGAGGAAAAATTTACAAAAAGATTGCAAAGAAAAATGAATATCAAGAATATGAAGAACACATATTGTGGAACTTTTCATCAGAGGCAATATTCCACAAATATAAGCAAAACACAATTGATTTCTAATTTAGAAAAGCGTGCATTCCATTTACATATTTCTATGAGTTTAACCACTTAATGGTCGCATTTAATTATGGTTTAAAAATTCAAATTCATTATTGCCACCACTTTTTGGAAAAAAAATATTCATCTTATTTAATGACAAGTAAAATGATACCAGAATAAAACAAATTACACTATTTTATAAAACTGGTGGGAATAAAACAATTCTGAATAAAAGCCGTCAAGTTTGCATCCCGTGAATGCCTCGGGCATGACGATTAAATGGTCAAGTGTTTCCCTCTTTTGCCAATCATTGTTTTGCCCGTACCACGTATATGGGCATCCAATTCCAATCATGATTTATTAATCTCACAAGTAAATTTTTATCGCAAATTTTGCATTTTTAATGAAAGCTTTTTTTTTTTTTTTTTTTTTTTTTCTTTAATTTAACTGAGCAAAATTTTCTGTTTTGAAAACCCGTGATAAAAGATTAAAAGTTCTGTAAAAAACTTGAAAAAATAGGTAATATTTGAAAGGTTTTTTTTCTTTCAAAAATATTCATAAGTGGTTAAGCAAATAATTCGAAACTAACTACCAAGAAGACTAGTATAATAATGACTTTATAAGCCATCTGTAGTATGTATGTTAGGTGATATACTCGTACACATCTTACTATACATATACAGTGTTCTTAAACATCTTTCCAAATTCATATTTTCTGTTTCATCAAAGGGATTCAATTTCTTCTGCTTTCGTGTAATAAAATATCGCGGCAAAATTAACGGAAAAACTTGGCTGTAAGCTACGTAATAAAAATATGTTATGAAAGTTATATGTTGCTACTTTTTCCTTTTTTTAATTTTCCCCTCACACGGCTGAGAATATTGAGATCTGATTGCCAGAATTTTCTCCTCTTTAGTTCAAACGCCTACGTATCTTGTACATCCATTTCCTTTTGCTGATATAAACCTATCTTTGTTAGTTCGAAAACATTTGCAGCGGGAAATTCTCCTCTTTAGCCGAAAGGCGATTGAGGGATATCGGTGCAATTTATCTTGTACAAATAGAATTTAGAGGCCCCGTGAGATGGTATTAGTTCCACCTTCTCGTAACACAGTTGCCTTTGCCCAGGAAGGAAGAATGAAAGGGGCTTTTGGAAATAGATGCTAACAAAAATGAAGACTTTGTAATAAAGCTCCAAATTCACCAGTTCCCAGTTGATTTAGAAGGCGACAATTTCTTATTGCCTTAAGACATGCTGAATGGATTGTGAAATTGGAAGGGTTTGCCATTTTCTATCCAATCTTTTTTTTTTTTTTCTTATTGCGGTTTTTTTCTTTTCTTACCTGTGAGGGAAAAAGAGTTGATCACATCGAAAAGTAAACTAAAATGGGAAATAATTGAAAAATAAAAGTAAAATTTGTTTTTATGATCCATTCTTAAGAGGACTGGGTAGACTTTGAGCTGTTTCTGTTCTCTTTTGTTTAGGTATTTCATACCTTTTTGACACGTTAAACAGTAAAAATGATTTAATTAAAAAAAAAAAGTTCTTATAATATCATTATAATATATTTATAATATAATATATAATTATATAATTATATAATTATAATATATTATGTTCTTATAATATGATAAGTTTTCTTATAATATAGTTGGGAAACAAATTAAAAAATAAAATATACGTATATTCAAGAATATTTTAAGACTACACTTTTCTCCTACAAAGGAGGTGGGCTGATAAGGGCCATTTTTCGCTAGATGTGACAAACTTTTTTTTTCATTTGAATACCTCATAAAAAATAAGAAAATAATAATATTGTAAGTGGAAATTTAATAATTGATGGGAAAATAAAATATATACTTAAGAAAATATTATGTAGATTAATGAACATAAACACTATTGTCATCAGTTTTAATCCATATAGTCAATAGTAAATACAACATTAAATGCAAAACAGATGAATGGAGCTCATTAAGACTATTATTTCAATATATGAAATATCGGAAATAATCTATAACAGAAAAAATAATCATACAGTTTCAGACACTTTTGGTAATGTGTTTCAGATTAATTTCCTTCTTCGTTGCTTCACCAGAGTCACTACTGGACCATTCAGCGGCCGCATCTTGTAGTATTTAAATATATTTAATGCTTGATTTAATGCTTGTTTTTTTTTTCTTTCTTTCTTTCTTTTTTTTTTTTTTTTTCTTTTTTTTTTTTTTTTTGTAGTTGAGTTATGGCACAAGCCAAAAATCATAATACGAACGCAACATGCATCCAGTAGTCTACTACTCTTGCGCCTACTTTACATTGGCAGTACCATTGTGAGGTGTTGCTCTTCGCTGTGTTTCTATCCGAATAATATAGTTTTTAGCACTTGTGTATCGAACAATCAAACTTTGGTCACGAAAATTGTCCCTTATCATCTTTTGTTGAAAACTATTGCTACTTATTTAGGAACCTTGCCATTTCATGTTCGATATCCATTTCTTGCAAAAATTCCAGACAATCCCATAAGCATTTGTCAATACTCCTAACATCATTTGGTTTAAGCCACTCTCTGATGCTGTATGCATCTTTTTGTAATATATGTGTAAGTAAATTAGAATCATCGTTTTTTGAATCCATGAAGTAAGGTCCAAAGACCTCCAAAATGTAACCTGAAGTAGTGAAGAATATCATAGGCTTAAACAAAAGGTCTTACTTTGTGTAACAAGATAAATCATTTCTGAAAGAAATAGTTCACACTCTTCTGGATATAAGTGTATGTGCCATCAGCAACAAGTATCATAGTATCATTATCATCATCCGGAATAAATAATCTTCATGCAAAAGCCTCGTATATTTTTCAATAACCTGTGTTCTCGTGACGTGTTCCACTAAGGCGTTGTGGAACAAAGTTTTCAATTAAAGTCTAGCTTGCATATTGCACAGAAGAAATTATTATTTAACTTATATTGAATAATGTAGACAGAACACCATTAGAAAAATCAGTTCTAGCTTTACAATTAACATTACCTAGAAGTACGAGAGGATCTCTTTTTTAAGAACGCATTTGGATTTTACTAGTTCAAAAAAGTTAAAATGACATCGATATACACATGAAAGTACAATAATCGAACACGGAAAGGTGTCCCGGTGTGTCAAAATCAACGCCCCTCTTCTTTGCTATATTTCTTAAATTACTTAAAAGGCTTACAATATCTTTTTCACATATTGAGGAATTTTCATTTACAGGACGTAAAGTTTGCAAAGCAAACTTACTGAGTACTATTCCCGTAATATGAGTTTTATGCATCGTTTTACCGACGAAATATAGATTTTAGTTTTTATAAAGGGTTGAGTTTCAGCTGCTTTTAGCATAATCAGGAGTAAATTCTTAGTTTTACATATTATACAACTGTAGAGTTGTGACAATGAGGTATTGATAAATGTATATTAGGTTTAAATATTAGTGTACTCCTCGACTCGTTGACGCATAATCACTTATCGTTACCTCAGAAGAAGAAACATAGGAACATTTCGAGCCCAAAGCACACGAAATGCATATGATCTGCATTTAGAGAACACCTTCAAACCAGTCTATAGATAGTAGTTTTTAAAACATCTATATATCGATATAACTTTTCGTTTAGAACAGATGCGAAAATCACGGATTTTTTTTTTTTTTTTTTTTTTTTTTTTTTTTTTTTTCAACGGGTTTTACAAAATGACACTGACCTCCAAACATTATTTATTATGAAGTTCTTCAATAAATATTTACAATAACAGTTTTAGAAAACAACATGGACATCTGAACAACGTATACGCTTTTTGAGCATGGTAAAACGAATCTGAACGCCTCCGAAAAAAGTGCATTTGATACTTTCGCACGAAACATTTTTTCTCTATTAGGTAGAATGTAACCAACGTAAAATAATGTTCATATAAAAGTTGAAAAGTAGTATCATTGCATGTCAAAATTAATTTGATTCATGGAGTTCTTCTTCTGAAAAAAATAATTCGAAGATACAAAAAACGGCAAAAATGTAGAAAAAAGCTAAAACACCCATTTTCGGAATATAATTTCTATCATTTACTATTTTATTTATCACTTAAATCATATAATAATTCAAAATACATACATTTAAGTAAACAAAAACACTGAACAATTGTCGGACTGAGAAACTTTTTTCTCCCATATATGATGGACGAAAATAATCTTTATCAACCCGCCGCGCCACCTTTGTTAGGTTCATCTTTTTTAAATGAGATAGTATTAAATTCTTGCAGACTCAAAGATTACGACATCGTTTATACGGATATGATTATATGCATAAATTATTAACTTTTCCTTCGCGATTTTTCCTTTCATTTCCTTTTTTGTACTAAATTACCGGCATATTCACTAATTTCCTATATTTTAATAATATCTGTCAATAATCATTTTAAATTCTACTCAAATTAATTATTATCTTATTCAATTAATTTAAATATAAAGCTTTTAATTTAGCCCTAAATTGTATCATTATTTTTGACCGTTTCTATAATTTAGTGTGAATTTAAATATTTTTATAAGATCCATTTCTTATTTTTAACTTATTTTATTCCGAGATCTTTCATGCACTGGGATATTTTTACTTTCTTCTATCTTTATAAGAAGAAAGTACTAGATTCGTGAAAAAATTTTTAATCCGGTTTTCGACGTTTTCGGGGGTCAAAGATTCCAAAAAACATGCTTTTACAAAATGTCTGTTTGTGAGTCTGTGAGTTTATGGATTCTCTGACATTGTATGTGACATAAATTTTGTGTGCGCTCTTTCTCGATAACTAGTGCACGGAATTTAATAAAACTTTCAATTTTGTTAGTACTTGATATAATATGGTGCTGATTACGTTTTGGGGCAAATCACACAAAGGTGTCGCTGCCATGGTACATTGTTCGTGATTATTGTAATAGGTCTATCTCAAAAAGTAATGCATGAAATGAAAAAATAAGATAAATCTGAAAAATTAAGATTATCACATGAGCAACAACCACAACAGTAGCAGTAGCAAACGAAAATCAAGCCAATAGCTTAAGTTTTAATTTTCCTATAGATAAAAAATTTTCTTAAGTGATTTTTCAAATTAATCACCTATATTTCGACATTTCGAGTGTATTCTTGATCCGGACAGGAATATCACTTGTTGGAGGTTTTTTATTTAAATTAGCTTTTTTTTATGCAGGTATAAGGTAGTTATTTTGTATCTAAGACTTCTAATTAATGTTGAATTGAATTAACGGGAAATAAAACCTTTAACTTTATTTGATCTATTTAATATGATAAATCTATTTATTGTAACTGAAATTAAACTAACTGCATTAAATTTAATTTAAATAAAAAAGAATAATAATATAATTGAGTTTCCATCAACCTTTCTTAAAATATATTTGAAGTCTTATGTTCTCTTGTTTGAAAGAAAGCAAGATGACCATATGCATAACCCTACAAATTTTAAACTTTTGCTGCATCGTCAGCCCACCGCTTTTTATAGAAAACGATTACTTCACTGTATTATAGTTTAGATTGATTTATTTTGTGTCGATCGATTATCTATATGAGGGATATAGGCAAAGGGGGAGTGCTCTTCCTGGGGGTCTTTCTAAGGGGTCCTAACCTGTATTTACGCAAGGTTCGAAGAAAACCAGGAAAACTCCGAACGGCTAGGCTGACAGCCGCGACTGGGTTCGAACCCAGTACCTGTCGTCTACCAGTTGAGTGGTCAAAACTTCTCGGCCACTGGTTGGGCCGCTGTATTAGGGAGTATTCTTATTTGTCAAAATAGAGATATTCTGTAAAAGTGGTGGAGTGACGATGCAGGAAAAATTTAAAATTTTTAACAGCGTACTAAAATTATATGTTTATTTAATTATTTATTTTCTTTCACGAACTTTTTATTTTATTTTATTTTCTCTTATTTAGAACATTTGATTTCGAATGTAGAATCAGCCTTTCAAGATATGTGCAATAGAATTTTGAAAAAATGTTTCTGATTAAGTACAAGAATTAAAGTATGCAACTCAGATCAGATATAAAGTCACTAATGAGATATTAATTAATAATTCCTTTGAAAAATATTGTTAGATTGTAACTATTATTATTGTTATTATTATGTTATTTAAATTAAAATATTATTATACTTATTGAAGAATTGTGATAAGGAAAGAATCTATAATAAATGAAGTTAAAATTGAGTTAATTGACAATTTAGAAAAATAAGTTACTAGTCTCAATAGTGAATATTATTCTAAACCTAGAATGATCTATGGGGAGAATTACACTCCATATTGCCTAAATTCAAGGTATAATATTTTCTAATTCAAACTTAATAATGTAGGGATAAGATAATTAAAGGTCACAACATCTCTCATGGTATGTTTTGAATAAGAATCATGATCATTTGGATAATACTTGGATACTCTTAAGTTATAAACGTTATGAGTTACTATCCGCCCTTGGCGACCAGGTTGGTCTTTCTTGAATGTATACTAAGCATTAAATCATATTGCTTTTATTCATAATTTATTTTGATTGCTCAATTTTTCGCCAGAATACTGAATATTGAATATTAGAATATTTCTTTAGAGAAATAGACACAAATGTCATATAAGCAACTCATTGGCGCGATTGCAACAAAATGGCAACTATATATGCCTCACATGGTAACCCGTCTATTGTTATTTATTTATTAACAAACTGTTTGTTTGCTTTTATTTTCTTTTTTTAAATGAAATAAATTGTTTTATTCTATAATTATTAACTAAACTTTTTTTTTCCTTTTTAAAATAATAGAAATTAGTTTAAAAATGTGTATGTAACTGGTATTTAAAATCAAAGTTTTCGCCGAATTGGCGTCAGAAAAATAACGCGCCAATGTGGTGCATATATGGCATCTGTGCTGATAAATCAGGAACTCGGTATTTTTATGCTATCGCGGCGCAGATAATAAATCGCCAAAAATTGTACCCGTGGCATTTTTTCGTATTTCCTTAATTATTTAAAATATACTAATATAATCCTTTCACTCATTTCATTTATAATATATAACTTTAATTGGAAACTGAAAAGTTTAAAATTCATGACTTTTATTCATTTTTTGAAAGTAAAAAGACCAGAAAAAATAAAAGTAATGATATTTTGAAGCTCCATAGTTGCAGCGAAGGAACAAAACATAAATAAATCTATCTTACCACAGCCTAAATCTTACCAAAGGACTTTTGAACAGTTACCCAAATATGTTTCATTTGGTTGTTGACATAAAACAATTAACAAATAATCGTGATTTTTGTGCCACATACGTTAGCGTAATATATATATATATAGATTATGATATGATTTTTCCTTCCACGATGATATTTATAAAGAAGGTGCATTTATTTGATCATTGAGAGAAGTATACTCATGAAAACATGCGGTATTTTTATTGTTTATTATTGTTTAATTATTATTTTTAATATTGTTGTTAGATATATTATTATATTAATCGTTATAATAAAGATTTTGTTATTTTTCTTGTTAATTGTTATAATAAAGATTATCGTCATTTTTCTTATTAAATGTTAAAAGTATAATTGAAATTTGATAACTTAGTGTCCAGCAATATCATGTTATGTTATAGACTTATAACAGATAGTGACTACAAAAAGCATTAACTATGACCAAGTACTGATTAGAGAGACTAAAAATTCCATAGGACTGAAACACCTTAGAGCTTTCATAAATGAATTTCATTTTGAATTAACTCTATTATATCAATAGAGAGAAAATTTTTTACACTATTATTGTTAATTTTATTATTGCGATTTCATATTATTATCCTAAACTCATACTTTATTATTTATGAGTTAATAATAGTTTAATTTTAGAAAGCTAAGCTTTTATGTATAACTTTATCGACCATATATTGTAAAGAAAAATGCTAATTAATAGCAGACAATTATTGTAAATTATTGTCAATAATTGTAAATGGATGATACACTGTAACGTTACTCGTTATAGCAATTATTATAATTCGTTACAGTAGTTATTTATTTAGCGTAGAATTATTGTAAATTATTATTCCATATACTTGAAAGTATAAATTTAAAAAATAATTCTCACGCAGTCGTGTTTTTGAAAATTAGTTATTGGTTTTTGGCTGCAACAGAATTCAGAGATATTTAAAAATTTTAATCAAAACTACCAGGTGGCTACCTTGTAATCCGAGTTTATACTTTTTCTCAAAATGAACCTTTTTGGGAAGGTGGGATATTGTTACATTATTAACTTTTCTTTGGCGATATTTCCTTTTATTTCTTTTTTATTATTATGTTAAATTACCGATAATATCTCATTTTTCTATAATTCCTAATTTACATATAATACCTAATTTCATATTCTTTAACAAATCTATCATTAATTCTATTAAATTATCTTTAAATTAAATATAACCTTACTCAATTTACTTAAATATAAAGCTTTCAGTTTATTCTTAAGTTGTATCATCCTTTTTTATCTTTCTATTATTTAGTGTAAATTTGAATGTTTTTAAAAGAGCCTTTTAACTTATTTTATTTCGGAATCTTTCACGCGCTGGGAAATTTTCTACTCCTAATATTATTAATCTCCAAATGACAGATCTCTTTGCAGAATTACTCTCATTGGCCATAACGCAAGCGAAATCATGGTATGTGTTCATGCAAGAGATTCACAAAAAAGCAGCTGTAATCAGTGAAAAACCAGATTTTGTTCGATTTTTTCCACCTGCAAACATCTATGCTAACTGGTAGTTTGTTGATGCCCATAGCTTTTCTTTTTTATTTCTTCTAACACCAAGGTTTTAACATCAAAATTTGAGCTTTATGATGAATTGTGGGAACTGTTTAAGATGAGGTGCTACTGATAAAAGTATGAAATCTAAAGATGACTCCTTATATTTTTTTTCATGGAGAGACTTCTAGTTAAATTCATTCCTTTGCCTGTATGTGCCTATTTCACGAGCTGCTCTAATGTCGGCAAAGTCTCGGCTGTTCATCGAATTGAAAATGAGTTCAAGAAGACTGAAAGGAGTTACCATACATTCGATTAAATGCATACACGCCAGATTTGCAACAGTACTGCATATAAATACATAAATCTATGCATATATATATTTACAGCTAAGGATTTAGTATTATTATAATAATAATGAAATTAAATTTAACGTGCAATTTGCTCTTACTAGACTTGTTAATCTAGATCAATAAAAGACGAAAAAAACTGCGAAAATGACCCGAATTGTGAATCTTAATTTTATGTTTAATACATAATAATCCATGATAATAATTAAAATTACTAAATGTGTACATTTTTAAATTGCTTTCATAAAAAGAATTTAAAATCGTAACAAAGTAATGTAAACTGTTTAAAATTCTATACTATAATCACACACGACTTAATGAGTGCGGCTTGTTAAATTTTACGGCCAAATTTTATCTTTTAATGTATAAATTTTCCTTTAAGATACTAGAATCATAGTAACAATGTAGCATAAAAAATCCATTCAAATAGAAGCATATGTACTAATTCGAATGTTTGATGTTACGCTTGCTTATTTTGTTTAAAATTTTAAAGCATCTTTTTAATCTAAACTAAACATTCCTTTCACATAATATCTTTTAATAATCTACCCATGACGTAGATTATGAGTGTAGGAGAAACAGTTCCTTTATGACATCATTTATATTTTTATTTTTCCAGCTGAGGATTTAGTAATATGATGAGAGCAATAAAATTCAATTAATTGGAAATACGATCTCGTAGGACATAATTATCTGGATCTAAAACAGTTGGAAAGACTATGATAATGATTGGAGTGATTAATATTTCGTAATTAAATTTTTTCTAATTAAATGAAAACCGCATAAAAATTATATGATAGTGCATAATAAATTAAATAGGCCATGTGTGCATTTTTGAAACACATCACATAGTTGTTTATAAGCAATTTAAAGGAAAGGCAAGAAAATAATACGAATTTTAATCCCAACAGAAAAAGTGTAAACGATACAAGAGCAAATTAACCAAAACTATTTCCTTTTAAAATAAAACAATCATACTTTGTGCACGGGTTATTCGTACTTTTTTAATACTCTCTAAACACTTTACAGATGTTTTACTGCATATTTGCATATATGAAACTATCTACAAAATCAAAGCATTTTTTTTTTTTTTTTTTTTTTTTTTTTTTTTTTTTTTATGAAGCATTGTAAAGTCCGCGTAAAATAAATTTTAGGGTAACTTTGTAAGTCAATAAACATACTTAATCTTTTCTGAAACGTTTGTACCCTTAAAACCCTTTCACATCAGTCTAGCGGAGGGGTGGATATTTGCAGACAATTTTTCCAAGGTGTTTTTCCAACTTCTTAGATGCAATTTTCTACATTTCGGACTTCATTTTCACTCATGTGGATATTGGCTAGCATTTATTTGAGGGACAAAACATATCAAATTAAAATGAACTATTTTCTACATTGAGTGCGTTTTTATTCGTGTGGATATTGGCTGACATTTTTATTCAGGATTGAAACTACTCAAATGAAAACGAATTGAACGTGAAGAAGTGAAAACGAAGAAATGTAGAAAACTCCCATTTTCTTCATTTCTCAGTCTTTTTTTTTTTTTTTTTGTGTGTGTGTGTGTGTGTGTGTGTGTGTGTGTGTGTGTGTGTGTGTGTGTGTGTGTGTGTGTGTGTGTGTGTGTGTGTGTGTGTTGAAATTGGTTGACAATTTCTTCAATGTTAAATTTTCTCAAATGTAAACGAGCTACTCTTCTACGTTTCTGAGTTCGCTTTTTTAAATGAGGATATTGACTGGGTTTTTTTTTTTTTGGGGGGGGGGGGTAAAATTTTTTAAATAACAACAAGTTTCTTCGAACATTTTTGGGTTCGTCTTCATTCGTTTGGATATTAGTTTCCTTTTTCTCAGGATTAAAATTTCTTGCATGCAAATGGGCTGTTTCCTTCATTTCTGAGTTCGTTTAATTCTTGTGAATTTTGGATGAACAATCTTTTTCACTGTTAAAACACATTCGTGTGAATATTGGCTTACATTTTTTTCAGGATTAATATTTCTCAAGTGAAAACTGGCTAAGTTTTACATTTCTGAGCTTGTTTTTATTTGTGTGGATATTGGCTGAGATTTTTTTTCCAATTATGAAGGTTTAAAATTTGAAAGTCCTAATGTTAAATAACTTTTAATTATTGAAAAACAGCTTACAAGTTAGTTTTTTTTTTAAATAACTCATGAGCTAGTTGACAGAATGAGTTGCAATTTTATATTATCATAATTAAAACTTCTGAAAATCGGTATCTGTTAAAAAATTCAGACATTACATTTCATTAATTTAATATATATATATATATATATATATATATATATATATATATATATATATATTTAAATTTGAATTGTAATTTACGAATCCTTTTAATGAAAATAGATTTCTAAAGACTTCAAATATGTGAATACCAGAATTATCGCTTATTCGGCAAAAAGTTTTAAAATGTTGTTAAAAACTACCCGTATTGCTATCTCTTTGGAATGCTTAAAAATGAACTTAACACCAGAAGTTCCAAATTTTAAATCTGCATAATTCCTAAGCTACTTGACTGAATGTCTTTCTGTTTGATAGCCTAAAGTAAAATTATCAACAAAGCTAAACATGATGTCAGTATTAGGTATTTGTTTTGAAATTTTCATAACTTTGTACAATTTCAGTATGAAAACAAACCCTAAGTTTGCTTGTTTTAAGGAGTTTGAGAAGGATTAGAGAAAAATCCTCTTTATGGAAGTAGCCATATCAACTGAATTTGTACTAAGCATATTAAATGCATCTGCTACACAAATTTGCTTAAAATTATCTTTTTTATGAAAATTTCCTAAATAAATACTTTAGCTTTTTTTTTTTTTTTTTTTTTTTTTTTTTTTTGAATTCTTAATTATAATTACCAAAATACATTTAAATTCCATATTTAAATGTAAAATGTTGGATTTCTTTAAAATTTTAGAGTTGTAAAAAGTCTAAAATTCTAAATTTTTCTTTCTTTCACTGTACTCTAGCAATAGTACTAATAACAATCAGAATTTTTTTTCAAATCTATACTTCCATAAGGAGGATATATCTCTAATCCTTCACATAAGATTATTCTTTCCCAGATTTCCCCAATATTATGGTACTGATTCTTCAATTAAATATAGCTTTGAAAAAATTATATTGCTGTTAGCTAGACTGGAATACTGAGAAAGAAATAAAAATTGAAAATTTTAGACTTCTTATAACTTTTGAATTTGAAAGAAACACAACATTTTACATTTAAATGTATTTTGTTGATTATAATAAAGAATATAAAAAAGCTATTGTATTCATTTAGAAGAATTTTATGAAAAAAGATAGTTTTAATTAAATTTGTGTATCGAGTACAATTTATAAGTGCAGAACTTATTCAGCTAATGTAATGGCTACTTCTATTAAGGGGATATTTCTCCAATCCTTCAAGATTCTTCTTTTACAGATTTTTCCAATATTATGGTATTTATTCTTCAATTAAATATAGCTTTTAAAAAATTATATTGCTATTAGCTATGCTGTAGTACTAAGAAAGAAAGAAAAATTTAGAATTCTAGATTTTTACAACTATTAAATTTTACATTTAAATATGGAATTTGAATGTATTTCGTTACTTATAATTAAGAATGTAAAAAAAGCTTGTGCAATCATTTAGAAGAATTTTATTAAAAAAGATAACTTTAATTAAATTTGTGTAGCAAATGTGATTATTAAAAGCTGTTTTAATTCAGCTAATGTGATGCATACTTCATCAAAGGGGACATTTCTCTAATCTTTCTCAAAGATTATAGTTAATAATTATAATTAACAAAATACATTTAAATATAAAATTTTGTGTTTCTTTGAAACTCAAAAATTATAAGGAGTCTAAAATTTTCAATTTTTTTTTTTATTTCTCAGTATTTCAGTATAGTTAACAGCAATAGAATTTTTTCAAAGCTATACTTAATTGAAGAATCAATACCGTAATACAGGGAAAATCTGGGAAATAAAAATCTTATCAGAAAAGATTACAGAATTAATCCTCTTTATGGAAGTAGCCATTACATTAGCTGAATTAGTCTTGAGCATACTAATTGCAAATGCTACAAAAATTTAATTTAAATTATCTTTTTTCATAAAATTCTTCTAAACGAATACATTAGCTGTTTTATATTCTTAATTATAATTAACAAAATACATTTAAATTGCATGTTTAAATGTAAAATTTTGGGTTTCTTTAAAACTCAAGAGTAAGAATTCTAAAATTCTCGATTTTTCTTTCTTTCTCAGTACTCCAGTATAGGTAATAGCGACATAATCTTTTTCAAAGCTATGCTTAATTGAAGAAGTAAAACCATAATGTTCTTCACTAATATTATTCAAGAATCAATAGTTAAAGAATCTTATTAAGGGTAAATAACCAAAATGAGTATTTACCGTTAAAAATGGTGCTTATCCTGGATATTTACCCTTAAAAAATGGGTTTTTTACATCACTGGACGACTATAAGTGCTATCGATTTATGTGATTACGAGCACACCTAAAAACGACTTTATAGTTATATTTATAGTTTAGATTTAGACATAGATTTATAGTTCCATTTTCAATTTAAATAATCTGATTGGCGTTTATGTTTTATTTTTTTTATTAATTTTTCGATTTTATTCGTCTTTATTTCATAATTGATACAGAAACTTTTTTTCGATTTCTCTATCAGAAATAAAAGTAGCAATGTACAACTGAATAATTTCTCCCCTTTTACTCTAAGAAAAACCGGACTAGTGTTTTGGTCCATTTGCAGTGCAATTACACGCTATACTCAAGAGGTTTAAGGCAATCTCGGTAGAACATTGGAGGAATTCATTTAGAGCTGAATGAGCAAAGAAATGTTTAAGGTGGTACGGGTGTAAATTTAAGACATACAGAATTCAAATATTTGAGATTAGCGCATAGGCTATCTTGACTGATCTTGATGAAGTACCTTGCTCTTGAGAAATTAAGTTCTTTGGCGATTTAAACAGATGACGAATAATCCAATAATAATGGTTATATCAATGCCGTATTCACCATTCTTAAATCCTTTGAGATGAGCGTCACATATACGTGACGTACAGGATGCTCAATTTTTTAAAATCTCTATTCTGAAATAGTACTCTTAGCTTATATAATTCTATGAGTATTGTATTAAATCAGGTGAAGATTACGATTCAATAATAGATGTATCTATCCCATTCAATCCTCTCAGAAAAAGTCTGTACAGAACATATGTTAATTTAACCCATTAACTACGAGCCTCTTTTAAACATCTTTTAATTCTTTTACACCACTTTTTTCACATTGTAATTTTAAATTATTTAATTGCTCAAAATTTGAGATTAGATAATTTGAAAATTTTCAAACTAAAATACTGGTATTCAAATTTATAAGTTTTGTTTGCCCTACACAGTAAGTTTTCTTGCCAACCCCCTTTAATGAGTTAATGCATTCGGGAACTCTGGAGTCAAATCTAAAGGAATTTTTACATCTTTACACTGCGTTATGGTCTTAATCTCTGGCTTCTGGCTTTATAGGTGAAAATACTGGCGAGCTAAAGCTAACCCTATGGCAGGTTTTTTTTCTAATATCGCGTTTGAATTTCGACATTTTATTTATTTATTTATTTTGAATTGGATAGCAGAGATCCATATTTACATCGCTCCATTTTTAACTTTTCGATCTTTGATGAATGGTGTAAGAGAATGTAAGAAAAGATCTCGAAATGTGGAATTTAATTCTGATCACGAAATCCTCGCTAAAAATGTGTCTTATAATAAATTATAACTAGGTAAAAATACCCTCCCAAGCCCTCATAATGCTGCGCTTTTTGCTAGTTTTAAATACATATTTTAAAATACTAAATGTAAAAAAAAAATACTTTTACATTCTGAGAAAAAAAAACTATTAATTTATGAGCATTTGCCCTTCAGTTTTCATGATAAATGTTCTGATCCATTAAATAAGCGATCTTATCGATTAGATACTTAGAAAATTATGGGAAACTCACATATTCTTACAGTTCCAGTCCACCTGTTTGCAAAAATACGGTACGATCTATGGTACGGTATGGGGTGCACCCCATACAATTTTCTCCTCTAGAATGTAACCCTTCTTTTTAGTCGTGTTTCGAAAAATAATATCATTTAACTGCGACCGTAACATATTTTTTAACCCGACAAAAAAGTGATTCTGTAATGATTATCTAACGTGCTACGGACAGTACATAAAGTGTGATTGTGTTTTAAAGCGCATTATATCCTACTTTTTATTCTGTAAATTCTCCATTTTTTTTTTTTTTTTTTTTTTTTTTTTTTACGAGGAATGAACGGCATTGCTGCTGCCAGCCTCTTCCCACCATTTTACAGGGATATTTTTAAGTCTATCAACTTAGTGTAACAATCAGAGGTTTAGAGAGGTAATAAAAAAGTTTGAAAATAAAACTGGAATATTAGAGCATAGATTTATGTATTTCTCATTTTTTAACAGTTAAATTTTCAGAAACTCTACAAATATAAAAGAAATAATGCTGCAAATTGAATATTTTAAATACTGTATAAAATAATTTAAAAATAAATCTGAAGAACTGATGTTTGAAGCCACTTAACAGCAGATTTACTAGATTCATAACTACAAAAAATTTAATTAATATTACATTTTTTTTTCTTTCTCAGAGATGGATATTTATTGTTTTATTGATTGCCAGATTATAAAACATGTAAGACAGCGTTATATTTAAAAAAAAGGCATAATTATGAGCTAGCTGGTGTGCAAAGAAGAGATGGAATGGAATACTCCTATCCTTGGTGTTAACTATGTTTAAATATCTGAAATTGTGGTTTTAAAGTGTCGTCATATTGTATGTGTATAAATTTATGTTTTGAGGTTTTCTTCTGCCTTACAAGGAAGGTCTCCATAATGGGCATACTCAGAATCTTTTGAAAAAATTACTAATTTAACTACTTATGTATGTAATAAAAGATCAGTCAAAATTAGTACGGAATCACAGTAACAAACCTGTAAAAAAATAAAATACTTTTGAATATTTGGCGTGAAAAGACGAAAGTATCACGCGATTTGGCGAGCAACACTTTTCCCCACCAAAAGCAAACGATTTTAATGTAACTGAAAGCTTTTTGGAATTTTAGAATGCGTGTAAATTGTATTTAATGAATTTAAACATAAACAATGAGAGAGTTTAATACTCTCTTAAAAAGTCAGCCACAAAATAGCTCAAGTTGAGCTGAAATCCACTCATCTCAATGTTGAAAGGCAGCTTCTCAAAAAAGAGTTGAAATAACTCGAGTTTTAACCAATTTAAATGAAGTTGAGCTATTTAAATAACCAGTTTAGATCAGGACGATTTAATCGTTTGAAAAACAACTCTTTTATGATCGAAATTATTACAACTCTTTCATGAGAAGCCAAATCAGCTCTTTCGTTTTAAGAGTGTACATTATACACATATATATAGATTGTATTGCATATATATATATTGTTTGTTACTGTAGTTATGGAATTTACCTCTGGGGAAAATATTTTCATATATGAAAAATTCATATTGATAAAAAAAAATTTCATACATTTGAGCGCATTCAAAAAGTAAAAGTCAGATGTCTCCAAAGCAACAAAATCGTATTGACAATGCTCAACTGGATTTTCAACATGAAACAATTTCAATTATTTTAAATTTCGTTTTAAATCACAAATTTTGATGGTTAAATTTCAATGTAAATACATATAAATATCGCTATAAAAAATTATATTTAAAACAAAACTGACAAAACCAAAGTTATTTGAATTTAATTTATCTAAACAAGTTGTACACGAAACTTTTTTTCTTTAAAGTGTATTTGACTTACAAAACTATTTTTAGAAATCGCATTCCACCGCCAACCAATTGATAAATCGCCAAATAATGAAATTTTCATTATTTTTTTACGGACAATGTACGGAGGTTCCGCCGAAAATTTTTTATAAACGCATATATCCTCATGAGAAAAACATTCTGTAATTTTTTGAGATTTTCCTTCGTATGTCGGTATGGAGACCTTCCTTGTTAGTTCTAAAATGCAAAAATAGTAAAAATTAAAAACTTGACACTTAAACGATATAAAAATTTTCACATGACTAATGTCAAAGAATTCAGTGTCTGTTCCATGTGATTGCTTTGTTTGGGCTTGAAAACATTGAAATCTGAGCAATAATTCTCATCACATTATAAACCGTTTTTATGGCATACTGCACTTCCATCTCTTTCCTCCATGTCTTAATCCTTTAATGACATATTTCGAAAAGCATTATTGTGAATAAGTTGTAGATATGCGCAGATGATTATCCTTGGAAAAAACAAGTTTTTAAAAACTAGTACTAAAAGCATAGAAATCGTAGCATTAAAACGTAAAATTTTTCACCCATTTAAAACTTGGCATCTAAATGATAATACAAAAAACTCTCTTTCAATCTACAAATGATACCAAAATAATATTAACAACAGGTATTTTATTGCTCTTTTTTAAATTTTATTCTTTTCATTCATCTGTGACATCAGAAATAAAGAATTTTGGCAATTGCAATTACCTTAGAAAAGAAAATAAACAAGCCTCAAAATAAAGATGGCGAATTTCTTAATCCTCAAATAATAGAAAATATTGGAACATTATCGTGAATAAGTTACGAAATTGTGCAGACGATTATCCTTTGAAAAAACATTACTTTTCAAAATTAATACTTACTTTAAAATTCCAAAGCATTTGCTTTTATTTGATTGCTTGAATTGCGTTTAGTTAATTACTAAAAACTAATTAAGTGGGAAATGTAATGCAATGTAGATCCTCAACGGGTTCCCTGTGTCTGTAACGGTGATGCTTATTTCATTAATTGAGTTCAGGAGAAGAAGAGAAAAATATGCGTTAATGTGAAGCAGGGAATTACTTTGGAAAGTCATATGATGAACAGCAGAAGATAATGAGACTCTCCAGTGCCATTATCTACTTCAGATTGATGCATTATTTTCTCTTGTTTTGTTAGCCTTAATGAATCGCATTAGTATCGCTTTCATTAAAGCACGATTTCTCCATGATCCGCCATGAATTTGCATTCCATACTTAATACATTTGGAGTAATTAATCTGGCAGAATTTTAACAAATGAAGAAAAATGGCGAAATTTTACATTTCATGAGATACTTGAAAATTAGACGAAATTGTTCCTGTGAGATAATAATAAATTCGGAAAGATAGTTATTTAAGCCATTATTTAGTTTACAATGCAATGGGAAATGTCGCGATATTTGCTATCCCGAAAGTGTACGGAAAAGTTCACGGCCTTTTAACTGTCCTTTTATTGCAGTTTTACGTCGAATTTAAATCTTATTGTACTTATTCTTGAAGTGAAAACTTCTTAAATAATCGTAGTGTATCCGAAAAATGTTGCCACGGATTTCAAAGGTAAGTGCAAATAGATTCGCAAAGAAACGCTGAAGAAAGACATAATGTGATGTCTATACAAAGCTGGTAAAAACCAGAAGCACCAAAATATAATATCAGGGATGACAAACGTAATATAAAATTCAAACTATTCAATTAAAATTTTATTCATTAAAGGTTCATTATTGAAACATCACTTCAAGCTTACCGAGGAACTCACAAATAATTTTTGTTACCTGTATGTTTGTGAGTGTGTAAGTCTCGTGTTAACTGTCGCAAAAAGCATCCAATTAGCCTGAAATTAGGTGAATATCTTGGTAAGATACCTGGAATTAGTTATGTTAAATTGGAAATACAGTGAAGATGCCGTAGTTTTTGATTTATTTTTTTAAAAATCGCCAGTTGTTTTTATATGGTGTTCATTGATTTCTTGAGCCCCATCAGTGGCCGAGAGATTCTGGCCTCCAAATTGGTAGATGTTAGGTGCTGGATTCGAACCCAATCGCGACCGTCGGCCTAACCGCTCAGAGTTTTCGTGGCTTTCTTCGAACCTTGAATTTTCTTGCGTAAATACGGGTTCGGTTCCCTTAGTAAGACTCTCATGGGGGGCACCCCACCCCTTAGGACCTATATGCCACAGTATAGATAATTGGCCAACATAAATACAAACAAACAAACATTGATTTCTCGTTGAAGTTTGCCCTCTTATGTATGACTTTAAATAATATTTCATTTACAGATATTGTAGAAATGATCGAAAATTGTGTTTTTGTAAGCACTTGCATTTCAGCATCTTATCCAAAGGTGTGGGTCAGATGAATTCTAGAATTTCTATGCAAACAATAATTTTTTGAAGCAGTATAAGCATCTAGATTTGCGCAAGTATATTCAGTTTGCAAAACGATGATATTCAAGATTTAAAGCTTTTATTTAAATGAAAAAAAAATAGAAAGAAGGAAAAAAGAAGATAAAAGTACAGTATCAGAAAAACGCTTTACAAGATTTTTTATTTTGGTGGAAAAAATTAAAGTGATATCGTAATTATTCAGAAAGATAAGAGTAAAAATGTGAGTCAGAGCCGATCAAAATACAATACTAAAAACTCAAACGTGATTTTCTGAATAGTGCATTTTAAAATTCTAACTTGAATAATTTTCAACATCTTTTTGATAAAATTGCGCTTATTTAAGCATAATAACTTTGTCTAAAGACCATCAAGCTATTTTTTAAATTTCTTATTTTTTATGTTTTTCAATAATTTTAATATTTTGGTACAGGTCAACACGGCTGTAGATATCCGACGTAATATGCACCAAATTTAACAACAAAAAATAGTTTTAAATACTTAAAAAAATAGAGTAGAATTATCCGTTTTTCAATAATTTTGCTTTCTTTACTAAAACAAAATTCCAAAATGTGTCAATTTTTCACCGCTGAGAAAGTATATAAAATTTCAACCATTCATCTACCTACTTTTTCTCCATTTCTATCTTTGCACATTTAAATAAAGCTCTTACGCAACATTTATACAATTTCTGCAGTTCAAACACTAAAATGTAATTGAAGTAATAAATGCTTTCTAGGACTTTGTGTAAAGAAATTCAATTTGCCTCAATTTAATTCTCAGGATTTATCTAAACTCAAATAAAGCAATACATAAAGAAAACACAATCAGGAGTTTTTCAATACAAGCAGCATAGTGAGAACGAACAGGCTGAATAGAAATGGGAAAAAGGGAAAACATTTCTTTAGTATACATTACTGTATTTTTTTTTCATTTTTTTTTTTTATCTATATGCTTTTAAACAAAGCAATTTATGTCTCTGTAATCCATATATATATTTTTAATTAAATACTGATATTAAAATCTTTGCTTTTGTTTTTATCACTACACTCACCTTAAAGTGGCCAACAACTTTACTTACCCATCATACATAGTATAGGGTAAATCTTGCAATCTTTTTGATAATCGAAAAAAAAAAATTGACGAATTTACACGTTTCAGACACTAGATTCCGAAAAACATATTTTTAGAAAAAAAAAATCCATCCGTCTGTAAACGATCTATCTCCCGAAAATTTGAGATAGAGACTTAAAATTTCGTGTGTAGTTAGCATGTAATAATGGATAGAAGCCTATTGAATATCAGTAACCTCTATTATCTGGAACTGTTTTTTTCGGACTCTCGAAATGTTCGTTCTGATGAAAGGGATATAAAAAAATTCGATTTTATTTATTTTAAGTAGTGGCTGTAAAAGACAATAAAAAAATATAATTTTGCAGAAAGAATGAAAACGATCTGATGGTTGTCGAGATATTTATAAACCTATTTTCGACACTCTTCGATTTTTCATCACCCTGTATTTCATTCAAATATCAATTGAGATATATATTTTAATTGGAAATAACATTCTTCATCCGAGTCATTAAACTGTTCGTTAATTGGTTTATCCTTTTTGGAGTTATAAGGGTAATTCTTTTAATAATTTATTATTATTTCGACCAAAAAACTATCGCCAAACTAATAAGATTAAAAGCCAATAATGGCCTATGGAAAGTGTCACATGCACTTGAAATTAAATACGTTACATATGTTTGTATATCATAACTGATTTTTAATTTGACGTTAATCTGTATTTTGATTAACATGTTCGCTGCCGCTCACGCGAAAGCGCGTGATATGGCGCGAACGATAAGGGGCCACTCACGCGCCAGCGCTTGATGTGGGGTGGTGTCCAATAGCCAGTCACGCGCTGGCGCAGGAAAATCTTTCACTGATTCTTTGTTATAAAAAGTAAATCGGCTTCTGGGAAAAACCCACTTCTACAGTGTGGCATTAACTATCATCACATCTTCATGTAAGCAGCAGCGAACGTGTTAATCTTTTACTAATTTATTTGTTCTGCACTGTACTGCACTGCCTCTGCACTGTACTGCACTGCCTCTGCACTGTATAAGGAAAGATGTAAACCTACTAATTTTTGTAAAGCTACAGAATTTTGTAACTTTACAAACGAATCTGCTAAAATTACAGTTATCTTACTAAAATTTTAGCTGTAACCTGGGTTGTAGTTACAAAAAAAATTCTAGGCATTCCAGTTTCCTAAAAAATTTTTAGTAACCTTACAGATTTTTTGATTTTCTGTGCAAATCTGTATTTGTTACATAAATTTTCGCTGTTGTCGTTACATAGAAAGTTCTTGGAATCCCAATTTCCTAAAAAAGTTTTAGTAACTTTACATTCTTTTTTTTCTTTTACAATGTAGTTTGGCGATTTATATAACTTGTGGAAATGAGTCAATGGGATAATCAAGTAGTATCCGTAATTCCGTAACAGAGCATTACTATGTATTAAAAATATTTAAATATGCATACGATTAAATTTTACTTTGGGATTGCACTGCATTTTATAAATAGTTCATAGGTTTTTTACTTTTCATATTTTACAGTGTGCATATCCATAATGGGTAAGTATTACTGTGGCTCCCAACGACTCGTTTCAGTCTTTATTATTTATCTGAGTACTAAAAACAACAGGATTCGGAAACGGTGGAAAATAGAATTGAAACATTAAAATGCAATTGAAACAATAAATACATCCTAGAATTCAATTTACCTCAATTTGATACCCATATTTTAGAAAGGATTTATCTAAATTCAAACAGAAAAAAAAATACATCAAGAAAATAATACTTTTATAATTCAGTCAAACCTCGTTAACATGAATCTCAAGGGGAATTAAATTTTTGTTCATGTTATCCGTAGTTCATTTTATCAGTAGTAAAAAAATATTTTTTAATGATCATTTATATTCAATAAATATTTATTTTTTTTTATAAACAATTAAATCAGTTTTTTAATAATAATAAAATTTATTATGAAACTTATATACTATACTTATTTTTAATTTTTATTTCGTACCAAACAGTTAATTTAGAATAAGCTTAAATGCAATGATAAAGAACACAGTGACAAATTTGCATTTCAAATAGGGTCTAATGAGAGAAAATTTTGTCTCAATCTTATTTCTATTTGAATTATACTTTGAAGTGAGACTTATTTCTATTTTAATAATTAGACTAACAGTTATATATATTTTTATCCATTAATAGAAAACTGTTAAAAGTAATTAAGTAAATAAAACATGAATGCTATAAATTGCATTTTTTTTACAGCATAAATGGTAAAGTATATAACATCAACTTCAATAGATTTATATCAAATAATGAATCATACATTTGTAACTAAATTACGAGAAATTAATTCTATTTACACTCAAAAGACTAAATAATAACAAAAATAATAATTAGATCCTTACCTTATTTATTTATAACAATATAGGTACTAGAAAAAAAATCAAAATTACACCTTAAAAAAATCTGTTATTTGCGACTGTTTTCGGTTTCTGTCAACAGTTCGTTTGCGGAAATCTTCTAGTTTATCTATAACATCCAGGTACTCGCTAGAATTTTCCGTTTGCATCACAAATCTTCGTACAATTTTTAATGCATTAAATGCTTCAATACTGGATACATTGTTGTATTCTAATCAACCACTGCTATCATCATCTTCCTCTTCTTTTTCAGAAGAATAGTGTAAATTATCGGCAGTGATTTTAGCACACTTAATTTTCTTAACTATTTCTTCATCCGTAACTGTGTCGGATGTCATTATTTCATCGTCCATTGTTACATAATCCTCAAATGTGACTTTTCTGGAAGTATGCCGCGTGCTTTTGCTTTTGAAGAATCAAATTTTATTGTTTCTTCGGTTTGTGAAGGAGTTTCTTTGGTAGAAAATCCAGCTTTTTGGAAACAATTTTGGATAGTAGTGACAGAAACTTCTTTCCAGGCAGATCGGAGTACATTTAATGCATCCAATAAGTTTATAGAAAAGGATGTTCCTTGATCGAAACAAAGAAGAAACTATTTGTAGGAGAATTTCTCTTCTAATAATATGCTTTTATGCATTTAATTATCCCTTGATCACATGGTTGTATTTTTGAAGTTGTATTTGGAGGTAAATACTCAATATGAATTGCTTTGAGTCCGGAAACGGCTCAATGAGCGCTGCAATTATCTAAAATTAAACAAATATTTCTGCCATCTCTTTCAAATTTTCTGTCGAGTTTTTTAACCCACTTCTGGAATAACTCTATGGTAATCCACGACTTTTTGCTCGACTCGTACTTCACTGGTAATGTTTTTATACTCTTAAAACAGCGAGGTTTTGCAGCCTTTCCAATGACCATCAATGGTAATTTTTCCGTTCCAGTCATGTTGCAAGCAATTAACACGGTTAATCTTTCTTTGCTGCATTTTTCACCTGAACATTTCATATTCTTTATCATTAAAGTTCGCGGAGGAAGTGCTTTTCAGAATAATGATGTCTCGTCGGCATTAAAAATATCTTCTTCAGCATATTTGCTTGAAATTGATTGAAGCTTATTGATTCCGAAATCATTCGCTAATTCATCATTAACTGCAGCCGCTTCCCCACAAATTTTCTTGCAAACTATTCCGTGTCTATCCTTAAATCGTTGAAGCCATCTTGATGAGCCTAACAAATCTCTTACACCTAAAGCATCGGCGAAAAAATGAGCCTTTTCAAGCAAAATCGCACAAGTGATGGGAAGATTCAGGTTTCTTGCTTCATTCATCCATTTGATTACTGCTGTTTCAACTTCTTCATTATTGGCGACTCTCATTCTTTTTCGACTTGGTTCAAACTTGTTTAGTACATAAGCTGTTTCAATTTTGTCTCTACCTTTTAAAATCATTGATATCGTACTTTTAGCTATTCCATATTGTATGATGCGGCGATGCGTATTAACTTAATTAATAAACTGACATGCTTTAGTAGACTGTCATCCTTTATTTTAAGACATAGCGAAAGCGTTGCTTACTCTTAGCAAATCAAAACAACAACTAACAAAAAAACAGACGATTTGCGTTTCCATAGTTACACTTATGTGATGCCACATTTCAAAGATAAATTTCAAATAACTCTAACATACCCCCCGACATTGAAAGGCCAACTTCAATAAATTATACAATACAAATATTAACATTACAAATGCTTAAGTAATATGATACAATACAACAATTTTCTTTTAACAATGAAAAATACAATTATGATCACACAATAATAGGAAAACTAAAAATAAAAATACATAACAAAACCTTTTTTTTTTTTTTTTTTTTTTTTTTTTTTTTTTTTTTCATTTCGTAATTAATTTTCCGAGACTTGTTGTGGCAATAACGCAATTCTTGAAATACTTCTTTTAAGTATTCCCCTAGCGGTTTTAACTTCGACGACCCTAATCTTACCATCTGCACCAGGGAAAATATTTATAATGCGTCCTAGTAAGTATTTATTTGTAGGGAGGTCATCTTCCTTTATCAACACTAGGGTTCCTATGCTAACATTATTTTTTTCAAATTGCCACTTGGAGCGTTGTTGGAGCGTATTTAAATACTCTTTATTCCAACGATTCCATATCAATTGAATGTATTTTGAAATTCTATGCCATCTAGATAGTCTATTTTCGTTAACATTAATTAATTCTGGTTCAACGATGGCTGTCATAGGCCTTCCGATTAAGAAATGGCCTGGTGTTAAGGCCTCCAAGTCATTCACGTCTGAAGACAATGGAGTGATTGGCCGTGAATTTAATATAGACTCTATTTGAGCAATTACAGTTAATAACTCTTCGAATGTTAGCCTTGCATTACCTACCATTCGCTTCAGATGATATTTTACCGATTTTATTCCTGCCTCCCACAACCCGCCAAAATTAGGTGCTCTGGGTGGAATAAATTTCCAAATAATATTCTCTTCTGACAAATAATTAGCTAACTTCTCCTCAGGATGTCTTAGTAAATTATGGAGTCTGTAACTCGGCGTTAGCACCAACAAAATTTTTTGCATTATCTGAAAATATTACTGCGCACCTTCCGCGCCTAGCAATGAACCTTTTTAAGGTGGCAATGAATGCATCTGTAGTCAATTCTGACACTAGTTCGAGATGCACTGCTTTAGTTACAAAGCAAACAAAGATTGCCAAATACACCTTATTAAGAATTCTCTTTCTCTGTCCCTTATATTTTATGAAAAAGGGGCCACCAAAATCTGTTCCCACGTAATTAAATGGTGCGCTGGGACGTACTCTCTCTCTGGGTAGGGAACCCATGATTTGTTGTATAGTTATGGGGTTGCTTTTACTACAAGTTACACACTCATGCGTTATTTTTCTAGCTAAATTTCTTCCCCGTAGAGGCCAGTATTTTTGCCTCAAGTGGCATAACAATGCTTGTGCACCTATATGAAGATCTTTTTTATGATAGTAAATTGCAATTAGGCTACACAATTTACCCTTAGCTGGCAGAATATATTGACGTTTTTGAGCAAACCTTAGGTCTGCATTATCTAAACGCCCTCCTACTCTTAGCACATTATCTGCATCTAAAAAGGGGTTTAACAATCGCAATTTACTTTTTTTAGAAATTTGCTTACCTTCTAACAATGCAGTATATTCTGCCTTAAATTCAAGTTTTTGGATTTCCCGAATTAAAAATATTTCTGCTCGTGATAATTCTTTCATACTTACGTGTCCCTTTCTTTTTTCATCTAATTTTCTTGTGTTATCTAAGAACCTGAAAATATAACTTAAAACACGTAATATTTTCGTATAATTATTGCTGATACTTAAAATTTCATTTACAAATTCACTAGAATTTAAACTTAATAATGCTGTACTGTTTTTCAATTTTAATTCTGATGAAAAGTCTATATTGTTTTTCACTTGTTCTAAATCAATGCTGTGTTTGGATTCACTGTCTCTTTCTCTCAAGAAGAGAGGGCCATGCCACCAAAGTTCATAATCAATTAATTTGTCAAAGGATAGTCCTCGAAACACAAGGTCTGCTGGGTGTTTGATGGTATTTACAGCATTCATTGGGTACATTAATTGAGTGGTATAGTCAAATCCTGGAGAAGCAGAATCAGCCTTGAAAAGAGCAGAATTTGAACCTTCTATATCAACCTGTGGCTCCCCAGAATTTTGCAACTGTCTTATTAAGGGTGTCTTGAGATTCGAATCCATTGGTGATGGTGTTTTTGGATTCGGAGGGGTCGGTACTTTGAATTCAGGTTGAGAATTTTTCGGAGAAGATATCACAGGCGAATGCGAAATTTTGTTGGCTTGAATGCATACTGGAGATTTTTTACTAATATTGCCTTTATTTTGAAAATCGTTGGTTTAAATATGTTGAATTTTTTCTCCATGAGCGATCATTTTCTTAGGCGTGATAATTTCAGTATTCTTTCCAGAATCAATCTTCGATACAACTGCTGCTTGTAGGATGTTTGTATTGAGAAGATTATGCAATTCATGTTGTTTACTTGCATCACCCACTGTATAATTATCAAAAGGCTCAACTTTACCGTCAATAAACATTTTATTATCATCAACCTGATGTTGAACTGGTGCTTCTCTTTGTATTTCACCGGAATTTGAATTCAGATACTTATGGTCAATTTTCTTTTCATTTAATGTATGTGAAAAAGTACTTGCTTCATTACTTCTTAAAGGTGATTTATTTTCCGTTAAACGATTTGCTATCAACAATGATCTGTCCATATTTGTATTTTGATACTGGATAGTTTTCTTTTCATTTAAAACAAAGGAATAAATATTCTGTTCATTTCGTTCTAAAGATAATATGATTTCCGCTTCAGGATTTGTTTGTGGTAATGAACTATTCACGTTCATATTTTGAAACTTATCGATAGTTTTCTTGTTATTTGATTCAAATGAATAGAGACTTTTTCCATTTCGGTCTATAGATTGAGCAATTTTCTTTTCTCGATTTGTTTGCAACAGCAAACTACCCATTTCAGAATTTTCCACAATTACTTCTTCATCATCTCTTCTATCTCTTCTAGTATGTGTACGCAGGAAATGTTCCTCACAATACTGCTCTTCTTTAATTTTTATTGGGTTTTTATCATGAACCGCTTCAATTTCCCAAAATTTTTGCATAGTGTTGGATAAATCATCCACAGATCGAACAAGACCACAATAATTATTAAAATTTTGTTGCGGAATAGACGTAGAACCACTGGCAACATAGCCAAAAACAGTTTCTTGAAAAAACAAATTTTGCATATTTATTTTATTTTGTCCGATTAATTTAAAAAATACTTCGTTTGATAATAAAACATGTATTGGACCTGGTTTATCAAATTGTGGATCAGCTAACTGAAAAGTTTGTAAATGCTTAATAGGCATGATGTTTAGATATGTAGCTGGTGTTATGCGCGTAATTTTAGGAACAACAAAAAATTGCAATGTTTCATTAAAACTCCTGTTTTTATTTGCTATGGTTGTTATAATACTTTCCTTTATATTCATAACTGAACCATTTAGCCCTGAAACTGATGCGTTTATTTTCCTTCCTTTCAAGAACAATAACTCAGAACATTCCTTCGTTATAAAGTTATTTTGCGATCCTGAATCTAACAATGCTCTAAGAGGAACTAATTCTCGTCTAGTGTTTTGTACATATACACTATATTGCCATTGATTATGGGACACTTGCGATTTTAGACATTTTACTAAATATCTAGAACAATACATGAGGAATCATCTCGAAACTCTTAGTGTATAAATATAATAGTATACGTCATACATCTCCGTGAAGATTTTTTACCGAAACTCCATAGGGGACCGTCAAAAAATTAAAAAAGAATGAATATCTTTTGAATAACCCTGTCAAAACTAATGTAGCAAAAGCGCTCAAACTCTAGATTATGATTGAATGCCTTATTGTAATACACTGTGTTCATTTTTATGCAAATAGCATGCGTACTCGCAGAGTAATTAAGGTTTTTATAAAAATGGTCCCAAATTTTTCCAAGTTTTTTCCTTATAATTTTCAGAGTTCTGAATATAAAATAATACTTTTTTCAGAAAATATGACAAACAACATTGCACACAGTACCCTGTAATCAGAATTAAAAAATAATGAAAATTGTATACAAAATGAGTTGATTTACTAAATAATTTTTTACTGCGCATGCGTCAACGATATCAAAATTTCATTTGCATATTATGTTAGCTAAATGTATAGAGCAACTTTTGTGAAAGTCACAAAATCATAACTTGAAAATTCTGAAAATAATCGTCAATTGAATAAGTTGAAAATCCGTTATTCTCAAAATGAAGCAAAAACAAGAGGGGTTGTATCCATATATTCATTGATTAGTGTCAATGTAGAATACACAATACGGGATGTTACGACTATTTCTGGATAAAATCCCTCATTTTTTTGCTTCATTTTGGAAACAACGGATTTTGTCCTTTTTCTATAGACGATTACTTTCAGAATTTTCAAGCTATAATTTTGAGACTTTTACAAAAGTTGCTCTATACATTTAGCTAACATAATATGTAAATGAAATTTTGATATCTTTGACGCATGCGCAGTAAGAAATTATTTAGTAAACCTATTCATTTTTCATAAAATTTTTATTATTTTTTAATTCTGATTACAGGGTACTGTGTGCAATGTTGTTTGTCATATTTTCTAAAAAAAATATTATTTTATATTAAGAACTCTGAAAATTATAAGGGAAAAACTTAGAAAAATTTGGGGCCATTTTTATAAAAACCTTAATTACTCTGCGAGTATGCATGCTATTTGCATAAAAATGAACACCGTTTATTACAATAAGGCATTCAATCATAATCTAGAGTTTGAGCGCTTTTGCTACATTAGTTTTGACAGGGTTATTCAAAAGATATTCATTCTTTTTTAATTTGTGGACGGTCCCCTATGGAGTTTCGGTAAAAAATCTTCACGGAGATGTATGACGTATACTATTATATTTATACACTAAGAGTTTCGAGATGATTCCTCATGCATTTTTCTAGATATTTAGTAAAATGTCTAAAATCGCAAGTGTCCCATAATCAATGGCAATATAGTGTATTATCGCAGTTGAAAGCAGTACTTGTTTACTAGAAGAAGATGTCATACTCATTACAGTATTGTTATTAGTTGAATGCGTGTTATCAAATGAATGTGTATTTTCACCCAAAGCGGTAACAGACATCGGATTATTTGTGTAACTGTGAGGAGTAAATACGTTTGCGGTTGGCGATAGATTACTACTAATAGTATTTTCATCTTGAATTGCTATTGTCTGATTAGTATCAATATTTTCCTCACCGTGTTCTAGGTGGATCAATGTGTGATGCCGTTTGTTGCATTTTCTGCACGTGCTTGAACTTTTGCACTGGCCAATGTTATGAACTGATGATAAACAGTTGAAGCATAATTTTTTCATTTTAACAATATTAAACCTTTTTTTTGCAGGTAAATTTAAGAATTGGGAACATCTCATTAAAATGTGATTGCCTTTACACATTGAACAAATGTGTGGACCTTCTGCTAACAAAGTCAATGACTTAGAATTAAATGAACGTTTCTGATCCTTACTGAAAGGTTTAACAGACGTGACTGTATGAATATTTTCCAAATATTGAGATCGTTTTTCTAAAAATAAAAGTAATTCATCTAACTTCGGAACTTCTTTTGAACTTATCGTCATTTCATAATTTTTTCGGGTATCTCTATCTAACTTTTGGAGAATGATGTTCAATATTAAAACATCTGAAAGATTATTTCTATTATAATTCAAAATCTTCAAGGCGCGAATGCTTTTTTTTACATTATCGACTAGATTTCGAAGATCTTTAGCGGAAGGCTGTGTAAGTTTATCTGCGTTTAAGAGCGAATTGATGTGTATTTCTGTTACTATTCTATCATTTTCATATCTGTCTTTTAATGCTTGAAATAAAGATGAAAAAGTGTCTTCTGTGCTAATCAAAGCTCTTGCATCACTTATTAATGATGCTGATAAATAATGCAACTTTTGCGCATCTGATAGTTGCTCATTTGAAGTTATTAAGTTGTTAAATTGTAATTTAAATAGACCCCATTCATCTGGTTTTCCGGAGAATTTCGGAAGAGATATATCGGGTAATTTAATATTTATCGCGTTGTTTATTTGAGTAGAATTTGGTTGAATTTCATTGGAAACTTTACTTTGTTCTAAATGTTTAAGTTGCTTTTTAATTAGAAATTTAGCCTTTATAATTTTTTCTTGGTATTCTTCGCTAGCGTTAATATCGATTTCATATTCTTTTTCTAAATTAATACCAGATTCTATTTCTTTATTTAGGCTTTTTAGAGTTTGTTCTCTGTCATTTAATTGTTCCGAAATTTCTAAATAACTATCAATATCATTATTTTTATCTTTTATTAATATTTCTAATTTACTAATTAATTTCGTAATTGAAGTGCGTAATGTTGCACGCTTCTTTTTTAATTTATCAATATTTTCCATGTTCAAAAACTTATATTAACAGCAAAAGGAATAATAAATTATTCATTACCTTGATTGCTGCGGCAGACGATTTTCTTTCTTTCTTTTTTTTACCAGTCCAGCTTGCGGAATAATGTTCTAATAAAATTTAATGATGAAAACAGTTCATTATTTTCGAACTTTTCTTTTCAAAGTGAAGAAAAAAAAATAATATATAGACTTTGGCTCGACGTAACCAGAAGTGTGATGCGGCGATGCGTATTAACTTAATTAATAAACTGACATGCTTTAGTAAACTGTCATCCTTTATTTTAAGACATAGCGAAAGCGTTGCTTACTCTTAGCAAATCAAAACAACAACTAACAAAAAAACAGACGATTTGCGTTTCCATAGTTACACTTATGTGATGCCACATTTCAAAGATAAATTACAAATAACTCTAACACATATTTCTTAGCAATATCAGATTTTTTTTAATTTCTCGAATCTACGTCATGGTAATATATCGAGCTTATTTTGCAAACTTAAGAATTGCAGAACTTTGCGACTCATTTTGAGCAACTATACTGTACACGTGAAAGTCCTTTTGAATTAAAACGGGTAAACGAAAAAAAAAAAAAAAAGACTGTATACATGACCTTTTATATGAAAGTTGCAACATCAAACTATAAATTTCTTTCTCATTCGAACAGACGGGAGGCGCCATGTCACGTGACCTACTAGATAATTGATATTAAAACCCTTTTTTCTTGTTCTTTTAGTAATATTATGTAATGTAAAACTTGAACCCAGTTATAGACTGCGTTATTTCTTGATCTCTCAAAAGTGAAAGAAATTAAAATATTGTTTTAAATTTTGAAAAGGAAAGAGTTGCTGAAATATTAACTGTATTTAGAATCTTTCGTTCACGTTAACCGTCTAAATCTCTCATGGGACATCGAGAATTGTTCATATTAAGCGAATTTTCATGTTAAACGTGTTCATGTTACAGGGATAAAAAATACTGGAATCCCTATTCATTTTGACGGGGACAGCAGGAACTGTTCATGTTTCGAGGTTCGACTGTATTACAAACGTCGCAGAAAATGAAAGGGACGAACGGGGTTTAGATTCAGCAGTTTTCGATAAAAGTTCTTGGGACTTAACCCTAGTTTCTCAATGCCCAATTGATTTGAAAATATGGGACTTAACTCATATACCGGAGGCGTGCAGAAAAGAATATTTCTCTAGAGTCATCTTATATTATATCAGGGAATTTCCTTGTTACACGTTTCTAAGGTTTTAATGCTCTGTTCTTGGCAACAATTTAGTTTGATAATCTAAATGAATGTTCGTGCATCTATATTAGGTTCTGCAATCATGATCAAATTATACATTCCAATGTAATTAGAGGATTTATCACCGAACGATGGTAATGAATGAAATTTAGATTTTTCGAAAGTTAATTTATGCATTTAAGTAACAAGACACTATAGATAGATAATGTTATGCTTCATAAAAATTTAAAACTCTAAAAATTAAATGTTTTATCAAAATTCATTACTCATAATTTTAAAGTAGGTTTTTTTTCCCTTACTATTAAACATTCGAATATTATATTTATCCTTTCTGCATACATAAACATATTTTTAAATTAAGACACTAAAATTTCAGCAAAAGTGATTGAGAGATACGAACTCAACTGCCGCTCTAAGATTTTTACAGTCATAGGCATATAGGTATATTTAATTAAAAACTGACATTAATATTTTCGCTTTTGTTTTTATCACTAGAATCAGCTTAAAGTTGCCAACAATTTTTCAATTGTTATTGTTTAACAGAGTAATAAAAACAACTTCATTCGGAAAGAGAGGGAAATGGAAATCAAGCATTAAAATGCATCCTAGAATTCAAATAGCCTCTATTTGATACCCATGTTTTAGAAAGGATTTATCTAAATTCAAAAAGAAAAAAAAAACAAATACATCAAGAAAACACTCTTTTATAATATTACAAACGTTGCAGAAAAGGAAAGGAACAAACGGGTTTTAGATTCACTAGCATCCAATAAAAGGTCTTGGGACTTAACCCTAGTGTCTCAATGCCCAATTGATTTGGAAAGATGGGACTTAACTCATATACCGGAGACGTGCAGAAAAGAATATTTCCCCAGAGTCTTCTTATTGTTATATCAAAAAAATGCCTTGTCACACGTTTCTGAGGTTTTAATGCTCTATTCGTGGCAACAATTTAGTTTGATAATCTAAATGAATGTTCGTGCATCTATATTCGGTCCTGCAATCATGATCAAATTATAACATTGCAATGTAATTAGAGGATTAATCACAGTTCGAGAGTTACGAATAGAATTTAGATCTTTCGAAAGTTAATTTATGAATTTAAGTAACAAGCAGATATATAATGTTGTGCTTCATAAAAATTTAAAATTCTAAAAATTAATTTTTTTATCAACATTCATTACTCATAATTTTAAAATAAGTTTGTTTTCCTTATTATTAAACATTCGAATATTATATTTATCCTTTCTGCATACTTAACGATTTTATTTTAATTAAAGCACTAAAATTTCAGCAAAAGTGATTGAAAGATACGAACTTAACTGTCGCTCTAAGATTTTTACAGTCATGTTCATATTTACATATTTAATTAAAAACTGATATTAATATTTTCCCTTTTGTTTTTATCACTACACTCAGCTTAAAGTTTCCAACAATTTTTCAATTGTTATTGTTTAACAAAGTAATAAAAAAACAGGATTCGGAAAGGGAGGGAAAAATAATTCAAACATTAAAATGCGATTGAAGCAATAAATGCATCCTAGAATTCAATTTGATAGTCATGTTTCAGAAAAGATTTATCTAAATTCAAAAAGAAAAAGAAAAAAATACATCAAGAAAACACTCTTTTATAATTTCACAAACACAGCAGAAAAGGAAAGAAACAAACGGGGTTTAGATTCACCAGCCACCAATAAAAGGCCTTGGAACTTAACCCTAGTTTCTCAATGCCCAATTGATTTGGAAAGATGGAACTTAACTCATATACCGTAGGCGTGCAGAAAAGAATATTTTCCCAGAGTCTTCTTATGTTATATCAGAGAATTTCCTCGTAACACGTTTGTAAGTTTTAATGCTCTATTTATTCTTGGCAACAATTTAGTTTGATAATCTAAATGAATGTTCGTGCATCTATATTCGGTTCTGCAATCATGATCAAATTATGCATTGCAATGTAATTAGAGGATTTATCACAGGACGAGGATTACGAATGGAATTTAGATTTTTCGAAAGTTTATTTATGAGTTTAAGTAATAAGATACTGCAAGATAGATAACGTTATGCTTCACAAAAATTAATTCTAAAAATTAAATGTTTTATCAACATTCATTACTCATAATTTTAAAATAAGTTTGTTTTCATTATTATTAAACATTTGAATATTATATTTATATCCTTTCTGCATACTTAACCATTTTTTAAGACTAAAATTTCAGCAAAAGTGATTGATAGATACGAACTCAACTGCTGCTCTAAGATTTTTACAGTCATATTCATATGAATATATTTATTTAAAAACTGACATTAATATTTTCTATTTTGTTTTTATCACTATACTCAGCTTAAAGTTGCCAACAATTTTTTAATTGTTATTGTTTAAAAACAGCTTCATTCGGAAAAGGAGGGAAATAGAAATCAAGCAATAAATGCAATTGAAACAATAAATACATCCTAGAATTCAATTTGCCTCAAGTTTCAGAAAGGATTCATCTAAATTCTAAAAGAAAAAGAAAAAAAATACATCAAGAAAACACTCTTTTATAATATTACAAACATCGCAGAAAAGGAAAGGAACGAACGGTGTTTAGATTCAGAAGCCTCGAATGCCCAATTGATTTGGAAAGATGGGACTTAACTCATATACCGGAGGCGTGCAGAAAAGACTATTTCCCCAGAGTCATCTTATATTATATCAGGGAATTTCCTTGTGACACGTTTGTAAGGTTTTAATGCTCTATTCTTGGCAACAATTTAGTTTGATAATCTAAATGAATGTTCGTGCATCTATATTCGTTTCTGCAATCATGATCAAATTATACATTGCAATGTAATTAGAGGACTTATCACAGGGCGAGGGTTACGAATGCAATTTAGATTTTTCGAAAGTTAATTTATGCATTTAAGTAACAATACACAACCAGATAGATAATGTTGTGCTTCATGAAAATTTAAAATTCTAAAAATCTAATGTTTTATCCACATTCATTACTCATAATTTTAATATAAGTTTGTTTTTCTTATTATTAAACATTCGAATATTATATTTATCCTTTCTGCATTCTTAAACATTTTTTTTTTCAATTAGGACATTAAAATTTTAGTAAAAGTGATTGAGAGTTACGATCTCAACTGCCGCTGTTAGATTTTTGATACATATAATTAAAAACTGACATTAATATTTTCGCTTTTGCTTTTATCATTAGACTCAGCTTAAAGTTCCCAACAATTTTTCAATTGTTATTGTTTAAACCTTTGCGGGGCAGGGCAAATTCATTGCTTAAGTATTGAAATAAATGACTGACACCGAAATTTGAAAACAACTTTGTTTGTAAATAAGAAAACGCTATGTTTCACGCATTCAATAAACCATAACTTTCTTTAAGAAAATTCTGGGACCAATGTGGCGTTTGGGAATTAAAATTAAGTGGTATATCTATGAAACCAGCGCCCCGAAAAGGGTTAACAGAGTAATAAAAACAACTTCATTCGGAAAAGGAAAGAAATAGAATTCAAACATTAAAATGCAATTGAAACAATAAATGCATCCTAGAATTCAATTTCCCTTAATTTGATACTCATGTTTTAGAAAGGATTTATCTAAATTTAAAAGGAAAAAAAAATACATTAAGAAAACACTCTTTTATAATATTACAAACGTCGCAGAAAAGGAAAGGAACAAACAGGGTTTACATTCACCAGCCTCCAATAAAAGGCCTTGAGACTTAACCCTACTTTCTCAATGCCCAATTGATTTGGAAAGATGGGACTTAACTCATATACCGGAGGCGTGCAGAAAAGAATATTTCCCCAGAGTCTTCTTATATTATATCATGGAATTGCCTTGTGACACGTTTCTAAGGTTTTAATGTTCTCTTCTTGGCAAAAATTTTGTTTGGTAATCTAAATGAGTGTTTGTGCATCTATATTCGGTTCTGCAATCATGATCAAATTATACATTGCAATGTAATTAGAGGATTTATCACAGGACGACGGATAAGAATGGAATTTAGATGTTTCAAAAGTTTGTTTATGAATTTAAGTAACAAAGATAGCATAAAAGATACTACCAAAATTTCCTGCGTATAATCCGCGGATCAAATAATTCTTTTTGGACCCAGAAATTTTATTTTGCGATAGAAGACAAATATTTACGGCGATCTAACAAGTTACATTTCTTTTTAAACAAATTCTGGGTCAAAAAATAATTGTTTGATCCGCAGATTATAAGCAGGAAATTACGGTAAATAATATTATGCTTCGTAATAATTTTAATAATATATAAAAATAGTATAACTTTGTTTTCTGTATTATTAAACACCTGAATATTAATATTCATCCATTCTACACACTTAATATATATATATTTTTTAATTAGGACACAAAATTTCTGTAAAAGGAGAAATGTGGTAGAGAAATACGAAGTGAACTGACGCTCTTATATTTTTTTAGTCATATTTATGTATATATGTATATGTATACATATATATATCTTATTATACTATAACGCGAGCAAAAATTGTGTGCGTGTGTCTGTGTGTGTGTGTAAATTTTATCTCAAAAACGGCTCGATTCCTCAAAAATGGCTTCTCTAAAAATTTGGATTTTACCATTTTCGGACACGAGAAGACCATTGGGCCAGGTCACATGTTCGAGAAAATTCGATTATTGGGTCATTTTGGGTCATAATGGGTCAGGATCAAGCTATTTATATCTAGAGAACGGCTGGATCGATTTTAAGGAAATTTTGTATCCAATCGTTTTTTGGCACGAGAAAACTATTGGGTTGGGTTACATGTTCGAAAATTTTCGATGAGTGGGTCATTTTTGGGTCATTATGGGTCAAGTCCTTTTTATCTAAAAAACGGCTCTAACGATTTTGACCAAATTTTATATTTTATCGTTTTGGATTACAAGAAAACCATTGGGTTAGGTAACATGTTCGAGAAAATTCGGTTAGTGGGTCACTTTTGGGGTCCTTGTGGGTCATGCTATTTTTATCTAGAGTTTTTCTCACGCAATTTTGACTAAAAATTGCATTCTATGGTTTTCGGGCACGAGGAAAACATTAGACTAGGTTACATAATCGAATATTCTAATGGGTCATATTGGGTCATTAAGGGTCTGTTTCAAGCTATTTATATTTAAATAACGGCAGAATCAATTTCATCGAAATTTCGCCTGTAGCAGTTTTTTGACACGAGAAAGCTAATGGGTTAAGTCACACGATCGAGAGATTTCGATTACAAGAGTCATTTGTGGGTTATGATAGGTCATAATGGGTCATGGTCAAGCTATATCTAAAGAACAGGTGGATCGATTTTAACGAAATTTTGTATACATTTTTTTGGCACGAGAAAACTATTGGGCTAAATTACATGTTCGAGAAATTTCGATTGATGGGTCATAAAAGGTCTGGGTCAAACTATTTATATTTAAAGAACGGCAGGATCGCATTTAACGAAATTTTATATATAACAGTTTGTTGACACGAAAAAACTAATAGGCTAAGTTACATGTTTGACAGATTTCGATTATGAGGGTCATTTGTGGGTCATGATGGGTCAGAATGTGTCATGGTTAAGCCATATCTAAAGAACGGGTGGATCAATTTTAGCAAAATTTTGTATAAAACATTTTTTTGGCGCGAGAAAACTATTGGACTAGGTCACATGTAAGAGAAAATTTGATTAACGTGTCATAAAGGGTCATAAATGGTGTGGGTCAAGCTATTAATATTTAAAGAACGGTAGGATTGATTTTAACGAAATTTTGTATGTAACAGTTTTTTGACACGAGAAAACTAATGGGCTAAGTCACATATTCGAGAGATTTCGATTATAAGGGTCATTTGTGGGTTATGGTGAGCCATGCTAATTATATCTAGAAAATGGCTCTCACCATTTTGACTATACTTTGTATTATATCGTTTTCGGGCAAGAGAAAACCATTGGGTTAGCACACATACATACGAAAATTCGATTAGTTTTTCATTTTCAGTTCTAATGGGTCAGGGTCATTCCAATTATATGTAACAACGACTCAATCAGTTTTATCTAAATTTTGTAATGAAACGTTTTGTAATGAAAACGTTTTCGCTAAAACTATTCTTTATGTCAATATTTCCTTGAAAATAAATTTTAATGATTAATTTCAAAAAATACCGATAGAGGGCGCCTTAAACTTTAGAGTAACCAACAACTATTTTTAAGCGTTATTTTTTGTATCTAATTAAATGCTTGCAAATGCTTAGATTTAAATTTTGAGCTCAAATTCTAAATCGATGGAGGGGTTAAGAAGCGGAAACTGAACAGTGTTCAGGAGTTAAAATTTTGCCCTCCCCACCCCTCGAACACATTTCAAATTTCCGCACTTAATTACTCAAAACGATGCAGATTTTGAGCTCAAAATTTAAGTTTAAACTTTTACAAGCTTAGATACAAAAAATAACGGTTAAAAATAGTTGTTGGTTACTCCAAAGTTTAAGGCGCCCTCTAACGGTATTTTTTAAAATTAATCTTTAAAATTTATTTTCAAGGAAATATTGACATAAAGAATAGTTTTAGCGAAAACGGCAAACGAATCGAACAATTTTTCCGTTTTTTATAATCATTTGAAATTTGAACCTCCCCACCCTCATTGAACACAGTTCAGTTTGCGCTACTTAACCACTCCCAACGATTCAGATTTTCATCTCGAAATTTCAGTTTATGTCTAAGCTTCTAAAAAAATTTTATGAGATGCGAAAAATAATGGTAAAATATAGTTGTACGTTACTCCAAAGTCTAAAGCGCTCTCTATCGGCATTTTTTGAAATTTATCTTTATAATTCATTTTCAATAAAATACTGACATAAAGAACAGTTTTAGTGAAAACCGCAAATAAATCAATCGACCAATTTTTCCGTTTTTTATAATCATTTGAATTTAAAACCCTCTGAACACAGTTAAGTTTGTGCTACTTAACTGCTTCCAACTATTCAGATTTTGAGCTCAAAATTTAAGTTTAAGTCTAAGCTTACGAAACCTTTAATGAGATGCAAAAAATAACGGTAAAAAATAGTTGTTCGTTACTCTATAGTCTAAAGCGCCCTCTATCGTCATTTTTTGAAATTTATCTTTATAATTTATTTTCAAGACAATACTGACATAAAGAATAATTTTAGTGAAAACCGCAAACGAATCGACCAATTTTTCTGTTTTTCATAATCATTTGAATTTTTGGACCCTAAACTTTAATGGCGCCTATCTCCTTCGGAAGACTTTGGGATCCTTGGTTTCCTATTTAAATATTGTTTGTCTTGATGTGTACTATCACCCCTTAAAGTTTGGACCATGAATTTAGAAACACCCTGTATGTATCTATACATATAATAAAACAGTAGGACCCGGTGTGTCTGTACATTGAAGATAATTGACAAAAATGGAGTCAGGGCGATAAAAGAAAACCAATGAAACACAAAAAAAAAATTTTTGAATTTTTTGTCTGTCTGTCTGTCTGTCTGTCTGTTTGTTCGAGGTTATCTTCGTAACTACTGAATGGATTTTTATGCGGTTTTCACTAATGAAGAATGCACACTCCCGGGCAGTGTATAGGCTTTGTTTCATCAAAATCGGACAACAGACAAAAAAGTAACAAAAAGAAACAAAAGAAACTATTAGGTGCGCTGCTCACGTTTTTTAGTACATAACGTTTTTTAGTACATATAAAATCCAATAGATGTCACTGTGCGATTTTAAAACGCGCTATCGTTATGTTTTCGCCAGTCTACTTAAGTATGAGAAAGTTTCAAGCTGGCTGTCGTTCCATGTGGTTTAGTCGGTAGAACGTCAGTGCGCCATACTGATGGCCCGGGTTCGATTCCCAGCATGGAATTTTTTTTCACTATGTTGGCATTAACGCCTATAAGCAATTAAAAGAATTTGAAATATTGTATTCAAGGCGAATTTTCTCTCTGGGAAAATTTCCTTGCATTAATATGTCAGTGTAATTTTTTTTTCGATTTAATTTTTTTTTTCGAAACTTTGTTTTTCTTAAAAAATTACAGTAAATATTTGATATTTCCCAACGTTTTTTGAATGATCGACTTGCTTTTTTTTTTTTTTTTAATGTATGTCTGAACCTTATCTAACTACTTCTTCAAGATTTCTTTAGATAAACCGACCAGCGTAGCGGGCGAAGGCCGCTAGTATATATATATATATATATATATGTATATATATAAATATATATATACTAATATTATAAAGAGGAAAGATTTGATTGTTTGTTTGTTTGAATTGAATAGGCTCCGAAACGACTTGATGGATTTGAAAAATTCTTTGACCGTTGGAAAGCTACACTATTTTCGGTGAACATAGGCTAATTTTTAATTGATTTATTCAAACGTTTTCCTTAATAATTCAAAATTTCATTATTTTTCATACAGAATCAATTAAAATGTTTGTTTGTTTGGAGGGGGGGGGGGTTGAGACTTATAGCGGCTGAGCTATTGTCTCGAATGATCCAATTTGTGAAGAGACGTCAAGAAAGATCGAAGCAGAGATTAAAAGCGATCAATACTATGTAGGAACTTAAGGGTTGATAGCCGAAAAGATTTAGACTTGCAAAATTCCTTGGAGAACTCAATGAAAGAATGAAAACAAGCACCACTCAGCGTTGAAGGATCCCAGCACAGATTACGATGCGATTGTTATTTTCGACAGGAAAAAGAATATGCTCCAGGGAGTCAGAAACATGGCAACTGCTACACCTGTCGTCATTCATCATGCCGAACCGAGAAAGGATGGCAGGGGTGATCAGCATCTTGCTTAAAAGACGCGAAATGATGACATCATCTCTACGATTCGACGCCCAAGTGTACGTCTGCTTGACCAGGGGGATATTACCATGAGAACTAATATATTTGCTCGATCTGTACTGTTGGTTGAGAGTATGATAGATTTCTTTCTTTCTATACTGGATGAGATCCTCAGGTGAAATCCAATTCAGCAAAACGTCAGTGTCACTTACGCCTTTAGCGAGACTATCTGCTTTTTCGTTGAGGTGAATTCCACGATGACCCGGCACCCAACATACCCAGATACTCGGAGAATGCGAAGCAATCCTTTGAATCTTGTTAAACAGCCACAAAATGACTCTAGGAGACTTGAGAGAAACAGATTGAAGGGCGGTGAGTACCGATAGGCTGTCATTAAGTAGAAGAATGGGGCGCCCCAAGGAGACCAGTTCGTCTAAAGCCGTACCCATGGCCAAAGCCTCAGCAGTAAAGATGGAGTTAATAGTGGGAATTCTGTAGTAGAACTGAGAGGTATCCGAGCACCCTGCGATGGAAGTAATAGCTGAGACTTTGGACGCATCGGTGGCAATGACCTGCCAGCCGTTGGAGAAATTTTGCATGAAGTCCTGAAAGAGCGGGACGATGATGCTACCATCAAGTTCCTTATTCTGGAAAGGAAGGTCTTCTAAGTGAAGTTGCACAACTTCCTGGCTTCTCAGGAGAGGCATCTGGAAGGGAATCAAATGTTCAAGGCGACCGTCAATCTCTTCTAATATGGGAGCAATGCCGGAGATGCTTTCCACCAAGCAAAACATGTTGCCCTCTTGAAAATCCCAGAAGGGAGACTTGCTGCCTAAAGAGCAATGCTTAATCCAGAAGCCAAACGCCAACGAGTTGATTCTATCAGCCAGCAGGGGGGAGCCAGCGTGCTGTCGAAGAATAATATTTGGTACCCATTTCGGGAGGCCGAGAGCCGTCCTGAGAGCAGTAGTCTGCAACACTTCAAGCTTCTTTAGAATGGAATCACATGCCGATAACAGAGTGGCCGCGCCATATTCTATAATACTCCGGATGGAGGATCAATTAAAATGTTTTCGATAAAAAATAACCATTTTTCTTTCCCGTTGCCAAGAAAATCAAAATTTGGAATAATAATTTCTTCTTGGTAATTAGGTTTCAGTTGAACAGTATCCACGTGAAAAATTAAAATAAAAAGAATTCAAAGGAAAATAAATATGACGTCATACTTGAAAAAAAAAGTATTTTACTATGTAAGACGCACGAATATCGGTTACGTGAATAAGAGGTTCTCTTTGAAAAATGGCGACATATAGAAGTGAAGTGAACGAGAAAGAATTAAATTATTAATGAAATATTTGATTGGAAAAATATGACGTCATAGGTTAAATAACATAGGAATTTTGAAGTATTTGTTAAAAGAACAAGAGGCATGAATATATGTAACTATTAAAAATTGATAAATAATGACGTCATATCTATACCAATATTATAAAGAGGAAAGATTTGATTGTTTGTTTGCTTGAATTGAATAAGCTCAGAAAGTACTTGACGAATTTGAAAAATTCTTTCACCGTTGGAACTAAATGATTAAAACCTAAGTGACTTTGGATTGTCGTCTTCAATTCATACAGAAAACAATGGGACAAAAACAATGGCACAGCACTATAACACAAATAATTTGACCGCTTTTGTTAATGAAAATCTGCCAAAATTAGTCCCAGATCAAAAAATGCTTTTGACATTACAACAATTTTTTTTTTTTTTTTTTTTTTTTTTTTTTTTTTTTTTTTTGATGCGCAGGTAGCACTGGAAAGACTTTTATTGCAAATATAATAGTTGCTAAGATAAGATAATCAGGAAAGATAGCGATGGCAGTTGCTTCGTCAGGAATCGCTGCAACCCTTCAAAAGGATGGAAAAACTGTTCATTCAACTTTTAAACTTCCACTAACCGTAAATCTTGAAAAACAATCGATATGTTTTATTCGCAAAAATGGGCCTCTTGGTAAACTATTAGAAGAAGACTCATTGGTTATGTGGGATGAATGCACCATGAGCCATAGAGCAGATATAGAGGCCGTGGACAAAACCTTAAAAGATCTTAGAAACTCCTCTGCTCTCATGGGCGGGATTACTTTTGTATTTGCTGGAGATTTCCGACAGACTCTTTCTGTTATTAACAGAGGTACGCGAGCAGATATCATCAAAGCGTGCTTAAAATCGTCGCCCTTATGGACTTCGATTGAAAATATAAAATTATGGACAAATATGAGAACTCATCTTAATGGAATCACAGATAGTGATTTTCCACAGCAACTGCTTAAACTTGGGGAAAGAATTTTCCCCGCTCTAAAATTAAGCAGAAATTGTAACATCCTTCTGGATAAGTCTCTAGGCCAAATAGTCCATAGTTTAGAATTTTTAATAGATGCAGTATACCCTGACATCGAGAATTTACTCGAAAAAGACTTTCATTGGTTGTGTTCTAGGGCAATAGTGTCGCCTAGGAATGATAGTGTCAACGAAATAAGCAATCTGATTATTCAAAAAGTTCCTGGCCAAGTAAAAAATTTCAAATCAATCGACACCGTGACTAATACCGAAGACGCAGTGCATTATCCACATGAATTTTTAAATTCCCTAAACCCTTCTGGACTGCCACCACATGAATTGACGTTAAAAATTGGAATTTCAATCATGCTTTTGAGAAATTTAAGCCCTCCGAACATGTGCAATGGGACGAGGCTACTTATAAAGGAATTGAAGGACAATTTAACTGTAGCAACATTATCACCGGCCCAGCAGCTGGTCAACTAGCTCATATACCGAGGGTACCGATGATCCCAACTGATCTACCGATCCCATTTAAACGGCTTTGATTTCCTGTAAAAACAGATTCAGGTTCAGACAGATGAGGAGGCCTATTAATTTGTTTGAGCTCAACAAGCCTCACCCAACAATGTTTATAAAAAAAAAATACAGAACAATTATACAGTAAATAAAGGTATATAACAAAAAGCAATTGAGATAATGTCCTGTAAAAACATCTTTCGTGTTAACTATTAATAAGTCCCAAAGTCAAACCTTCGATTTAGTAGGGACCGACCTACGAAAAGAATGTTTTACTCATGGCCAACTGTATGTTGACCTATCGCGGGTCGGAGCTCCTGTAAATCAATTTATTTTGCTGCCACAAAATAAAACAACATCCAATATCGTTTACAGGGAAGCTCTGACCCAATAAATTTAATGGCTTTTATTTTGTAGGTGTAAAACTTTTTACAAACATATTACAAATAAATGAAAAATAATACTAATATCCGAATTTTATTTTATATTTTACACTTTTTTAGTAACCCCACGCACAAAGAAGAGAGTATGAGTATGTGTGTAAAAATTTGTAACTTGATTTTTTTTTTTTTTTTTTTTTTTTTTTTTTTTTTTAATATCCGTGCGAAGCCGGGGCAGGCTGCTATAATCTATATCCATAAAACAAAGTTGTGTTAGTTACACCATTTATAACTCAAGAACGGATGGATCGATTTTTATGAAATTTTGTATCGAGGTATCTGACACCTTAGATTAACATATAGGCTACTTTTTACCCGACTACCTAAAAGAAAGGTAATGCTTTTTGTAGTTGAATTTAATGGGATGAAGTGGTAGTAAAAGTTTGCAGTGTCAGTAGTGACACGGGACTGGACGACTTGCTCTACCCGAAGCAAAGCGAGGGCAGTCCACTTGTATATATATATATATAAGTATATATATGTATGTATATATATTAGGACAGCAAAGGTGGGGGGACGAAGAGTTCAAACCCCTTTTAGAGCATTTAAAAAGAGATAAGACGTATACAAAATCTCTTGTGTTAAGATAAAAAGTATTATGTGTAAAAACCAATGTCAAATAATACATACACATATATATATATGTAAACAACATCAGAATTCTATCATTTAGCTACTTTCAAACTTCATAATAGAAGTTTTTATTTCAAGAGAAAATTAATGAAAGAAAAAGTAAAGAATCAATAGCTGCAAAGTAATACGCACATTACCAAACACGCGTCTTTTTCCATTTCTTCTTTTTTTTCTTCCCTGAAAATTTGAAAAGATACTCTTTTATGAAGCCTTTAAACAGACAAATGCTAAATTTATTCTTTTTTTTTTAAATCTTTCGGTTATATGTGCCACGTTTGCATACAAGAAAATTTTCTATTTTATGAGTATAACAATGGCTCAAGATCCCTCCCCCCCCAGATGATGATTCTGGTTGCGCCTCTGGAATATCATGTATATGTGCTTGATGAATTAGGATTTTGTGCGGTCGGCTCTTGGACTATAATCCCAACCCCCTTTTTGCTGTTTATTTCTTGGAGATTTCTACAAAATTATAAATGTATCCAGTACATCAAGAAAAATTAATATATATATGCATAAATATAATTAAAAAATATAAGAGCGGCCGTTGAGTTCGTATCTCTGTACCACATTTTTCCTTTTACTGGAATATCTTGTATATGATACCGAAAAGTCTGAAAATGATCAAATAACTCGAAAAATACATATCAGATTAAAAGGCAAAAAATATGAGTTAAATATTTTTTAAAAAAGCTACTTTGTGATATCAAATTTGCAAACAAATGACTTCCTAAGGTCAAGGAAGTCCAATTTTGAAATCTTGAATGATCATCCCCCCCCCCCATTTTTCATTGCAGTTTCGGATTCTAGGAGTAAACATTTAATTTTGTTTTTAACCTTTGTTGTTGTTGTTGTTGTTTTTCTCTTCAGATTCTCGTTGATCACGGCGTAATGAGCAAATTCGACAGATACAAATTTTGATTTTCCTAACCAGGGTTTTGACATCTCGAAATCTGGTTAGCCAGAACTTTTTTCATCAAAATTGCCGTCATTGACGATCATCAATATAATATTTTTTTTAATAGAAAATATATTACAAATATATATATATATATATATATATATATATATATATATATATATATATATATATATATATATATATATATATATATATATATATACATATATATATATATATATATTACATTAATCAGAATTGTCGAAAATTTGTCTGCTGTACTTGCTATTTTGTAGTTGCAGAAATTAATCAATCATCAAAATCTGTAATCCTACCCCCGCCCCTCATTTGAAATTTACGCTACTTTCACATCCTTTTCTCATTCAGCACAAAAGGATTTGATATGGTTTATATATACAGAGAGAGATTTTTTTCGTATATAATATTCTATAGCAGTAATTTAAAACAAACCCATGCATCTACATCCGAATCCCAAATTAAATGATTTAACAAAAAAAAAAAAAAAAAAACAGCAGAAGCCATTGAAAAGGAGAATAGCAACGCAATCCGCCACCCAAATAATGAAGGTCATTTTTACCCTTTTCTGTTCGTGAAGGGAGATGCATATTTATACGTTTAAAGATCAAAATACGCAAGTTATTATTTAGAAATAATTGACTGAATAAAAAAAATTCAAAATAAATATTTTAATATAGTATTTCTGTTATTTCTATTTTTATTTATTTATTTATTTATTTATTTATTTTTATGGAAAAGCATATTATTTCTACTTGCCCTTTGAGGGACAAGCAATCGTGTTTGTGTAATCTGTTAAATTCCCACCGGAAATGTAGAAAAAATTTATTTGAAAACAATAAAAAAGCAATTTTAAATTCTTTTCTCCCAAAGCTATAAAAGCAAAAATTTATTGAAACTTGATGTTGTAAAACTTAATTAAATTTGGGTGAGACATAAATATATCCACAGCACCACAGCCCCCTAGCACCATCGAAAAATCCCCATTGATGCCGATTCTACGGGTCCTGGAATTTTATGACTAAAAAATTCTTTGGTACCAATATTTTCTAATAGAAAATCTCTGATTAAGTAAAGTGAAATTTCGCTTGTTTGAACTACAGGGTACAGCGCCAAGATCCGGACAATATTCAATTGAAATTCCCGCCGTGCGGTAAATTTTTTCGAGATCGTGATTAGCGCTCAAATAGCTTCACGCACGTACTAAACAGTCATAACTCGAATTAGCCGTTAAGTGCGGGATATAACCGAGGAGTCGTCATTAAAGGAAGTGTTTAAGCTGGGTGCTCAGTGACAGAAATCATTCGATTCTTCAGGTACCCAAGATCAACTGTATTCGATGTCGTAGCAAATTATAACGAGTCAGAGAAGCCCAAAGAAGGTTTGACTTCAAAATTTTGTTCAAAATTGATTGTCGGACATTGCTGATATATTTTGGTCCAAAGAGTTCTGGCCTCCTAACAGCTCAGATTTAAATCCCTTGGACTTCTATATATGAAGCATGATTGAAAGGGTTACGAAAAAGTCCAGACATCCAAACTTCGCTTTATTGAGAATTGCTATTGCCGCGCTATTCGCAGATATGGACCGAGCCACATTAAGAGTACGACGGGCCCACGAATGCTTCAGACCCAGACTGGAGGCAATCATTCAAGCAAGGGGAGGATATATAGAATAAATATGTTCTTTATAACCTTATAAACAATTTAGTGCAAAAAAAATCTGATAATTTTTACTTTGTTATATAACGCAGAAAACTGAGTTAACATTAGCGAACGAATTTTTTGCCTGACTGCTCTTAAATATGAGATCTGTAAAACTTCAGTTTTATCTGTTCTTAATAATCTATTTTAAAAACAAAATATGATGTTTATCCATTTAAAAATAATTAATGCATGAAACGCTAATATATATATATATTTCTAAATGCATAAGTATACTTAATACACATCAGTTTTTTTTTTTTTTTTTTTTTTTTTTTTTAATCTATATTATAAAGGCCAAACGTATCTGTGCGTAACGCATACGTCATTTTGCGAATGGCAGCACTTTCCCCTGTAATTTTGGTTTTGCAGTTTTCGCTACTGCAAATTTTACAGTTCTAAACAACGCACATTTTAAATTTTTACACCGTCGTAAAGAGAAAAAATTGTACTTTTAAATGCAATTTGTTTGAAAGCTGTATTTCAATTTATTTTTGATATATATAAATATTTTAGAGTTTTAGTGCCAATTTTGTAATTGCGGCAGCAGAATCGTTCCATTTTCTCTTTAAATTGAAAAATAAATAAATAAATAAAATTAAAATGCGCAACACTTTTTATGCAATTTTGGTTTAGCAATTTACGCTATTGCAAATTTTACACTTCTAAACACAGTACATTTTAAATTTTTACACAATCGGATGGAGAAAAAAAAATGTACTTTTAAATGCAATTTGCTTCAAAGCTTTATCTCAATTAAATTTTGTAATATTAATTTTTTTTTTATAATTTTTAGTACCAATGTGTAAAGGGGGCAATAGAAACGGTCCATTTTCTGTTAAGATTGAAAAAAAAATTAAAATAATATGCGTTTACTATTTTAAAAATATCGTTTGTTATATAATCCGGTGAATTTCGACTTTATTTCGTTTATTAATTTGGATAATTGAGTTTCATAGTATTTTGTTAATTTCAGCTTAAAATAATATTTGAGAGTTAGACTGACCAATATAAGATGCATTTTTTACTGTAATTTTATAGATTTATTATAAATCAATGAAACGGTTCATTCTTAAAGATTTTCTTTCGTTGAATTTCGACGGGTTCCACCTCGTTTTTCTAAAGAATATAAGAAAAATCATAAAACATCCAGCAATGTTTTTGTTTCATTAAAAGGTGTTTTCATTTATCTAATAGCATTCAGCAATTGGAGTTCGCCTGATTAGACTAACTTTATTTTCCTTTTAAAAATCGTTGTTTTCGTATCAGAGCGGCGCACACATTAAATGTGCAATTAGGCATTCAAAAGTATCGTCCTCATCAAACCTTAACAGAAGATGAACGTCAAATTGAATTCCAAGCTAAATAAATTCGCGGGGCACATCAGCATAAGATGCGGAACAAATTTAATTAAAAGCGATCTGTGAAAAATATATGCCGTATATTTCCGGGTATAAGCCGAGTTTACGACTTTTCAGTGAAAAACCGTCAAAATCGGAAACCCGTATATAAGTGGATGTTAAAAAAAGACGTGAAAAATTCAGTGACTGAAAACTAACAGAAACATTAATACTTTAATACCCGATTAGATTCATACTTTGTACTTGCCAGCTGAAAGTAAAACATGTAACATATAACATGTAAACATATTTCTTACTTTTTTGATTTTGTTTATTTTTTTTTTTTAATGAGAATGCTTTCCCTTCCGAAATCGGTTCCGAAAGTGAAAATGCCCCAATTAAGAATACCTGAAGATAACAACGAAAAAATAAAAAACAGCCGATATTGCTCAGCTATGTAAGAAAGCAAAATAAAAAATATTAAAATGCAAACAAGATATCTTTAAAAAATTTTCCCATTGGGTTCTACATTAACATACGGATGTTTTCGCTTGATTGAAGAAGCCTTTTAAATGTGAAATCTGTAAAACTTCACCTTTTTCTTTTCTTAATAATCTATGCTATTTTAAATACAAAATATATTCGTTCATTTATTTAAAAATAATTAATGCATGAAGCATTTAAAAAATATTTATTACCTAAATACATAAACATACCCAATATACATCAGTTTTTTTTTTTTTTTTTTTCAAATATTTCTTAACAATATGAAAAAAAATCATTAAACATCCAGCAATATTTTTGTTCCATTCAAAGATGTTTTCATTTATTTAATAGCATTCAGCAACTGGAGCTCGCCTGATTGGACTAACTTCATTTTCCCTTTAAAAATCCTTGTTTTCGTATCAGAGCGGCACACACATTAAATGTGCTATTTACCTTATTTGCCGAAGTCAATTAGGCATTCAAAAGTATCGTTCTCATCAAATCTGAGCAGAAGATGAGCGTCAAATTGAATTCCAAGCTAAATTAGTTCGCGGTGCACATCAGCGTAAGATGTGGAACAAATGTAATTAAAAGCGATATGTGAAAAATATATACCTTATATTTCCGTATATAAATCGAGATTGCGACTTTTCTGTGAAAAACCGTCTAAAATCGGAAACTCGTTTGTAAGCTGATGTTAAAAAAAAAAGGATAAAAAATTCAGTGACTGAAAGCTAATAAAAATACTAACCCTTTTAAACCCGATGAGATTTATCCCTTGTATTAGTCATGCCAGCTGAAAGTAAAACATGTCACAGGTGACATTCTTCTTGATATACCATTGAAAAAAGATGATTTTAAGCAGTTTTTTGAAAATTCTGATGATGTCTTATGATGGGTGGATTTTCTATTGTAAAAGAATGAAGTACTAATGTATTTTTCTAAACTTGCAAGTATTTTGTACATTTTTTATATTTATCATCCTTTTTATTTTAGAACATAAATTTTGAAAATTTTCTTAGAATCGTATATAAGCTAAGCCCCTTGCTTTAGAGTAAAAAAAGTGCCTAAAAATTCTCAGCTTATAAACAGAAATATACCATTACCTAAATACATAAGCATAGTCAATGCACATCATTTTTTTCATTAAGCGTACAACAATATTTTTGTTCCATTAAAAGATCATATGAAAAACTGGTGGAACCAGAGAGAAAAGTAGAGCTCGATCTAAAACAGGCTACAATAAAAATTGGGAAATATTTTCAATCTAAAAAAGTGCATAGAAAAGAAATGGAATCAGATTATCTGTAAAGCTCATGCAATAACCCAAATTTTTATTAGCTGAAAATGTGGATTGAGTTTTACAGGTGCCTTAAAATCAATCAGGGAAAAAGGGGCATTTTTAACTCATCCATATTCCAATCATCCATAACCAGTTTAAAAAATTGGGCTCATAACTATAGGTTACAGGCTGATGTAATGAAGTGTGAGAACGGTCTGTTCAGTGCAAATTGTGGACACAATTCCATTCCAGCGATTTTGATAAATGGAAGATCAAAACTCCAAGTAAATCCAAAACATTGAGCACATACGATTCAACCATATACTAAATATTTATGTTCAGACATATTTATCTACATCAATTCTTCAACAACCTGATTATTATTAATGTTATACTTTAATTATTACTTCATGGTTTATATTCGTTTAGCGCTGTGGGCTTAACTGATTCAAGACAACATAACAATGTATTCTATTGACTACTTTGCTCAGTAATTATTTTGAGTGGATAATAGTATAAATCAGAATATAAGGCACCAGTAAAGCTCAGTCCACATTTTCAGCTAATAAAAATTTGGGTTATTGCATGGGCTTTACAGATAATCAGATTCCATTTCTTTTCTATGCACTTTTTTAGATTGAAAATATTTCCGAATTTTTATTGTAACCTGTTTTAGATCGAGCTCTACTTTTCTCTCTGGTTCCACCAGTTTTTCATATGATTTCATAGGTTTTTTAGATCCTTTCAGGAACTTTATCACCTTGAACTAACAAATCTAAACTATTGTTAGTATTAGTTTAAAGTTATTACTAGACATATTAGTTTGACGAAATACCGGAAAAAACGCCAAGTTGGCGTAAATTTTGGCAATTAATTTTGGAACGCCAAATTTGGCGATATATCACCAAGTTGGCGAAAAACTTGGCGACAGAACCGCCGTCTCCCCGATGGTAGTCCCACTGCAGTTTCGTGGTATCTACGCAGATTTTCTTTTGACTGCAGCTCATATTCAAAATATTAGAATAATTGAGAAAAAGTAATAAGAAAAAATTAATTGTCATTTATTTATTTTTTATACTAAGTAAATGCAATTAAATTTCTTATAAATTAAATCTGGAATGTTTAGATAAGATTTTAACATTTATAAAATATAAAATACAACACAATAAATTAGGTATACAGCTTCCTTAAACACACCAGAATATTAGAATAAAATTTAGATTGGTTCAAAATATTGGAATATTTTATTTTACGCAACAATATTACCTTATGAATATGAAGCAAATGGTAGTTAATATTTTGTAGCATCCCCTTTAGCTTTCATAACAGCGTACAATCGATCTTGCATACTATCTATATACAAGGTGTTTACAAACATTTCTATCAATATTAGCCCAAATAGACTTTATACGTGCCACTAACTCAGTTTACTTGAAGGAGGATTTTCTTGAAGTTTTTTCTTCATTATACACCATAAGTTTTCGATGGGATTAAGATCTGGTGAATTTGGTGGCCAAAGAAGTACCTTAATGTTGCGTTGGCGGAACCAATTCTTAGTTGACACCGAGGTATGCGGGGACGCTAAATCTTGTTGAAAGATGAAATCATCTTCAAATAAATCTTCTGATGATGGAATCATGTAATATTCTAAAATTTCTTGATATATCAGAGAGTTAACCTTTTCGTAGACGATGCATAACTTTCCAGGTCCTTCTGCACTCATACAACCCCAAACCATGACACTAGCAGCAAATTTTACGGAACGTTTAAGGCATTCTTTATCAAATGCTTCTTGCTTCATTCTCCAAACTCGAATACCTTGATTACCATATGAAACACAAAACATACTTTCATCACTAAATAATATATTTTTCCAATCTTCATTGCTCCATAAACGTCTTGATTTACACCAATTCAATCTTATACGCTTTTGTCTTGCAGTCATGAGAGGTTTTGTTTTCGGTACACGAGATTCAAATTTAAATTTATGGAGACGTCTTAATGTTGTCGATGTAGAAACTTCAACTCCTTCTTCTTTCCATTTTCGGTGCAAGAATCTCACACTTTTAAAACGGTTTTTCTTAACTATACGCTTCAGTTTCCTGTCATCTCTAGCAGATGTTTTTAGTTTTCGGCCACCATTTCGGCGATTATTTTGAAATTTTCCAATTTTTGAATATTGTGTTAGTATTTTACTAACGCTCGACTGCGAACAATGTAAATAATTCGCTATAAAACATTGATTTTTACCGTGCCGATACAAATCAACCATACGAAGTTTAGTAGATTCAGGAATATCACTCACACGGCCCATTTTAAGACGAAAAAGAAACAAACTGCAAAAAAGAATACTGATTTTATATAAAATAGTCTGAATTTAATCAATGATGCCACCAGTTAAGAATTGGTAATAATTAAAGGAGAATTAATGTGAAATATTCTAATATTTTGAACCACTTGAATAAATATTCTAATATTTTGACTTTTCAAAATAATTTTTTTTGCAATTAATCTTTTCAAAAATGATATTAAATTTAAGATAACAAGTAAGTTTAATCAACAATACGTTCTTAATAAAAATATCGTTTGCATATTTTCATTAAAAGACATTAAATTACCAAACGATATTTTCAATTTCTAAAAAAAAAGGTAATTATTCTAATATTTTGAATATGAGCTGTATAGTTATCTACACAAATTTTCACTACTTCATTTTCAAATCGTTATTTTTTTATATATGTAGAAGAATGTATTTTCTAAATAATCCCTTTTTAATTGATATATCTGTATTGTAGTGACTGTTTTGATGTCTAAAACACTAAAATAAAGGTGCGATGTTGTTTTAACTCACATTTAGTTACTGTTTATGTATATGTTTATGAAAAATATGTATTTTCTGTTTCGTATGACATCAATTTCAAAAATGCAAAACTCTATCAGGAGAATCAAACTTTTTATTGATCTCCAAAAACAACAACATGTGTTATCATTTCTTTTTTAAATTATTGTGTTGTTTTTTAGTTGGTGACAACTCGAAAAAATGATTGAATTAGTAATTAAAAAGGAGAGATTTCTATAATGTTAAATTATGTAAGATATAGCGTTATGTAAATTTTAAATGGGTGCCATTTCCTTAATTTTTGATATTTTTTACCGGATCTTCAAAAGGCACATCCCTAAATTAAAAGCTTTCGAATAAGCTATTAAACGTCGCTGAATGTTTCCTGGTTCGAGTTATAATTCAGTTGTTTCTCTTTTTTTTTTTTTTTTTCTTGTTTCACGAGCAAAAAGTGCCAAAACAGGGGTTCTGGATCTCCGAAACTAATCGGCGGATCTGGATAAATTTTTGTAAACTTTGAGATCTAGAATAGGACACTTCCCCTTTTCAATTTCGTTGCAATCCGATGATTAGTTCCAAAGTTATTAAGAGGCAAACTTTGGACTTTAACATTAGACATGCACCTGAGCTCTACTATACAGAACTATCGTGCTGTATGATATTGTCATTTATCTAATGGCATTCAACAATTGGAGCTCGTCTGATTAGACTAACTTTATTTGCCTTTTAAAAATCCTTGTTTTCGTATCAGAGAGGCACACATATTAAACATGATATTTACCTAACTTGCTAAAATCAATTAGGCATTCAAAAGTATCGTCCTCATTAAATCCTAGCTGAAGATGAGAGTCAAATATAACAAAATATAACAGACAATTTTGAATTATACTTGTATTTATTATTTTTCTCAATACGTCATTCGGAAAGATAATTATATAAGCAGGAAGAATATCTAAAATCTCTAAACAAGGCATTAACAATTTCATTTTTCTTGAAGCGTTAAGTAGTTAAGTTTTTTCCAAAGAAAAAAATTTCTTTACCTTTTGTTCTCATACATTTTTTATGCATGCCAGTGGCGAAATATTTTTCGGACAGCGATCTAATGGGAAGAAATGTGAGAAGTGGGGCGGGGGGAGAAAAAAAAAGAGAGAAAATCTCTGATGTGATGTTGCCTGGGAATTATTCAAAACAAGGAGAAATACTTGAAGTTCAAAATGAAAGATGGGCAACTAGAAAAAAAAAGGGCATTGAGACGAGTTTTAAAGGGTCAGTATGGAAATTTTTTCAGTGCCTTTGGCAATAAAAAGTTGTTGAGAAAGATTTTCGTGCATATATGTTCGGGAAGCAGTTTTTTTTTTTTTTTTATCCAGCTTTCCTGGAGTAACTATTAGGCTAAGAAAACAATTGTTCTTGTGGAAGTTAGGTAGTTTAAAAAACTTTTCTGAAAGTTATGATATATTTTTACCTAAGATATTGTTTACTATTTATTATTTAATATCAACTTATATTTTACGAAAGTTTAATAAACTTTTTAAATTAAAATTTCAATTAAGGACAAAATGTCTAAAATGATTGTCCGTGTGCAGGAAAAAAAACGCAACATATTCGAATGCAGCATATAAACGAAGAAGTTAAGTAGAATGATAACTTGCAAGTAATTGTGGCTAGTTGTAATTTATATATTTCTCTCATTATATTTGCTCATTTTTATCTACCAGATATGGCACGTAATACAGTAAAAGGTTAAAATACAGGTGGCTTTTTCAGCATAACTCAAAAACTACTTGGTGGAATAAGCTGTTATTTTGATTTGCATATTTAAATCTTCTAGAATACTGAATTCTACACTGTAGAGTATTAAATTTAATGTTGAAATCTGTAAAATTAAAAAGACAATTTTTATTTATTTGTATTTATTATTTTTCTCAATAGGTGTCATTCGAAAAGATAATTATACAAGCAGGAAAAATTTCAAAACTCTCTCAACAAGGCATTAACAATTTCGTTTTTCTTGAAGCGTTAAGTATGACTTTAAGGAAAATTTTCTTTATCTTTTGTTCTCATACATTTTTTATATATGCCAGTGGCGAAATATTTTTCGGACAGCGATCTAATGGGAAGAGATGTGAGAAGTGGGGTGGGGGGAGACGAAAAAAGAAAAGAAAATCTCTGATCTGATGTTGCCTGGAGATTATTCAAAACAAGGAGAAATACTTGAAGTTCAAAATGAGAGATGGGCAACTAGGAAAAAAAAAGGGCATTGAGACGAGTTTTAAATGGTCAGTATGGAAATTTTTTCAGTGCCTTTGGCAATAAAAAGTTGTTGAGAAAGATTTTCGTGCATATATGTTCGGGAAGCAGTTTTTTTTTTTTTTTTATCCATCTTTCCTGGAGTAACTATTAGGCTAAGAAAACAATTGTTCTTGTGGAAGTTAGGTAGTTAAAAAAACTTTTCTGAAAGTTATGATATATTTTTACCTAAGATATTGTTTACTATTTATTATTTAACTAGCAGGAGTGACCGAGCTCAGCTCGGTCAAAAATAACTTTTTGTTTAACGCAATTTTCACTTTATCAGTCTCTCTGTATTATTACTATAAAACATGTCGTTTATAATAGTATTATTTACAAAAACAATCAATAAGACAATTATGTATGTATGCACTTTTTTATATTATTTTAAAATTTACAACAAAAGGACATTGATCCAAATCACTTTTTTACCTCGACTCTGATTGATTTAACCGTGCAATTCGAATTCTATTAAGAATGTATACAAATTTCTTCACATTCTAAAAGGCAATTTTTTTGCCAGATATAGCCAAATTTGGCGACATTCTTTCATTTGTTGCCAAATACGTGTTTTGGTTAATCGTAATCTTTCGTTATCTTAATAGTCGATTTTTCGACCAAATGCCGCCAATATTTTGTCAAAAGTCGCCAACTTATTGTCTGTTGCCATATTCTCGTGACCCTGATCCGTATTGCCCAAAATGACCCACTAATCAAATTTGATCAAATGTGACTTAGCTCAATTGTCTTGAGGTAATCAAAAACAATAGACTATAAAATTGAATCAAAATCGTTTAAGCTATTTCTTAGGCAAAATTAGCTTGACAGCATTCCTCAATGAAGCCGAAATGATCCACTAATATAATTTTTTTAATATGCCCATTGGACTTCTCGTGGAAAAAAGTTCCTTTACAAAATTTAGATAAAATTGATTGTGTATTTGTTACATATAGTTAGAATGACCCTGACCCATTATGACCCACTAATCGAATTCACGCGAGCTAGTGTTCTAGCCCAATGGTTTTATCTTGCCGGGAAACGATATACTACAAAGAATAGTCAAAATGGTGAGAGCCATTTTCTAGATGAAATTAGGTTGATCCAACATGACCCACGAATAACCCTCATAATCGAAATCTCTCGAACATGTGACCTAGCCCATTCGTTTTTGCGCGCCGAAAAACGGTTAAATACAAAATTTGGATAAAATCGATTAAGCCGTTTTTTAGATGTAATTAACTTGACCTTAACCCATTATGATAGAAAATTTACCCATTAATTTTTCTCGAACATCTGATCCAACCCAATGATATTCTCGTGCCCGAAAACGATGGAATTCAAAATTTAGTCAAAATTGCGCGAGACATTATCTAGATAAAATTAGCATGATCCACAATGATCCACTAATTGAATTCTGTCTAACACATGACTTTACACAATAATCTTCTTGAAATTCAAAACGATAGAGTACAAACCTTGGTCAATGTCATTAGAGCCATTTTTTATATAAAATCGGTTTAACCAAAAATGACCCAAAAAGTGATCCACTAACCGAAATTTCTCGAACATGCGACCGAGCCCAATGGTTTTCTTGTGCAGAAAATTGTTCCACCTGTTCTTTAGATATAGCTTGATCATGACTCATTATGACCCATCATGACCCCAAAATTATCCTTATAATCGAAATCTCTCGAATATGTGACTTATCCCATTAGTTTTCTCGTGTCTAAAAACTTTTACATACAAAGTTTCGTTAAAATCGATCCTGCCGTTCTTTAAATATAAATAGCTAGGCCCAGGCCCTTTATGACCCAAAATAACCAATGAAATTTCTCGAACATGTGACCTAGCCAATAGTTTTCTCGTGCCAAAAAATGTTGTATACAAAATTTCGTTAAAATCGATCCACCCGTTCTTTAGATACAGCTTTATTATGATATGTTATGACCCGACCCATCATGACCCACAAATGCAACTTACAATCGAAATCTCTCGAACATGTGACCTAGCCCATTGGTTTTCTCGTGTCAAAAAACTGTTACATACAAAATTTTGTTAAAATCGATCACGCCGTTCTTTAAATATAAATAGCTTGACCCAGACACTTAATAACCCAATATGACCCATTGAAATTTTTCTCGAACATGTAACCTAGCCTATGTTAGCCCATTAGTTTTCTCGTGTCTAAAAAATGTTACATACAAATTTTCGTTAAAATCGATCCAGCCGTTCTTTAAATATAAATAGCTTGACCCAGACCCTTTATGACCCTTTATGACCCATTAATCGAAATTTCTCGAATGTGTGACCTAGCCCCATGATTTTCTCGTTGCAAAAAAATGTTATTTACAAAATTTCGTTAAAATCAATCCACCTGTTCTTTAGATATAGCTTGACATGATCCATTATGACCCATTATGACCCACAAATGACCCTTATAGTCGAAATTTCTCAAACATATGATTTAGCCTAATAGTTTTCTCTTGTCAAAAAACTGTTACGTACAAAATTTCGTTATAATCGATCCCGCCGTTCTTTAAATATAAATAGCTTGACCCAGACCCTTAATGACCCAATATGACCCATTAAAATTTTTTCTCGAACGTGTAACCTAGCCCAATGTTTTTCTCGTGCCCGAAAACCATAGAATGCAATTTTTTAGTCAAAATTGCGGGAGAAAATCTCTAGATAAAAATAGCACGACCCACAATGACCCCAAAAATGACCCACTAACCGAATTTTCTCGAACATGTTACCTAACCCAATGGTCTTCTTGTAATCCAAAACGATAAAATATAAAATTTGGTCAAAATCGTTAGAGCCGTTTTTTAGATAAAAATGGCTTGACCCATAATGACCCAAAAATGACCCACTAATCGAAATTTTTCGAACATGTGACCCAGCCCAATAGTTTTCTCGTGCCAAAAAACGATTGGGTACAAAATTTCCTTAAAATCAATCTAGCCGTTCTATAGATATAAATAGCTATATCCTGACCCATTGTGACCCAAAATGACCCAGTAATCGAATTTTCCCGGACATGGGACCTAGCCCAATGGTCTTCTCGTGCCCAAAAATGGTAAAATCCAAATTTTTGCGAAAATCGTTAGAGCCGTTTTTGAGATAAAATTTACCCACACACACACACACACACACAATTTTTGCTCGCATTATAGTATAAGATATCAACTTATATTTTACAAAAGTTTACTAAACTTTTTAAATTAAAATTTCAGTTAAGGACAAAATGTCTAAATTGATTGTCCATGTGCAGGAAAAAGACATATTTGAATGCAGCATATAAACGAAGAAATTAAGTAGAATGATAACTTGCAAGTAATTGTGGCTAGTTGTAATTTATATATTTCTCTCATTATATTTGCTCATTTTTATCTACCAGATATGGCACGTAATACAGTAAAAGGTTAAAATACAGGTGGCTTTTTCAGCATAACTCAAAAATTACTTGGTGGAATAAGCGGTTATTTTGATTTGCATATTTAAATCTTCTAGAATACTAAATTCTACACTGTAGAATATTAAATTTAATGTTTAAATCTGTAAAATTAAAAAGGCAATTTTTATTTATTTGTATTTATTATTTTTCTCAATAGGTGTCATATTAAAATTAATGTTGAAATCTGTAAAATTAAAAAGACAATTTTTATTTATTTGTATTTATTATTTTTCTCAATAGGTGTCATTCGAAAAGATAATTATACAAGCAGGAAAAATTTCAAAACTCTCTCAACAAGGCATTAACAATTTCGTTTTTCTTGAAGCGTTAAGTATGACTTTAAGGAAAATTTTCTTTATCTTTTGTTCTCATACATTTTTTATATATGCCAGTGGCGAAATATTTTTCGGACAGCGATCTAATGGGAAGAGATGTGAGAAGTGGGGTGGGGGGAGACGAAAAAAGAAAAGAAAATCTCTGATCTGATGTTGCCTGGAGATTATTCAAAACAAGGAGAAATACTTGAAGTTCAAAATGAGAGATGGGCAACTAGGAAAAAAAAAGGGCATTGAGACGAGTTTTAAAAGGTCAGTATGGAAATTTTTTCAGTGCCTTTGGCAATAAAAAGTTGTTGAGAAAGATTTTCGTGCATATATGTTCGGGAAGCAGTTTTTTTTTTTATCCATATTTCCTAACTATTAGGCTAAGAAAACAATTGTTCTTGTGGAAGTTAGGTAGTTTAAAAAACTTTTCTGAAAGTTATGATATATTTTTACCTAAGATATTGTTTACTATTTATTATTTAATATCAACTTATATTTTACAAAAGTTTAATAAACTTTTTAAATTAAAATTTCAGTTAAGGACAAAATGTCTAAATTGATTGTCCATGTGCAGGAAAAAGACGCGACATATTTGAATGCAGCATATAAACGAAGAAGTTAAGTAGAATGATAACTTGCAAGTAATTGTGGCTAGTTGTAATTTATATATTTCTCTCATTATATTTGCTCATTTTTATCTACCAGATATGGCACGTAATACAGTAAAAGGTTAAAATACAGGTGGCTTTTTCAGCATAACTCAAAAATTACTTGGTGGAATAAGCGGTTATTTTGATTTGCATATTTAAATCTTCTAGAATACTAAATTCTACACTGTAGAATATTAAATTTAATGTTTAAATCTGTAAAATTAAAAAGGCAATTTTTATTTATTCGTACATATTATTTTTCTCAATAGGTGTCATATTAAATTTAATGTTTAAATCTGTAAAATTAAAAAGGCAATTTTTATTTATTTGTATTTATTATTTTTCTCAATAGGTGTCATTCGAAAATATAATTTTACAAGCAGGAAAAGTTTCAAAAATCTCTCAACAAGGCATTAACAATTTCGTTTTCCTTGAAGCGTTAAGTATGACTTTAAGAAAAATTTTCTTTACCTTTTGTTCTCATACGTTTTTTATGCATGCCAGTGGCGAAATATTTTTCGGACAGCGATCTAATGGGAAGAGATGTGAGAAGTGGGATGGGGGGAGACGAAAAAAAAAAAAAAGAGAAAATCTCTGATCTGATGTTGCCTGGAGAATATTCAAAACAAGGAGAAATACTTGAAGTTCAAAATGAGAGATGGGCAACAAGAAAAAAAAAAAGCATTGAGACGAGTTTTAAAGGGTCAGTATGGAAATTTTTTTAGTGCCTTTGGCAATAAAAAGTTGTTGAGAGATATTTTTGTGCATATATGTTCGGGAAGCAGTTTTTTTATCCAGTTTTCCTGGAGTAACTATTAGGCTAAGAAAACAATTGTTCTTGTGGAAGTTAGGTAGTTTAAAAAACTTTCCTGAAAGTTATGATATATTTTTACCTAAGATATTATTTGCTATTTATTATTTGAAATCAACTTATATTTTACATAAGTTTAATAAACTTTTTAAATTAAAATTTCACTTTAAGAAAATTTTTTTGAATTGATTATGTGTATGCAAGCGAAAAGCGCGACATATCCAAATGCATCATATAAACTGAGAAATTAAGTAAAATGATAACCTGTAACCTATACTTGTAGCTAATGGTAAATTATATATTTGTTTCATCATATTTGCTTATTTTTATCTGTATATGCAAATAAAAAGTAAAATAAAATAAAAATAAATTAAACTAATCAGATGTAGCAATCTCAAAATTTTCTTCTATCTCATACATGTTAATACTTCAAAATTCGCTATCTCAGTTCAGAAATTAAATCGCTATCTCTACCCCTCGTGTGGATTCCAATAGTACGAAATTCCCTGCATTAATTATTGAAGTAGGACTAATTTGAATATCAGGATAAAGGCAGAATAAAAGCGCCACATGTTGGCTGAGTTACATGATAATATAATCAGTAATAATATTTATCAAAGTAAACCTGATTCTGACGTTTGATGAAAATTCGTGCATCAGTTCTTGAGATAGAGCTATTGCATTATCAGGAAAAAATCGGCATTGTAACGCCACCTGTTGGACGATTGACTATAAAACGTAAATAAAATTTTTTCATATCAAGGATTAACTATAGCAGAAATCGCAAAAAAAGCAGCAAAGAAGCTCCACTTTTTGAGCAATTTACACCAAAATATAAACAGCATCCATTCACATTAAGGACTAACCGAATCTGAAGCTTAGTGAAAATCTGCGCGTGAGTTCTTGACATAGAGTTATTGCGAAAATAGCGAAAAAGGCAACGTAACAGCACCACCTGTTGAGTGATTTACACAAAAAATTAATCAGCATCTATTCATGTCAAGGACTAACAGAATCTGAATTTTAATGAAAATCCGTGCAGTAGTTCTTGCGATAAAGCTGTTGCAAGTATCGAAAAAAAAGCAACATAGCAGCGCCACTTGTTGATCAATTTACACTAAAATCCAATGAGCATCAATTTATATCAGTGACTATCTGTATAAATTTTTTTATTAAATTCCGTACGTTAGTTCTTGATATAGAGCGCTCACAAAATTTATGTCACATACAGACAGACATTTTGTAAAAACATGTATTTTGGGAATCTCTGACTCCTAGAACGTGTCAATCCGTCAAAAAACGGAATTCGAAAATTTTCACGAATTCATTACTTTCTTCTAAAGATAGAAGAAAGTAAAAATTCGACTAAGTTAGAATTGTTTATTCTTTCTTTCTTGAAAACAGAGAAAAGAGCGATAAATTGGAATGTGATATGAAGGATATAGAGAAAAGAGCGATAAATTGGAATGTGATATGAAAAGCTCTACTGTATTTTATGTAAATAATTTTCCGTATAATGACTCTAATTGTTGATAGGTAATTTTTGTTATCATATATTATTAGATTAAATTCTTCTTTATTCAAACGACTTTATACTATTAACTATGTATATCAGACTTCTTATTTGACTTTATCTAAACAGACTAAATATACAATGAACTCTCGATAATACGTACTTTTGTTTAATTCAGAGTAATAATAAAGTCCCAAAAACTTTAGAATAGAATTAATTCTTAATTAGTTCATTGATTCGATCTGAAAAATGTGCTTTTCTTTTCTTTTTCAAAGAAATAAAAAGAAAAAAGAAAGAAAGAAAGAAAAAAGGAAGGAAAATAACTGTGATGAAGTAGACCAGTTAATAAGTTTTGTGATTATTAAAAATTTTAGATCCAGGGATGAATGTCTTCCTCTATTTAAACTGAAAAATAGTATTTCTTATATGGCCAAAGCCATGACATAAACGAAAACGTTCTTTCTACCTAAATCCTAAAATTAGCAGAACTTTCTTTAGCTATGTTCAGGGTTCGCACAGACTCCTTGGACTCCTTAGAAACTACTTAGAAATGAAAACGTTCCCAAGTAGTACTTAGAACTACTTAGATAAACAAAATACTCCTTAGAAACTCCTTAAATTGTATTGTGGTTTTGCACGCAAGCGATATTGCTCCCGGAAAAAAAATCGCGATTGTAAAGCGCAAGGTAAAACCTTTATGCACGTCATTCATCAGAAGCACAGCAGTGATCGCAGGGATGCCGCGGACACGCTATAGCACGTAAAATACGTAAAAAATAGGCGATGGGACGCAGTAAAATAGCTCTTACGTGTCCCGTGGGATCCGTAATTTCGTTAAAAAACGCATAAAAATGGCAACTTTCGTTAAAAAATTGCGAAATAATGACTATTTTTTGGCAAATTTCGTCAGATTCACGAAAAAATGGCTAATTTTCTCAAAAAATTTCGAAAAAATGCAGAGACTTCCTCAAAAAATCGCGAAAAAATTACAAATTTCGTCTAAAAATCGCGATAAAAAGGCAAATTTTGTCAAAGAATACGCGAAAAACGTCGGATTTCGTCAAAAAATCGTGATAAACCGGCAAGTTTTGTCAAAAAATTTGGGAAAAGCAGCAAATTTTGTCAAAAATTTTCGATAAAACGACAGATTTCGTCAAGATATGCGAAAAATGGCTAATTTTGTCACAAATTGCGAAAAAAGGCAAATTTCTTCAAAAGATTCAGAAGAAGAAAGAGAGAGAAAAGAGCAAAGAGAAAGAAAATGGTTAAGTTTGTCACAAATCTCGGAAAAAGACGGCAAATTTCCTCAAATAAGTGCAAAAAAACAACAAATTTTGTCAATAATTCGCGTTAAAACGACAGATTTCGTCAAAAAATCGCAAAAAGACGACAGATTCGCAAAAAAATGACTAATTTCGTCACAAAATCTCAAAAAATGGCTAATTTCCTTAAAAAATCGCGAAAAAACGACAAATTTCGTCTAAAAATCGCGAAAAAACGGCAAATTTCGCCAAAATATTTGTGAAAAATCGGCAAATTTCGTTAAACAATTCTCGAAAAACGTAAATTTCGTGAAAAAAATATCGAATAAACGGCAGATTTCATCAAAAGATCGTGAAAAGACTAATTTTGTCAAAAGAGCACGGGAAAAAAAAACCCCGTTAATGCCTGATTTTCTTGATTCAAAATTATTTTTATTTATTTATTTATTTATTTATTTATTTATTTGCTGCTCTAAAAACGGATTTTTGTGATTTACTATCCATTTTTGACTGCTCCAAGTCTTTCTGAGTAAATGTGACTCAGGAAAACACTCATTCATTAAACAAAAAGTCTCATGACTTTACTCAACAAAAGTATTCTTTTTTTTCAGCAAAAATGTCTTTTTCTAGAAATCAGTCTTGCCCCTTTTTTTTAAAAGAAATGCAAACAATAGTGATACTCAGTAGCGTAGCTATGTTTTTTGGCGCCCGGGGCCAGCAAGAAATTTTGGGCCCCACCCCAATATAGATATATAACAATTTCTCTCAATTTGGCGCCCCTAGGCCTCGGCACCCGGGGCGGACGCCCTCCTTGCCCCCCCCCCCCCTTAGCTACGCCACTGGTGATACTTGTTATCCTCTACTTTTAAATGTTCAATATTTTATAGTTAAATTTGTATCTTGCAAATTTATTTTTAAAAAAGTAAAGAAAATTTCTCATAATTTTAAAAACATTTATATTTACATTTTTTAATATCGGTTTTATATTTTTATTTATTATTAAAGCAATAACTATTGAATTTCCTTTTTCTAATGCAAATGAACAAGTTCAATTTTTGCATCTAAGAATATGACTCATTAGTGGGGACCCGCTTTTGTTAAAAAAGGGACCCAGGATTTTTCAAGTCCAGCGGCATCCCTGGATTGGTTAGGATCATACTATAGCCACCAAATTGTCACGAAATATGGCAGATAAAACGCTAATTTCGTCTGAAGACTGCGGGAAAACGTCGATTTCGCCTAAAGATTGCGGATATAATGCCGATTTCGTTAAAAAATCGCGGGAAAAAATGACGATTTCGTCAAAAGATTACGGGAATAAAACGGCGTTTTCGAGAAAAGATCGTATAAAAATGCAAATTTTGACTAAAAATCCTCGAAAAAACATCAATTTCATAAATAAGAAAAACAAGAAAAGACCGATTTTATCAAAAGCTCGCCAAAAAACTACCGATTTCGACAAAAGATCGCAAACAATCGCCAATTGTGCTAAAATATCACAGATAAATTGCTCATTTTATATGAAGATCGCGGGAAAGCACCGATTTCGTCTGAAGATCGCGAATACCCCCCCCCCTTCTCGCAGGGCGGTAACTCGCAGAATCCCTGTGGAATTGGGGCTGTGCAAGTGCATGCCACATAAATAACAACAACAGTGGCAAGCCTTTAAATTTTTTTGGACTCCTTGGATTTTTTATGTACTCCTTGGATTTTTTCTTCCCAACTCTGTATGAACCCTGGCTATGTTTCCGGAGCTCATTTTATCTCATTAAAGATAGCTCTAACGAAAAAGAAATCTGCACATTTTTATAAACTTTTACCAACTTTCTTAATTTTAAAAAGAAATGCATCAGTAGGTAAAAGCAGGAAAGAGGGAAATGTTTAGTTGGGTTTTTTTAGTTATATGGTAGTAGTAAAAAAAACTGAAATTATTAATCATCGGAAGATCTAAGAGTACATGATATTTTAATTTCTTGAGAGCTGAAGCTAAAGTATAATATTACAAATACTCAATCATTCTTTTTGCACAAACAAAATTATGTTATATCGGGTGGGAAAAAGTCCATAGAAACTTTAAAGATTCATAAAAACCGGAAAAATAGCAGAAATAAAAAACGATTGGCAGGGTTAGCATCTATAGGTCAAGGGATTTTTTTAAAGATAGTAATAAAAAATAACTCAAAAAACATCCGACAGATGGTGCTGGAAACACTTGAGTTTGGTGGAAATATGCAAATGAGACGGCTATAGTTGACGATCGAGATCCGTGTGCTTGATCAAGGATCGGTGGCTGATTCCTGCTTCAAGTAAAATAACTTCACCAACAAAGCTTTATCCTTCACACTTATAAGCCTTGATCAAGTACGCGGCTCTTAACCGTGAACTAATTGTGGATTAGCAGCGCAAGTTCTTACAACCGCCATGGAAGTACTAAGGTACTCTTTAAGTAGTACTTAAAGAGTAGTTTAAAAGTACTCTTTAGTACTTCCATGATAACCGCCTCATTTGCATATGTCCATCGAAGACGAAAGTTTCCAACGCCAGCTGTTGGATGTTTTTGAGTTGTTTTTTATTGCTTCTTTAAAAAAAATCCAATGACCTATGGATGCTAACCCTGTTAACTACATTTTTTTCGGTTATTTTCCCGCTATTCATGAATTTTTAAAGTTTTTATGAATTTTTTGCCAACCCGATAGGTGACAGAAAAATACTTTTCTGAAATTGATGTTTTAGACGACTTGTAATTTAGATTCACAAATATAGACCTAAAATTACTCATCCCCTAAATTGTCAATAACCTAAATAATTACCAATTTAGCGGCACTTTTCATAGTATGTGCAATAGGGTGGAGCGAAAAAAATTATTTTTTGAAAATCAAAAACGGGTAGGTGCAAAAGTTGCCTTTATACTAGTACATCAACTGCGTGAAATTTTACCGCTGAAAAAAAATGGCTTGAGTCTGCGTTTTTGCTCTAAAAATTGAAATTTTGGGTAAAATTTGTCATTTTTTGACATTTTTTTCAAAAAAGTTTAAAAATTCCTACAGAGCTGGTTATTATTTAAAAGTGTTACTTAAACCTTTATATTTATCTGCTTAACATATTTAAACTATAAAACAATATCCTTTTTCCGTATAGCTGGAGCAAAACAGACAACTTTTAGTAAGAAAACAGCATTACCACTCTATTGGGTCATACAATGAATTGTCTTTTTTAGTACAGCTCTTGTTTTCAAATCTATCTTGGACATACGTCATGGAGGTGGCTATATTTCATACACCGGCCCAACTATTCGATCATCTTAGTACAGTGTTTTATTTATATATTGATTTGTGATTTTCTTTCTGAAAATTTTTACAGTTTATACAAAAAAATTACAAGCAGAGTAATGCACGGGAATATTATTAAAGGGATCTATTCGGCCATTCTGTTATCTTTATCAAACTTGCATCCAGTTGATGAAAGTGATTGGAAGTTCTTTTACCACAACATTTTTTCAGTCAATTATATTTTTTTATGTAATGATCTGCTTCAAATATGATTTCAGATATTTCAACTATAAATATGCCATCATTTATTCTACTTTTGAATTCTTTATATGTTGAGAAGCGAACTGTTTAATGTGATGGTGATCGTCAGAGAGAATTGCAATGAAAATTTGTTCTCCATGTTCAAAGCAACTGTTGTTGTAAATAACTTTTTTTGCATTTGTTTTATGCCGTTTTCTAAGTGTTTTCGTATCCAGGAAATTTCCTATTAACTTTTAGATCCCTTTTTATGAGTTAACAACATTTGATGGTGAACTGTCCTGGACATAAACTTATAAGGCATAGTACTTTTTCAGAGAATGTACGGATTCTAATCGACTATAAGTACTCATTTAAAATTAAGAGAATTCTATTTGTCGCTGTGAACCATTTTGCATGAGGTAAGCTTAGAATTGTGTATAATAATGAATCATAAGCTACTTCAACTCCAGTGAATTTCCTCAGCTTCAATTATTAGAGAAGTCGATATAAAACGTTCTAATCTACACGGATTCACTGGATCAATAAAGAAAATCTTTGTCTACCTACTATTCACTTCTTATTGCAATTTTTTATAAAATAGAGAATAATTTTGAAAAATTATTTTCTCAAATTGAGAAAAAGATACTCAGAACAGACTAGAAATTTCTGTCAGAGATTGCAAAGCTTATTCATAAGGAAAGCTTTTTCTCAGAAATAATGGGGAATAGGAATTTAGAAAACATCTCACACAAAAGACAGCTCATAAAGCGAACAAATTTTTCCGCTTTATATAAACACAGATTGGCAATCAGAGTCTGTAGGTTCACTAACAAAATATATAATCCAAGTTTATACCGCGGGATATTTTATACGAAATGTAATACACACCTAAAAAATAGAGCTAAAATCTTATTAGAAATTACTCGACTACGAAACAACACAGGAAGCGACATAAAACAAATACTAAAATTTCCTTAGAAATTCTGTTGCTTTACATGCAAATTTTGTTTACAATCCTCTGTGACGATCGTCATAATATTAAACAGCAAGCTTCTCAAAATATATTCAATGTAATAGGTTCAATAAATGATGACATACTAGAAATTGAATTCATACAATCAATTTTTAGGCAAATCATTGGATATAAAATGTAATTGATTGAAAGAATACTGTGATAGCAGAACTTCCAATCATAATGTATTAATTGCACGAAATTTTAATGAAGATAATAGACTGCTGAATAGGTTCAATTAACAACATACCCAATACATTACTCAGCTTCTCTTCTGTTATACATGGTATAAAAATATACGTACAGCAGGTCACATCAGCATCATCCAAAGGGAGTGAATACAAAGAAGAGATAAACTACTTTGATATATAGAAAACTTATACACGTCTTCGGGGGAAAAAAATAACAATTCAAAACATAAATAAAACACTGGGCCTAGATGATTGGGTGGTTGAGACGTGTGGGATAGGAAATTCAACCACCTCTATGAGTTATATACAGAGTAGTTTTGAAAGCAGCTAGGTAAGAAATGCATTCATAACAACATTTTTTTGTATGCTCCAATAGAGAGGTTAATGCTGATTTTTCACAAAAAGTTGTCAGATTTGCTCCAATTATACAGACTACAGATATTGTTTTATAGTTTAAATATGTTAAGCAGATAAATATAAAGGTCTAAGCAACACTTTTAAATACTAACCAGCTCTGTAGGATTTTTTTAATTTTTTTGAAAAAATATCAAAAAATGACAAATTTTACCCAAAATTTCGATTTTTAGAGCAAAAGCGCAGACTCAAGCCATTTTTTTTTCAGCGGTAAAATTTCACACAGTTGATGTACTAGTATAAAGGCAACTTTTGGCACCTACCCTTTTTTGATTTTAAAAAAATAATTTTTTTCGCTCCACCCTAATGTGCAATAGTGAAAAATCTGAAAATGTTAGTCATCAGAAGGTCTAAAAATTCGTTATGTTTTAAATTCATGAAGCCTGAAGTTAAAATAATGCCTCAAATAAAGATAAAACAACGCTAAAATACTCATTCCTTGCTTTTTTACAAACAAATGAATCACAAAAAAAATCACTAAAATATAAAATCCATGAATCACAAATGTACAGTAAAAATTACTGATTTCAGGCCCTCCCATGTAAAAAAAAAATCATTTAAAAATATTAAAAAGCGAGTGAGAAATTCCTAAACCACACTCCCATAGGATTAACATTAGCATGAGCGTTTTTTTTTTTTTTTTTTTCAAACTCTGATAAAAATAACATTTATTTCATCAGGAAATGGACATTTGTTGATTTTGTTTTAAAACAAAACACATTCGGCTAGATAGAACTAAAGTCAAAATGTTTTAATTAAAAAAAAAAAGAGAGAGAGAGAGAAATGAAAAGAAAAATCAATTATGCTTTTATGAGGGGGGGGGGGGGAAATAGAGGTCTACATTCGTATAGCTCCAATCTGAAGAAGTTAAAGCAGTCAAATCACCAGTCACTGCCACTTGATTATACGAATAATGTTAAAATTTCAATGATACATGATCTTTTTTTTTGTTTATTAATAATTTGCGTATAAGAAACTATATCATTTCAATACATATTTCAATAGATGTATATTTTTAACTTTATTATAATTTTTAATGAACGCTTAAATAGGAAATTTTTAGATTTTTCAAAATACACATATAGAGAGGTTCTGAGAAGCATGATGCTTGTCATAATTTTAATTTTAGATTCTAATATATACAATAGCCTCCTCTTAACCAGCCTCCTCTTAACCGGAACTCCGCTTTAATTGTCCGACTTTTTTTTTTCCAACATCAGACAAAATTCAGAAAAGTCGATTTTAAATGGATATGTATTGGCCTTCAACGGTGTTGAACTCAATGTGTCCTGGAGTGAACATAAACACAAAGTCACTGATTTCTTAATGGTTGATTAACTTGAATTTACATAATATAGAACAATTTCAACTTCTTATAAAGGTGGTGTGCCACGATTTTTATCAATGTAATTTGTATTAAATATTTTTCCTTATTTGTTATTAGTGATAGGTTTTCTTTCAATTCAATTAATTACAATTTGTATGCATTTCACAAAATATAAAAAATATGTACTTTTTAAAAACTACACAAATTGAAAAATTAAATGCATCGTGAACGTTTAATTAAATTACGCATACACTGTTACATATTTCCTTTTTTTCTTTTTTTTCTTTTTTTTTATACCTCCGATTTAACCAAATTTCCATTTAACCGGCTAACCCTCGGTCCCGTTTAGGCCGGTTAAGCGGGAGGCTACTACATTTTTTATAATTCAATATGTTTAAAACAAATCGTATAGGAAAGATAACTTTTTCTAATTCTATATAAGTAGTTTTTCTTCAAAGATAGAATGAAAAATTATTTTTACTTTCAGAATTGAATAATTAGAACTTTTTTCCTTGTTCCTTGAGTGTTCAAACAGACAAACATCTGCTGCCAACCAGTATTTAACAATATCTATCAAAGTGTTATCAGTAACAATGATTGCAGTCACTAAAATATTTGAAAAAAAAAAATCATTGTAATTGTGTGCTCTGTTGAGAAATTGAGATTGGTAAGTTTGAATGGATGGATTTTCTAAGAAAACAATGACGACAGAATTTGTGTTTTTTATGATTTCGTTCATCTGACGATACTGCATATGCCTCTGTCCTCTGTCTGACCATCCGCCACAAAGTCCATACACATAAAGTCAGAGACTTCAAATTTTGTGTATTTACAGCTGAATACCTTGTATCACGCGACAAATCATAAAATTCTGAAAAAGTCAATTATTTTATGTAATATATATATATACATATATATATATATTAAGGAGACATTTTTGCAATATTTAAGGGGTATCAAAACTCTTAAAGATTCAAAATTTTTGAAATTTTATTTTATTTATTTATTTGTTTTTTAGATGTTAAACTACTATATTTACTTACCCATCATTCGTAGTATAGGGTAAGACTTACAATCGTTTTAAAAATCGAAAAAAAAAATTACCGGATTTACACGTTTCAGACACTGGAGATTCCGAAAAAGCATACTTTTAGATGAAAAAAAACCGCCGTCCATCTGTCTGCGTGCCTGTCTGACTATAAACGCTCTATCTCCCGAACAAATTGAGATAGAGGTTTAAAATTTGGTGTGTAATTAGTATTTAATAATGGAAAGAAGCCTATTAAATATCATAACCTCGATTATCGGAAACTATTTTTTTTCGGACTCTCGAAGTAATCGTGCTAATGAAGAGTATATATATATATATTTTAAAGTATTTACTGTAAAAGACAATAAAAAAATATAAATTTTGCATAAAGAATGAAATCGATCGAATAATTTGTAGTCAGATATTTATAATCCTATTTTCCACACTTTTTGATTTTTCATGACACTCTATTACATTCAAATGTTATTTCAAATCTATATATTAATTGGAAATGAGGCACTTTATCCGAGTCAGTAAACTGTTAGTTATAGTAGATTAATTTATGACACGTTTTTTCAATCGGTAAATTTATTATAAGGGACGTAAATTTTCCATGTGGGTGAAAAAAGTCCGGGCCAGAATTCGAACCAGGGATGTATTGGCTGAAGCCGCCAATACATCAATTTCTTTCACACATCAATACATTAATTTCTTTCATAGCAAAAAAAATAAATAAAGATGTGCATATTTGTGATTAAAATCTTCATTTGCTATAGCAAAATAATAATAGTGATATTTTCTTAATTTGACTTTTAAATAATGTAAATAAAATAACTAAAACAGGTTTTAACATATAAAAACTTTTTTTGGCAAAAAACGGCCAAAAACGTGGCTTTTTTTCGTTTTTTCTAAATAACTTCAAAATTATGCATTTTACATAAAAGTCATCCACGCATAAATTAGAGAGTATAAAATTTCCTACATTTCATGCATTCAAAGTTTTTTTCTTAGATCAATGGTTTAGCCGTGAGAGAGCCACAAAAATGGGTGCGAAAAGCAAAAAATTCTAAAAAAACGTGAATTACAGCACCGTACATCGATGAAACATAAAAAACAACCATTTTACGCAAATTTTCCTCACTTGATAATACTAAATACATTATTATTTACTATATTTTATTAATTTGATGTTCATTGTTTCTTTCATAACAAAAAAATAAATAAAGATGTGCATATTTGTGATTAAAATCTTCGTTTGCTATAGCAAAATAATAATAGTAATATTTTCTTAATTTGACTTTTAAATAATGTAAATAAAATAACTAAAACAGGTTTTAACATATAAAAACTGATACGGTTTCCAGTTCTTAAAGTTCTCGAAATTCAAAATGTAGGTGTGAAAATAAAAAAAATCCGGAAAATAGGAATTATGGCACTGTACATAGATTTAACATGAAAATTGACCATTTTTCGCAAAAATTGACTTTAAATGATACTGAAGATGTTATGATCGACTATATTTTACAATGAAGTTGCTAACAATAAAAACGACGACTCATTATGAATTATTATTTAATTATAAATAATTATGTACATTAGTAAGTACATTTACTTAAAAAACAAAGTACTATTTCCGCTTTCTTTTATTTGAGGGTCCCCGCTTTTCAATGACATCTACAAAATAGAAAATAGACGAATGGAATCAGTGGGTGTTTTTATAACTATCAATATTTATTTATATAAAAGTTTATTTTTAATAGCAAATATTTTATACCTTGCGGCATGACTATTTCCCCTTCCATTGGGTCCTTTGATTCATTGTGTGGGCAATCCATCTCCAGATCGACTTCAAAGTCTAGCTCATCCTCTTCGTCTTGACACACAACTGCAATGTTGTTGCAGTTTTTCGAAGCAAATCTTCTATCTGATATCTTCGCAAATAATTTTTGCTGCTGCTTCAACCACTCGCAGCCTCTCATCTCGATCAGATTTACATGTTTGCTTATACCATGCATTAGTCAATATCTTCCCTGCTATATTCTTGAAACACACAATGGACTTTTTTTCTGATTCTTTGTGATCAGTATGTCATCTACATATCTCTCAATGAGGTTAAACTTTACAGTTCTCATATCAGGTTCATAACTTCCTGTAAACTGTTTCATTAGCTCTTCCATGGCGAATTGACATTCATCATCATGATTTTCAAGGTAATCGTATATACTTTGCATTGCTCTATCGATTGCCTAGGCAAATGGACCACGTTTCTTCTGTTCTTAGACTTTCGGCCTCCCATAAATATATTTAAAACATTTGATGTGGTATTGAGCATCTGCTGCGATAAAATCATTCACCGGTTCGATGCGCTGAATTATAGCTGCCCATAATCATCATTGCGAGCTCTTGCTGCTTTCAGAATTGTACTTTTCAATCCCATGTGTCGCACACTGTATACAGTATTGCGTTCGCTTGGTGGAATTTTTGCTTGTGTTTCAATGAACTCTTCCGAAATGCACAGTCTACATATAAAACAATTAGTTCGAAAATTAAACTGAGGAGTTGATAATCTTAAAATTTGAGAAGTGCTAGCACTTTGTTCCTCAATCTTCTTCACATAAGCAGTAATGTTCCGTTCATTTACGTATGCTTTTCTACACTTAACATGCATATCTACTGAGATTTCCCCTTTAGGAAAACTGCCTTTCCATCCTTTCTTTCTGTACTTGCCTTGATAAACGGTGCAATACCTCAACTAACTTTCAATGACGGCCCCTCTTCTAAAGAGAGTCTCAAATAAAACAGAGCGACATCGCGCAAAATCATTTTAGATGTTCAGTATATTCACGAAGATGACTGTGACAGTGAATTACTAAATTATTAGTAAGCAGTTGCATATGGAAACTGAGAGGAATGTGTCCTCCTGATGTGATCTGTGCGACGCATATTTCTAACAGAAGCGAGACTGGTGGGGAAGGGAGGGGAGGTTAGTATTCCACTGAACGTGGACATGGGACATGGGATGCGGGGGTGGGCGCTTGACCAACGTTATTTCACACTTGCACCCCTTCAATCAAGGGGGGAAAGTGCAGATGGGATCAGTTAAAGCCTGTTTTAGTTATTTTATTTACATTATTTAAAATTCAAATAATGAAATTATTACTATTATTATTTTATAATAGCAAATGAAGATTTTGATCACAGATATGCTCATTTTTATTTATTTTTTAGTTATGAAAGAAACAATGAACATCAAGTTAATAAAATATAGTCAATAATAATATATTTAGTATTATTAAGTGGGGAAAATTTGGTTAAAATGGTTGTTTTTTATGTTTCATCGACTTACGGTGCTGTAATTCACGTTTTTCAGAATTTCTTTCTTTTCACATCCACTTTTGCGGCTCTCTCACGGCTAAACCAGTGATCAGAGAAAAAAACTTCAAATACATAAAATGTAGGGAATTTTGTGCTCTTTAATTTATGCATTGATGACTTTTATGTAAAATGTATAATTTTGAAGTTATTTAGAAAAAACGAAAAAAAGCCACGTTTTTTGCCAAAAAAACGTATTTTCGGGGAGAAATTTTGTTGGATAATGCCAGATTCGTGTTCAGCGACCCAAAAAACATAAAGGGAACCATAAATCAAAACTACACCAAAACTTGCATTTATTTTTTACCAAATGCCTGGACTATAAGCTGTTATACCAATTTTCTGCAAGTCAAATGTCTGACAGTCTGGAGCCCCTGTAAATGCTAATTCTGCATCTTGGAATTTTTTAAATACATGAAAAAAAAATATACTTACATTTTTTCATCCCCCCCCCCCCCAAAAGAAAAGAAAAAAAAAATCTTTTAAAATTATACACATTTTAAGATATTAAATGTTAAATATAGTCTTTTTTTCCCTCCATTTTTGAGAGGCCTGACACTTTTTGAGAAAAAAAAAATTCTGTGCTTATATGAGGTAAACGTTTCTGTGGTAAAATATTGTTGGAAGTTTGTCCCTCCTGCCTACACTGGCTCTCTTTATATATTTCAACAATAAGAAAACAGTGGAATTTGCACTGTACAAATTGCAGAAATTCGTGTATTCGAGGAACGAAAATGCACTGTTATACTGTATTTTAATAAATATATGGAGTATAACTGGCCAGGGACGTGCGAAGTGAAAACTGCGTCCGTTGCAATGTTTCAGTTTGGCGCCCCTCCCTTCAACTTTTTCTTGTGACATGCCAAAAAAGACGTTGGTAGGATAAATTTGGCGTCCCCTAAATTTCCACGCCCCGGGAGACCGCTCCCTTCGCCCCTCTTTTCGCACGGCGCTGTAACTGGCAATATTTACTTCGGATCGCAGTGGCGTAGCTAGAATTGGTGACACCCGGGGTGGATATAAATGGTGTCAGCCCCCCTACTTACCAGGGTATCACCTTCCCCCCCCCCCCGTCATATTGTTTCAATCACAATTCTATGTTATTATAACAAATGACCATACTGTACTATTTCTTATTTAACTTCAGTCCTGCATAAAAAAAAAAAAAAAAAAAAAAAAAAAAAAAAAAAACGCAGGGACGATTTACCACTTAACCCATAATCCGCGTAAGTCAATGCTGTGTCTATTTTAAATAGACTATCTATTCTATATAAAGTTTTTCTTTTAAAGTTTGCTTTCGCCACTCATTCGTTTGATAGGTTGTTTTTGTTTTCTGATGCATATCAAGAAAAATTTCACATTCTCAAAGAAAAGAAAATTAACTCTGTTGCATCGTGCGTTAGAATTTTCATTTTATTTCAGAATTATTTTCCAAAATTATTTCCCAAGATTATGTGTATACAGTTGGCAAAAAAAGTATTTGTACACTTCATTTTTTTAAATTATAATGAAATTAAACAAAAGATTTAAGCAAAAAATACTGTAATACATTAATTTAACGCATTATAATATTATAGAAGCAAAAACAAAATTAAACGAATCGATTTTTTACATTATAATAAACAAATATACAAAAATATAATGCAAAAAAAGTATTTGTACACTATATTAACGTAATATAATTAATGAAAATTTAGTAAAATGATACAAATTAATATTTTGTGCGAATTCATTTAGCGTTTATGACTACTTCTAGATGTTGTGACATGGATTCCATCAACTTTTTGTATCGGTCTGGTTAATGTTATTCCATGACACAATAAGAGCTTCTTTAAAACTGTTTTTTACCAATACATATTTTTTTTTCGGATTTTTGCATCCAATAGCATCTGCAAATTTTCTATTGGATTCAAGTCTAGAGATTTTAAAAGAATTACCAGTCGTCTTGGAGTATTGTCATAAGCATGTGCTGATGATTACAGCAGTATGCTTTGGTCTTTATCCTGCAGAAAGTGAAAAGCTTCCTCTATGCATAATTTCTTGGCACAGTTTAATAAATTATGGCGCGACACATCAATGTATGTTAAACCTGTCTTTCCATTGTCAATAAATTTTAAATGTCCTGCTCCATTAGAAGCTATGCACCCCAAAATTATAATATTCCCCCCAACATGCTTGATAGTTTGAAGTATACATTTTGGATCTAGAACAGTTTTATTTTTACGCCAATTTTTTCGAATGCTTGATGGTAAGAAAATTTCGAATTTTCCCTCATCAGAAAAAATTACTGTTTTTCAAAAATCCAGTGATTTACTTCTGTATGCGAAAGCGAATAGTATGCGTTTTCGCCTATTTGTTTCGCTGATGAATGGATTTTTCCTTGAGGTTCTTCCTTTTAAATCTGCATTGAGAAGAATATTTTTTATTGTTTGAGGTATTACTCTGATGCGAGAAGATGTCGCAAGGTCTCCAGCAAATTTTTGAACCGAACGCATAGGATTTTTTAAAGCTTTTTTAACAACACTCCTTTTTTCCCTCATTGTTAGTTTGCTAAGAAGTCCTGGTTTTCATTGAATTTCGATGCTTTTAATTTATTCATAGTTTCTCACTATACATCCAATAGTTGTAAATAGTAATTTAATAGCTTTTACAAATTCTTGTTGCGAATTTAAATTTTTATTATGCTCAATCATAGGATTTCATATATCTAGAGGTGCCTCTCTAGTATTAGGTTCTATACTCAATTATTTCAAGAGCAAATTAGATTAAATGTCAGAAAAATATAATATGAACTCAAAAATTATTATCAGCTTCTGTAAAAGTAGTCCTTTGAACCATAAACACTATAAAACACAGTACATATCAGGATGGAGAAATGTACAAATACTTTTTTTGCAAGAAATTTTTAAACTTTTCCTATTAGAAAATTATTTTACATCTTTATCGAAATTTTCTGTTGTGTAATTTAAAACGCACGATAAACAGACTGTATTAAAACCATTTTTGACAAAATATCTGTTTTTATTTAGTTAAAAATTAAAAATTTTAGAGTGTACAAATACTTTTTTTGCCAACTGTATAATATAGATTTGAAAAAGGTATTGGGTGTCAACCCTTTAGAGAGTGACACCCGCTGCGGACCGCCCCCTCTGGCCCCCGCTGTATACGCCACTGCCGGATGGTTTTGAAAGTCCATGCTTTCTGCAAAAAGCATTGCATAAAGAAAATATTTTTTATAAGAAAATAAAAAAAGGATTGAAAGTTGATTTAGTAACTTAGTTCTTTAATTACATAGATATAAAGACCAGGTTAAAATGTCTACGTGTTTGTTTGGACCAAACACACTTTGAAATATTTTTAATACTTGAGACATAGTAATTTACGAAACTTTTCTTCCGAGTTCTACATTTCCAGCAATTTTTCACATAAATGTCGGTATTATTTATTTAAAAATTTTCATAAAAAATAAACAGCTATGTGTAAGTTAGATTTTTCGAAAAAGAAAATACTGGTATAGAAGAATTTTCGGATCTGAAAATTCTCTGACTTTTGTGAACCTGTTCTTTTTAATTACTCGTTTATAAGATTTTAGTACAGAACGTACTAACAGATGTCAGCACTAATCAATTTTAAATCCTCTTAGACGATTCGCATTTCGTTCAAATAATACTCTTTCTGGAATTTTCGTATTTCGTTCAAATACATGCAACATTTTAAAATATTTGTCGAACTGCTGAATATAAAATTACTGCTTTTGTCATTAATTTTCAAGAAACAAATAACTATGCATTATTGAATGCAAAAATGTGATTGGAAAAGTTTATTTCACGGTGCTGCGCATATAACACATTTGCAAGGGTTCTTACTTTTACGATTAATTTTTAATTATCAAAATTCCTAAGCAAAACTAAATTCTCGCTGATTTCTCATTAATATCTCTTCAGATAAATTATCATTGACATTAAAATTTCTTTGTAAAAAATAAATTTGGTAGCTTCAGGTACGAAACAAACATAAATTAAATCGACATATTGTAGCAATAGCCCAATAGTAGTACATTAGTAATGTGGCGTGGCAGTTTAAAAATAGTTGGATGTGGCAATCACAAAACTTTCTTCTATCTCATGCATGTTAATACTTCAAAATTTTTTATCACAGTGCCAAAATTTAATGACAATCTATGCTCATCATGAGGATTCTAAAGGCATGAAATTCTTTGTGCATTGATTCTTGAAATATAACTATTACGGATATCGGGAAAAATGCAATATAAAAGAATCACCTATTGGGTGATTTATACCAAACATAAATAGCAATAATGTCTATCAAGGCATCATACTTTATTCTGAAATTTGATGAAAATTCATGCATTTGGTTCTTGAGTTACAACTATTGCAGGAATCTGGAAAATTTCGACAAATTCACGATAACCTCAGTAATTCTGCTCAAATTTTCGTCAAAATATCTCGTGATACATAAAATCAAGGGATATAAAATCTCTGTTAAAGGTGTTCTTAAATCAAAAAGGGTAACTTTGTGACACATGTTTCAATTTATTTTTGTTCGGAAATGCATGAAAATAACAGGTGTTATTACTTAGAAACTGTCAAATTGCACTCAATTTTCTGTTTTTTTTTTTTTTTTTTTTAAACATAACAGATTTTTCATAACAAGCCTTCAAAGTTGACACTTTTGAGCACATTTCTCGAAGAAAGCAGAAAAACCGGTCGAAAAGCAAAAGAAAAACGGGTGATTACGTCATTGAAATAGCTTAGAACTGGATTAATTATCACAAAATGGAAAAATAAGTTCGATTCGAAATCGCTTCCTTAGTCAGACATTCCAATTTTATATATTTCTGTTAAAAAATGAAATTGTAAATGCGTCAAAACGGGGCTTGTTGAACGGAGCAGTTAAGAACATTCTTAACCCTTTCCGATCCATTGGTAACACTGTGGATACACCATAATTTTAATTCCAAACTTGCAAAAGGCACCAAGAATATTTTTAAAATGTTTTGCTTTTACAATGAAAGCTTAATTTAAAGAGTTCTTAATTCTTAAAAAAGTCGTTTGTAGATTTCGGTATCACTATGTAATTTCTCGTTTTATGAACAAAATTTATCTGTGCCGGAAAGGGTTAAGTTCGTTAATGGACAAAATCAGACCAATAAGGTGGAATTGGAAAGGGTTTATGTAAAAACGGAAAAACCACCAGAAATTCTTAATTAAAATAGATATCGAATCAGTTTAAAATTATCATTACTTCTAAAAAAATAAAGACAAAAAAAGCCAAGAATTTGGGTATGATAATTTTTTGATAAAATTAAAAATGGGCTCAGGGGGGTGGAGAAAAATATAGGGTTTTAAGGAGAAAGAAAAATCATAACTTCGCCATTTCTCAAGGTATCAAATCCAATGAAATTTTTTATAAATATTCTTAATATTAGCTACAACTTTTATATCGACAAGTTCTTGGCAGAACCAACTCTAAAAGAAAAAAAAAATGGGGGAGGGGTGAAGAAAAAAAATTCCATAACTTTGTCAATTCACAAGATATCAAATCGGCTTCAATTCATTATACATTTTCTCAATAATATATACAACTTTTATATTCACAAGTGTTTGACAGTTCTTTTCTTTTCAGGGGGCGGGACAGTTTTTATAATATAAAAAAAATAAAATAAAATAAAATAAAATAAAAAAATATCGCACTAAATGTGTACTCAAATCCAAACTGCTGTCGGGATAAACCCGACACATTTTCGCGGCTCGCTGGAGTAATACAGTACAGTAAAAAAATAAAAGACATATTATATAGGAATGCAGGATCTGGACCCACCAGAGAGTTTGAGTTTCACGTGCATGCGGGAAGTCGTCAAAAGGATAGAATTTCCACGATTTAACGACACTTGTGTAACCGGGGTGTTTGGTAAGGGGTTAGTGAATTCTGGCTAAACAGTCAGTTAGCCAATAAATTTGTCAAGATTGTTTATAAGTTAGACTGGAAAAGATTGAATTTCCTGTAAACAAGAGTAATAATCTTCGCGCATATGGGAGTTCAAAGAAATAAATATGTCCACTGTAGTATTTGAATGTCTGCAAATTTAGTAGTGGGATTAACATGTTAGCTGCAAAAATGTCGCATTTCGGTAACACGATTCTCACATTACATCGTAAAAGGGGTTTAGTTGTTTACTAGGATTTGTTTTCAGACCACCTGCATATGAAGTTGCGCGTTACTTGAAAAATTATAATGATATGCAAGAGAGAGAAATTTTATAGGAGGATAAGATTTTTAGGAGGGATTTTCAGGCAGGGAGAAGTTAGTAAAATAGGATGTCGAGAGATATAGCGGCAGGAAGGATAGATGAGAACAGTCTTTGAAAGGGGTTTGTGCTCTCTCTGGGATAGAGAAGTTTGGAGGCTAGGATATGAGCGCCGGTGTGCGGATATGCACGATGCCCGACGAGGACTTTACTAGTGAAACTACGAGGTGATCGGTTTCCTTTTGAATATTTTTGAGCAACCTTTTCGTATGCGAATTAAATTATATATCTGTAAAGTTAGGCATCCTTAAAATCCTGTGTTATATTATTAATCAGAATCCCAATAAATGTATTGGAAGAATAACAGTGTATTTATCATGCTTATTTAATTGTAAATAAAGTGTCGTTATTATCTTTATATCTAGACTCTCATGTCTTCTAAAACATCCGACTCTAGAGCCTGGGAAACTTTCTAATGTAAACAAAATAAAGTAAACTAAACCTATAAGTAGTCGGACACTGCTTACTTTACGACTCATTTTGAAGTTCATTTTTGCTCTCAAACGCATTAACTGGACAGATTCTCTTACTTATAAACTGTATAATATGCCGTATTTTTTAATGAAGATAGAATATATTTCAAACAAGTCGAAAATTACACGCCAAACATAGCAAACGAAGTATGTTCGTACTATACAAATGCTAAAAATATTTGTATCTTAATGTAATAGTATACAGTACTTCGGATACCGTATAGTATCCAAAATCTTTTGCGTGTCCCTGTAAATACTATCTACTTTCTATTATACAGTAAGTAACTTGTAGTAATCCTCAGAAACGTACATCATTTTTCTAAAATGAGAAATAGTTTAATATAATTAAAACGCGCCCCAAATGTATTTCCCACAATACCATTATACAATGGAATACTTTTGTGCGGCCCTGTAAATTAATAAAAATATTCTTTGCATCACAGATTGTACAGAATGTATATTTTAGAGTATACTTTATAGCTGCATATGAATTTTATTATGTTCAAAAGAATGTAACATCATTAACATGCATTAACTATTTTAACTATTTTTATTGGCATTATTTATTAGCATTAACTATTTTTCCCCATTGGCGATAATGTAACGGAATACTTTTGACCATCCCTGTAATTGAACTATGCATCCGATTTTCATAAAATTTGAAATGAGTCTACAAAATTCTGCAATAATTATGTATTTAAATTTTCAAACGATTCGGTTGGGTAGTTTTTGCGTTCTTATATGTGGACGGACGGACGTACAGACAGGCGGATAGACAAAAGGCCGACTATAGGTGCTACATAATTACATAATTACGAACACATCTAAAAAGGCTGTCAAAGTAGGAATTTTGAACCGAATTTCCCGAAGAAATAGTGAAATAATGTTGGAAACGAAAAGTATGGTCGAGAGAATAATTATTTATAAATCAAGTTCTAACTAATAGAACAAAAAAAATAAAAACACCAGGTCACATACAGATATCGTCAAAAGTCCCGTCAGCAAATTTCATATTTTCTTTTAAAAATTAGTATGAAACAGGGTTAGAAAATTTTAAGTTGTTGAAAGCGGAAAAAATATTATTATTTTTTTTTTAACATGTCTTAACATGATACTGAGAAGTTTACTTTCTTGCATCAAAAAGAAGTTAAAAACTTTAAAAGCGGCCAAATAAAATTGTTAAACTGGGTTTACATCTAATCATAATTCCCTTTTTTTGGTAAAATTAACATTTAATTTTGAAATCTATCTGCGCCTGTATATCGAGCCAGCAGGAATTTTAGGTAGCTTTCATTACAAAAAGTAAAAAGCTACCTATGGCAGCAGTCCGGAGGAAAGCACTTCAGGAAAATTTTTAGTACATTTCCATCGATCATGATCCCTAGATCTCAAAATTACCCTCCGTGACTCACTCTCAAGAGCACTCTATGCTGATATATTATATTATATTATATATATATATATATATATATATATATATATATATATAACCATTAATCGTAAAACAATATAAAAACCATTGAACTTAATTCAAAATTACCACACTGAAACATGGGGAAAAGTCAATCAAAATGAATACAATCGAAAACTGCAGAATCAAACCAGAATCCTCAGGCCCGCAAATACTTTGGAACTACAAATAAAGTGTGTGGTTTCATCTCAGCATTAGCTTTGAAAAAGTAAAATAATACGAATTTGGGGCTACCAACACACATAAAAACAAAATAAAATGAAGTAAAACATTAAAAATACATAATAATAATATTAAGATGGACAGAAAAGGAAAAGCAACATACCAGACACTTAATTATCCCTAAAATGATGAAGCAGAAAATTATTTAATTTGACAATACTAACCTAAACTCAATATGTTAATATAAGATAAAAGAAGGAATAAAATAGATAATTAATCGATGTATTTTCTACACTTATAAATAATACTTTAGATATTCTCCAAATTTTTGAAAATTTGTTAAAATCAATATTTATACAATATTATATTACCAATATTGTTAAAGTCAATATTTAACATTAATTATATTAATAGATTTAATTATATTAATAGATTTAATTAATATAACTATATAATTATTCATGCATATGTGTTAGTTCAACATCCAGAATAAAATGTATTATTGCAATCTAGCAAATGCATCTCCCCCCTCATTTTTTTTTTTTTTCGATTGAGTTTGTTGGCCAGTATTATCCGCCATCTTGTTTAAAAATAGTGGCCATTTATTTATTTATTTTTTAATTTTTAAATTTAAAATTAAATGCAAAACAATTAAATGTTGAAAAATATTTTTCTTTTATGCATTTGACCGTGATACAAAGATTTTAGATCATTTTTTATTCCGTCTATATTTCAAACTAGTTGGATGTGCCAATCCCAAAACTTTCTTCTATCTCATACGTACATTTTAATATTTAAAAAATAATAGTTACTCATTTTAATGCTTTAATAATTTTAATTCAATACCATACCAACTTTGATTTTCATCTTAAATTTCTGCTTCAATCAATTAATCGGAGTAAAAACGAATTTCCGTCTCTGCACGAGCCGATAGACAATAGAATGATAGGCAGATTTTTTTTTCAAATTCAGGACCTACTTGCCTTACCAAAAAAAAATCATATATAAAAAATTTAGTTTAGTTCTAGAACTAACCTCATACACTTTTATGCGGTGCAATATTGAAATAGGCATAAAATTCGCTATTGCAGCGCCCCCTTCCGGCGAATTTTTTTCGGATTCAGGGCGATCTAACTAGCCATAGCCATACACTTACACAAAACATTTCGTTCAATTCGATGCATAACTTCATGTACTTTTGGTCGGTACAATATTGAAAATGGCACAAAAATCGCGATTGCAGCGCCCCCTTCCGGCCGATTATTTTCAAATTCAGGGGGGACCAACTAGCCATAGTCATACACTTACACAAAAAATTTGATTAAATTTGATGCATAACTTCATATACTTTTGGTCGGGACAATATTGAAAACGGCACAAAAATTGCGATTGCAGCACCCCCTTCCGGCGGAATATTTCAAAACTGAAGGAGGACCTGCTTGCCACAACCAAAAACATTCACAAAAAATTTGGTTCAATTCTATGCATAACTTCATGCACTTTTTGATGGTAGAATGGCGACATACAGACAGACACACAGACACACGGACAGACAGACATTTTGTAAAAACATGTTTTTTGGAATCTCTGACCCCTAAAACCTGTAAATCCGTCGAAAACCGGAAGTCGAAAAAAATTTCGATTACAATACTTTCTTCTATTGAAGATAGAAGAAAGTAAAAGTAGCTGAGTTATAATACTTTACATTTCTAGTAAGGCTGACATTTTGAAACGGTCTGATTTTTGTCTGGGCCCCACCAGTGGCTGAGAGGTTCTGACCTCAAACTGGTAGACAGTAGGTGCTGGGTTCGAACCCAATCGCGACCGTCGGCCTAACCGTTCGGAGTTTTCCGTGGTTTTCTTCAAACCTTGCGTAAATACGGGTTAGGTTCCCTTAGAAAGACCCCCACGGAGGGCACCCCACCCCTTAGGGCCTATATTCCACAGCGTAGATAATTGGCCGACATACATACAAACAAACAAAACTGATTTTTGTCTCGCGATAATACGCATTTTTAAAAACGATTTGGATGTAACTTAGTTGTACATTATAATGTCTTGACCGAGTTGTTGGCGAACTTCGTCCGTCATCTTGTTTCAAAATAGCGGCCATTTAATTTATTTTTAAACTTAAAATAAGGTACATAAAAATTTTTATTTAAAAAAAAATCTTATGTGTTTCACCTTTGTACAAAGATTTCGGAGCACATTTTTGATTCGTCTGTATCTTAAGAAATGACTGAGTTATAGCACTTTGAATTTCTAGTGTAGCTAACATTTTGAAACGATCTGATTTTCGTCACGCGATACTAAACGTAATTATTAACCGATTTAGATGTCACTTTGTGTGTACATAGTACATACCAATGTCTCGACCGGGTTCGTGAGCCAACTACATCCGTCATTTTGTTTCAAAATCGCGGCCATTTAAAATTGTCGAAAAACTTTTAAATTTATAATGATGTTCAAAAAAAAAAAAAAAAAAAAAAACTGGGTTTTGTCTATACCAGAATTATTTATTCTAATATTTTTCGTCTGCATCTGTGTGAAAGCATACCTGGCATTTGCGCATGCCCGAATTAATTCAGGGATTTTCTCGTTTGGATAAAATCATTCATTATTGCTGTATTTGAATAACTTTCTAATTCAATTATTTCAGGCAATTATTCATCGTTTAATGAAAATCATTCGTTTTTGTTGTATCCGAATGATTTTCTGTTTCGGAAGATTACTTTTGAAGCGCTTGAATGGTTCATTTCTGGTACGATTTAAGGAATTATAATTAAATTAATTGGAACACATTTTGAATAGTTTATAGAGTACTTTTCAAGTGTCACGTTGTTTTTGGTTTAAGTTGTTTCTGGTTTGTAACTATTCATGAAAAATATTATAAAATTTTGCACGATTTTTGTAATATAGAATTTTTTTTTAAAGTAGAATTACCGTTTTTAGTCCCATTTGCTATTTCTCTCAGGCAATTATTAAAGGGTTGTTCCTAAAAAAAAAAATAATAATAAAAAATAATGTTCCGTTACATAAGCCGTAAAAGAAGGAAACGTATTATAATATTGTTAAATTCTGATAATCTCTCCTGCAATTTTTTACTCTATTAAACATCGCACATTTTCAATTTTTAACCGAAAAAAATGCACTTTTTAATGCAATTTGTTAGAAAACTGTATCTCAGTTTATTTTTGAGCTGTCAACTCTTTTGTATTTTTTAAAGCGTTTCGCTAACTGAAATGCTCCATTTCTGTAGAAAGTAAACGAAAAATAGCCTTGGAGGAAAAAGAAAGATAGAGATACAGTATGCCGTAAAAATGGTTTGCAATATGATGAGAGTTATCGCTCAAATTAAAATGTCATCATTTCGCTCAAACGAGACAAGTACGTGTTATAAACAGTGTTGAATCCAGGAGGTGGTCCGGGGGGGGGAGTTACATCCCCCCTGGAGCAATGAAATGCCCCCACTGGAAAATTTGAGATTTTGGGTTTTCAGTAGTCAAAAAATGCAGTTTCCCTCCTGGAACTCTATAATGTCCCCTCTCCAGTGCCACAAAAGTCCCTCCCGGAGAAAAGTGTCTGTATTCAACACTGATTATAAGGAACATGTACTGCATCATATAACTGTATATGTTCAAATTTCTAATCAAAATTTTAATCATACCAACGATCAACACACAATAAAAAGAAAAAAAATTGAATTGGTAAAAGCAAAAGCAAAAAAATACTGGTTTGTATTGACAAACGCATCAAATTGATAAGGTTATGTTCGGTCTGAATGTAACGGATTTTAAGGTTACATTTTTGGCGTCACCCCCAGCCACCATATTTTCTCTATTCTTTTTCTTTATTCTTTAGAAAATATTAGATTACTGTACGCTTTTTGTTGCCATTAACTGAAAAAAAAATTTACTAAAAACGTTCTATTTTGAAAGAAAAAAAAAAGTCAATGATTTCTTATAAAAACATGTAGCTATTATAAACTAATGTTACAAACAAATAAAGCATATAAATCCTTAAATAAGCGTTTTTTGTGTGTCTGTGTTTACGACATTATTTTTTGCTGAGTTTATCCCGCGATAGTGTTGTCATATGCCTTCTTTTCTATATATGCTGTTTCAGATTGGACGGAAAATGTGGAATTTTTCAGCGAATGCAACTGGCGTTATTTTATGTAAAATAAAAGCATGTAAACAAGTATGTAAAACTGACATTGAAGTAGCATGTAGTTAAATATTTAACTAATACGGAATATATTAATTATCTATTTTTAAAATCTTAAATCATCTTATATTAAGACATTAAGTTTAGCTTAGCATAATCAAATTAAATGGTTTTGTTTTAAATCTTAACAGGGTAAACTATGGTGTATGGTTTATTTTTTCTGTTATCACATTACTCCGTTTTTAATTAATTAATTAATTTATAATTATAATATTACGATAATTATTTTTATTTTTTCCCTTTTCATTTTGCTATCCAATTTAGTAATTTTGATATCTCTTGTTTTTTATGTTTTTTCTTCATTTAATTTTAGTTTTATGTGTGTTGGTAGCCCCAAATTCGTATTATTTTGCTTTTTCATGGCAAATACGAAGATGAAACCACACACTTCATTTGTAGTTCCAAAATATTAGGAGCCCGAAGATTCTACTTTTGTTCGACAAATTCCATTTGTATTCATTTTAATTATTTATTTTTTCCCTCCATGTTTAATGTGGTATAAGTTATTTTAATTCAATGGTTCATATATTGTAATACAATTAATGGTTTTATATATATATATATATATACTTTTATAAATATAATCAAAGTAATTCAGATATATTATACAGTCTGTTACAAAATTATAAGACCACTCAAAATTTTGCCTTTTTTCAACAAAGAAAATATTAGTTTTAATTTAAACGTAGTTGTATGAAAATAAATAACTTTAGAATGTTTTTTATCTCGGGAAAAAACTGTTTGATTTTTTTTTTTTAAATGCCAAATAAATTTACACAAATTTGCTGTTTCATAAATATAAGACCACTCTCATACTATTACTAAAGCAGACGATTTTCTTTTGAACTCAGAGTTTAACTGTAACCTGAACATTCTGTAAAATCTATACATATAATAAAACAGTAGGACCCGGTGTGTCTGTACATTGAAGATAATTGACAAAAATGGAGTCAGGGCGATAAAAGAAAACCAATGAAACACAAAAAAAAAATTTTTGAATTTTTTGTCTGTCTGTCTGTCTGTCTGTCTGTTTGTTCGAGGTTATCTTCGTAACTACTGAATGGATTTTTATGCGGTTTTCACTAATGAAGAATGCACACTCCCGGGCAGTGTATAGGCTTTGTTTCATCAAAATCGGACAACAGACAAAAAAGTAACAAAAAGAAACAAAAGAAACTATTAGGTGCGCTGCTCACGTTTTTTAGTACATAACGTTTTTTAGTACATATAAAATCCAATAGATGTCACTGTGCGATTTTAAAACGCGCTATCGTTATGTTTTCGCCAGTCTACTTAAGTATGAGAAAGTTTCAAGCTGGCTGTCGTTCCATGTGGTTTAGTCGGTAGAACGTCAGTGCGCCATACTGATGGCCCGGGTTCGATTCCCAGCATGGAATTTTTTTTCACTATGTTGGCATTAACGCCTATAAGCAATTAAAAGAATTTGAAATATTGTATTCAAGGCGAATTTTCTCGCTGGGAAAATTTCCTTGCATTAATATGTCAGTGTAATTTTTTTTTCGATTTAATTTTTTTTTTCGAAACTTTGTTTTTCTTAAAAAATTACAGTAAATATTTGATATTTCCCAACGTTTTTTGAATGATCGACTTGCTTTTTTTTTTTTTTTTAATGTATGTCTGAACCTTATCTAACTACTTCTTCAAGATTTCTTTAGATAAACCGACCAGCGTAGCGGGCGAAGGCCGCTAGTTTAAAAATAAGAATTAAATGCAAAGAATCTGAATTGTACCTGATTCTTTGAATTTATTAATAAAATGCCTCGTCGGAGTGAGCTGTCTGAAATCGAAGTGAGAAGAATGTGGTTCTACAAAGGAAAAGGTAAGTCTGAACGTGAAATAAGTAAGATTCTTAATCGTTCTAAATCCGCGATTCATAATGTTTTAAATAAAAAAGAATTGTATGGAACGCATAAACGATCTGATCGTAAAAAATAGATATCAGATCGTGATAATAGGAAAATTGTCAAACTGGCAACGAAAAGATATCAGTTAACTCGTAAAATAGCACAACTGATAACTAAAAAAGTATCACATGCAACCGGGTAGCGAAGTTTGAAATCTAATTCTGGTGTTATTTATCGCAAATTAAACAGTAAACCACTACTACTAAAATGTCACAAAGACATTCGTATTAAGTGGGCAAAGAATGCCATGTCCTGGAACTCTGAATGGAGAAATATAGTGTTTTCAGAAAAGAAAAATTTCAATCTTGATGGTCCAGACGGCAATAATTACTATTGACATGATTTAAGGCAAAAATCTCGCGAGTTCTCAAGTAGGCAGATGGGAGGCGGTTCCGTTATGGTGTGGAGCGTTTTTTCGTATGCAGGAAAATGCGATCTCCAAAGAGTTGAAGAGAAAATTATCTCTGACAGTTACCAACGGATGCTGTTTCGAAGTTTGATACCATTCGGACCACTTTTAGAAGATGCAAAAGGGAAGTTTCAACAAGATACTGCTCCCAGTCTTTTATCGAAATCAACAAAAGAGTAGCTTAAAAGAAAAATTATTGATGTTTTACCTTGGCCAAGTCGAAACCCTGACCTAAACCCCATAGAAAACTTGTGGAGTTATTTGTCTCGCCAGTTGTATGAACATAACAAACAATATCATTCAATATATGAATTAGAAATGGCCATTATGGAGAAATGGGACAATATTTCCAAATCGTTCCTTAAAAAATTACTTAACTCTTTGCCAAATCGTGTGTTTGAAGTTATTCCGAGAAATGGTGGAGCAACATCTTACTAAAAATTTCAGAAAATTGCCTTTCCCATAGGTGGTCCTATAATTTTGTAACAATTCTTTTTTACACTTTTTTGTTAGATTGAAGTTTTATTTTTTTTTCGAATTAATTTCATTTGTGTAAATTGCTGTATTTTATTAAAAACTTGATGTACCAACGTTGAGTATTCTTTATTTTGATTGAAATATCTCTCTTTAATTACCTAAATAGCAAAATACGTTGTGGTCTTATAATTTTGTAACAGACTGTATATATATGTATACAAATATATATATATATATATATATATATAATACATCGGGGACGACACTAAATTCTGAAAAAGCGAAAAGGGGTAATGAATGTTTCAATACAGTTGTTGTGGTCTTCAACAAACGTCACAACCTTTTAATTCGACATTTAACATTTTTAATTTTTGGCTAAATTAAAATAATTCTTTGATGTTTTAATTAAATGTCATGGCTTATAGTATTATTATTATATTTTTAAGTAAATGTCGTGAATTTTAAATGTTTCAATTTTAAATGAAAGTTATGTATTTTAAATAAAATGAATGATTGAATTACATTTGGTACTACTTAATTATCCTGTCGACCAGAAAAAAAAATAAAAATAAAGTTTCTTTTTGTCAGAGGATTTAAAGCAATCAAACAGTAAACAAAATTGTGATTTAACAAATTACGACGACCATTTGGAAAATAATGTTTTCAAAAACTAAAATTTTAAACACTCGTAAGTAAATCCTATATTTAAATTGATATTAATAATAAACATAATTTTTATTATTATTATAACGACTCATATATTACATACCCCATGCATTAAACACACTGTTAAAAATTTGCAGCATTCTGTCCAGACATTTGACCGTTTTTTGCAAAAACGGTTACATAACCATAATTTAATGCTATCCTGGCCATATTATTGGCTATTTTATGGTCAGAATATAGTTACATTACAGTTATGTAACCGTTTTTTGTAAAAATGGTCAAATGTCTGGACAGAATGCTGCAAAGTTTTAACAGTGCATCAATATTCCTTGACCGATGATAAACAAAACAGTTGTTTATAGATTACAATTTTAACTATTTAAAATGTGCATTTTAAACATTCTGATGCATTCAGAAGTAATTTCTAAAAATTTCTACATCTCCTCCAATTTTATACACGGCATTCGGAGACATCCTGTATAGTGAATTACTCCTTTTTAAGACCTAAGGAAGCTAGGTGTTTCTATTATCGTTTACACCAACAAAAAATGTAGTCTTGGCGAATAACCAGAAAATATGTCTAACTTCTTAGGATAAGCGAAGCGAATCCTCTACTAGGCTACACAAATTACATTTCGTTGTATATTTTACAAAAAAGCTATTCACTTTGACTTGAAATTAAACATAAAAATAAGTTATGATCTGTAGATTTGCACAATATTATTTTTTATAGAATAACTTAAAAAAGATAATTTAATTAATTTATTTTACATGTTTTTTCCATTACCGACGCATTTTCAAATAAACAAGTATGAAAAATCATGCTTTAAGCATAGATTATGAAGCACTTTCCAACATTTAATGAAATCTTTAACAAAACTTTGTTATTTAGGGAAATAATAGTGTATAGCCAAATATACCCAAATATGTATTCCAGTACATTAGAACAGCAATGTATTTCATATGCCAGTTCATATAATGGGAAAATTTAGCTTAGCAAGAAAATACCCAGTATCTTGAGATTTCTTTTTCAGCAATTCATACTATTAGATGGAAACATACTTGAATACTTTTGTTCAGACCTGTAGTTTACATTGTACCTTTATTATACGTCAGCACTAGGCTAAAATTTATTGTAAACTAAAACACTTTTAAAACAACTGAAATCACATTCTCATAAATCATCATTCATACGCGCCCATGTACCGAATTCTTTGCGTGGCCCTGTATATCCTTTTATCTATATTCTGCAAACATTTCTCAGTAAATTGAATGAAGCTCAGCGTAAAAATGCATAGCTTATTTAAGAACCACGTTTAAATAATTTACGCTCATATTCAGTAACGTTGGTGAGCTCTTTATGGGTAGCCCTGTATATCAACTATAACATTTATACACACCATATAATGTGCATATATTTAGCGAAATATAAACGCGCATATCATAATTAAAATGCATTTCATCCCTCCATCAGCCATCATCGGACACATATACGGTACTTCGGAAAAAATATACTATTTGAAATCTTTTGTGTGGCCCTGTGAATGCTATGTACTTCATATTATGCAAGACAGTAGCGTATAATTTATATTAAGCTTCAGAGACATATATCAATTTTATTATACATGAAAAAGCTTAATATATTTAAAATATGTAATGGGAAACTTTTGATTCGCCCTGTAGATAAACTAATCATGGTAGACACTTCATTTTCGATAGGACTTGTGCAAGGGTAAACGTCAATAACGTCCTAAAATTTCATGGCACTCCGAGTATATTAACGATTTTTCCCCATAGGCCGTAATGTAATGGGAAACTTTTGATTCTCTCTGTAGATAAACTAATCATGGTAGACACTTCATTTTCGATAGGACTTGTGCTAGGGTAAACGTCAATAACGTCCTAAAATTTCATGGCACTCCGAGTATATTAACGATTTTTCCCCATAGGCCGTAATGTAATGGGAAACTTTTGATTCTCTCTGTAGATAAACTAATCATGGTAGATCCTTCATTTTCAATAGGGTTCGTGCTAGGGTAAACCTCAATAACGTACTAAAATTTCATGGCAATCCGAGTATATTAACGATTTTCCCCCATAGGCCGTAATGTAATGGGAAACTTTTGATTCGCCCTGTAGATAAACTAATCATGGTAGATACTTCATTTTCAATAGGGTTCGCGCTAGGGTAAACATCAATAACGTATAAAAATTTCATGGCAATCCGAGTATATTAACGATTTTTCCCCGTAGGCCGCAATGTAATCGGAAACTTTTGATTCGCCCTGTAGATAAACTAATCATGGTAGATACTTCATTTCCAATAGGGTTCGTGCTAGGGTAAACATCAAAAACGTATAAAAATTTCATGGCAATCCGAGTATATTAACGATTTTTCCCCATAGGCCGTAATGTAATGGGAAACTTTTGGTTCGCCCTGTAGATAAACTAATCATGGTAGATACTTCATTTTCAATAGGGTTCGTGCTAGGGTAAACATCAATAACGTATAAAAATTTCATAGCAATCCGAGTATATTTACGGGAGTTAGAGCGCGGACAGACGGACAGACGGACAGACAAACCGAATGCATAAGCACTTTTCAACTTTGTTGGAAAGTGCTAAAAATGAAACATGTATATTTTCAGAAACAAAATAAATCATGGAGTTAGTAATTATAGATAGAAATAAAAATAGATAGAAATCCATAATTTTTTGAAATACAGTAGAGCGCACATTATCCGAACAAATCGGGACCGACACTAGTTCAAATAAGTAAAAATTCGGATAAATGGATAGACAATTTAAGGAATGTGGCTGACTAGACTAAAACCTCCAAATTTTATCTAGGCTTAGGAGTGACAGCTCTAGTTAGTGATGGCATGTATACAAAATGTTTATTATTATTATTATTTATTTATTTATTTATTTTTCTTTACTTTTTTTTTTTTTTTTTTTTTCATTTTCTGAATTTCAGATATTGTAATTTAAGCAAAAAAGTTTTTGATTGTTACTTGCTTCAAAAGAAGACATTCTTTTTAATACTGCCCATACCTCGAATACTTCTTACATACGTTAGTTGAATAGGATCAGTGTTTTTCTGTCGTTCGAACCTTTTCACAGTTGCTTCCAAACATTCAAAGTTCAAAGGTTTTAATTTGATGGACTTGGGTCATTTTCACACTGTAAAAAAAAAAAAAAAAAAAAAAAGTTAAATTTACGATAAAAAACTGGCAACTTTTGCGCCAGTTTAAAACCGTTTAATTTACAGTGAATAACCGCAATTTTTTTTACGAAGAGTCTGTTCTTTTAACAATTTTAAACCGTTACAGTTACAGCGATAAACTATCATTTTAACAGAAATATCTTGTGATTTTTACAAAGAATATTTGTAAATTTCACGAAGAAAAACTGTAAATTTTATCAAATTTTCTGATTTTTTAACAGTTAAATACTGTTATATTTACCGAAATGAACTGTTATTATAACAGAAATATATTGAAATTTTTACAAAGAAAACTTGTAAATTTTACGAAGAAAAACTTTAAATTTTATCAAATTTTCTGATTTTTTTTTTTTTTTTTTTTTTTTTTTTTTTTTTTACAGTTAAATACAGTTATACTTACAGGGATAAACTGTTTTTTTTTTTTTTTTAACAAAAATAGATTGTGATTTTTACTAGAAAAATATGTAAATATTGCGAAAAAAATATGTAAATCTTATGAGAAAAAAATGTAAATCTTACGAGAAAAAAGTGTAAATCTTACGAGGAAAAAGTATAAATCTTAAGAGAAAAAAGTGTAAATCTTACGATAAAAATGTGTAAATCTTACGATAAAAATGTGTAAATCTTACGATATAAAAATGTAAATCTTACGAGAAAAAAATGTAAATCTTACGAGAAAAATATGTAAATCTTACGAAAAAAATATGTAAATCTTACGAGAAAAATTAGCAAATCTTACGAGAAAAAAACTAAATTTAACAGAAATATTTTGTAATTTTTACAAAAAAAATTTGCAAATTTTACGCAAAAAATATGTAAATTTCATTGCAAAGTTGTTCAAAAAAAGGTAAAATTTAAGATTATGCAGATGAAAGGGTTTTTCTATCGATTTTCAAAAAGTTATACTTTTAAATTTTTATCTGGTCCCTGAGGGTCAAATTATATTAAAAAAGTATACCAAATGTTCTGCAAGTAAAATAGAGAAGGATTTATTTTATGGCCAAAACACACAGAGTTAAACTAGAATTTATAAAATTTCATTGCTTCTTGCCTCTAAAAACAAACACTCTTAATACTAGAAAACTGAAATTTGATAAAACTTCAAGAATAGTTTAAAGAACTTTCGTTATAAAATAAGTGAATCCTTACTGTTGTACTCTGGAGAGCATGGAAGAATTTTTTCTAAATACATCTTATTTGACTCAGAAGTAATATAAAAATGGTATAAGTGTAACTTTTTGAAAATAATTGGCTGAACAAAGTGATCAATACAATCATAATTTAAACTCTTCTGTAATTTACTTTGCATACACATATCAATTTGTAAAAAATTAAAGCAAGTTTCAATTTTAGGAATACCTTGTATGCTTATTTATATACAATTTGCTAACTTTGGTATAAAAATAAATTTTTTTTGAAAACTGCAAGAAGAAATATATATACATAACAACATTTGTGCTATTTACTAATCAAGTTTAGTGAGGGCACTCACTTCTAATAAAAGAACAATTTTTTGAAATATAAGAAACACTTTTTCCATACTCAGATAGGCAATGTTTGATAAAATATTCAACTCTCTCACACGTCTTTAGATTTGATCTATTACTCCTAAATAATAATATCTATTTCTTTAATAACGAATTCTGCACCTAAAATTTATTATTCTAAATAATGATGTGCAAATTTAATAACACAGTGAAGTGCATTCATTTTGAAATATGAGATCCATGTTTCCTGTTGAGCATAAGTTTAAAAAACAAGAAGTCTCAACTTCTGGAAGTAATGTATGAAAAATCAATTTTATAGATTTCTTGGAAATTTATTTTAATTTTTCCAGTTCCGATATACACGTAAAGGTAACACATAAGGGTGTATTTCGATTCAAACTGCTTATTTTCCGATTTATTTTTAAATTCATTTTTGCTCTCCAATGCACCAAACTTTCAAATTCTCTTATTTAGAAAGTAGACAAGGTGCCGTAATCATCGATTCTCTGATAAATGCAGAAAATATTGCAAAAAAAGCAATCAAAAACAGCATTTTGAACCGAATTTTCCGAAGCGGGAGGTTTACGAACGAAAAAAAGGGTCATACTGAGAAGGTTATTGTTTATACATCAAATTCTAATGAAATGAGTGTAAAAAGACATCACACGGCACCTAATACGTCTCTTCAAAAATCCCCTCAGCAAGTTTCATGTTTCTACTTTTAAAAATGTGTCTGAAATTGTATCGGAAAATTTCGAGCTGTTGAAGATGGAAAACCGTTCTCTTGAATACACCCTTAAAGAAATATACAGCATAAGAAAGAAAATTTTAAATATATATATATATATATATATATATATATATATATATTCATTATTCAAATTGCCAATTTTTTCCAGTTGCTCATTTGTCAGCTTTAGAAAGATTAAAATATAAAATATTTAAAAATCTTAACCTTTATTTGAGCATATCACAGATGTTCTTATTATATGCATCACTGCTGTGATTGTTTGGCACTAATAATTTTGAAAGGAAAATTCTGTAATTAAAAATGAAGATTATTCCTTGGAATTACAAGAGCTGAAAAACTACAATTGACAATTGTCATGTACCACACGTGCATCAAAATTTCAAATTAGTTTTGTTTATTTTTTAAATAAAGTATAGGGGGAACTGGGGTACATTGATACAATTTTTTTCTAAAAATTTTTTTGGTGTCTAGAAAGCAGAAACTTCAAGTTATTTTTCGATGTGATGTCAGCAAAACCTGTGTAGTTTGTTATAAAAATGTTCAATCGTTGCTTTATATATTATTTTTGCATGTAATGTTAAAAAAATAAAAAAAAGTAATTTGTATCAATGTGCCCCATCCCCGGGGCAGATTGATACACTCTGATACGTGTCGGAAAACTGGAGACAAAATAACACCGATGCATATTTTTCATAGAAAAAAAAATAGTTAGAAAACCATTTTATACTATTTATAAAAATTCAAATCACCCACACTTTATTTGTAAGCAATATTAAAGCAATCAAAATGAAATGTATAATGACGTGATGTTCTGGCTGTTCCTTGTCTGATTGTTGGCTGTGGTAACTTTGTCATACCTGGTACTTCAACCCCAGTATTATCTTCTTTCTTAGGAAAGATGAAAAATTACGAAGTTTTTTGTTTATAAATCGGTTTATAAACAAAAAATAAAGGATAATTATATTAAAAATTCTGTTTTTAATATAATTATCCTGTGCTGTTCTGCAGCTTGTTTCTCTTACGTAACACTTTTCATGTAGAAAGTACTTTTTTCTCTGGAGAACTGATATAAATTTAAGATTTTCAAGGCTGCCGTCCATTTCTTTAATTAGTTCTACTAGCACTATATGTTGGGTAAGTTCGTACGTCTTCTCTTTGCAAAAATACTATAAAATGTTCTAATATAAAGAAATTAAAGCTATTTCACTTTAATAAAAACTAATATTAGAAATTTTTAGCGAAAAATGGTTGGATTAAGGAGTGCATTGTAAAAAAAATAATAACAGGTAATGAAAAAATGAACTAGTAAAGGATTTAGGTTGTATCAATGTGCCCAGACAAAGACTGTATCAATGTGCCCCATACAGCTATTTTGAATAAAATGAGTCTCAAATCCAATACTTCATAATTTATCTAACTAAAAAGAATGAGAAACTGATAAAGAGTAGTTTTACTTGCCAGAGAGAGTATTCTTTTCGGTTGAAAATACTGGAACAGTTTTATAATACTATTTCAATTCTACAACTCAAATTTACTTTTGACCTACAAAAACAAATTATCACCCGTCCCATTTCAACAAACTACTGAATCATTCCAAAACTTTCTGTATATAGTTGAGTGCACTAGTATCACCTTTTGGAGCTGTTGTGAAACTTCCTGTAATGACCCTGTGTGCTGTACAAGGGGTGTATCAATGTGCCCCATGTATCAATGTCCCCCAGTTCCCCCTATGTTTAATAAAAGTTTAAAATTTGAAAATTCATCAAAACAAACAAATAAAACTATGACATTTATTATGATCTTAAAAAATACAGAAAAATCAGTAATCAATTCACAAACAGAAATTTCAAATATATACATTATATCTCTTCACTTCCAAGTTTATCTTCAACCAGTGAGTGGGATTTATTCCAAAAATACATCTGCAAAGAAATATTATTACTTTAGTGGTTAAAATAAAAATAATTAATTAAAAATAATTTTATGTAAGCTGGGTGCAGGTGAAAGATTCAGGTGAACAAATATTAGTATCATCTTCATTATTTTGTATTAAATTTTTTCATAAAAAATAGACTTTTCTCTCATTGTATATAAATACTTATCTTTTATTTAAAGTTCATAGGTTCTATACAATAAAAATACATGCACGTCACTCACTTCATTTTAAATACAAAAATAAACAAACAGATAATATCATAAACCGTAATATCAAAATTAAAATCTCAGTAGGTAAAAATCGTGCAGAGCAGCAGCAGGCGCTGAAGATTATGTTAGACATTGCAGATTAATCTAAAAATTAAAAATTGCTAAAACAGAGATTTTCTTTTCCTTTTCTCCAATTTCTTTTTCATCTTGAATATCATCCACGATCCCATCACAAATAACATCTGATATCCAGGATCATGTACGTCACTATTTAACCACTCGTTAATTTCAGTTGCTTCATAGCTTGGAATTCTTTCCATTTCCGATATTTTTTTACATTCCTCATTTTGGTCTCTTATAAATATGAAGGGGGGGGGGGGGGTGATGGCGTTGAAATACGTTGGATGGTGTTTGGATAATTAATAGTTCAGTTTAAAAAAAAGAAAAGAAAAGAAAAAAAGAAAAGAAAGAAATGGGCTGTTTGGATGATTTTAAATCCAATAATTGGCGCTCTACTGTAATAGGATCAGATGGGGTAATTATGACCACCCCTATAATAAAGAAAACTGTGTATAGTAAAATTTTACAGTCGATTCTCTATATAACGAAATCCACCGTTCCAGTAAAAAAATTGTTATATAGAAAAATTCGATGTATAGGAATGATGTTAAAAATCGTATTTAATGTGTGAAATTTGAACAAATATTATTTTTGATCTTTTGAATTAAGAATTTGAAGTATTTGAAAGTAAATATTAACCTAACATTTTATTTCTTAATTATTTAAGCTGTTTCAAAAAAGAGAACAGACATTTATTTGAAAGCTTAATGAAAATCAAATAAGGAAGACTTGCATTAATTTCAGACAAAGAAATCTGTAAATTAAAAAAAAAAAAAATTTAATTGTTACGCTTTTAAAAAAATGTTCAAATTTTACCAAGGAATGAGAAATTGTAGTTAACATTTTCCTCCATTTGAAGGCCTTTCTTATGTGCCTCTCATTGATTCCTCTCTTACATGTGTATCAATCCAATTGACACTGTTTTGAGAAAGATGTGGAAAGGTGTGTGAGAGGTGGGATGAATTCGTTGGAATTAAAGAACAAGGAGAGAAGTAATAGAAATTTTAAAAAAACACAGCACTGACGATAAATCAAAAATAAGTGATGGAAAATTGATTCCATATGATTTCGAAGCTTTTTAAAACTGTTTTTTATGACTAATTTATGAAAAAATTCGTTATATGGAGATAAATATTTCGCTATATAGAGAATGTTTTTAATGTAATCATACGAAAAGGGGACCGTTCCTACTAAAAATTTGTTATATAGAGAAATTCGATGTATGGAGTTTCGTTGTAGAAAGACTCGACTGTATTTCCCGATTAGATATTAACATAATGTATTTATCATTTTAGAGATTCTTTATCACTAGTCTGAAGCATTTGTGAGGTACAAATAGCAATTTGAAACAAAGTGGACGAAAATTTTTAATAAACGAATTTGTCAGTTTGAAGTTCTAATGGTTTTAATTACCTATTGTTATAAATGTATGTATACTAGTATAAAAAGGAAATATAGTGGTCATAATTTTCCCAACTAGTGATCTTAATTAACAAACTTTTGTGATTATGAGTTTTTGATGGGGTAATTATAACCATCCTTTTAACTTATAAAGAAAAAGGGCTATGAGAATTAAAACTTTTAAAAAGTATTCTTAAAGGGACAAAGTTACCTCCTATATACTAAAAGCACCACTTTTTCGAATAGAAACAAGTAAAAAAATAATAATAACAATGTTGGAAATGTTAAAAGGGGTCATAATTACCCCTCCTGACCCTTTCCTAAAGAAAATTATTTAAAAAGATGTAATTAATAAGATGCAAAAGAATAATCATAAACTAATTTCATGAACTGAAATTCATTGCCTGTTTTGTTATTTAATCGTGACGTATGTGTAAATTTCATTTTGTGTGATTTCTTTGCATACAATAAATAAAAAATTATTTATGCCATCGGCATCGTTAAGAAAAAAAGGTTTTTTTAATTATTTAAAATATTTTTCAGTTTTATCAACAAATTACAAAGCGAAATAGCAGCAGTATTTTCATAATAGTTATAGCTTATCAATATCGGAAAAATTCTGTGCAAGAAAGATAAAAAACAAACCAATGAAGCTTTTTTAAACACATTTAAAGAATAGAAAGGGTGGTTTTTTTTCTACAGCAATTTCTTATACCCTTATAAATCTATAAAAACTTATGATGTTTTATTTTCAAAAACATTATTAGAGAAGAAATTTAGATGTATATTGCAAAAAACTCACAAATCGATTTTTTGCACCCTGTTTTTTTTTCCCCAAATAAGTTTTTTCTATCCCTGCTTCCACTCAACTCAACTTAAACTCCTCTTTTAATTCATGTGATTCGTCAAAAGCCCTCTTATTTTATTCATAATTTTCCCTGTCATTTTTTTGCCGAAACTCATTATTTGCGAATCAATAATTCACATGCAATTATCCGAACTAACAAAAGCATCTCGACTGCAAACAATTTCCCGTTAAAAAATAAACAAAACCCAATTAAGTCTCCGAAAAAAAATATATTCTGTCAAAGAAATTTATGAACCTAGACACTACTCCAAAATTGTGAAGAGGGTTGAATGTGTCTAAACAAATTTAACTCTTCAAGTCCTATCTCGCGGATTTAAATATCATAAAAAAAAATTTCATTTCGTATATCTCTTCTCTGGTTTTTCTGAGACCAATCTCACCAGCCTATAAAAAGTAAAAACAACAGCAAAGAAAAAAAATTCATTTTACCGCGCTCTTTCCTAGTTTAATTAATTAATTAATTAATTAATCCCCCTATATGCATCATTTTTTGCCTGCAACACCATCCTTGTAACTTAATTCCGCCATAAAATTAGCGTTTTTTCCCCCTCTTTCAACAACAGCGGTAAAATGATAAAATGAAAAAAAAAATTCTACCATCAAGCAAATAATAATTATAATACCTACTTGTGATATCCAAAGCTTTTGATTCTTTATGGCACATTTCTCGTTTAGAATAAAAAGTAACAGACACACACACATACATACACACATACACAGATATAAAAGAGAGAGAGCAAAAAAAAAAATTTCTTCTTTGGAGTACGCGTTCCATTAATTAGCTTTTGCCCTGATCAAGATAATTACGCTTAATTAAAATTCGCTCCCGATGCATTTTGTTTTGTGTATGATAAATGAACGAACGTTCTTTTCAAAAACGGGGAGCTAAAGGGGAAAAAAATGATTACTTGAATCTATTTATAATTTCCGCTCTTCGCATTATTTTAGTTTTTACATTGTGTTTTGAAGTAATCAGTATTTGAAGAGTTATAAGACGCTCTCTCTTTTTGTTTTAACTCTTTTTTTTCGATCTTCAATAAAACCCATTTTTGTCGATTCGTTTTGCCAAATATATATCACAAAATGCTTAATGAACCATCGATTACTTTTCCAACTGTATTCATAAGGTGCTTACGCTTTCATTAAGGGAAGTTCCGTCGTTTAAACAAATTACATATAAATCCTGGATTTTCTTTATAATTATCATTTATTTATTAATAAAGTTCGCTCAGAAGTATTGGAGATAAGTATAAGATACTAAAAAGTAATTGTAGGTAGTTTTCTTAAGAAATACTACCTATTTCAATAGTTACCAAGGTACGACTTTTGAAAATATTATTCATCACTTTTCATTACACCAGGAACCCAAAATTACCCCCATTTAAAAAAATTTATACATATATATATTAAAAATTTTAATTTTTTTCGAAAAATTAACATTCATACTATATTAATTTCCTTATAACAATATTCCGTACTTAGTTCAATCAACTTATTAAATTAAAATCTTGTTTCTAGATCTAATCTATTAATCTTTATGGAAACGATGTAAATTCTGAATTCGTCTTAAAAAACATTTATTCCAATACGCGTAAATTTACAGATGGCTCTAAATTAAAAATATTCTTAATTAAACTTTATTTCATAATATTCCAAATAAAACTCATTTTTTCTGTTTTTATCAACCCTTTTTAAGAAAGTCTTATTATTTTTTCCAAAACCATACCTTTAAAAAATATCATTATTTTTATTTATTTATTTATTTTCCTTCCGTCAACATTTGATATTCGTGCATAACAATGAATTCATTTCTTTTCTTTTTCTCTTAAAATTAATCGTTTGCAAAAATATCGTCTGTCTAATATATTTGAAATTCTGAGTCAATTATAAATTAGTTAAATAATATTAAAAATAAATAAAATTATCGTCTGTGGAATAATAATCTCGACTCTGGGCAAGTTATGTTTACATGGAAAGATGATGGTTCGAGAGTAGAGAATTTTCTAGAACTTTCTTTTTAGATTTAAGAAAGGAAGCCTCGAGGTGAGAAGGAAGATTCTTGGTTTTTTCTTCGATGAGTACGGCTCGCTGAAATAATGATGGAATATTCTTTTTGATGTTTCTGTTAAAGGCAGTTTGCAAAAGGAGCCTTCCCCTCTCTCATGACTACAGTTTAATAAATTAACTTGCAGCAGCCAATGAGTAATTTATTGGATCCTCTACAATTATTTACTTTTTTTCTCGCTTGCCATGACTTCTGTGCGGTAAAACGGGGAACCCGGCGATGATGTTTCTGGCACCTAACTTTAAAAGGTCACATATATGTATGTATTTAATTTTGTCCGCACGATAAAAGTCGCAATTATGCACGAACCCTCTTCAAACTCGCCAAAAACATTGAGAGGATTAATATCTCGGCGGAGATTGCAAATGGGCGAAATCGGCCCAAGGGAGGGGAAATGGGGACAGTTCAAAAATTTTAATACCGCCTTAACATGGCTTTGACAAAACCAGCTCTTACAGAACAAGGAAGAAAAAAATAAACATTTTTCGCTATAGCAGTTGCCAACAGTTTAAAAAAAACCACAATCAAATTCTTACTATTTCCGCTCTTCGCATTATTTTAGTTTTTACATTGTGTTTTGAATTAATCAGTATTTGAAGAGTTATAAAAAGCTCTCTCTTTTTGTTTTTTCCCTCGATCTTCAATAAAACCCATTTTTGTCGATTCGTTTTGCCAAATATATATCACAAAATGCTTAATGAACCATCGATTACTTTTCCAACTATATTCATAAGGTGTTTATGCGTTCATTAGGGGAAGTTCCGTCGTTTAAACAAATTGCATAACTCGTGGATTTTCTTTATAATTCTCATTTATTTAATAACGTTCGCTCAGAAGTATTGGAGACAAGTACAAGATACTAAAAAGTCATTTTTTACAATGAAGAGTTCAAATTTTGTTTAAGAAATATCTTGTCAGAAGATTATTATATTTATGCTGAACACGGCCCGACTTATGCAGGAGCATGCAGGATAATTGCCCCAAGCCCTCATCTTTAGGGACCTGTCGTGACTAAGCGGTATTTGAAGTCGTAATAATTATATCGTCTTTAATATCAACACCACAACATTTATTTAAGTTAAATTAAAAAGTGCAGAGTCACACAGAACACAAGTCATAGAATAGAATAAACATAAATAGTAACCTTAGAAACTATAGCAACCAGAAAGTACCCATTGTTGCCATCAACTATTAACAAATATCGGTTTACAGATACAATAATTCTCCAACGCTTTAAATGGAACGTACACAAATTATAATGTCTGTTAATGCACAACAAAGTCTTGAAAGTATGATGGAGAATTACGTTGACGAGCGGATCCTCTTAACTGAATATCATGTCCAGTTGTCGTTGGTGGTCTCTGCTCACCTGCATCGGCTTGTTGGAGACTGTTTCGAGATATTGCTACCCATAGGGGTTTAGGAGATTAATTTTCATTAATTTTATCTTTATACTCATCGGTTTTAGAATTTGTGTTAAATGTGAAAGTCTTTTTCGGAATTTCCGTTTTTCTCAGTTGATTGATATAGCTCTAGAATGTGTCGATCATCTAATTCTAATGTAATTTACCAAATTTTTGAAGTACAGTACCAAACTTCCACAATTCTCTATTTCTGGCATAGCATCTCGCTTGTACTCTATCTTCTACGCTTAAATTTCTGCATTTAATTGGGTAATCATTGTTTTGAATTTGTTTCATTGGACGCAAGGTTTAAAGTTGAATTCGTATATTTCGCTTCAAATACAGTTCCGCTGGTGTTTGATTATTAGACAGTTGAGTTGTTCTGTCTCTGAACAGTATTTGTCTTACCTTTTTGTGTTCCCGTCTGGTCCCAGTACATGTTTTTCCTTATTCATAGAAATTGATCTTGGGGGTCAGTCGAAAAGAAAATCCCCTCTCGGAAATTCATGGCATATGGGTTGTCGGCCACAGCGTCCCTATGGGCGTTGTCGCTCGTCATATGTCCTCGGGGGGAATTCCAAGCGAAGGAACCATTCGATCTCCTCGGAGCGGGATGGCGAGTGCTGTCGCAATCGACTATCCATCCCTAACTTGGAAACGGTGGTCAACGTCGTGACGTGCGTTGACCATTTGACCGTAGACATCAGACGGTGATGGGGGATGGACCGGTGCGCCCGTGTAGCAGCCGCCTAGCGGTTTGCGAACAGGGACCCGGGTCGAAGTCCCTCGTCGCGAGAGACACAAGGGCTTGTCAGAGCCCAGGAACGGGATGAGGTGCAATCTCATTATCTTTTTGTGCATTGATATTGGTTCAGAAGACATTGTTTTTAGACAATTTTTGAGTGTTTGTACAGTTTGTTCAGCTAATCCGTTTGTGGCTGGATGACCTGAAGCAGTTAGCTTTTGAAAAATTCCATTTTTAGCAAAATATAACTGGATATCGTCTCTTACAAAAATGCTCGCGTTATCTGAGACTATGACCTTTGGAAATCCATGAAATGCAAAAATGTCAGATGTTAGTTCAACTGTAGAAGTAGAAGTAGGATCATTACGGCATATTTTTATTTCAGACCATCTTAATTTTGCATATTCTACGATCAGAAAAAGATATTCTTGAAAAGGTTCTGCGTAATCGATGTGTGTACGATCCCAATTTTCCTTAGGTTCGTCCCTGGAATAAAATGAAACCTTTGAGGGATTTGATTTTTTTTCAGTGCAAGGCTCACATGTTCGTTAGATACGCTCAATATCTTTATCAATACCTTTCCAATAAACGTATCTGCGTGAAAGCTGTTTTCTGCTAGCTGGGGTAGCTCTTTAACTACTGATGGCAGAAATATGTTTTCGATTGTTCAGTAGGACAGTATGTACATTTCTAATATATAATATTTTGAGACATAGAGATTAAGAATATTTACTTGAAACCAAAGAACACTTTATACTGTTGTTATCCTAAAAAGAAAGTGATAAATAACTTTCAAAATCCTAAATGAACTTAATATGAATATATTAAGTTATTGTGGATGAAACATTTATCAATACAAATCTGTAAATGATAGAGTTTTCTTGGTGCAGAAGGTATCTCAAGAACTAGCAAGGTACATTTATAGACAGAAAATCAATAGAAATTTCTGCCTGATAATGCACCCAGCTGTTATAACAATTCCAATAGAAGACGTCTTCCATTCTTCGTCTTCTAAAAGTAGGCTTCTCAACTCACAGACAAGAGAGAATGTAGTTTCATTACACTTCAATACAAGTTGATACTTTAATAATTGCGAAAAATAAAATATCCTATATTTTCCAAACGAATGAACCAAGTATAAGAAAAACCTATACAGCTAAATCCGGTTACCTCACCAACCTGCCCACTTAATTTCAAGTCAATCAGATGCTTTTTGCGGTCAGTTATCGCGGAACAGATAGGCAGAAACAAAAAAACGTCGTGTCTCCACAGTAAGCCTTCACTGACGTTTCGGCAATAAGTTCATTTAGATCTAGTAAATCTGCAGATCAGGAGCCTCAACGTCAGGTCTTGAAATAACTGCTTTTTACTACAATTTACGTAATATTTAACTTTCTACAAACAGCAATTGAAAGTTTTCAAGTAACACAAATGTGCATAAGAATAAACAAGTCGAAAATGGCACTTCAAACCTATCAAATGAGGTGCGTTCTTAATATTACGAAGTTTTAAAAATATTCAGAGTTTGATGTAAGAGATGCTGCACTCAATGCAAAAATGCATGAATAGAAAATGTATAAATATTTTATATATTGAACTCAACTTGAATATTACTGCCTACAGAAATAATATTATTACCTCTTAAAGGGGGTATAATCACCGTAACAACCTAGAATCAATACTTATCATGAGACATACCGAATTATTTACGAATGGCAGGATTTGATAGATTGGAGAAAACTCTTATTAAGTAGTGACTTGATTTTCATAAAATTTAAAATGATTTGAAACGATTTTATATATTTAATTTCTATTCATCTATTCATGTAGCTTGGTATTTTTTACGCTATTCTATGCTGACAGATGGAAGAATCAGACAACGACTATAGGAGCTGCATTATTGTGCAATTATGACATTTTCCCAAGAACCATAATGTTATAGAATTCTTTTGAGAGTCTCTGTAAATAAGCTTTAAGCACTTTATTTTCAGTACCGAACATGGCATAGTAAATTTCAATCACACGTAAGAATTCAAGATCAATCCAACTGTATTAATGCAAGTTCGAGTTCGGAAAGACAGATAGACGACCAGATGTACAGACAAACATAATTCACAAACACTTTTTAACTATCTTGCAATGTTTTAAAAACGCATGACAGATTTAAATTTCACTTTCACTAAATTATACCAACAAATAGAATCATACTTGAATACAGGGTGTCCAGCAAATAACACCCTGATTTCAAAATTAAATTTCTCAAAAACAAAGATCGATAGTAATATGCGGTAAACGGTTTTTTCATTAGCTAAGCTGTAAAAATTTTATACAGAAATTTCAAACAGTGAATATTTTGAAAAAATTGCGTTCTGATTGCATAGAATGCTTTGATTTGACATTTTTCTCGTTTTAGATTGCCTGCAGAGAAATAATTTTTCAGCTTACAATGCAATATTTTAAAGATTTTTCGAAGTAAATTTTTAGAATTTCGAAATTTAAAAAATTTAACTTCAAAAAGCTATGAAATATGGTACTTTAAGCCGAAAAACATATTCTCTGGCAGCAATCTAAAGCAAGAAAAATGTCAAATCAAAGCATTCTTTGCAATCAGAACACAATCTTTTCAAAATATTTACCGTTCGGAACTTTTGTATAAGATTTTTACAGCTTACCTGATAAACAAACCGTTTACTGCATAATTCTATTGATCTTTGTTTTTGAGAAATTTAATTTTGAAATCAGGGTGTTATTTGCTGGACACCCTGTATTTATACTATATTGATTAACTGTTACTTAATTATTAGTTCTAATTTATTTAAGATTTACACACGCTTAAATCTACTGAAACCTCTTTTCCAAAGATAATCATCCATTGAAGGTCTTGTATCCTACTCTTTGCGTGTCCTTATGAATTGTTTTATTTATATTATACAAAGATATCTTAGTGTAATAAATGTAGTTCAACGTTAAAAAGAAAAAAAAAACTTTTAAGCTTTTTCTGTTTATACTCAGTATCCCTTACAAATTCTTTTGTATAACCCGATAAATTATTTTTAACATCTATAAAAATAACGTTTTATGCAAAAATTTAGTTAAAAGCTCATTAACAAGTAAGAAAAATCATGCGTTAAGCATACATTATGAAACACTTTCCAACACTTCATGAAATCTTTCAAAACTATGTTATTTAGCGAAATAAGATGCTACTGACCATAGCCAAATATGTATTCCAATACTTTTGAATAGCCTTGTATTTTATCCGTCGGTTGATATATACATACTATATAATAGGAAAATGCCTAACTGGGTCAAATTTTTCTTTCAGCATTTTATTCTAATTAGATGGAAAATACTTGAATATTTTTATTCAGCCCTGTAATTTACCTAATACCCTTATTACACGCAGTATTTTGTTAAAATTTAGTTCAAAGAAAAACACTCTCAAAACTATTTAAATCACATTTCCTGAAATTATCATTTATGTATAACCATGCAGCTAATTTTTTGCGTGTGGGATTTTATTATGTACTGGAATTCTTTTGAGTGTCCCTGTAAATGAGTAGTAACTATTATTTTTACTGCCTATTTTACAGAATGCATATTTTAGTGCGCTTTGCCAATCCATGCAAATTTGAATATGTTTGGCAGGGTGTAATACCTTTAAAATTCATTTGAAACTATTTTTTCCCATAAGCCGTAATGTATCGGAAAACTTTTGACCATCCGTGTAAATAAACTAATCATAGTAGAAACTTCATTTTCAATAGGGTTCGTGCTTGGGTAAACATCAATAACATATAAACATTTCATAGCAATCCGAGCATATTTACGAAAATTAGAGCGCGGACAGACGGCCAGACAAACCGAATGCATAAATAGTTTTCAACTTGGTTGGAAATACAGTTATCGGTTATATACAGTACTTCGGACTTCGGATACAGTTTCGCAATGGAATCTTGCTTGTGTCCCTGTAAACACCTGTTATATGAGAAGTAACTTATAGCAGCCCTCAACATATCAATTTGATAAAATGTTAAATAATTCAATATAATTAAAATACACCTCAAACATTGTTTCCCCCTATAACATATTATGTAATGGAATACTTCTGTGTGGCCTTGTTTCTGACAGCACAAATATTCTTTGCACCGCATGTTGTACAAAATATATATTTTCATGTACTTCATCGATGCATATAAATTTCATTATGAACGAAAAATATAACATCATTAAAATGCACTTGAAGGTATTTTTCTCATTGGCGCAATGTAACGGAATATTTTTAACAGTCCCTGTAATTAAACTATCGATCCGATGTTCATAAAATTAGAAAAAACTTAACAAAATTATGCAACAGTTATATATTTTAAATTTCAAAACATTTGGTTTTGTACTTTTTCCATAGTTATGTGCGATCAGACAGACAGATGGATAGACAGACCAACAGACCAGACGACGTTTATAAGTGTTGCGTATTTATATAATTATTCATATAATTCTTCTAAGGTTCCAGAAATTTCATAAAATTTCATATTATGATATTTTTTACGTAATAAAGAATGTTTCTTCAGGGGGGTTCTCCCCCCCCCCCCCTGAACTGCCCGTAGACTCATTAAATTTACATTCGTATATTTCTTTTGATTGTGCAAATAGTTAGAATACATCTTGGACTTCATTGTATTCTGAGATTTTTAAAGATAAACAACCAATTTGGACAAACCTTTTATATTATTTTGTTCATAGATTCAATTATTGCTCATTTTCTCCTATAAGCAAATTCTTTTATATGTCCCTGTAAATGAATGTTAAGTTGATTGCGTAAGGACTGCAGTAAGGACATTGTAGTAAACATTAGTGATATACATAAATTTCAATATGTTAAAAATATCATTAAAATACGCAGCAAATGATTTCCCCCCGTATATCTTAATGCAAGGAATTCTTCTGAGTAGCCCTGTAAATAAATAGGAAATGCTTTACACTTTATTTTCAATACAGAATATGCCACAGTAAACCACAATTAATATATATCAATTTCATACCAATCGGACTATATTTATGCGAGTTAAAAAAAATAGACATACAGATGGACAGACAAATCGAATTCATAAGCACGTAATTTTCAACTACAATGGAATGTGTTAAAACGTAATATTATTAACGTAATTTATAACGCAAAGCTATATTACTTATCAGATAATTAAAAATGAAGTAACGTTTTATTTCTCCCTTGAATAATTTCTGCTTAATTTTTCGTAATTGGAATTATTTAAATGATTTATTTTTTATCGGCTATGCAATGCATTGCTAAGCAACTGACTAAAGGGAAAAAAATATATACAAGGTGTATCTAAACTACTGGGCAAAACTTTAAGGGGTGCTAGTACAGATCAAGCCAAATAATATTAAATGGGAAACTGAGGGTCCCAAACGTCTTCCGAAGGAGATAAGCGCCATCAAAGTTTAGGGTTCAAAATTTGAAATGATTGTAAAAAACGGAAAAATTGGTCGATTCGTTTACGGTTTTCACGAAAACTATTCTTTACGACAGTATTGTCTTGAAAATAAGTTATAAAGATAAATTTTAAAAAAATGACGATAGAAGGCGCTTTATACTTTGGAGTAACGAACAACTATTTTTTACCGTTATTTTTTGCATCTCATTAATTTTTTTTAGAAGTTTAGACATAAACTTAAATTTTGATCTCAAAATCTGTGGTTAAATAGCGGAAACTGAACTGCGTTCAATGGGAGTGAGTAGGTTCAAATTTCAAATGATTATAAAAAACAGAAAAATTGGTCAATTGATTTGCGGTTTTCACTAACATTATTCTTTATGTCAGTATTATCTTGAAAATAAATTATACAGATAAATTTCAAAAAATGTCGCTAGAGGGCGCTTTAGACTTTGGTGTAACGTACAACTATTTTTTGCCGTTATTTTTTGCATCTCATTAAATGTTTTCGGAAGCTTAGACTTAAAATTAAATTTTGAGTTCAAAATCTGAATAGTTGGGAGTAATTAAGTAGCGCAAACTGAACTGTGTACAATGGGGTGGGGAGGTTCAAATTTCAAATGATTATAAAAAACGGAAAAATTGGTCGATTAGTTTGCGGTTTTCTCTAAAACCATTCTTTATGTCAGTATTTCCTTGAAAATAAATTTCAAAGGTAAATTTAAAAAAATTCCGTTAGAGGGCACCTTAAACTTTAGAGTAACCAACAACTATTTTAAACCGTTTTTTTTTTTTTTAAATCTAAATAAATGTTTTAAAAGGTTAGAACTAAAGATTTTGAGCTCGAAATCTGAATCGTTGTGAGTAATTAAGTAGCGAAAAATTGAACTGTGTTCGTAAGGTGGACAGGGTAACATTTCAACTCCTGAACACAGTTCAGTTTGCGCTTCTTAACCCCTCCCAACGATTCAGAATTTGAGCTCAACATTTAAGTCTAAGCTTTTGCAAGCATTTAATTAGATACAAAAAATAACAGTTAAAAATTGTTGTTGGTTACTCTAAAGTTTAAGACGCCCTCTAATTGTATTTTTTGAAATTTATCTTTAAAATTTATTTTCAAGGAAATACTGATATAAAAAATGGTTTTAGAGAAAACCCCAAACGAATCGACCAATTTTTCCGTTTTGTGTAATCATTTGAAATTTGAACCTTCTCACCCCCATTGAACACAGTTCAGTTAGAGCTACTTAACCACTCTCAACGATTCAGATTTTCAGCACAAAATTTTAGTTTATGTCTAAGCTTCAAAAAAATTTAATGCGATGCAAAAAATAACGGTAAAAAATAGTTGTATGTTACTCCAAAGTCTAAAGCGCCCTCTAGCGACATTTTTTGAAATTTATTTTTATAATTCATTTTCAAGACAATACTGACATAAAGAATAGTTTTAGTGAAAACTGCAAATCAATTGACCAATTATTCTGTTTTTTATAATCACTTGAAATTTGAACCTACCCACTCCCATTGAACACAGTACAGTTTGCGCTACTTAACCACAGATTTTAACCTCAAAATTTATGTTTGTGTCTAAACTTCTATAAAACTGTATTGCGTTCAATTTAATGAGATGCAAAAAATAACGGTAAAAAATAGTTGTTCGTTACTCCAAAATCTAAAGCGCCCTCTATCGGCATTTTTTGAAATTTATCTTTATAATTTATTTTCAATACAATACTGACATAAAGAATAGTTTTCGTGAAAACCGCAAACGAATCGACCAATTTTTCCGTTTTTATAATCATTTCAAATTTTGGAACCTAAACTTTGATGGCATCTATCTCCTTCGGAAGACGTTTCTGACCCTTAGTTTCCCATTTAATATTATTGGTCTTGATGTGTACTATCACTCCTTAAAGTTTTGCCCAGTATTTAGATACACCCTGTATATATGAAGTCAAATGCATAAATTGATAAAACAAAGTATTTTATATTATTGAAAAACATGTCTAAAGTTCCACAAAAAATTATACACCTAATTAAATAAATTCTTACAAATATGCAGACAAAAAATACAAAAGAATAGGAATAATTTAAAATCTTAATTGGAACTTTAAACGTCCATAATTTGACATTGAAATACTTTAATCAAACGTGCCATTTTCATTCAATGGATAGAAATTTGAAAATCATCTGAATTACCATAAAAAAGCATCAGTTATTGTTGCTTGGCAACAATAAAAGAAAGAGAAATAACAAAATATATGCATTTTAAACAAACAAATTCTAATACTAAATGTTTTATATTAATGAAACACATGTATAATAAATCCCTCAAATTTGCAAAATTAACAAAAATAATCTTACAAATGCATAGACAAAATTTCAAATTAATACGAGAAATTTAAGACCCGTATTGGGAAATTTGCAGTATCCATAAATTATCATTTAAATCCACCAATCAAAAGAACCATTTTCTTTTATCAAATGAAAAATTGAAAACTGTTTGATTTGCCATAGAAAAGCATTATGATGAAAAATAAAATGTTCTTTATTTTCCGAACGAATGTTCCAAACATAACAAAAAAACTATACAGCTAAATCTGGATACCTCATGAACGTGCTTACTTAAATTCAAGGAGATCGGTTGCTTTTTACAGCGGTTATCTCGGAACAGACAGGCATACGGACAGACAAACAAACGGAAACCAAAAAATTTCGTGTCTCCAAAGTAAGCCTTCACTGACGTTTCAGTAATTAGGAAAAAGATATTTTAATGGAACATCTTTATATAACAGCTTTGAAAAATTCTATTTTAAGTAAATACTTTTATTTTATACTGCTGAGTAGGTAGATGGTGAGAGTTCAACCCCAGCATGGTGGTGTTGGTGGCGGGTGGATGGTGGAAGTGGAACCACCACCACCTCCTATAAGAGGGAGGGAAGACCACCACCACCTGATTGAGAAGCTTATCTGATGAAGAGTGTATCATACTGTAGTAGGATGATGGGGAGGGCTTAAAATTGAGGGGGGCTTAAATTTTTAGGGCTTGAAACGTATTAGATTATACTGTAGTAGAGGGGTGGATGTTTGGAGTCTGTTATAGTATGATGAGATTTTTAGAGAGAGAGAGGGGAGGGCTTATTTTTTAGGAGGGGCTTAAAATTGAGGGGGGCTTAAAAATTTTTTAGGGAGTTTAAATTTAAATAGAGATTGGAATCAACTTAGAGTAGGAAAGATATTTGAAAATGGGTGATGGATGTTTTGACTCTGTTACAGTATGATGTGATTTTTTGGAAAGGGGGGGAGGGCTTAATTTTTAGGGGGCTTATTTTATGGAGGGGCTTAAATATTTTTTAATGATTGGAATCAACTTTGAGTACGAAGGAAATTTGAACATATCGTAAAATATGTTATAGTAAGATGAGATTTTAGGAAAGGGGGGGGGGAGGGCTTAATTTTTAGGGGGCTTATTTTTCTGAAAGGTTTAAATGTATTTTTTGGGGGAGTTTAAATTAAAGTAGAGATTGAAATCAACTTAGAGTAGGAAGGAAATTCGAACATATCGTAAAATATGTTATAGTAAGATGAGATTTTAGGAAGGGAGAGGGCTTAATTTTTAGGGGGCTTATATTTGTGAAAGGCTTAAATGTATTTTTTTTTCTTAAAGATTGGAATCAACTTAGAGTAGGGAGGAAATTTGAACATATCGTAATATATGTTATAGTAAGATGAGATTTTAGGAAAGGGGAGGGCTTAATTTTTAGAGTGGCTTAATTTTTAAGGGGCTTATTTTTTTTTATTTCGGATCTGAAGCTTATAATATCATACTATAACAAAGGGGGAACCTCCTCATTTTCCAAACTTCACCCCCACCCCCGGAAGATTTTTATTTGGAAGCTGCTCTTTGTTGAATCGAATTTTCGTTGGAAATTAATAATTTTAAAAAATTGAGTCTGATCAATTAAGCATTGCTCATCACGCCTGTGAGATAATTGAGTATTGCGATAAGGAGGAAGGTGAGTCTGCTTAATTAAACATTAATCACAATTGCCCATTGCTCATCCCGCCAGTGGCCGCATAATGTCTTATATTACAATCGAATCATCTCTATCTTAAAATAGTATGTTATCAACACGTATTCACTGCCTTACACAAACATCCGATAACCAAACAATTTTAACAGGAACTAGCAGATATAAGAAAAAGATTAACTTAGATTAGATGTCACTTATTTACAAAAGTCAAGAAAGAGAACTTTGTTTGATGTTTCAACTAAGCTTTTTAAAACGACAATTTAATTTTACCAAACCATTACATATGTTTTTTTGTAGGTTCCCTGTTTTATTCAATTTTCATCAACGTTAGAGCAACAATGAAAATATTTTTTAAACAGTAATATTGTAAAATATGAATTTTACATTTTTAACTTTAGTTTACCTAAACCTTGATTATTCATACACATTGATTTTTACACCTTTCAAAATATATAAACTACTTCATTATTAATTATTTTTCGATGTATAGTTCTAATAATCGGTTAATTGTCATGCATTCATTTTAGTAAGTTTGCTGTATTCACATAAAAAGTGTTTTTACAAGTTATCATCTATTAGCCGATAACGACAAATTTAAGCAATGTATTACTTTAGTATAGTTTACTTTAGTTTTATCACTGTGCTGAAAATAAGTGATTCTTTTTCCGTTAATTTTCACATGAATTTTCTTATCAATTAGAAAAAAATTACAACAGCATGATAAACACCAGATAACATCGAGCCTTACCTATCAAATACCATCATATTATCAGATCACTTTGTAAACCAATCCTATTATTTAAAAAAAAAAAAACAGTAGCGCCTCCTAGAATTTAACAGATTTCGTGAATCAGTATAAATTTATCACACTGTTTATTGTTTTTTTTGTCATATGAAGATATTAAGCGCTGTTCTTTAAGTGAGTGCTGTACAAGAAATTTCTTACTTCATGAATATGGAATCGGATTTACCCAGTCAAGAGGTGCAAGTTTCGAATAGTGAAAGATCACCCTCTTCATCAACCCAAACATCCTTTTCTTGTAATCAATGTCAAAAATGCTTCTCTAGAAAGATTGCGTTAACCAGACATCAAAGATCCCACTTGGATAAAAAGCCCTTTAAATGTGAAACTTTCATTCAAAGTACTGATTTAAAACAACATAGTGTTACTCATTCCAAGACACCCACTTTATATAAATGTGATCAATGTGCAATGGAATTTTATAGAAAGTATTCGTTAAGAATTCACAAGAGATTTCATAAGACATATAAATGCGATGAATGTTCACTAGAACTCTCTAAAAAATATTTGTTAAAAATTCACAAGAGATCTCATAAGAAGTTTCATGTTTGTGAAAAATGTTCCAACTCGTTTCTATCAAAGTCTGCTTTAACTAAACATAAAAAAAGTCATCGTCAAAAGGAATATGAATGTAAACACTGTGGTGTTATATTTTACTCTGATATCGATTTTTTATTTCACAAAAAAGTTCATTACAGGAATTTTGAATGCAAACACTGTAACAAAACATTTAATGTTGACACCAAGTTTATTCAACATTTGATTAAAATGCATAAGTGAAAAAATGCAAACTTTGTCAAATCATGTGAAATGGTTGATTTTCTGTACAGTTTATAATTTTTTTGTATTTTTATCATTATCAAGAATGATGAATAAATAATGTGTTAATGAAAAAAGCTTTTGTCTTGTATTTTTGTTATAACAATTTATGAATTTTAATAATTTTTTCACAATATTGTAAAAGATTTACTTAAATTTTAACATTTAGAAAAAAAAAGGTTCCTATCAATTAAAATACTGAATTTGTATTTATATTGAATTAATTTTTAAATACTTTTAATATATTAGAATTATATACCAAGTTTAATTTATCATTTATATTAGCAATTGTTATTCACATAATCATGGTGGATATTACCTAGTGTTGCCACAAAAATTTTCAAAAAGAACGAAACTGTTAACAATAAGTATCATTAACCACTCAGATTAAAACTTTTACCTAGTGTTGCCACAAAAATTTTCAAAGATAGAGAAACTGATAACATTATTTATCATAAGCTTACTTAAATTAAAACCTTGTGTTGCCACAAAATTCTTCAAAAATAGTATAACCACTAACATAATATATAAACTACCATCTATGTACAAAGACTGTTTTTTTAGATTATTAAAAAATGGTTGACTAAAACTTATGGCATTACTAATTTTTTAATGTTTAACTGTAACCGACGCTGATTTTTTTAACATATATTAGGATATGTGTTGTTTTTAAGCATTCAGTTTGCAACTGATTTCCGTTTGAATTTCATCAGCGGCTATCCTTATTTTTTTGAAAATGGATTCTGTAGTAAATTTGTTAAAAAGACCTGTCGACGAAGTAGTTCCTTCTTCAAAGTATCAACGTTTAGAAGACTGTGATGATCCTACTTATGTGAATGAATTAAACTTGCCGAGATTAGAAGTTCCCAATGCATTGAACACTAACAATGAGACGATATCATGCGATTTATCCACTACTGATTATCCACTGAATGTGAAATCTGAGATTAATACGAATTTTTTTAACTTAATTTCCCAAGACGAATATTTTCAAGAACCCACTACTCGATGCGAAGAGACTGTGTTCCAAGCAATCAACCTTTCCCAAGCAAGTGATGAAAGCCAATCCACCACTTCACGAACTAAAAGGGGCAAATCCTGTAATCGTGTTATATTTCGAGAAGAACTCAGTGATTGTATCTTCTTAATTTTAAAACTGTATAACAGACAATTTTATATACATATTCAAGAGTTTAAACGCAGTGGGCTTACTAATGAAGAAATTGTGACGAAAAATGCAATTTTTATGGATGTTAACAGTTGGTACGAATTTTGCAATAAAATTTTTCCATTTAATTTGAAGTATAAAAGTTCCTCGTTTGTTGCTAATAACATGATATTAGTGTTAAATTTTAACAATTCTATCATGCGAATTAAACATTTAAAGAATTATTCTCACATTGACTTGAACGAGCATCAGTTAGAAAAGTTAAAAATAAAAGCCTTTGATCTGAATAAAGAACTTCTTCAACATATATATGTAAAGCATTTGCCAAACTTAATAAGACAGAAATGTATCGTTAGTCACACATCTTTAGAAAATGAACGCATGTGTCAACATAAACTTATAACGTGTATTGAAAATAGTATGTCGAGTATACTAAAGCGCATTTTTGAATGCAATGGATGCATTTTTAACCACGAATCTGTAATCTTTCATCCCTGTTTGATATTAAATAATCGACAAAAATTTGAACAAATGGGAGAAATGTTATTAACTCTAATAGATTTTGACTTTGTTATTTCCTCGTTTTTAAACGAAGTAGATTGTATTAGTGAAAACTTCTTATCTAATATTAATGTAAAAACCATTCAAAACGAATTGTTTAAAATAATGAAATAAAACGTTTTACTATTCTCTTTAATATGTGTGTTTAATTATTTTCAAAATGTTTTATTTCAAAATTTATATCGTTTAGCTTTTTCAAAAGATTTATAAATTGTTTCAATTTGTATATGTATAAAAAAAGAAACACTTCATTATTAATAAAAAATATATTAACTATCTTAAAAAAATAATAATGTGTAAAAAAAGAAACATTTCATTATTAATAAAAAATATATTAACTATCTTAAAAATAATAATAATAATCTTAATATTTTAATTCATTCTTTTCAAAAATTAGAAAGTTAAAAAGTTAATAAAAATGAATAAGTTAAAAAAACTTTATAGAAAAAATTATTATTAGTAGAAAATTTTTCAAATATTTAAAATATATTTTGAAAATTTTAAAATGTATTACAACTTATCAAAATTGAGTTTACTGATTTATATGAGTATGTATATTATCTTACTGTAACATTACAATAGATTCATAGTTAAAGACATATAAACATCAGGATGTATATAAAAGTAATAGATTAATATACTCACTTGTTTTATTAAAAAATAAAATAACTTCATAAAAATAAAAAGTTTATGAAAAAGTTTAAAAAATAATTCATTAGATTTAAAAAAAAAAAAAAAACTCACAAATTAAAAAAAAAAAAAAAAAAAAAAAAAAAAGTAACATAAAAAGTTTTATCGAAAAAAAAGTAACATAAAAAGTTTTAACAAAAAAAAAAAAAAAGTATCATAAAAAGTTTTAACAAAAAAAAAAAAAAGTATTATAAAAAGTTTTAACAGAAAAAAAAAAACTTTACACAAAAAATAATATCAATATAATTTTTTTTTCAAATGTTTAAATTATATTTTACAAAAGTTAAAATGAGTTTTCTGATTTACGTATATTATTTTCACTCTACTATCTTACTGTAACATTCCATTTCATTTGCAGTTCCTTCATAGTTAACCATATAAACATTTGGATATGTATAAAAGCAATGCATTAATATACTATCTTGTTATTAAAAGACAAAATAATTTCATATAAATATTTTCAAAATTAAAAAAAAGTTTCATAAGTTTTCAAAAAATAAAAACTTTATGAAAAAGTTTAAAAAAATATTTTATAAATTAAGAAATATATTTCATAAGTTTCAAAAAAAAAAAAAAAAAAAAATCATAACTTAAAAGTTATTTCAAAAGTTCTAAAAATATTACATAAGTTCAAACATTTAAAAAATACTTTCCAAAATTTACAAAATATTACAACTTATCAAAAATGAGTTTACCGATTTACTGATTTATGAGTGTATGTTATTTTCATCATATTATCTTACTACCGGCATTAAATAACATTCGTAGTTAAACATTTATAAACGTTAACAAATGTATAAAAGCAATAGATTAATATAGTGTTTTGTTCTATAAAAATTAAAAATGTTAAAATTAAATCAAAGTTAATTCTTTTGTTTTATAAAAATTCGAAAGTTTAATAAGTATTAAAAATATTTTATAAATTTAAAGAATGAATTTCTTCCAATTTATTAAAAATGAGTTGACCGATTTACCTACTTATATTTTACTTTCATTATATAATTTTTCTATCGACATAACATTTCATAGTTGTATAAAAACATTGATTAATATAATCTTTTGTTTTATGAAAATTACAAAACTTTTTTCATAAAGATTAAAAAATGTGTTTCGTAAATTTAAAAAAAAAAAAAAAATTCAAAAGTTAAAAAAAAAAGATTTCATAAGTTTAAAAAAAAATCAAATGTTTAAAAAATGATTTACAAATTTAAAAAAAAAAAAATATTACAACTTATCAAAAAATGAGTCTACATATTTATATTATCTTACTACCGACATTATAGAACGTTCTTAGTTAAACACTTATAAACATCAGCAAATGTATAAAAGCAGTTGATACTTTCCTGTTTTTATTAAAAGTCATACTAACTTTATAAAAATGTTTTCAAATAATAATAATAAAAAAAGCTGTTATTAGATACTCCCCTTTAATTACATCTCATTGATAAGTTTTCATCAACCATCGAACCATTCAACTATTATGTGAGTTAGGATCTCATTGATAAGTTTTAATCAACCAACAAACCAACATTTTACGTAACCAACTATTTATTTTCCCTAGCAATCAGCTACTTATTTACCCTAGTAACCAAAAAGCTTTTATCGACACATGAACAAAATTTTAAGATGCAAGACTCGTCTTTTTTAATCGAAAAAACCATGACTTACATTATATATATATTTTTTTTTCTTACTTAAATGAAACCTTCGCATGTGCATGGTAAAACTTGGAAAAATTCATTTAATACACAAATTTAAAGAAAACAGACAAGGTCTTCACACTTCTTTTAGTATTGTACTAACATTTTACCAAATATCTTCAGAATTCAACAAGGTTTTAAATAATTATTTTAATAAAAATTGTCATTTGTAAGTAACATTATTGAACGAACTCGGAAAAATTAACTTGGCAAAACAGGTTTTCGCTGTTCCAAATTAGTAATATTCATAAGTTTATATGTTAATCAACTTGTTTGGTTATGTTCCAGCATGGCTTTATAAAATATATCTAAAAAACCCCTTTAATATTAATGTTTAAAAATATGCAGTTAGTCTTTTAGAGATAATTATTTTCACTTCTTTTATTTAAAAACATTTTTAAATAAAATTAATACAGTTGCCAATTTATCTGTGTGTTGTGAAATGTGCATGCAAAACTTTTAATTATAATTTTCACATTTTTAGTTTTTCAAATTATTGTTTTCAAGGTGTACTAAAATTTGGAAAAATATTTAATTTTCATGCATAATTAAAATAAAATAGCTTAATAATAAAGACACATTTAACATTCTATACTCACCATCGCAAATGCACGTCCAACGCAGTCAAATGTTTGGGAAGAAATGAAAAATTCAAAGTCCTTATCAGAAAATGTTATCAGATAACAATATCAAAAGATCTGTGACGTCAAAGAACATGTATCATCAACTGATCACGTGATGTATACCACGTGACTAGTGCTAGATATCTTAAAATACAGGATATGAAAATTTCCTAGTTTAAAACAAATGCTGATTGTAACTAATATTTGTGATATCATGTTTTGTTAAACATTTTAACAAAGAATTAATTAAACTAATTAACTAATTAATTAATAATTATTAGAATGATTAAATTATTTAATAAATGAATGTTTATAAGAACCAATCTAGAAAACAAAGCACTAGTGATACATGTTCTTTGACGTCACAGATCTTTTGATATTGTTATCTGATAACATTTTCTGATAAGGACTTTGAATTTTTCATTTCTTCCCAAACATTTGACTGCGTTGGACGTGCATTTGCGATGGTGAGTATAGAATGTTAAATGTGTCTTTATTATTAAGCTATTTTATTTTAATTATGCATGAAAATTAAATATTTTTCCAAATTTTAGTACACCTTGAAAACAATAATTTGAAAAACTAAAAATGTGAAAATTATAATTAAAAGTTTTGCATGCACATTTCACAACACACAGATAAATTGGCAACTGTATTAATTTTATTTAAAAATGTTTTTAAATAAAAGAAGTGAAAATAATTATCTCTAAAAGACTAACTGCATATTTTTAAACATTAATATTAAAGGGGTTTTTTAGATATATTTTATAAAGCCATGCTGGAACATAACCAAACAAGTTGATTAACATATAAACTTATGAATATTACTAATTTGGAACAGCGAAAACCTGTTTTGCCAAGTTAATTTTTCCGAGTTCGTTCAATAATGTTACTTACAAATGACAATTTTTATTAAAATAATTATTTAAAACCTTGTTGAATTCTGAAGATATTTGGTAAAATGTTAGTACAATACTAAAAGAAGTGTGAAGACCTTGTCTGTTTTCTTTAAATTTGTGTATTAAATGAATTTTTCCAAGTTTTACCATGCACATGCGAAGGTTTCATTTAAGTAAGAAAAAAAAATATATATATAATGTAAGTCATGGTTTTTTCGATTAAAAAAGACGAGTCTTGCATCTTAAAATTTTGTTCATGTGTCGATAAAAGCTTTTTGGTTACTAGGGTAAATAAGTAGCTGATTGCTAGGGAAAATAAATAGTTGGTTACGTAAAATGTTGGTTTGTTGGTTGATTAAAACTTATCAATGAGATCCTAACTCACATAATAGTTGAATGGTTCGATGGTTGATGAAAACTTATCAATGAGATGTAATTAAAGGGGAGTATCTAATAACAGCTTTTTTTATTATTATTATTTGAAAACATTTTTATAAAGTTAGTATGACTTTTAATAAAAACAGGAAAGTATCAACTGCTTTTATACATTTGCTGATGTTTATAAGTGTTTAACTAAGAACGTTCTATAATGTCGGTAGTAAGATAATATAAATATGTAGACTCATTTTTTGATAAGTTGTAATATTTTTTTTTTTTTAAATTTGTAAATCATTTTTTAAACATTTGATTTTTTTTTAAACTTATGAAATCTTTTTTTTTTAACTTTTGAATTTTTTTTTTTTTTTTTTTTTAATTTACGAAACACATTTTTTAATCTTTATGAAAAAAGTTTTGTAATTTTCATAAAACAAAAGATTATATTAATCAATGTTTTTATACAACTATGAAATGTTATGTCGATAGAAAAATTATATAATGAAAGTAAAATATAAGTAGGTAAATCGGTCAACTCATTTTTAATAAATTGGAAGAAATTCATTCTTTAAATTTATAAAATATTTTTAATACTTATTAAACTTTCGAATTTTTATAAAACAAAAGAATTAACTTTGATTTAATTTTAACATTTTTAATTTTTATAGAACAAAACACTATATTAATCTATTGCTTTTATACATTTGTTAACGTTTATAAATGTTTAACTACGAATGTTATTTAATGCCGGTAGTAAGATAATATGATGAAAATAACATACACTCATAAATCAATAAATCGGTAAACTCATTTTTGATAAGTTGTAATATTTTGTAAATTTTGGAAAGTATTTTTTAAATGTTTGAACTTATGTAATATTTTTAGAACTTTTGAAATAACTTTTAAGTTATGATTTTTTTTTTTTTTTTTTTTTTTTTTTTTTTTGAAACTTATGAAATATATTTCTTAATTTATAAAATATTTTTTTAAACTTTTTCATAAAGTTTTTATTTTTTGAAAACTTATGAAACTTTTTTTTAATTTTGAAAATATTTATATGAAATTATTTTGTCTTTTAATAACAAGATAGTATATTAATGCATTGCTTTTATACATATCCAAATGTTTATATGGTTAACTATGAAGGAACTGCAAATGAAATGGAATGTTACAGTAAGATAGTAGAGTGAAAATAATATACGTAAATCAGAAAACTCATTTTAACTTTTGTAAAATATAATTTAAACATTTGAAAAAAAAATTATATTGATATTATTTTTTGTGTAAAGTTTTTTTTTTTTTTTCTGTTAAAACTTTTTATAATACTTTTTTTTTTTTTTTTGTTAAAACTTTTTATGATACTTTTTTTTTTTTTTTTTGTTAAAACTTTTTATGTTACTTTTTTTTCGATAAAACTTTTTATGTTACTTTTTTTTTTTTTTTTTTTTTTTTTTTAATTTGTGAGTTTTTTTTTTTTTTTAAATCTAATGAATTATTTTTTAAACTTTTTCATAAACTTTTTATTTTTATGAAGTTATTTTATTTTTTAATAAAACAAGTGAGTATATTAATCTATTACTTTTATATACATCCTGATGTTTATATGTCTTTAACTATGAATCTATTGTAATGTTACAGTAAGATAATATACATACTCATATAAATCAGTAAACTCAATTTTGATAAGTTGTAATACATTTTAAAATTTTCAAAATATATTTTAAATATTTGAAAAATTTTCTACTAATAATAATTTTTTCTATAAAGTTTTTTTAACTTATTCATTTTTATTAACTTTTTAACTTTCTAATTTTTGAAAAGAATGAATTAAAATATTAAGATTATTATTATTATTTTTAAGATAGTTAATATATTTTTTATTAATAATGAAATGTTTCTTTTTTTACACATTATTATTTTTTTAAGATAGTTAATATATTTTTTATTAATAATGAAGTGTTTCTTTTTTTATACATATACAAATTGAAACAATTTATAAATCTTTTGAAAAAGCTAAACGATATAAATTTTGAAATAAAACATTTTGAAAATAATTAAACACACATATTAAAGAGAATAGTAAAACGTTTTATTTCATTATTTTAAACAATTCGTTTTGAATGGTTTTTACATTAATATTAGATAAGAAGTTTTCACTAATACAATCTACTTCGTTTAAAAACGAGGAAATAACAAAGTCAAAATCTATTAGAGTTAATAACATTTCTCCCATTTGTTCAAATTTTTGTCGATTATTTAATATCAAACAGGGATGAAAGATTACAGATTCGTGGTTAAAAATGCATCCATTGCATTCAAAAATGCGCTTTAGTATACTCGACATACTATTTTCAATACACGTTATAAGTTTATGTTGACACATGCGTTCATTTTCTAAAGATGTGTGACTAACGATACATTTCTGTCTTATTAAGTTTGGCAAATGCTTTACATATATATGTTGAAGAAGTTCTTTATTCAGATCAAAGGCTTTTATTTTTAACTTTTCTAACTGATGCTCGTTCAAGTCAATGTGAGAATAATTCTTTAAATGTTTAATTCGCATGATAGAATTGTTAAAATTTAACACTAATATCATGTTATTAGCAACAAACGAGGAACTTTTATACTTCAAATTAAATGGAAAAATTTTATTGCAAAATTCGTACCAACTGTTAACATCCATAAAAATTGCATTTTTCGTCACAATTTCTTCATTAGTAAGCCCACTGCGTTTAAACTCTTGAATATGTATATAAAATTGTCTGTTATACAGTTTTAAAATTAAGAAGATACAATCACTGAGTTCTTCTCGAAATATAACACGATTACAGGATTTGCCCCTTTTAGTTCGTGAAGTGGTGGATTGGCTTTCATCACTTGCTTGGGAAAGGTTGATTGCTTGGAACACAGTCTCTTCGCATCGAGTAGTGGGTTCTTGAAAATATTCGTCTTGGGAAATTAAGTTAAAAAAATTCGTATTAATCTCAGATTTCACATTCAGTGGATAATCAGTAGTGGATAAATCGCATGATATCGTCTCATTGTTAGTGTTCAATGCATTGGGAACTTCTAATCTCGGCAAGTTTAATTCATTCACATAAGTAGGATCATCACAGTCTTCTAAACGTTGATACTTTGAAGAAGGAACTACTTCGTCGACAGGTCTTTTTAACAAATTTACTACAGAATCCATTTTCAAAAAAATAAGGATAGCCGCTGATGAAATTCAAACGGAAATCAGTTGCAAACTGAATGCTTAAAAACAACACATATCCTAATATATGTTAAAAAAATCAGCGTCGGTTACAGTTAAACATTAAAAAATTAGTAATGCCATAAGTTTTAGTCAACCATTTTTTAATAATCTAAAAAAACAGTCTTTGTACATAGATGGTAGTTTATATATTATGTTAGTGGTTATACTATTTTTGAAGAATTTTGTGGCAACACAAGGTTTTAATTTAAGTAAGCTTATGATAAATAATGTTATCAGTTTCTCTATCTTTGAAAATTTTTGTGGCAACACTAGGTAAAAGTTTTAATCTGAGTGGTTAATGATACTTATTGTTAACAGTTTCGTTCTTTTTGAAAATTTTTGTGGCAACACTAGGTAATATCCACCATGATTATGTGAATAACAATTGCTAATATAAATGATAAATTAAACTTGGTATATAATTCTAATATATTAAAAGTATTTAAAAATTAATTCAATATAAATACAAATTCAGTATTTTAATTGATAGGAACCTTTTTTTTTCTAAATGTTAAAATTTAAGTAAATCTTTTACAATATTGTGAAAAAATTATTAAAATTCATAAATTGTTATAACAAAAATACAAGACAAAAGCTTTTTTCATTAACACATTATTTATTCATCATTCTTGATAATGATAAAAATACAAAAAAATTATAAACTGTACAGAAAATCAACCATTTCACATGATTTGACAAAGTTTGCATTTTTTCACTTATGCATTTTAATCAAATGTTGAATAAACTTGGTGTCAACATTAAATGTTTTGTTACAGTGTTTGCATTCAAAATTCCTGTAATGAACTTTTTTGTGAAATAAAAAATCGATATCAGAGTAAAATATAACACCACAGTGTTTACATTCATATTCCTTTTGACGATGACTTTTTTTATGTTTAGTTAAAGCAGACTTTGATAGAAACGAGTTGGAACATTTTTCACAAACATGAAACTTCTTATGAGATCTCTTGTGAATTTTTAACAAATATTTTTTAGAGAGTTCTAGTGAACATTCATCGCATTTATATGTCTTATGAAATCTCTTGTGAATTCTTAACGAATACTTTCTATAAAATTCCATTGCACATTGATCACATTTATATAAAGTGGGTGTCTTGGAATGAGTAACACTATGTTGTTTTAAATCAGTACTTTGAATGAAAGTTTCACATTTAAAGGGCTTTTTATCCAAGTGGGATCTTTGATGTCTGGTTAACGCAATCTTTCTAGAGAAGCATTTTTGACATTGATTACAAGAAAAGGATGTTTGGGTTGATGAAGAGGGTGATCTTTCACTATTCGAAACTTGCACCTCTTGACTGGGTAAATCCGATTCCATATTCATGAAGTAAGAAATTTCTTGTACAGCACTCACTTAAAGAACAGCGCTTAATATCTTCATATGACAAAAAAAACAATAAACAGTGTGATAAATTTATACTGATTCACGAAATCTGTTAAATTCTAGGAGGCGCTACTGTTTTTTTTTTTTTAAATAATAGGATTGGTTTACAAAGTGATCTGATAATATGATGGTATTTGATAGGTAAGGCTCGATGTTATCTGGTGTTTATCATGCTGTTGTAATTTTTTTCTAATTGATAAGAAAATTCATGTGAAAATTAACGGAAAAAGAATCACTTATTTTCAGCACAGTGATAAAACTAAAGTAAACTATACTAAAGTAATACATTGCTTAAATTTGTCGTTATCGGCTAATAGATGATAACTTGTAAAAACACTTTTTATGTGAATACAGCAAACTTACTAAAATGAATGCATGACAATTAACCGATTATTAGAACTATACATCGAAAAATAATTAATAATGAAGTAGTTTATATATTTTGAAAGGTGTAAAAATCAATGTGTATGAATAATCAAGGTTTAGGTAAACTAAAGTTAAAAATGTAAAATTCATATTTTACAATATTACTGTTTAAAAAATATTTTCATTGTTGCTCTAACGTTGATGAAAATTGAATAAAACAGGGAACCTACAAAAAAACATATGTAATGGTTTGGTAAAATTAAATTGTCGTTTTAAAAAGCTTAGTTGAAACATCAAACAAAGTTCTCTTTCTTGACTTTTGTAAATAAGTGACATCTAATCTAAGTTAATCTTTTTCTTATATCTGCTAGTTCCTGTTAAAATTGTTTGGTTATCGGATGTTTGTGTAAGGCAGTGAATACGTGTTGATAACATACTATTTTAAGATAGAGATGATTCGATTGTAATATAAGACATTATGCGGCCACTGGCGGGATGAGCAATGGGCAATTGTGATTAATGTTTAATTAAGCAGACTCACCTTCCTCCTTATCGCAATACTCAATTATCTCACAGGCGTGATGAGCAATGCTTAATTGATCAGACTCAATTTTTTAAAATTATTAATTTCCAACGAAAATTCGATTCAACAAAGAGCAGCTTCCAAATAAAAATCTTCCGGGGGTGGGGGTGAAGTTTGGAAAATGAGGAGGTTCCCCCTTTGTTATAGTATGATATTATAAGCTTCAGATCCGAAATAAAAAAAAATAAGCCCCTTAAAAATTAAGCCACTCTAAAAATTAAGCCCTCCCCTTTCCTAAAATCTCATCTTACTATAACATATATTACGATATGTTCAAATTTCCTCCCTACTCTAAGTTGATTCCAATCTTTAAGAAAAAAAAATACATTTAAGCCTTTCACAAATATAAGCCCCCTAAAAATTAAGCCCTCTCCCTTCCTAAAATCTCATCTTACTATAACATATTTTACGATATGTTCGAATTTCCTTCCTACTCTAAGTTGATTTCAATCTCTACTTTAATTTAAACTCCCCCAAAAAATACATTTAAACCTTTCAGAAAAATAAGCCCCCTAAAAATTAAGCCCTCCCCCCCCCTTTCCTAAAATCTCATCTTACTATAACATATTTTACGATATGTTCAAATTTCCTTCGTACTCAAAGTTGATTCCAATCATTAAAAAATATTTAAGCCCCTCCATAAAATAAGCCCCCTAAAAATTAAGCCCTCCCCCCCTTTCCAAAAAATCACATCATACTGTAACAGAGTCAAAACATCCATCACCCATTTTCAAATATCTTTCCTACTCTAAGTTGATTCCAATCTCTATTTAAATTTAAACTCCCTAAAAAATTTTTAAGCCCCCCTCAATTTTAAGCCCCTCCTAAAAAATAAGCCCTCCCCTCTCTCTCTCTAAAAATCTCATCATACTATAACAGACTCCAAACATCCACCCCTCTACTACAGTATAATCTAATACGTTTCAAGCCCTAAAAATTTAAGCCCCCCTCAATTTTAAGCCCTCCCCATCATCCTACTACAGTATGATACACTCTTCATCAGATAAGCTTCTCAATCAGGTGGTGGTGGTCTTCCCTCCCTCTTATAGGAGGTGGTGGTGGTTCCACTTCCACCATCCACCCGCCACCAACACCACCATGCTGGGGTTGAACTCTCACCATCTACCTACTCTGCTGTCTGCAATTTATTTATATTAGAAATTCCAAAATCAGTAAGAATTATCTTTAACAGGTAAATTAAAATGAAGAGTTCATAAGAGGATGATATATTTACCGATTACAAAAAGTTATGAATAAATTTAGCTGTTCAAGCTATTTTAACTTTACATTTAATAATCTAACAATAAAATGACAAATCAAAAAAATTCAGCGCGCTCAGACATCAAAACATCAAATTTCCCAACTATTTTTTTCTTAAATACTAACTTTTTTTTAAGTTTGGGTTAAAATTCCGTAAGAGGATGTGTCATCACGCTTGTATTAAATATGATTCTATCGAATTCTATTTCAATTAATGGGGAAAACTAACAATTATTATTATTATTATTTTAAATTCTCGTTTAAGACCATAGAAATATGGGTAAACAGTACTGCAAAAATAATCAAACTGAATACGTGTCGTCAATGCAGTATGTAAATTGATAGTGTAAACAAAAGAAACAAAAATCAAATTGCAACGTCGTTGAATTTATAAATATTTTAAATAAATGAAACTTAATTTGAGATTAAAAATATTAAAAATACCGAAAAAACAATTATCACTCGTCAGTCAAACATTCATAACAGTTTTAATTTTTACAGTGTTTGCAACAAAATTCTAACATTAATTAAATGAATCACAAATATTACTCATTTTGGAAAATAATATTAACAGAAATAAATATTTCAAACAGATGTTCTTCGACTTCAATGCTTCTTTTTTTAACACCAAAATGCAAATAAATCCTGCCATTTTCTAAACATTAGGTTGTAGTATAGTACTTAACAAATTCTTTGAATTTCGAAATTTATCGACACTCAAAGTTTTTCATTTCTCGCTATTTACACAAAGGTACCTAGAAACTTTAGCATCATATTTTCATGGATCTTTTTTAAATCGTATTTTATAAAATTAGTAGCAGGCTACGCTGGTCCAATTTTTCAAAACGAACCTTGAATTAAACGAAATATATCGGTGAATATGACGTATTTTAAGGCAACATTGATTCCTTCCTGTAAGGTATTTCCCGATTTCGGGAAATACGTTAATTATATCATATTTCGATGTAAATGCCATTGAAATATTATATCTTCTAATGTGTTGTGCAAAATTTAAGTAATATGAGCTTATCTTCCAGATTCGTCTGGCATAGCTCAGTTAGCAGAACATTGGCAGCTTCAGCCAAGAGTTACCTGGTTCGATTTCTGCTCCGGAAATTTTTCGACCAGTTGGAATATTACAATTCATATGAATTATTCACCAAATTGAATAATTAATATAAAATTAATGTAGTGTGAAATTTGAGTTAGTATGCGCCAAATATTTTAGTTAATACACTGCAGTAAGATTTAGTAGGAAAATGTCCATTATCACAACAGTAATCGAAATTTTCTTTTCTCACTACATTACTGAAATTTAGTGCATAACAATGAATGTAGAGATTGTACGTAGCATCGAAATAATATTTTGGGAATTCATTCTCATTTGCTAATTTTTGAATTCCAGGCTTCTCAGCTTTGCGCCATGTGTGATTGTGGCAGTTTAAATACTATATCACTCTATATTCTGCCATATTTCGTAAAATGCAAATCTGCCATAGTTTTTCATAAATCAATTGTAACAGAAAAAAAAGGCACTTAAAACTTAATAGTAGTAAATAAGACTGTAGTTAAAATACCGCGCTCTTTTTTATTACGTCACAAAAAGCTTTCTTAAAAAGGAAAAAAAAAAAACTCTGTCCCCCCTAATCAAAATTGGATAAATATTCTGATTGAAATGCAAAATTGCGATTTATGTATGTAGTAGATGATATGATTTTCTGTGAGGAATTCATTATGAATTCGCTTTTTATTTGCTTCATACAAAAGATGCTCTTAACATTGTACTTAATAGGTTAATTGGAGAGATGTTCAATTATGGAAGATTCACCCGAAATTCTTTGAATAACAAACTAATAAAAACGGAAGATTTCGCTGTAAACTGAAAACAAAGTAATAATACATGATAATAAACAGTTGATCTGAACTCCATTTCAGCACGCACTCTTTTTTTTTAAATCGTGAGATTTATGTAAATAATATTAATATGTAATTGCATAAAATCCGCAAGAATAATCTTTAATTCCGAATTCCTGAGATGGTCAATCTATACTTATATTAAAGAGGTAATGTTTGTTTATTTGTAAGGGGTAACCTCCGGAACTATCGAATCGATTGCAAAAGTAATAGTACCAAAAATGATGGTGCTTGCCTTGATTCAACTACAGGCAATATTTTATGTCGATTGCACTAACTGAAAGGGGATGCAGAAGAAAAAACGTTCTAAAAATGCGAGTTTTGTGTTACTGAAGGACCTAGAAACATGAAATTTGACATGTTAATTACTTATAAGACATAAATGATCACTGAGAACTTTTTCTAGGGAATAAGAAATTTATAACGGATGAAAATGCACAAAAAGCATTCTAAAATCGTTCTAAATTGTGATTTTTAACCAATCTTGGTAGTTAACGAACCGATTTAAAAAAATTTTATGTCAAAATGACGATGACAGTCCTTGCTTCAACATAGGCTATATTTTATGTCATTGTCACTACCCTAAAAAAGTTGCAAAAACAAAACCGGTCTAATAATGCGATTTTTGTATTATTGAAGGGAGTTGATTCATGAAATTTGGCATGGTTGTTACTTATTAGATATAAATGATATCTAACAACATTTCTTTAAAAAAATTAAAAAGGATAAAAATGCGCGAAAAGCATTTTAAAAACTTCCTAGATGCCACTTTGTGAACAATCTCAGAAATTAATTTAAACTTTGGAATGCGTAATTACTTATAAGAAGTAAATACTCTCCAAGTAGAGTTAAAAAATATATCGAAGTTTAAAAAGGATGAAAATGCGTGAAAAAGTTCTAAACCGCGATTTATATACTCAGGACATATCAACTGCGTTTTTTGTACAACTCAGGTGTCTAACATTTTGAAATTTGGCATGATAATCACTTAAAAGATGTAAATGCTTTCTAGAAACAGTGGGAAAGAAAATTTAAAATTTAAAAGGATGAAGGGAGCAAATTGCGTTCTAAAAGCGTTCGAAATTATGCTTTTTGTGCATCTAATTAAATACCAAACTGGTTTAAAAAATTAATGGTTGCAAATTGGTGGCGATAGAACCTGTTCAAACATAAGCTATATTTTATGTGCGTTCCACTACCACCAGAGGATTGCAAGGGCAAAAACCATTCTAAATTGCAACTGTTGTGATACTAAGGAGACTGGAAAATTTATATATGACTTGATAGTTACTTATAGAATATAATTGTCCTTTAAGAATAGTAAAAAATAAATTAAAATTTTAAAAGTTGTGAAACGATGGGAAAGAACGAAAGGCGTTCTACAAAATTGCTAATTTACGATTTCTATGCAATCTCAGGATGTAATAAACTGATTATTAAAGCAATGATTGCGAATCAATGATGACAATCTCAAATTAACAGACTTTTGTGTATGTAAAATGCCTTGATAAAGGGGAAAAAAGAGAAAAACAAGTTTCTATTTTATATTTTCCAAGTTGCATATAATTTTTCTTGCGTGCTAGGGCCCGTCTTTTTCTTTTATTTTATGTTGTATTTTTTAGGGCCCGTACCTTTCGAGCCTATTTTCTTGGTTTTGATTTGTCTGGTGCTGACAGGGGTTGTTTTCCTCCGAGGGGAACCCACTTATGCCATATTTTGGTTGGTGCCTTGGATGGGTGATCATGACAATCTCTGATCCTACACAGACAATATTTTAATCCCGAGCCACTACCACCTGTGGCTGGCAGAAATTACGAATTTTCTGAAAGAGGCCTTTGAATTTTTTTAAAAATTACGTTTCCATAAAAATAATAGAAAATACCTAATCGATTTCAAAATTAATGTTGGCAAACTAATGTTGGCATTCCCTGTTTCAACGAAGGCATTTTAAGTTGATGCCGCTAGCCCCAGAGAGAGCCCCATAGACAAAAAAAAGAAACGTGGAAATCGTTAAAAAAAGTTAATTTTAAAATGTAAATGCATACTAGGAAGATGATTTAAAAATTCAAAACTTCAAATGAATACTGAAATAAACACATAGATTGAGCATAAAAGTTTCAAAATATTTTCTAAATTATCATTTATTTAGAATTAGCTTTAATTCTTTGCATTTATTTCATCCCTTTTCTGCCTAATACAGTGAAATGAATTAGTTTAGTCAAACTGTGGCTTAAATGTTAATTTTTGAATTATTCTTAATAGTATAATTTCTTATTATAAAATTTAGCCATGCAATTAGTCACTTGGCATAAATTCTACTATTTCGCGGAGAAAGCCGCGGAATTTGCTAGTACTAACATATAACTAAAAAATGTAAAGGGGGGGAGGAAGAAGGCGCGGAGAAATTGTATATTTTTTAACTGAATTAAAAGTTTAAAATTTTTAACCAAGAATATTAAGATACGTCTTCACGAAGATGAAAGAAATTTATCGTTGGTAACATTTTCTTTACATAAGCGAAACAAGTGGTTGAGTGTAATCACAGATCGCCCAAAGAGTTCCGTTTAACATCTCTTTCAAAAAACTTTATTCTTATTCTTATTATGTATTATAAACTATTTGTCAAAGTTTAAAGCAGTTGATTCTGCAGTTTTCCCAAATTTAACGAAATTTAGAAAATAGCCCCACCTCGGACGACCCTCTCTCCTCCTAAATTTTTCACTTTTACAAATATTTAATGTTAAGAAATAATATTTACATTAGTGCTCAGTAAAAAAAAACGCATTCAAATTGCAATGAACATGTTTATCTAAAGAAAAAGACAACATTGCTTTTCCCCCAATAAAAATTCAATTTATCTTAAATTTATAAAATTTGTATTATGTGTTATAAACTATGTCAAAGTGTAAAAGCGATAATTTAGTTTTCCAAATTTTAATAAATGCCCGTTAATTATATGTGCGCAAAAAGTATCTTAAGTTAAAAAAATTATTTTTTCATAAATTGGAAAGTTATATTCTCACTCTATTTTTTTTTTAATTTAGATTTTATTAATCAACGCATGAAATAATATCCGCATGCGGAAGTACTAAATTTGTAAAATCAATAATTTAAAAAATTTTGCCCTGCGATTATCAAATCCTAGTAAAAAAAATATCTCTTTTTCTTTTTGTCAAATTTTTAACAGTGTACACTGTGGCCGTGTTCAAAAGACAATTTTTTTGTACGCGCTCGCTCAGAAGATTCTGCTTGGAGTAGGTGCTATCGAAGAAGAGAATTTTAAAGTTATTCAATTATTGCATTATTTTTATGGTACAGAATTGGTAAATACAAATACTATATCCCTTTATCCTTTCAAAACATGATTCTCGTAACGGAAATACATATCTATGACCTCTCAAATAAAATTTAAAATATTCCAGAAAGTATCACGTGACTTATTTCATGTAATTAAGCACGATCAGCATTTAAAATATGACAACCAACCATGCTCAAAGCTGACGCGTGCGACGCAAATAAAACTGATGGGCGATTTGATCACGTGATTGTGCGTTTTGTGCTTATCTGTTATTGGTTGCACTTTGTTTGGTAGTCAAAGTTGGTAGGTTGACTGATACAATTTAACAATTGGTGATTTAAATTTTTTAATAATTTTATTTTTATTTATTTAAAAATCATTTATCAGTTGCTTTATACTTTTCGTATTAAATAGAATACTGTTGATAAACCAAGGTTGAGATATCCACATGGGAGACTAGCTAAGGGGGGGGGGGGGGCAGGGAGGAGCCTCCCCTCCCAAAACATTCACAAATGTTGTTACACTTTGCAAATTTAAAACTTTTATGTCAAATTTAATTAAAATTTTAATAAAAACTGCAATACATTTTCTATTTAAAAATTTGACTTGACAATTTAAGGTTTTCTCCCCCACCAATAAAAAGTCTTAGCGATGGTCCTGTATCCACATATTACAAGATTGATTTGTAATGTACAATACTGGATTGATTTCAATGGAATTTGCATTGTTAGTTAGATAATTTTTCAGAAGAAGTTTTAGTATGTGTATATTTATTATTTAATGATTGTATATTTTAATACCGTGTGGATAACATGCCAAAATATGTCATAAAATATGAGAAACAAACGACATCCGAAATTATGTTAGTATAAGCAAAACACTTGTTTATACTTTCAATAGAAAAATTATAAACATTCTAATCATACTTTATTCATTACAAAACTAGAAGGCAAACTCCAAATATTTCACCTCTTTAAAATATATGTATGCAGATATTCTTAATTTAAAAAAATGTATATCTTTTACATTTTGCTTTTATAATATTTTCCATTTTGATTTTAACACCGTAAAATATCCACGCATGCATTATATTTGCATCCTAATCTCAATAAAAACTTACTTCTAAAATTTTCAAAAAAAAAAAAAAAAAAAAAAAAAAAAAAAAAAAAAAAAAGTAATTAGAATATTAAAACTTTCTCCGCAAAAATCTCATTTTCTCGTATTTAAATAAGTATTTTATTATTATAATAGAAATACATGTGCTTCTGTATTATTAATATAAAATTTACCTTTAATAAAAATGTCTTATTTATTAATAAAAAGCAACCAAAAAAAAAAAAACACAAACCAACTTTCAGCCCGCGCAGGTCTCGAACCCATATCGTCTGGGTACAAGCTCAGCACTCTGGCCATTCGGCCAGCGAGCTCACATTCATTTGTAACAGATTATTTTTATAATTGGCACCACAAGTAATTACATCCGAGATCTGTTCTTAATCTGTTATTGAGCGCAAAGTTGCAGTACCGGTGGCACAGTAGCGAGTACTGAACGCACATCCCGTCCACTACAGGTACCCACTCCATGTCCGTGGCTCCTGAGCGCGCGTAACAGCTGAACACGGCCTGTAAAAAATGGAGGATATTCCAAATCTGCTTTCGAGGCTGTAAAAAGTCACGTGGTACCGGTAATTTACTTCTAGCTAATTAGAAAGGAGGTTGCTACTGCTTTCCCCATGAACTGTTCTATTGGCTGGTGGGGATTTACACTGCGTCTAACGGAGCCTTCCCTTCTTTACGCTAGACGGTTTTTGCCTTGACCATGTGATGATTACCTAGATGGAATATCCTCCATTTGTCTCTTTTTTGCTGCATCGTCGCTCCATAGCTTTTATAGAATATATCTGTTTTGACCAATGAGAATGCTCCATAATACAGCGAAATAATCGTTTCCTATAAAAGCGATAGAGTGTACGTAGAACGATGTACTACACTGTAAAATATTTTACCCTTTTGCTGCATCGTCACTCCCCCGCTTTTATAGAATATCTTTCTTTTGACCCATGTGAATGCTACATAACACACTGTAAAAAATTTGACCCTTTTGCTGCATCGTCATTCCCCCGCTTTTATAGAATATCTCTCTTTTGACCCATGAGAATGCTCCATAATAGGCTGGAGTAATCCTTTTCTATAAAAGTGGTGGAGTGATGACGATACAGCAAAAGGGTCAAAATTTTATGCACGAAAATCGTCCCTCTACTTTGTAAAAAATTTGACCCATTTGCTGCAGCGTCGTGCCACCGCTTTTATAGAAAACGGTTACTTTACAGTGTTATGGAACAGTGGCGCAAACTTTTGGAAAATATTGGGTTGGCTCAAAAATATTTTTGTAAAATGGTGCGAGCAGTTGATTTTTGACAGATGGTGAAAGCTGAGAATTTTAAGTCAAGCGATCCTGTTTTAATAAAGTTGCAATTTTATTAAATTATGTTCTCATGCGATGTAATGTCATGATATCTTGAACATGACTACGAATTGAATTAGAAGAAAGTTAAACATCGAAGGAAAACATTTCAGTCATTTGGGATTTATGGGTGTTAATCGGAGATTTTAAACACATGATCATTGGCAAAATAAATTTTATTCTAAGGAGAAAAATGAATAATAAAATAACAATGAAATAAATAACTAGAACAATGAAAATTGAGTATGCTATGATTCAAAATTATTGGGTGGGTTCAAGCCCGACGGGCCCATATAAGTTGGCGCCTCTGTTATGAAGCATTCTCATTGGTCATAAAAGAGATATTCTATAAAAGCGGTGAACTGACGCTGTAGCAAATGGAGGATATTCCATCTACGTAATCATCACATGGTCAAGGCAAAAACCGTCTAGCGTGAAGAAGGGAAGGCTCCGTTAGACGCAGTGTAAATCCCCACCAGCCAATAGAACAGTTCATGGGGAAAGCAGTAGCAACCTCCTTTCTAATTAGCTAGAAATTCTTTGGGTAAATTACCGGTACCACGTGACTTTTTACAGCCTCGAAAGCAGATTTGGAATATCCTCCATTGGTAAAATGGAGGATATGCCATCTACGTAATCATCACATGGTCAAGGCAAAAACCGTCTAGCGTAAAGAAGGGAAGGCTCCGTTAGACGCAGTGTAAATCCCCACCAGCCAATAGAACAGTTCATGGGGAAAGCAGTAGCAACCTCCTTTCTAATTCGCTAGAAATTCTTTGGGTTGCAGCAGCTGCCGATTTTCTATATAGCAAACTTTAGCTACTCAATCATCCGATAGATGGCAGCACACCACACCTTTACCTAAGACACTTACCTGTGTGGCACCAGAGACTTACCTGACATTCACTCACCTGCCGGCTCAAGCTCTGGTAATGATCGTACGACCGATCTCGATGTACTGTAAATCATGACCAACTCTTCATGTTAATTTAATTTAATTTTATGTAAATATTTTGTTCAAATACAATATTATGAAAAGTTATCCTTAGCAGTTTATTGTATTATCGAGTACATTCAATTATCTCACTGATTAAATGAGATTAAAATCAGATTAATGGAGAGGCGTTTTACGGCCCCTCCAGGGTAAATTACCAGTACCACGTGACTTTTTACAGCCTCGAAAGCAGATTTGGAATATCCTCCATTTTTAACAGTATACTTTATTGTGTTACGGAGCATTTTTACTTACACTGTTAAAAAATTGACCGTTTTGCTGCATCATAACTCCACCGCTTTTATAGAAAATGATTACTTCTACCTATTATGGAGCCTTCTCATAGATCAAAAGAGAGATAATCAATAAAAGTAAGGGAGTAACGATGCAGCAAAAGGATCAAATTTTTTATAGTGTATAAGGAAAGGGCATGTTTACAAACAAACACTTTCGTCAACCAATCTACCATGACATTTTTTTTCAAAGCGATCATTGCAGAAATCGTCTTGGCAATGTAAGCCAATCGTATCATCGCCTACCAGCTACCAAACGTAGACCAATCAAATTCCCGGAGCTCATCCGTACAGTATCAGTCTTTAAAGAACGGACAGGTTTTTCTCGCTTATCCACAGTAATTCGTCCACAGTGACGTCAGCTGCCCTTTCCTTATTGATCATAAAAGAGATATTCTATAATAGCTATGGAGTGACAACAGCAAATGGGTCAAATTTTTAACAGTGTATCTAAAAGTGCTATTACCGGTAAAAATTACAAGTAAAAAAAAATCGCCTGTGGTTTTTCGTCTTCTAAGCATTTCATTGGCTGTTCGAGAAAAGGCTTTGCCATCGTCCGTATTTCAAAGCATTTAATTGGCTATTACTGGCGACTCGGCTCATTTCAGGTGTCAAAGACGCTCCGACATAAAGGAATCACGCGCTTTCCGAGAGTGCTTTTACACAAGAGGTCAAAATCGCATCAAATTTCAGGCATCTCCATGTTATCCTATGGCTCCAGGGGAGTCATTCGAAAGTATGCAACTACACTGTAAAAAAATTAACCCTTTTGCTTGCATCGTCACTCCACCGTTTTTATAGGGAACTTGCAATCATCTGATAGCTATTGTATTTCAAGTGGAGGTCAGGGTAGTTCCACCATTCAGAACTGTCTATTTCTAGTGTGTGTGATCTCCAGTATGGCGTCAATTGCAACTGCCCTATAGAAAATGATTACTTCAGCCTATCATGAAGCATTCTCATGAGTCAAAAGAGAGAAATTCTATAAAAGCGAGGGTGTGACGATGCAGCAAAAGGGTCAAATTTTTTACAGTGTACTTTGTGTCGGAGAGTCTTCGACGCCTGAAACAAAGCGAGGAGTTAGTAACAACCAACCAAATGCTTGGAAATCCTGATTCTGAAAGTCTTTCCTTGATCACCCAATGAAATGCTAAGAAAAGGAAAAAACGCAGTGCAAGTTTTATCAAAATCCCGTCATTAGAACACATGTAGTAAGCGGCCGGAACGAAATTTCTGTTTGTATTTTATATAGATAAGTAAACTAGTTAATAAAATTCATGTTTCTTGCATTAATGTCAACAGATAAATTCAACAGCATATATTTATATTTGATTTAGCTTAATCTGACATTCGACTCAAAGCGTCCCGAAACCTACACTCCCTTACAGAGGTACTCCAATAAAATCCACTTCTACTACTACTGCGAAGCGATCGGAACGAACTGAAAAGAAATGAAGTTACTTTGTTTATGTAAACAATGTGGTTTTCGGAGTTTGTAAATTCCAAAATTCTAAAACCATTGTGTATTTTTTCATAAATAAGAATTATTTATTGTTAATGTTTTATCAGTTGGAATTTTATATTGTTTAAAAAAAATTAAAAATAGTTTGGACTGCTTTAAATCATGAATATATATAAAATATTTACTACTTATCGGCAATCAAAATTACTTTGTGTTAGAACTTGTAAAAAATGTAATGTTCTTTTTAAAAATTATCACGAGATTTCTAATCTAAAATCAGCGCCGCTTTCATCGAAGAAAATTAGACAATTATTTCTAGATTATTTTGTTCATGAAAAAAATCATACATATGTGCAATCTAGTCCCGTATTTTTAAATAGTGATCCATCACTTTTGTTTGTGAATGCTGGAATGAATCAAGTAAGTGCAAATGCCTAATGTTTCATAACTTATGTAGGTCGTATCCATATGAAATTATTGACATTATCACATAAATCGAAATGTTTATTTAAAACTTTGACGAATGAAATATTTTTGTTTTAATATATTTATGTTCTAATTTTCCTCCAAAAAAAGTTCCTTATAAAATTAGAAAAGAAACATGAAAACAGTACCTTTAGTGCAGCTAATAATCACCATCCAAATCTTTGATTTTCTTCCAACGTTCCATTTTTATTTATTAATTTTTTTTTTCAAGAATTCAATTCAAAATATCAGAAAACTTTTAGCTGGAAATACTTTGCCACTTTACATAGGAAAGGTGATGTAGCTTATAGATGCAAGCAGGCCCTGATTACCCTGACTGGAGAAGCACATGCTTCCCCTAGAAAATTTTGAAGAGGCCCAAAATTAAAAATAAAAAGGGCCCCAAATTTTACATTGAATTAATTCTACTCCAAAATTCTAATTTCTTTAAGTTAACTCATATATACATATGACTATTAAAGTGTTTCATAAAAATACCTTCCATAACAAATTAATTTTACGTTTTTAATTTAAAACACATGATCACAATTGTTAACGTAGTTCATTATTTTAGATGTATGTTTATTTTACATATTAAATTTAAATATTATTGAATTTAGCTTGTTTACATAACATATAATATCAATAATTTAATCATAGCAAACGCGGTAGCGTTTGGTATAATATGTTTAAGAAATGGAAAATGCAAACGTCTTTTTTAAATTTCTGGCGAACCAGTTGACGTACGACAGTGAATTTTTTTCAAAAGATAGAACTCAATGAGACGAATAAAATGACAGCATTCAAAAAATTATCGTAGTTTACTGTAGTATTTTATTCAACTGTTAACGAAAAAATGAAGACCTAAAATTCAACAAACGATAGCTAACGATTCTATGGATGGATTAACTTCATTTTTGGTTTATTTTAATCCTTTTGGTAAAATTTTAAATAGATTTTTTTTTTTCATCTTTGTATGCTTGACGATCGTTGTGAAAATCGAATTTGTGTCTTAAAGCTCCAGTTGAACATTGTTTCTTGCTGTTGTAGTTTTTTTTTATTCGTTGCTACCAAGTTTAAATAAGTATAACTTTTCTATGTTTGTAACATAATTCATTCAAATTAAATAAATCATGTGAAAAACATAATTATTTGTTTTTATTACGAAGCATTTCGTTTCAGCTCTTTGAATAAAATTGTGAGCGTACTGTAATTATTTTTGTTCATCTCCTTGGTTTATTTTTCAGACATCTTGCATTTTATATGCCAATGCAATATTTTTCTTGATTATTCTAATACAACATTAAAATTTTGGCAGCAAATATTTTGCTTTTTAAGGTATAAAAAATTTCAGTTTTTATCAAAAAATTTAAATGACAAGTATTAAAAAATGCTTTGGTAAGCAACAAAAGAGGTTAATATGTTTTTAAATATGAAAAAGTGTTTGACAAGTGCTTTTCTAATTGGGCATGAGAGAGGACAAGGGATCCCTTTTTGGCTCCAGCTCACTGTCAATGCCAAATTTGAAAAAGTCATATTTGTGCTTTTTCCATATAAAAAAAATGTGCATAAAACTTTCCGTTTTTCTTTATAGTAAAATTTTCAATCCTGCTTTACATGTGAACTGTGCTATTGACTCTGCACTGCAAACTGCACTGTTGACTCTGCATTACAAATCAGTTTTCTGTGCAGTTCTATGCTGCGGGCATGCTTGTTGGCACTGCATGAGTATGATATGCTACAAGAACTAAGGTTTTGTTTTGCCTTAGATTCATGTTTAATTAAGCTGCGTTTTTTCTGGCTATGTCTTTGCGCTATACATTTTTATCATAAATTGTGACTGATTTCTTTTATACGAAAAAAGCACAAATGAAATGTGATTTTTTTTTCTTTTCAAATTTGGCATTGACAGTGAGTTGCAGCCAAAAAGGGACCCGTTGTCCTCTCTCATGCTGAATTAGAAGCACATGTCAAACACTTTTTCATATTTAAAAACATATTAACCTTTTTTGTTGCTCACCAGAGCATTTTTTAATACTTTTTAAGACTATTTCCATGAAAAATTGTCATGTCTGTCACATGCTATGGTTTTTGGCTACCAGTTTGTTAGAACTTAAAAATGTGACTTATTTCATCGATATCTCATCGATTCAACAAGGCAAAGTAAACTTTTCGATAATAACAATGGCCAACAAGCATAGTGCATTTTCAACTGTGTGACAGACACGACAAGTTTTCATGGAAATAGCCTTAAACTATTCTGAGAGTTGAAAAAACTATTTCAAAATATTAATATTCTATGTTGATGCTTCCATGATGAATTCAAACATTTTTATCGAAGTTATATTTTTATAATACTTTTTGCAAAATTTTCTTCTGTAACAATATAAACTCAATTGAACCACTGTCTGGAAGAATATTTGTAGCATTGTTGAGTTTCTGGGTATGTCGAATTTAGAAAACTTTTTTTCGAAAGAAAGAGGGCCCCAAAATGCCATGAGTTTCCCATAGCTTCAAAGCTTTAATCATGGCCTGGATGGAAGAGCCAATTCACTTGTCAGAAAAAGTTATGAGCAAGGGAATTTCTCAAATTGCATATTCTGGTGCTAATTTTTACAACCTTGTAAAGATTTTAATTCAAGCAACAAAACTTTTATTAGTTAAAGAGAGAAACATTCTACGAAATAATGATTATAGACAGCGTTCGAAATCCTTGGTGGTCCGCTGGTCCGAGACCACCGATAATTCAATCGGACCACTAATTTGAAAAATTTAGTGGTCCGCAGGACCAGTGCCTTTTTTCAGGCCCTGAGAAAACCGCAACCAATCGCACATAAGATTTTTTTTATTTCAGCGATGTCACGGACCCGCTATAGCGCGTAAATTAAGCAAAAAATCGGCGATGGGATGCAAAAAAATAGCTCTTACGCGCCCCACGGGACGCGTAATTTCGTTAAGGGATCGCTAAAAAACGGTAAACTTCGTTAAAAAATCGCGAAATAACGACTAATTTTCGGCAAATTTTGTCAAACAATTCTCGAAAAAACAGCAAATTTCGAACAAAATAGCGATAAACGGCAAATTTAGAAAAAAAATCGCGAAAAAACGGCAAATTTGTCCGAAAATCGCGATAAAACGGCAAAATTTGTCAAAAAAATCGCGAAAAACGACAAATTTCCTCAAAAAATTGCGAAAAAATGATAAATGTTGTTAAAAAATCGCTAAATAACGACTAATTTTCCGGCGAATATCGCCAAAAAATTCGCGAAAAAAAGCTAATTTCAGCCTGAAACCCGAAAAAACGGCAGATTTCTTTAAAAGATCGCGAAAAAACGGCAAATTTCGTCCAAAAATCGCAATAAAACGGCAAGTTTTGTCAAAAAATATCGCGAAAAACGGTACATATCGTCAATAAACCACGAAAAAACAAAAGATTTCGTCAAAATAACACGAAAAACGGAAATTTTGACAAAAAAGCACGAAATAAATAAATAAATAAGTGAATGGTGGGAGAGAATTTTTCTGTTTTAAAAACTAATTTTCCTGCTTCAAAATTGTTGTTGCTGCTCCAAAAACTGATTTTCCTGTTTCCCAATCGGTTTTTTATTGCTCCAAATCTTTCTGAGTGAATGCGACTCCTGAAAGCACCGTTTCATTAAGCAAAGTATCCATTTAGTCAACAAAAATATCCCTTTTTTCAGCAAAAATGTTTTTTTCAATAAACCTGTCTTGCCCCATTTTAAAAGGGGTTTGTTATCTTCTACACTTAAATAAGCATTATTTTATAATTAAATTTGTATCTTGCACTTTTATTCTTTAAAAAGTACACAAATTTTCTCTTAAATTGATATTGATTTTAATTATTTATTATTACTAAAACAATTATTGCATTTTATTTTTCATGTGGAAATGAACAAGTTCAATTTTTGAGTTGAAAAATATGACTTAATATTATTAGTGAGGACCCGCTTTTGTCGAAAAGGGACCCAGAATTTTAGAAGTCCCGGGGACCAAGAATTTTTCAAGTCCAGTTGCATCACTGACACTAGCTACAATTCCACCAATCTAAAGAAATATCGAAAAAAAAAAATTGCATTAAAACTTACAGTTAGTTGAAATAAGTAATGGCAAATAAATTATCTAATTAATAATTTGATAGTTTTTCTTTACGTACTGTTTATTTATTTTTAAGCAAATTATAATTTTACATTTTATTATGCTAAAAATTTTGGATAAATGCAAAGTAGGATTGGTTTATATTCCAGCGCGGGGGGGGGGGGGGGGGGAGAGGCCATTATAAGTGTTAAAATTATTTAATAGAATTTTATGAAGCGGACCAGTGATGATGTCTGCGGACCAGTAAATTCTCATGCTTACTGGTCCTTGGGACCAGTGACTTTTTTTAGGAATTCTAACGCTGATAGATTAATGCAATGCCTATTTTGTGCATTTCCAGATGGAATGACATATATGTCAGTGTTAAATAATAAACTATCTATTACAGTTTTTAAAACTGACATTTTTGTATTTTCTATTATTTAGCATAAAAGTATGTCAAACTTTTAAATTTTTAATTTAGTTTTTGCTTAGGTTATTTATTTTAACAAATATTGTGCTCAGGACAGGGATGTGATGCATGAAACAAATTTAAAATGCTTAAAATTTGAAAAATTATTAACATAAATTTATCTTAATAGTGTTTTTATTTTTCTTTTTAAAAATATAAAGTAAATTATAAATGGTTTCCATCTGAAATAAATATTACTACTTGCAGTGAAAGTTACAGCAGTTTTAATACAATGCACATGACCTCTTTAAGGTATTTCAAACTACAGACAGGGCCGTAACTACCACCGGGGGCCCCAAACTGATGGTTAAAAAAAATATTGATTTTTTAATTACTAGTCTAATTTCCTATAAAATGTCCATCACCTGGCTAAAAGTTAGTAATTAAAAAAAATCAATCTGCTAGAGTAAATATTTTTGCTGTTGGTCAATATACTGCATACACTTCACATACAAAAGCAGCTTTAGAGCGGATAGCAGAATGTTGAGTCGAATGTGTCATGTCGTCTCAGCATGTTTGCTGATCCCACCGAAGTTAGTAAAGAAGAAAACATGTGCTTCTAATCGGTTCAATATAAAAAGCATCTAAAAAAATTCTAGAAAATCTTTCTAATACATAAAATCAAAAAATAAATTATCAAAATTTATCTTTCAAAAGGTTTTTAAACAGAAATGTATGATTAAGTTACATAAACTCAAAAATAAACCTAAACAAAATGCTCTTTAAAGTGTTCAACCAATCAGAAGTCTATATTTCCTCCCCTATGCTAGCTTCAGTGGGATCGGCAAAAATTGGGTCGCCACCAAGTGCCTTTCATGTAAGATTACCCAATTCTACGTTTTTTTAGTCATTTTTGGGCTTATCAAATTATGTACGTTTAAACAGCGGTGTGGAAAAAAAAAAAAAAACTGATTGTTTTGAAGTTTTAATTTGCCCTGGATGCGATAGGTCTTACTAGTTTGGCCCGGGACCCCCAAGTTTATAGTTACAGCCCTGACTACAGATAGAAAAGAAATTAAAATAAAAGTAATTTTTTATTAAATTAAATAGAAATATATCTTCAACTACTTTGAAAATCCAAAAATTGAATAAAAGTGCAGTATTTTTATTTGTAGAGATTAACAAAGTATAGGTTTATGTCTGCATGTGATTTTTAGTATTGTAAACATCAGTTTTGATCTCCGTATAAATATAAAAATAAACCATGTAAAAAAAAAAATCATGAATTAAATACTTTAGACAAAGTACTTTAATTAGCCATAAATTAAAAAGAAAAATTTTATATTTTATTTTTTGAGGGTATGGTTCACTTAATAGGAGAATTGCCTCTATGGACATTTGATGCATTCTTATATTTAAAATATCTCATCGGAAAATTAATATTTTTTCTTAAAGGATGGCTCTGTTTTTCTTAGTTTTCAAAATTTTTCTGAAGTTAATACTTAATTTTATATGAAATGTTAAAATTTTATTCACAGTTTTTAAACATAAAATATTAAATTAAGCAGAGGTTTTAGAAATATTTTGAGAATTAAGAAAATAAGAAATATCCTTTAAGAAGAGTACACAGAAAAAAAAAGGCGTTAAAAAAATAAATTTTCTCAAGCGATATTTTAAATATACAAATGCTTCAGACACAGGGTTGGCAAGTTTTTGACACATGACGGTTTTTACCGGATTTTACCATGGTTTTTACTGTCATGTCAAAAACCTCCTTGTCAAAAATGTCGAAAACTGTCAAAAACCCACTTTTCAATAGTTTATTTTTACATTACAATAATAATTGTTTTTTCATTCTGTCTTTAGTATTAATTCATTTTATATGAAATATTCAATACCAAAAAGACTCTAAAGTACATTTATCCATCCCAGAAAAAACAAAATAATTGCATTAGACCATATACCATAGATTATATCTTTGTTAAATCTCTACAATAATTTTAAACTATTTGTCATAGTCTAAAAAAATAAAATTTTTTGAAGAAATTTTATAACTTATAAGTATTAGATTAAAAAATGTGAAATAAATTTTGGCAGAATTTATTACATTGTTTAAAGGAAAATAGCTTTCTCAGAAATAAATTTCATGCGTTTAATCCAATTTGTTCATTGATTATTTTTAATTCTATATAGCAAAACCTGATTTATATAAATATATTGTACATATGTTTAGTGAAATTAAATATATTTTAATAGCTGAGAACTACATACATACTTTGAAAGTAAGGAATATCACTTGTGCTTTAAATTTGAATCTTGTAGAGATTAAAATTTTAAAATCAATATTAAACTTTAAACCATGTGAAAACTTCATCTTTTACTATATTTTTGTTAAGTAGTTTATTGCAGTGTTATTCCTTAGTCTTGGTATTATTTCATTCAAATAAATAATTAAATAAAATATTAAGTTTATTATTTTTAAGCTGAAACGTTGACCCATAAAGAACCATTAATAATAAAATTAACTGCATTAAAAAACTAGTCGTTGGAGGCCACCATAATACTTACCCATCATGTATATGAAAATAAAACTATTTGTGAAAACTATTTATACAGTGCATTGCAATTCATAAACAAAATTTAAATATTGTTAATATACATAGAATGCTATATTAAAGAACTGCTGATTACCAATTTCGACAAATTATATAAAATGCCAAACTACTCAAGTAGTACCGAACTGCCAGAAAAAAACATCCTTATAACTCCAAAACTAATAATTCTATCAACTAACAATTAACTGCGTCGGATTAAGCGTCTCATTTCCAATTAAAATATATCTCTGAATTGAAATTTGAATGAAATACAAGGTTGTGAAAAATCGAAGAATGTGGAAAACAGGATTACAAATATCTCGGCAACTAATAATCCGATCGACTTCGATCTATATGCAAAATGTGTGTTATTTTATTGCATTTTACGTTCATTTTTTAGAACAAAAAAATTCGAAATTTTTTATATACCTTTCCTCAGAACGAATTTTTCGAGAGTCCGAAAAAAATAGTTCCGGATAATCGAGGTTGCTGATATTAAATAGGCTTCGTCCCATTCTTACATACTAACTACATACAAAATGTCAAGTCTTTATCTCAATTTGTTCGGGAGATAGAGTGTTTACAGACAAACAGACGGCAAATTTTTTTTTCTAAAAATATGTTTTTCAGAATCTCCACTATCTAAAACATGTAAATCCGTCAAAAAAAATTTTTGATTTTCAAAACAATTGCAAGACTTACCCTATACTACGTATGATGGGTAAGTAATAAATAAAAATAACGCATTTTAGAATCTCTCTAATAATTTATAATTTTAAAGGTAAAATATTTTTACTCATTCATCATATGTATTGCAATAAAAATGTGCAATGTTTTATTTCTTTCAATTCACTTTAAATAATACCTAAATAACTTTAAATAAAATATGAACAGGACATAAATTGTTTGACTTTATGATAACTTTAATAAGTTTAGATTTTAAAAATATTTCACGACTATTCAGGTAAAATTTTATATCTAAAAATATAGGAGCTGGAATGGTCTATAAAATTAATATGTATATTTGCACCAAATTTAACAAATAAAAATTGATTCATTACATTCTGATTTTTCTTAAATATTGTTTTGTTATGCATTTAAGTTTTAAATCTATGAGCTTTCAATTGAAATCAAGTCTTACAGATTTATATGAAAATTTTATTAATTAAAAAATTTTAAGACCTGTTTATTGAAATGAAAATCATCATAATTGCATTTATCAAATGTATAAGATACACATTTTAAAATATTATGTCTAAGAATATTCAAATTTATTCCATGTTTGACATCTATTTTCATACCATATAACAGCTTTTTTCATCTCTAAAATGATTTTAATATTAAAAATGTATATTGATTGCTATTTAATATGTTTAATAATCTATTATTATCATTTAATGTAAATATTCATTGCATTTAGAAGAATCTATATTAATGAAGATTAAGGCCAAATATTGTTCTTTCCTTTTACTCTTGTAATTTTTAATTTTTTCATTTACAAAATACTTTTAAATAAATTTAACAAAAGTAATTGTGAATAATAATAAGAACACACACACACACGCACAAAAAAAAAAATTATCTAGAAATGTATTGCATCCTGCATTTACGATTAAATCGCAGAAAAATAAAAAACATAGGTTTTTGACGGAATAAATTGGTAAAAACACGGTTTTTACCACTGTCATGTCAAAAACCAGTTTTTGACGTCAAAAACCCAACCCTGTTCAGACATCTATAGGTTTAACAATATGGAGGAGAATTAAAAACTAAGTGACCAGCCCCCTTAAGGTCCCTGTCCTCGCTCGAGGAAATGCTTGCGAGGTAATGCTATTCCTATGGGGAAGCATTTTTCTAATAACTCTTTCGCATTTTGACATTTTTGGATAATTTGTTTTGCATTGGATAGCTGAGATGCATGACGACAGCGCACCTTTTTTACTTTTTCGATTTTGGTTGCATATATTTTTTACAAAGTTAGTTTCACTTTCAAAACCGGTTTCGAAACTGAAAGTGCTTTTTAAAAAATATATCTGCGACCAAAATCGAAAAAGTAAAAAAGGTGCGCTGTCGGCATGCACCTCAGCTATCCAATGCAAAAAAAAATTATTCAAAAATGTCAAAATGCGAAAGAATTATTAGAAAAATGCTTCCCCATAGGAATAGCATTAGCTCGCGAGCGTTTCCTCGAGCGAGGACAGGGGCCTTAAGAAAGGATGTAAATATGCTTAACATTGAAATAATCAGAATCATAAAAGATAAAAGGTATTCTGTAAATAGAAGAATCCTTGTCAATTTCTTTGGAGATGGATGCTGGAATGTGGCTAATACCAAAGTGCCTTTATTTTTTTTTTTAAATTGTAGTGACACTAAATTATTTTAGAAAATTGTTTATGAAATTGATTTTCTTTCCTTTCAGTTTCGTTCATTGCTGCTGGACAAAATACCACCTAGTCATCCTTTTTCAAAATTAAAAAGAGCTGCTAACAGTCAGAAATGTGTTCGTCTAAGTGGTAAACATAATGATTTGGATGATGTTGGAAAAGATCTTCATCACCACACCCTCTTCGAAATGCTTGGGAACTGGTCTTTTGGTGATTATTCTAAGGTAAATTAGATTGTTATGGCTTTGTATTTAATTATAGACATAAAAATTATTAATTAATTGCATATTAAATATTTTGTAGCTTAACATTAGCTGTTTTTAAAACTACAAAATTATATGATATACTCAGTAGCACAAAGTTCGAGATGGGAGATGTGTGTTGCAAATTTTATTTTCTCTCTTTAAGATTCTTTTTCATCGAACCTTTATTTTGGCTTCATATTATGTTTAGCCATTTTTTTATTTAATGCAAAACATTGTTATTATTATCAGAATTTCCCCTAGGTTTGAAAAGGGGCGGGGCGCTATTGTTCTGAAAAGGGCATTTTTTACATTCTTCAGGGCACTTTTATAGAGTTGAATCCAGAATCTAGCGGTTCAAAAAATCATGGAAATAAGAAAATTTCATCAAAAAATTTAAAAAAAAAAGATAAACATTGATAAAATGACAAATTTCGTGAAAAGATTGCAAAAAACGGCCGATTTTGTTAAAATATGACAAAAAATGGCAAATTTCGTGAAAAGATAACACTAAAAATACAGTTTTGAAGCAGGAAAATTAGTTTTTCGAACAGAAAAATTCACTTCTGGTATTAACCTAAAAAATTTACAATATTTGCGATCTTTTGAAGAAATGTGATATTTTTTAAAGATATTTTGCATTTTTCTTCGAATTTTTGGCGAAATTTGTCTTTTTTGCAAATCTTCTGACAGAATTTTCCATTTTATTACACTTTTTTGATGAAATTTGCCATTTTTTTTTTTTCAAATTTTTTGCTGAAATTTACCATTTTATCACGATTTTTTGACAAAAATAGCCTTTTTTTTTGTGATCTTTTAGCAAAATTTCCTGTTTTTCACAAATCGTTTGACAAAATTTTCCATTTTATAACGATTTTTGGACATAATTTGTCGTTTTTTCACTATCTTTTGAGGAAATCTGCCATTTTTTTGAGATTTTGTAACGAAATTAGCCAATTTTTTGTGAATCTTGCCAAAAATGAGTCGTTATTTTGCGATTTTTATCAAAATTTCCTGTTTTTCGCAATTCTTTGATGTTATTTTTTGCTTTCCGTCGTCGATTTTTTGCGTAATTTACGCTGATTTTTTGTGTAATAGTGTGTCCGCATCATCGCTGAAGAACTGCATTTTTTCAATTGTAGGGCAAGAAGGCTGCAGTATTTTTTTTTTTGAATGAGCGAAAAGAGAGGTGCTAGTTTTTGAATGAGGGGCAAGAGGGGCTCTATTTTTTGAACTAAAGGGCAGGAGGGGCGGAGCGCCCTCCTGAAACTCTCTGGGGGAAACTCTGTTATTATTAATGATTATTATTAATGAAAATTTAGATATTATTAATAAAAATTATTATTATTAATAGATAATTATTAATAAAAATATATTAAATGCCTGAAATCGCTACAGACAAGTGACTGATTAATTAATGCTTCAGTTGTAAAAATACAACCTAGAGATTATTTTTTGTCCCTGTAGTATCAGTCGCACTTGGAGAATTTTTTGCTACTGGGATGACATCTGTTTAAGAAAATGTTCAATTTTCAACAATGACTTGTGTTTCACTTGAGTTACATTGCTTATATTCCTGTTCCTCTAATGTAATTTTCAAACATAGTTCTTGTGTTCAGTTAGGCTTCTATGTATTGTGTTCTTAAAAGCATTGAAAGCAATATTAATTTTAATTTGTCATTAAATGAATATTAATTTTCTCTTATGGACATAGTTTGTCTTTACACCAATCTTTTAGGTTTTTATTCAGTTTGAAGACTTGCTACTTTTGGAATTTGGCTGTCCACTCTTGACTCTCAGTCAAGATTGTTATTTCTAGTATATACTGTAGCAATTCCTTGCTTTTAAAGTTTTAATAGTTTAGAAATTTTAATTTTTGTGATAAACTCTTTAAAAGGTGATGAACTTGTGATTAATCTCTTAAATAAACTCCTTAAATACTTTTGGTTACTTATTTTATTGAAACGTATTGTCTAGTCTATTTTATAAGTTAACATTAGTAAGCAGTCATTGCTGTATGTCATGCTTTGTCTGTATCCTTATTTGAATTTGCATATTGGATAAATTTTAAGACTTTATTGTTCTTATTTATAGAGAGAAGCTTGTGAGATGGCATGGGAGCTACTTACAAAAGTGTATAATTTAAATCCAAATAATCTTTACATTACTTATTTTGGTGGCTGTGAAGATTTTGGTGTTCCTGCTGATGTAGAAACCAAAAACATATGGTTGGATATTGGGTGAGAAAGACAAGTTTGAACATTTAATGTGTTAAACTGCATTGTTATCATTATCTTTGATGTCATATGGGTCATTCCACACGAATTCAATCAATGGGTGTTGCATCATAGTCATAGATTTTTTTTTAAATTTTTTTTTATCATAGACAGACATAGTAGTCACACCCTCAAATTTGAAATTTAAAACTACTTTTTGCAATATTGGCTGAGATGTAGCCATATGAAAACTGACCATTTTTACTAAATGGCGGCCATCTTGGATTCTCATCAGTGTCTAAGAATGGCCATAACTTGACAACTAATGGCTCAAATTTTATATATCTGGTACCAATGTGAAGCTATTTGTACAAAGAATGTATATTTCATATCAAAACAATAAAAAAATTTCATTTATTTACTTTTTATTATGTGCAAACTAAAAATATCCCTCAAAAAAAAAAAAAAAAAAAAAAAAAAAAAAAAAAAAAAAAAAGGCTGACTTATAGATTATATATATATATATAAAAAAATAATCATCATGAATTTTTCTGAAACTTGGTAAAAACATTGCTCCATCTATGGGCTTTAAATAATAAAAAAATTGGAGAGGTAAAATCTGTTGTTTAAAAATAAATGATTTTTTACACATAAGGTGTCACTAACCAAAAAATGTTCATTTTAGAATCTCTAAGTATACTTAATTTAAGAAATAAGGTTAAAAAAAAATTTCTAACATTTAAATTAATATATTATGTGTATATTATATAATTCAATAAAGAAATATCAATTTGCAGCTATTTTTACTAAATATTCATATATTAAAATACAAGTAAATTTTCATTTCTACAATACTTTTTATTTCATTTAAAATATGAGAATATAATTCTCAAAACATATGTACATAAATATTAAATACTTTCTATAATGGACTACATTAAAATAAAATATATGTATATATTTTTCCCTGAAATATTGGAGAAATACTAGCTGTAAATCACAGTTGAGTTTATTCAATTGTGTAATTTAAATAAAATAAAAAAAATATAAATTATATATGTATAAGTTTGGCCACATAAATTTTCTTTTTTAAGTGGAAAAAAATGTTTTAAATAGGTTCTATGTGTAGGGAAGAGTGAGGAGGAATGGGACACTTTTTACAAAAATTAGAAAATCCTTTTTGTTTTACACACACACACACACACACACAAAAAAAAAATCTGTTTTTTGAAAACAAAATAAAACAGTTTCTAATGTCCTTGAACAATATAGCTAAACAATTTTATAACTAAAGAAATTGTAAATTTCAAAATGTGTCCCAGAGCCGTAGTTAGATGTGAACAATAAGGGGGGGGGGGGCTCATAATTTTTTTCTCTCTTTCTCTAACACAGAAAGATAAATGAGTGCATATTCACATTGTAGGTACTATGTTTCTCAGCGTTAGAATTCCTAAAAAAAAGTCACTGGTCCCAAGGACCAGTAAGCATGAGAATTTACTGGTCCGCAGACATCATCACTGGTCCGCTACATAAAATTCCATTAAATAATTTTAACGCTTAAAGTGGCCACCTCCCACCCCCTCTCTCTGGAAAATAAACCAATTTTACTTTGCATTTATCCAAAATTTTCAGCATAATAAAATGTAAAATTATAATTTGCTAAAAATTAAATAAACAGTACGTAAAGAAAAACTATCAAATTATTAATTAGATATTTTATTTGCCATTACTTATTTCAACTGACTGTAAGGCTTAATGCATTTTTTTTTTCAATTTTTCTCCAGATTGTAGTCATAGTAGTAGAATTGTAGCTAGTGATGCAGCAGGACTTGAAAAATCTTGGGTACCCGGACTTCTAAAATTCTGGGTCCCTTTTCTACAAAAGCGGGTCCCCATTAATAATAAGTCAGATTTTTCGACGCAAAAATTGAACTTGTTCATTTGCACAAGAAAAATAAAATGCGATAATTGTTTTAATAATAATAAATAATTAAAACCAATATTAATTTAAGAGAAATATTCTGTACTTTTTAAAGAATAAATGTGCAAGATACACATTTAATTATAAATAAAGTAATGCTTATTTAAGTGTAGAAGATAACAAGTTTGCATTTCTTTTAAAATGGGGCAAGAGAGGTTTATTGAAAAAGACATTTTTGCTGAAAAAAGGAATATTTTTGTTGAGTAAATGAGTACTTTGCTTGTAATGAAATGGTGCTTTCAGGAGTCACATTCACTCACAAAGATTTGGAGCAATACAAAACCGATTGGGAAGCGGGAAAATCAGTTTTTGGAGCAGCAACAACAATTTTGAAGCAGGAAAATTAGTTTTTAAAACAGAAAAATTCTCTCCCGGCATTCACTATTTTTTCCTGTGCTTTTTTGTCGAAATATCTGTTTTTTCGCATTATTTTGATGAAATCTTTTGTTTTTTCCGATATTTATTTGCAAAATATACCGTTTTTCGTGATATTTTTTGACAAAATTTACCGTTTTATTGCGATTTTTGGACGAAATTTGCTGTTTTTTCAGGTTTTAGGATAAGATCGGGATTAGCCATTTTTTTGCGAATTTTTTGACGGTATTTGCCAGAAATTAGTCGTTATTTAGTGCTTTTTTAACAAAATTTGTCGTTTTTTGCGATCGTTTTGACAAATGTTGCTGTTTTATCGCGATTTTCGGACAAAATTTGTCGTTTTTTCAAGACTTTTTGAAGAAATCTTCTATTTTTCCGTAATTTTTTGAAAAATCTGCCGTTTTTCGTGATTTTTTTGACAAAATTTACCATTTTATCGCTATTTTGGGCAAAATTTGCCATGTTTTTGCGATCTTTTGAAGAAATCTGCCTTTTGTTTTGGGTTTTGGAATGAAATTAGCCATTTTTTCGAGAATTGTTTACAAAATTTGCCGGAAATTAGTCGTTATTTTCCAAATTTTTGTAACGAAATTTGCCGTTTTTTCACGATTTTTTTAATGAAATTACGCGTCTTGTGAAACGCGTAAGAGCTATTTTTTTGCTTCCCATCGCCAATTTTTTGCGTAATTTATGCGCTATAGCGCGTCCGCGGCATCTCTGATAACAACAAAAAAAAAATCTTATGTGCGATCGGTTGTGCTTTTCTCAGGGCCGGAAAAAAGGCACTGGTCCTGCAGACCACTAAATTTTTCAAATTAGTGGTCCGATTGAATTATCGGTGTTCTGGGACCAGCGGACCACCAAGGATTTCGAACGCTGTTTCTTATTAAACTGTTGTAATAACTTCATTTTATGTTAAGAAAACTATATGATGATGAAAATTTGGAGTGCATAACTGGTGAAATTAAATATCATATTAGCTTCATATTTACAAATCTTATGAGAGAGTGTTGAAACACTTATTTTAGATACAATTTACTATTTCTGCCAAACTGTGAAAGGGTCTTAAAACTAAATTAGATATTTGAACAGAATTTCATTTGAATTTTCGGAACAGAAATTCATTGAGTAACCTTGGAATCTTTTCCATGGGGGGGGGGGGGCTCAAAATATTTCAGGGGGGCTAAGCCGCCCTTTGCTACGGCCCTGATGTGTCTCATACCTCTCCACTAACAGGCAGGAATGAGACAATTATAAAACAATGTATTATAAGAAACAAATTATTCTAGTGTCAGCTATATTTGCAATCTAACAAAGATTATAGTTTGATAATGTTTGTGCTACAACATCAAATTTCAGTATCTTCATCACTGGAAGGATAATTTAGGATGGTTAGAGATGATAATAACTCGTTCAATTTATTTATATTTTGAAGTAAATGAATATATTTTCAATGTTATAATTAATATACTACCCTTTAAAAGTATTTGCATATTAGCAATTTATGCTCATCTTATTAAAAAGTAAGTAAGAATTGTACTTGTCCCATCCCCCCCCCCCCCTTTGCTGGCATGTCCCATTGATCTCTCTACCTTCTTTTATTATAAACAGAAATGCTGCTTTTAGGCATAGTTTAAATAATGGTTAATATACAGTATAAATGTTCCATAAATAGAACTATTATATCTATGCATAAAAAAATCATTAATATACAGAAAACAGAAAGCATAAAAAGTATATGAAGTAATTTTACTTTTGATTCTAAAAATAATCTTTTTAACACACTTTCCAACAAAGTTGAAAAATGTTTATGCATTCGGTTTGTCTGGCCAGATGGCTGTCTGTCCGCATTCTAACTCCCGTAAATATACATGGATTGCTCTGAAATTTTTATATGTTATTGGTGTTTATCTAAGCACAAACCCTATTGAAAATGAAGTTTCTACTATGATTAGTTTATTTACAGGGATAGTCAAAAGTTTTCCGATACATTACAGCCAATGGGAAAAAATTGTTTCAAATGAATTTTAAAGATGTTACACCCTGTTAAACTTATTCAAATTTACATGGATTCGCAAAGTGCTCTAAAATATGCATTCTGTAAGGTATGCTGTCAAAATAATAGTTATTATTCATTTACAAGGCCACTCAAAAGAATTTTACTACACAATAATAAAGGAAGGAATTGTTTGCAACATATTTTAGTAATGTTAAACGGTTTTAAGTATCATAAAATTGGCATAAGCCGCTGAGACTTAATATTTAACACATAATATGAAGTGCATAGCTTTTACAGGGACACACAAAATATTTCAAACCTTATATTTTTATCCGAAATACTGTGTATTACCGATGGTAGCTGATGGATGGTTTAAGTTGAACTGATTTCAGTTTACTAAGAAATGTTTATAGAATATTGATAAAATGATATACAGGGTCACACAAAGATTTAGCTACATGGTCACCTTTATGTGATAATTTCTGGAAATGTGATTTAAGTAGCTTTAAGAATGTGTTGAACTAAATTTTAACAAAATACTGGCCTGTAGTAAAGATACTGGATAAATTACAGGGCTGAACAAAAGTATTGAAGTATTTTTCATTTCCATCTATTAGAATAAAGTGCTGCAAGAGAAATTTCAGCCAGTTAGGCATTTTCTTGCTAAACTAAGTTTTCCCATTATCTTGTATACATATGTCAACCGATGGATCAAATACAGGGCTGTTCAAAAGTATTTTAATACATATTTGGCTATGGACAGTGGCAGCTTATTTCCCTAAATAAAAAAATTTTGTTAAAGATTTCAGGAAGTGTTGGAAAGTGTTTCATAATCTATGTTTAACGCATGATTTTTCTTACTTGTTTTTATACACTTGCAAGCGGTGTGGTACAATATGTGAAATCTGCTTGTGATCTGCACGCTTTTAGAATGTTTGTTCGTCTTGCATTTACACATGATTGTATGTAGCCGAATTTTCTTCTTGTATTACTGCTTCCATTAAACTGTAAAAAGTTGAAACTTCTAATGCTTACATGCCCATTCTTATTTATCATTCATATAAGATTAATTTGTGGCTTTTATGACTGGACATAGAATCGGTGCGATGCACGTCGCCGACTGTTGAGAATGTCTGCAGACTATTTATCAAGTGTTAAAATTTAGAGAAAAAAATTGCTAGAAATTATTTGCCATGTGCCATTGTAATATGATCCACATCACATACAATTGATGAGACTCTGATTCACGTTAAAATATAAATCAGAGACGACTTTGTTCTTAATTTTCCAGAAAATTAAGGATGTCATTTCCAAAAATTTAAAAAAAAAATGATCAAAAATATTTAAATTCACACATAAAATGTATCAAAAATTTCAACAAATGGTCTTAAAAAACACATCAATTTCATCAGTCGTTCGAAGAATAATCACCCAGTTTTACCTTAGATCTCGGGAAAAATACAAATTTTGTCAGAGGATTGAGAAAAAAGCAAAGTTTGTCAAAGGATCATGAAAAATAGCAAATTTCATCAAAAGATAATGAAAAAACATTACATTTCTTCGAAAGAGCCCGAAAAAAATGGCAAATTTTGACAAGAGGTCCCGAAAAAATCTGCAAATTTTGTAAACAGATTCACGAAAAAATGACAAATTTTGTCATAAGGTTATTAGAAAATGGCAAATTTCATCAAAATACTGCAAAAACCCCACAAAATTTGTCAAAAGATTGCAAAAAAATGAAAATTTTGTCCAGTTATCATGAAAATAAAACACAAATTTCATCAAAAGATCACAAAGAAAAAGGCAAGTTTTGTCAAAAAATCTTGAAAAAATGTCAAATATCATCAAAAGATCTCAGAAAAATGGTGAATTTTGTCAAAAGATTGCCAAAAAAAAAAAAAAAAAAACACAAATTTTGTTAATTGAGCTTGAGGAAAAAAAATAAAAACATAGTCCGGAAGTTTATTTTGTCCCTCTCTCAGACAATGTATAATGGTGTTAAAAATTCTGAGGATAAAAGTAATTTATTTTTAAAAGTACTTTCCTTTTATATTAATCACAAATACTTGGGTGATACTTGGGGCATCTAATAATAGACATTAACTAAACTAATATGTATTGCAGTAAAAGCCTGCATGCACAGAATTGCACATGACTTGAGAAAAATCTGTTCTAGTTAGGCTTCGATTTAATAGTATTCTATAATATGTATTTTTTATGTTGAAAAGCAAAATTTTTCATTTTAGGAAATAAGTTCATCATAAACAGGATCCATTTTACCAGCTTTCTTAGCGTCCCAGGGAAAGCATGCAATTCCTTATCTCGCTATTGAGTGTGTCAATGGGAGTGACAGAACAGATGAATATATTATGAGTACTAATAGACTGGGAAGCAGCAGCACAAATAATTAGCTCATCGAAGTCACGGCTGAAAATCTAGGATTACTTAACCCTCTAAGCGTTTGGCCCGTAATATTCCGTACACTAAGCTCCAGGTTTCATTGCAATATAAGCAATGTTTAAGATATTATAATTCTATAAATTTAATGAATTTTCAAAGCATTGAAGAATGATAAATAAAATTGTTTATGTAATATTGAAAAAATTATATTTTATTAGCAATTAAGACAAAATGCAGAGAAAACAACATTACAAATTTACCCATTTGCAAGACGCTTGGAGGGTTAAATGTCAATTTGCATATTAAAACTCAATCAGTTTGCCAAGTCATATCTTGATTAGTGTTTTCCCCAGAATAAAATAAGGACAGGGTACTCCTATAAAAAAGAGCACTTCAGTTGAACAAAAAGGGCACACTTTTAACCCTTTCGGACAGAAAAATTCTGTTCGTAAAATGATAAGATAAATGATTGAATGACACCCGGATTTACAAACGACTCTTTTTGAAATTAAAAACTTGTTACTCTTAACTTTCATTGTAAGAAAAAATTTATTAAAATATTTTTGGTATTGTTTCTAAGTTTGAAATTAAAATTAGATGGTCCCAACGTAGGATCATTGCATCAAAAACAATTAAAAAAAGGATTTTTGAAAATTTTGTTTTGATTTCTGTTTAACTGTAGAGCAAATGTGTGATGCTGATGGACATTGTATTGTGTGCTGTGATTGGTTTATTAAAATATAGTTAAAAACTTTGTTTATTTAATAAGACATTTTGTATCAAATTATGTTATATTTTTGTTTCATATTATTCTAATTGAACTTAATGGAAAATAAAGTTATTTTAAAACAAAATATGGAGTCAATCTGATGCCATGCAATCGACAATGTAATTTTTAGAGACAAAGACTGCTAAAGATTAATCAGGAATGATTCTGAGTAGAAAGAAAAAATCTGAAAGGATATAGCAGAGAGAGGAAGGGAGAGATGAGAGAAATGCACTTCAGTCACAAAATTTTTTTTATTAACGATTTGTCGAAATTTGCAATAATTTTATGCCTGAATTTCTTGACCGACTGATTTTTTCATTTTCGGAATCAAATGCCTTAAAATTTCAAAATCCAATCATTCCTGTGTTTAAAATATGGTGAGGGGAAAAGATAATTAAGATTAAAATCTTTTTTTTTTTTCCACGATTCTTGTTTTTTTTGACGATATTTGCCTTTTTTCGTGAATCTTTTGACAAAATTTACCGTTTTACCCTGATATTTTGACGAAATCTGCCGTTTTTCGGAATTTTTTAATGAAATCTGTCACTTCTCGGGATTTTTTGATGAAATCTGCCGTTTTTTCTCGAATCTTATGACGAAATTTACCGTTTTATAGCAATATTTGACGAAATTTGCTGTTTTCTCGCGATCTTTCGACGAAATCTGCGGTTTTGTCGCAATCTTTTGATGAAATCTACTGTTTTTCGGGATTTTTTGATGAAATCTGGTAGTTTTTGCACAAAATTTGTCGGGTTTTTTTTTCACGTTTTTTTTTTTTTTTTTTTTTTTTTTTTTTTTGGCAAAAATTGCCATTGCCTTTTTTTGCGATCTTTTGAAGAAATCTGCCGTTTTTTCAGGATTTTTTGACAAAGCTATTTTTTTTCTTTTGGGATTGTTTGTCCAATTCTTTTGTTTTTTCATGAATTTTCTGACAAAGTTTGCCGCTTTATCGCGATTTGTTGACGAAAGTAGCCGTTTTATTGTGACTTTTTGATGAAATTTGTCATTTTAGAGCGATTTTTTGACGAAATTTGCCCATTTTTTCGATTTTCTGACGAAATTTGCCGGTTTTTTTTCGCGATTTTTTGAAGAAATTAGTTTTTTTTTTCGTCATCTTTTAACAACTTTTCCATTTTTTCGTCGTCTTTTTAAACACTTTTCCGTTTTTTTTGCTTCTTTTAATAAACTTTTTCATTTTTTCACCCTTTTTTTTTAACAAACTTTTCTGTTTTTTCACCCTTTTTTTTTTTAACAAACTTTTCTGTTTTTTCACGATTTTTTGTGGAAATTTGCATCTTTTTCTGCGATTCTTTGACAAAATTCTGACTTCTTCCATGATACTTTGATGAAATAACGTGACTGCGACATTGCTGCTTAAAATATGCTGATGGCAAAATTTTTCGAAACCAAAATAGGCAGGGCAGGGCAGGGCAGGGCGCATTTGGAGCTATATAAAAACAGACAGGGTGCTGTGCCCTCCCGAAAATGCCTAGGGGAAACACTATTGATCGAAAACACTTAAAAACTTGATTTTAAAGGTTGACTCATATAATTGTGGTTTCTTGCATCGAAAAGTATGAAAACATGGAGGAATAGGAGCAGAAAAATATAATAGTAAACCTATGCATCACCACTAAAATCAGGTTTTTAGGTGTTTTCCACCAAGATATGATTTGGCAGACCAATTGAGTTTTAATATGTGAATCTATTGAACTGTGAATTTAACTAATCTTAAATTTTTATCTTTGAACTCAGTGAGGTAATTATGTGTGCTGCCGCCTCCCAGTCTATAATTCTAAGAAGAGTACAGCTGACAAATTTTTATTTTCCAAATAAGAGTCAAATACATGACTGTGACTTTTTTGCAAACAAAATATTTTGACAATTTTTTTTTCTGCTTCAAAATGGAAGTGCAACTATTATGCGAGGGTGATTATTACATGAGTAAACATGGTACCTTGCACACAATTTTTAATCTTTTAACTCTAGTATTTCTATGGAGAAATTTTTGCCTGCAATTTAATCACAGAAATTCTGCGATTAAATTATAGTTGAAAATAAAGAGTGTGATATCAAACTTGTAAAGAACAATGAAATTTTTCACTTCATTGTTAATTTAATGTATTTACTTGGGCTTAAATTTTGGCAAGTTAAAAATTCTGCATTATGTTTTTACCTAACTGCTTTTGTGTTTGTATGTAATCACCAAGTATTAAATTGTTATTGATTTTTTAAAAAATATATTCGTTTTGTTTTATCTTCATTCTATAAAGATATTTCTTATTTGTTTATTTTTAGGGTCCACTCTGAGCACATTTTCCCTTTTGTGAAAGAAAATTTTTGGGAAATGGCTGACTTCGGACCTTGTGGTCCTTGTACTGAAATACACTATGACTTTCTTCCATGCCCTAATTCAGCTGCAAAACGTATTAACGCTGATAAGCCAGATTTGATTGAATTATGGAATTTAGTTTTCATTCAATATAACAGGTAAGAAAAATTTACAAAAGTATTAATTAAAATTAGAGGTTTCAGTGATTAAATATATGTATTAATCTCTGAATCATTTTTATATTTCTGTTCTATTTTATTTTTGCATATTATGCTTGAACAAAGAGCTTAAAATAATAGCAATTAAAAAAATATATATAAAATTATTTTGTATTGATTTTGTTTTTAAAATATCATGCATGCATTGCCATTAAATTTAATACTTTCATCATAAAGCAATGATTCTCAAACATTTCTGCCTCATGTACATCTTTTAATCTTTATTATTTCCCATTTTATTTTTATGACACCATTCCTGTCTAAGCAATTGACAGCAGAATACATCTACTTTCTTTAAAAAAATTTTGATTTAATGTTTTCTCGTTTTAGTATGTCTCTCTATGATTCTTGGAATTTGATTCACTGCACTTCTGAACCTTGGCTGTTTAAAATTGCATGACAAATTCAACATTTACCTTTTTTTAGATGAATTTATTTTATTTATTGCTGTTGAGTTTAATTTTTATATTGAAAAAAATTAATTATGTGGCACTGGGATCTTTTTCTTTTCCCCCCTCACCCGCTATTTGCTTCATTTAACGTATTGCTTTGGAATTTGTTTGACATTTCTAAATTATTTGTTTATCTCTATGCATTAAGAACTAATTGATTGATCACCTTTAATTGAAAGTAAAAAAGAACATAACAACTCTTGTGGGTATTTCTGTATTTTATAGTACACTGCATTGGTTTATTGGTATATAAAAACAATAAAATCTGTAAATAAGCATAACTTTTAGGTTATTTTAACCAGACAGTTCTTTTAAAAGAACCTAGTATTGGAGGACCCACTAGTGTAGATGCAGCCTCATCTATCTACAGATTTGGCAATATCGAAAATACATGTATTTGAAATACATTTGTATTTTGTCTCAATGGAATGAAAGTGTTTTAGCAATGTATTTTGTAATGCTTTTTTCAAGTATTTTGTATTTTTAAAATACCATATTTACTTGTGTATAACACACACATTTTTTTTTTCTGAAAAAATTAAGGCAAAATTAATAGGTGCATGTTATACATGGAATTATTTTTTAGTGCTTGAAGTAATCTCATGATATACATCTGAATTAAAAAATGTATTCAAAGTAGACATTAAAAATAGGAACATTTTACTTAATAGAAGTATTGCTGCATCTTTATTTCCTCCTTGCACCTTTTTTAAAGAAAAACGCTAGTAACATTATTTAAACACTAATTAGCAATTCTTATTGCCATCACTCACTCTTATCCCCTGTTATTTACTCCTCACCCAAAGTCTAAAAATGTAATTTCACCATGTTTCCTGCCCTAACATAAAGTTTGTTTCAACATTCTATACTTAAATTCCTCTGGCCATTGATCTATTTACATATCAAATTTTTGGTGCGTGTTGTATAAGAGATTTAAAAAAATCGTGATTTTTCTTTTTAAAATAAGGGGTATGCATTGTATACACGAGTAAACATGGTACATTTTTATCGATTTAAAACTTTGAGTTTCTGTAAGTTGTAAATCACAGATTAACAACAATGAAATATCTGCTGTTTTGTTACACATTCGAATTCGTTTCTGGATGTTAATATAAAAATTACCACTAGTGGTACAATAAACATTGTTAATGAATAGGATGCATAGCTTCTCCAGAAGCATTTATACTAAATGGTTACGAAAATAGTTTTATAAATCTTACTGTTGCTATAATAACTATATAAAAGAAAAAGTTCTGGGATAGACAGGAAGCGTTAGTGAGAGTTTTATTTCTTCTTTCTTTCTTTTTACTTTCTTTTTTTCTTCTTTTTCTTTTTTTTTTTTTTTCCAAGTGCATTAGATTTGTAATGTTGTTATTTATTATAAAGACTCATCAAAAGTTGAATAATACTTTTGCCATTCCCAATGAAAATATACCAAAAGAACAAAATTAGTAAAACGTTGAATAATACTTTTGACGCTCCCATTGAAAATATACCAAGGGAATAATTTAATTGTAATAATACATAGCGTGCAATATTCGGCAAGAAATATTTCAAAATAATATCTGTTGATAATAATGGAAAATGCTATTGTATAAAAAAAAAGTTCAGTTCCATGTGGAACTTTTCAAGTTACAATAAACTACAAACTTTTTAAAGTTAAGATTTTAGTTTTGAACTGTAAAGCATCGATTTTAGAATTTTTTTTTGTAATGTCTTGGTATTCATTGAATCGAGTTTTTAGTATGGTTTTCCATACATTTAATATAGTTTACTAGAGATGAGATGCATTATTAGGATGAGCGAAGCAAATCCTCTACTAGGCCACTCAAGTTACATTTTGTCGTACACTTTATAAAAAATCTATTCAGTATTTTGACTTGAAATTAAACATAGAATAAATTTTGATTTGTAGATTTGCACAATGTTATTTTTTTTACAGAATAACCTTTAAAAAATATTATTTTAATAATTGATTTATTCTACATGTTTTTCTATTATGGATGCATTTTTGCAAATAAAAAAATTTAACCCATATCTTTTTATTTTCATAAGGAAGATAAACCATGAGGTTAGTAATTATAGATAGAATCATGATTAATTAATTAAATAAAATACATTTTCATTATTTTGCCAAAATCATTTGCAAATAAAAAATTGAACCCATATCTTTTTATTTTAAGAAGGAAAATAAACCATGGGGTTAGTAATTATAGATAGAATCATATTAAATAAAATATATTTTCATTATTCTACCAAAATTATTTACGCAGTTTATGCTTATGAATTTTAAAAGAATTTTGATTTATTTATTTAGGTATTTCCTTTGGTAAAGTGGCAACAAAAGAATCATAAACAAGTAATATTAATTCTTATATTTGATATTTAAAGTGTTATTCAAATTGAAAGATTGAAGAATAATTTAATTGAACCAAATTAAATATATTAACAATATTTATATTATAAATAATTTCTGGAATGTATTAGTAATTTAAAAATGCCGAGAAAAAGAACACTTTCTGGCCGGAACGGGCACGAACATGATTTAGCTTCAAGGCAAGAAGCTAGACATCAGCCTAAAAAGCGATGATATGATTCGACGATATGAACGATATTTTTGAAGAACAGCTCAATTTCTTGCAAGGTCATAGGCAAGAAATGCTGATAAAAAGAATTGTTGTCCAAGGAAAAGCAAGTTCTGGAAAAAAGTACTTTAATACATTACTTCGCTGTTCGATTAAATGAAACATTTGGTCCATCTTCTTTTCAATTGCTTGCACCAACTGGTATTTTCACAGTCAATGTAAATGGATCAACAATTCATTCAAAACTTTTATTGGGGCTAAATCAAAAGCTAAGAGATCTTAGTCCATATTCGCTTGGTCAACTTTAAGAGGAGTTTCGAAATTATTAATTCATAATTGTAGATGAAATGAGTATGATTGGGTGCAGTCTTTTATGAAAAATAGATTTACGATTACGTAGTGCCATTGAAACAAAATGAACCTTTTGGTAGAATGTTCTTATATTTATTTGGAGATATCAAACAACTACCTCCAGTAAACAACAGGCCTCTTTATAGTGACAAAAATGAAGGACGTGAATTTCTTTTGGATGGGCAATTGTTATTTTATTCGACTATTCACAAAATTTATTTTTTATCATCATCCTTCTGGCAAGATGAAACTGAACAAATATTTTGCAGCATACTTTATCGAATTAGCGATAGAGAATGCACTATTGAAGACTATGAAATATTAATGAATCGAAGCTTACAATCTCTTTCAAAAAGCGAGCAGCATTTATTTAAAGATGCAATTAGGCTGCTTTCAATGAATAAATACGTATAAAAATATAATGATGAAAAATTAAAAGAACTACATCAACTTGTTGCCTTTATTCAAGCTCTTCATAATTGTACCAAAGCAAAGTTCTCCTACTCTGAAATGCAAATGGAGTTGAATCATTTCTTAGTTTACCAATTGGGTCTAAAGTAATGTTGCGTTCTAATCTGTGGACCGAAAAAGGTTTAGTAAACGGAGCTTTAGGTTATATTGTTTCAAATCATTTGAGAAAACGCCAGAGGTTATTGGAAAATGTAAAAACATCTTTAAAACTTTTAGTTAAAAATTAAAAAAATATTTTGTAAAATTTTGCTTTGAAAATATTTTTATTTATACCAGCCTTATATCATAAATAAAAAATTCCAAGGAAATTACTAGTTTTTTGGCTGAATTTACATTTCTAAAATTTAAATGCGCCAAAACATCAGATAACGTTTTTGCTTAATAAAGATGCAGAAATAATATTTAAAAAAAATGTTACTTTCAAATATTTATCTTATGAAATAATGCTTCACGAATCCAAACAAAGCACGGCTTTTGCTAGTAAAATTAGTTCTATTTATTGATACAAAATTAAAACATTCATTAACTCTATTTATTTGTGGATATTGGAATACATAGGGATTTTGGTTAAAAATAAGTACATTTATACTATCTTTTTTTTAAAATCATGTAATTTTAATTAAAATTTTTTTAGTAAATATTTAATACAGTGTTGAATGAAATAAGTGCCTGGCCAAAATAGGATTTTGAAGTGTAAAGCAAATTTATATTCTTTTTCGAGTTCCGGCAAGGAGGAAACAAAAAAGTTTTCAAATAGAAATTTTAAGTGAAATTTGTATATACAAATACATTATTAATTCAGTTTAATTAGTTTAATAGATTCATACATTTTACAAAGGCACTTATGATTATGTTAATTCGAGTTATATGCATAATTTTGTTTAGAACAAACAAAAAAAAAATGATTCTTTTATATTGTTTTATGACTAATTATCAAATCAATGTTTATTCGTTAATTGATGTAGTTATTTATTTGATGGAAGTTCAAAAATTGAGATCATTGTTCATTGTACACAGAGAGAGAGAGAGTTTTAACGTTTGTTATTTGACTAAATTAATAGAAAAAATACATTAAAAAAATTTGATCTAAGAAAATAATGTATTCATTCTTATGAAAGAGGTATTTCAAATAAAACCTAACTGATAGAATTCATAAAAGTCCTTAAATTTTAATTTATTAATCATTACCTAATTTGCTTGTGTTTGCCCAACCCTGTGGTAATAGCATAAAATAAATAATAAATTTATATGATTTTACACCTTTAACATGATTTTTTGTCTGAATTTATATTTTTAAATGAAAAAATTGCAAAATAAAGTGTTTATTTTTACTGGTAAGTGCACTCTTACGAAGCCATTTTATAGATTTTCATCTGTGGTCATTCCATTGCTTAAAAAAAAAAAAAAAAAAAAAAAAAAAAATTGTAATCCGAACTCTCTGAAATTTTTATAGGTTATAAATGCAGAGTTTCCCCTAGAGTGTTTGAGGGGGGCGCTCTGCCCCTCCTGCACGTTCATGATGATCCGAACGTGCTATAGCGCGTAATTTACGCGAAAAATCGCTAAAAAAAACGGCAAGTTGCGTTAAAAATCGCGAAATAACGACTAATTTCCGGCAAGATTCCCACCAAAATGGCTAATTTCGTCACAAAATTTCACAAAACGGCAGATTTCCTCAAACGATCTTGGAAAAACGACAAATTTCATCCAAAAATCGCGATAAAACGGAAAATTTTGTCAAATGAGTCGCAAAAAACGGCTACTTTCGTCAAAAATAGCGATAAAACGGCAGATTTCGTCAAAAGATTTCGAAAAAAAAAAAACGGCAAATTTCGTCCAAAAATTGCATAAAAACGGAAAAATCTGTAAAAAGTTCCGTTTTTTCGCGATATTTTCGCGAGATTTGTAGTTTTTTCGCGATTTTTTAGCAAAATATGCCGTTTCATACGATTTTTTAACAAAAACTGCTGTTCTGCGATCTTTTAATAAAATTTGCCGTTTTTTCGCGAATTTTTTTTACGAAATTTGACGTTTTTTCGCGAATTTTTTGTAAAATATGACGTTATTTGCGATCTTTTAACAAAATCTGCTGTTTTTGCGATCTTTTAACGAAATTGGCCGTTTTTTTCATGGTCTTTTAACAATATTTATCTTTTTTTTTTTTTTTAATTTTTTGATGAAATTTCTGTTTTTTCACGACTTTTTGAACTGCTAGATTCTAGATTCAACTTTATAAAAGTGCCCTTAAAAATGAAGAAGTGCCCCGAAAAGTGTAAAAAGTGCCCTGAAAAATGTAAAAAGTGCCCTTTTCAGAACAGTAGCACCCTGCCCTTTTTTAAACCTGGGGGAAACTCTGTAAATGTAACAGTTTTGCAGCCCTTATAAATATTGTATAAAAAAAAAAAAAAAAAAAATCTTTTTTTTTTTTTTTTTTTTTTTTTTTTTTTTTTTTTTTTTTGTGTATTAGGTCCTGAAATATAACAAAAAAATAGTTCTTATCGACCGAACATTATGAAATTTTAATCAATTGCAAGTATATTTCTATTGAAGCTCTAAGTCCTCTTTAATGTTTTGGGAAAATGTTACTACTTTCTAACAAAGTTTAAAAGTGTTTATGAACTTTTTTTTTGTCTGCCTGTCCATGCTCTAACTCGCGTAAATATAGTCCAATTTCCATTTAATTCATACAGGGCTGGGTTTTTGCCGGCAGAAAATGGTTTCTGCCGTGCCAGTGGCAGAAAATGGTTATAACCGGTTTTTACCGGCAGAAAGTGGCAACATCTGGCATAAACTCATTTTAAGATATAAACTGAGACTTTTTTAGTAATATTAAATTTTTTATATACATTTTATTATTCAGGATAAATAATAAATATAAATTGTGAATAGTTTTAATTAAAAAATAAATTTATTTTGGAATTTGATAATTTTGAGTTTTTCATAAAAACCAGATATTAGAGACATAGCAGTTGTTAAAATTGTAAATAAATATCATGATTTATAAAGAAGTTAAATACTTGTTACAAATGTTAAAATCTATTGCTATTGCTTTAGATAAAAGTAAAAAGCATGACTCTTCTATTGCAGCTGCTCATAAAATTTGCTTAGCTTTATTTAATGATAGAAATATCATAGAAACTCACAAATGCAAGATTCAAATCTCATTTAATGCAGTGATAGTTTTTATGCTAACTTATTTACTTCATCCTAAGTATATGGGATCATAATGCACATATGAGCATAAAGAAAGGGCAAGGAAATTGCTTTTGATATTAATATTAACTTTGTGCCACATATACATATAATAACCTCTTATATAGCAAAATTGACTCCTTTCCCAGAAACATATTTCCCCAAGGAAATCCTAAAAAATGTCTTGCCTTCTGTGGGTAATCGCCTTTAAAAACAAATACTGGTGGAAATGAGAATTTTTCAAATTTTACATCCTCAATGATGACATTACCAGCAAGTGATGCTAAGCTTGAAAGAATATTTTCGAATTTTTCTTTCATTCAGAACAAATTAAAAAGCAGTTTAGGATAAGAAAAGTTAGCAAAATTTATCCTATAGTATGGAATGCTCTTAGAATATTATTACTTTTTCCACAAAAATATTTTTTTTTCTTTCAATATATTGTAAAATAATTGCACAAGATATTTCATTAAATTTTTTTCTGTTAATTTTGTGCTACAATTATTTATTTATACATTTTCTCAAGAACCATACCTTATTGTATGTAGTTGTAGATAATTTTTAAGTTATTGCAGTGTATTATTTATTTTAAAATATTCTGAAAAGTGATGTTAAAATATCATAGAACTTTTGTAAATTTGTAAATTTCTTTTTTTAAACTTTTAAAATAGAAATTCAACTGTAAACAATAATATCAATAGTTAAACTTGTGCAGCATCATATTACTGTTATGAAAATTTCTGTTTTTCAGGAGCCAGAAAATTATTATATAAACAAAGTATACTTATAAGATCCTTTTGAAACCTTTTTGCTACTTTGAATAACATTCATAATCTTTATTTTAATTTTTTAACTAAATTCTTTATCTATTAAATACATGTGCGATTTATGAATTGTTGCAGGTTAAAGTTCTTATTAGTATTATTTCTTAGTTTCTACAGTTTCTGCCATGCCGGTTTTAACCGGTTATAACCACTGGTTTTAACCACCCTGGCAGAAACTTGCCAGCCCTGAATTTATAGATATTATTGGGCATAACTATGGCATGTTCAGTATTGAAAATAAAGTTTGTGGCATTTACAGTTCATTCACAAAGACACACAAAAACTTTCGCTACAGTATGGTCTGGGAAAAATCATTTGCAGCATATTTTAATGATATTCTACTATTTTAAATGTACAAAAATATAAATCTATATATATAAAAGGAATTCTGAGGATAATTGAGGCACAGATAGGCTCTCATCCTCTATACCTTTTATTTATAGAGATTTTACACAGCTTAGGTAAACGCAGAAGAAATATAAAACAGATAATGTATTTATCACAAAAAATCGTCTGCTAAGAAAATCTTTTTTCATTTTGAACTCTATAAATAAAAGGAATAAAGCAGAAGAAATATAAAACAGATAATGTATTTATCACAAAAAATCGTCTGCTAAGAAAATCTTTTTTCATTTTGAACTTCTATAAATAAAAGGACAGATAGGCTCTCAAACAGTGAATCGTCGAATATAATTGAAGAACAAATGGAAGAACAAATGGAAGAACAAATGGAAGAACAAATGGAAGAACAAATGGAAGAACAGATGGAAGAACAGAAAGAAGAACAGATGGAAGAACAAATGGAAGACCTCTTCATTAACAATAAAAAAAGATATGCAAACGAAACCCCAGAACACCGAGAAGAAAGACTGGCGAAGAAAAGAGAGCAGAATAGAAAAAGAAGAGAAAATGAGACTGAAGAAAAGAGAAGAGAAAGATTAAGTAAGCAAAGATTAATAAATCGAAAGATTCTCAGCGATGAGACTGAAGAAAAGAGAAGAGAAAGATTAAGTAAGCAAAGATTAATAAATCGAAAGATTCTCAGCGAAGAATCAGAAGAAAAGCGTCGAGAGCGATTGTCCAGAAATGATGAGTATAAGAAAAGAAAATTATATGAAGAGAACGAAGAACAGAGACTTCACAGATTGAATGAAAAGAAATGTTATGATTACAACAGAAAATACATCGTCGTTGGATCTTGTTACAACAGAGCCTTCTTGCTATTTTTTGATGAACCCGGGCAACGCCGGGCAGAACAGCTAGTTTATATAATATAAATTTACATATGCAAATTTATATATATCACTGAGATGTACTGCTTGGCGATTATTCTTGAATATGTCTGCATAGAATTTTAACTTTCATTTATAGTGATGCATAAAAGAATTTAGCTACAGAAGAAACTAACTTTTGAAGACTATGAACAATAATTGTTTTAAGTGCGTTTTTAATTATGGTATGTCTTTTTAAATTGGATTATTTTTTTAATATGACTTAAGGTTTCTAAATTCTATAGATCATATCCAGGACTGTACAAAATTTTTGTATTACATTTTGTTTATTCAAATAAATTGCTGAATGGAAAATTTGAACTGTGCTATTCATTTAAATGACATAACTTTTAGCATACTATGTAGTATACGTACAAATCTATGAATCATAAACAGAGCTGTAATCCCCCCCCCCCCCCAAAAAAAAAAGGATTTTTTTAAATTATTAATACCAATAGCAGAAATTGGGTTTTCAAATCCATTATGCCTTTTCAAATTATTTATTTAGACATCATTCTCCTTAGAAATGTATCTCTTTAACAAACTGTAACGTTTTAATGCAGTATTCTGAATGTGTTGGAAAGTGTTTCATAATCTATGCTGGAAGCATGATTTTTTGTTCTTATTTCAAAGTTTAAAAATTTATAATTTCAAAATATTAATCAGTTTTGTAAATAGACTTTGCTTTTCTATAGTGCAACACTCAACGATTTTCAAAATTTGGAAATGTATTTTAAATGTATTTTGAAAATATATGTATTTTGTGTTTTGAACTTTTTTCTTTTCAAAAGTATTTTATATTTTAAGTTCTAAAACCAATGTATTTTGTATCAAAAATGATTTTATGGTGTATTTTGCCCCACTCTGTCAATCTATTCAATATTCAATTGACCATGTGAAAAACATTGAAATTATGTAGCTGTTTTGTATCATACATATTAATTGTCAACATTGTATTGACACATACTCTAAAAAGTTTTTTTACTTCCAGAGGGTAAACATTTGATTGTCATTCTAAGAAAGTAAAATGTTATGAAAATTGGTATGCTCTCTGAGAAATACATATACTTCAAAGTGTTATCAACAAGCTGTTTGCCTTTATTTTATTTTGACTTTTTATGCATTTATTAATGAAATGAAATTATAAAATTTATTATTTACTGTTATCTTTTCTTTTTTTATTATTATTAGAGAAAAAAATAGCTGCTTAGTTCCTATTCCTTCATTAAATGTTGATACAGGTATGGGGTTTGAAAGATTAACTGCAGTTTTGCAAGGGACTATGTCAAATTATGACACTGATATTTTTATACCTCTGTTTAAAGCTATTGAAAAAGTAAGTTCTGTTTTTCTTATTTTTTTCCTTTCCTTTCTTCCTTTTCTTATATATATATATATATATGTATATATATAATTTTGTATGCATACTCAGAACTTTTTTTAAGCATTAATTTTAGTAAAAACTGCTATAAATATTGGTGTAAAACATATTTAAACAGGAAAAATTCTTAATAATGTCATAGGAATAATAATAATAATAGTCGGTATAATAAAGTGCAATAGCAAAAACAAGATTGCTAATCTTGTTTGGGTTTTCAAAGTGATAGTAAACATTTTTGTTGTGATAAAGAATAACTATTTCAAATTATATTATACTTTTTTATATTTATATATTTTTAATGTATATTTATTATTTTTATATATTTCTAATATTTTGTTTTGGTTGTGACGGACCTGGTTCACCTGGCATTACTCAGGCTTTTTTTTTTTTTTTTTTTCTTTTTTTTAGGATTCTTGTAATAAGTCCATTTCTCATCACCAGTAACCATCCAATGCTAAAATTCTTTATTTTTCTGTCTTTGAAGCAGCATTTCACAAACAGTTTTTATTCTTTCAACGTCTCTTTCTTTCAATTCATATGGAACCCAATGTGACATCTTTTGAATCATTCCCATTGCTTTGAGGCGTTTGGAAATTGTTGTTTGATTTACCTCTAATGATTTTGCAAGTTCTTCCTGCGTTTGACATGAATCCTGATCAAGCAATGCTGTTTATTCTTCATCTTCAAATTTTTTTGGCTATCCAGGTCGTTCTTAGTCTTCCAAGCTGTAATCACCTATTTTTAAACTGTGAAAACCACTTCTGACATGTTCGTTCAGGTAGAGCATGGTCACCATAAACTTCCACCAAAATAGGATAACTTTCGGTAGCACTTTTCATCATGTTAAAGTAATGAAGAAGAACCCCCCGCAAAAACACTTTATCAGGCACAAAACTTGACATTTTCAGTTGGTTAAAAATTGAATTGTTGCTATTTATGCTTAAATCAAATGGCATATACTTAACTGGATGCACAATAACAGTAGTTTTAAATGCATGTTTGAACAAATGAAACTATGGGATAATAAGCTAGTTACACAATCGCTTGTAAAACCACACAAATTAATTCCTAGACCAAATACCTTGTTTAAATAAAATCAAAATAACATGATTTTCAACGTCTTTCCATTTCATAAACCAATTTATGTGGATGTTACAAATATGAATAATTAAGCATAAAGTCTAAATAAGATTTTTTTTTTTTTTTTTTTTTTTTTTTTTTAAGATATTTGAAATCAGACTTTTAATAAACTAAAATACACATTATTAATAAAGATATTGCATTTTTTAAGTAAAATAAAATATCAAATTACTTTTTTTTATTATTTAACTTCTATATTTAAAAGAAAAGTTAAGCATAAAATACTTGTTTTTAAAGGTGAATTGTTTGAATAATATTAAAATGACATAATTTTCACTGCCATCTCATACTATAAATCAGTTACAATCATATAATGTTTAATCTGGGAGTAAATTTGTTGACTTGTCAAAAAATTAACCTCTAGTTGTTATCCAATAAAGTATTTCTAATCATCTGTAATCGGCTCCATTATGACAGTTGACATCTCACATTAGAAGTTCTTTTTACAATAGTGTTGCAAATGTACCAGGATTAGTTACAGTACAAGGTTAATTTATCACCAAGTTATGTTATATTAAATAAATAACTTCAAATTGTTGTTCATTCAGTTATCTAGAAACATGGTTAAGTATTTGCTAAGTTCGTCTGCCATACTTGTGTGTTATACTACACGAACCATTTCGAGCTGTTTTTGTCAAATTTTGACTCTCTATTACTGAAAATCTGTTTAACCTACATACTTGTAATACATAGTATGTAGTAGGCTCCCCTCCCCTTTTTTATACAGAATCAAAAATTTTATAAATACAGCATAATTACTTTTGAGATAATGGCATTTGAAAATGTCTGACAAAATATGTATTGTCTACCTGTGGACAACTTTGTAATGCCTTGGGCTCTAAATGTCAGTACTGTGGGCACTCTATCAATTGCTGCTTAGTATAAAGATACTGTCCTGATTACTGCTGAGTATAAAGGTAATACTTGCAGGGGACTATTACATATCATTTCAGTGTTGTACAATAGGGACACAAACTTTCAAACTATTGGATACAGAGGGTTTTGGAGATGCAAATTCTTGCTATGCTGTAGTTTTGGCAAACTTATTCGAATTTGAATAATTACTATCTGTTTACTTTCAAGTTTATATATGTGCTGTGAGTTAAAAAAAAAAGTTATTTATTAGTGTGAAAAAGTACTGGCAAACAATTAGAACAGATTTATATTAATATGCTATCAACAATTTTTATTCTTAAATAATGCTATAATACTGTAAGTAGATAAGTTTGAGTTAATTTTATTTTAACTTGACTTCCACCTATATATCATCACTTCTTTTCTTGGCTTTTTTACTTATTTATTACAGAATTTGGCTCCCTTTTTTTGCAGTCATGTTTTAGTTAGATATATATTTTTTCTGTATCGCATTTCTCATACTTTTTCTTCTCAATATGTAATACATTTTTGTAAATTTGTAATTATGTAAGTCACCTGATTGTATTTTCATTTTAAACATGTTTAATGATTTTGTTTTATTTTATTTTTAGAATTTTAATGTTCGTCCTTATGAAGGCAAAACAGGACAATCTGATGCTGATGGTATTGATACTGCATATAGAATACTTGCTGATCACTCCCGTATGTTTTCTGTATCTATAGCAGATGGTTTATTTCCAGATAGTTTTGATGCAGGGTAATTTTTCTTTACCATGATTTCAAATCTCTTTGTTTAATCATTTATACATTTATTTATATATGTTTATGCAAATTTAATCATATTACTAACTTTATTTTCCCGCATTTAATGTATTTCATATTATATGTCATAAAAATACAAATATTTATGCATAAAAATAATAATTATTATTATTATTTGTAGTAGAATTTCTTATCATAAAAATAAAATTTAAACTACACAATTTTAATTTATCAGACCATTAAGAAGGTGGGGCAACATAATCTGTTGAAACTCAAAATCTAGAGAAAATAAGAACATTTTCTATAAAATTATCGCTATTTTAAATATTAATATTAATGATTACATTTTAAAAAACAGGTTAATTAAATTATCAATGATGTTATCTTTAAGCTAATCAAACTGAACCCTACTAAAATGATTGCTGATTAGTAATTATAATATACTTGAAACAACCAAACAGCAAAAACTGATTAGGACATTTTTAAATAGACTTAGAACCAGGGTTGGCATTTTTGCCGGCAAAAAGGTATTTTTGCCGAGACAGTGGAAAAAACTTGAAAAAACCAGGGAAAAAATGGAAAAAACCGGCAAAAATGGAAAAAACCTGTCTTTAATGTGTAATAAAATCTGCACGCTAATAAGGATAGTAATGGTATAAACAATTAAATTTAACAGTGTATTATTTAATATTTTAATTTCATTTGCTAATTAATTAATATTAAATATTTTAAATCTTTATAAAATAGGTGGGATTCAGTCTTACTTAGGAATTTAAGAACAAAATAAAAAATTACATATCTAATTTTTTTTACTTTAAGTCAGGGATATGTTTAGGAAAATTTTAGGTCCTTTAAAGGACCCTTCACAAAATTCTTTAACCTCAAACAGGATTCTTCACAAAATTATTTGTCTCTCAAATCGACATTTCACCTTTAAACTGAACTTTTCACAAATTTAATCATTTTAAAATAAAATCTGGCCTGTTAATAAACATTTGAACTCACCAAAAAATATATTACTTAGCTTCTCCATATGTGAAGGGTAGAACCTGAAAACCTGATAATTTAAAATTCACAAAACCGTCTAGAATTTTCACAAAGGCGAGAAAAGTCTAGACAGACTCCTGTAAGTAAAGTATTTTATCAGTCATTAACATACATATTTTTTTAATTATCAAAAGATTTTCACTTTCAAATATGTCCAGCAAGCAGTGCTGCTATTAAAAGATTTTTTTCAAATTTTTCATTTGTGCAAACTGATATTCGAAATACTTCAACAGATACTCTTTCAAAACTTGTTTACTGTTATGCCATGCTAAAGCAGCAAAATTTAGGTTGCGTGGAAGATATTGCTGAAATATTTGAAATTTAATCGTTTTCTGCTTTAAATATAATTTTATATTAAATTAAATTTAGGTTACTATAACTGTTTCTTCGAATTTCTAACATATATAAACTATAAATATAAATGCTTTACTCAGTCTCAACAGTTCTATTATCTGAATTAATAATTGTATAAACATGAATAAATGAAGTTTCTATTTATTTATATTAAAATTGGTATTTTTTTTCATTTATAATCTTGTTATAAAAGTTAGTATTCTTTCATAAAGTGCATAATTATACTTATTTAACTTAAAAGTTAAAATAAATTTAGAATAATATTGATTTTTTAATTAAGTATGCAGTTTATTTTTTCTTTTGTGAAATATTTTTCTCTTTCTGGGGAAAAAAATTTAAATGGACAGCCTATTTTTGCCACTTCTTTGGCAAAAACCTATTTTTGCCGGGCCGGTTTTTACCAGGTTTTTTCCGCGGTTTTTTCCACCTTCGGCAAAAACTCGCCAACCCTGCTTAGAACTTAAATTTATAATTTCATCATTTTTTTCTTAGGTTTTAGAATTTGCTTTAAAATATTTTGATTTTTTGTTCGATATATACACATTTCTACTCTGTCAAATTATTAACAGGAGATTAAAATTTTAAGTTCATTTCACAGTAAACATTAACAAGATTGTGCCATTTATTTTCTTCGTATAATATTTGAGTTAGATTAACAGACATATTTTTAGGTCTTTATTTCTGTGATTAAGTTAAAGATATCCATCTATTTAATAATTTTCCCATGTTATGAAAATGAACACCTTATGTGAAAAACTGTTATACAGATTAAAACAATTTATATATATATGCAGTCAAACGTCGTTATGATGAATTTCAAGGGACCAAAAATTTTGTTCACTATATCCGGTGGTTCGCTTTATTTGAACTGTTAAGAAAAAAGTTGGATTTCACAAAATACATAAATCATTAGTTGCTATAAAAATATTCAATAATGATGTACATATAATAAAAGATACAATTTATTAAATATTATCATTAATGAATTAAATTGACTGAAATTACTTACATCAACCCTTTCTGGCATGGGCAAATTCTGTTAGTAAAATGAGAAATTATCGACTGTTACCGGAATTTAGAAACAACTTTTTTAGAAATTAAGAATTCCCTAAATTAAGCTTTCATTGTAAAAGCAAAATTTTATTTAAATATTATTGGTGCGATTTGCAAGTTCAGAATTAAATTTATGCGTCCCGGATTGGGCATAGTGTGCCAGAAAGGGTTAAACTGACACAATGCTAATTAATTAAAGATGAAGACAAATAGAAATAAGTCTTGCACACAGATAAGATCAGGAGTAAGGGAAAATGACTGACGGGTGAGGAGGATCACACCTGCAGAGAGGTTGTCATAAAAGCGAAAAAGTACAAGTGATTCTACCTTTTAATGAAAAGAATCATTTTAAATTTGCACCATATTCTACTAGCCGCCATACATTTTGTTATGAAATTAGAGTCGAAGTCCTTTTTTCACAACTCTGAAAAGTTTAAAAAATCATGGTTAGTTTTAGAAAACTGTTTGTTATAGCCGATTCTTAAGGTTTCAGAGGTTTACTATAAAATGACAAATTAGCATTAAATACAATAGGAAAACGGCAGGACCAAAATTTTCGTTCATTATATCCATGAGTTAATATACCAGGTTTACTATAATGGGGTTCGACTGTATATATATATATATATATATATATATACATATATGTATATGATGCTCTTTTATAAGTATTCAATGTTCATCTTGAAAATTACATCTTTTTTGACAGTTCATGGTTTTTCCCAAAAATTTCTATAACAATGCATTAAATTGGTGTGGGCATCAAACTCAATTATTATGTATTCATTCTTTTTTAAGCTTTGTAGAAACTGAAAACTAGTGAATTTATTAATTAAAAAGTAATTTTTTTATTTTTTTTTTTTTTTTTTTAAGAAAGGGTAGCAAGAATGAAAAAAATGAAACATTTAAAAAATCTTTTAAGGTTTTCCTAAATTGATTTCTCAAAGTATAATCATAAATTTATTAATGTTAATAATTAATAAAAAATATATTTTTAAATATTTCATTCTTAATTTTTTATTTATAGTTTATATTTTACATTTTATAGTTTTTAAAATATTTCATACCCATATGGTGTATTTTGGTTAGTGTTTATTGGTGCATAATCAAATTCATTATTGTTTCAACACATTGTAGAAATACACAAATGAAAAAAAATATTTTGTGATCTATCATCTGTGGTGCACTAATGAAAAAAAAAAATGAAAATTAATGTATTAATTTATAAATAAGTTGTAAAAATATTGAAATATTGTATTGCATATCTGTAAACTTAACCAGGGTTCGTACAGATTCCTTAAAAACTACTTAGAAATGAAAACGTTCCCAAGTAGTACTTAGAATTACTTAGATAAACAAAATACTCCTTAAAAGCTTCCTAAATTGTATTGCGGGTTTGCACACGAGCGATATTGCTCTCGGAAAAATCTTTTATCTCAGATTATTGTAAATCTTTTGGTCTATATTTTATTTATGTATGTGTATATAATTTAATTAAAGTATTCAAAAGTAGATAAAGGGGACTAGTATCTTACAGGGATATTAATAATGATGCTTTTTTTTTTTTTTTTTTTTTTTACTTTTCTGTGTATGTCATGGATAACATTCATCTTCAAAGAAAGTGATTAAGATAAAGTGCTCTAAAACTGACACCCAAAATACAGTTCTTAAAGCCGACATCTTTAAGTAAAACAAATATTTAGAGCTTTATCAATTTTCCAAATCCAAGATATCTTTGATTTAAGAAGAAAGAAAAACTCATTCTAAATTATTTTAGAAAATTGGCAATGCTTTAAATATTTGTTAGATGTCGGCTTTAGGACATTTTACCTTATCGCTGCTCTAAAAGAATAAATTCAGAAGTTATACTTTTTCGTGTATGTTGCATTAGCATTTTTTTTTTTTACCTTTGAAATTTTTTTAAAGATGTATGCAATATATATAATAAGTGTTTCGAGTTTAACTGATCTCTCTGTGTATGACCATTTGTCACTGCTTAGGAAAGTTGATTGTGTATTTTTTTATTTAAACTTTCAAAATCATCAAGATTGTTAATTCTATGCAATTTCAGCACTAATAATTAGATTCTAATAGAGAAAAATTTGATTGAAATGTTCGTCTCTCCAAATGGGGCATTAAAAATTGGGGTGTGCAAGTGTATATCACATAAATAACAACAAAAGTGGCAAGTCCTTAAAATTTTTTAGACTCCTTGGAATTTTTCTGTACTCCTTGGATTTTTTCTTCCCAACTCCGTATGAACCCTGTTAACTTTTATCATTTTAGTTTATCACGAAGTAGATTAAAAATTGGTTAAAAAATGTCATCTTTACATACAAAGACCAGCTTGAGTTAAATAAAACAGTATAAAAAGTGCAGCAAAGCTAAATGATCATCTGTTCTAGCTATTTTTCTCTCTTCCTTCAGTAATAACATTTTATATTTATTGTTAAGACAAAGGCTGTACTATTAAATATATATATATTTTTTTTTAATTGAATCTAAATTGTATTCTTTATATGATTATGAAATAAAAATAGTGGCACTTTGGTGATTTTAATAATATTTCATATTAAAAAAACATTTTGGTTTGCTTTCCAAATCAAATCAGGCAGAGTCACTGCATGTCAGCTTCTTTAAGCCACATAACCCACTTAAAAATATCTTTTAACTAATTATGAAATAAATAGATAAATAAAAATAAAAAAGGTGGAAATTTGCATACTTTTAACAAAATTTTCATGCAATGAATTTTTTTATCATAAATATTGAAACCATATATGTAAATCTGCTATCACAGATTTCAGTGAAACTAAGTTTGTTTCAGTTGTTTTAAGACATAATCACCATTAATTTTCTTGTTTCCGGTTAGAGTATTAAAAATAAATAAATAGATAAAAATTTTGGGGAATTGTCTTCAATTGTTAATGACTTTTCTATAGTAAAAGAGAGTGCATTACAAAATATCATTTCAGTATGGAATCACTAAATAAGTTTTAAATGATTTTTACATGATAATTTGTACATGACAAATAGTGTATGTAGTTATTTCTTTTTTTCCCCCTTATTTTTGAAACACATTGCATTTATAATCTTGTTAGCTTTTAAAATCAAGAATGTTTTGTGATAATGTTCTAAATAAACATGCATTATCAACCAAAGGCAGAGATGCTATAACTTTTTAAAACTGTACATAAAAGTATTGTTTAAATGGGCAAGTTTTAATAGTAGAAATTTAAATGCTTTTAACAAACTTTTGACAGAATAAACAGAATTTAACAGAATAATCATAAATATAAAGACTTTCCATGTTTAAGATAGCTGAAGCAAACTATATATAATAATTAAAAAAAAATAAACAAATATTATTTACAATATCAAAAATAAGATTAAATGGCTTACTCTTTGTTACAGTAAAAATAAATTTTTGAAAGTTTATTTTCTAAACATGCCATCAAATATTGTACTTTAAGTTTAAATCAAATTTTTGTATAAACAGAAATTATTTTCTTTCCTTTAAAGTAATATATCCCCCCCCCCTTTTTTTTTTCTTAGTTGTAGGAATGGTTGACACAAGAAATTACTTGAGGTAGAAGTACATTCGATGCATCTTCTTTCTTTCTTGGAATGTAAATCATTCTCGCAGAATCTTATGAATGCATAAATTGTACGTAATTCATGAGCACACATGCCATTGGAATTATTTGTTCTTTCATTAGCATCAACTGAATAAGAATGTTAATAATTAAAACTGAAATTTTCATCTGTGCTTATTACTTTATTTCCAATTAGATTTCTACTCAAAGCTGTAAAAATTATATACATATATATCAAAACATTAACTCATAAATAGCTAAATTGAGAAACACAATAAAAACTAGTCAGATGTGACAATCCCAAAGTTTTCTTCTATCTTATGCATGTTAATACTTCTGGAAAAATGCAGAATAACAGCACTACTGGTTAGGTGATTTAAACCAAAATCTAGTCAACAGTAACTTATGTCAACTTATAATTGAATCTGAAGTTTGATGAAAATCATACATTAGTTTTTTGATGCACTTTTTACTGTTAGTAATGAAAATGTCACAGACATTGCGATTATAGCACCCCTTTCTGGCAGATTTTTTTTTTTTTTTTCGAATTCAGGAAGGGTCTTTTGACCATAGCCAAGTACTTACACAAAAAATTTTTGTCCAATTCTTTACATAACTTCAGACACTTTTCGATAGTACAATACTGTAAATGGTACAAAAATCGCTATAACAGTGCCCCTTTTGGCAGAATATTTCAAAATTGAAGGAGAACCTGCTTGCCACATCCAAAAACATAACAACAAATTTGGTTTAATTCTATGCATATCCTCATACTCTTTTTGATGGTAGAATGGTGATATATGTACACACCCAGACATACATACATACGAAAGAAGGATGTTTCAGTCCCTTTTCCTGCAAGCTGAAATTTTGTAAAATATGACACAATTTTATAGGGAACATTGTAGATTTTTTTAATTGAAGGCCATAAAATTTTAATATAATGCGATTGATTATAAGTGCTTGAAAACTGCACATACGTATGATCTTATCCAAAATATTGTAACCCACACAAATTTCATTTGGTAATTGTAATAGTAATTGGTAATCCAAATTCTCAAAACATCTAGTAATTCTAATATAAAAATCAAATTAATATTTTATTAAATATATTTATTAATTAACATTAACATTAATAATATACATTACAAATTTTACTTTAAGATAAACTCAATACATAATTTATTTTATATTCAATGCATCATTATATTTTATAGTAGTTATAAACTGAAATTTATCTTTTACCTGTTTATTTATTGTCTATTTATAGTTACAGAAATTATAAACAATTAATATAATTAAAAAATAAAACTAAAATAAGAATTTTTATCTGGGAAAGTGGGAGTGAAAAGGTAATACAAAAACAAATAAATAAATAAACGATAAATAAAAAGGCTTATTTTGTCAGTTAAAAACTTGAAATAAAATTTTTTAAAATAATAATTACATTATTACATAAAAGGAAAAAATAATCATCCTTTTAGAATGATATAGGTGCCAGTTTCAATAAAATTAGCTCACAAAATGGTCTTCATGGGGACTGTTAAAAAAATGCAATCAGAAAGTATTATTATTAAACAAGTAAGAAAAATCATGCGTTAAGCATAGATTATGAAGCACTTTCCAACACTTAATGAAATCTTTAACAAAACTTTGTTATTTAGGGAAATAATAGTGTATAGCCAAATATACCCAAATATGTATTTCAGTACATTAGAACAGCCTTGTATTTCATATGTCAGTTCATATAATGAGGAAATTTAGCTTAGCAAGAAAATACCCAGTAGCTTGAAATTTCTTTCTCAGCAATTCATACTATTAGATGGAAACATACTTGAATACTTTTGTTCAGCCCTGTAGTTTACATTGTACCTTTATTACACGTCAGCATTAGGCTAAAATTTATTGTAAACTAAAACACTTTTAAAACGACTGAAATCACATTCTCATAAATCATCATTCATAGGCATCCATGTACCGAATTCTTTGCGTGGCCCTGTATATCCCTTTATCTATATTCTGCAAACATTTCTCAGTAAATTGAATGCAGCTCAGCGTAAATATGCATAGCTTATTTAAGAACCACATTTAAATAATTTACACTCATATTCAGTAACGTTGGTGAGCTCTTTTGGGTAGCCCTGTATATCAACTATAACATTTATACTCACCATATAATGTGCATATATTTAGCGAAATATAAACGTGAATATCATAATTAAAATGCATTTCATCCCTCCATCAGCCATCATTGGACACATATACGGTACTTTGGAAAGAATATACTATTTGAAATCTTTTGTATGGCCCTGTAAATGCTATGTACTTCATATTATGCAAGACAGTAGCGTATAATTTATATTAAGCTTCAGAGACATATATCAATTTTATTATACATGAAAAAGCTTAATATATTTAAAATATGTAATGGGAAACTTTTGATTCGCCCTGTAGATAAACTAATCATGGTAGAAACTTCATTTTCGATAGGACTTCTGCTAGGGTAAACGTCAATAACGTCCTAAAATTTCATGGCAATCGGAGCATATTAACGATTTTTCCCCATAGGCCTTAATGTAATGGGAAACTTTTGATTCTCTCTGTAGATAAACTAATCATGGTAGATACTTCATTTTCAATAGGGTTCGTGCTAGGGTAAACCTCAATAATGTCCTAAAATTTCAAGGCAATCCGAGTATATTAACGATTTTTCCCCATAGGCTGTAATGTAATGGGAAACTTTTGATTCGCCCTGTAGATAAACTAATCATGGTAGATACTTCATTTTCAATAGGGTTCGTGCTAGGGTAAACCTCAATAATGTCCTAAAATTTCAAGGCAATCCGAGTATATTAACGATTTTTCCCCATAGGCTGTAATGTAATGGAAAACTTTTGATTCTCCCTGTAGATAACTAATCATGGTAGAAACTTCATTTTCAATAGGACTTGTGCTAGGGTAAACCTCAAAAACATCCTAAAATTTCATGGCAATCCAAGTATATTAACGATTTTTCCCCATAGGCCGTAATGTAATGGGAAACTTTTGATTCTCTCTGTAGATAAACTAATCATGGTAGATACTTCATTTTCAATAGGGTTCGTGCTAGGGTAAACCTCAATAACGTATAAAAATTTCATAGCAATCCGAGTATATTTACGGGAGTTAGAACGCAGACAGATGGACAGACAAACCGAATGCATAAGCACTTTTCAACTTTGTTGGAAAATGCTAAAAAAAGTAGTAAAGGCGAATTTCTGAAAAAGTAAAATTTTTCATAGCATGCCTAGTTATGAAATAACTGTTGTTGCTTTCCCGATGTTTATAAGGGAAGTAACTTATGAAAACAAATTTATAAGCTGCAGCTTTGTATTATAAAAATAATAATAAAAATAAAAAGTTTGTTCTTCAATAAATGTATTTCATTTCTGAATTATTAAAGAAGAGGGTGTAGAGGAGTGATTTGAGGAAATACGTACATATTATAACTTATAGCTGTCTGATTGAAAAATTAAAAACAATTATTATGAAACTGATTGGAAAAAGAAACAAGTAAGAAAAATCATGCGTTAAGCATAGATTATGAATCACTTTCCAACACTTAGTGAAATCTTTAACAAAACTTTGTTATTTAGGGAAATAATAGTGTATAGTCAAATATACCCAAGTATGTATTCCAGTACTTTTGAACAGCCCTGTATTTCATATGTCAGTTGATATAATGGGAAAATTTAGTTTAGCAAGAATATACCCAGTAACTTGAAATTTCTTTTTCAGCAATTCATACTATTAGAGGGAAACATACTTGAATACTTTTGTTCAGCCCTGTAGTTTACATTGTACCTTTATTACACGTCAGCATTTGGCTAAAATTTATTATAAACTAAAACACTTTTAAAACAACTGTAATCACATTCTCATAAATTATCATTCATAGGCGTCCATGTACCGAATTCTTTGCGTGGCCCTGTATATCCTTTTATCTATATTCTGCAAACATTTCTCAGTAAATTGAATGAAACTCAGCCTAAAAATGCATAGCTTATTTAAGAACCACGTTTAAATAATTTACGCTCATATTCACTAACGTTGGTGAGCTTTTTTGGGTAGCCCTGTATATCAACTATAACATTTATACACACCATATAATGTGCATATATTTAGCGAAATATAAATGCGTATATCATGATTAAAATGCATTTCATCCCTCCATCAGCCATTATCGGACACATATACGGTACTTCGGAAAGAATATACTATTTGAAATCTTTTGTATGGCCCTGTAAATGCTATGTACTTCATATTATGCAAGACAGTAGCGTATGACTTATATTAAGCTTCAGTGACATATATCAGTTTTATTATACATGAAACAGCTTAATATATTTTAAATATGCACACACAATTTCCCTTTTTACCATTATCTAATGGAATTCTTTTGTGTGGCCCTGTAAATGAACAATAGCTACATTTTCACCTTATATTTTATAGAATGCATATTTTAATATGTTTGACAGGGTATAATATCTTTAAAATTCCTTTGAAATGATTTTTCCCCATAGGCCGTAATGTAATGGGAAACGTTTGATTCGCCCTGTAGATAAACTAATCATGGTAGAAACTTCATTTTTGATAGGACTTGTGCTAGTGTAATTGTCAATAACGTCCTAAAATTTCATGGCGATCCGAGTATATTAACGATTTTTCCCCATGGGCCGTAATGTAATGGAAAACTTTTGATTCGCCCTGTAGATAATTTAATCATGGTAGAAACTTCATTTTTAATAGGGTTCATGCTAGGGTAAACGTCAATAACGTCCTAAAATTTTATGGCAATCCGAGTATATTAACGATTTTTCCCCATAGGCCGTAATGTAATGGGAAACTTTTGATTCTCTCTGTAGATAAACTAATCATGGTAGATACTTAATTTTCAATAGGGTTTGTGCTAGAGTAAACGTCAATAATGTCCTAAAATTTCATGGCAATCCGAGTATATTAACGATTTTTCCCCATAGGCCGTAATGTAATGGGAAACTTTTGATTCTCTCTGTAGATAAACTAATCATGGTAGATACTTCATTTTCAATAGAGTTCATGCTAGGGTAAACCTCAATAACGTATAAAAATTTCATAGCAATCCGAGTACATTTACAAGAGTTAGAGCGCGGACAGACATCCGGATAAACCGAATGTATAAGCACTTTTCAACTTTGTTGGAAAGTGCTAAAAATAAAGCACAGGCTTTTTTATTATTTAATTTATAATAATTTAAAGGTTCTAAAAAAATTTACATAAGCAACAAAGAAAAATCATTTATGGCAGTTTATAGTAGTATATATAAAATACTGATACTAATAATAAAGAATAAAACTTAAAATATTTATTTTCTTAAATGATAATAATAATAAAAGCAAAAGACCCCTAAATTTATATCACCTTGTTTAATCAAACAAAATTTTCAACTCGTTATGATTTCATTATCATGAGTTGTAAAAGTTTAAATTTATAGGACTCTTATATTCAACTTTTTATAAAATTTGCGGAGAGGGACAGGGGGAATAAAAAAAAAAATTAAAACAAGGCCAAATAATGTTGTATTTATACCGTTTGTCAGGCCCACAAAAATTATAATCCAAGGTATAAAATTTCGAGCAAAGAAATAGCAAGGGACCAAAATGGCTGGAGACCGAAATGGCCAGAAAACAAAATATCTTGGGACCGCATTGTCTCGGGATTGAATTGTCTTGGGACCGAAATGTCGTGTACCCCATACATACACACAGACAGACATTTTGTAAAAACATGCTTTTTGAAATCGCTGACCCTTAAAATGTTTATGTAAATCCGTCAAAACTGGAAGTAAAAAATATTTTGATTACAATACTTTCTTCTATTGAAGATAGAAGAAAGTAATAAGCAAACAGTCAGATTCCACCGTTCTTTATCTCACTTTTCTTCAATTGATTTTTTAGCATCTGCATTCTACCCCCTCCACCCCTTCTCTTTAAATTCTCATATTCATACCTACTCTCACCTCATTATTCTCCAATTTCTCTCCCAGTGGTTCTTTTCTTCTCTTTAGACTATTTTCCTCTTATCTTGCTATTGGCTGAAATGTTGGTTTCAAGCTTTTAGGGCTAGATTTGTAACAGTGGATAGCACTAGGCTACTGCCGTTTAGATTCGGGATCATTGTAATGTAGCCACCTCTCATCCACCGTCACAAATATACCCCATAATCTCCAAACCAGCCTTTCATTCCTCCACCCCCCCTTCCCCTTAAAAATCTTTATAAAGATAGGTCTTTAAAACTTCACCTCTCCCTCCAAAAATATGTTAATGTAGCAGCTAGGATTCTGAAATTGAGCATATAGGCATCTGAGACATCAGGCTTCGAAATTCCATATTAACCATCACAGTACAAATATTTCATTTACACACTAGGGTCAATAGTTATCGAACCACCCACATATAGGTATTTTTCATTTAGAAACAAATTAATTATGATCATTTATTAATTTTAAGGTGCTTTATGCTAAGTTCTTGTATTCTAGATGTCTCATGTTTGTTTTGGGGGTTTTTTTACTTGTGATTAGTTATGCCCCAGAACAGGGGAGTAAAAATCTAGGCACCAGCAGGCAATCTCTGAACATTAAAATTTAAAAGTTTTCTTCTGTTAAATTTTAATATCATTCTTACCAAGAGTTTTATATGAAATATTAGACAAAAATTTTAGTGGCAAGAGATTACCTGCTGGCGCCTAGATTTTTGCACTCCTGCCCCACAAGCAATTCAAAATTGATTGATCAGCAATGTTAGTAAGGATTCTAAGTTGCAAATTTGAAAGATGATGCAGTTGCATGATAAATCATATTCCATAAAAGAAGAAGTTGAAGAAAATCAGATAAATGCAAGATGCTCCTTTATAGAAACTTGCAATTCTTAAATAGTTTTGATAAAATGGCTAGAGCATAAAGAAGATGCCTATTTCATTAAACTGATTTTCTTCAAAAGAATAAGTGATGTAGCTGCCTTGAAATGAATGTTTCATGTAAAATAAGATTTGTTATTGAATTTCATCAAAGACTAGAATTTTAATGTAATAAAACCATGAAAAGTTTAAAAATAAATAAATAAAATTAAGTTTAATAATAGTACTAAATACAGCAGTGCTATTTGAACTTGTAGTCTTGAGTTTGAAAAAAGTGGAGATATCTTAATATGTATTTATGCACCCATTTCAATTAATTTTAAATGACAATTACCCAAACATTTGATTATCTGAAACACCTTCTGTTACAATCACTTCATGTTATCAGAAATCTTAACCACTTCAACGGCGAAACGATATCACAAAAGCAACCCTATATCCAGTCTTCTTCGTTGAATTTGTGAGGTCGAAAATCGTCCTTCCTTAAAAACAAGATTGTTAGCTTCTCTGTGTGGCTTGTTCTTTTTCCCTGCAGTCGGCTGTCAATAAGCTATTATGCTGATTTATCTCGAGAGAAAATCTCAGCTGTCAAATACCGCATAGTTGGGGAGAGTGTATGTGTTTCCAGAACACTGTTTCTTGTTATTTTCCTTTCAAATACTATTGCATATAACAGAACTATAGAATCAGGGGTCTCGCTATGGGGGGGGGGGGGCATAGGGGAGTCTCCCCCCAAACGTTCGCACATGCTGTTACAGTAGGCAAATTTAAAAGATGAACTGGCAAATTAGTTCAAAACTTTTTTTAAAAACTATAATACACTTTCTCTTTCTGATAGATTTGATTAAAATTACCCATATAATTAGATATATTATTAAGCTTTTTATAAATAAAAACTATATTACATTTTCTAATTGTGATAACTTGGTAAAATTATAAAACTAGTTGGCAAATGCCAAGAAGTAGTTATGTTTGCCTTTCAACAAATTGGCAAATACTGAATCTTCGCGAGGGCTATGTATATAAGTAATATAGATCTCGTTTTCGTTCTGAAAACATTTATTATCAGTAAAACATATCAGTTTTTCTAAATATTTTCAAAAATGCGAAAATGTGAGATTTATTTTAAGTGCAAAAGTTAATGATTTTTTAAAAAATAAATTATTAAGTGTAAATTGCATAGTTTTTCATCTTAAAACGTTGAAAATAAATCCTACTCCATACACACACAACAAAGGTGCAAAATTTGTTGGGTATTTTTTATTACATGCATCTCAGAAAGTGTAAAATGTCTATGGAATTACAATGTAATTATTTTTATGTAAAATGTTTAAACAGGTGATTATAATTAAGAAATCAAAACAAAGACAGCTGATACTAATGTACCATTGTTTCTGTAACTACTGACACGGTTTCAATTTTTAAAAATAGTTTTGGCACTAGCTAAGCTACAATAAATTAATCTTTGGAGGAAAAAATAAATAAAAATGCAATATCCATATGAATTTATAATTAAAAAATCACTCTGAAAGAAATCTATTTATGTATACTGACATTCATAAGAACAAATCGTAAGTTGCTGAGAACAAATGAAGCGATATAAAAACAATTTTATCTGTTTCAACGGCAGCCAATTTTCTAATTGATCTATCTGGAAAGAAGCAATAAATTAGATTATAATACTTACAACAATGTATAAATATTCTCAACGTTTTACTATTTGTTCTTACGAATGTCATTATCCACCAATAGCTTTCCTCCCAAGTGATTTTTTTTAAAATAAAAAATCGTATATATATTGCCTTTTTATTTATTTTTATCTCGAAAGTATAATTTTTTAATCAGTCCTATTATTATTTTTAATTATTATTCTCTTCAATAGTTCTCGTCCAATTGTGTCGATATCAATACTCTCGTATTCGTACTCAGTAAAGAAAATATTGAATTCGTTTCAAATGTTTTCCGATAAAAATGATACACGAAGTTAAATTGCTTTATATGTAGCTTTTTCCTTTTGGCGAAATCACTTAGCTATTTACCAAGTGCAAACTACTTCTATTCAGAAACTAGTAATGGTTCGATTCAGGCCAAATGAATTCGATCGACCGTTTCAAAATCTGGAAAGCGATCTACTTTGATACTTTTATTTTAAAAAATAACATTTTAGCTAAAAATCTATAAAATGCTCCTAAAAATCTATAAAAAAAAAAAAAAAAAAAAAAAAATCCTTATTTTGGGCTTGGTTATGGGAACATAACATAACTGTAAGAATTTTTATTTACACAAAATTGTTTCTTTTGAAATCTATGTCAAATAAATAGAACTCAATTCAAAATTTGCAACCAGATTATTGCGTTAATAGAGCCTTTTTTATTCTTTATTATTTCACTTTTTAACATATATTATCTAATTGTATAGTTCTCTTGAAATACAAATAATATATTAATAATATAAAATTAAAACGTAGTACTTAAACTTAAAAGATTTCGGATCCTCATTGTCTGGACCGTTAGGCTTTCTTCCACAATAGCGATCCCCGACCCATCCTCATATTATAGAGCCTGCGGGCACCCCACAGGCATGACTACTTCGTAAGGCGCCGTGCTAGTACTCTGCACAGTAGGTAACTAACGATTAACTGCGAAGCAATGAATGCAAAATATTTTTAACTACAGAATACAAGAAAACTTATCTGTCTATTAGATTTACTTGAATAATTATACAGAGTTACTCTGACTTCCTGTCCTACAGAAAACCTTTCTAAAAATATGTCAGATTGAACAATAATCAAAAGTTGTTTATTGGTAAAATCGTAATTATATTTATATTATTCAGAATAAAGCATAATTATATATATATATATATATATATATATAGTCAAAAAAGCTTTAAAGTTTTAAGTGAACTTAAGTTCACGAAAAATCCACATGATCAGCGCTATAGCTGCAATAATCACGTAAATTATGTATATAGCACTTTAAGAATAAACAATTGGAAAAATAAATTGGATCTGCCGATACACATTATTCTTAAAGTGCTATATATATATATTTGCTCGCCCGAAAAGTAAATAAAATAAAATAAAATAAAATAAAAAGAAAGAAAATGAAAAAAATAAAGAAAGAAAATGAAAATGAAAATATAATAAGGCATTCTTGGAAGATGTTAGTTCCTTTCTCAAAAGCGCAAATGCCTGCGACATACTCACATTCTTTGCACATAAATATGTAGATAATATTAGCAGGCCTCACCTTACTGCTGATATGATTTGTGATCGAATAAGGGCTTCCTTAGATTAATTTTTAAATACGATTATTCAATCGGTAAATTAATGATAACAAAGTAATCGTTGAGGTTGATTGGGTGAAACAGTCCTCCAGTGTTCAAGTCCGGGATAGCTCAGTTGGTCGAACATTGGCGGCTTCAAATACATCCCTGGTTCGAATCCTGGCCCGGACTTTTTTCACCCAATATTGAAAAATGGAATAAATTACTCTGTTATAAGGGCTTCCTTGTTTTGAATAATATATAATATCTAATCTTGAATCGATCGCTGTTTCATGAAATAATTTTCAATGCTCTCGAGTTCAAAAATCGTCTTAAAATGCAAACTTTGATATCTCTTATTGAAAGATCTTCAAAAATAGGAAAATTATAGTTGATTTTTTAGTTTATAAAGTTTGTATATGACTCCCTTATGAGCATCTGAAAGCAGCAGGTCTCCCATCAGTAAGTTTAAATATTTTTTTTTTCTTTTGGAAAAAAAAAAAAAAAAAAAAAACCTTTAAAAATTAAAGGCGTTTGCTATTAAAAGTACTGAGGGGCCGCAGCTCAGAAGAGAGCCCCATTTTAAAACATTTTCTGTCTATTCATGTAAGAATGTTTCATGTGCACTTAGGTTTATTAATATTTGTCCCGGAGAAGGTCGCATCATTATGTTACATAGGCATAGAGAAGGAGAATTATTCGGGGGGGGGGAGCCACTCCCTCCAAAATATGCGAACTTGGGAAATATAAGCTTAGAGTTGAGAAATTGAGACACTCTTTCTATTTTAAAAATTATTATTAAAAATACATATATTTATTGTTTTGTTGAGTGCCTTTCTTAATTCAGTGATAGTAAACCAATTAAATTTTCAAAAAATATACTAAAAGCAGCCAGGCTCAATTTGACATTGTGTTTCTCTGTATTACGAAAATTTCATACATCTAATAGATCTGAATTTCCCACAATTCTATTAACTGTGTATCTAATGTATTTTCTTTAAAACTTTGATTCATTCTCTAAAATCTCAAAATATCATGAAACTATTTTCATATGAAATACGATCATGACTTGTAACCAATATAAGAAAAAAAATAATTTAATGAATCAATGATTACAGTTTTTATGTTTTTAGTTTCAATTCTTCTGTTTGGACATTTCCTTTAGGCATAATTATTGTTATTATTAAACACATATTGTGCATGTAATTTTAGTTGGAAAAATAGAGCAATTTGTTTAAAATGAGTAAAAGTTTTCTTCCCCCCCCCCCCCCCAAAAAAAAAAAAATCTGTAGCTAAGCCTCTGGTATGTTATAATGATATTACCATTTATGAATGATTATTGATTTATTGTTAAATAATTTTACGGATCATTATTTGTTGTAAAAAAATAATATCTGTGCGTAACGCAAACGTCATTTTGTGAATGGCAACACTTTCCCCCGCAATTTTCGCTGCTGCAAATTTTACACTTCTAAATATCGCACATTTTTTATTTTTACATCATCGTATATAGAGAAAAAAATTACTTTTAAATGCATTTTGTTTCAAATCTGTACCTCAATTTATTTTTGAGATATTAATTTTTTTATAGTTTTTAAAACCAATTTTGTAATTGTGGCACTAGAATCATTCCATTTTCTCTTAAAATTGAAAAAAAAAGTGAAAATTTAAATGCTAAAAATTTTTTTATGTAATTTCGGTACTGCTAATTTTACACTTCTATACATCGTACATTTTAAATTTTTACACCGTCGTATAGAGAGAAAAAACGTATTTTTAAATGCATTTTGTTTCAAAGGTGTATCTCAATTTATTATTGATATATTAATTTTTTTATAGTTTTTTGTACCAATTTCATAATTGTGGCAACATAATCACTCCATTGTCCCTCTCTCAAAAAAAAGAAAAAAAAAAAAAACGTTTAAATTAAAATGCGTCTATTATAAAATCTGGTGAATTTCGGTTTTATTTCGTTTAATAATTTGGGTAATTGAATTTCATAGTATTTTGTGAATTTTAGCTTAAAATAATATTTGCTCAAGAGTTAGACTGACCAATATAAGATGTATATTTTATTGTAACTAATTTTGTAGATTTATTATAAATAAATGAAACAGTTCTTTTTTAAAGATTTTCTTTCTTCGAATTTCGATGGGTTTCGCCTCGTATAAATAAAAGCTAATGTGAAGACATTTAGAACATTTCTACTTTCAGTTTTAAATTCCGCTCATAAATTAGTCAAATTCTAGAATGCAATAGGATTCTGTGATAACTTCTGCGAAATATTTATACGTTAATTAGAAAAAATAAATTTTATAACTGCACTGGTCTAAAAATTTTTTAAATAAATAAATAAATAAATTTTAAAGACGATTTTTATTTTTATTTTTTATATCTATATTTATTTTATTTTATTATTTGTTTATTTATTTTTGCATGGTAATCACTTTTAGTAATAAAAATTTTTTTCTGAATTAAATTACAAATTTTTATTTTATTTGAGTAAATAAAGAAAAATAGAACATTTTTACATTCAAATACTCAAATAAAAAAAAGCCCTACTTTCACTTATGTAAGAATCCCTCGAACATAAACCACAGGGGATTTTCTTTTATTGTAAAACACCCCTGAACGTAATCAATCACTTTCCTTTGAAACTTCTCCGAAAGAGGGGGAGAAGCGGCTTGTGGTTTGCAAGGAAGCTCGCAAAACAAGTTTTGGGACTCGTGGCAGCCGTTTTTAGACTGTAAGTAAAAAGACGAGATACATCGGGGCTCACGGGAATCAATAAGGTTTTAACCCCCGAGCGATCTCGGGGTCGCCGCTTAAGTGGTTAATGTATGTTAATTTTAATTCTCACTTTGTTTTATAAACTTAATTTTTTTGTTCCTATGTTTGAATTTCTCAATTTGATTGTAGAAAAGAGTTTTATAATTTTAATTCTTTCTGATGGTTTTAAATGGAAATTAATCTTTTTTAGAGTTGAGTTTTTACATGAAAGTTTTTGTTTCTTTTTATTCTATAGTCATGTTTTAAGAAAAATTATAAGACGAGCATCCTATGCTGCTAACAAAATCATGAAGAGTCGACCTGGTGTTCTCAGCTCTTTAGTTCCTGTTGTAGCTGAATCTCTTGACTTTTTCCCTGAAATTAATAAAAATATAAAAGAGGTATTGTATTTTGTTGGGAATTGCAACCCACATTTCTGTTTCTAATCTTGATTGTAAGTTTTAATATTACATTTGAAATATTATTATTTCAGTTAAAGTACTCTACTCTAATATAATTATAATTATTCTTAAATTTTCTCATTGCATGCAATATTTGAGAATTTTCCTTAGCCATGATTATATTTAAATAAAATAATGAAACTTTGTGAAAAATCATCATATCAAAACAATGCATAAGACATTTTGAGCTGAAAATATTAACAGCACATCATCAGATTAAAGTAAACTCATGTTTCAGAAATTCCATTCTGTTTTTGTTTCATTATATTTTTGTCCTAACTTAAGTTTTACTTCTGTGTAATTCCAATTATTTTTTGTTAGTTAGATTGTAGATATTGTTAATGAGGAAGAAAAATTGTTTCACAGTGTGATTAATAGAGGCCGAAAAGCTAGGAATAAAATGATGTCTGAAATTGAATCAAATATTTTAAGTGGTAAGCTATACTGTATTTCTTTTTTCTTATCTTTTTTTCTTTTTAGGGTTACATAAAAGCGTTGTAGGATTACTTTATTGTCTGTCTATCTATCAAAAACAGCTAAATCTACCAAAATGAAATTACATATATTTTACCACAGTCCCCTCCCCCCCCCCTTTTTTTGTAAAAATTTTAAGCTTCTAACTTATTTCATAACTTTAATGCAATAACAAATTATGACCTATAAACAACTCTTATTTATTTATTTTTCATAAAAACTGATGGGTTTGTCATGTAACAAATGATGTAAAAATATAAATTGATGATTTCTACATTTTTTTTCTTTGACATGAGTTATAAAACATTAGAAAATTTCAAACATATAAATCAATAAGAAGTATTTTATAGGTTTTTGTAAGTGAGTCTGTATTTTTTATTTATTTATTTATTTATTTCAATATCTGGACTCACATACAGAGCAACCCCCTTCCCCCCTACATAGACCCCTTATCTCCAGGTTCAGTGAATTTTATACAATGCTCCTTTGTTCTTGAAAAACAGGGAGGATGGGGGGATTGAGGTAAATATCATTGGCATTTATCATTCATGTTTAGTGATTTGTCTTCCTGGCACGGATATTATATGAATACTAAATTAACTGACAATGCAAATTTAAGTTTGATCCATTAAATATTATTACATGAATTACAATTATTTGCATTTCACTTCATCAAGAAAAGATCTTGAAAGAAGTTGAGTTATATAGCACCTCATCTAAAAGAATGATGCAAAATTTTCATTGACTTAAGAATGTGAATTATTTTTGAACTGCAAAATTCATTGTTGGAGAACTTGCTTTATGAATCACTGCCTCCATAAATTAACCTTTTTTTTTTGGCTCATTTGAAGAATGAATCTTTTCTGCTTATTTCAGTGGAAAGAAATATTGGCCTGTCAATCTAATTTCATTTAAAGTTATCTCGGAATATTATGCATATTATAAATAATAATAATAATTATTATTATGATTAAACATGGCCGCTTGCAATATGTAAAAAAATGAAGGGTTAACCTTTATTTATTTATGACAATTACATTACTTAGATTTTTATTCATAGATTTTCTTTATGAATTCATATAATTTTTAACATTCATAGTTTTTCAATGTTTGCTTTGTAGTTACAACTGTTTTTATTGATTATTCTTTCCAGCAAGTTTAATTATAAGTATCTGGGACTCCTTTTTATTTCAGCCATTTATTATTTATTTTTGCAACATTATTTTTATCAAACAAGTTTGCCAACATACTTATTATTATAAATATATTTTTGTTTTATTTTATTTAGGTCAACAAGTATATCAGCTTAAAGAAAATTATGGATTAGAAGAAATAGTTATAAATGATTTAGCTTCTGAAGTTGATCTTTCTGTAAATTGGGAAGATTATTTGAAAGTGTGTGAAAGAAAGGTAATTCATTGTGAATAGTCAATTTAGAATAAGTATTTTCTTTTTGAAAAATGGTATATTTAATGTGCAATTTTTAGATGAAAATATTGAATATTGAAATATGAGTATATTTTCTATTTTAGTTTTGTTAATTTTACACATGTTTGTGGATTGACCAGGAGTTAACTGAATATAACTATCCACATGGAATACCCCCCTTTCTCTGAGAATTATTTACATCAGAAACGTATTTACAGTACTGAAAAAAGATAATACTTAAAAATAAATAAAACTGAAGTAAATATTTGAGCTGAAAAGAGAAAAAAAAGGGGAAAGTAATCTATTCATGGTTTCTTTCTCCTTAGCAAAACATATTATCCCTGCAAATTATTTATATCAGAAACACATTTACAATGCTGAAACTAGTCAGATGTGGCAATCCCAAAACTTTCTTCTATCTTATGTATGTTAATACTTCCTGAAAAATGTAGCATAGTAGTGCATTGGTTAAGTGATTTAAACCAAAATCTAGTCAGCAACAACTTATGTCATCTTATAACTGAATCTGAAGTTTTATGAAAATCTGTGCATTAGTTTTTGAACTACAGCTATGGCAAAATCTTTAAAAAAAATCTGCATAACAATGCCATATGTTGAGTGATGTACACCAAAAACTAATCAGGATCAATTTTTTATTAGGTATTAACTGAAATCTAAAATTTGATGAAAAGGATGCATTTTACGATCTTTTCTCACAAATAGAAAGTTTTTTACTGAGAGATCCAACACAATCTTTTATTAGATTTTCTTTGTAATCTAGGAAATTGGCGATTCTCTTCATTTTCGGTAATCTGTTCTGAATTAGCATGACTTATGCCAAATAACATATCCATATATTCGCTGTGCATTCTTTGATTCTCTTGGTCTTTTGCATAATTCCTTTTTCTATTTATCATTAAATCTTTTTGTTTGCCATGTAAATATTTAATCTTTTTTAAATACTAGCGGACCCGACAGACGTTGTCATGTCACCGACAGACGTTGTCCTTCCTGTCACCGACTCCATAAAATCAAATAAATGTACTTAAATATAGTAATACGCACGATAAACACTACTCACTTAATTTAATTTCTTATTACAATTATGTAAGGAAATTATATTTCACTCTTCAGTATTTTTTGAAGTCGGTTCAATTTTTGATAGAAAAGTTTATTTTTCTGTTTTTTGTTAAAAGTTAACGATTTTCTGAAGTCAGTTAATCAAAATTATAATACAGGCTATATTACTGTAAAGCATACACGTTTGATAGGAGCGGGGTTCGAACATGCAATCTCTTTCTTCGAGAAGCAGAGCTTATATCTGACGCCTTAGACCGCTCGGGCATTCCGTCCGCACTATATTCATCGAACTTATTCAACACTTTTAATTAGCGAAAAATCACTAACTATTAGTTTTTTCCTGGTTACTAAAAAAGTACTGAATCAAGTTCGATGAAATGTGAATCTAAACCATTCTCGAATCCACTGGAACAAACACACAAAATTTCATTAAATTGGTCCAGTTGTTTAGGAGGAGTTCAGTGACATACACACGTACAGAAGATTTATATATATAAAGATAAGGATTCAAAATTTCAGATTTTTGCGCCGAAGACATCGCCAAATTAGGAAAATGTGAATTATCTCACGAACTACTGGATTTAAACGAATTTGCTTAGTACCATTCGATTCACAATGAAAAAATGAACTAAAATGTGTTATCAGTTGAAAAATAAATACAAAAGCTGATTTTTAAGGAGTTTTTTAAAAGTTCGTTCTTTTTTCTACTCATCTTAGTGGTGGAATTTTCAAAAATCCCTTTTTAGTGGCACTCGATGTTATAAGAAGTATTTTTACCCCAATTTTCAAGATTTTTGGTTCGTTTTTGTGCTGTGATTAATACGAAATCCAGACTTTCTTTTATATATATAGATAAGGATTGAAAATTTCAGGTTTTTGCGCCGAAGACATCGCCAAATTAGGATAATGTGAATTATCTTACGAACTACTGGATTTAAACGAATTTGCTTAGAACCATTCGATTTAGAATGAAAAAATACACTAAAATATGTTATCAGTTGAAAAATATCTACAAAAGCCGATTTTAAAGGAATTTTTTAAAAGTGCGTTCTTTTTTTTTTACCCTCCTTGGGGGGGGGGGGGGGGGATTTTCGAAAATCCCTTCTTAGCGGCACTCGATGTTATAAGTATTTTTACCCCAATTTTCAAGATTTTTGGTTCGGTAGATTTTTTTGTGCTGTGATTAATACGAAACCCTGACTTTCTTTTATATATAAAGATAAGGATTGAAAATTTCTTGTTTTTGATAAATAAGGAATAAATGTTTAGTTTTTGCCTGATTACTAAAAAAGTACTGAATCAATTTTGATGAAATGTTAATCTAAACCATTCTCGAATCCACTGGAACACACACAAAATTTCATTAAAATCGGTCCAGTCGTTTAGGAGGAGTTCAGTGACATACACATGCACAGAAGATTTTTATGTATAAAGATACAGATATGCCACCTTTGTAAGGTCCTTACTTGGCAGAATGTCAAGCCGATTCCATTCAGACTTTAGGGGGAATAACCTATGAGGCCGAGATTATTCTACGTATTCATGGAAATGATATAATATTGTTCTCTATTTTTTGTTCTGAGTAAAATTTTATTTTAAATTAAATAGATTGCGCACCTTCTAACAGTTCTCGGAATAAACTTTCCAAAGTATATATTTTCTCCTACATTTTTGTGAATTTTAATAAATGTATGTTTGTTTTTTTTCTTCTTTTTTTTTTAACATTTATATTTATGGCTAGAACACAGTTTTAACGATTGCTTGGCATCTGACTTGGCGGCTATGCGAGAAATTCGCCAATTCCAACAACCTAAATATTCAGAACATATGTATGTCATATACTCCCTAGGATTTATTTGTCGCCAAAATAGCGTTATTTTCCTAATATGGTAACCCTGATATTGTTGTTTATTTTTTGATAAACTGTTTATTTACCTTAATTTTTCTCTTTTCAAATTATATAAATTTTTTTTGTTCTACAGTTATTAGTTTTTAAAATCTAATACATTTAAAAATTGTTTTATTTATTGTTATTTTTTAAAATAATAGAAAATAATTTAAAAATGTATATTTAACCAGTATTCGAAAATAAGTTTATCGCCAAATTGACGGTGGAAGAAAATTGTACCAAAACTTGTGCATATATGATATCTGCGCCATATTCATATCCAATGCATGCAAATAATATAAATAAATAATGTACACAATAATGTAAAGAAATTTTTTTAAAAAATTGTTTATCTGTCAAGTTTTAAAATCATGCCATGCAGCCGTTAATTCTAAAACGATTAAGTTACGCTACATTGCGAGGGAAAAAATTATTAAGCTAAGTTTAATAATCATACCTTTATATCATCTTTTTTATTATATTTGTCTGTTTATAACTTATTTTAGTGTAACAGAATTACGATGTAATATTTAAAAACAGATAATTCAGTTATAGAAACAAAAAGATATTCGCCAAAAAAAAAAAAAAAAAAAAAAAAAAATTGACATTTCTAGAAGGTTTAATGAACAAACTCATCTCGAGATAGTACGAACTTTCCCATTTTCGAAATGGACTCACTCTTTTCGCCCATGCGCATTTCTGACCAGGTCTCTATGAAACGTGGTTCATCAGTAATAAGTATTGGTACTACTTAGTTATCTCGTCAACCATTAAATGATCGCCAAACTATAAGATTAAATGTCAATAATGGATGATCGTGAATGTCGGATTCAATGACATTGAATACAATACAAAGAATTTTTGAATGTCATTAAATTATTTATTTTGTACTTTTTATTTGTATTTTTATTAATATTCTACTAATTAATTGTTTTTTCTGATTTTAAATAAAAATTATGTCAATATGTAAAATTTGGCTATTAGTATGGCGATTTGTACAATTTGGCGAAATTGGTCGACGGAACCTAAGTACCTAAGTATTTATAAATGTATGGTTGCGTATTATAATTAACTTGATTATCCCATCTATCAATTTTGCCAAATTGTACAAATCACCAATCTCATAGTCAAATTATTCATATTGACATAACTTTTATTTTAAATAATGAAAAAACAAATAAATAGAAAAAATGTTGATAAAAATACAAATAAAAAGCCGAAATAAAAATCACTTAATGACGTTTTAAACAGGTGTATAATATTTAATGTCATTGGATGCGACATTTACGATCATCCATTATTGGCATTTAATCTTATAATTTGGCGATTTTTTTTTTTTTTTTTTTTTTTTTTTTTTGCTCTTTACAAATGAGGAAGAATTCAATAACCTGTTTTTTTTTTTTTTTTTCCCGACAACCATAAAATGATCGCCAAACTATAAGATTAAATGTCAAAAATGGATGATCGTGAATGTCGGACTCATTTAGTATGGCGATTTGTACAGTTTGGCGAAATTGGTCGATGGAACCTAAGTAACTAAGTATTTATAAATGTATGGTTGCATATTATAATTAACTTGATTATCCCATCTATCAATTTTGCCAAATTGTACAAATCATCAATCTCATAGCCAAATTATTCATATTGACATAACTTTTATTTTAAATAATGAAAAAACAAATAAATAGAAAAAATGTTGATAAAAATACAAATAAAAAGCCAAAATAAAAAGCACTTAATGATGTTTTTAACAGGTGTATAATATTTAATGTCATTGGATGCGACATTTACGATCATCAATTATTGGCATTTAATCTTATAATTTGGCGATGTTTTTTTTTTTTTTTTTTTTTTTTTTTTTTTTTTGCGCTTTACAAATGGGGAAGAATTCCATAACCTGTTTTTTTCCCCGTCAACCATAAAATGATCGCCAAATTATAAGATTAAATGTCAATAATAGAATGTCAATAAATGATTTATTTTGTACTTCTCATTTGTATTTTTTATTAATATTCCACTAATTAATTGGGTTTTTTTTTCTGATTTCAAATAAAAATTATGTCAATATGCAAAATTTGGCTATTAGTACGGCGATTTGTACAATTTGGCGAAATTGGTCGACGGAACCTAAATACCTAAGTATTTATAAATGTATGGTTGCATATTATAATTAACTTGATTATCCCATCTATCAGTTTTGACAAATTGTAATTTGGCGATGGTTTTTTTTGTGCTTTTTGCGTTGAAAAATTCCTTAAACTTTTTTTTTTTTTTTTTTTTTTGCATTAAATGAACGATATTTTGATTTAATGTAAGGCTAGACATCATTAAAGGCCTTTTACGAAAAAGTCAATGACCAAATCCTAAGACCCGGAGACCAAACTGGTCGCCAGGGCGGAGTACTGAACCAAATTCGATGAAATGTGAATCTAAACCATTCTCGAATCCACCGCAACACACAAAAAAAAATTTCATTAAAATCGGTCCAGTCGTTTAGGAGGAGTTCAGTTACATACACACGCACAGAAGATTTTTATATATAAAGATATGTGTTCAAAATGATGCAGTGTTATTGTATACAAGTATAAGAGATTGTAAGTTTCTTAGTAGGGATAGTGAAAATATATGAAATTAGCAAGTGTGTGTAGCTTTTAACCATGTTCTTTATATTATGCTTTTATTTTTTTTTTGGTTACAATAGATGCTAAAAAATTATTAATAATGGAAATAAAATGTATAATTATCACTTATGCTTTCCATTGAAATTCCGTATTTTTACTTTAACCTGTGAACTTGTGTGACATTGACAGACCTCTTAATCTTTTCTAAATGAGCTCTAATTTCACATATTTTAGTAATAAGAGTAAAAGAAACTTTTTAGATGGTAAGACTCAACTTTATTTATTTATTTATTTTTACATTGAATTTTGGGAGACAAGAATAAGCAACAATTTATAATTGGAAATTACATGATTACTTTTTTAAACCAGTCCTGTTTGAAATGAATTTTCTTATGTTGTCAATGTCTTATCGTCTGGTAAACAGTCACCAAAGCAGAAAAAAATTCCTAGTATGTGATTATCAAATAAAGGCTGCAAATTTTTCATTGTCTCGTTGATTAAATTTTTCATTGTGTTATTCTCAACAGAGTTCAGACTTATCAGTAACAAAGATACTTTCTTTATAATTGGCCAAAAGTTAGCCAGAGCATGCTCCACCTCTCTTTACCTGGATGCACTACTCACCATAAAGGAGAGAGAATTGTTTTAATTCAGGAATTTCAATCTTAAGTCCATCTGAAAGTATTAATATTAAGTTAATTTGTAAAACTAAGTTACTTGTGTCCCTCTAAACTGAGGGCAACAAGCTTAGCTTGCAAGATCAACCATACTCACCTAGCCACTTTAAAAAACAAATTTAGCTATAACTGTTTTTTTTTTCTTTCTTTTCTGTTTATTTGACTTTGGTCTCGAGTTTTTAAGACAACTGGTCTTACATTTAAAACTAAAGTTTTTTACAATTGTCTTGCATGATTAAATAATACAGTAATGATTATAAAATGTGGCTACAGAAAGTTCACAAAAACTGGTGATAATTTTCTTAAGTTTGCTTAACACAATATAGAAAATGAAATATCATATGTTATGTTAAAGTTTAGCATGTAAAATCCAGCGTTACGCTTTGCATTACAATTATTCAAAAATATTAAATTATTTATTATTCTTTAAACATGGAACCTTAAAAATAATAAAGCTTTATATAAAATACTGATTTAAAACATCATTTAAAATATAATATGATTTACAAATATTAAAAAATGATACTTAAAAATATGAAATGGTAACATATGCAATCTTTTTCAACTATTGCAATATTCTTGTATTTTAATTTGGATGAATAAGCAATTCCTGAATTTCTCTTAAAATTTAGATTGGGTTTATCTATTTTAAAAGTTACCTCAGACAGTTGCTTTAAAATAGTGTATGGACCTGGACCAGAATTTAGTCGACATAATTTATGAGTATTAGGGTAATGGAATTCTTTGTATGATCTATTCTTTTAATGCTAAATAATCGTCTTTTCTTCAGCCAATTTTCTAGCTTCATCAACAGGTGAATATTAATTGTTATTTGATAAAATAGGTTTCTTACAGGTCAGGAAAAACCTGGAAAACAGGAAAAAATCAGAATTGGAAAATTTAAGCAAAAAGCCAGAGAAATATCATGGAATTTTTGATGTACTACTTTCCATCAGAATCTCGGTTATCATTAACAATAAAGAAATTTCGTATTAATTAGTCATCCAGTCTAAAATTTTTATATAGAATTTATGCAAACTATATAACAATAGCATAATATGAAAAATAATTAAAAATTATACAGTGCATACTTTTTTTAGAATTTATGTAGATTAAAGCTGTCAATTATGAAGGATTTTACAGTGATATATAAACTAAATTGTTATTGAGAAACGTCAGTGAAAAACCTGGAAAAGTCAGGAACTTTTTACGAGATTTCTATTGGGACCTTGTAAAAGAGGATCATATTCTTGACAACAAATAACTGGGGATAAATTGGATTACAGAATGTCGAGTAGTATTATATTGATTTAAAACTTCATCTAAACAAGGATATGATTCTTGAGACTTTTATCAGAATTTGGGCAATTCCATGGTGTCGGACATAAAAATCAGACACAAATTTATCACAACAATTTGGTTTTTGGTACATAAATTTTTACTAAATAATCAGATTTCTATACAAGGTACTTACCACATCACACTTTATCAAAAAGCATACAAACAAACATTTCTGAATATTTAAAATTCTGGGAAAAAATATTGAAATAACCAGTGCCGGACATAAATCACACAAACTGGAAAACTGTGACATGTCAAATTAATTCTCAAAATTCTGTGAATTGGCTGATTTTATAATTTTTAAAGCAATTATAATCAAAAGTACACATATGAAAGTTATATGTTTGACCTTTTTCAATTCATTTAGTTTAATATTAAAGTATGTTTAAAAATTTTTTATTGTGGTGTCGGACGTAAATTTTTGGTGTCGGACGTAAATAAGTTGATCTTAAAAATGATAAAATCAAAGTATTAAGTAATTTTATTATGAAAAATTGTGTTTGTATAAAAATTGCCAAATTCTAATACATTCTCTGAACCAAAATTGTCCTCTGTTCCCTGGAGGAATGGGAGATTGGATTTTTTTTCTCTACATTGTCTACATCATAGTGTAAATTTTGTCCTTGTGATCAAGCCATATAAAATTGGATTCAATTGAAGATAGTGCATCACACTAATATTTATTTCATTATTATTTATTTCAGTTATATTATATATCCAGGGAAGTATTTGACATCATATTTAACAACCCAGTCATTAACATTTAAAGTTGTTGAAATATTTTTTTCTGTTGAACTATTTCCTTCAGAGATATCATTATGACTTTCTTCTATGTATAGAATGTGCGTTAATTTTCTTACAAGCTGTTTCATTTGATATGTTGGCAGTTAGTACATAGTTACTTTCTAAGCGTTTAACACAATGCATACAATATATGTTAAGGATTGGCAGGATTATGCAAGTATACTTCCCAGTGACTATGTAAAAATTCTATTTTTTCTGCAATATCATCTGATAATATGCAAGGTACATGCACCGTAAGATTCAAGCATGCACCAACCATGGCAAACTGTTGTGTTGTGGAAACAAACTCCTTACCTATTTTGGCATGACACCAAACCATTCTTTTCACTGTGCCATTCCATTATTTTAAATAATAACCATGCCCAGTGAAATGTCTTTATTAATCCATGCATATACAGTAGACAGTTGGCTAAGAATGGATCCAATGAGCAGACTGGATTTCATCTTGGTAAAACACAGTAGCATTATCAGAAAAATGTAACTGAACAACTATGTTTTTTTTCATCCACACTTGATTTTATACTTCCAAACTTCCTTTTGATCCTTCTTTACAAAAATATGTACCAGAAAGTACTTTAATTATATCACTAATTCTTCAAATGCTTATTTTCCATCTTGTCTAACTTTTCTGTTTCCTGCCACCCATATATTTAATAGGATTGTTCTCAATGTTAGTCTTAAGTTTAAATATAAGTATCTTATTTCTGTGACTATCACATTGCTGTGACATGCAAATATTTTATGTCACTGTACATATACAATTTGATCAATGAAACGTGGAATTCCGTACTAAGATTTGTAGTAAAGTTTAGAGCCAATGCTAAAAGATGCATGTTTTCATTTTAAGAATAAATACAAACACGATCGGGAATGTTATCAAACAATTTGAAATACTTAAACTATAACTCACAAAACTTTGATATTCCAAGTTTTATTCAAAGGATACTCTTGTGAAACTTCATATGCTTTATGCAAATACATCAACATATAACATATCTGAATAACTTATTTTATTAATTAATTTATTGCTGGGAAATTTCTTCTTAATATGTTGTTGGACGTAAAGATTTTTTTTACATCCGACACCAATTTTTCTTATATAAATATATTTTTTTTAATTTATCTGAATAGGTAATATGATAGAGGTATATAAACATGCCTTAAATTAAAAATTTCATTTTAAATGGTTTTGACTAGCTGACTCAGATTAAGTTTTAATATTTTTTGATATCGGATGTAAAGCAGCTAAAGTGCCTTTAGGTTATCCTTTAATATTCATAAAATATAATATGTCAGTACAAAGTTTTGTGCTGATTACATTTGTATGTGATGTGTAATAAAATATTTGTAACATTTAAGACATAATAATATTTTTACAAATGAAAATCTATGCTCAATTTCAAAGTGTTTGAAATGGTTTTCAAATACACATTCATGGTTATGCTAACTAAAGAGCCTATATTTCGCTTAAAAATAAATTTATCCTTATTCCATTATAAAATTAAGAATCTACAGTGTTTTAGCTTTAAAATGATACTTTGATTGTTAAAAAAATTTAATGTTGAAAAATTGATTATCTAGTTGACCTTTCCATGGAATTGCCCATTTCTGACTTTTCAAAAATTTGAAAATTTTCAATGTTTATCTGGAGGTAGGGGGATCTGATTTGTCATTTTTTTTCTTTTCTCAATGAAAAATATATGCCAAATGAGACATATTTGCCATTTTGCTTTAAAATTTGTATGTAGGTTCATTCTGATAAGGTGCATCTCTGATTAGTTTTGGTGATTTATTGGTTAAGTATAACAGGGGGAGAACGTGGGCTATTCCTTCCCACCTAAATTTAGATAAATAGTTTTCTCATGCAGAATTATCCGATTTGCTCCAAATTTTGTATGTAGGTTCATTCTGAAAAGGTGCTTTTCTGATTAGTTTTGGTGGTTCACTTGTTAAGTATAAAGGGAGGAATGGGGAAGGACTACCCCCCCCCTTCCCTTTAATTTAGATAAATGTGTTTTTAATGCAGTATTATCAGATTTGTTTTAGATTTTGTATGTAGGTCATTCTGATGAAGCTCTTCCAAGATTAGTTTTAGTGTTATATTAGTTTAGTATATGGCAGGGAGGAACTGGGGCTAATGCGCTTCCCCTTGATTTAGATAAATGGGTTTTTCATACAGAATTATCTGATTTGCTTCAAATTTTGTAATAGGTTCATTCTGATGAGACCTGATTAGTTTTGGGAGTTCATTGGTTAAATATAAAGGGTTGAGAACAAGGACTAATCCATCTTGAATTAGATAAATTAGGTTCTTATGCAGTATTATTCAATTTGTTTATAAATTTAGTATACAGGTTTTTATTCTGATAAGATTCTGATTTGATTTTGAGGATCATTGGCTAAGTATAAAAAGAAAAACGGGAGGGGGGGTGTATAATCCCTTTTCCTTATTTACCTAAATAAGTATTTCATGTTTTAAAATAATAGTATAATCAGGGGTATATGCAGTGTTCTCGCTGGCATTTGATCAACGTTAGTAATTTGGCTAATTAAAAATAAAAAACATTCGCCAAATGAAAAAAGTATTAGCCAAATAGATTCGCCGTGTAGGACAAAAGAATATTATTTTTAATCCTTTAATGTACCCCTTTTTTTCCAATATGTTCTGAAATAATCTACGTTTTTATAACTGCGACAACGATTTTTATTAATCTAATTTCAACTATCCGCTATAAATATATTTAAAAAATGCATGCATGCATATGTATGGAAAACGAAAAAGAAAAGAAAAAAAAAGCAAAAATTGTGTGCTAGAAATTTGGCGAATCTAATCGCTTGTTGACTCGCCAAATAAAGAATTTAGTCGCAATTTGGCGCAATGGCGAGCGACAGCGAGAACACTGGGTATATGGGATTTCTGGGAAAATCAGGGAAATCTGGGGGGATAATACAAAAAATTCTCCAAACCTGGGAAAACGTGCCAAAATGACTGTTTACTCTGGCAAATTAAGGGCAATTGTTGCTTTTCGGGTGCTCTTTGATATTTTCTCTGTCAACATCCATTCAGTCACTAGACACACATCCTAGCTTATGAAATTTGACAATAGTTCAAGAAAAGCTTAAAAAAATAAAGAACATTTTTAATTGATATTAGCACTTGTAGCTTTCATATTACCGTAATTTTGGGTGTATAAGCCGCAGATCAGACAATTCTTTTTGGACCCAGAAATCTTATTTAGTGATTGAAGACAAATATTTACGGTGATCTAACTAGTTATATTTGTTTTTTAAAAAATTCTGGGTCGAAAAAGAATTGTTTGATCTGCGGCTTATACACCCGAAATTACGGTATTCATAATGCTTTAAAAAGAGGTAATAAAATCATAAAATAGAAATGAAATTCTTTCAGCAAACTACTAAATTTTTAAGGACAGCCCCACAAGGCATGCAGATTTCATCTTTGTTTTACATAAATTAATGTTTTCCCTTTAAAGTTCTGTTCATAGTGTTTATTTAAGTGATTATAAACTTTATTTTGTGGAGATCACCTTGTTTTTATTTTATTTTGAGAAGATAGGAGTGTCATGATACATACTTAAAAAATCTTTTTAATTGTTGATATAGAAAAAATGTACATCCCAAAAAATAAATACATCAGAGGATTCTCAGGGGATTTTTTCTTGCAAAATGAGTATGAACCATGATAATATACAATTTGTTTGAACAGCCTGTGTCATCAGTTTAATTGGGCACTTTTCTTTTTTTAGGTGCATTCGTAATTATGTAAATACCTATCTAAACTAGCAAAAGCCAGGCTTTGTTTGGATTCGCGAAGCATTATTTCATTAGATAACTATTTGAAAGTAACAATATATTTTTTAATATTATTTTGTACTACTTGATTATCCTGTCGACCAAAAAAGGTACTGCCAGATTAAAAGATTAAATGCCAATAATGATGATAAAAAATTTCACATTCACATAACATTAAACTCGTATCACGTGTTCGTTACGCCATCATACAGTGGCATAGTCGTAAAAAAAAACAGAGGATATGCGCTCAATACAGAGGGTATACCTTAGAATCTATGTATTATAGCTTTTTTGAAAAGCAGAGAGTATACAGTGTTCCTTTAAAAAATCCAGAAGGTATACGGTTGATACCCTTATATACCCCCCACTACATCCCGGGCCATTAAGTGATTTTTAATATGAAGTTTTATTTGTATTCTTATTAATGTTTTATTAATTTATATGTTCTTTCATTATTTAAAATAAAAATTACGTTAATTTATTTAATTTGGCCAATAGTTTGGCGATTTGTATAATTTGGCAAAATTGGTTGACGGTATAACCAAATAGTAGCAACCAATAGTAGGTAACCAATTGATACTACTTGGTTATCCTGTCGACCAAAAAATTATCGCCAAACTATAACAGTAAATGCAAATAATAAATGACCTTGAATGTCACATTCAATGACACTAAATACGATAAAGTTGTTTAAAACATCATTAAGTGATTCTATTTAGACTTTTTATTTGTATTTTTATTAATTATTTGCTTTTTTATTATTTAAAATAAAAATTTTCTCAATGTGTATAATTTGGCTATTAATTTGACGATTTGTATAATTTGGCGAAATTGGTCAACGGAATAACCAAGTAGTACCCAAAAATGTACTGTGGTATAGCATCAATGGAATGAGGTAATAAAGTACAAAATTCTATAATATCTTGATTAAAATTAATAATTTGCCTTCTGTATTCAAGCTGACGAATTTAATGCGATAAACAGTAATATCTGGATGAAAATGGGCAATTAATTTATCCTCAACGAAAGTTAAACCCTTCAGTATTTAGGGATGTGGATCAGGATCCATATACCATGTTTTTAGTTACAGAGAGAATATTTAGTATATTATTTACTATACATTTATGGCAAATCTTACAAGATCCGTCAGACTGAATATGCATGCCAAACTAAAGACGATGACAAATTAAAAAAATATATAATTTAAAATTTTTTTGTGCATCTTCGAAATTTAAAGCATTTTTTCGAGCACATGCATTCTCTGTTAGAATATTTTCGTCATGACGTCATTTTGGCACTGATTTCATATACGCACCACATAGGCGTTATTTTTTTTTAGACGTTAATGACATATAAGCTCCGGGGTACTTAACTGGCGACAAAGAGTTGTTATTTTGCTTGACATGGTAACCTGGATGTTGCTTATTTATTAATAAATTCTTTATTTTCTATCAGGGTTGGCACGGTTTAAACCAATTGGTTTTAACCATGATTTAAACCACGGTTTAAACCAAATGGTTTTTTTCTCAAAAAAACCAATTGGTTTTTTTTAGATGAAATCTAATGGCATTTTCTTTTTTTTCTTTATACTAATTTAAGCGTTTCAGATTATTGGACATAAATAATTTCTACTTTTAACACTTCATTTCAGTAATAAGTATTATATATAATGGGTTTAGGTCTTTTTTTTTATGCATAGAATTAAACTAATTGCTTTTTTTCTATTAAAAAAAAAAATTGTTTTTTAGAAGAAATCTAATGACATTTTCTTTCTTTATAATTTACAAGTTTCAGATTATTGAATATAAATAATTTCTACTTTTAACACTTTTATTTCAGCAATAACCATTAGATATATTAGGTTTAAGTCATTTTTTTATACATAGGATTAAAATCAGTATGCATTGGTGAACATATCTATTGCTCTAAAGAAAAAACTCTAAACATGTGAATTAATCAAAGATAAAATAGATTCAATATTTAGTATAAAATATATATATTTTTAATATTGCAGATTATTTAATGCAATTAATAATGTAACACAATGATCTTTTAAGATTTTGCACAAGCTGTAAAAGAAATTTTTCTTTTGGGAGATTATCTTGAAGAATTAAAAGCTGGACTGGTTGATAGTTATAGCATTTTAATAATAATTTCTTCCCTCTGCTATCTACTGAATCTAACGGCTAAAAATGTTAACTTCAGATTGCCACTCAGAAAGAAAAAATCCTAAGAAGTATTTGTAATTTATTATTTGAATAATTGTGGAAAAGAATATTTATCAAACTACATCTAAATGTTTATTATTAGTAATCAAAAGCCCCGTGGCAGAATGTGCGCGACACTGCGACAGGCGTCGCAGGCTTTTAAGGACACCTGCAGACTCAACGATGCCACGGATGCGATTTAACGCATAAATTACGCAAAAAGTCGGTCATGGGGCATAAAAATAGCTCTGTGCGACGCGTAATTTCGTCAAAATATCATGGAGTAAGTCTGAATTTCGTCCAAAGATCGCGAGAAAAAACGCAAATATTATCAAAGCATTGAGAAAAAAATGGCAAATTTCTTTTAAAAAACGCGAAAAAACGACTAATTTCTTAAAAAATCGCGAAAAAAGTCGGTTTCTTCAAAGAATCACGGGAAGAAAGACAATTTCATCATAATTTCGCTAAAAACGGCAAATTTCATTAAAGAAAAAAAAAACCTCTTAAAAATGATAAATTTCGTCAGAAATTATAAAAAAAAAAAACGCAAATTTCATCAGAAAAATCCCGCAAAAAACGATAAATTTCATCAAAATTGAAAAAAAAAAAAAAAAAAAAAAAAAAGGTCAAATTTTGTTAAAAAATCACACATAAAACAGATTTTGTCAAAAAATTGAAAAAAAAAGGGGGGGGGGGATTTTGTCAAAATTATCCCAAAAAAGTCAGATTTCGTTAAAAGATCGCGGGAAAACGGCAAATTTCGTCAAAAGATCCCGATAAAACGGCAAATTTCGTCAAAAAATCGCGAAAAAACGGCAAAAAACGCAAAAAAAAAAAAAAAAAAAAAAAAATTGCCGGTAATAATTTTTTTTAAAATAAATGACAGAAAGTTTACATACACACATATATTGCCATAATTAGCATTACAAAAGCACAAAGAATATGTTTATATTCTATTTATGTAATACGTTTATGTATAATTATACAGGGTTCATACTCAGAGGAATATGGGATTCCTGGAAAAATCAGTGGATGAATTTTAGGTTGTAAAAGTCAGGAGAATCTCAGGGGACAATGGAAAAAAATTCCCAAACCTGGGAAAACTGCCAAAAGAGTCTATGCTGGGAAATTGGGGGCAATTATTGCTGTTCATGTGCTTTATTATTATATGTAATGATTAAATGTCATTAATTGTTGATATGGAAAAATTGTACATCCCCGAAAATACATCAGAGGATTTTTTTCTTGGAAAATGAGTATGAACCCTATTATAGCATCTTGCAGACTATTTTTGAAAATGATTAGTGTTGCAGACATCTGAAGATAGTTCTGCTACTGGGATCAAAAGATTGTTTATAAAGATTTACAGGGCATCAATGGTTCACTGTGATAAACAATCAAAACTTTCAACATAAGGCTGTTTGCTAAAACTGTTTAAATTGAAAAATGAATTTTTTCAATTTTCAGCATAAATTCAGTTTAATTATTAAATTTAAATTATTTTAAATGAAGCCACACTCCTTATAAACCAATAATGTCTGTTTTTATCAGTAAATATGCATGTATATATAATAAGAACGGATGTTTTAAAAAAAACCCGGTTTAAACCAAAAAAACCGGTTTTTTTGGTTTTTTTCAAAAAAACCTGGTTTTTTTCCAACCCTGTTTTCTATTTTCAAATTACATAAATTGTTTTGTTCTGTAGATATAAATTAAACTTTTTAAAATTTATTGTTATTCACTTTTAAAAAATATGTATGGTAACTGGTATTCGAAAACAAGGTGCCAAATTGGCATCGGAAAAAATTGTACCAATGTGATGTCTACATGACATCTGTGTCGTCATTTTTTGTGTCGTAGCTGATATCTAGCCTCTTGCCTTAAAGATATATCATATTCACATTCTTTTCAAGCAGTGAGTGTACGTTTTCTTTGCATTTTTTATAACAATGCTAATATATTCCATAGACTGTTTAAAACAGCAAATTGTTTAAAATAACACAGTAAACTATTTTAAAATAATACTACATATACCAAAATAATAATGTATATTTCATTTGGTTCAAATTTCAACCTTCGAAATTCAAATAACTTTTTGTTATATAACAAATTTAACAATTAATTTTATTTTTTTATAATTCTTTTGTTGCCACTTTAAAAAATATATATATAACATAATTCTTTTAATATGCGCAAGTGTCATAAGCGCAAATGATTTTAACGGAATAAAGAAAATACATTTTGTTTATTTAATTAATCATGATTCTACCTATAATTGATTTACCTGCATGATTTTTTTTCTTCTGAAAATATACGTATTATTTTTTATTTCCAAAAATTCGTCTGTAATGGAAAAACATGTAAAATAAATTAATTAAAATAATAATTTTTTAAAAGTTATTCTGTAAAAAAAATAATATTGTGCAAATCTACAGATCATAATTTATTTTTGTGTTTTATTTCATGTCAAAATACTTAGTAGTTTTTTTGTAAAGTGTACGACAAAATGTAATTTGAGTGGCCTAGTAGAGGATTCGCTTCGCTCATCCTAATAACCTATGGTTTTTGTTCAGTCTGCCCATCTGCATATAACAATGCAAAAACTACCCAACCAAATTGTTTGAAATCTAAAATATATAATTATTATATAATTTTGTCGATTCATTTGAAATTTTATGAAAATCAGATGCAAAAATCAATTACAGGGACAATCAAAAGTATACTGTTACATTAAAGTCAATAGAGGAAAAAGTTTGAAATGCATTTTAATTGTTTGAAATTTAAAGTATGTAATTATTATGTAATTTTGTTGAGTCATTTCAAATTTTATCAAAATCGGATGAATAGATCAATTACAGGGATAATCAAAAGAATCCCTTTACATTATGGTCAATGGGGATAAAAGTTTCAAATGCATTTTAATGGTGTTACACTCATTTGAACATAATAAAATTGATATGAATCTATGAAGTACTTATTATAATATACATTTTGCACAAACTGTGGTGCAAAGGATTTGATTCACAAGGATTGATTTACAAGACCACATAAAAGTTATTAGTGCCATTACATAATGGTATAGGAAGAAGAATATTGTTTGGTGCGTGTTTTAATAATATTAATCTATTTCACATTTGTTGAATATGATATACGTTGCTGAGGTCTAATAAGAGTTACTATTCCTGTATATTTTCAGGGACACAAAAAAGACTTCGACCACTACACTGTATCCGAAGTACTGTCTATTATAACAGCAAGATCTGAATATTTTAAAAACTTTGTTATCGTACAAAAGCACCTCATTTGCTATGCTTTACAAGCAATTTCCAATTTGTTATTATACAATTTTTATTTTGTAAAATATGGTTTCATGTGCAGTTTTTAGTTTTTTACAAAATTTGAGCTTAAGCGTATTTTCAGACTTCATTCTTTACCCACTCTCATGCCTGTTTGAAAGACCATTGATATTTTTGTTGTTAAAGAATTTACTTTTCATTTTAATCTAGTTACAATCATTTGATTAAGTCAATCTATTTTTCTATTCATTTCCAGTTAGTGTCTGCTTGTCAATACTGTAATTAAAAAGAAATCTTTTAAATCATGAAGATTTGAAATCTGCATTTCTATCTGTTAACAGTTTTTCTAGTACTTGTATTTGAAATATATTATTAAAAAAGTTGGTATAAGTCTTGGTTGTTATGTTTTTTGAAGAAAAACCCTACACATAGAAAACTGCCTGGTCTAAAATTAAATATAAACATTTTTTTCCAATTTTTTTATTTACTTGGCAGGTATGACAATGCTTTACAAAAATTCCAATATGTTTATTAATATTTAGTCAATAATCCTGAGAAATATTTCCTACTTATTTCAATAAATTAACACACATAAAATGTATGGAAAATACTAAAATAATAATTTGGAAAATTTTATTTTATGACTTAGTTTGTAGTTCATTACATTTCTAGTGACTCAAATTGTATACATATTAAAAAATTTTATTAAAAATAACATCCATTAATGCTCATCATATTGTTAATTTTTTAGAAAATTCATGAAGCTCATCACTTTGGGGAGAAAGAAGATGATGTTTCTGTCCTAGCTAGAAAACTCCAAGATAAAGGCATCAAGGAAACATGTGATATTTTCAAATACGATTATTCTACAAATCCAGATAAATATGGCAAGCTCATTTTATTTAATTCTCTCCATTATTTACTTCTTGATTTAAATAATTACTAATTTTTTAGTCCAAAAGTCATGCTGATTGTTCCACAAAATCCAGTAGGTTAATTGTATCAACATCCTGTAGCTATTTGAAAACCAAATTCAAGTTAAAGTTTTTTGTTAAGTGAAAATTATTCATAATTTTAAAGAATATATATATTGATGTTGTTGCAATATGTATAGACTATCAGAGTACAATGAAATCTTGATATTAAATGTAATGCATGGTCTTGCATTAAATTTATAGGATATTGTGATCAGGGTTAGAAAAAAGAACTCTGAGTAAGTTGCCAAATGATGTCTGTATATTTTTTCTAGGTGCCGAACTATGTTTCATAGTTGCATTTTATGTTATATTATAATTTCTCATTTTCTTTGCAAATGTGTTGCAATAATCAGGGTTCGTACAGACTCCTTGGACTCCTTAGAAACTACTTAGAAATGAAAACGTTCCCAAGTAGTACTTAGAACTACTTAGATAAACAAAATACTCCTTAGAAACTCCTTAAATTGTATTGCGTTCAGAGATGCCGCGGACACGATATAGTGCGTAAAATACGCAAAAAATCGGCGACGAGACACGGAAAAAAAACTCTTACGCGTCCCGTGGGATGCGTAATTTCGTTAAAAAATCGCAAAAATAGCGACTTTTGTTGAAAAAATTGCGAAATAACGATTATTTTTGTCAAAAAATTGGCAAAAAAAATGCCTAATTTCCTCAAAAAATTTCGAAAAAACGGCAGATTTCCTCAAAAGATCGCAAAAAAAACGACAATTTTCGTCTAAAAATCGCGATAAAACGGCAAATTTTGTCAAAAAATTCGGAAAAATCGGCATATTTTGTCAAACAAAATTCGCGAAAAAATGGCTAATTTTGTCACAAATCTCGAAAAAACGGCAAAATTTCTCAAATTTCTCAAAAAATCACAATAAAATGACAGATTTCGTCAAAAAATCGCGATAAAACAATAGATTTATTCAAAAGATTCACGAAAAAATAGCTAATTTCCTCACAAAATCCTAAAAAAGTGCAGATTTCCTCAAAAAATCGCGAAAAAACGACAAACTTTATCTAAAAATTGCTGAAAACGGCAAATTTCGTCAGAAGATCGTGAAAGAACTCAAATTTTGTCTAAGAGCCATGGGGGGGAAATTAAAAAAAAAAAAAAAAAAAAAAAAGTTTATGCCAGGAGTGAATTTTTCTGTTTCAAAAATTAATTTTCTTGCTTCAATTTTTTTTTTTTTTTTTTTTTTTTTTTTTTTTTTTTTTTTTGCTGCTTTAAAATCGGATTTTCCTGCTTCACAATCAGTTTTTGACTGCTCCAAGTCTTTCTGAGTAAATGTGACTCAGAAAAACACCCATTCATTCAACAAAACGTTTCATCACTTTACTCAACAAAAATATTCTTTTTTTTTCAGCAAAAATGTCTTTTTTAATAAATCAGTCTTGCCCCCCCCCCCCCTGTTTATATATATATATATATATATATATATATATATATATATATATATAAGAAATGCAAACAATAGTGATACTTGTTATCTTCTACACTCAAATCTTCAATATTTTATAGTTAAATTTGTATCTTAAACACATTTATTTTTAAACAAAGAAAATTTCTCTTAGTAGTTTAAAAATATATATTATTGGTTTTAATTATTTATTTATTAGCCTCTAAGCTTCTAATTTCAAAAAGTGATTATACTGTTTAATTCCTTTACAGCTAGATATAAAACTTGAATTTCTTCTTCATAATACGATTTATCATGCTCAATTTTGCTGATAACGGTGGATTCAGGGATGATTCTCGAAATAATAGTGGAAAAATGCAAATTTCGTGGAAAAACGATGATTTTGTCAATATTTTTGCAACGAACTTTGTCAAAAAATCGCTGAAAAATGCTAATTTCCTGTGCGGATTATGGTTAAAAAGGGCAATTTCACCAAATATCGCAGATAAAATGCTAATTTCGTTAAAAGATCGCGGGAAAAACTGCTGTTTTCAATAAAATATCGCTTACAAATATTTAGTCAAAACATCATTGGGAAGAAAAAAACCCCACAGATTTTATCAAAGGATTGTGGGTATAAAATGCTGTTTTCGAGAAAAGATCGTGTAAAAATGCAAATTTTGTCTAAAAATTGTTGGGGGAAAAAAAAGGGGGGGGGGAAACGCCGATTTTGACAAAAAATCTCAATAAATTGCCAATTTTTCTAAAATATCAGATAAATTGCTGATTTCATCTGAAGATCGTGGATAACCCCCCCCCCCCTCTCGCAGAATCTCTGCGGAATTGGGGCTATGCAAGTGCATACCACATACAGTGTCTCACATAAGTGATGGGACACTTGTGCTTTACAAAAGGAAACTAATCAAATAAATTAAAAAAACATGTACACATTTTTTTGTGGGTGTGTTTCATACTTAAATTTAGTAAAGATTATTACATAACATACATTTTGTCAAAATATTAAAATATTAATTTAATAAAAATACAAATGTTTAGAATGGAGCAAAAAATAGCTCACATAAGTGATGGGACACCATTATATATGCAACAAAAAACGTCTGAAATAAGCAATAAAAATATTTTTTGGGGTTTTATTTTTACTTAAAAGCAATTGTCAATAATTTATAAAATCGTCTGCAGTATTTCTCTCCAGTTTGTTTTGAAATTTTTGTGTTTTTTAGCTCTGTGTAGCCATGAATGCTAAACGAAAAGAAACTTCGCCTGAAATTCGAAAATTAGTTATTAATTTGCATATTGAATGTGGAAAATCTATTAGAAAAACTGCTGAAACAGTTAACTTGAGTCATTCAACAGTTTTCAATATCATTAAACGATATAAAAAGAATCATATGATTCAGGATAAAAGAAGATCTGGCCGACCATCAAAGCTATCCAATGAAATAAAGCGAATTATCGTTCGAAATATTAAAAAAAATCCAAGAAATAGTGCTTCAAAAGTTGCTGCTGATTTACAAGCATTATATGGAATAATTGTTAATCCTGAGACTATTAGAAGGGTAATTCGATCTGCTGGATATCACGGTAGACTAGCCAGGAAAAAATTCTTCATAAGTGAAAAGAATAGAAAACTCAGAGTAGCTTTCGCAAAATCCAACATAAATAAGAATTCTGATTACTGGAATAAAGTTATATTTGCTGATGAGAGTAAATTTAATATATTTGGTTCTGACGGTAGAAACTTGGTGTGGAGAAAACCCAGGGAAGAATTTCACAAACAGAACTTGGTACCAACAGTAAAACATGGTGGAGGAGGAATTATGGTATGGGTGTGTATGTCGTCTGCTGGAGTTGGTAATCTTGTTTTTATTGACAGTATAATGGATCAGTACAAGTATATTGATATTTTAAAGCAAAATTTGAAATCTTCAGCACAAAAATTGAACCTTCATAACGATTTTAAATTCTACCAGGACAATGACCCCAAGCACACTGCTCTGAACGTTAGACTCTGGCTGCTATATAACTGTCCTGAAATAATAAAAACACCACCACAATCTCCAGACTTAATCCCATAGAGAATATTTGGCAAGAATTCGCAAACACACCATTTCTTCAAAACAACAACTAAAATCGGTGCTTCAAGAAGAATGGGGTAAAATCACAAAAAAATTAGTTGAATCCATCCCAAAAAGATTAAATCATGTTTTAAAAGTAAAAGGAAATCCAACAAAATATTAAAACCTTTTAAAAAATAAAATTTTTGGATAAATATTTGATGGAAATGTAAGTGTCCCATCACTTATGTGAGCCATTTTTTACTCCGTTCTGAACAATTGTATTTTTACTAAATTAATATTTTAATATTTTGACAAAATGTATGTTATGTAATAATTGTTACTAGCTTTAAATATGAAACACACCCAAAAAATTTTTGCACATGTTTGTTTATTTATTTTATTGCAGTTTCTTTTTATAAAGCACAAGTGTCCCATCACTTTTGTGAGACACTGTAGATAATTACTAAAGTGACAAATCCTTAAAACTTTTTGGACTCCTTGGATTTTTTATGTACTCCTTGGATTTTTTCTTCCGAACTCTGTATGAACCCTGAATAATATTGTTTCCTTTTTTTAATGTGTTAATGGCAAGTGAGGGGGCATGGGTCAGATTATAAAGTATTTGCTGCATTTTCCTGGTATAACATCACACTGAGTATAACCCTGCAGTTGCTCTTTTTAGAAAACTTATATAACACACCATTGGCTGTATTCCCCATGTGACATTTGTTTTTAAAAAATACAATACCAGTTTAGAGCAATTAATTAAAACTAAAAACTGGTGGATATAAAACTAAAGATTTTGTACTAAAATAAATAATTTGCTTTTAATTAGTTACTCTGTTAATTGCACTATCAATATTATTTATTCTAACAAACAGAAATAATAGTAATTCTGCACTAAATAATTAATTGTATACATCTGAAAATCCATCAAAATTTTCTTCACTTTCGGTATCACTATGGAATAGTTTTAAAATTCTAGAATCCAATTTTAGATTAGAATCTATAAAATCATTCACATCATTGTAAAAAGAGTGATCTGACAAATGTTGCACCTGAACTCTGGCTGTGTTTACAATTAGCCAAGCTCTTGTCAAATGTGAGTTTGATATATTCTTTTAATGCTGAAAAGAATTATGAACATAGAATAAAATATTTAACAACACCAGGAAAGAGTGAAGTAGGTGGGAAATTGGGAGGAGTTATTCCTTATATGACATAAAAGATGCTCTGAGGCAAACTTGAAGAGAGCTATTGTGATTAAATGTGATGCTTGGTAAAAGTGCATTTTTTTGCTCATGAAAATTGCATCATTTGTAAACACATTGATGTGTTTCTACCACGTGAGGCATTGATTTTTTTTTTTCATATGTGTATGACATGAGTTCATTGACCAGAAAAACATTAAATTTTTTTTTTTTTTTAAATCAGATTTTCAAATAAAAATTGCTAGTAAATTTGTTACGATTACATTTACAAGCCACATCTAATTACTGGCTGGACAGGTGCAGCAAGAGGGAAACGTAATCTCAATGGTAACAGAGTGTGGATAGATTGATTGCGTGAACATGATTAAGTAACAAAATATTCAGGACGAAAAAACTTCTTTCTGGTGGTATGTGAAATTAAGGTGGATTCTAATTTCAAAAAATAAAGAGTTGATGTTTCAATCAAAGTACCCGGTAGACCGACTTTCGCTTGGTATTTTATTAAATTCTTTTATTTAACATAGCATAGCTTTTGTATTTAAAGATGTATTGATTGTAATTGATTAATGCACTTCCTGATATGCCAGAATCGTAAAATTTATGTACAAAATTGTGTTTCTGATAACAGTACAAAATTTTAGAATTTACAGAACTTAATGAATAATTAATACATTATTTTTGGGGCATTTTGGAATTAGTCTGCCATCAGTGATAAATCACCAAACATTTTCTGTAACTCGTACAATTGTATGGGAATTATAAAAACAATGAATTTAATTAAGCACCAATAAATGCACTCCAAAATATGCCAAAGTGCTCTGAAACTGTAACAATGAAACATTTTAAAGGTTTAAAAGCAGGATATTATAAAGGAAATTATTATTAATAAATAATAAAAAATAAAAAATAATATTCATAATAAATTAAAATAGTTATTGTAAATATTATAAATGAAAAATGAAATCTGTAATATTAAAATATTACTTTTATCAATAATTTATGATTGTATGCATACATTGAGAAATCAATTTAAAAATCCTAAAAAGATAGCTTTAAAAAAATTCATTTTTTATTTTCTGTTCCCTTTCTTAAAAAAGGAACAGAAAAAAAAAACCTTCATTTTTAAAAAAATTAATTTTCTAGATCTTTCTATGAAGTGTTTAAAAAAGAAAAAAGTGAGTTTTTCATATTCAGGTTTATTGACCCCACTCAGAATTTTCAGAATTAAACATGAATTGGTGTAAAAAAATTTGATGGCATTTTCAAGATGACCATTGAATGTTTGTAAAGAAGTGTTTTTAGATAATGTTTACTTTTTAGCCTCCAATTCTATATTTTTTCAGACTACAATTAAACTGTCATCACTAAAAAATAAATTACAGCTAACTATAAACCACCCACAAAACAAAGCTGGTCTATCATTGTGCAGATAAATAAGGATAAGCTACTGTTTTTTTTTAACTTCTAAACATTGTACATTTGAAATTTTTGTGCTTATGTACAGAGGTAAAATGTTCTTTTAAATGCAATTTGTTTGAATACTGCATTTCAATTTATTGTTGAGGTATTAATTTTTTTTGTAATTCCCAGAAGTAATTCCCCAGTTGTAATTTTAATGTAATTATCAGAATTGTAGTGAGTAAAGTACTCCATTCCTGTTAGAAAACTAAGTAAAAGTACATCACCATATTCTTTTTCTTTTCTTTACTTTTTTTTGCCATTTTTTCATAACAATTAAAAAGATATATAATTAAAATATGTGCTAAGCAAAAAAAAATCATTAGTTATAAAAAGCATTGGTTTCTGGTATTTCCTTTTTATTTATCAATTAAATGATTTGTAGTTCATTTCAAACTTACCTTACAAACTATATAACACTTTCTCTTTACAAAAATGTATTTTAAAGAATATTTGTTGTCTTATTTTCTTTACTTTTACTAACTACTATCAAAAAGCTGAAAGAATACAATTTTGTTCATTCTTGTGAAATAACATTTTCCAAAAATGTGAAAAAAAAAAAAAAAAAAAATACATAAATGGATGATTTTAGATAAAACATGGATCTGTTATAAACTATATTTAATTTTCAGTATTCCATTTAAACATTTGTCCTGAAATAAGTCCAGGGTAAAAGCAATATTTCCTTATAACTGATGCCATGAAAGGTTTAATGTTTCAAAACACAACAACTACAATAAAAATAACAACAATAAAATAATAAAAATTCATAATTTTTGTTTATAAAGTGCTTTATTTATTTTTAATTTTTAAATGTAAATTAAATCAACTAACAGTTAATGGTATGACTAGTTTGATTTTTTTTTTTCTACTCTTTTATTATCCTTAATATATATATATATATGTTTGGAACCTGTAGTGTGATAGTCTGATATGCTGATTACTATTGCTGATTACTAGTGATCAGCTCTTATTGTTATTTATTTAGTACATAATAATTTAATCTGGTATATATATGTCCTTTCTAAGAGATCATAAATTTATAAAATTATTAATTAGTCAGCTGAAAGGGTTTTTTTATGTTAATATATTTGAAATTTTTTTCATTATTATTATTCTTAAAATGTATTGTAGATTACTCTTATAATGCTTTCCTTATATTGTCAAAATTTTAATGTTCCAATATTAAATTTTTATTGAATCTGTAAAATTATTATTACTCTTAAAATGTTTTGTAGATTGATCTTACAATGCTTTTCTTATATTATCAAATTTGTAATGTTCTGGTATTAGATTCTTATTGAATCTGTAAAATATTTTTAAATATTTTTTTTTTTTTTTTAGGAGTACAAACAATTTTGGCTTCTGTTATTGGAATAGCCAGCAATAATAATCTTGTAGAAAAAGTCATATCAGGGAATCAGTGTTTTATCATTACTAATTCAACCAATTTTTATTCTGATGCTGGAGGACAAGTTGCAGACATTGGGAAAATATACAATGAAGTAAGTTGTATGTAGCATGTGTTTTCTCATTTCATTAAATAAAAATAGAGTTTTATAAACAACAAAGTATTTGGCATAAAAGAGAAATTGTATGTTATATAAATATTGGAAAAAATAATTTTGATCATGTAGGGAAAATCAAATTAACCCATGACAAGCACACTGGGTACAAAGTACCCACCCCAGAATTTTATTTTGTTATAATTTTCTGTATGTATTTAACAGAGGGCTTTCACCTTCAGTGATATTTTGTTGAGAATTTGACGAAAGCATGTTCAGTAGCCGTTAATGAGATTCAGTTGTTATGATGCAATGAGCGTGGACCATTATGGGTACTTTTAACTCAGTTTGCCAGTTAAGTGTAGTCAGTAGGGAAACTGTAACAATTATCTTAGGTCACATGGATTTGGAAATAAGTGCATTTTTCCATTACACACAAATTTCGATTTCTGGGCATTCAGCAAAGGTATTCAGGAGCACTTGTGGTACCTGTTGTAGCAGAAATATAAAAGCATTATTGGTAATGATTTTTGTAAACAAATGTTGGTTAATTAACCATGGTATTAACCCTTAAAGATACAGATAATCACATGCCAAGTGGCCATTTTGGTACATTTATGTTAACAGGATACAGTTGATAAATTACCAAATATTGTTCCATTGCCATCATTTCATTTAAAATATAATTTTATCACTCATTTTATTTAAAACTTATAAATTGAAAATATGTATACAATGGAACTCTACTTATACGTTATTTGAGTTGTACATTTCCCTCAGTTATATGTTTCAACTCAGTGATCCCAGTCATTTGCCATTAAAAATTAGCCTAGTTATATGTTTTCGACTTACACATTTCTCTCAATTATACATCACGTTTTTACTTGTTTGATGAAATTTTATCTCAGTTATAGGTTTTGCTGAAAATAAATTTTTTAAAAGCCTTCTCTACACCTTGCCTTCCATTTTTGCAAACCACCACTGTTATGTTTCTGTGAATCAGATTATTCCTGTTCAAATATGGATTGACGAAATTGTCTAAAATGATTACATCCATTATGATAACAACGTGACTTTGGCTACACAATTTCAGAAGAGCAAGTTAAATTTTAATGTGATAATTAAAAAATGCAAAAGTTCAGTTATTTGTCTAGGCTGTACATGATTTGTATTGCATTTTTAGATGATGAAGATATTATTGAGGTGGTAATCAGTAAAGCTAAGTTTTGAATTTAGAAGATAGCCTTCTGAGTAATATGAGCTCCCTCTCTCAGACCCACAAAAATCCCTTCCGGAGAATAGTGTTTGAACTCAATACTTGCAGAAATGACAGCAGATCATCATGGGTGCAAGACCGTCAGTCTCAGGACTGATTTCAGTCTTTAAAAGATTTTTGATTAACTCTAAATTCTACTCTATATACTTAAATAATAGCAGTTTTACCATCATTAACATTTAATCACTTTTTTTTATTGTAAGAGATCAATTTTTAGCCATAATGCAAGGCTTAGAAATCGTCTAACGCCTTTTCATTTAGTTGTTTCTCATACTCAGAAAATATTTCAGTCTCAACTTGAATGGACTTCTTGCACCCATGCAGGTCATAAGAGTTTGATTATAATGATTCCACTGAGACTGATCAAATCTTGGAGCTGCTCTGAAAGTTTTTGACATTGTAAAGTAATTCATCGGAAGTAAAAGTAATAACAATAAAGAGGTTGCATTATTAGCAGATATGGAAAGTTTACTGCTCAATGTCAAAACCACTGAAATAATAATAATAAAAAAAAAAAAAAAAAAAAAAAATCAAAATCACTAATTATTTTAATAAAATTTAGAAAACTAATGAATTTTTTTTTATGAGTGATTTACATGCAACAGGATTCCAGTGATTTCTTTTGAATACTCTATATGTGTAACAGGTATTTTTAATTAAGCTTTTTTACTAAAATAAACACATGTGAACATTTCATATATGTAGTTTTGATTTTTACTCTATTCCATTTTCGCAAATTTATATTATGCATGCAATAATGCTTATAAAACTTCCGTTTTTGATATACAAGGTAATTTTAAAACTTCAGCAAAAGAAAATTTTCAAGCTATTTTTAAAAAATTGTTCCTGTAGACCATTACTTTAATTGTATGTTTTACTAAATTCTATGTTTTGTTGTCCTGTTCCGAACAAAACATATAACCAGAGTTTCACTGTATCAGATTAATTTAAATACACTTCTTTCATCTCTAAAAATACAGATATATTGAGGTAATGCCATTTAAAATTAGGCTGACAACTCTATGTCTCATTCTATCAAAGTAAACAAACAAAACAACAGCAATTCATCCAATGAGGTGATAAAAAATCACTAAGCCATGAAGATGATTATTTGTATAGCTCCTCAAATTATTTCAGAAAATAATTAAAAATAATTAACTTGATCGTGTTTTTTATAATGTGGAATTGTGAGATGAAATGCAACATAGTTTGACCTCATTTACCTATAAACCAACAAAACAAATTTTAATCTTAAAATTAAACTTGCTATTCATTGATTGTGAATTATTTATTATTATTATCATTATTTAATCGTATAAAAACAACTTTTTTCTAATGTTTCAAAAACATACTATTTTTTTTTATACTATAACTCACATTTTCTGTTGATTTTGAGATGAAACTTACCATTTAGCTCTTATTCAATGTTGAAAGAGATGCTTCAAAATTCAGATATAGAATTAACTATACATGAGATGCAGGATACGAACATTTTTAGCAAGTTTTTGGGTATTATTTGATTATTGCTTCTACCAATTTAGCCAAATTTTATAAATTGCCAAGCAACTTGCCAGGGTATACAAATTAGCACAATTTTTATTTTAAGTAATGAACGAACAAATATATAGATTACTTAAAATAGAATTACTTAAGTTAGAGATTACTTAAATAGAAAGATTACTTAAAATACAAAGTAAAAACTGAATTAAAAAATAAGTTGATGACATAACAAACATATGTTGTGTGTTCAATATCAAACGAATATGGCATATACAACCAGCCATTACTGGTAGTTAATATATATTATAGTTTGGCAATAGTTTTTTGGTGAATAGGAAAATCAAGCATAGTACCAATTTTTGTAAATTAAATGTTAAATTCACTGTAATTTTGTTTATCCTGGATAGAATAATTACAGGACCTATTACAGAATATGTATGGAATCTACTATTTAATAATATGAAAATCTCAGTATTTGTAAACTTATTTAGTTAACATAAACAGATATGGATAAGTTATATAAAAAAAAAGCTCTACTGAATAACAATATTTGATAGTATTTAGGCTTCATCTCTGAACTTATATGGTATATCCATCTCTACTTCCTTCGTATATATAATTATATCCAACCTTATTCTGGTAGTTATATAAAGTCTTAATATTCTTTTAGCAACAATATTACTAATATTACAGTTACTAATTTATATGTTTATTATATGAAATCTTCTGTACTCTTACTCACGCTTGAGTTGTTTATTTAAGCTCATCTCAACTCATTAACCCCTAAGTGTTTCCAAACAGTTTGGAACGTAATATTCCATTCGCTAAGCTCTAGGTCTCACTGCAATGTAAGCAATATTTAATATAATTTATTTCTATTGATTTAATGAATTTCCAATGCATTTTAGAATGATTAATTTTCTCATGGATCAAATTCATATTTGTAATAAGGTTTTATTAATAATGTTGAAAGAATAATATTTTCTGAGCATTTAAAACAAAATGCAGGAAAACCAACATTACGATTTTATTCATTTAGAAGACGCTCAGAGGGTTAAAATTCCTGTAAGAGAAACTAGAATTCTTACAGTATGCTTGCATTCAACTACATCAGTTTGTTTTAAAATTGGTCTTTTATTTGTATTCCTGTAAAAATAAATAAATAAGTAAATAAATAATAATAATAATAAAATAAGAATATGTGCTGTGCCATTTGAATTTAGGTTTTCTGATATCAGTGTTTGCTTTTCTTTGAAAGAGTGACAACTGTGATTATGATTGTAGTTAACTTGCATGTAATTAAATTTGGTATACAATTTCTGAAAATTTTAAAAATTAGATTAAATATTTAGATATTATACATTTAGCTATATATTTTGAATAAAAAAAAATAAGCAAATAAAATTCATAATGGTATTGATATTTGATATTGTTTAATTTATAATTGGTAATTAATAGGATATTCAAAAGTATGGATGGATATCTGCCTTATTTAGAATTTTTCAAGTTTTATACTTTTTCTGAAAACAGCAATTTTAGGTCCATGTTTGGACTAATCTCATTTAAACAATAAAATTATTGTGGTATTAATAAAAATATTGTTTCTTGAAATATGAGAAGATGGTTGAGATTATGCATGCATTCAAAATTTTATTGCAAATGAAAGTTTTTCTGCAAAAATTGTATGGAAAATTTAAAACTTTAATAATTTCTTGAGGTGATCCTCACAAGTAATCCTCAAATTCAATTGTTCTCTTCCATTAAAAAAATTGTAAAACGCTGTAATGCACAGGGTTTTACAATCAAAATCAAATCTCCTCTTCGTGGAGTTTTCTGGGAATCCCTCTAACCCCCGCAAATGTTAAGGGATTACTATATTAGTACATTTTGAATTAATTTCAAAGTTTTAGGAAGCAACAATATTGTAATTTATTTTGGCTGTTCCTTTTTATTATTAACTGAACATAAAATGAATATATAAAAAGGACATCTTAATTAAAAAAAATATTTATAAAGTCAATGAAGGAAAACTTGAATGATCACTTCGACATTGAAAGACAAATCTTATTTATTGAAAATCAATGAAAGAAATTTTTGTTCAATTTTATCACTGTCATCTTAATAAAAATTTATAGGGTGCTGGGAATCTTCTTTAAAAATGTTTCAAAGTGAATTAATCATCCTGTGAACTTCTTGAACAAAATTTCAATTTTTAAAATTACTGGTGAGCTCTTTTAGAATTTTTGAGAAATATTAAATATGGCATCCCTTCCACAGGACAACATCACCCTATCAATAGAATAATTAAAGAAACTTTTTAAAATTTGTCAGTTGAATTTTTAAGCAAGCTCGATTTACCAAAGTATGTATTTTAGTGCCGAATTGCCATGCTGAATACTATCATCAGATAAAATCTATATATCATGCTATCATCTAATTAAATTTCAAACAACATGATATTATATAATAAAATACAGGGAAATCAAAAGTGCAAATACAGGAAATTTTAAATGATTTGATAAATTAACAGTGATGTAAATTTTGAGAAACAAATGCAAGAATTTGAAATAAAAAAGTAACTTTTAATATGTGAGAATCAAATAAAAACATGGTTTTCATTGGAAAATTCCAAAAAGTGAGCTTTCCAATGCAAAGGGAAAATATTCTGATCAGAATATACGCATGACGAAGGATGAGAGACAAACTTTGCTTGGAATTGCAGTCATTCATGAAAGCTATTGTTGGCTTAGTAATTATGAGTGGCCAGAGGACAGGCCGTTGAAGAAAAAAAAAGTGCAATTTAGACAAAATGATGATTAGAAATTGCATGAATAATAATAATAATAATAAAGCAATGTGAGAGTTTTCTCCTAATTATCTGCCAATGAAGTATGTTGTTTTTTTCTTTGATGTGGAAATTTAATTTTAAAATTTTTGTTAAATAGCAAATATAATCTTTGGTTTATTTTCTAATTCTTAATTTATTTCTCGCACCTTTGATATCATTCATTGAAAATATGTTTTATAGAAGAAGAATATGCAGCAACAAACTTATTTGTTTGTGTACTTTTGTATCTTCATATTCAAAAGTACTTTAATTATGTTTATCCTATACCATGCATATTTTTATATAAATTATTATTATTATAAAATTTCATTTTATTGAAATTTCTCAATTGAAAAAGTAACTGTTAATTTTAGGTACATTATGGTTATATATTATGTCTTTTTTTAGGATTTTACTTTTGTAGTAGATGGGGTGCTTTCATCTAAAGGCTATATCTTTCATAAAGGAACTGTTGTCAATGGAACCTTGCATAATGGTTGCCTTGTGAATATGTGTGTTGATAAGGTATATTTTAGTAGTCATTGTATAATTTCTATGCATCTCATTTAAAATATTATTGCATACAGAGTGACCACAGACCTGGAAAACCTGGAAAATCTGGAAATATCAGGGAATTTAAGATTTCGGGAAATATCAGGGAAAAATCAGGGAATTCTGTTTAAAATCAGGGAAAATTTGTTGTCATTTTTTCTTTTCTGTAATAGCGCGAACGGTCTTCCGTTACGTACCTGCCATTCGAAACGTGGCTGATTCTCAGAGCGATGAAGGAGTTTATCATTTAAAACCATTGTACATAAATTGAAGTAGGACTCCAGTTTTGAAATTTAGAAAGAAGAAATGTCTTAATGACTTAGTAAGTATTTTATTAATTTTTCTTTTGTAATAAATGTCAAAGATAAATTGTACATTTAAATTTGCATCAGTGAATGTTATGAATTATGTTTTTAAATTATTATAAATTAAACCTTCTTGCCAATTGCTATTAGATCATTTTATAAACAAAATAGTTTATTTATTTGCTAAGGCCGTAAACCATCTTGCCTTCCTCTCAGTGATATTTCATGTATTTTCAAAGACTTATGCTTCTTTTTTACTAATTACATATTTTTATGATTTTTGAAATAAACTTAATCATATAAAGTACTAATCGCCAAATATGAGTGAAGTATTTCCATAAAATATAAAAATTATTTTACTTCTAATAATTTGCATCATTCTTTTGAAACTAACTTTAACATCGCGTCATATCCTGGAAAATTTTAAATACATCAGGGAAAAGTCAGGGAAATATCAGGGAATTTTAAAATTATATTTCTGTGGTCACCCTGTGTATAACTCGTAGTACCTAGTTTAGTTGCATTAATAGCGTAAAATAAAATGTTAATTATTTCTTCCTCTTTCTTTTTTCTTTTTTTTTTTTTTTAATTACAGTTATTTTGTTTAGTTTTTGTAACCATACTTTAAAGTAACTTGTAATCTTTTTTTTTTTTTTTTTTTTTTTTTTTTTTTTTTTTTTAATACATCTTTTTGCTTAATATTTATGTTCATTTATGTAACACAAATGTAATACAATGAAATCTGTATATAATGATAAGCCTGTATATAACAATATTTCATTTCGTCCCAACCAAAATCCTATTAATTTATTGTATATTGAACCTGCCTATAACAATAAATGGGTTAAGATGAACCTGTATATAACAATAATTTTGCACTTTTTGAAAAGGTTCACTTTCTGTTTCCCTTTAAATCCTTTTTAACTGCCTGTTAAAAGGTTCCCCAACTTTTAAATTCTGTGAATAATGTATAGAATAGAAAGACCATCTTGGGGCGTTTACAGCTTTTTCATTGATTAAGCAAGTTGATTGATGGCTCAGAACTGCAATGTTACTCATAAGATTTGCAATTCAACAAATGTTGCACTGAATACAACAACTGTTGCAATCCAACAAATGTTGTACCTTGTACTGCACTCAGGCAGGAGTTGTTGGACACTGAATACAGGAAGGGGAACAAAGGCTATTTCCTCCATTTGACGCTGTTGGTTGTGCCCTACTCTTTTTGAACAAAAAGTTAGCAAACTAATTGTGATGGGTAGGATTTTTTTCAGCTATGCTAGCCTAAACCAAAAATACTTTAGACATGAGATCTCCATTGTTCAAGCAATAGAAACTTAAAACAAACATGGTTCAACTTTCTTCAGCAAAAGGGTATCGTTTTTTGGTGGCTATCCCTTTTTTGGCAACTTTCTGTTTCATAAAAAAACAGTTTGGCAAGCTATCTTCCCACCATCATGTGCTGGTGAACACGGTGATGTTTGTTTCAAGAAAAGGTTACCGATTTTTAGTTCCATTATAAAAATTCATAGATTGCACTTTACTCTGTATATTGTGTGAATTGGATTGCATTTTGCTATTTTTGTTGCTTCAACTTTGAAAAGGCATCGGGTAAAATAATATCTTTTGATGAAAAGCAAAAAAATATTTTCAAAATTAACCAAAATTAAAACAAGTGGATGCCTCAAAAAATATGGTATTCCATATAGACAACCATTGCTAAGTTCTTGGAGAAAAGGAAAGACATTGAAGAGGCTGCAGCAAAAGGGAAAATAGACTTAAAACACAAAATAATCGAAAGTCCTGTTAACGAAGACATAGACACTGTGACAATCAGATGGTTTCAATAAATGTGGCTCCAAAATGTACCTATCATTGGATCCATATTTTGTGTAAAGGCAAGGAAATTTGCAGTTATGCTGGGAAATGAGAATTTCAAGGCTAGCAATGGATGGCTTGCCTCATTTCGTGATTGCAATGGAATTTCAGTTAATCATTGGCAAAGAAAAGGCTTCACCTATAAATGAAGCAGAATTGTGGAGACAGGGATGACTGTCCTGGGAACTCTGCTTTCGCTTTAGAGCACCCATACTCAACTTTTTTGACTCACAGGCCTCAAACATATATTTGGAATGTTATGCAGGCTGTAACACACTTATTTAACACCTTAAATAAAAGTAATTAAAATAATATGGTAACAAAAATAACATAAGAAATCAAAATAATAAAATTAACTTAATTAGTGGAATTGAATATTTGTCGAGGAAGAAATATTTCTTAAACTTTAAAACCACTATTTCTAAACAATATAATTTGAGGTAAAGTTCGGGGGCAAAAAAGAGTAAACACTCCTTACTAAGTGATCAACAAATTATCATAGAAAAAAATTACTGGTACTGAACGATTAGAAATAAAATCTACTTTTAAATGATGCATATAAAATTTGCTTAGGGGGCCATTCAAATAGCAAAACAAACTTAAACTTAATTTTTAAAAAAATGGCAATACACAACTTTAACAAGATATTTAAAATCTTTGGTTCCAACTATGCCTAAACACAAAATTCAAGTCATTTAAATAATAAGTTTTTGAATTATAAACATTCAAAATTTAATGCTTCTAATATTAAATTATGTTTTTATATATTTATAAATATCTCCTGAAAATATACTTTTAATGTGTTAATTTTTTATGTAGCAATAATACTAAAATATCAAAACATGAACACCTTGAATTTGCAATTTTTGTTATTTTATTATATGAATTATGAATTTAATATTAAAAACATATGAATTGCAATCTACAATCATTTTATGGATTTAGATTTTTTAAGCTCTGCTTTATGGAAATCTAAAATTTCAAATTTTTCTTCCATGTAGTTTTCAAATTATACCTAACGGCAAAATTATGGTTTAATATCCTTGAGGGGCAAGGGGATATATATTTATCCCACCTATGATTAATGAAGATTTGCACCAGTAAAAATTTATTAAATTGTACTTTTCTAACATTGGTGCTAAAAAGTCAAGAAACTGCTTTTCCTTATTTTGAAATAATTTTTTTCCAAATTTCCAGTGGGAGTTAAGAATTATGCAAATGCAATTGCTTGCCTCTCAAAAGCTTAAGAAACCATCTACGATAACTAGATATTTTGAAACTTCATATGCTCTCTCTTAATTTACCAGTCTTCAATGACTGCTTGACTGACGCCTATGATGCCTTGATCAAGAAGGGAGTGCTCTTGGTCAACAATTGAGTATCCAACGTGAATTTGGATGCAGTCTCTAAAATATACATGTTTTTAAATAATTAATTTCTCGGAAACTTGTGCAAATTGCCTGAAAATTTGCTTTTAGGCTAATTGAAAGTTGTAGAATTCATTTACGATGTCAGAATTGGGTACTACTAATGAAAAAAAAAAAAAAAAAAAAAATAGTTAGGATTTGTTTTAATATGTTTGTGGCCCCCTAAGCCAAATTTATATACATCATTTAAAAGTAGACTTTATTTCCAATCATTTAGTACCAGTAATTTTTTCCTACGATAATTTGATGAGAAGTTAGTAGAGGGTGCTTATTTTTTTTCCCCACGATTGTACATTTCTATGGAAAATGATGTAGAAATATACAAAGATTGTTGTTTAGGATGTCTGAGGAAATTTGAATAAGAATATTACAATACTATAAGTATTTAACCTATTAATGTAACAGTACAGCATTTTCAAGTTCTAAAAAAAAAAAAACCAAGTTGAATGTGTCAGTCCCAAACTGTTTTTCAATCTTATGCATCTTAATACTTCAAAATTCGCTATCACATTACCAAAATTAAATCACAATCTATGTCTGTCATAAGAATTGTAAAGGTATGAAATTCTATGTATTAATTTTTGAAATACAATTTTTATGGATATCGGGGGAGGGGAAAAATGAGCATAAAAGCACTATCTAGTCACCAAATTCTAACTATTACACCAAAACATAATCATCAATAATATCTATGAAGGCACACCTGAATTTGAAGTTTGATGAAAATCCATGCATTAAGATAGAGCTATTGTGGAAAACATGAAAATTGCAGCATAGCAGTGCTCTCTGTTGAGTAATTTGCAGTTAAAAATCATTAGCGTTTTTAAAAACTAAAATTAGCTTCAACTGTAATGAACCAAAAACGACTTATTAATCAAAATTTCTTGAACATGTGATCTATCCCAATGATTTTTCTTATGCCTGAAAATGGTATAATACAAATTCTTGCTAAAATAGTTTTAGCCCCCTTTTTTTATATGTAATTAGCTTGATCCATAGTGACTCAAAAATGACCCACAAATAAAGATTCTTCAAACTGTAACCTAGCCTAATGGTCTTCTTATGACCTAAAATGTTATGCAAAATTTTGTCACAATCATTGAAGGTGTTTTTTAGATACATTTAACTTGACTCTGACCAATTGTGACTTGAAATGACCATTTTAATTGAATGTTCTTGAACATGCAACCTAGCTCAATGGTCTTCTTGAGCCCTAAAATGAAAATAGACAAAATTTAGTCAAAATCGTTAAAGCCATTTTTTTAGATAAAATTTAGCTTGACCTGCAGTAACTTCAAAATAATCCATTAATCAAAATTTCTTGAAAATATGAACATATGAAACCCAATGATCTTCTCATGACTGTAAATGGTAGCACATAAAATTCACCGAAAATCATTAGAACCATTTTTACCAGCTTGACCCATAGTGACCCAAAAATGTCCCACTAATTGAAATTTCTCAAACATATGATCTAGCAAAATGATCTTCTTGTGCCTAGAATCTTATAATACAAAATTGTTACAATGCAAAATTTTATCAAACTCATTTAAGCCTCTTTTTAGATAGAATTAGCTTGATCCTGGCCTATTGGGACCCAAAATAACCCACTAATCAATGTTCTTGAATATGCCACCTAACCCAATTGTATTCTTGTGCCAGAAAGTGGTAGAGTACAAAATTTAGGCAAAATCATACAAGCCAATTTTTATATAAAATTAGTGTGACCCAAAAATGACCAACTAATTGGATTTTCTCCAACATGTGACCTAGCCCAATGGTTTGTTATTACTTAAAAATGTTAAAATGCAAAATTTAGTCTAAATCATTAGAATCATTTTTTTTAGATAAAATTGTTTTATCCATAATGACTCACTAATCAAAATTCTTCAAACATGTGACCTAGCCTAATAATTTTCTCCTGCCAAAAAATGGTTGGCTACAAAATTTAGTTAAAATTGATTGAGTTATTTTTTAGCTATAATTAGCTTGATTCTGACCCATTAGATCCCAAATGACCTACTAATTGAATTTTTTGGATAATGTGACTTAGCCCAATGGTCTTCTTGTACTCGAAAATGATAAAATAAAATTCTTTGCCAAAAATGAGTTGAAATTATTAAAGCCATTTGCTAGATAAAATCTACATGACCCATATTGACCGAAAAATGACCCACTAATCGAATTTTCTCTATTATGTGACTTAGCTCAATGGTTTGCTCATAATCCAAAATGTAAAATATAAAATTTTGTCAAAATCATTAGAGCCCCCTTTTTGATAAAATTGGTTTGACACATAATGATCCAAAAGTGACCCACTAAACAAAATTTCTCCAATAGCTCAACAGTTTTCAAAATTTCTCCTTAGTTCAACAGTTTTCTCGTACCAAAAAAATGGTTTGATATAAAATTTAGTTAAAATCGATTGAGTCATTGTTTAGCTATAAATAGCTTCATCCTAACCCATTATTGCCCCCAAATGAACCACAAATCAAATTTTCTCGATTTGTGACATAACCTAATAGGCTTTTCATGCCAAAAAATGGTTGAATGCAATTTTTTGTCAAAATTATTAGAGCTGTTTTTATGATAAAGTTTACATACACAGGCACATGCATCATTTGCTTGTATTATAATATATTTTATACATTATTGCATGAAATATTAATTTTTTTAAATTTAATTAGATGTTAGAGAAGTTATACTTAAGGAGTTTGATCTTCAAAGAATAAACTGGAATACACAAGTGTATTAATGTATAATTGATAACGTTAATCATCTTTGCTCTTGGGATCATTTTATTTGAACTGTATTTTAAAAAAAATTTTGTTTGATTATAAAACCTATTTTTATTTCTAAAAACTTTTTTGTATATATAATTTAGTAAAATACATGCTGTGTGATACTGTTATACTATTTAAGTTATATTTTTGTTTTAGGATCATCGTCTTGCTTGCAGTCAAAATCATACAGCCACACATTTAGCTAATTCTGTGTTGAGAAAAATATTACCATACACTTGCCAACGTTCTTCATATGTTGGTCCGACAAATTTACGTCTTGGTTTTAGTTCAAAGGTAAACATTTTTTGAAAAAAGATTCTAAATTCAGCAGAAATTCTCATGCATTTCTATATGTTATGTTACTTATCATTGTTTCGAAATATTATCTTTCCTGATGTAATATTTACTTATATATTTCAGCTTTTAGCTGTCTCATTTCTTATATGCTAAAAATTCAGTGTGTTTTTCAAAAATATATTTAATTAGCACTGTGTTTACCACTCAAAATAGTGTTTTCAGATATTATTAATGTGAATGTATTAAAAATCTTTTTAAAAATTGTACATTTTATAAAGTTTACTTCCAATGAAAAAGACCATACAAATTGCTTGTGCATATCTTTTATGTATCTATTGAATGGATGGTCTGATTTTCACATTTCTTATTTTGTTGGAAAAAACTTTTCTGGTGGTAATCTTCTTTCAATTTCATCAGTATCCAAAAATAATATATTTTTACTTTTTAGATTTTTATTTTAATTGAAGCATAACAAGCTGAAAGTGAGCGAATTTTTTCATGTATCCACTCTAATTTGAGAGTAAACTGAACTCAATTTCTCAGTAATTACTTAATCTGTTTCAATGTAATTTGTTACAAACATAGATTTTAGTTACATAGATGTAGTAACATGGCTGATTTTTGTTATTCGATTTCTGATGTGAATAATTAAAGGTCAAAATTTTTATTCAATCCCTAGGTGTAACAATCCTCTGTAATGGCTAGACTTTATCGCAATGAATATATTAGAGATGGGCAGTATTTATTGTATTAGGATAAATAACAATGTTATTCTTTTATGGTGCATTATTTAGTAACAGATTAACAGAAAGTCCTGTTAAATTTGGAACACATTACCTGCAAAGTATGAAAAAAAGAAGAAAAAAAAGCTGGAAAAACTGTTTTTGAGATATACATATTAAAATTATAATAAAAATAAAATTTCCAAAATTTGTTTTCAATATTAATATATAAAGAGCTTAAAAACATATTTTGAAAATTAAAAAATGGGGGGGGGGGAATCCGAATGTCTTAAAATAAAAATCTACATGCATGTTTTGCATTCAGAGGATAATACCTGAATGACTTTGTACATGTTTATTTTTTAACAATTTTGGATATTTTTTCCCTGATTTTGGATTTGCCGTCGACGTCAACTTGGTATGAAGAATTTCTGGTACAGTTAAGAATTTATTAAACGAAAATTATTATGTCGGGTCGGGAGGGGGGGGGGGGGGTATTGGATGACAAGTAGAATGCTGCATCGTGTCGGGCATTCTGAACCTGACCCAATTTGCAGTCTGGACCGGATCGGGTTGAGCTTAATCTTTTGTCGTTGTGGGCCAGATTCCAGTTTCGGGTTGGATGTTGGCACTTATTTTTCTTGATTCGAAATGAATCGATTTCTCAAAAGAATTTTACAAAATTTATTTTAATATAAAACTATTTATTTGAATGTTAATGAGTTTGTGTATGTTGGTTTTTTACTTAAAACTTAAAGCCGATATTAGAGGTATAATTGTAGATATGTTTTTACAATAACTGCTTTACAGTATGGATATATTTTTTTATCAGTTATGGTGGGGGTCTGGTTGAGGTTGAAATATTTTGGGTTCAGGTTGAAATGTAGAGATATTGGGCTTAGATTGCGTTTCGGGTAGAGTCATGCATCACTTTGGAAATTAAACCCAATTCGACTGGCGATTTGAGTCGAATCTCGTTAAAGTTAATATTTTATCGGAGAAGTTTGTGTTGTTCATGAAAATTCTTGTTGATCAGCTCCTTCTCTCTCTTTTGTTCATAAAGTTCACATTTTTTTCGGTACCAGCAATTTATGCTTTTTTAAAGCACTTTTAATAAAACAAAACTTTCTCTCCTGAAAAAAGTCAAGGAATGTTTTTACATCTTGAAAGTAATCCTTGCTACATCTGTTATGTATAAACTAAAATCTGCTGATATATCCTTACCATGTGAATTGGATATTTCGACTCGGTAAGCAAACTTAAAGAGGTAACACTCCCACCCCCCGCCACCCTCCTCTGAAATCATATTTTTTAATCTGATTATAGCAGGCCATCAATCACCTCCTTTAAATCGAATTATCTCCTTGTTATTGATGTGGCCCTCGACCACCCAGACATATTTGTAAGTGGCCCCTCACTTGAAAAGGTTGTGCACTCCTATTCTACAGCTAAAAGTTACTGAGTTATTATACTTAGAATTTTATGGATTTTTGACGTTTTAGTTACCATAAACAGAAAACGTGTTTTTAGTGCCAGAAAAGCTGAAAGTGCTTGAAATTAAAATGTAGCATAACTAGGTAAATTTTGTCCTGTAAAAATTAAGATTTAAACCCAAACTGATTTTAATGGTATGGATTCATGTGATCAAAAAACAGCGTCTATACACACATCTCAATTATTTCAGACATTTTGTTAAAGGACTTCTAATTAAAACATCTTTTGACAGGATACTATTAGATACATATTATAAAAATAACAAGTTGTTGGAACCTGTTACTTGTGCAAGTGTGTAACATCATAACCTAACCAAGTAACTCTATTTCCCATCTCTAGTATATATGCATCAGTTGGTTCTTCCACCATCTCTTGACCAATATTAAAGTAAATAAGTTAATAAACCAAAAGGAAATATTTCTTTCATTACTGATAATTTTTTAAATGGTCATAAGTTTATTTTTGAAGTGTAGTGAGGAAAATCTGGCAATATGATCAATCTTACTACAAATTGAAAGCAATGAATAAGTTTTGTTGATTTGTTAAATGTCTCAATCTCTCAAATTTGCTGTTTGATGTCTTTTATTTAAGGAAAATCCCTTTACAATATTTTCAGTAGACTCTTCCATAATTAAATCAGATGTGTCAAATCACTCTTACTAAAATATGCCAATTGTCAGGCAATAAATATATAACGTAAAAAATAGTTTTTTTGAGGTTGTTTTATTTTTATATATATTTTTAATTACTTGTTGAGAATTTTATCTATCTAGCTGATTTATTAAAACTGAACAGTATTGTTAAATTTAATTAATTAAAATTGAAAAACATAAAGATTCTCATTTTATATTCAAAAGAATGTCTATTATTTATTCTGAGTAAATATGCATATTTACTTTTTGGTTTCATTTATTTTGTTTGAAAAAAAGTATATTTATATTTTGTGACCATCAAAAACACAAAGTGCATTAAACAAGTTTGTAATTTTTTTTTTTTTTTTTTTTTTTTTTTTTTTTTTTTTTGTAATTGTGATTGCTTTAGAAGTGGTTTGTACCTTAAAGACATATGAATCAAACTTCACAAATTTGATTTATGTGGAACTGAACAGAGTCATAATGCAGAAATTTTTGGGGAGATTTTCTATGGGCAAAACAATCATTTGAATAATTGTCTGTTGTACAAAGCAACATTTTGGACATCCTCCTTGTAATCTTAATTTTAAAGAAACTCATCAAATAAAGCCTAATGAGGGGATTACATTATATGTAAAATGTTCAGAAATCGAATTATCTACTTGTTATTGATGTGGCCCTCGACCACCCAGACATATTTGTAAGTGGCCCCTCACTTGAAAAGGTTGTGCACCCCTGTTCTACAGCTAAAAAGTTACTGAATTATTATACTTAGAATTTTATGGATTTTTGACGTTTTAGTTACCATAAACAGAAAACGTGTTTTTAGTGCCAGAAAAGCTGAAAATGCTTGAAATTAAAATGTAGTATAACTAGGTAAATTTTGTCCTGTAAAAATTAAGATTTAAACCCAAACTGATTTTAATGGTATGGATTCATCTGATCAAAAAACAGCCTCTATACACACAGCTCAAAATTATTTCAGACATTTTGTTAAAGGACATCTAATTAAAACATCTCTTGACAGGATACTATTACAGGGTTGCCATGCCACCTGGAGAACCAGGAAAACACAGGGAATTTTAAAATCCCCTCTTAAAACAGGGAAAATCCAGGGAATTTTTAAAAAATCCTAAATAATCTGGAAAACACAGGGAATTTTTTTCCCTACGATATCCAAACATAATTTTTTTTTTTTTTTTTTTTTTTTTTTTCGGCTTTCATTTTGAAAGTCATTCTGTAAGATGTCTAATTAGCCTACATATTTGCTTATATTTTTGCGCACTCAACATAAAATAAATGTGTTGCAGTACAGGGAAAACACAGGGAATTTTTTTTCACGATTAGAGTGGCAACCCTGTATTAGATACATGTTATAAAAATAACAAGTTGTTGGAACCTGTTACTTGTGCAAGTGTGTAACATCATAACCTCTTAACCAAGTAACTCTATTTCTCATCTCTAGTATATATGCATCAGTTGGTTCTCCCACCGTCTCTTGACCAATATTAAAGTAAATAAGTTAATAAACCAAAAGGAAATATTTCTTTCATTACTGATAATTTTTTAAATGGTCATAAGTTTATTTTTGAAGTGTAGTGAGGAAAATCTGGCAATATGATTAATCTTACTACAAATTGAAAGCAATGAATAAGTTTAGTTGTTGATTTGTTAAATGTCTCAATCTCTCAAATTTGCTGTTTGATGTCTTTTATTTAAGGAAAATCCCTTTACAATATTTTCAGTAGACTCTTCCATAATTAAATCAGATGTGTCAAATCACTCTTACTAAAATATGCCAATTGACAGGCAATAAATATATAACGTAAAAAATAGTTTCTTTGAAGTTGTTTTATTTATATATATTTTTTTAATTACTTGTTGAGAATTTTATCTATCTAGCTGATTTATTAAAACTGAACAGTATTGTTAAATTTAATTAATTAAAATTGAAAAAAATAAAGATTCTCATTTTATATTCAAAAGAATGTCTATTATTTATTCTGAGTAAATATGCATATTTACTTTTTGGTTTCATTTATTTTGTTTGAAATAAAGTATATTTATATTTTGTGACCATCAAAACACGAAGTGCATTAAACAAGTTTGTAATTTTTTTTTTTTTTTTGTAATTGTGATTGCTTTGGAAGTGGCTTCTACCTTAAAGACATATGAATCAAACTTCACAAATTTGATTTATGTGGAACTGAACAGAGTCATAATGCAGAAATTTTTGGGGAGATTTTCTATGGGCAAAACAATCATTTGAATAATTGTCTGTTGTACAAAGCAACATTTTGGACATCTTCCTTGTAATCTTAATTTTAAAGAAACTCATCAAATAAAGCCTAATGAGGGGATTACATTATATGTAAAATGTTCAGAGATCCCCCCCCCCCTCGCAATAATGCTTTCACATCTCTTTTTTGTTTCTATGCAGTATTTTAGTTTTTGCACACAGCCATGTTGTTTGTGCCTCCTCCAGAATTTATTTCTTTTGCTGATTGTGGCATTCCTTAAATTTCGCTTCTAAGACAACTCAACTGGCTTTTTCTATTTGTTTTATTCCATACAGAGTTGGGCAGTATCGAAAATACATGTATTTGAAATACATTTTCAAAATACATTTGTATTTTGTATTTTGTATTTTAACCCGACGAAACGAAAGTATTTGAGTAATGTATTTTGTAATGCTTTTTCCAAGTATTTTGTATTTTCAAAATACTTTTTTTTTATCAAAATACATTTATATATTTCAAGCTTTGCGGTTTTGTAAACCGCAAATCAGAGATTTGCAACAAGGAAATATCGTCTGTTTTGTTAAGTCTTCGAATTCTTTTCTGGGCATTTATAAACAAATTTTTCAACTAGTGATACGATAAAGATTGTTAATGAACAGGATGTATAGCTTTCCCAGAAGCATTTATGCTGAATGGTTACAAAAATAGTGTCATAATCTTACTGCTGCTGTGAGAATTACAAGAAAAAAAGAGTTCAATGATAGACAGGAAGTATTGTTGTGAGTTTTACTTCTTATTGCTTTTTTATCAGGTACGTTAGAAATGTAATGCAATTATTTATTATTAAGGCTCGGGAAAAGTTGAATAATACTTTAGACGCGCCCAATGAAAATATATCAATATACCAGGAGAATAATTTAATTGTGGTAATACATGGCGTGCAATATTAGACAAGAAATATTTCAAAATAATGTCTTCTCATGATAACGGAAAAGTTAAGGGAAAATACTATTGCATAAAACAAGAAGTTCAGTTACATGTACAACACTTTTCAATTTAGAATAAACTTCAAACTCTTTAAAGTTAAGATTTTAGTTTTGAACTGTGAAATATTGATTTTAGCAATATTTTTTCTAGTCTCTCAGTATTTATTGAATCCAGATTTTTTGTATGGTTTTCCAAACATTTGATATTAGTTTACTTGAAGTGAAATACATTATAAACTAGTTCTATTTATTGATACAAAATTCTAATGTTCATTAATTGTATTTATTTTTGGATACATTAAACATAAAGATTTTGGTTAAAGATTCGCCCTTACTAGAATCATGCATTTATGCCGTATATATTATATTTATATTTATGTATATAAAAAGTTTTTTAAGTTTTTATTTACTTTTTTTTAATTAAATAATTAACGCGGTGCAGATTTATAATGATATATATTTATATATTTGCCTGACCAAAACAGGATTTTCAAGTGTAAAGCGAATTTTGATTCTTTTTCAAGTTTCGGCAAAAAAAAAAAAAAAAAAAGAAAAGAAAAGAAAAAAAAAGAAAAGAAAAGAAAGAAAAAAGAAAAAAAAGAACAAAGAAAAAAAATTAAAAGAAAAAGTTTTCAGATGGAAATTTTAAGCAGAATCTATGCGTATATACGTATCTATGCGTATTATTAATTTAGTTTAATTAGCTTAATAAATCCATACACCTTATAAATATACTTATGATTATGTTAAACCAAGAACATGCATGAGTTTTTTTTAAACAAAATAAAAAAAATTATTATTGTTATTTTTATTTGCTTTTGTTTTGTTTTTTATTTTATGACTAATTATCGAATGCATTTATTCGTTATTAATTCATATAGTTATTTATATGATGAAAGTACAAAAATTGATATCATTGTTCATTGTACAGAGAGAGAGAATTGTGTTTATCATTTGACTTTTAAATTAATCAAAAAAATATATCAAGAAAATTATCATTGAATAAAATAGTGTACTCATTCTTTTGAAAAGAGTATTTCAAATGTAACCTAATTGAGAGAATTCATAAGAGACCTTACATTTTAAAATAAACCGTCCGGTGTTTCTTGAGCCTGCTATAATAACATCAAATAAACAATAAATTTGTATGATTTTATACATTTAACATGATTTTGTCGGAATTTATATTTGTGTGAATAAAAAAATTTCTAAAAAAGTACTTATTTTAACTAGTAGATGTACTCGAAAAGACATTTTCTAGATTTTTATGTAGGGTCGTTTCATTGTTTCAAAAAAAGTTTTGTAATTCGAACTCTGAACCGAGTGTGTTGGTCAGTTTTATCCGGCATCTTGTTTCGAAGTGGCGACCATTTAATTTTTTTTAATTTAAAATTTAAAATTAGGTATACAAACATTAGAAGTTAAAAAAGATTTTTCTTTTATGAGCTTGATACAAAGATTTCAGAGCATTTTTTTTTTTTGTCTATATCTTAAAAAAATAGCTGAGTTATTATAGTACTTTGAATTTCTAGAGTGGCTGACATTTTGAAGCCGTCTGATTTTTGTCACGTGGTAACACGCGTATTTATAAGACGATTTGGATGTAATTTGGTGTGCACATAGTATATACTGATGCATGAACCGAGTTCGTTGGCCAGTTTCATCCGCCATCTTTTTTCGAAATGGGGGCCATTTAAATTCTTTTTAAAAATTTTAAATTTTATGCACAAAAATTAGAAATTAAAAAAGATTTTTCTTTTATGTGTTTTATCTTAATAAAAAGATTCCACAGCATTTTTTGTTGCATCTGTATCTTAAAAAATCGTTGAGTTATAACACTTCGAATTTCTAGTATGGTTGACATTTTGAAATATTCCGAAATTTTCTCACGTGATAACACTTGTATTAATGAATCGATTTGGATATAATTTGGTGTATTTATATTACATATAAATGTTTGGATCGACTTTGTTGGCCAACATCGTCCCGCATCATGTTTCAAAAAGGTAGCCATTTATTTTTTTAAATATTTAAAATTTAAAATTAAGCACAATAAAATTAGAAATTGAAAAATATTTTTCTTCAATGTGTTTGACCTTGATGCAAAGATTCCAGAGAATTTTTTGCTTCATCTATATTTTTTAAAATGTGTGAGTTATAGCAATTTGAATTTCTAAAGTGGGTGACATTTTGAAAAATCAATTTGCCTGTGACAACACTCGGATCAATCGATTTCGATGTGAGTGAGCATGTGTTAAGGACTTACTAAGATCTCAATCAAGTTTATTGGTTAATTTCAGTGACGTAGCTAAGGGGGGGCGTCCGCCCCGGGCGCCGAGGCCTAGGGGCGCCAAATTGAGAGAAATTGTTATATATCTACATTGGGGTGGGGGCGCAAAATTTCTTGCTGGCTCCGGGCTCCAAAAAACATAGCTACGCTACTGGTTAATTTCACCCATCATGTTGTTTTAAGATGGGAGGCACCTCATTATGTCGCCGAGTTTGGTCATTGAATATAAATCGCTTTAAATAAAACCCGATTGTACAAAGTTGATTAATTTCTCGAAATTCCGATTTATATTTAGTATTGATAGAAATAAGCATTGAATCGTCTATTATCGTGTTCCACTAATTTGAGCTTTGTATGGTTGAATAATATAACTTGAATTTTTTTAAAGAAAAGTAAATAATATGAAAGCTGCCTTACTGGCCGGAAGGACTTTTTTTTTAACTTGTATTCGTGAGAACGTTACGGAATTTTTCTAGGTGATGCAAATCTAGTCTGATGAGATGCTTCAAAAGTACTATGCTCAGATACATACGTTTAGTTACTTTTAGCATAGAAAAACTGTCGTCTCTAGAAGGCGCAAATTTTTTGAAAGTGTTAAAATTCGTGACTTTAGAAAAACAATGGCACTGTCATAAAAAAAAAAAGTTTTTAGCGATAAATACACAGATTTTGTTAATGAATACCCCCCCCCCCCCCAAAAAAAAAAAAAAAAAAAGTGTGCGTTGCCGAAAGAGAATAAAAGTCAAAAGTGAAAATGTTCCTTTTTGAAAATTTTCCGATATGAAATTAGTACTCGTATAGACTGATTTATTTCTTTTTTATTCATTTATTAACAGTTATTTAAATTTTTAACACTTTCAAACAAAGTTTAGCTTTACCTTAAGTTTGTTAAGGAATTCGATTTGTTTGTCTGCCCGCGTTCTAACTCGTGTAAATATAGTCCGATTTTCATGAAATTTATAGATGTTACTGTGCATCACTATACGACATGTTCGTACATATTGGAAATGAAGTTTATAGCTTTAACAGTTCATTTACAGGGACACACAAAATTGTGGTTACATTATGGTCTACGGAAAAAAATCTTTTGCGGTGTATTTTAATGATATACTATTTTAAACATATAAAAATGTAAATTTATATACATAAATTTATATATATCACTGAAGTGTACTACACGGCGATTATTGTTGAATAGGACGTGCACAGAATTTAGCATTCATTTTCAGGGACACATAAAAGAATTTGGCTACAGAAGAAACTCCACAATAATCGAACTTTTGAAGACTATGAACATTAATTGCTGGAAGTGCATTTTTAGTTATGGCACGCATTTTGAAGTTGAATTATTTTTCTTTTATATGACTTGGGTTCTCTAAGAATTCTCTAGTGCAATTCGTTTATTCACGGAAATTGCTGAATGGAAAATTTGAACTGCGTTATTCATTTCACTGAAATAACTTTTAGCGTAAAGTCTATAGATCGTATACAGAACAGCACACAAAAAAATGAATATTTTTTCATCTGATGATACTATTGGCAGAAATTGTGTTTTCAAATATATTACACCTTTACTTCTTTATTTCAGCATCATTGTTCTCTTTAATAAATTGTAAACTTTTGCTACAGTATTCTGAATGTCTTAGAAAGTGTTTCATAATCTATGCTTGACGCATGACTTTTTGTTCTTATTTTCCTTATTTTGAATTTCAAAAGCTTAATCAGTTTTGAAAAAAACACTTTGTATTTTTATAGTGAAACACTCAGCAAATTTGAAAATTTGAAAATGTATTTTGTATTTTGAATGTATTTTGAAAATACATGTATTTTGTATTTTGAAATTTTTCTTTTGAAAAGTATTTTGTATTTTGTATTTTAAGTTCTAAAAACCAATGTATTTTGTATTTTGTATCGAAAATGATATTTCGATGTATTTTGCCCAACTCTGATTCCATATTAATCTCATCATATTTCATCTGCATATGCCTGTGTCATTTCTACTAGTTTCTTTTAGCTTGCATTGGCACTATTGCAAGTGAGTTGTGTTTCTTTTAAACATATTGAAGAGTTTGATTCATCTTGTTTATATCCAGTCTTCAATTTCCATTGTTAATTTAATTTAACTGGTTCAAAATTAATTTGGAGTCATTTTTGCGAACTTTTTTCATTTGGTATTTATGTGCATGCTATTTTCTGTCAGAATTTAAGATTTTACGGAATTTATAGTATCTTTTGACATTATATGCTGTTGTACATTAAAAAGCATTAATCATAGATTTTACAAGCTTGCATAATAAAATTTGATTATCATATTTGTTCACATATGTCGCATCTCTCTGTAGCACAAGGATCCTGATTTTGAAATTTTTATTTGAAAAGAGCAAAATTTGAAGAAAAAAAAATAGAATGAAACCTTAAATTATTTTATTTTATTAAAATATTATAATTAACTAGCTGCTCTACCCGTCATTGCCCGTGTCCATAATAATATTCTTAAATGAACTTGAAATTTATATTGTTGTTCCATGCAGAGAGGAAGGAGGGGGGGGGGGAGAGGGTGGCAGAGACTGTGCAATTTACCAGGCTCGACTTTTGTTCAGTTGGAAAGTTGTGTGCAATCACAGGTTAAGGTTTTGAATTTTTATTTGTCTCTCACTTTAGAATCTTTTATTTAAAATAAATTGGTGAATTTAATTAAACTATATTTTCAATAATTAAATTTTTTTCTATCATCTTTAGATGAAAAAGTAATTACAAATATTTCTGTTAATCTCTGTTGTGAATGTTGTTCCTAAGTAGTTAAATTTTTATAATATCAAACCAACAGGAAGAATATTGTTAATAGCTTCATTACAAAATCCAAAAGGCAGTTATGTTTTTAACTTAACCAATTTATACAAGTTAATTTTTAAATATGTAATTGCTCTTACTTATCAATCTCAGCTGTACAGCTGAGATTGTAAACAGCTGTAAATGAGGCCATAGTAAGCAAAAAAGCCCTATGCAGATATAAAAGAATTGCAATCCAATTACAGAAGATTGTTTATGATAATATTTTCTTCAATCTTTCGTAACTGGGTAATCTTTTTAAAACAGGGCACATTACAATTGAAGAAGCTGCAAAATTTGAATGGAAGTTGGGGAGTGTAGATTGCAGGAATAAAAAAATCTCTAATTTATTAAAAATTTTGATATTCCTCTTGGTTTAAAAGTTTGTATACTAATTTGTGATTTTTATTTAAACATTTATTGACTGAGTTTCTTACAGTCTTCACTAACCCTTGAACAAATTGAAGAGATCGAAAAAAATGTCAACAAATTAATTGAGAAGAAAGTTGAGGTAAAAAGGATTGAAATGCCATTTGAGGAACTGATAAATAATCCTTCTGCTGTTATATTAAGAGGTGAGGTGAGTGTTTATATTACAAAACTACAATATTGTATGTTTTTCTATATTACATGAAATACAGATAAAAATGATTAAATATTTTGCCAAAAAAAGTAAGTTTATAAGATTATTAATTTAAAAGTTTTTTTTTTCTTGTTTTATTCTAAGTAAATTGAGCAAGATAGATATGTAAAAATTTGTAAGTTTACCTCATTTTTAGCAATAACTGCTTCTTGTCAGAACTTTTTTCAAAAAGCATCTTTTACTTGTTGACATTTTCATACTTTTGTACATTATTGTTATTTCTCTCTTATTTTCTTTCCTTGACTTTATACACACCTTCATTGCTATTAAGTATTTTAAAAATGATACTTTCAGCTACATTGAGGGCATAAAGGGTTAAGACATTAAGGTATGCTAAACTTAAAAACTGCATCATTATTTATAAAACATAACGAGATGGAACCAGCCGCAGCACGCTTGAAAATAATTTAAAATGTTGCTAAATTGAGAGTCTGTTTTTTTAAAAAAAATTTCATTCCAGAGTTAATTTCATTTCTGTTTCATCGTGTAACAATTGAAATTGTATAGATTTATAAGTAATGTAAGTATGATAAAAGTGAAAGCAATAGCACTGTTCATTGTCACCATCATTATGCAATTCTAAAAATTGTAATTGTGTTTTTTGGCTGCCATTCAAAAGTAGGCTACTATTTTTTGATGATGATAGAATTCAACAATGAAAAAAATAGGACTATTTCAGTATTAAGGAACTGCTAAATGAATTTACAATAAACCTACAAAAATTATTCCTATGGAATATAAGCTTTACATAAAGCCTTTTTTTTTTTTAATTAATTTCAATTTGCCTGAAATTATTTGCTTTGCTGAATTCTTTATTAAAAAGTTAATATATCTTGTTTGAAATTAATTTTTTTAAGAGCGAGAGAAAATTTGTAACTAAGATGAAATAATCAATAAGGTCACCAATTATAATCTTTACAATATAGAAATGATAAAGCAGTATAAATTATGTCATTCCCATATAGCACACTTGCCTCCCCAGGATGTCCTGGGGAGGATTCACATCCCAGGACCGTCATCCCCCAGGCATCCCTGAGGATGCAGAAAATTGTCACCAGGAGGTCCTCAGGAACCGAAAATGTCCGCTTTACAGCATCCTGGCGCGCTCCCCAGGACATCCTTGAGGGTCCTCCCCAGGAGGTTCTGGGGAAGATTTGAGGAAGTGATATAGGAGGACTTTGGGAAACTTCAAGGTCACTAATATGTTAAAAAGAAAATTAAAGCTATAATTTAATTTAAATTTTTTAGAAGAAAACGCGAATGTTTTTTTTTTTTATTATTCAGACGGATTTACATATACAGAGATTATTCAGTAACAAATTTCTTACCTTCATTTTTCCTGCTGGATTTGAACCTGAGTACCTTGGTATTCTGGACGCGCACTCTAGCCGTTATGCTGTAGGGTCAGTAAGGAATAAAGGTTTCTAAGGTATACATGCATTTTTACTCCGCTTTTGAAACTTAAAACTAGGAAATGTCCTCGTTTTTTGTGCCTTTTGCATACATTCGACATAAATTTAAATTGATAACCCTAAATAAATTATCAATAATTATTTGTTATAACATAAATGTCTTCGAATTAAAATTTTTTTTAATGAAATTGTATTTTTAAATGATAAAAATAGCCTTTTAACTTTTAATACTTAAAATCCATTAAAATCTTTCTGTAGTTAGAAAATTGATTATGAACTATATATTTTGGCACACAATGAATGATGCAAAACGTTTCTGATGATAGCCCCTATAAAATTTTATTTTAGTTAGTAAAAATATTATTTCCAGATATTAAAATAGCAAGAGGTTAAAACACATAGTTTCTTTAAAATTATGAATTTTTTTTTTTTTTTTTAAATGATTGAGAAATAAAGACTAAGTGAATCCTTTCAAAAAAAAAAAAAAAAACTTTTTTGCTCTTTCTCTCTGTTACTTTTTTTTTTACAGAAATTTTAATAGATTTTTTTTTTTTCATTTTTCTCTTGGTGCTCTTATTAAATGAATTTATGAATATATATATATATATATATTTAATTGGTCTTTTCTTTCTTAATTTTTACTCTTTGAAATATTTCATTTTTGCAGTTTCATAGCGAACCCCACCAGCGGCCAAGTGATTCTGCTCTCGAAGCTGGTAGATGGGAAGCGCTGAGTTTGTACCCAATCGCACCCGTCGGTCTAATCGTTCGGAGTTTTCCGCTCTTTTCTTCGAATCTTAAACTTCCTTGCGTAAATACGGGTTAGGTTCCTTTAGAAAGACCCTCCGGAAGGCAACCCTCCTCCCTTGATGAGTTCCTTAATTTTTTTTCTTTTTTTTAATGATTGACAAATAAAATCTAAGTATATCCTTTCAAAAATGAAACTTTTTTGCTCTCTCTCGCTCTTACTTTTTTTTACAGAAATTTTTATCGATTTTTTTTCCTTTTTACTCTTGGTTAAAGGTGCTCTTATTTTATGAATTTATGAAAAAAATATATAAATTTGTTTAGTCTTTTCTTTCCTACTTTTTACTCTTTGAAATATTTCATTGTTGCAGTTTCATACTGGGCCCCACCAGCAGTCAAGAGATTCTGCTCTCGAAGCTGATAGGTGGGATGCGCTCAGTTTGTACCCAATCGCGCCCGTCGGCCTAATTGTTCGGAGTTTTCTTCGAATCTTGGATTTCCTTGCATAAATATGGCTTAGGTTCCTTTAGAAAGACTTTCATTGAGGGCAATCCCTCCCTGCCTTGATATGTCCCTCATGTTGATAATTGGCCGTCATAAATGCAACCAATCAACGAACCAGTTTTAAAGTGATTAGGTATATTTTGGCGAGTATTTATTAACGAATAATTATATCCGTTACTTATGAAATTTTCATATTCTACGATACGAATTACAGATGTTTGGAGATTTACCACTTGTTGCGGGATTAAAAAATACTGTAAAACCACTGTATTATTTTATAACATTGTAAAAATATTAAAATTCTGAATTTTCATTAATAACACACCATTGTACAAATTTGTAGAATTTTGTTATATCAGAATTTAGTGTGAAAATCATTTGTAAAATTCTATCATTACACTGAAACATTGCTTGAGTCACATAAAATAGAAACTATTAATAAAATTTGAATCTGTTAACAAAATCATTTTATTTTCTTATTGTTATAAATAAAATTACTTTTCAGTTAAATCTCCATTTAATAGTCTTTAAAAATTTGAAATCTTTATGTGCATAAAAAATTCAATATACACCTTTTTCCATTTAGTCAACGACGGGAAATATATTTGTTGATTTCTTGAAATGTATTTTTAGTAACTAAGATTTTAAGCAATTTTAAAAGCCTAAAAGAACTAATGTCTTTATTTAAAATATAAGATGTTTTTATCAACGATCTTAAAAATCCCAAACTAATAAATATTTCTATTACACATAAGAACAAATTTGATTGTAACACCTTTTCTTACTATGTCAAAAAATAGTCTGATTTCCAATTCTTAGAACTACACTCTTTTTTTTTTCTTTTTCTCTCCTTAGTGATTCCCGCGATATTTACAACATTATCAGCTGGCAAAACTGGTTGGAGGGGGCGGGTAGCTTATTGCGAGCCTATAATAGTAATCTTGTAATTGATGGAAGGTCGGGACGGTGATTCCTGCTTCAGAGCATTGTTTGCAGTTACTTTAAAATACTTTCATTGTCACCTAAGAATATGTGCATGGTAAAACAGGAAATTCCATGCTTTATAGATATCCGAAGAAATATAACATGAAATCGGTTTGTTAAATGAAGGTTTTAAGTAAAGCGATTTTTTTTCAGTTGAAAATTGTGATAAAGTATTTGTTATTGAGGAAATACAGATAAATATTTATCTGTAATTTCAGAATCAAAAAATATTTATATTTCTGAAGTTTCCAAAATAAAGATTTCATTTTATCTATCATAATTTAAATAATAATAATGATATTATGTTTGCTAATCTATAAAAGATATTAGAAAAATAATTTGTAAATAAGACCATCTTAAATAAAAAAAATAATTAATGATAAACAAAAGAAAATAGGTTTTAAGAATCAGAACCAGAAACAATGGCGCCAACTTTTGAAAAATATTGAGTGTGCTCAAAAACATTTTGAACAAATACATAAATATTTAGTGGGCTTAATTAATAATGGCTGGGTAGAGATAACAAATTATTCTGTGGGCTTGCGCCCCATGCGCCATATAAGTTGGCGCCACAGATCAGAAAGACACTTAAATTTATGCTTCTATTTAGCTAACATTTTCGTATCTTCAACACATATATAATTAATTACATTGGCTAGGTAATTGATAAAAACCCTAAAACATTAAATTTGCATGAATTTATAAGTTTTAACTGATTTTATAGGAATGTAAAATTTTTAAACAGAAAATCTTTTTAAATAAACCACGTATTGGTATGCATTTGGGGAGGGGGAGAGGTACAGCTCAATATTTATATATTTTAAATCCAAAGGTACCATTTTAAAGGGAACTGTTCTATCTTTGAATTAGTGTTATGTGCTGTGATAAAAATGTTTAGTTTCGTTTCAAAGTTTAAACGGGTACTTATGAACAAACTTACTTTAAGAATCTCTTTCTTTTTTCTTTGCATAAATACCTTTACCTCTAAATATCAGAAAAAAAATATGATCCAGAATTGTCTTTTATTTAGAGATTTCAGTTTAATAATTTAGACTATAAATAATTACTATTTAGTTAATTTAAACAAGTTAAATTAATTTGCTAATTAATAAAAATGTAATAATAACAAAAAAGCAAAACGCAACAGGTTATTGATTAATAATTAATAAAATATTGATAAATGTTAACAAAATTTGGTTTAAAAGATATATAATAGTAATTAGTATATAAAAATAGGAATTAACTGAAATAATAAATTAAAATTTCTAATTTAACTAAAAAAGGTTAAAAGTTATAGCAATAATTAAAAATAACAATTACAATTTAATAACAATTATCTAACTTGCTAAACAAATAAGAAATCATATAATTGATAAAATAAAATGAACTCATTAAAAAATTTAGACCGATCAAATGGAATTTGATATTTCAATAAAAATAAATTAAATAAATGTTGTACTTCAGAATCACTCACGAGATGGCGCCTGCACTGTGACTTCCTCGGCACTTCCCCAGGAAACACTAACTGGTACTTCCCCAGGAATGACTTCCCAGGTACTTCCTCAGGAGTAGCGTCCCTGGGAAGTTGCTCCGTGGGACACTTCTGGGAGCTCACTCCTGAGGACACCGTAAAAGACTCTTCCCCGGGACGTCCTGATCTTGTCATTTTAGTATTAGGAGGAATATGGGATGACTTGGAGCTCCTGGGGAGGTATTGAGGAGCTTTTGTGCTATATGGGTTATGACACCATAAGATCAATTTTTTTCTTTACGTATATCAAGGTAAAATTACATTTTAAACTCAGCATGTAGCCACTTTCTTCAAAACAAACTTTTTACACTTACTTTATATACATATTTTTATGCTTCCATAGCTGCCAACATCTCCCATCATTTTTGTATCACAAAAAAATTACAGTAAATTTTATCATTGCAAATTGCCATAATGCATCGATTAAATAATGCAAATTACATTTTAAACTAAGCATGTTGGTTGTTTGTATTTTATTTAAATAAATTATTTTGTTTAAAATTACATTTTTAAACTAAGCATGTAGTCACTTCCTTCAGAACAAACTTTTCACATGTACTTTATATATTTATTTTTATGCTTGCATAACTGCCAACATCTTCCTTTTTTTTGTACCAAAAAAAAAAAAAAAAAAAATACAGTAAATTTTATTATTGCATATTGCCAAAATGCATCAATTAAATAACACAAATATTTCAATTAAATTTTTTTGGTCCAAAAAGTCGTAAGAGTTGGCAGTTATGGCTTAACCAGCATGTATTAAAATAAAAATATACTTTCCATTTCACTGTAATGAAAGAAAATGGCACCAATAAAATTAAAATGCATAAAGTTAAAATTACCGCAATAAGCAATATTCTCATGACATCAGAGTAAATATAAATTTTTATTCCTTATCAAAATAAAGTACACATGTATAAATAATTTTTACTGAAATTTAACTCACAAATTAAAAAATATGTTCAAAAAGACACAAGTCTGAATATTTCTCATTATTTTTCTTCTTTCTACAACAATAGGAGTAAACCTTTTTTTTGAAGAAATCTCATAAAAGAACTTTTAAAATTAAAAATGAAATATAAAAATGGAAATAAGTTAAAAAGATATGTAGAATGAGTACATTTACATATGAACAGCTTTTATTTAAAAAAAATATATATATATATCAATAGTGATCCTCTAGAAAGCTCAGGGCCGATAATTAAAAACACAGCCTATTCTTTTAAATATATAGATTATTGGGTGTAATAGATGAGGATTCTTGGCATTTTTTATGATATTTAATTGGTAGTCAAAAATTTTTAAAAAATGATAAATGTATTTCCAAGAAAAGTCTATGCAACTGCAAAATTATACCCAGTTGTCAAGTTTGACGCCTAGCTTTTTTTTTTTTTCCTTTTTTTTTTCCTTTTTTTTTTTTCCTTTTTAACAAATGCTCTTATTCTGATTTTAGCTTAAATTATTCCTCCCACTGCACACACTTGAAGAATCTTGTTTTCTATAAAATATTGGACAGTAGCATGTGTTTAAGACAACACTTGCACTTGTCAAATATCTTAACCAATTACTTATAAAGACCTAGGGCCATGGAGAGACATGTCCATAAAACTCTTGCACACCTTGTTCAAAAGCATAATTTATAACTCTCATGCACTTGTCTATCAAATCTAAGTTAATTTCAATTTAACCAATGACTGATGCATGGTTAAGTTACCTGATCCTAAAAATTAAATATCATGATTTTAATTTTTATATTGTTTGTTTTATTTTCATATTTTGGATTCATATTAACTTCATAAAAAGAAGAAGTTAAACATTTTTCTAGAATCTATATATTGTTGTTTAATTAGTTTTATAGAAAGCCAGTTTTTATTTTGACTTAGTAATTTAAAAGAGGAATATAGTGTTTAATATGTATACACCATCTCCCTGCCTTAACATATAAAAGTAGAAACAATGTTATTGATAGCATGGTTGCAAAAAGAAATGAAATTAGTTGGATTTGTCAATCCCAAAACTTTCTTCTATCTCATAAGTACATTTTAATATTTAAAAAAAAAAAAAAAAAAAAAAAAAAAAGTGGTGACCCCAAAGTTACCCACTATCGAATTTCTCCGAACATTTGACCTAGCCTAATGAGATTCTGGTATCCGAAAAGCCTAAAACGCAAAATTTAATTAATATTCTGAGAAAATGAGCTTAGTAGTGCCTCATGTTGGGTAATTTATACTAAAACCTAATAAGCATCTATTTATGTCAAGACCTCACAGAATCTGAAATTTGATGGAATTTCGTCCATTAGTTCTTGAGATATAGTTATAACAAAAAATTTGCAAAATGTAGCACAGCAACACCATATCTTGGACAATTTATGCCAAAACGTAAAAAAGCGTCTAATTATGTTATGGTGTAAAAGAATCTGAAGTTTGATGAAATTCTGTGCATTAATTCTTGAGATATAGCTAGTTAAAAAAAAAAAAAAGTGTAAAATATAGCACAGCAGCACCATCAGTTGAAGGATTTATTACAAAACGTAATCATCGGGTAATTATGTTATATGTCATTTTGTAACAAAATCTGAAGTTTGATGAAATTCTGTGCGTTGGTTGTTGAGATATAGCTATCGGAAAAATCGTGCAAAATGCAGCATAGCTGCACCACCTGTTGCAAGGTTAATACCAAAATGTAATCAGCGTCTAGTTATGTTATATATTCTAGTGTAACAGAATCTAAAATATGACGAAGTTCTCTGCATTAGTTCTTGAGATATAGCTATAGCAAAAATCGTGCAAAATGTAGCATAGCAGCGCCACCTATAGGGCAGTTCACGCCAAAACCTTATCAGCGGCTATGTATCTCAAGGTATCGCGGAATCTGAAGTTTGGTGAAATTCTGTGCATTAGTTCTTGAGATATAGCTATCATGAAAATCATGAAAAACGTGGAACAGCAGCGCCACCTGCTACCCAATTTACACCAAAACTTATCAGCATCTATGTATATCAAGGGGTCACAGAATCTGAAGTTTGGTAAAATTCTGTGCATTAGTTCTTGAGATATAGCAATCTTGAAAATCATGAAAAACGTAGTATAGCAGCGCCACCTGATGGCCAATTTTCACCAAAAACCAATAAGCACTAATTCATATCAAGGTCTAGCTGAATATAAAATTTTATTAAATTTCGAGCATTAGTTCTTGAGATAGAGCGCCCACAAATTTTTTGTCACATACAGACAGACAGCCAGACTCACAGACAGACATTTTCTAAAAATAGTCAAAACTGTTCAGGACCTTCTAAAACGTAGAAATCCTTTGAAAACCGGAAGTCGAAAGTTTTCATGAATCCAATACTTTCTTCTTGTAAAGATCGAAGAAAGTAAAAATATGATGCAACGTAAAATTGCAACCATGAAATGCTGTTTGGCACCTAGAAAAAAAATTTTAGGCGTCATTTGAGGCCTTTCTTAAAACTCCCAATTTCTAACCCTGTTGTAATTGTATGTTATTTGTGCAATGGATTCCTAAATTATATCTTTTTCTGTAGGAATATCCTGAAATTGTCCATGTCATATCTGTTGGAAATGAGGAAATTTTGTCTCTAGAACCATGTTGTGGAACGTGAGTTTCTTGTATTTCTATTTTTACTAATTTGGATGACATTTTAGAATTAAAAGTACAGCATTAAAAGATATTTTTACTTTTGATATAGGCATGTTCACAATACTGCTGATATAAAACAATTCATCGTAACACCTTCTAAATCTCATGGTGGATCTACACGTATTTTGAGTGCAGTCACTGGGAAACAAGCAAATGTTATTTATAAAAATGGTGAAGAATTTTCAAACAAAGTCTCTCAGTTAACAAAAAAAATTGAAGAAATTAGTGAGGTATATATTCTATTGTTCATTAGTTTTCATCGATTTATATCTTCATGTTAAATCTATATGTATAAAATTAAGTGACATGAGTATATCCATTCATTTTATGATTTTTTTACTAACAAAAGCATTTTCCTCCTTTTAAAAACTACATAAATGATTCAAAACAATCACAAATTGTAAAAATAGGATATCCTTTAACCTTTTAAGCATGCTGTTTTTTTCTGTCACACAATTTTTGAATTTAAAGGCTGATTAATACAAAATTGATATTAATTTTAAGTTTTAGAAATGTATAAGATAAATTAATGTACAAAATTATCAAATACAAAGCCAAATATAATCATATCAATCATAAATCATACAATACTTTTCATACTTATAATCAGGGATTTTTGGAAGATATACAGGAGTATAAGCCATATACCTTCTGGATATTTTTAAGGAATACTGTATACCTTCTGTTTTCCAAGAAAATTATAGAATATACACTCTAAAGTATACCCTGTGCTTTGAGCCTATACCCTCTGTTTTTTATGACTGCATCACTGGTTATTATTTCATGAGTTGTTAAACCTGCATGAAAAATTCTTAAGGGAATAAAATGTATCTTTTCTAAAATGAACTATGTAAAAAAGAAAAAGAAAGAATATCATATATAATTATATGATGCAGTAGTGAATAATGAGTTTGGAATGAGGCAGTGCTGCAAGGTTCTAACCAGAATCAGTGCCATATATCAGCCTCCATGCATCTCTGTTACCTCCCACGCTCGGTCTGAGTTTTTTGAAAGGGCACTAACTTTGGATTTTCAGAGGGTTGTAAAAGTCTTGAAAAATATGAGAGCATACCAGTTCTCTGATTGGTGGGCCAGTCTAAGCATCTTGCCACTTTAAGGACATTTGTTGCGTGATGCCAGTGAGCATCTGTTCTCTATGTATTGTGTTTGGTTACAATAAAAGAGTAAAGATATTATAAAGTATTTTTTATTCAGGCAGCAAAATACTACTACTATTTCTGTACTAATGACAACTATGAAAATATTATTTTTTGTAAATGTAGCACATTCATTGTGTGGTTGAATACAAAATTCTGAAATGTGGATGAAAGACACGCAATAAAATTAAGTTTTTATATTTTTCAATGGTGATCTAAGGGCATAGACACTAATGTAACAATATTTGTCTTCTTCAATCTATTTCCCATCATGGGGCATGTGTAATAATACAGCTGAAAGATATAAAATAAAATCAAATTTTTTAATTTCTTAATGGCAATCTGCATGCAGGAAAAAATTTACTAAAATAATTCATACATTCCCTTTATATACAGTATGGAACCATTTATCCGGAAACCAGTTAAACAGAAAACCAGTCATCCGGAATGATATTTCTAATAGACTGATGTTAGAATCTTTTTAGGAAAAGTGTCAAACACAATCAGTTTGACATATACATTGCTTGAAACAATTGTATAGTTTGATAACAGCATCTAGTATTTGAAATAGAAGCATATAATCATATTATAGATCAATAAGTAATATTACAGATGTTTTCATTTTTATACAAGAAAACAGAAGAATTTTTTGTTCAAGGAGTTCCCATAAATTATCTTCTTTCAAATTCTAAAAATTCATTTTACTTGCATCAGATTCCTGGTTCAAGTAATCTAATAATCAATTTAAAATTAGAAGTAATACTACAACTACGTATGTTTCACAAAACTTATCAAATGGATGCTGCTTTAATACCCAACCAGTTAACTGGAAAAACCAGTTATCCGGAATACATCTGATCCCAACCATTCCAGATAAATGGTTCTGTACTGTATATTTAAATGAAAAAAATAAAATGTTTGTTAACCAATTTTTTGTGAGTGGATCTTTGACTAATATAAAGATTTCATCAAGTATGAGCATCACTGTGGTTTAAAGTTAATGTGGATCCTGTTAACCTTTAACTGATGTTACCAGTCTCACAGACCATTGCTTTTTTAATTTACATAGTTTAACTTGTAACTTTCAGTTTAACTACAGACGCAACTGAAATTTTGTTTCATTTGTAACTTTAGTACTATCACCAGAGACTTTTAAATAGGTTCATGCTAATTATAATAGTCTTGTACAAAAAGTTCAGAACAAAAACATTATCCTATGAGTTGATCATGCCTTTTATTCATCTTTTGACTTTGGGGTCTCACAGATTGCTTCACACTATAACAGAAGTAAATTTTCCAAGTGGGTGAAAAAAGTCCGGGCCAAGATTCAAATCAGGGATGCATTGGCTGAAGCCGCCAATACTCTTCCAACTGAGCCATCCCAGACGAATACTGGAGGAGTATTTCACCCAATTAACCATAACGATCACATAATCTGGTTTGATACTATGCATCAGTTCAATGGAATAAATCGAAGGTCAATGTATGGAAGTGCAGAAAACACTGCATACAAAATTATATTAGACTAGCTTTTGCCCGCGGCTTTACTCACGTTAAATACAACAAACTATGTAATCGACCTTTTAAAAACTCATAGAATTATTGAGGGATAAGTGGAAAGCAAATTTTGCTTATTATTTTTATATACAGGGTGAGTCATAAATATCGAAACAATAGGCTATCTCCTTAAATATTGCCATTCGACCCATACTTCAAATTGCAAAAATTCATAACAAAATGTGAATTTTTTTTATAAGATAAATTGCGACTCCATGGGGGGTCTAGTAAAAAAAGTTACAAAAATTAAATTTTTATACTGCCCCCGTAGGACAAAAATTCCAATTAGGAAAACTTTCCTTATTCAGTTCTGAATAAAACACAAAAAGTTGCATCTTCATATCTCCAAAATTCGCAAAGTTATAGCCGTTTAAAAAATTCATCAGGTTTTAAGGGATTAGACACAAATTGAAAAGCGCGCAATTCAAAAAACAGTGTTACTTTAACAGTTCTAGAAAACGCGTAAAAAATATATTTCTTGAGTTAGAATTTTAATTTTTTTTCTTTTTTTGTGATGGTTAGCATTATAATTTGTTAAGAAAATCACATTCTAAAATTTCTCATACAATTTATAAAAGTTTCATGTGGTTAGTACTGGTTTAAACGGGACATTCAAAAATCGTTATAACTCGTAACATTATTTGTCGGATTTCAATTTCTTTTCATTTAATTAAAGATGAAAATCTGATTTTAGTTTTGTTCCAAGGTTTTTTTTATATTAATTCTAAAACTATTAAAAATATGTATTGAAAAAATAATATAACTTTATAAAAAAATCATATTTTCAAAAACAAACATTTTTCAAAAGTAAACATTTTTTTTTCAAATTTGCCGAAACAAAACTAATGTAAAAAAATCAAAAATGACGTATTTCAAGTTCTTTTTTTTATTAAAAATTCTTAACATTTAATAATTTAAAGACAAGAAATAGAGGATAAAAAATTCATTATGGAGAAAAACGAAGTGTATTGTTTAAATGTCCGTCAGTTATTTAAAAAAATGCTTTTTCTAAGATGCAGATTAAGTCTTTTTTTTATCTCTGACAATTTCAGGCTTTTTATCGTCCTCCAGAGGATGTTAAAAAATCTGTATTCTGGGCCCAGATAGGGCCAGGACCGAGATGTTACTTTTTTCGGAAGACCCGCCAGGCCGGGCCTAGCGTAAAATCACTGTCTCTGACTGACTTAATACGTACATAAAATAAATAAAATTCGGCTCAATCGAATTTTTTTACGGAAAACAAATTAAAAAACTATGTAGAAATTTGCGACTGAACCGGGCTATGATTTAAACTATTTTCCAGACCGGTCCGGGTTATGATGTGATTTTTTCAGGCCACTCCGAACTTTCCCCCCTATGGGTCGGTTTGAGACTTGACCTAGAAATTTTTACCAGGGCAGACGTCTGGTATACCAAATTAGCTTAAAAACTATACGCTGCTATTTTATGTCCAAAGAAAAAGCGCTATCTTAAATCGATTTTTATCAATTTGCAATTTGTGAATGTTCCCTAACAAGCGTTAAATCACAGAGAAGATAGCACAGTTTAGAGGCAGGGAAAAAGTGGTGTAAGTCAGGAATTTTTGAGGATTTTGGGATTTAATATCTCTGTGGGATTTTTAGATACGGAGATGAAATTTGTTTTGTTCAATTTAGGAATGGATAAGGAATAATTTCATAATTGGGAATTTTGACCTACGGGGGCCGTATAAAAATTTAATTTTCGTATTTTTTCAAATAGACCCCCCCATGGAGTTGCAACTTATCTTATCAGAAATTTCACCTTTTTTTATGAATTTTTGCAATTGGAAGTATGGGTCTAGGGGCAATATTTGAGGAGATAGCCTATTGTTTCGATATTTATGACTCACCCTGTATATTTACTTCCAAAAACAACAAAAACAATTCACGAAGCAAAACTAAATCCCAAACTAAAGCGACTGTCTTATTCCTTAAAAGTCCAGGAATATTATAAATCTAAACTAAACGAATTAATCCAATCTGAAAAAAAAAAAAAAAAAAAAAAAAAAGTAAAACCGAATCCGAAACCAAGTTTGTTTTTAGAAATTGGAAAACCAAACCAAGACAACAATACCAAATCGCAAAGCTAAACACAAATAGCCCAAAATCGAAAGCTGTTAAATCAATGTGAATCAGTCATCAAATAACAGAGTATAGGTATTGTATGTACTATAGTGTGAAGTGAGGACCGATGCTCACACTTAGTACAGATAGAGAGCATACAATGTTATCTTGTTTCAGAAACCTATCAGCACTATCTATTGGAATCCATGAGTAACACTTTAGTGTTAGCCACCATAGTATTTCCTTAACCACTCATACAAATAATAACTAAAGTAATGTAATCATCACTTACAGTTTTCCTTTTTATGGTTCAGTCCTATTGTGCTTTCGTTTCTGCAATAGTTTATTTCTGGTTCTCAAGTTCTGTTATTTACTTCTTTATTTCATTCCATTGCACGTTTAAAACTACCTCACATTCGTTTTTCTTTCGGTCAATTAAACTATCGGTTATCTCATACGTCTTACTCACATTTTGACGTGTACGTCATCGTATTTCACCGATCAGCATGCGTTGCAATTCGCAGTCAACAGATTGTTGAATCTTGGTTTATCTTTTTGCCACAAGGCAGGAGCGTGTCTACTCAATTCTGGAAACGAGATCGTTAGGAAAGGGGGCGTTTTCACGGATGTAGTTGCCGGCTTTAAAGGATGTTGTTTTGACTAGAGGTGGTTGCAAGATGTTAATACATTTAAAACTGTCATTTTGTTTTAGAAAATGCACGGGGAAGTGTTAAATAGTAAAGCAAAGACTGCTACTTCACTGTTATATTAACAAGCTTGAACTATGTGATATTTTTCTTCAGTTCATACCTGGTATTTTTTTTCACTTCTTGTGATTTATTATGTGGACATTATCTGATGCTCAAGTTTCTTGGTCGAATCACCAGACTAACAAGTGTTAAGCCAACTAACTGTAAGTGATGAAACTTTGATTTAATTTGCTGATATTTAGTTTTATTTATTTTGAGAATTATAATTGCTTGTTACATCCTGTATGTCATGCCAACTATTTTACTTGAATGATTATTTAATTTAACTTATGTTCGTTACAATTTAAATCTGTTTGGTCATTTTATGTTACAGTATTAACATATATATTGTTTTAAGTATGCATTTAATTTATCTTAATAAACGTTAGTTTTTCATTTAAATCAAAACTGTTTCTTCATTGACTTATTACCTAATACATTTTTTGTCACAACATCGCCTAACCATTTTTCCTAGCTCCACTATACTGCTCAATTTCAGTTGTCTTAGACTGGTTCCGGTTCTTGAACCGATCATTTAGCTTTCTACCTTGAAGTTGCGGAATGGTACATACAAGCTTCCACCCCCTATTTTAGGGAAGTAGGGGGTTAGAAAGAGACAAAAAGTAGCCTATGTCACTCTCCATCCCTTCAAAATCGCCACTTAAAAAATCACGTCAATTCGTTGCTCCGTTTTGCCTTGAAAGACGGATAAACAAACAGACACACACATACACTTTCCCATTTATAATTTTAGTATGGATTAATTTATATCACGATTGAACTGTCACATCAGTTAAAGATACTGCCATAAAAGCCAATCTATTACAGCAAATTACACTTGCTAAAATACAACAGTTCTTTTGTGTGAAATTTGTTTATTCAACAAATTATGAATCTCAGCCGCGCTGTATAGCAATGTGTTGCATAATGTCAAAGAATTTTACTATTCATACTATTCATACTTGCTGCTAAAATCAAATACTAGCCAACCAAAGGAATTGAAAGTCCTGCTGACAAAACATGTCTATTTAATCTTTATTAGGTCTTTGTTTTAATGCTAGGTTTATTATTATTTAAAATTGCTTTATTTACAGATTTATTTATTGTTTACATTTACACTTGTTTTTCTATATTTTTTTAGATTATAAAATTAGGCAGCTCAATCCAGTTAACTTTCAACAGAACTTAATACAATAAACATATTAAAAGTGTGCAGGAGAGTTGATTAAACAAACCTATTGATAAATATACATGTCACTGGTAATTCTGTATCCCATTGTAACAAGCTGGGAATTGCACATCAAATGTAGTAAATAAAGTGCATTCATACTATAACAAATTTTTAAAAGTATTCAGATCTTGGTGTAACAGTATAAAGTATATAGTGGACAAAATCTTTTATGTGTCCCTGTAAATACTATCTGCTTTCTATTATACAGGGAATAATTTGTAATAAATCTCAGTAACAAATATTAATTTCATAAAGTGTGAAATAGTTTAATAATATTAAAACATACTCCAAACAGTGTGTCCCCCCCCCCATATGGAATTGTGTAATGGAATACTTTTGTGTGGACCTGTAAATTAATAACAAATATTCTTTGCTCCACAGATTGTGCAAAATGTATTTTTTAGTATATACTTCAATATGCATATCAATTCTATTATGTTCACAAGAGTATAACATCATTAAAATTCACTTGAAGCTATTTCTTCCCATTGATCACATAATGTAACGGAATGCTTTTGATTGTCCCTGTAACTAAACTATACTTCCGATTTTCATAAAATTTGAAATTACTTGACAAAATTATGCAACAATTATATATTTTAAATTTCAAACGATTTGGTTGGGTAGTTTTTGCTCTGTTATATGTGGACAGATAGATAGACTGAATGATGTCTATAGATGCTAATTATTTATATAATTATGAATGCACCTAATAATTACTGTAAGAGAGTAATAAAATTTTTTGTAGTGTATGATTGTGAATAACTATATCATGTACAAGATTAGACCATTGTACTATCAGTTATCCCCATATTGTTTGTTTAAAAAAAAAAAAAAAAAAAAAAAAAAAAATAGTTTTGCTACATTTTTATTTTGCATACAGTATAAGGAATGTATTGCAATTATGATAAAAACCCAATTATGGAAATATTGGTTATTTTTACATTTTGAAGTATCTAAAAATATTTTAGCTAGTTTTACAATTATCTTATATCTATGTGTGTGTTAAAATTTCCTCGCATTTTCAGCTCCCCAGAAAACATCTTTATAAAATTAGGATCAAAGTTAATATTTATTGCTAAACTAAAATTGATTTGACTCTGGTTCTGAAATGTATTTAAGCATGTTTCATATTGCTTTATTTATAATTTCTTTTTGTTTATTTAAAGTGTATAATATTACTGTGTGTATTTTGAGAATTAAGATTTTTTTCTAAATTGGAAATTCAATTTTTCAGGTTTCAGAAAAAGTGATTTTATCCCTATTAAAAGAAGTGAAACAATTGATAAAGGTTATTTGTTTTTAAGTTTTTCAAATACATGTATTTATCTGGCATATATGTTTTGTTATTCTAAGATTTCATAATCTGTTTTATTTTATTTTCTAGGATTGTCAGTCACTTCAAAATGCACCTTTGATAGTACTTAAGAATTGTGAAAAATTGCTACTTGATCAAAAGTTAAAATTGAATGACATATTAAGTTCTTTAAATGATAATGTATGTATAGTGATATTTCATTTTCCTTGAATTTAATTGAGCATAATTAAAATATTATTTCTGAATTAATTAATATATTTCTTCATTTTTCAAAAGCAAGCTTTTTTATTTTAGTGCTAAATAGTATTTATTTTAAAACTGCTTAAACCATGCATCCAAGAAAACTGCCTATAAATTGATACTGATTAATTTTTAATGTAAATTGAACTATAGGTGGCACTGCTATGCTGAATTATTTTTTTATTTATTTTTTTACGATTTACACAGCGATTATGTCTCAATAACTAATGCAAGGATTTTCATCAGATTCAGCGAGTCTTTGAACTGAATTGATGCTGTTAACATTTTGGTGTAAATTTCTCAACAGGTGGTGCTGCTGTGCAATGCTGCATTTTTCATGATTTTTCCAATATCTCTGTCTCAAGAACTAATCCACAAACTTTAATAAAATTTTATATTCAGGTAGTCCCTTATATAAATTGATACTAATTAATTTTTGGTGTAAATCATTTAACAGGTGGTTCTGCTATTCTGCATTTATTTATTTATTTATTTATTTTTTTAATTTATTTATTTATTTATTTTTATTTATTTTTATTTTTTTTATTTACACAACAGCTTTAACTCAATAACTAATACATGTACTTCCATCAAATTTCAGATTCAGTTAGTTCTTGAGATGAATTAATGCTGTTTATCAGGTGGCACTGCTAGGCTGCATTTTTCGCGATTTTTGCAATAGCTCTAGCTCAAAAACTAATGCAAGGAATTTTATAAAAAATTATATTCAGGTAGTTTGCTGATATAAATTGTGATGTTGATTAATTTTTGGTGTAAATCTCTCAACAGGTGGTGCTTCTGTTGTGTATTTTTTACGATTTATGCAACAACTCTATCTCAATAACGAAAATACAGATTTCTGTCATATTTTAGATTCACTTAGTCCTGAACATGAATTGATTTTGTTTACATTTTGGTGTAAATTTCTCAATAGGAGGCGCTGCTATGCTGCATATTTCATGATTACCGCAATAGCTGTATCTCAAGAATTAATGCAAAGATTTTCATCAAACTGGGTCATTCCATGTCAAATCAACCAAAAAAAATTTAATATTCAACCTGACCATTTCAGATTTCAATGAAACTGCCAGGGATCATTCTCTATGATGATATAAATTAGCGCATAGTTTGATTATTTGTTTATCACTTTAAATTTTCATACAATTAATTATTTATATTTTGAAAAATCATCATTTTTTGACTTGCATAAATATTTTCAATTTTGAATTTTTCAATTTCTTTTAAACATAGAAAATTTTACGACCACTCATTTTAAAGTGGAGTTTATAAAGTTTAATTTAATATGGAAGTTGACTATGTGTAGTTAAAAAAATAAAATTTAATTTTTTTTAAGTTTAAAATTTAAAATTTTTTAAAAATTTTGAAAAAAGAAAATGTATGTTTTTTGTAATATTATAAGCTTAAAATTCTGAAATTTTTAGAATGGGATATCAATGAGATCAAGAGTTATGAAATAAAAGCTGAAAATTACCATACAAATCATAAATACTTAACAAAATAGATAGAATTAAATTGCTCTTTTAATGGTAATTTTTATCTTTTATTTCATAACTCCTGATCCCATTGAGATCCCACTCTAAAATTTTCAGAATTTTAAGCTTATAATATTACAACAAACATACAATTTTTTCAAAAATTTTAAAAATGACTATCTAAAAAAATTTAAAATTAAAAAAAAAATTAAATTTTATTTATTTTAACTATTCATAGTTAACTTGCATATCAAATTAAACCTTAAAAACTCCCCTTTAAAATGAGTGGTCATAAAATTTTCTACATTTAATAGAACTTGAGAAATTGAAAATCAGGGTTGTTATGTTTAAAACATTTTGTTTAAAACAGCTGTTTAAAATGTGTTTAAAACATTACATTTAAAACAATGTGTAAAACATGATTATTGCTAATAATGTCACAAATTAAAATTTATGAAATAAAATTGTATTAAAAATTTCTAATTAGCTGTATGTACTAAAAGACATTCAAATTTTATTAAAATCATAAATTGGTTATTTAATATTAAGTATTTAAAATAAACTTATTTCCTCTAAAATTGGAAATACATAATCTTTTTTTAAAAAATATCTCAATTATGATTTTTTATATAATATCAAAGTTCTATAATATATTAATTTTCGAAGATTAAAAGTAAGACTGAAAGAGCATTTTTTGAATATACAATACAACAAGCTTAGTACAGCCTTATCTAGAATGCAACAAAAAGAAAATATTTTGATAAATTTCGACAAAGTTAAAATAATCTTTTCAACATCAAACCATTACTCTTCAACTATCCGTGAATCCCTCAAAATTTTGCTTAACAATGATACTGTTTGTAATGATGTCATTTCTTATACAGTAGAACCCCGCAAATTCGGACCCCGTAAATCCGGATCGGTTTCGTCATTTTTTTTTTTTTTTTTTTTTCAATTTTGAGAAGCGATTGGCCATTTTCATAACATTAACTTGTTTCATCATCGTATTCTGAATTAAAAGAAACTTTTTCTGAAATCTTTTTTGAAGAATTAAGCAAAGTAAACATTTTTACTGTCTGTAAATATTCATTAAGTTTAACATAAAGGTGATTTTCTGTATGTATGTTTTATTTTATTTCATTTTTTCCTAATTCTTGATAATCCGGATTGGGTCCGGTCCCAATTAATCTAAATTATCGGGGTTCTACTGTAATATTCGTCACTCTTGTACAATATCCTTGATGTTTTGATGAATTCATTGTGACTATGTTTGTACACAAGGACGGTTTTTGTATTGTTTTTACGTCATTTCTAATGAATTATCTTCTTTTATACTCCTTTGAAAATGGATGTGAGGGCATCCAAAAGATCTAAGGTAAATAATAATTAAATAATATCTATTTTTACAACACTTTTCAAATATTTATTTGTATATTTTGAGAGATCTATTTCTCCTTTTTAGTGAATAAATTCAGCAGTTGGTGCACAGAGAACATAATATAGAGTAAAAAATCTTTGCTAAATGCCTGCTTAATCTATACTAATATTATAAAGAGGAAAGATTTGATTGTTTGTTTGTTTGAATTGAATAGGCTCCGAAACTACTCGACGGATTTGAAAAATTCTTTCACCGTTGGAAAGCTACACTATTTCCGGTGAACATAGGCTAATTTTTAATTGATTTATTCAAATATTTTTCTTAATAATTCAAAATTTCTTTATTTCTCATACAAAATCAATTAAAATTTTTCCGATAAAAAATAACCATTTTTCTTTCCCGTTGCCAAGAAATTGTAATCAGGAATAATAATAATAATAAATTAATTAATTCAATTAGTAATTATGGAACAAAACAATCTGTAAAATTTTAAAATAGAAAAGAAAAATAATGAAATAGTTTACTGATAAATAAACGACTATTACATTACTGGATTACCACGTGAGGCATAAAATCGCAATTTTGTTGTAATCGTGCCAACGTGATCCGCAGATGATATCTGCATCTAAATATTATTGGCAATATCATTGTTTATATAATTTGTTTACATTATTTGGCAATATTACATTATTTGGCAATGCTTGATCTTCCATCGACCAAAAAACTGTCGTCAAAGTATAAGGTTAAATGTTAATAATGGATGATCGTAAATGTCACATTCTTTTGACATTAAATATGTTTTACATAACTAGGGGGGCCCCGCCCCCCTGCTCACTATGCTCGCCAACCCCCCGCGTAATCGCTTCGCGATTCCAAATTATTGGCTACCTCTGCTTGCTGCGCTCGCCAATACCCCATGCAGCTGCAGACCTCTCAAATGATATGTCACACGACTGGTGTTGTAAAGAAATTAAAAATGTGCCCCCCAGGGGTGCAGAGTGGGGGTGACACACAAGACACCCATAAAATGAATAAACAGTTGCAGACCTTTCAAATGATGTGTCACACAATTGGTGTTGTAAAGAAATTACAAAATGCGCCCCCTCTGAGGGCAGAGGGGGGGGGGGGTTACACACAAGATATCCATAATATGAATAAGCAGTTGCAGACCTCTCAAATGATGTGTTACACAATTGGTGTTGTAAAGAAATTAAAAATGTGCCCCCCTGGGGGGCAGAGTGGGGGATGACACACAACACATCCATAATATGAATAAGCAGTTGCAGACCTTTTAAATGATGTGTCACACAACTGGTGTTGTAAAGAAATTAAAAATGTGACCCCCCTGGGGAGAGCAGAGTGTGGGGATGACGCACAAGACATCCATAATATGAATAAGCAGTTGCACACCTTTCAAATCTTGTGTAACACGACTGGTGTTGTAAAGAAATTAAAAATGTGTCCCCCCTGGGGAGCAGAATGAGGGATAACACACAAGACATCCATTATATGAATAAGCAGTTGCAAACCTCTCAAATGATGTATCAAACGACTGGTGTTGTAAAGAAATTGAAAATATGGCAAAATATTACAGTTATCGCCAAGTTGGCGTCACTTTTGACAACTAATTTTGGTCGCCAAATTTGGCGATATATCGCCAAGTTGGCGACAACCTTGGCGATTGTTGGCGGTGGTAACCTTTCCTCTCTTTATGGTAACCCATACGGCGATGCATAGACGGAGCCCTTTCCTGACTGGTCTATTCGACTCATGGAAGGAGTGGACAACCCGGATTCGTTAGTTCCGGAAATCTTCCACATCAGCATCATTCCAGGAGTCATTCCTTTTAAGGCTAGTATCCTTCTATAGTAAAAAAAAACTAGCCTTAAAAGGAATGACTCCTGGAATGATGCTGATGTGGAAGATTTCCGGAACTAACGAATCCGGGTTGTCCACTCCTTCCATGAGTCGAATAGACCAATCAGGAAAGGGCTCCGTCTATGCATCGCCGTATGGGTTACCATAAAGAGAGGAAAGGTTACCATCGCCAACAATCGCCAAGTTTGTCGCCAACTTGGCGATATATCGCCAAATTTGGCGACCAAAATTAGTTGTCAAAAGTGACGCCAACTTGGCAATAACTGTAATATTTCGCCAAATTTTTAATTTCTTTACAACACCAGTCGTTTGATACATCATTTGAGAGGTTTGCAACTGCTTATTCATATAATGGATGTCTTGTGTTTTATCGCCCATTGTGCTCCCCAGGGGGGACACATTTTTATTTTCTTTACAACACCAGTCGTGTTACACAAGATTTGAAAGGTCTGCAACTGCTTATTCATGGGTGAATTTCACATGAACTGCCAGTTTGATGTCCTGATGTTTAAATCTAAATTTCATATTAATAAATTAATTTTTTGATATTCTAAAATCAGGTAGTAGCACATCTTTTTATGCTTAATTCAATGCATTCATTAGATTTTTTCAGAGTTATGAAATAGTGATCTTTTTTTTTATTGTACTTTAGTCAGCAAGTAATGGGAATTTACTTGTCCTGAATAAAAAACTCGCAAAATTTCAATCTTTTTTTATGCTTCCAAACATTTTAAAATTTTTATATATGGGTTAAAAGTAAAATATCCTGTGTTAATTAAACAAATAGATAGTTTATATATTTAAAATTAGTATCTAAGAGTTAAAAATTTAAATGTATTTTGTGCCCACATATGCAGAACATGAGTGTTACTTTAGGGAAGTTAATATTATTTGTTTTCAAAATATTTGTATATTGCAGTTGGCAACAGTAGTGAGAAAACGATGTTGTTTCTTCTTTACAGTGCGCTTATTTAGAACGCAATAATTTTGTTCTATAATTGCTATTTATCAGAATGTTCATTTCAACATGGTGAGTATTTTTATTTTCTTACAGGAGTGTTACCCATTTATTTATTTATTTTTTTTAACGTATAAAAATGTTAAGTTTGGGAATGCTGTATTTTTTGTTCAGGAATCAATAGGCCCAACTAAAATTTCAATAAAACAGTTAGAATTTATTTTAGTGAAGAATTCCTTAATAAATGTCATGAGTGTTACCGTACATGAGTGTTACGTTACATGAGTGTTACTTGGAAAAAGTAACACTTATGAGAAAAGAAGTTAAGTAATTCTAAAACTATAAATCATGTGTAAGATTTAAGTTATGATTATAATAGATTCATGATTCAGGGGAAATATTTTGTCATATTATATATATTTATAATTATTTAAAAATTGTAACAGGATTTTCATGTCTGCACATGTGTTTTGTAAGTGCTATTTAAGATTCAAATTTTAATTCTTAATAAATAATTTTAAAAGGACTATCTATTTTACACAGATCATAGTTTAAATTTTTAAAAATCTTTTTTATAAATATTGTTACAAAAAAGCTGTTTGCTGCAAGATGAGTCTTATCGCTTGTCATGAGTGTTACAACTTTTCTTGAACGTTACTGTAACTAAGAATCAGAATTTTATTAATGCATTTGTTACTTCACATAAATTAATTGTTTTGTCTATTAGAACTTTCTAATTCTTTATTATAACTGCAATGAAAATAATTAATTTTTAATTAAATTTGTTTTTAATCAGAAGTTATACCCTTTATTTAAGAAGCAAAGTAACACTCATGGCATAAACAACTATTAAAATACTTTAAATTTACGAAATAAATACTAATACATTTTTGATTTATTAATACGTTTGTAAGAACCTTAAGCAATTTTTTAATTAATTATTGATACAAAAAAAATCAGAATGTTTTATAGAGGTCACACTTATGAGAAAAATAGTGACTGGGCAAGACATTTCTTGAAATAGCTGAAGTATAAATAAAAAAAACTCGCAAACAATCTACTGCTTAGAATGTTGTAAACTATAAGCAACTCATACCTGAGTAAATTTTTATATTTAAACCAAATTATTTTTTCAAATTTTGTTTCACCTAATACGGCAATACATTTGAAAACCACCCTCATATTATGGATGTCTTGTGTGTCACCCCCACACTCTGCTCTCCCCAGGGGGGGGGGTCACATTTTTAATTTCTTTACAACACCAATTGTGTGACACATCATTTGAGAGGTCTGCAACTGCTTATTCATATTATGGATATCTTGTGTGTAACCCCCTCCCCCTCTGCCCTCAGAGGGGGCGCATTTTGTATTTTCTTTACAAGACCAATTGTGTGACACATCATTTGAAAGGTCTGCAACTGTTTATTCATTTTATGGATGTCTTGTGTGTCACCCTGACTCTGCCCCCCAGGGGGGCACATTTTTAATTTCTTTACAACACCAGTCGTGTGACATATCATTTGAGAGGTCTGCAGCTGCTTATTCATATTATTGATGTCTTTTGTGTCGCCTCCCACTCTGCCCCCCAGGGGGGCACATTTTTGATTTCTTTAAAACACCAGTCGTGAGACAAATCATTTCAAAGGTCTGCAACTGCTTATTCATACCATGGGGTATTGGCGAGCGCAGCAAGCAGGGGTAGCCAATAATTTGGAATCGCGAAGCGATTACGCGGGGGGTTGGCGAGCATAGCGAGCAGGGGGGCGGGGCCCCCCTAGTACTATAAATAATACTTTCTCCCATCAATAGATAATGCTATAATACTTTATAGATATTTGTTTAGTTGTTAAAAAATATTTTTTATTGTTTTTTTTTTTTCTGTTTCTTTATTAAAATTATAATGACTTCAGTTTAAAATATTCATATATAAAAAAATTCAACATTAAATTTCTTTTAATAGTATTTCCTTTTTAATAATTCATTTATGAAAATAAACTGAAATGAAGAAAAAACTTATCTACTTTCAGTTCCTTTTAAATTCTAATTGTTTAAATTTGCTTTTCTGTCCTCAGAGTTATAAAAGTAAGCTACCTACCAACCAACCAATCTATTTTGATTTTCAGTTTGAATATGTTCTCAAAATAATAATAATTTAATAATAAAAAATTGACATGTTTAAAAAATGTTTATTTCTTAACTAATTTTTTACATACTTCATATTTTTTTACACATTTATTACATATTTTTTTACATATTTCATTATGCTTTAAAGGAGAATCACTTGCAATTGATGAGACTGAAAAAGGCATGAACCTTGCTGCCAAATTATGTCCTGAACTAATTCAGATAATTATAAATTATAAAGTTAAGTCAGCTCCATTCTCTCATTATATGTTTGATGCAGTTGCCAATCATAAATTTGCCATTGGAGAATCAAATAAAGTGGAAATAACACATTTATTGTGGTGGTTAAGCCTTGAAAAACACATTGATAAAAATGCCATGAATATCATAAAACAGTTACATACAGCTGTATGTTCTACTGCTGGATTAGAAAGAGTTTTCTCTACTTTTGGTTTTGTGCAAAGCAAAACCAGAAATCGTTTGGGTGTTGATAAGACTGTTGTAAGGATATTGACAAACTTGTTACCATTTTTAAAGAACTGAACAATTAAATGTTTTAGTTTAGAATAAAAATAAAATTGCTAATTAATGTTTGGTATTTGTTATATAATTTTTTTCTTCCTTACTGCCGTTTGAAAATATTTTCATTCTTTATGTTTAATATTTTTTGTTCACTTTAATCAAAATTGTGCTGTGTGAGAAAAAAAGTTTTAAACGTTTAAAACATGTTTTATACATTTTTTTTTAAAAATAAAAAACATGTTTTTTTCCAACCCTGTTAAAAATTAAAAATATGTAAGCAAGCCAAAAAATGATGATATTTCAAAATTTAAATATTTAACTATAAGAAATTTTAATACAAAAAAAAAAAAAAAAAAAAAAAAAAAAATATGAGCATATATTCTTATTTATATCATCAGGCAGAATGATTCCTGAGAGTTTCATCGAAATCTGAAAGGGTCAGGTTGAGTCACTGGTTGATTTGGCATGGAATGACCCAACTTCAGATTCAGTAAATCCATGATATGAATTAGTTCTGTTTATGTTTTGACGTCAATAGCCCAACAGGTGGCCATGCTATGTTGATTTTTCCCGTTTCTTGCTATAGCTCTATTTCAAGAACTAATGCACGAATTTTCTTTCCTCAAACATTAGATTCTGGTATAGTTCGATAAATATTCTTGATGTCTATGTTTTGGTATAAATCACCCAACAAGTGGCACTTTTATGTTGCATTTTTTCTAATATCCGTAATAGTCCTATTTCAAAATGCACAAAATTTCATGTCTTTAAAATCCTCATGAAGAGCATAGATTGTCTTTTCATTTTGGCTCTGTGTAGTGACTTTAGAAGTTTTAATATGTATGAGATAGAAGAAAGTTTTGGCCACATCCGACTAGTTTGATTAATGTTGTCATTATGTAGTAAAATAATTTAAAATAAGTGTAAAAAGTTGCATTTTCAAAATATTTAATTACTTATTTATTTTTTGTTTGCAAAATATCAAGCAAAAAAAAAAATTGTGTTTTAAATAAGAGTAACTTCAAAATTCTAATGATTTGATCTGTATTTTATTCCATCCCATTCTGTGTTATTTCAGAAATTGAAGTGAAATATAAATATATAATGAATATATATATGCTGTAAAATGCAATTAATCCGCCCTTCCAATCAAACACCCTCCCATAACTTTATAAAAAAAATTGAGACTTTCAAAAATTCCCGAGAAAATGTCCCCCCCCCCTTAAAGATCGTTGAAAAAAAACAAATTATGTCAAACAATCGCTAAAAAACAAAAAATGCGTCAAAGAACTGCGAAAAAAAGGACATTTTATCTAATGATTGCTGAAAAAAACACGAATTTCGTCAACGAATCGTGAAAAAAACCCCGCTAATTTCTTCAAATTATCACAAAAATTCGTGAATTTTATTGAAGGATCACCAAACAATGAATATTTTATCAAAAGATTGCAGGAGAAAATATGAATTATGTCAGATCTGAAAAGGATGCTATCAAAGGATTGTTAAAAAAATATCAATTATGCAAAAAAAAAAAAAAAAAAAAAAAAAAAAAAACTGTGTCAAAAGATCACAGAATAATCATAAATTTCTTAAAGGAATGCCAAAAAATGCACATTTTGTCAAAAGTTTGCTGGAAAAGAAAACGCAAGTATGTTCGATTTATAAAGAAAGCACAGTCAAATGATCACATAAATTTTGTCAAAGGGTCACAATAAAAAATGCAAATATTATCAAAAGATCGTGGTAAAAGTGCAATTTAAGTCAAATGATGCAGAAAATTACAGAAACATGTGAATTTTGTCAAAAGATCATGGAAAAAAGTGAATTTTATCAAGAACCTCTAATTTTATTTTTAAAAAAAACTGCTGAAAAGACATGAATTCTGTTAAAGAATTGCAAAAAAACACCAATTTCATCAAAGGATAGCAAAAAAAAAAAAAAAAAACATGCGGAAAAACGTGAATTTCATCAAAAGATTGCAAAAAAAAAAAAAAAGATTTTTGTTAAAAAAAATCACGAAAAAAAAAAACCCTGCAAATTTTGTCAAGTGTTGCTAAAAAACCACAAATTCCGTCAAACATCAAAAAAAACTTTCTAAATTTCATCAAGTACCGCCAAAAAAATCCCATTCCCAAGTCCCAAAAAATTTCAGCAAATATCGCAAAAGAAACCCTGCAGATATTCAGAAAAAATAGCAAACAAATCCTGTGCAAACATCCTTTCTGAATATTTTTTGATTTTTTGTCACTCTGTGGGGGGAGGGGGGGGGGAGAGGTTATTAACCGTATTTTACAGTATATTTTATTTATTTTTTTATTTATTTATTTTTTTTAGAAAGATGTAGATATATTAGATACAGACAAAAGAGCTTTCAAAGTATCTGAAAATATCATCCAATTGCTCTCCTCTAAAAATATTCCCCAAACAATTGATGATTATAAGTATGAATGGAGTGAAAAAGGTAAGTTTAAATTATTCAAGTTTATGAGTAATAGTACTTAAAAATCTTGTAATTTTTTCTTTTCTTGAGTTGAATTTATTTAATTTTATACCTTAAATAAATTTTGTTGACTGAATCTTGTGAATGACAGATTAAAAATAAAGTCGACTCTCGTTAATTTGAAATCAGATAATTCGAATTTTCGTTTAATTCGAACTAAACATGAAGTCCCTAATTTTTCAATGGCAAAATAATGTTTAAAATTTTCATTAATTAAAACTCATTTTCTCTTGACTTCGTTTAATTTGAACTAACAAGAATTCTGATTTTTTCTTTTTTTTTTTTTTTCTTATGGATTTCAGATCATTTAAATAACTTTCTTTCTTTGATTTTTGTGAAAATTGTTCCAAATGAGTATACATATAATGCAATGCATTTGATATACACTTTCTTAGAACCCCGTCTGTCCATCAATGATGCTGTAAATTTTTCTTCCATCATGTTTGTTTATAATCTTTTAATTAGTTTATGTATTTATTCATTCTAATTTAATATTAAGTCATATTCTAACAATAACAGGCAAAATAAACTTAAAAATCACTATAACATTAATTCCTTTGTAATAATACCATATTGAGCATGTTTTCATTTCATATTTTCCATAGTTCGAACATTTCTTGTGGTCCTGATGAGTTCAAATCAACGAGAGCTGACTGTATTTGTTGTGATGTTATTTCTTAGAGGAAAACAGGATTCACAACCGAAGTATTGAAATCCTACTTAAGAGAATTTCTCAGCTACTAGCTTACCACTGAAGAAATTGCACTAATTTTAAGTGAATTTCTGTTTTTAAATAACGATCAAATAAACTAATACATTGACCACTGTGAAAATAAAATAAAAAAATCAATTAAATCCATTTGTTTAGGGCATTTAGTGAAAATTGGAAAATAGATATGCATAAAGTCTATTTTTTTATAAATGGAAAAAAAAAGTAGTATTGTTATTTTAAATTATTATTTTAAATCTTTTTAAGAGTATTTTAAAATGTGTTAATGCTTGTAATTAATTTCAATAACACGTGAAAACAAAAAAGTTAAATTTCTCTTCCTCTCAAACTTTTCTATTTTCAACCATTTACAAATATAGAGAGGTATATGATTTTCAGTCAAGGAAAAAATGAATTTCAAAAACTGCATTTATTTTTAACACACATTGTATTTTTGTTCTTTTTGTTTTCATTATTAATCTAATCTAGTTAGACATGTATTTATGGATTGATTTTTTGATTAAAGATTTGGCAAGTGTAGCTTATTTTTAAATATTTAAAGTTCATTTAAATTGTATTTGCAGAGCTGTCCTTAGTGGAAGCAAGGCCAAGTGCAAGAATTCCTTCTAACCTAATACCACTCTCAACCCATTTCTATCAATGTTTCTAATTTAGCTTATATTTTTGCTTCATTTATACAAACATTTTATGATTAAATAAAGTAAAGGTACCTATTTAGAATTTCTGGTAGGTATTTTAAATTAAACAAATATGCTACATTGGCAATTCTACTTCAAACAATCACTTTTTGAAGAAGCTTGTATAAGATACTCGTTGTGCACACAGGGGCTACATTTTTTTTTTTCTGGGGAGGAGGAGTAAGAGAGAAGGCAGGAATAATATGTTTTAATAGAGATTTATATAGATTTGGGCCAATTTTTTTTTTATATAAAACTTGGATTGAACTTGGGTTGTTCTTTTTCCTTTTAAATTTGGGCTTATGTGGGAACTTATTCTTTCCATTTCCATCTCTAGCCAGATAAAGCATTTCTTTTCTGTTTTTCTTTTTCTTTTCTTTTCTTTTTCTTTTTTTTTTTTTTTTTTTTTTGTACAGTTGTTTTCTTTAAAAAGAGCATCTTTCTGCTTTTTATTTGCCAAATTGCTGCTGTCAGATGCAAAAGATATTGTTTGATATGGAATTATATCTATTTTTCAAATTTTAGTACAAATTTTGAAATAGGGGTTATCTACTGCATATAACTGGGTGTGTGAGTTTACAGATTATTCTATTCATTAGATTTCAAGATTATATTTTAGCTGCCTAAAACAATAGTTTCCTTCTGTCAAAGCATCCACGGAAAAAAAAAATAATTTTAGACATTAATCTTAAAAAAATTTAAAGGGAGTTTGTTTTACACTAAAAAATTCTTTATGATTCTTTAGTTAACTAATTGATTGATCCCAATTCATCTGCTTGATATAATTATAATTATTAATAAGATATTTAATGCTGATAAATTTATGGATAACCTCGTAACATATTTTTTTTTTAATATCTCAATGAAGATTTAAGAAGATAACAATTCATTTTTTCAGACTGTCTTGATTCAAGGAACTCAAATAGAGTTTTACCATTGGGAAATTAAAAATTTACATAATTTTAACCACTTCAACGGCTGCTCCGAGATAAGTCGGGGGTTAAAGCACTGTTTCCCCATACCCATTGAATATGTATTTTAAAATTTATATTCATATTCAAAAATTAGTCAAAATTCTGAGTTGAAAAATACCTCTTGCATCTCTCTATAGTCATTAGGTGATTAAAAATAAAAAAGGTAAAATCATCTTCTTCTTTTTTTTTTCTTTTTTTTTGACAGTTGTATATTTGTTAACTGATTTATTAGAAATTTATTTTAACTTCATAAGCTAAAGAGTAATATCTATTAAAATCTCCTTTATTTTATAAAACTTCAAAACTATGACTTTTTTAATCAACCTTTTCTTTTCTTTTAAATTATTTCATTTTAATGAGTCAGTCATAAGATAATTAATTGAATATAATTATTTTGTATGATCATTAATTAGGATGAGCGAAGCGAATCCTCTACTAATCCACTCAAGTTACATTTTGTCATACGCTTTATAAAAAATCTATTCAGTATTTTGACTTGAAATTAAACATAAGAATAAATTAGATATGTAGGTTTGCAGAATGTTATTTTTTTTACAGAATAACATTTGAAAAATATTATTTTAATAATTAATTTATTCTACATGTTTTTCTATTATGGATGCATTTTTGCAAATAAAAAATTGAACACTTATCTTTTTATTTTCAGAATAAAAATAAACCATGGGGTTAGTAATTATAGATAGAATCATGATTAATTAATTAAATAAAATATATTTTCATTATTCCGCCAAAATCGTTTGCAAATAAAAAATTGAACCCGTATCTTTTTATTTTAAGAAGGAAAATAAACTATGGGGTTAGTAATTACAGATAGAATCATGATTAATATATTAAATATAATATATTTTCATTATTCTGCCAAAATTATTTAGGCAGTTTATATTTACGGATTTTAAAAGAATTACATTATGATTTATTTATTTAGGTATTTACTTTGGTAAAGTGGCAACAAAAAGAATCGTAAACAAGTAAAATTAATTCTTATATTTGGTATTTAAAGTGAATATTTTGTTAAATTTGGTAAGTTTCTTAAGTCTGGTATTCGAAATGAAAGATTAAAGAATAATTTAAGAATATTTTAATTGATTGAAGAATAATTTAATTCAATCAAATTAAATATATTAACTATGTTTATAAATTATTTCTGGAATGTATTAGTAATTTAAAAATGTCGAGAAAAAGAACACTTATTGGCCAGAACGAACGCCGTTACTGGCCATTGGAAAATGTAAAAACATCTTTAAAATTTTTAGTTAAAAATTAAAAAAATATATTTTGTAAAATTCTGCTTCGAAAATATTTTTATTTATACCAGCCTTATATCATAAATAAAAAATTCCGAGGAAATTCTTAGTTATTTGGCTGAATTTACATTTCTAAAATTTAAATGCGCCAAAACATGAGATAACGTTTTTGCTTAATAAAGATGCAAAAATAATATAAAAAAGTAATGTTCCTTTCAAATATTTATCTTATGAAATAATGCTTCGCGAATCCAAACAAAGCACGGCTTTTGCTAGTAATATAATTATGTATATTATTACTTGTGAACAAATAACCAACAAAATGGTGTATCTTGTGTGCCTAAATATGTATTCAGTATCTATTTTTTTTAGTATTAATTGTATGATAATTTTGGCTTACAAATAGCAAAATTTTTGTAGAAATTAAGGCGACTGATTTTAATGATTACTGCTTGGTTTATACCAGGACCAAGCTTATAGATTTATACCAAGTCAGGAGTCAGGGTAGCTTTCTTTGGTTCAGGTTAGGCCTGGATCTGAAAATTGTGGACCATGCTTATCTCCAGTATATTTACATGACTTTGTTAATAGGTGATCAATGATTAACCAGGAATTAATTAAAATTATACAAAATCAGTGAAATTTTAAAACAAATTTTGAAGGAAATTTTTTTTAAATAAGAAAGATAGCTGTTAAAATATTTATGTATTTGACATTGGTGGGATATATACATTCCACAGACTGATAGCTAGGGTACCACTATTGAATAATTTTGTTTGTTTCATATTATAGTTGGAGAAGAAATTTCTTTGTTTGATTTTTTCTTCACATTGTCATAGAAGTGTACAAAAAAGATAATTTTTTGAAAAAGTATTATAAATAAAACAAAACAAAACAAAAAGTCGCCAGTTGATTAAATTATTTCATCCGTCCACTTCATATTATGGCAGTAATGAATGTGATAATTTTTTTATGCATACATTCAATTCTATTTGTTTTTTATTTGTATTGTGCTTAGGGTTTTTGATTTAATTGACAAATATTATTAAACAAATTAAAGTTTTTAATTTGAGACAATTTAAAAACTAGTCGTTGGGGGCCACCGTAACACTTACCCATCATAGATATGTATATGAAAATAAAACATGTGAGACTATTTATACAATGCATTGCAATTCATAAACAAATTTAAATATTGTTAATATACATAGTAATGCTATATTAAAGAACTGCTGATGTACCAATTTCGACAAATTATATAAAACGCCAAACTACTCAAGTAGTACCGAACTGCGTAAAAGAAACATCCTTATAACTCCAAAAATAGCAAATCTATTAACTAACAATTAACTGCGTCAGATTAAGCGTCTCATTTTCAATTAAAATATACCTCTGAATTGAAATTTGAATGAAATACAGAGTCATGAAAAATCGAAGAATGTGGAAAACAGGATTACAAATATCTCGGCAACTAATAATCCGATCGACTTCGTTCTATATGCAAAATATGTGTTATTTTATTGCCTTTTACGCCCATTCCTTAGAACAAAAAAATTCGAAAATTTTTATATACCTTTCATCAGAACGAATTTTTCGAGAGTCCGAAAAAAATAGTTCCGGATAATCGAGGTTGCTGATATTAAATAGGGTTCGTCCCATTCTTACATACTAACTACATACGAAATTTCAAGTCTCTATCTCAATTTGTTCGGGAGATAGAGCGTTTACAGACAGACAGACAGATAGACGGACGGACGGACGGCAAAAAAAAATTTCTAAAAATATGTTTTTTGGAATCTCCACTATCTAAAACGTGTAAATCCGTCAAAAATTTTTTTTCGATTTTCAAAACAATTGCAAGATTTACCCTATACTACGTATGATGGGTAAGTAATAAGAGAAAATCTGTCTACAAATCTACATTTACTGATGTTTTTTTGTTGATTAATATTGTAGATGTAGTACCATCACAAAATTATTATGATCCTTTGTTAATTTTTAAATTACTGCTTTTAATAGTGCTTTTAATTTTTTTGTGAAATTTACTAATGTTATCATGCATATCTTTGAAGGTTTAAAATCTATAGAAGCAAATGTTCTTGCTTTGTGTAGAGATGATGAAATAGTCAGTTCTGTTAAACGAGGTTTGAATTGCTGGGTAATTTTAAATAAGACTAATTTTTATGCTGAGGATGATGATCAAGCTGGTGATACAGGCATTATTCAATGTGAAGTATGTTTATTTTATTTTATTTTATTTTATTTGTAAATTTTAGCAGAAAATTTTATGCTTAGTATGTGATAGTGTGTTAAAATGTTGTCTGTATGACATTATTTATAATGTTTAATTTTTTATTTTGATTATTTAAAATAAATGCATTTTCTTTGCAGTTTTTGTTTCCATAATTGAACTTTTAAAATCCCCATTTAAATCATATGGATTAATTCCCTTATGGCATTGATTGCATATGAAGTTTTAGCTTATAATTCATATATCCTCATTATGTTTGTTTTTAATGTATTTTTCAATTAAATTCTTTTAAAAGATTTTTTCTTTCTTTTCTTTTCTTTCTTTCTTTTCTTTTCTTTTCTTTTTTTTTTTTTTTTTTTTTTTTTTTAGAAAAAAATTATTGTTATTACATGAATTGAGTTTTTGTTTTAATTATTTGAGTTACAAAAATAAAATAATTAACCAAAAGTTTCTAAAAATATATATATTTAAATATTAAATTAATTCCGTTTCTTAACTTTATGAAAATTTGAATCTGATAAATGGAACTACAAAAGAATGCAACAGCACTTAGCTGTTATGATTAGAAAAATTTGAAAGGTTTGGTTTCTAAAAAAATGTAGAGGGTGAAAAGAAAAGACAAAAGAAAATGTCAACTACTCTTTTAAATTACACAATGTTATTTATACAAGTTCTAAAAAATGGTAAACATAGACAACAGAATGTCACATAGTAATGAAATCAAATTTAATCTGATGTAAAATATGCTTCTATTTTTCAATAAACATACTATTGAAATCTGTCTTCAAATAAAATATACTTGCATTAAAAAAAATAAAAATAAATAAAAGTTTTAACTGATAAAATCATCCAAAATGAAATAGTGTCATTTACTGAATGTATTTAAATTTGTCTATAATTTGAACTTAATATACAATGTATTTTAGTGAATATTTTGATAGTAGCCAAGTTAACAAGATTCTCACTGTTATGTGTCTTATGGAAAATTAAAACAAAATATTATTATCTCAAAAGGATAGTCGAAGCAGCTACTTTCCAAAACAGAAATCTAAAAAATTTGCTGATGTGCAGCTCATTCTATTGAGATTTCGAAATCAGAGGCAAGCTGATGTGCTGTAATAAATACCATACTGTTGTGCTTGGAAGCACAAAAAGCAGTTACCTAATCTGTTGCATTTCTTTGATGCCTGTTAATCTCTGGGCCACTATTCCTTCATTTTTTACCAGTTCTAGATATAAAAAATGACTGAGCAATTAAGATTTTAGGGTCCCAAAGCAGCATATTTTACAGTGTTCTGCAAGAATTAAAGAAAAGAAAAAAGAAACATGTGCGATTTTTTTTTTATATACTAACTGCCTTAGGCAATTAGTTTAGACATCTTGAAACAACAGTATATAATATGTGTATATATTTATGTATAATTCCATGTTACAGTTATGCAGGCTTTCCTCATCAAGTAAGTTATAAATGGTAAAATCCACTTCAGCATCAGTAGAAATAAAGTTTTTTATAAAAAAAAAAGTTATTTTTATCTATTGAACAGTGATCTCATAATACATGTCAGAATCCTAAAACTAAAATTAATTTTGTCAGTTTATAGACAAATAGTGTTGCATACAATGTTCCATTTTGCCTTGCTGTTTGACTGGTATTTTAAATATTTTAAAATCACAAAAATTAATTGCTCTCTAGAAAACTTACTTTACGAATGATTACCTTCATGCTTTAATATTTTTAATAACTCATGATGAACAAATCTCTATTGTTTGTGTACTTTGATCCCAGTAGCAGAAATATAGACAAATAGTGTTGCATACAATGTTCCATTTTGCCTTGCTGTTTGACTGATATTTTAAATATTTTAAATATTTTAAAATCACAAAAATTAATTGCTCTCTAGAAAACTTACTTTACGAATGATTACCTTCATGCTTTAATATTTTTAATAACTCATGATGAACAAATCTCTATTGTTTGTGTACTTTGATCCCAGTAGCAGAAAATTCTCTAAGTGTCAGCGACAGATACTTCGTTCAAGGCCAAACAAAAAATAATCTGCAGGTAAAATATTTTTACCATGCGCGTAGCCAGGGGGGATGCCCTGGGTGCCTGGGCACCCCCCCCCCATTCACACAGACACATGAAGGATTTTAAAACCTAAGTAAAATAATCAGCATTCATAAAAAAAGAATAATTGAAAACAATGTAATTAAAAACAATTAACAATTTTTATTTTTCATACATCCTGTTCATATATCACTTCTGCGGAACACAACAACAATTTTTCAAGTATCATGATGCAACAGCTGATAATTAATATTTTCACATTACATTTGTACTGATTTATCAATATTTTATAAAGTAGAGTATTTTAGATTTTCAAATGTTCGGTAAGCAGGCGCCAGACACTACTGGCCTGCCGTTAATCGAACATTTGCAAGACGCCATTACATTAAATGTTCACACTGACAATAGACTCCCCCAGATATTTGAGAAAAAACAAAAACATTTGAATCTGAATATGGAAGCTATGCTTAATAATTTTTATCTTTTAAATAATAATAATAATAATAATAATAATAATAATAATAAATATTAAAGCCTGCCAGTCACATTATAGGGTTTTCCAAGAAGAGAAAAATCTGTTTTATTCAGTTTTCATTCTCTTGGCCTGTATCATTCCGAAATGGGCCGAAAAATTATATTTAATTTGTTAATATACTTCGCACTTTACCAAGCGTATTTAAAAAATATGGGACGGCCAGAAAAGAGAAAACGAGCTTTAGAAAAACCTGCAAAAAAGTGCAAGACAATTCAGGATATTTTTAAAGAAAAAATAACTGTCCAACATGGTGTCAAATCTCCAGAAGCCACAGTAACCGAAGAAAGTAAGAATAGTTTATTATACTCTCTTAAAGTGGTTCTGAAATCTATGCTTAACAAACGTGAAACTTTCTGACACATTTTATGACTTTTTTTTTTAAACGTAAAGGCACAAGATTCGATTTCAATAGACGTGTACATTGAAGCGATTTGGAATCGAATTGCGTATTCCATTTTTTGATAAATATAAAGTTATCGAGTTTAAGTGATTTTTGTACCTAAATTTTTGTATTTGCTTTGTTTACTTATGACTGAATCCATCAGTGGTATGTCTAATCAGACGTGGTACCTGATTACGAAACACCAGCCAGTAATATCTTTATTGTGGCACTGAGTGTGGTGTTTGGGGAGAGATGAGACCACTTATTTTTTGTTTCATCTCAAATATAGGCTATGTGATCGTAATAATGGGTAAAGGACATTGCATTGGATGAATGCCAGCAAAAGACCCAAAAGGCAACCATTATAGTTCTTAATAGTGAATCCTTAACTATGATAATGATAACTCAAAGTGAAATTATAAAAATATAAAAATAATAAGAAGAAAGTTACCTGGAATTCTTGGCTTATGACGATATATTCCAGACGATGAATAAATTGACTTTTGACACATTAAAAATGAAGAGAAAATTTGAAGAAAAGAACATTTTTATTTATTCATCACTTGTGCAATATGACGTGACTTTTATATTTTCAATATATATATATATATATTTCTTTCATGCACCTTTATATAAGTATATTATAGTGATGGGCGATTTCGATTTTTTAAATCGATTTAATCGATACTACGGCCAACTCGATTTAATCGATACTTTAAAATTTTTAATCGATTTCTCTGAAGGTAATACAATTTTCATTTTCCTTCAAAAGTCGAAGATAAAATAGACGGATGTGCCAATTCCAAAATTTCAATGTATTAGTTTCTAAGATAGAAGAATTAAAGAAACCTCAGAACCCGCCCCCCCCCTTGCAAAAAAACGTTTTTTTTTTAGTGATGTACACCAAAAATTGATCGGGATCAATTTTTATTAAGTACCAGGTGAATCTGAATTTTGATGAAAATCCATGAAAGCGCGAGATACAGCTATTGCGAAATCATAATAAAAAGAATATTGCTCAGTTAAACTGATGGCATTGAGCTCACAGGCTACGCATACTAATTGTACATTACAGCCTTGTATTTTCGTTAATTCCGTTCGAAAAAAAAATTAAGAAAGGGAAACAGCTCTCCCCTTTCTCCTTTTTTATACTTAATCATTGAACTTCTAAACTATCAAGTACATGCTTTATCATATTAAAAAATCTATATATCCAAAATTCAGAGCAAATCGGATAATTCTTAATAAAAACCCATTTAGCATTTATATAATTTAAGAGAAGTTATTCCTCTCTTTTATACTTAACCATTAAACTTCCAAAACTATTCAGAGATTTGAACGAAATCTGACAATTCTGATTGAAAAATCCATTTATGCAAGTTAAGGGGAGGGGCATTAGAACCCCCGTTCCCCCTGTTTATACTTATTCAATGAACACCTAATAACAGCCACGGACTCGCCTCATCAGAATGATCCTATATCTAAATTTTGAACGAAAACTGTTAATTCTGCATGAAAATCCCTTTTATATCAATTAAGGGGAGGGGCATGAGCCCCCCGTTCCCCCTGTTTATACTTATTCAATGAACACCTAATAACAGCCACGGTATCGCCTCATCCGAATGATCCTATATCTAAATTTTGAACGAAAACTGTTAATTCTGCATGAAAATCCCGTTTATATCAATTAAAGGGGGGGGAGGGCATGAGCCCCCCGTTCCCCCTATTTATACTTATTCAATGAACACATAATAACAGTCACGGAATCGCCTCATCAGAATGATAATATATCTAAATTTTGGACAAAAACTGTTAATTCTGCATGAAACACCCGTTTATATCAATTAAGGGGAGGGGCGTGAGCCCCCCGTTCCCCCTGTTTATACTTATTCAATGAACACCTAATAACAGCCACGGTATCGCCTCATCAGAATGATCCTATATCTAAATTTTGGACAAAATCTGTTAATTCTGCATGAAAAACCCATTTATATCCATTAAGGGGAGGGGCGTGAGCCCCCCGTTCCCCCTTATACATATCGAATGAACTCCAAAAACTAATCAGGGAAGCGCCTTATCAGGATATACCTATATACAAAATTTAAAGTGGATCCGATATTTTTATCATGAGTTATCGCGTTACGCACGAACATACAGAACGGACGGGCACATAAGTTCTCAGGCTATGATAGCCTGTGAGCTAAAAAATGCAGCATATCAGCGTCACCTGCGTGGCAATTTACACCAAGAACTAAATAACACTCATCTATGTCAGAGATTTACTGAATCTGAATTTTGATGAAAATTCGTTCTTGAGATAGCGCTATTGCGTTAATCATGAATAATGCAGTATAGCAGCGCCATCTCTTAAGCGATTTCCACCAAAATGTAATTAGCATCAAATAATATCAAGGACTAATTGAATCTAAATTTTTATGAAAGTCCGTGCATTAGTTCTTGAGATAAAGCTAAAATGGAAACAGGGGCGTGCGAAAAGAGAACTGCGCCCGGTTCAAAGTTCCAATTTAGCCCTCCCCCCCCCCCCATTAACTTTTTCTTGTGATAGGCTAGAAGTGATGTTAGTAGTAAAAATTTGGCGCCCCCTAAATTTCCGTGCTCGGAACGACCGCTTCCTTTCGCCTCCCCCCCCCTTTCATATGGCGCTGAGTGGAAATTGTGAAAAATTCAGTATAGCAGCGCCATCTGAGAAGCTATATACATCAAAATGCAGAACACATCAATTCATGTCAAGGACTAACTGGATCTAAAATGTGATGAAAATCCGTTCATTCGTTTATCAGATATAGCTGTTGCGCAAATCGCAAAAAATGCAGTATAGCAGCGCCACCTGTTAGGCTATATGCACCAAAAATTAATTAGATTAAGTTTATATCAAGGTCAAACTAAATCTAAAGTTTTGTGGAATTCCGTGCATTTGTTCTTCAGATAGAACGGTCAGAAATTTTTGTCGTATACAGACGCACAGAGTGACAGACACACACAGACAGATATTTCTTAAAAAACATGAAATCGTGTTAAAAACCTTCTAAAATATATAAATCCATCAAAAACGGGAAGTCAAAATTTTTCACGAATCTAATACTCTCTTCTTGTAAAGTTACAAAAGAAAGTAAAACTGTAAAATCGATTCTGCCCGTAACATCGGTCTTTAGATTCGATGTCGATCTTTAGATTCGATGTCGATCTTAGATTCGATGTCGATCTTAGATTCGATGTCGATCTTTAGATTCGATGTCGATCTTTAGATTCGATGTCGATCTTTAGATTCGATTTCGATTTTTTTTTTCTTTCTAGGCTAAATCAGTGTTGAATGCAAGTATTTTTCTGCGACTCCGGAGAAAGGCATCATGTTTTAGAGCTCTGTAAGAGAGGGGGAATCGCAATTTGTGCACGGGTGCCCAGAGAGGGGTTTGGTGACGCAAGATGCGTCATACAATTTAGTTTTTTTTTTTTGGGGGGGGGGGGAATTTGAGAAAAAGTACTTTTTTTTGGGGGGGGGGAGATTTTTAATTTTTTAATATTTCAAAATTTAATTCCAGAAATGTTCCTATGTTTTCTTTCTTTAAATTCTAGATAAGGGCAATATTAGCTCATTCTGCTATTCTCATTTCGCTATCTCTTGAATGTGCAGTAGATTATAGGTAGAATATAATTTACAATTTGTATTATGTTTGGGGGGGGGGGGAAATGTTAAAGTATGAAGGGTTTTTTGCGGCGGGGGGGGGGGATTTGCGTCATTAGGTTTGGAGGGGGATGGTCACCACTGGGGAATCGCAATTTGTGCATTAAAAAGCATAAAATCTCATAACTTCTGGGGGGGGGGATAATCCCCTGCGGGCCACCCCATTAATTCGACACTAGGTTAAATCGTTATATTTATTTTTAGATGTCCAGTTATTTGAAGTATTAGTTTATTATGTTTTATTTTTTACGTTTGTCTCTTCTAATCCCCCCTTTCACGTCAGTTTTAACTTACAGGGCCGTTCGAAATATGCATAGTTTTAAAAATGTCCAATTCTCGGTCTATTTTATTTTAGATCCACATTTTAAATCCTTGACAAAAGATAAATAAAAAGTCGCCCTTCCGCCCGTTTGGGGTTTATCTGCGCCCCGCCGGAGGGCATATTTTTTTGTTTCTTCAAAAGAAACAAAAAAAAAATTGAGGGGGGTGGGCTTGCACCCTCCCCCAATATACACCTTAAAATTTCGCTCATTTAATTTTCTACCATTTTTAACTTAAAAGTTTAAGCTACATGGCACCCCCAGAGCTGTGGATTCTCTCCCCCCCCCCTGTCGATCACTCACCTAATTTTGCTTATTTCTTCACTTCATTTCAATCTTTAAAAGGCTATAACTTTGCTTCTATAGGAATTACAGTGATGAGAAAAATTCTAGTATAGCTAACCATTTCTCGCCGTTCTTTTTGCTTTTCCATTTTCCCGGTTTTCCCTATAGGACCTTTTTTTTGGGGGGGGGGGGGGGGGCAGAGGGGTTTTTTGTTGATACAATATGTCCATTGAAAGCTTATGCTTCATACATTACAAATCTAGCAAAAGAAACGGACCCATAATGTATTAAAATTTTAATTTTTCAAACTTCTTCTTCTTCAAAAAAAAAAAACATTGATACATATCAGCGAAACTGGGGTACGAACCCGCAATCGTTTGATTGCACACATAATCCCTAAGCTTTTTGGCCACCGAGTACTCAGCAGCGCTATTATTTCTTTAGATTGTCATCTTTAAATTCGTAATATCTTTTGAATGGAATGTCCGATTTGAATAATTCAAAAAGTAATCTGCAGATATTGTAACAGGCATTAAAACAAAATGATTTATTTGGATAAGGATTGAGGTATCGATAGTATGGTCTAAATTTGGTTGGTGTATTTATCGCGTTTTAAAATGTAGGAAAGTAGTTATAGTGAGTTAACTACAATAGCTGGACATATGGTATCGCGTTTTTTTTTTTTTTTTTTTTTTTTTTTTTAGACACTAATATTTTTTTTAATATTATAGAACCTTTTTTTATTCATTTAAAAGTATTTCCTGGCGATTCAAAATTATACATCCTAACGATTCAAAAATGCACACGTAATTGTTCAAGGTTTCACTTCTATCGGCACTGTCAGAGTGCCACTATTTTTTTTTTTTTCATGTTCGCCCGTTCTACTCCCCCCCCCCCCCCTTCCTCACCAATGTTAACTTACAGGTTCGTTCAAATTATGACTGCGATTTAAAAAAAGTCTAATCCTCGTTCTATTTTGTTATAAATCCATATTTTGAAACCTCAACAAAAGATACATTTGGGCCGGGGTCGCCCTTCTGTCCGTTTGGGATTCACCTTGCTCCCCTGGGTGGGGGGGCATATTTTTTGTTTCTTCCACACCATCTCATGTAACATATCTTTATAAAGCTTTTATCTCCTCGTTTTTTTCTGTTACTACCCCTCTCTCCACCTAGTTACATGCTCTTGGCACTTTTTATAGTTTCAAAGAGTGCATGTTCCCCGCGGGCCACCCCAAGAATTCAACACTAAGTTAAACACTATATTTTTGTTTAGAAGCTCAGTTATTTGGGTTATTAGTTAATTATTTTTTTTTCAAGTTCGTTCGTTCTAATCCCTCGCCCCCCTCCCCTTCCTCGCTAATCTTTACTAAATGGGCCGTTCAAAGTATGCATGCAATTTTTAAAATGTACAATTCTCGTTCTGTTTTATTGTAAATCCTAATTTTGAAAATTCGACAAAAGATACATTTGGGCTATGGTCGCCTTTCCGTCAAGAGTGGGGGTTACCTGACCCCTTGGGAATGGGGCATATTTTATGTTCTTCCAAACTATCTCGTGTAACATTTGGTTGGCATTAGAAAAAAAAAAAGTTTTTTTTTTTTTTTTTTTTTTTTTGTCTATTCTCTTTGTTCCCCATCCTAGTTACACGCTCTTGGCACTCTTTATGCTCGGTTTAATGCCAAGTTACTCAGTGTTGTTATTAGTTATGTCTCTTAAATTTGTCAAAGTTTTTGCGTAACTGAAAACCATAAGTGACAGTCATTTTAAATTTTGGGCTAAAATTCTTTTAAAATTCTTATTATCCGACTCTAAAATCTGCAATAGCTTAATTCTATGCCTCCCTAAATGGGGATGGGGGGGTGGGAGGCGGTAATTACGGTCCTGCTGATTGTCTAAGTTTTGGAATTAGTAATTTGGATCTTCTCTGTGTGAACCTAAATATCGAAATATCGATTCTAGTATCGATTCTAGAACTGAGAAATCGATTCTTATTATGATCGATGTTGTTTTATACGATATCGATTTTAATCGATTCTCAAAATTTCCAGAATCGCCCATCACTAGTATATTACTATTCACTTCATAAAGAAAATACTTCACATGGATGACACACAGGAATAAACATATTCATTTCACATAATTTATCTTTATACGTACATATTCTCTTTGACAACTATTCTTGCTCAATCATTCTTTTAAAGATGCGAAGAATAAATATTTTTAAGCATTATGAAACTATTTCAACTCAATAGAGAATACATTTGAAATCACAAAAACAAATTTTAATACCTTCCTGTGGGATCCCGTTTTATGCAATAAATAATCATTTTACACGTATGAGCGATTTTATGAAATTGAGAAAGAAGAGGCTGTGATGTTTTACTCACGAAGAATACTTTGCACATAATCTTCGGAGGAAAAATGATTCAATTGATAAAGATGATATGGAACAAACTTGGTGAACTTGATAATGAATTTGACGAGAGCCTTATGAAGATATATTTAACTGATTCTCAAAAACAATTCGTGAGAACATATTGAGTGGCCGGCATAGAACAACGGCCAAAGAAAAACAGACTCTGTTGCGGGGGAAGAGAAGCCTTGCTCCTCGCAGCATTACGACAATTCGGCGGTTTTCGTTCCATCTTACGGTGGATCATCCGCTCAACCTCCCCGGCACCTGCTCAACTCCATCGGTTCCGCTCCACTGAACTGGCGACGCAGAGAGAGAGGAGAGGAGTGAACAAGGGTTACTGTAAACCCGGAATACGCCAAGTTGGCAACGTTCGAATGGGGAAAGCGGGGAAACAGAGGCCAATCTACGTTTCAAAGTATGGTGAAATATGAATTTAATAAGGAAAAAATGATAAACTCTTAAAGAAGGAAAGCCAAAGCAGGTGGCCAGGCACTTAACTGCCTAAACCACGTCACTTGCGGGATTTAATTTGATAGGCCAAGGGGAGGGCCAGATTAACCGAAAATACCACCCATAGAATGATCGAGATAATTCTAGAAGCCTTCTAAACCGGAAGGAATGAATTCAAACAAGATTTTACCGGATTAGAACATTCGATAAGCTACGTAAGGAAGAAAAATTAACAGGCGACGATATCAAAAGAAACGAAATCGAAATAATATTTAAATTGAGAACATTAATAAAAAGGAGATGATAGGAAATAAAATAGTTAATAAAATTGAATTAAAACAAAAAATATGGGGGGGGGGGTTATCGAGTAACCACCACATATCTACCCGGGCCTCCCCAAAAGAAAATATTGGAGAGATGACAAAAATTCAATAATTTTTTCATCGAGACAATATTTTCTAAAACATGTACAAAGATATAAAATAATTACACAAAATAAATGCACCAGAAATAGTTATATGAATACAAATAATTGTTTTACATGATATTAAATAATAAAAATAATTACTATTATGGTAGTAGTCCTTATGTTAATACACCAAAGATAGCAAATATTATAATGGAAGGTATACAAAAGGTAAGGTTCTTCCAGAAGTATCTTATCATGTATCAAAAATTATTAAAGTCTATATATATTTGCAGAAACAACAGTCTTTAACTATCAACAGTCTCTTGTTAAGCTGTGCAAAATGCAATATGATAATTAAATGCTTTAGCATATGTAAAAAAAATATTTGAGTATACAACAACAACATGTAGATGTATATTTTCCAGCTGACAATAAAATGAATCATACAATAACTGTATATGAAAACAGGCACGTAGCCAGGGAGGGCGCTAAGGGGGCTGAAGCCCCTCCCGAAAGTTTGAAAAGACTTTACAAAATTATCTCTACAATAATAAATTAATTCTGTTTGTTTTTATCTTCCATTAAATCAAAATCAATTGTATTTTTAACTGTAAAAATATCCATTTATTCAATTACAATTACAGTAATCCTTCATTATATCGGTCATTTGAATATATTGTTTTTTAAATAGATATTTACCAGAAAAAATATAAATTCTTTTTAAAACCCAATTTTAACTATCTTTATGCGCAGTAAAATTCGATCGAGTGTAATTCCGAATCATTAATTTGACTAAGAAAAATTAGTGCAATACACATATATGGCGTATTAACTTTAGGAGACATGTTATGTTCTTCCTTTATTTTCTTTATCATCATGCATATAAATGAAACTTAGAGCGGTCAATGTTAAAATGTTTTGCACAGAAGGGAGCCAAAAACTTTAATGTAAAATCATGTGAAAAAATATAATTTTAAAGAAAGTATCTTTGATAATGATGTTATAGCTGTAAAACGCTTTTTATTAAAAAGAAATTATTAGAATGTATCTTTGAAAAATAATGATGCGAAGAAAAACGATATGGTATCGACAAAACCTTTAAAAAAATTCACCCCAATTACACTGTGAGGCAAATCTACAGATGTAGGCGGGTGTGCTGACGGGCCACGGGGTGCTATTTGTAAAGTAAATGTAGAGACATTTTGATTTGTGCCTAGGGGCGAAGTAAAAATTTAAACAACACTGACTCAGTTTACAGCTAGAAATTTAATTTAGTAATTGAAGTGAAGTATGTGAGTATAAAAAGTACGAGTTTTATCAAATACAATTTCTGGGTCTAAAATAAACTGTTTGAGCCGCGAATTTAACGAAGGAAAATACATTATTTTGTCAAATGGCTAGATAAGATGGAAAGGAAAATGTAAATGATTGTTAATGGAATCTTTTAAGTAACTAGAAAATATGATATGAAATAGGAAAAATATTTTTTCAGACGCGCACTTTTCTTTTTTAATTACAAAATCAACAAAACAGCACCATGGGTGCGCTAAATCTTGAACTGACTTACGTAAAACAACCAATTCCTATAATATCAACTTTTTCTGGTAGCAAGTGTTGTTTAGAAATTAAAATTTAGAATTGTTTGGATGTTAGCGTTCGGAACAATTTGACTTTGGTGGGGATTCGTCAAATACTCGACATGAGCCTGCAGTATAGCAAGCAACTCGATATGATATTGCTATGTAACTAGAGATGACTTAGATGATGCCACGAAGAAAAACATTTTTGGTTCCATTTTACTTTCCAAATCGCCATATAGTTTCCCAATAACTGTAGGAAAGAAACAAAAATAAGAAAAGTGGAAGAAAGATCCAGAAATAGTATTTCCTTTTCTTATATATTCCAAAACGCATTTATTGTAAAACTTGTTTTTTGTTTTTTCACAAAAAGGTACAAAAAGAACACAAAAAACCAGGAAGACTAGTTTTTAGATGTTTCAGACATTGGAAAAAGGCTAAATGTGTTTTCTTATGCAATTCTTACAGCATATCCAATGCAATGAGAATATCACAAACCGTATGTTATTTTAGAAAACGAAATTAAGATTTCTTTAGGAATACAGTAAATTAATATTTAATTGTTGAGTTTTCAAAGAACTTCAGGAAAAGAGGAAATCAAAGCAAGCAGCTCTTGGAATAATATTTGAAGCAATCTCATTTTGTGCAGAGAAAAATACGCCACTTTGAGATTATCAGATGATGATTCTCTAACGTTAGAGAAATCGTTATGAAAAAGATTGTTAGCTAAGTCTTTTTAATTTTGAGCAAAGTCTGGAGAGAATGAATTGAAATGCGATATTATAAATATCCGTAGAAATGCTGTTTACTTCATACAAAACATTTAGAATAAAAACACTCAAATGGCCTCAGATACAGTTACCGAAAAATTAATTATCAACATAAATAACGTGATATGTTTTGTTAGTACAAACAAAACGCGTAGCTTAATTGCTGATGAAACTCAAGCGTAGAACAGCTTGACCTTTGTGTTAGATTTGTGGACTATTAAAAAATTTACTTCTCTGCCAAAAATTTAAGAAAAGTAATGCTACAACATAGTGATGAATTTCGTCTTGACATGTATAAATGCGTCACAAAGGCGTATGATGAAGTAGCTAATAAGTCTGGCGAGCTAGCGGTGTCCATTCTGAAATTTTTCAAAGTATCCAAAAATTAGATGCGTCCATTTTGAAAGCCATCTGTTAAAACTTACCTTATCCAACAGCATGCTGAATCCCATAATCAGAAAGTATCATGAACTTGTTAAAGCAGTGACAAAAGTTTTTAAAAATCACCCAAAGACAAATTTAGCGCTTCAAGAAGCAATAGCATAATATACCCCATTAAACAAAAGAAAATGACTTCTCCGTATTTGTAGAACAAAATTTATCGAGAGGCATGAAAGCATATTAACTTTTGTTGAGCTACATACATTTGCATTAGCTCATAAAATATTTTGAAAAACACATGGAAGAATTCTTTGGTAGCTGGACCTTTTTTGGCAATCGGGAGAAGAATGATTTTCTTATTAGCCTCTGTGTTTGCGAGATGGTTTTCTGTCTGATAAAGTCATAGGGAGTTCTTCAAGAAAAATTTCGAGGCATGATATCGGCTGTAACTTATGTTAAAAATGTCCCAATTGTTTTACATAAATATAGCGAAAAATGCAGCAGAAATTTTTTGTGAGATATTTTATTGTGCATCAAAACTTCAGGAAGACATCTTCCAAACTGAAATAAAGATCCCACGTTTAACAATTATACAGACAACTCATACAAACCCTCAAAATACATCCGCTGAAGAGTCTTATAATATCACGGTCTTTATTCTCCGTGTAGAAAGTCTTATTGAAAATTTTCATGATAAAATGTTAATGTAGCAAGTGAAAGCTGGATATGAATTAGGCTGCAAGCAAAGTGTTGATACAAGCACAGAGGTCCTAAAAGTTTTTACACTGTAATGTGACGTATTACAATAATAGCAAATACATGTTCACAGTCTTGGTTTAAAACCCAATAACAGCAGTCAGTGCTGAAATATCTTTTTCGACTATGAAAATAATTAAATCTTTGACTCGAATCACTATGGCCAATGAGAGACTGAGTCGCTTTGAAATGATTTCCATTCGTTGACATTACAGTAGATCTTGATAAGTTAATCAGCATCATGGCTAAGAAGAAATTATGATGATTGCTTCCATTGCATTAGTAAATTTATTATACCGGGAGTACTGCATTTAACATTATTATAATCTGAGAATGTAAACTGTAAAGATAATTTTTAGGATTAAATATACCGGGAGTACTGCATTTAACATTATTATAATCTGAGAATGTAAACTGTAAAGATAATTTTTAGGATTAAATATGACTGTAACAATATTTTTTTTGGAAAAAATAATGCGAAATAAACTAATTTAATTTATGGATCAATAGTTTCAAGACCTCGTACTCGCAATGAACAGACTCTTCCACGCTAGTATTAATCCTGTGTTTTAAATAAATTCATGTTACTTGTTTCCATTTCAATATATTTTAACTTTTTCTTATAGGATACTTAAAAGGCTAACTAAACATTTTTATTTTGTGTTTTTTGGGTTTCGCGGAATTTTTTTGCTAAAAACTATTTGGTTTAGAAACTGGAAGTACTTTTGATTGTCAAAAATTGCAACAGAAATTGGGGAAAAAAAATTAAATACGAAATAACAATATTTGACATGGTTATTAAGTACCCTATGCAGAAACACATTTTAGGATTGTTAAAATTTTTTGCTGTAAATTATACAAATTACTTTTGCAAGATCAAAAAAAATTTCAAGATTCAGCCCCTCCCGAAAGAAAATCCTGGCTACGGGCCTGTATGAAAATGGATGGTTTCAACTGACACATGATAAATTGAATGAATTTATAAGTTGAAAATTTGAAAAAGAAAAATACAAATGGTGCAGAGAGAGAATTTAGGCTCTCATAAAAAAAATGTACATATATCAATATATAACAGCTTTTTAAGCTTTTAATTAATCTTAACTGATTAATCTTAGCATCATTCAATAACAACATTTTCAAAAAAAAATATAAGAAATTCCAAAGGCCTATGTAAATTGGTAGAAAAATACAATGTTATTTTCCAACAAAAACATTTTTAAAATTAATATAATAATTTTCAAAGAGAGAATGTTTACACTCTCATACAAGAATATTCTTGAAGAATTTCAACATGCATTCAAAATAATTTCATAAATAATTTTTAATACTATATTCAAAATAAAAATAAAACAGATGATATTTATATTCTGATAAAAGGAACTTATATAAATATATCAATCTTGTATATGACTTTGATAATGTCATCTTACAAACAAAAATCAATTATGTCAAAAATTTATATAAGATATTTTGAATGTTTAATTGCAATTTTTCAAACATTTTTAAATAACAAGTGATCATTTTTGTATTTGTCATGTATCAAGTATTTGCTTTATATAAATATATAATGACTCAAGCAACATCTTTGGATCCAAAGTATAATTATAGTATAACAAAAAATCCTGTTTTTTTTTTTATCTTTAATAACTTTCAAATACTCAGAAGCATACAAAAAAAATAACACTTATTGTGAGTCATTAATTTTTTTTTATAGGTCAACAATAAAAGTAGAAATATTAGTATGCATAAGTTTATCATGCATTTTCATTTTTTTTTTTTTTTTTAAATGTTAAAAGAGGTTAAATGTTAGAGCATGCATGCATTGTAAAGAGAAATTATTATATAAGTCACAATAGGGAAAATGATTTCATGAGTACTCATATTCATGTTTACCTTACATCAATTACAATCCACTTTTCTTAGTAGAATAAACATTTGTCAAGAATAACTTTAAATAATGACACAATATTTCAACAACTATATAAAAAGACAAATTCTTTCTCAAATTAGCACCAACTATTGCAATTAAAGACTTTGTAAGTTTAGAAGTAGTAGTACATGGCATATTTGAGAGTATATATACTTATTACAATAATTATGGTTTAGAAATGAATACAGTGAATAGTAAAAATATTAAAACCATACATACAGTTGGAGGATGACCATTGTATTGCTTCAAGGAGAAGAAGACTAAAATAAAGAAGAGAAAAAAAAATAACAGCTGCCTGCAGCTTGGAGGAAGAAAACAAAAATTATACAGTCATTCTTCATACTCGAATATCAGTCGAACTAGTATTGACTGAATATGTTACAAATCAAGAGTCATCCTGAAAAAAGGAAAAGAAGATTAGTTCATTTTTTATACATTTTATGAGTGCGAGGGCGAAGATCATAATTTTTATATTGAGTAGACTTGTTTCTAACATCAGTGTGAGTGCCATCAGAAGGAGCTTGTGACTGTACCGATTTACTTGAACATGAAGATGTTTGTTGGCACTTAGAAGAAGAAAGAATTTGAGGAGATGTGTTACAAGCAGCATCATGATTAGACACTTGAGTAGGAGAGTGTTGTCTCACAGGAGTAGAAGATGCATTATCAACAGATGTTTGATCATGTGATGCATTTCTAGAAGAAACTGAAGGATATTGTAATGCTTCATTTCTCTTTTGAAGTTTCAAGATTCTGTTAGTGTGAATCAACATTGGTGAAGCTTGACTATTATTGGAATCTTGAATTTGAATAAGTACAGGAGAAATTATTTTCTTCACCACGTATGGGCCTTGTACTCTTTTGTTAAACACAGTGGGAAATTTTACGTAAACAATGTCATTAACATTGATGTTGGCAAATTTTAATTTTTCTCTCGATTTTTGGTATACTTTTTGTCTAGAAGATTCGTTATTCTTGTAAGCTTGATAGTATATTTTCTCAATAACATCCATTAATTTATGAATTTCATAGGCAGTATTGAGAATTTTCCAGGAAGCTTGAGTTTTATAATTAGCATAAATGTCATTTATCTCTCTTCCAAAATGAAGAAGATTTGGAGTGAATTTTGTAGTTGGATGAGGTGTAGCATTATATATGGATTGGTGAACTTTTAGAGCAGTTGGTACATCACATCCTTGGGAAGCCATTGTATTCACAGACGATTTTATTTGAGAATTACATCGTTCACTTAATCCGTTAGCCTGGGGATGGGCTACAGAACTGTGTTCCAATTTAATGCCAAGCTTTTTATTAAAATAAGAAACATATCACTAGTGAACTGAGAGCCATGATCAGTGAGAGTTAATTCGGGTTTTCCATGAGTGGAAATGTAATGTAATAAAGCTTTTGTAACAGACTCAGCGCTGATATTATTCAAGGCGTATAACTCTAAATGACGAGAAAAGTGATCAATAACGGTCATGACATATTGGCGATTTCTCAATGGGCCGAGTAAATCCATAGAAACTTTTTGATTGGGAGCTGTTGGAAGTGGTGCTGGTAAGTATGGAGCAGTATTTTTTTTATGATTTTTGTTTACTAAACAAATTTCACAAGAGTTAACATAATTAATGGTATCAGAAACAAGGGTTTTCCAGGTAAATCTTTTCTTTAAATTAACAATAGTTTTATGAATTCCAGTGTGAGTAACATGAGGAATTCTTAAGGCTTTTGCTCTAAGTGACAAAGGTAAAACAGCTTTATGTAGCTCAATATCTTCTGAAGAAAAATGTCCATTGTAGCAAAGTAAATCATTATTTGGGTTAATATAGTAACCATTTAAACTTTTAGATTTTTTGTTATTTTTAAGATCTTTATAATTTTTTTTTATTTTTGGGTCTTTTTGTTGTTCAGAGAAGATGGTGTGATCAAGAATTTCTAATAATGGATCTTGATTATTATCATTATTTGGAGGTGAAAAGTCATTTTGAAGATGACATGTGTGGTGCATTTTGTCAACTAAACCACATGGAAAGTGAGGAATTTCATTATGTAAATCTTTCTGATTGTCAACAATCGGTAGTGGTTCTTGTGTAGAAATAAGATCTGGATTATTATGGAGATCTTCAGTAAGAATGTGAGGTGTTCTACTCAGAAAATCTGCTAACACATTTTCTTTGCCTGGTACATGTTGGAATGTGTACGAGTATTCTGACAGTTCTAACATCCATCGAGTAGTAATATCAGCTGGTGATGTAGCCTTTTTATAATTATTAAGAGGTTTGGCGTCGGATAATAGAATAAAGGGTCGACCAAAAATATAGTATTTAAAAGCCGTTATGCCTTTGTAAATGGCATAAAGTTCCAATTTGATGGCAGGGTACTGTCTTTCCGACTGAGATAGAGTTTTGGAATAATAGGAGATTGGTCTAAGTTCACCATCAAATTTCTGCATAAGAACAGCTGATATTGCTGTCTTTGATGCATCTGTATTAACCTAGAAGGTTTCATTCCACTTAGGAAGATTGAGCATAGGTTTCTGAAAGAATATGTCTTGTAATTTTTTAAATGCATTTTCTTGTTCACATTTCCAAGAAAATTTATTTTTAGGTTTGGTGACTTCAATGAGAGGAGTAATCAATTTAGCAAAATTAGGAATAATTGACCTATAAAATGAACATAAACCTATAAAACTTTTCGTTTGCCTCTTGGTTTTAGGCGTTGGAAAAGAAGTGATTTTTAAAATGTTACTTGTAATAGGAAGAATTTTATGATCTGTGAGTTGGAATCCTAGAAAGTTAATGCTTGTTTGCATAAAGGCACATTTTTCAGGAGACAGAGTAATGTTGTTAGCAATAAGAGTGTCTAAGAGCTTTGTGAGTTTCATGGTCATTTCTTCAAATGAATTAGCGCCAACTACAATATCGTCTTGGTATGCATAACACGAATCAATTTGCGATAATTGAATAACTGAATCAATTAATTGTTGAAAAGTGCTTGCAGCTGTCTTCAAGCCAAATACGAGACGCAAGTAGGTAAAAATTCCCCATGGAGTAGTAAAACGGAGCTTATCTTGCATATCTTTAGGTACAGCGATCTGCCAGTATGCAGAGGGCAAGTCAAGAGTAGTATAATACTTAAATTTTGATAATTGCACCAATAGATTTTGAATTCTAGGAAGAGGACATGAAGATGGTATTATAATAGAATTTAGCAATCTTAGATCTAGAGCCAAACGATACTTTTGAGGCTTGGACATATCAGTTCTCTTCTTTTTAACAAGAAGCATGGGACACGCCCAAGATGAATTTGATCTCTCAATAATGCCAGCATTAAGCATTTGATTAACTTGATCAAGAGCTTCTTGCTCGAGTGCCTGTGGCACAGGAAAAGGTAGGGTTTTGACTGGATGAGAATTTAGCATGGTAAATTGAGGATTAACCAGGTCGGTATGACCTAAAGTGTCAAGAGATTTGGAAAAAGCTAAAGCTTTACTGCACAATAATTTTGTTAAAGAATCTTTTTCATGAGGAGGTAAGTGTTTTAGATCAAAGTCATTTGGAGACAGTTCTTGAATACGTTTTCTCTTAACCTCTTCAGATGGTAAAATTAAATTGCAATATTCATTTTCAAAGTCTAAATCGAAAGAGTATTCCTCAATGTCTTTCTCATCTACATTAATACATTCGCCAATAATTGAATTTTTATTTAAATGAATGTCCAGCTTTGATATATTCTGACATACAACCAAAAATAAATCATTTTGAATTGAAGATTTGGAATGCAGTGATTCATGTAAAACAAGACCTTTATTTTTTAAAGCAGGTTTGAAAATAAACTATTCAGATGGAGGATTCAAGTACTTAACATGTAAATACACAAAGGAATTAGGAGGGATTAATTCTCTATTGAGTAATTGTACCATATTGGAATTCACCAAAATTTTATTACCAATATTTAAATGAGTTTGCTTTTCACCAACATAACTAAGATCATTAGTATTTTCAGATGTAAGATTTTTGTCAGGCATATTATTATTAGTAGATAAATAGTTCACAACATTACCATAATCAGTTGGAAAATAGTTAGACAAATAAGTAAAATTACCATCAATATAAGGATTATGAAAATTCATAGCAGTGTTAGCAACATTATTTGTAACTAAACCACTATTTTGAAAATTATAATTATAAGGATAGGTTGTAAAATTGTTGACTAATTGTAAATTTGTGTCACCATAATTTGCATATAAATCATCAGTATAAGTACCATTACTTAGATTATTTGATATAGAATCTTCATAACAAGGCATTTTGTGTACATCTAAAGAATATGGCACATTTGAATTATCATAAGTATATTCAGAATTCATGAAATAGCAAGTAGGAGATTCATTATAACTGTGAAAAGGAATATGTTTATCCTTAATCAAGATAGATTTAAATGTTGGTGATATGGTTACAGAATGTTTATTAATGAACTCAAATCCAAGTATGGCTTGAAAATGGACATTTTGTATCTTTGTAAGATAAAAGACATGATGAAAAAAAAATTTGTCGATTTTAAATGCTATTTCAATGCATCCTTTGAAAAAAACTTTAGAATTTATAGTAGACACAGACCCATTTCTGGATAAGAATTTGTAATGAAGCCTGAATTTAATGCTATTAAAGCATTCTTGATCCAAAAGGGACAAACTTGATCCAGTGTCAATTAACGTTGAGATTTCATTATGTTGTATGTTTATCAGTATGCATGGAAGAACATACGAGTTATTAAAGGAACTGCATATGACATGTCTTTCTTGTACATCATCATCAATTTCTAAAGTTTGTTTGGATGTCAACGAATAATAAGAACATGAAGATTTGTTAAATTTAGGTGTTACAGGGGAAGTTTGGACAGCTTTGGATGATACTAAAGTAATTGAAGAGCTTTTGTCAAATTGATGTTTGTTTTTGTCATTAAAGTGTACTGACCCTGAATGAAAATTATGGGAGAGAAGGCGGTCAGTAGAACCAGTCTCCCCTATTTGTTTAAATGATAGACATTGTTTTTATTTTCAGAAGAAGAGGTGTAGTTTTTCCTTCTGTGAGGATTAGACGAAAATTGAGATGAAGAGTTTTGATTAGAAGCATTGATAATATTCTTAAATTTGTAGCATGAGTCCATACGATGATTGAATTTTCCACAGAACGCACACTGCACAACATCTCGTTTGTGATAAAAGGATGCAGAATTTTTTTTGTGAGAAAATTTGTCGAAGGTGGGTTGATGATAAGGACGTTCCCGATAAAATCTATGTTGACGAAAATTATTTTTATGTTTATCTGTAGCCTCCTGTCTATTTGGAGAAGGAGAATATGTTCTAGCTTTTCTTTTAAAGTTACGAGAAGCATGAGAATTGTCTTTTTGAGTTTGCGAAGGTGAGAAAGTAGTTTGAGAATTGACATAAATTTTATCCTTCGTATGTTTTATAGGAGTCTTATGGAGCACATTATTAGAATCACTAGAATTATCATGGACTTTTTCAGTATCCAAACAATAGGCTTGATTATAATTCTCGTAAGATTTTTTAGGAGGAGAGTCGTATATATCTTGAAGAAAATTTGCTCGTTCAAGAGCTAAATCGAAAGATGAAATATTTTCTTCTAAAATCTTTCGCTTAATTTGTTTAGGCAAAGCCTCAAGAAAATGAGTGAATTTTAATGAATTGAGAGCAGGAGGATCCAATTTAGGGTATGCAAGCCGAAGTTGTTTATCCAGCCGAAATGCAAAATTTTTGACTGATTCGTTTGAATCTAACTTTAAATTTTGCAAGGATTTGAGAGAAACAGGCTTTTTTGAAGGTAAGAAATAGTCTATAAAAGCTTTCCGAATGTCATGGAAATTATAGTTCTTGAACTGAGACTGTGTTTCAAGAAAGAAGAGTAAGGCGCTACCCTCAAGTTTTGATTTGAAGAGAACAAATAGTTCTTTATCAGAAAAATTATTTACTTCTTGTATATCAGATAATTGATCAAAGAAGAATTCCACAGTCTGTGGGTTGCCGTCGAACGGCTGTATTGCAATATTTAATTTGGACTTGGGAGGCATGATGAGATAATTAAAATGAGAGCTCAATAAATGACAGGTTAAATTTTCTTATAGACTGGTCACATAATGAATAATATATAAATTGACCCATTATTTAAAATATTGACGAATTTCATCTACGTTATACATCATTTTTATATATTAAGAAGAAGAATAAATATATGACGAAGAGAAGAAAAATACCAACATATCTTTCTTAGCATCAGATCAAAAGAACATGGCCCAAAAATTTTTATGTATAATATATATCATATCGCTCAAAACATATGTTCTTATATTTATGACAAGAGAATAATTTATAATAAAATAATCAATTATATTTACCAGCACCCTCGTTAAATAATATATGATATTAGTTATAAACTATATCATGGCAAGAAAAATATGAATAGATTATGTTATATATAATCTACTGCTCCAAAAAAAAATATTATTTCAGCATAAAATTAAAATATATTATGCATTCATTTATTACACCACACTCAATAAAATATAAACATAAAAATATTGATCACTGCATAAAGACCCGATAATGAAGATATAATTTATTTTTTTTTGTTGAATATATATATATATAAATAAAGAAAACACAATATCATCTAATAATTGTCATGTCTTGAAGAATATTAATGGATTCAAAGAGGTACATGGTGCCAGAAGAAAAATATTGGTTCAGAAGGAAACACGGCACCAAAGAAAATAGAAACTGTGGTGTTTGGGGAGAGATGAGACCACTCATTTTTTGTTTCATCTCAAATATAGGCTATGTGATCGTAATAATGGGTAAAGGACATTGCATTGGATGAATGCCAGCAAAAGACCCAAAAGGCAACCATTATAGTTCTTAATAGTGAATCCTTAACTATGATAATGATAACTCAAAGTGAAATTATAAAAATATAAAAATAATAAGAAGAAAGTTACCTGGAATTCTTGGCTTATGACGATATATTCCAGACGATGAATAAATTGACTTTTGACACATTAAAAATGAAGAGAAAATTTGAAGAAAAGAACATTTTTATTTATTCATCACTTGTGCAATATGACGTGACTTTTATATTTTCAATATATATATATATATATTTCTTTCATGCACCTTTATATAAGTATATTACTATTCACTTCATAAAGAAAATACTTCACATGGATGACACACAGGAATAAACATATTCATTTCACATAATTTATCTTTATACGTACATATTCTCTTTGACAACTATTCTTGCTCAATCATTCTTTTAAAGATGCGAAGAATAAATATTTTTAAGCATTATGAAACTATTTCAACTCAATAGAGAATACATTTGAAATCACAAAAACAAATTTTAATACCTTCCTGTGGGATCCCGTTTTATGCAATAAATAATCATTTTACACGTATGAGCGATTTTATGAAATTGAGAAAGAAGAGGCTGTGATGTTTTACTCACGAAGAATACTTTGCACATAATCTTCGGAGGAAAAATGATTCAATTGATAAAGATGATATGGAACAAACTTGGTGAACTTGATAATGAATTTGACGAGAGCCTTATGAAGATATATTTAACTGATTCTCAAAAACAATTCGTGAGAACATATTGAGTGGCCGGCATAGAACAACGGCCAAAGAAAAACAGACTCTGTTGCGGGGGAAGAGAAGCCTTGCTCCTCGCAGCATTACGACAATTCGGCGGTTTTCGTTCCATCTTACGGTGGATCATCCGCTCAACCTCCCCGGCACCTGCTCAACTCCATCGGTTCCGCTTTACTGAACTGGCGACGCAGAGAGAGAGGAGAGAAGCGAACAAGGGTTACTGTAAACCCGGAATACGCCAAGTTGGCAACGTTCGAATGGGGAAAGTGAGGAAACAGAGGCCAATCTACGTTTCAAAGTATGGTGAAATATGAATTTAATAAGGAAAAAATGATAAACTCTTAAAGAAGGAAAGCCAAAGCAGGTGGCCAGGCACTTAACTGCCTAAACCACGTCACTTGCGGAATTTAATTTGATAGGCCAAGGGGAGGGCCAGATTAACCGGAAATACCACCCATAGAACGATCGAGATAATTCTAGAAGCCTTCTAAACCGGAAGGAATGAATTCAAACAAGATTTTACCGGATTAGAACATTCGATAAGCTACGTAAGGAAGAAAAATTTACAGGTGACGATATCAAAAGAAACGAAATCGAAATAATATTTAAATTGAGAACATTAATAAAAAGGAGATGATAGGAAATAAAATAGTTAATAAAATTGAATTAAAACAAAAAATATGGGGGGGGGGGTTATCGAGTAACCACCACACTGAGATCTGAGTTTATAATGTGGTTTTATCATAAAATTTGACTAAGTACTTTAACTTTTTTATTTATTGTGACATTTATTATTATGTTCATAATTATGCTGCTGGTTTATGCATATACGCGCATCCACACTAGAGATGAGACGGGCTCAGCCCGTACCCAAAAACCCGAGTCCAGGCCCGACACGGGTACGGGCTCTATTTTTATTCTAATCTTCAGGCCCGGACGGGCTCATTTTTTTCTGAAACCGAAAGATTTTATTTATTCATGAGTAGAAAAGATTGAAAAAACTTTTTTTCATTTAAAATTGCGTACTTATTCCTTTTCAAATCATTTTGATCAAAATGACGGGAAACCGAAGTAGTGTTTATTTTAGTATTTGATTGCTGTTTCAAATGAAAATTTGTGATAATTAGAGATTTATGTCTACATAATTTCCAACGACAACCTCTGAATGGCACCATTCAAAACCAGTCGTTGGGGGCCACCGTAATACTTACCCATCATAGATATGTATATGAAAATAAAACATGTGAAAACTATTTATACAACGCCAAACTACTCAAGTAGTACCGAACTGTGTAGAAGAAACATCCTTATAACTCCAAAAATAATAATTCTATTAACTAACAATTAACTGTGTCGGATTAAGCGTCTCATTTCCAATTAAAATATACCTCTGAATTGAAATTTGAATGAAATACAGGGTCATGAAAAATCGAAGAATGTGGAAAACAGGATTACAAATATCTCGACAACTAATCATCCGATCGACTTCGTTCTATATGCAAAATGTGTGATATTTTATTGCCTTGTACGTCGATTCCTTAAAACAAAAAAATTCGAAAAATTTTATATACCTTTCATCAGAACGAATTTTTTGAGGGTCCGAAAAAAATAGTTCCAGATAAACAAGGTTGCTGATATTAAATAGGCTTCGTCCCATTCTTACATACTAACTACATACAAAATTTCAAGTCTCTATCTCAATTTGTTCGGGAGATAGAGCGTTTACAGACTGACAGACAGTCAGACGGACGGTCGGCAAATTTTTTTTTCTAAAAATATGTTTTTCGGAATTTCCACTATCTAAAATGTGTAAATCTGTCAAAAAATGTTTTTCGATTTTCAAAACGATTGCAAGACTTACCCTATACTACGTATGATGGGTAAGTAATAAACATCAGCTATGAATTTGCTTTTAGTTGGCTTTTCGTTAGTAAAAGTTTTTTTTTCTTTTAATAGGATCGTTTTTTAAATTTATTTAGTTACATAACGCAAAGAGAATACTTTCATTTGTTATTAATAGACGAAAGTTAGCTGGAGGCTTGCAAATTATTTAATCTTCTATTGTGCATGAGTTATTGTCATTTTTCATATGAGAATTAGTGATTGTTCTATCTATTTGTCAACATGAACACTGTTTCATGCTGAGGACGGTATACATTTTCGAAGTAAACTTTCCTCCGTAAGTAAACATAATTACTATCTAATTCTGGTATAAAGCAATTGTTCAGTGTTTCTTCTTTTCAGATAAAAGCATCGGACCTTTAAAATAACGTCATCTTTTTCTTTTTTTTATTTTTATTTTACATTGATTTTCTGGCACCTATCAATTAAGGAACATTGTTATGAGAAAGGAATCGATTATAATTAAAGTTGTACATTTTTTACAGAAAATTGAAGAACGTTGTTCGATTTGCCAGATTACAAATAGTGATTTCTGCAAATTTCATGCATTTATTCATTAAGTCACAAACATTTACATGAAATTTACTTTTTAAATTAGGGAAAAAATTGAGATTAATTTTAAGAGTCAAGTATATATTTATTTGATACGGATTTTGATAAGATTGAATTTAAATTTTCATTTAACAATTTTATCTGCGTAAGAAATTTTTAATACCATAATAAGAAATTTATAATACAATAATAATAAACATAAATAATTAACATAAATAAGTAATTAACATAATAATAAATTTTTAATACCATAAATACCATATAATTTTGTTTTGCATATTTTTGGTATCGGGCTTGGGCTCTGGTAACAAAAAATCTTTCGGGCTCGTGTGGGCCCAGGCCCCGGAAAACGAGCCCGAACTCATCTCTAACTCACACACATGTATGTGTCTTTCGCCAGATGAGATTTATCATCTGACTAAATTTCATCTACAAGACTGTGATTAATACGATATTTTAATCTCATGCACCTTTCTTTTGCGCCTATAGAAGTTTCCAGCATAATAAAAATCCTTTTTTAATTTTTATTAGACATTAGGGTGACTAAAAGTTTCACACTTGTGTCCATACACAGTCTCTGTCTTATATCACTGCTGTAAGAAAATTCATATCTTTTTTATTTACCATTAGATTTAGTTTAGAACCTCTTCTAATACCCCTCACAAAAACAAAATTGTGTTTGGGCCCTTTAAAAAAAAAAAAAAACCCACAATTATACCTTTTAAGATAAAAGCTTGTTTAAAATGGAAATTCGAGCAGTCTCATGAGATTCCATTTTAACAAGTTTTATTTTATAAGATATTAATTGTACCCAACAGGTCCAGATTAAGAAATCTGGGTGCACCCCCCCCCCCTTCCCCCCACCCGTTCAAAAGGCTGGCTACGCCTATGTTTACAATTGAAGTGTTCATCAAACAATCACTTACCTGTAGTGTTTTTGTCATTTTATAAATTTTTATTAATAATAATCTTAACTTTTTGTATTAACTAATATAGAGCTAAACATAATACACAGCAAAATAAAAGTTCAATGGAAAAGAATCTGAAAAAAGAGAAAAGAAAATCTGCTTGATCCATCTCATGTTTCGAACTTTCTGCTACTGGGACTTGATGGAATGAGATATTCAATCATCAGCTTAATTTCAACCGAAGTTATCTCAGAATATATCCATATTTGAATGTAATTTATCACTAAAACATCAATTATTTTTTAATTATCTTTCTAAAAAATGTAATTTTTATGCAGTTTTTAAAATATATCTGTCTTTTTAATTAAATTAATGATAGTTTTATATTTTAAATGAAATTATGGTAATGGAATTCTGCTTTGTGATTTAATCATCTGCGTCCAGCTAATATAAAAGCAGCCAAACAGCTGCCTAGTATTGAGAAAATAAATAAGTCAGCACGTAACTGTTGATGACATTCTCATGACTTTGGCTTTTATTATATGGAAGTAGGAATCTAATTTCATCTTTTGTAGAAATTGAAGCTATTTCATAAAATACTGTCACACACACACAAAAAAAAAATCGCAATACTTTTGAGATTTTCCCCTCGATCGATTGGTGAATTTCACAATTTTTTCTCACAATTGGTCATCAAATTTCATTTTTTTTTTCTTGTGATTGATTTAAAAATTTAGAGATATTTTTTTACAATTCACTCTCAAATTTCTTTCTCTCTTTCTTTCTTTTTTTTTAACTTGCAGGTGATTTTTGAATTTTGCAATATTTATCTTTCACTGAGTGGCAAATTTTAAGCTTTTTCTTGCCATCGATTGGCAAAGTCATGAGTTTGTTCTGCGATTAATCAATAAATTTTATAATGTTTTCTGATGTTCCATTGATGAATTTCAAGTTTTTTTTTTTAAACTTGTGATCAATAGGCAAATTTTGTAATATATATATTTTCTACCTATTGGCAAAATTCACGGAGGTTTTTCACGACTGATAAGAGAATTTTGTATTTTTTTTAATTGGACAAATTTCTGATTTTTTCTGTTTATCCACTTTCAAATTTTGCATTTTTTAAACCTGTGACTGATTGCAAATCTCATGATATTTTCCTTGTACTCATAGGTAAGTTTTGTGATTTTTTTCATGCAACCAATTGGAGATTATCATGACTTTTTTCCCGTCTATTGATTTTCAAATTTCACAGTTTTTTCAACAATCCACTGATGAATTTTGCATATTTTAATCTGCAATCCATTGATTAATTTTCCAATATGTTTTTCCTAATAATTGGTAATTTTTTAAAAACTTTTCTTGCAATTGATCATCAAAAATCGCAGGTTTGTTTTGATGACTGAACAATGAGTTTCTAATTTTTTCTGATGATCCACTGATGAGTTTTATATAAAAAAATATTTATACAGTTCTGATTGGCCAATTTTGGTCTCTTGCAACCTGTTGGAGAAAATTGAAGGATTTTCTGCTATTGATTGACAAATTAATTTTTTTCTGGCAATCCAATGATGAATTTAACATTTTTTACTGGCAACTGATTGACAATTTTTACAATATTTTCCTTCTATCAAGTGGTAAAATTTTAAACTTTTTCTTGCAACCAATTAGTGAAAATCGTGAATTTTGATGAGAGCATCAACATTGTTCTCATTACTTCTTAACTATTTTTCATACATTATATCAGTTTAAATTATCATTTTTCTGGTTTTTTTTTTATTTATTATTATTCATACCATATTTATTACAATGACATTAATAGTTTATCTTTATTTGCAGTTAATTACTCAAATATAATAGTTATTCACCTTTCTAGACTAAATTCAACTTAAAATAACTTTCACATAACTTATTTGCAGTTTGTTTATTTTATATAATCATCATTAAACCTTGTTGTTTGCCGCAATTAAAAGTATCCTTGTAAATAAAACTAATGACATACTTAACTAAAGATCTTTTCCGCATGGCGGCATGTGTTTGTTTAACTGAATGAATGAATCTTTATCGATTTGATGTTTGCATAACAAAAGTGATATTGATAATTTATTGGATCCCATAGTGAAAAGCTATGCATTTGTTGATCCAAATCCCTTACAAATACTCTGCCATCAATATGATAGATCCCTTTACAGTTACTTTTTCTCTATAGCAAAGTTATCATGTGAACTTGAACATCTAAAAGTTAGCTGTGTTTATGGGGAATTTAGTTTCTTGTTTCAGTTTATGTGTTAATGTTTTAAGTTCTTTTAACAATGCTCACTTGTGCTATTTTATTCACAAAAGATGTTGTTTCCTGTAATTCAACTACTGCCTTTGCATCTGATTTTATGAAAAATATTGTTATTGTAAGTTGCCTTTGAATAATTTTTCTTGAAGTATATTGTAATCTTATATAAAATAAACTATTAGCCTTAAATTCAAACCAAAGATTTGCTTCTTTAGCTCTTGAATACTTTTACATGTTTTTCTTTTAACTATTCTCAAGTTGATATTTTAACCAGCCAAGACTTTCACTACACTGATCTGTTACATTTTAGTACCATTTGTTTCAGTCATACATACACAATAATAGTATTTTCTACTTGTCAAATATTTTTCTGTTACTGTTCAATGAATTTTGTATGTTTTTCCAGAACCGACAGAAGAATTTTGTGTTTTTTTCCGATGATCAACTAATGAATTGTGAGAAATTTTCCCACAACCAATTGATGAATTCCACAATCTTTTTTAAATGAAAAATTGAAGAATTTTGTGATTTTTTTTTTCCTTCTGGCAATTGTCTGTTAATTATTATCCAGTGATTAAATGATAAATTTAATTGAAAAGGAGAATTTGAAATGTTCTACAGGTGTTCTCCATTGTTTTGCGACATATGTTGCACTTTAATAATTTCTCCTGAAGTATATTGTCATCTTATGCAAAATAAACTATTAGCCTTAAATTCAAACCAAAAATTTACCTCTTTAGTTCTTGAATACTTTTACATGTTTTTCTTTTAACAGTTCTTCAGTTGATATTTTAACCAGCCAAGAAAAAATATATAGAGAGCATATTCTGCTCTAGGGATTTAAGGTGCAGTCCCTTTCCAACTGTTCCAGGCCTACTTCAGAATCTCTATTTTTCATTTTCTAACATCTTAATTTTTGTTATTAAATCCAAAATCCATCTATATGAGATTGTATATAGATGGATTGGATTTGTAAAAGAAACTAGTTGGATGTGCCAATCCCAAAACTTTCTTCTATCTCATACATACATTTTAATATTAAAAAAAAATAGTTACTCATTTTAATGCTTTAATAATTTTAATTCAATACCTTACCAACTTTGATTTTCATCTTAAATTTCTGCTTCAATCAATTAATCGGAGTAAAAACGAACTTCCGTCTCTGCACGAGCCGATGGACAATAGAATAATAAGCCGATTTTTTTTTTTCAAATTCAGGGAGGACCTACTTGCCTTACCAAAAAATAATCATATACAAAATGTTTAGTTCAGTTCTGGAACTAACTTCATACACTTTTATGTGGTGCAATATGTAAAATGGCATAAAATTGGCTATTGCAGCGCCGCCTTAAGGTGGATTTTTTTCAGATTCAGGTCAACCCAACTAGCCATAGCCATACACTTACACACAAAAATTCATTCAATTCAATACATAACTTCATGTACTTTTGGTCGGTACAATATTGAAAATGGCACAAAAATCGCAATTGCAGCACCCCCTTCCGGCAGATTTTTTTCAAATTCAGTGAGGACCAACTACTCATAGTGATACAGATACAAAAAAAAAATTGGTTCAATTCGATACATAACTTCACATACTTTTGGATGATACAATATTGAAAATGACACAAAAATCGCGATTGCAGCGCCCCCATCTGGCGGATTTTTTTTAAATTCAGGAAGAACTAACTAGCCATAGTCATAGACTTACACAAAAAAAATTTGGTTTAATTCAATGTATAACTTCATATACTTTTGGTTGGTACAATATTGAAAATGGCACAAAAATCGCGATTGCGGCGCCCCCTTCCGGCAGATTTTTTTCAAATTCAGGGAGGACCAACTAGCCATAGTCATACACATACACAAAAAATTTGGTTCAATTTGATGCATAACTTCATATACTTTTGGTCGGTACAATATTGAAAATGGCACAAAAATCGCGATTGCAGCGCTCCCTTCCGGCGGAATATTTCAAAACTGAAGGAGGACCTGCTTGCCACAGCCAAAAACATTCACAAAAAATTTGGTTCAATTCTATGCATAACTTCATACACTTTTTGAAGGTTATAATGGCGACATACAGACACACACAAAAACACACGGACAGACAGACATTTTGTAAAAACATGTTTCTTGGAATATCTGACCCCTAAAACGTGTAAATCCGTCGAAAACCATAAGTCGAAAAAAATTTTGATTACAATACTTTCTTCTATTGAAGATAGAAGAAAGTAAAAAGAAATTATTTTTATATTAGGTATTTTTCACTAAATAAATACAAAATCTATGCAAATTATTTTTGTAGATTAATTTTACTGAATATTTATTTCTGTCATATGCATCCAAATTCTTTACAAAATTGCATATATGATAGATAGAAACACTAGCTACAGCTACCTATTTCTTTTGTCAAATGTTCTAATTTTTTTCAATTATTTTTTAACTTTTAAATGCCATTATGTAAAATTGTTCTGTTTAGGGATTATTGAATAGCTATAACATCTTTCTTGGACACTATTGACTGCTAATTGATTCAAAATCATTCCATAATTTATTTTCTGTTGTACTTATCATTTATAAATGATAACATTATTACTAAACTTATTTTTTATTAAAATATTTATTTTTATGGTTTTATATTTTGTACAGGATTTTATTTTGAATGTTACAAGAGTACAAAAAAATAATGGCTTTGTTTTTCATGATGGTTATGTTGAAGAAGGTTGTGCCAAGCCTAATTTAGTTGTTAAAGCTGTAGTAAATGAGGTAAGTTATTACTTGCAAAGCATTGTTATTGTTTTTAATTAATCAGATAAACAAATATTGGTTTAATTATTGACAATTTTTTCATATTTGATGAAATTTTCAAAAATATTTGTAACATTCTTTGTTTTGAAATTTTTTAAAAACAGTTTTATTTGTTTATTTGTTTTTGAAGTGATTAAATCAGGGTTTAAGCTGAATTTGAAATTCCTTTAGCAAAGTTACTAAAATCAGAAAAAAAAAAAAAAAAAGCTTTAGCAAAATGTTAAAATTGTTATGAATGTCTACTTCTCCACTTTTCTTGGCATCATAATAAGTATGTTTTTCATAGCCAAAATTAGTCATGATATCTTTAAATCATAACTAATATTTATAATGACTTTAAAAACATCTTAAATCTTAAGAATTTAAGATAATTTAAATCTGTACTGGTACTGACCATCGAAAAAAATGTTAATTTTTATGCTTTATATAAAATATTATAATCATAACTTTCAATAAGAAATTAAAGCAATAATGAGATTAAAATATGTTTATGTAACATTTGTGTGATATCCTATTTTTTTCAAATTTTTAAAGCTATTTTTTTTTTATTTATTTATTTACTAATATGTATGCACACTGTGCAGAGCAGATAATATTCAATAAAAGTTTGCACTATTCTATTCACCCTCCCTTATATCCAGGAACTTTAAAAAAAAAAAAAAAAAAAATCTGTATTATTTTAATAGAAATTTGCTAGCAAGCATATTTCAAGGATTTATTTTACATTTAGATTTAAAAATTTAAAAAATTGACATCATTCCAAGATTATTATTTTTTAAAGGATCTATAAAATTAATAAATGAATAAGTATAATAAAATAGAAAAATAATTTTACTTCGTAAAAAATGAGTACATTTAAGAATGACAGAATTTCCAGTCAAAAGGTTATTTACCATCTTTTTCTGGTACAGTTTGGGGATTAAGATATATGGGGTATTGTTTTATTTTTGCCAACTGTACTTCACATAATTTTAGGAATAAAGTTACTAATGATATCAATAGTAATCATGAGTAGAAAAAAAAAAAAAAAAGTTATTTGGTATAATATGTTCTTTTTCTTTCTAAAATTTAAGTCTGTATATTCTTAATTTTTAAATATAAAAAGAAGGAAATATTTGTTAACTTAGATTCTGCTAATTTGGGATTCATTACTGAGCTCCTGTAAATCAGGTCTCACCGAGTAACTCTTGTCATATGCATGGAATCGGTTCTGATCTTAAAAAGCATAATAGTTTGAAATTTGTCATATAATAACATGAGTGATTATGTACATTAAATCAAAGTATCTTTTAAATTTCTACTTTGAAAATTTTTAATTGCTATATTTTATTTCAATATTGTCACTTAATCATGCTCATTTTTGTATACTATTGCTCATATTTGTGACATAAGCAAATTCTTAATTTTATTTTCTGTGTTTTACTTATAGGATCACAGATTGGCATGCTCCCAAAATCACACTGCTCTTCATTTATTGAATGCTGCATTAAAAGATGAATTACCTTATTCATATCAACTTCTAGCTCATGCAGGTGCCAAAGAACTATTGTTAGTATATTCTAGCAAGGTATGAATGATATTAATATTAAATACTGTATTGTCTCATTTATTTTATACATTTTCCCCCACACCATTTTATACAATAGTATTATTATTATTATTATTATTTTTTTTTTTTTTTTCTTGAAGAACAGTTCAGAATAAAAAGAGTATATAATAGGAGTTATGTATATAAACTGTTATATACATTTTAATGGTCATTTTATTGGATTGAAGCTTGATATTTGACTTTTTTTATGTGTTATTGTTTGTTATTTGATGAAAAAATTGAGAAATTACTATAAGAATATTTTTTTTTATATATTTTCATCATTTTTTTCTTAGATTCTATTCTCAGAATAGATAGGATTTAAAGATCAGTGAAAATATGCCTGCAGATGCAATTGTATTAACATGTTTCTTTTTTATGAATTAAAATTAAAATTTTCTTTTAAATATTATTCCTCGTTTTAATAGATTTTTCTTATTTTTATTTTGTTTTTTAATTACTTTTATTTTAATCCAAATAACATCAAAAATTCAAATATCTGTATTTTCTTAAGTTTTTGAACTATAATATCAGTCAAATGAAACCATTAAAATGAAATATCAATTAAAATAACATAATTTTATTTAAATAGTTAAAGAATTAAATAACACACTTTTTATATGTAATATGCTATCATTTTCTTCAGTAGATGCATTTAGCCTATCTGAGATCATTGCAAATGAAACATATTAATTAATCCATGGATATAAAGCATCATGATAATATTAATGAATTTTAATGGGGGTTATCACTAGAGTAAAAATTTGCATCCAACTTAAAATTTAGGCTATATTTTGTGTGATTTAATTAAATCCAATGGATATCTGTCGAACATACTATATCCAACTGATTTGACCAATATGTCAAATATTATGATTATCCAACAGTGAATCCAAATTGAGATTGTAAGGCCATATTTTCATTTTACTTTTGATTGTTAAATTTTCAAACTATAAAGCTGGTGGTTTAATCTTGCAAAATATAGTACATTAATTTATTAAATCCCCCCCCCCCAAAAAAAAAAAAAATATATGGCAAATATGTCTTGGAATTTATTTAAGAACAAACAGGTGTACAGCTATAATCATTCATACAATATGAACCTTCAGGTAGGAGCAACAGATGCAATTAAAAAGATAAAAGTGGAAAAATGACAGAAAAAAAAAAATGCTATATTAGTGAGAAAAAAGTACAACCTTTCTGTTCACAATACAAAACTTCTTTTTATAACTTATAATAACAAACAAAATGAAGTCTTCCTATTCTAAAAAAAGTAACTAACGCTGTCACCATGACTGACAATGAATTTTTTGTGACCTAAAGTCTTTCTTTGAAAAGAATTTATTTCCTCTTTAAATTCAAATTTTCAGCATTTTGTGAGACATTTTTTACAAATTTTAGAAAAGGTTATTATTTTAAATTGTTGCCAAATGATCAAAGAGTAATATTTCCTTCAAATTAAAAAAACATACACTGCTATTGCAAACAGGGAAAAAAAAAAAAAAACTTTCAAATAAAAATTAAATAATCATGAGTTAAATGCAGGAAAAAATTGAAAATTATGTCATGAAACCATGTTTCCATGTGAATATTTTAAAATCTGCCAACAGCCGTAAATGGAAAAAATTAGGTCATATTTAAAATATCCAAACAGTAATATTGCAAATAAATTTATTAATGTGTGTTAAAAGCAGCAAGTTAAAAAAAATTGTGTCATATTTCAAATGATCAAGTAATATTGCAAGACATCTAAAATCTAAAAATATATTTATATGAGATACTTTATATTTAGATATGATCTTTTTAACTATTGTTGTGCATTCTAAGATGGCATAAATGACATTTCCTTGCAAAAATAAAAGTATTTTAATTTAAATATTAAAAAAGAGAAAAGAAAATTTAATGAAAATTACATCAGATTTAAACAATACATTTAAATGACTTTCTTTTTTATATCGCAATTTAAAATATACCAGGGGGCAAAGACTCTGTGTATTTCACTATTTAATTGATCTTGTTTAATCAAACATGTAAATCACCAGTAGATGTTTAACAGTAGTTGATTCAACCTTAAAATTTTCCAGTCAAAGGAAAATGAATGTAAACCTGTTCACAGAAAGATTACTACTTATCAAATCTTGCTTGAAATGCATTAAAGTAGTACTTTTTTTTATAATGTCTATGAATACTGTAATGTGAAGTGATTGATTGATATGGATAAAAAATTGTGACTTTGACTTTTTTTATCCTATGTACAGAGTAGCATAAAAATAATAGAATCTTTTCTTTATGAAGCATCATTCACTTTGAAACGGTTCAGAATAATTTTATTGTATCTATTTGTGCATTTTAATATTGATTATTTCACTCTAAATGTATCATTGATGTTATTAATGGATGCAGTTTTCTCCTTTTGCTTTTTTCCCCCCTCTTAAAGGTGGATTTTTTTTTTTTTTTCAGAAAACCTTAACTGAAATGCAGTTGCAAAACATTGAGACAAAAATTAATGAAACAATCAAAGACAATTTAAAGGTTTTGAAAACCTTAAATCCTGTTAAATCAGCAAGCAATCTACCTGCATATAAATTGTCTGTTATAAAAGTAAGCATTTTTCAAAATTATCATTTATAATATTATCTTTCTGTATGTATTTTTAATTTGTACACATTAATTTTTCAAATATATGTCAATATACAGTCGAACCTCGTTAATACGCGAATCAGAGGTCTGATCAATATTCACGTATTTAAACGGGTTCGCGTATTAACTGAAGGTCGCGAATTTTCGTTGTGGGGTCTATCTAATAACAATCTATGCGAAAAAAATACATTTTTGTCAGTTTTTAGTTTTTTTAGACATAAAATGGCATTTTATTTATTTTAATCATTATGTGCTCATTAAGCAGGAACGTTTGAAAGCTGAAAACTCAAATAATCATTATTTTCTTAAGTAAAAATCCTGTCTTTTTTAATTTAGATTTATTATGTATGTCACATAAAATTGAAAGCGACGAACACAAAAATTTCTGCTAACCATATTAACTAAAACTAATGCTAACAAAATTGATATCTTTGTTAGCTATACAGAACAGGTAGATGCGATAATAAATAGTGTTTGATAATAATAAAAACTTACTGAAGTCAATAATGTCATAAAAATTACTTTTTGGAAAAGTAATTGTCAATTTCGGCCTGTTTGACATGCGGTTGCACCATCAACGTGATGTTTTCCACCTTATTTAGGCAGTGGTAAAGTTTGCTTGTTGAGAGTCCTTCGTCTAAGTGACGACGTATATTGCCTTAGGAAATTGAAAGCCTCTGTAACTTGAAGAATCGGGATGGTACCGGAAGCGCATGTTCATCATCTTCTTCCTCCTCATTCAGTTTGTCAGTCGCAGTTACACCGGCGATGATAATCATCCAGACTTCTAAGTTCGGAGGTAACTAGATCTTTGTCGATATTAATAAACGTGTCTAAATCGACTAATTTTTCCCCGACAGCTTCTTGTGCGGCCAGCCAATCTTCTTCAACATTAATTTAAGAGGTTGGCTCAGTGTAAATGATATTTTCGCTGTTTCCGAAATCCACTTTGTGAAAGCAATTTGTAATTGTTGAAGGATTGTAGAAGGATTGCTGCCGTGTTCCATTTCGTGAAGGTATCGCCGTATGATGCGAGTCTTGTAATTTACTTTGGCGCTGTTAATTATTCTTTGGTCCATTGGCTGGGTGACACCAGTCGAATTTAGAGGTATAAATTTTACTTGGACATTATTCAGATCTTTATTCCTCCAACCACAGTTTTGTTAACAACAGCATTCCGATTGTTTAACAAAGTCCTTAAAGTTGATTCAAATATGCCTTTTCCTTTGGCGAACGCAGACTTATTTGAGACAGCTTGGGCATCGTATTCATATGTAATTTGTAACTTCTCAGTGATGGAGAGAGCCTTTTGTTTAATATGTTTTGCTCCTTCCGCCATAGTTTACTCTAGATTATAAAAGCATAGATGGATATCCAAGACTAGATAATACTGTGAGTAAAAACGACTATCTTCTTTTGAAAATATGAAACAGCGATTGGAAAGAGTCACGTAATTAATCTGCTATTGTAGCATATGCTCCATTTATCGATTATACCGCTCTAATTTAGGGGAGGGGGAGGGGTCGCATCATTTCTTAATTAAGGGGAAAAGTTCTTTTCATTTTTGCTTTTTAAAAAAACTTGTTGACTCCCACAGCCCGTGCCTGCAATGAATGAACTTTACATGAACTTCATTTTTGTATGATTTTTTAAATTTAATTATCTTTTTGTCTACATTTATATTTTTAAATGACAAAAATAGCAAGAAAAGTATAGAATTGAAGGTATATGTTGCTTTGCATAATTTTATTTTTTCAACTTCAGCATACAGAAAGCGAGCAAAACCATGGCAAAACACTCAGATTTTTACTGATTTCAAAAAGTTTTGTATCAATTTTTTTTTTTTAATTTACATATTCTTAATTAGAGTCTCATGATAGGCCGAAATACATAAGTTAAAAATCTCTAAATGCTGCATTTTTAAAAAAATTGAATTTCCATTAAAATTTTACACTGTGTGATGTATTCTTCAAATGAAAACAGGTGTTTTTCAAAGCAGACATAAAGTCTTTATTTTTTGCACGCCTCGTCTTGCTTATGAGGATTCATTGGGAGAGTTTTCATTGGGCAGTCTTGTGCTAGCCTCAGATCACGATCCATATCTAGTCAGCTTATGGTTTTGGGGGGAAAAATTCTATATTTAATTGGGTTTATATAATTGTTGTATAAAAAATAAGTTAAATAATTCTTTAAATAATTGTTGTATAAAATGTTTGGGAAAATACTTCATATAAAAACTCGTAAGTTTAGAACTAATCTTATTCGCGTATTAAACATAGGTTTTTCTTTCTAGGAATTGATAAAATTTCGTATATTAAACGGGTTCGCGTATTAAAAGTTTTTTTGTATATGCTTAAGATAGGAGTATTTCAAGGGACCAAAGAAAATTCGCGTATTAAGTGATGGAATTAGAACATGTTCCCATCAGGGTTAGATATTTAGCAGAGTCACATCAAAATAGTGAAAGCGTATTAAGCTGATTTTATGTAACCCCAAAGCAATTAAATTTACTTTCAGTTAAATCAATTAAATTCTAATGAAATGCCCAATTGAATGTCTGAGTAAATGTTTAGTCAAAAATAAACTTAAACTAAATGAAATAATGACATGAAAAATTAAAACTCAACAATTAACATTTATTAGTTTGTAAAATAAAATAAACAGAATATATAAAACATAAAATTAAGCAAAATAATATGTATATCATCTTTTAAACACATCATCTTTAAACAAAAATATATTTAAATAATTCAATAGATCAAGTGTCCAAATATATATATTGTAAAAATAGAAATCGGAATAAGCAATAAACAAAACTGAACTTATCTGGTAGAAAATAAATATAAATATATATAAAACAGTTCGTAAGTCCTTTAATAACAAACATCAGTCTTATCAAAGGCACCGGAGTTTGCAAGAACAGAGGGGGAAAAGGGATTCAATTCGAAATGTTCAAAAGCATACACATCCATCAATCGAGTCTCAAAAAGCCTACAGTCACAACCAGGAAGGTACGCCGATTCCATACAGGCAATAGTAGAAATTTACTCAAAAGGGAAAAAAAAAAGCCAAAGTCCTTCCACTGGATTCCTTCTTCCAGACACATTGCAACATCACTGACAATCCATCATCACTGGGTCGATGTACTCACACCAACAGTGGTCATCTTTCTGGCTCTTAAGCACTTGTTGGAATAAAAAGTCCTAAGTTGTTCAATCACATTATCAGCTTAGACGAAGTGTAAACCGTTATAAACACCATTACGGAATTAATGCTTTACTTTAGTAAATGACTAGCTCCACTGAGGTATATCTGGCTTCCAGTAAAAACAAACACAACACAAGACTAAAAACTAAATACGAAATTGAGAAGATACGAAACAAGAAAAATACGAAGCTGTCTTTTCACCAGCTAGACCGAAGTATAAATACACCCCAAACGGATTGAATGTCAAGTGTCTCCCTACCATGAGACACATCCACCAATCACCGAAGAATGAATGGTTAATGAGATCGTTATGTCGGATCGCATAAGCGATGACGTCATCGATACGCCATCTTATGGTGATATGGATAACTATGCCAGATGACGATGTTTACTTTTGATAGGTGCATGAAAAAAAATATGTCTGCCAGGAAATATGAATTAATATAGAAATAAAGTTTAACTGTACAATTCATGGACAATAACTTTAACAAAAATAAGACTTCTATTATAAAGGTAAGTGGACTTTAAATTACATTGAACTGTAAATAAAAATGACTATTGATATCTATGTGCTGTAATTAAGTCTCATATGAATGAAATGAATAATGAGTAATGTTTAGATGGAATGACTTGACATATGTACTAAGGGACCTTTCTCACAGTAAATATCAGTCAAGAAAAGCATGTTTACAGGGGTAAGAACACAGGATATATTCCTAACATTAAGCGGTTTCGCGTATTAAGCGGGGCACATATTAACGGGGTTTGACTGTATATGAATGGTTAAGTATTTAACAATTTTTGCCTGTAACATTGTCATTTATTTTTGTAGTATTATTTGAATTCTTAAACATTCATTTTTGAGATACTTATTATTAATGTAAAGGAAATTTCTTTTAATTATTAATGTTATTATATATTAAAATTTACAATAAAAGTGATGGATGTTATTTTTAGAATGAGCTCTCTCTCTATATATGTATGTATTCTAATATTCAGGTTATTTTGTCAGGGACATAATAGAATGTATTACAACTTTATTTTAATTATTCATAAGACTTTTGCGCTACCTTGAAAATAAGTGGCACTGAAATATACCTTGTATAAGATCAGAGATTGTCACCATTGATTAGCAATTATTACTTTTATAGTCCGTTTATTATTTCTTGAGACTGCATAGAAAATGTAATTTAGGACATTTTAGAATGCTTTTTTCTCGATCCCAGCATTAATTTTAAATTTCGAATTTACTTTCAACTGGTATTATAGGGCATTAATGTGTTATAAGTAACTATCATGCCACATATAAAGTTTCTAACCTCTTTAGTATGACAAAAATTGCAATTTTAAATATTTTTTGCATCTGCAACCCTCTGGGGTAGAGCACCAACATAAAAATGTAGCTTATGTTTGAACAGGCTGTATCATGACCAATTAGAAACCACTATTTTAAAAATCAGTTTGGTATTGCATAAGATTGCATAAAAATTGTGATTTAGATTATTTTTAGAATGCTTTTTGCTGACTTCATCCTTAGAAATTTCAAATTTTCTTTTGACAGTTTTCAGAAAGCATTTGCATCTTTTAAGTAATTACCATCCCAAATTTCATAATGTTAGACTCCTCAGTTGTGCAAAAAATGCTATTTAGAATATTTTATACTCTTGCAACCCCAGATGTTAGAGTCTACAACATAAAATATATATATATTAGAGCCTGTATCCCGGGAGCAGAATCGGCGCCACTCTTGGGAAAGTCCGCAGACTATTTTTCAACTGCTAAAAATTCAGCAAAAATTTTAAAAATCCGGCCCTAAATCAAAAAATTCTGACATAAAATGTATCGCGAATTTCGGCAAATAGTCTTCAAAAAGAAATCAATTTCATCATAAATCGGCAAAAATTGCAAAAGAAAATGGCAAATTTTGTCAAAAAATCACAAAAAAACGACAAATTTCTTCAAAAAATTGCGATAAAAAATGCAAGTTTCTTCAAAACATTGCAAAAAAGCGGCAAATTTCTTTACAAGATCACGAAATAACGACAAATTTTGTCAATAAAACACGAAAAAACGGCAAATTTTGTCAAAAGATCACGAAAAAAAGGCAGTTTTTATTAAAAAATCATGAAAAAACGGCAAATTTCTTTTTTAAAAAAAAAATCGCAAAAAACGGCAAATTTCTTCAAGAGATCGTGAAAAACGACAAATTTCTTCAAGAGATTGCGAAAAAACGGCAAATTTTGTCAAAAGATCGCAAAAAAAGCAGCAACTTTTGTCTAAAGATTGGGAAAAGCATCAAATCTTGTCCAAAAAAGCGCAAATAAATGCAAATTTAATCAAAAGATCACGAAAAATGACATCTCGTCAAGAGATCGTGAAAAACTTGCAAATTTTCTCAAAGAGGAGCCCCCCCCCCCCCTCTCCTCCTCTTTCGGACAATGTATGAGGTGTTAAAAATTCTGAGAACAAAGGCAACTTCTTTTTAAAAGTATACTTTTCCTTTATGTCTATTACAAATACATGGGAGGTTTGAGTGCATAAATATAATGCAAGGGATTTTGTCTGCAGACTGTTTTTTAAGTTTTTACTTGTGTTGCAGACTGCAGAAAAAAATTCTGCTGCTGGGGTCTGTATTAAAGAGGGACTGCCACCATTAATTTACAACTATTAAATTTTAACTAGCAGGGGTGATTAAACAACATAATATATATTTATATATTCAAACCTATATTAGAGCAGGGACTTCTACCATTAATTTACAACTATTGAATTTTAACTAGCAGGGGTGACCGAACAACATAATATATATATATATATATATATATATATATTAAAGCAGAGACTGCCACCATTAATTTACAACTATTAAATTTTAACTAGCAGGGGTGACTGAGCTAATATCGATCAAAAATAACTTTGTGTTAAACTTGATATAATATTCTCACTGTATTATTGCTAAAAGCATGTTATTTATAACAGTATTATTTACAAAAACTTTTAATATGAAAACTATGTATTTATGTGCATGTTTATAAATTTTACATTACTTTTCACATTTTACATTACTTATACATTTACAACAAAAGGACATCAATCCAAATCATAATTTTGGCTCATTTCTGATTGGTTTAACTATGCCTCTCAATTCCTATTAAGAATGTCTAAAAAAATCTTCAGATTCTGAAAGCATTTTTTCCCTTAAATACAACTAAATTTTGGGACATTTTTTTCATCTGGCACCAAATACGTGTTTTGGCATTCTAATCTTAAAAGTTGTTTTTTCGGCCAAATGTTGCAAATATTTTGTCAAGTATCACCAACTGGCTGTTACAATCTTCTCGGCTTTGTGACCCTGACCCATATCATCCTAAATGATCCACTAATCAAATTCGTTGAAACACCTGACTTAGCTCAATGGGTTTCTGATAATCAAAAATGTAGAATATGAAATTTATTCAAAATCGCTCAAGTTATTTCTTACATAAAATTAACTTGATCAGCAGTGAACCACAAAATGACCCATTAATACATTGTAAAAAAAAGTCTGTGATAGTGACATTGACATGAAATAAAGAAAGTGTTGGAGCAAGCACTGTCAACATCAATTTCCAATCATTACTTTTGAAATTGATTTGATAGTTTGTGAGATTGCGTAGAAATCACAATTTGAAACATTTTTAGAATGCCGCCTTCTGATTTACACCACTTTTAAATTTCAGTTTTATTAGAAAATGCTGCTAGATGTCATTTATATCTTATAACTAACCACCATGCCTAATTTTAAGTTGCTAGTCCTTATAGTATCACAAAAATCACAATTTAGAAAGTTTCTTGTTCCTGTAATCTCCATGTAGTAATGACACTGACATGAAGTCAAGCCTATGTTAGAAAAATAGCTGCTACAATCAATTTCCAATCATTACTTTGAAATAGATTTGATACTTCCTGAGATTTCCCAAAAATCGGCATTTAGAATGTTTTTAGACCACTTTTTGTGCATTTTCATCCATTTTAAATTTTGAATTTTTAAGAAATGTTATTAGAGATGATTTATATCTTATAAAAAACTGTCATGCCAAATTTCATGGATCTAGGCTTTTAATAACACAAAAAGAATATTTTTAGAACATCTTTTGCTCCTGTATCATGTTTGGGGTAATAACAACTGGCATTGAACAGAGCCTAGCTCGGAGCAAAGGCAGTCATCATCATTTTTATACCATAATTTTTTAAATTGGTTTAGTACAGCTTGAGATTGCATACAAATAACAATTTAAAATGTTTTTTGTGCATTTTAACTGCAATTTTGAACACTTTTTTTGCTTTTGAAATTATCAAGTGGTATTGACACCAACATAAAATAGAGCTTACGATAGAACAAGGACTATCACCATCAATTTACAACCATTACTTTTTAAATTGATTTATTACTTCCTAAAATTGTGTAGAAATCAATATTTAGATTTTTTTCAAGCTTTTTTTGTACCATATCACCCTTTTAAATTAAAAATTTTTTAAGATCGTTTATACTCAATAAATAATTATCATGCAAAATATCATGTTTCTAGATTATTCAGTAACACAAAAATCACTTTTTTAGAATATTTTTTGCTTCAGCACCTCTTTTGGGATAGTGACACTGACATAAGATGTAACTTGATTTGGAGCAGGGACTGCCACAATCATTTTGACATAATTATTTTTTTAATAGGTTTGTTACTTCCCAAGATTGCTTTAAAATCACAATCTAGAACATTTTTAGAATGCTTTTTGTGCATTTTCATCCTCTTTTATATTTTAATTTTTTTAGGAAATGTTAATAGAGATCATTTATATTTTATAATTAACTACCATGCTAAATTTCATGTTTATAGGCTTCAGTAACACAAGAATAATTTTTATTCCTGAACCCTGTTTGGGTTCTGACATCATAATAAGATATTTTATGTTTGAACAAGGGTGAAATTCATTAATTTAGTACCATTACTTTTGAAATCGGTTCAGTAGCTCTAGGGTAACCCTTTACAAAGAAACAAACTTTACCTCTTTATAATATTTTATTTTAAAAACACAGCAAGCTTCTGTCTTAAAAATTTGTGCTGAAAATACAAATAATGACTTTTCATAACTTTTTTCCCCCCTAAGCAGCTGATTTTATATTTTCATATATATGTGATTTAGTTTATTTATAGTAATTAATTTTGTCTAAATATTTTTTGCATATTATTTTTTATATTCTCTGTTTATCTATCTTTAAGAAATGTAAAGATTTCATTCCTACTATTTCTATTGGCGGTGGTGAAAGTTTGAGGTCTGTTGAACCATGTTTTGGAACGTAAGTTCATTTGAAATACTTGTATGTGTTTTCTTACTTAAGATTTAAATTGTATGTAATCTATAGACGTTATAACATTATACATTTGATTTTTATCTAGCTTTAATTACTGCTGTAATTTGCTTTAGATTTAGATATAAAAAATACTGAAAAAGAAGCCATCAAACATATGGGTCCCCAATTTCCTTAGCACATTGTTGGTATAAAAAAAGCAAAGGTAGAAAACAGCTCTTGAGTAATTAGCCATCATCTCTCAAAAAAAAAAAAAAAAAAGAATTTAAAATTCTTGTGAAAACTATTATATTTATTTAAAATATGTTGTTACATTAGCAAGAGGAGCTTCATAAATGAACAGTCAGAGCAGTAGGTTGAATCTGCATGGTATGGAATCAAAACATACATTCTCTTTTTGCTTCAGAATCTCTTTTCTTTTCTTTTTTATAATAAATGAATGTTCTATATAAAATTAAATTTTTCATTTGTCAGATTTATTTTAATTATTAAAATGAAATACTTATTGAAAAATATACATATGTTACCAGCCAAACCCGATTTTAAACCAAACTAGATTGGCTTTGGCCAAACTAGTTTATCCTAATGCCCATTGGATAAATTAGTTTTCTTAGGCCAAACTAGTTTATTCTAATGCTCATAGGAAAAACTAGTTTTTCTCAGGCCAAACTAGTCTATCCTAATGATTATAGGATAAACTAGTTTTTCCTAGGCTAAACAAGTTTGGCCTGCTATTCATTGCTCTCAACTAGTTTATCCTAGACTGATCTAATTTATCATAGGCCAATTCAATTTGGCGTGATTTTGTTGAACCCAAAGACTGTCTCTGGTGCCAACTTTCTAGTTTACCCTAAGCCAATGTAATTTAATGTGTTTTTAGCTTGTAGGCTATCAAAGCCTGAGAGCTAATGTGCTCTCAAGTTCTCTATGCATGTATGTATGTATACACATGCACATACCACGATAACTCATAACAGAAATATGTGATTTGCAACAAATTTTGCATACAAGTTTATCCTGCTAAGGCGGTTCCCTTATTAATTTTGGGAGATCATTGGGTAAGAATGAGAAGGGTCTAATGGGGGTTATTCTGCCTCCCCCCCCTTATTAATTTAGATAAATAGGATTTTCATGTATAATTATGAAATTTCACCATTTCGAAATTTAGATAAAGGATCATTCTGATAAGGTGCCTCCGTGATTAGTTTTATGTGTTTGTTGTTTAATTATAAAGAGGGAGTAATGAGGGTAACCCCTTTAATTTAAATGAATGGGTTTTTCATGCAGAATCTACCAATTTACTTGTTAATCTTCTGAATTTCTGAAAAGAAAAGATAAAAAAATTCTGCATGAAAAACGCATTTGCCTAAATTATTGGGGGAGTCCGCCGTTCTGTCCTTTATACTTAATCAGTTAACCCCCCAAAATGAATTAAGCCTTATCAGAATGAACCCATATCCAAAATTTGAAGCAAATTGGCAAGTTCTACATGGAAAACTCCTTTACCTAAATTAAAGAGAACCCCCCCCCCATTTCTCACTCCTTTATGCTTAAACAATGAACACCCACAACTGATCATGGAGGTGCCTTATCAGAATGATCCTATATCTAAAATTTGAATAAAATCTGATAATTCTGCATACAAATACTGTTTATCTCATGTATGGGGGGGGGGAGTTTCTCCCCCATCCTTATTCTTATCCAATGAACAAAAAGTAATTAGGAAAGCACTTTATCAGAATAAACCTATATCCAAAATTTGAAGCAAATCGGGTATTTCTATCAAGAGTTTTTGCATTACGTACATATGTGTGTACATACATACATACAGAACGCACATGCACTATAGCTCTCAAGCTTTGATAGCTTGTGAGCTAAAAACACATTAAGTTGCACTGGCCTAGGATAAACTAGAAAGTTTGTGCCAAGGTGCTTGTTCGGTTCAATAAAATCATGCAAAATGGAATTGCCTAGGATAAACTAAATCAGAAGAATGAATAGCAGGCTAAACTAGCGTATCCTATAAGCATTAGGCCAAACTAGTTTGGCCTTGGAAAATCTAGTTTGTCCTATGGGTGCTAGGATAGACTAATTTGGCTAGGAAAATTAGTTTATCCCATGGGCGTTAGGATAGGCTAGTTTGGCCTAGAATAAACAAGTTTATCTCACAGGCATTAGGATAAACTTGTCTAGCCTAGGAAAAACTAGTTTATCTGATGGGCATTAAGATTGGCCTAAAATTGGGTTTGGTTGAACATATAATAAACTCTTGAAATTCTGTTAAAATTTTATATCACTTTTTTTTTTTTTTAATTCTTAAAGTTTCTTTTCAATGCAATATTATCAAATATGTTTGATTTTGAAGCAGGTTGGAACTAACAAGGGGACCACCAAACATGGTGCTCACAGATTTTAATGTTCACAAAGTATGTTGTAGGGGTCATGCCATTAATTATTTGGCTGAAAGGGTTCTTTCAAATGGACCTTAGTTTTTGAGAAATTGGGGGTCAAAGTTTAGCATTTATTTCAAGTACCTGTTAGTATCGCTGTTGCTTAGCAGCTTCGTGGCGCTGCGGTAACGTCCGAGATTCCAGACTCGGGCATGGCAAGTTCAACTCCAAGTTGAAGCTTTTTTTTTTTTTTACATTTTACATTTTACATATTTTAAGCAGAATTGGGAATTCTGCAGCTTTGAACTTATTAATATTTTCTTATGGGGATAGTTTACTTTTTCCTTTTTTTTTCTTATTTAAAAAACTATGGTTCAAATGATAAACTAATTGCACTAACTCATAAAATAAATAAAAATAAATAAAAGATGCATATATAATTCAGGGGTTGTACAGCTCTACCACTAAATTTTTACAATATTTTTAATGTATTTCACTACAGAAAAATAAAGCGTAACATGGGAATCAAGGAGGTGATTACGAATTCTGTATCTTAAAAATTAAATATAAATTTTTTTATCATTAATAGTGGTGCCAGAGTCCTTACAAAATATAAGGAGTGTGCGAACCCTGTAATTAAAATTTTCAAAAAGTATAAAAAAAAAACTGAATATTTTAAAATCCCTTCTACTTTAAATATTAATAATTTTGCTCAATTACATTTATATATATTGCTAAATTAAAAAAAAGGCATACCTTTGTAAATTCGTTAAATTCACATTGTTCATTCTATATCAGTTCATCTGCCTCAATAAATTGTCAATTATCTCATATTTCTAATATTAAATTATGAAATTCTTCAGCTATAGCAATAGAAGAACAGGAAGTATCATCCGATGGAGAATTTGTAAGCAGATTATCACTTTGTAACAACATCTCGCAATATTTTAATGCATTAGTAAATTCGCCTTTTTGTTCCTTTACCAAACAAAAATTTTCTGTACTAGTGCTGGTTCCATTCCAGTATTTTCAAGCATTCAACCTTCGCTCTACACAAATCTACCTTCACTCAATTTTCATACCGTAATTTTACCTATACATTTATATACCAATATTTCAAATCTTTTATTTGTCTGCAAAAGAAACTAAATGACAACAGCAAAAAGAATTTCTATTTTTGCGTGATTTTACCGAGAAAATAAAAGCAGACGAATAAAATAAATAAATATATATTTTTTTATGTATCGTAGTTTTTTTTCTTTTTTTTTTCACTGGCAGACGACTTTTCCAGTCTAGTTGGGTTTTTTTATGAATAGTGTTTTAATTTGTTAAAATAAATATATATTTATTTTTAAAAATATAATCTGTCATTTCTTATCTGTGCAAACGATAAATAATGATGAGATTGAACTTTAGAGATAAATGTATTTAAAGATCAGTAAAAATTTGGATAATATTTTAGCACTACTGCATTAATATTTTTTTACATTTTCGAAGGTATGCATTATTTTAATCTTATAAATGTTTGAGAAATTGTACTTGAAAATTATTTTGTGTAATTTATACAAAAAAGGATAAATCTTCATTTAAAAAATTTCACAAAAAAGCGATAGAAAAAAGAATTATTATTTCAGAATTGTGCTTAATAAAAAAAGAAATTAAATAATAATTAATAAAAAAAAGGCTCAAGGCATAAATTATCTATGCAGTTTTGTCAATAAAAATATTAGTTTAAAAATTGCAGATAAAAAGAAATTTTCATGAAATAAATTCGAAAATGTAAATTTACTTTATTAAGAAAATATCAAAAAGTTGAAAGCTATAGAATTCTCAATTCTGCTTAAAATATGTAACATGTAAAAAGTATACAAAGAAAAAAAAAAAAGATCCGACTTGGAGTTGAACCCGCCATGAAGGTGCTGAGCAACAGCGATACTATGGGTATTTGAAATAAATGCTAAACTTTGACCCCCAATTTCTCAAAAACTAAGGCCCATTTGAAGGAACCCTTTCGGACGAATAATTAATGGTATGAGCCCTACAACATACTTTGTAATCATTAAAATCTGTGAGCACCATGTTCGGTGGTCCCCTTGTAAGAGTTATGCAAAAATTTATGTTTGTATATATGATAATTTCTAACACTCTCTCTCTCTGTCTGTATATATGTTATATATATAATATATGTAAAAAAAGTCGATGTGGAGGATTTATTTTTTGAAATTCAACTCTTTAGCTTTTTAAATACTTGTCAGATTTATTTTTATTATTAACTAGCTGACCTGCCCGGCGTTGCCCGGGCCCGTGATGTTATTCAGTTTTCAAATGTGTTATTTGTTTTCTAAATGACCCGTAAATTAAACTCAATTTTTTATGATTTTATATCTTTAAGTCCATTTTGTCAAAATTTATATTTTTAAATGGGAAAATCGCGAAAAGTTATTGAATTTAAAGCACATGCTGTTTGGTATTTTATTCTCTATGTAATTTGATTTTTTGGAAACTATGCTTACAGAAAGCGAACAAAACCGCGACGGAACACTCGGATTTTTACTGAATTCATAAAAAATTTCACATATTTTATTTTATAAAAAAAATAATTTTATTCATACGAAAGTTCCAAAACTTTTGTAAGTAATGTAAATCTGGTTTATTCAAAGCCTCTAAAAATACTGTGCTAAAATACAGACACTTAGTCACTTTTAGCATAGGAAAAATGTATTCTCCATGAGCCGGGATGTGATTCATGTTTGCAATGTCTTTGAACGAGTTAAATCTCTTATTTTATTTGAACAATTTGCACCATAGATTATAAAAGTGTTTTAGCTTTAAGAAAATAATTTCAGTTTTTCAGGACGTACACAAATGCGCCATGCAAGGGCAAAAACGCAATGAAACGGTCTGGTTTTTATTGATTTCATCAAATTTTTCGCACTTTTTATTTTGTAAAAAGTATTTCTACTGGTCCGTATGTTTTAATTTTTTTTAAAAGGGTGTAAATTTTGTCTATTGAGATTCTTTTAAAAGATTGTGCTGAAATATGTACGCTTAGATACTTTTAGCGTAGAAAAAATATTCTATCCGTGAGTTGCAAAGTGACCTCCTTTTGTTGGTGTATTTGAAAGGGTTAAATCTTATATTTTAAAAACCGATATCATCATAGATTATAAGAATGTTTTTAAGCTTTAAGAATGTTTTTTTTGTTTGCCGGTACCTATAGAATTGCGCTTTGCTAAGGCAAAACCGCAATGAAAACTATCTGTTTTTATTGATTTCATCAAATTTTTCGCACATTTTCTTTTGTTAAAAATATTTCTATTGGTTTGAATGTTTCGAATTTTCTGTAGGGAGTATAAATTTGTTCTATTGAGAAGATTTTAAAAGATTGAGTTGAAATATGTATGTTAAGATAATTTTAGCATAGAAAAAATACCCTCTCTGCGAGTCGCAAAATGTCCTTTTTTTGCCAGTGTATTTGAAAGTGTCAAAATCCAAAAATTTTAAAACCAATTGCACCAACAGTTAGAAGAAAGTTTCAACTTTAATATCTTCTTTTTGGTTTGTTTATATCTTAAAAATTACACCCTGGAGGGGCATTAACAAAAGGGAGAAAAATAGTTTTGGAAAAAACGACCATTTTTGAATATTTGTTGTCAAAGGGTTAACTGCAAAATTTTTTCAAATTGATTATTGCATTTGAGACCTAAAAATATGATCTTTCAAAATATGTCTCTTAAGTTTAACTGCGTCGAGTAGTTTGGTTTATTTGGATTTAAACAAAATGATCCAAAAACAGAAATAAATGCCGATAAATGCTTCTTCTTTCGTCAAGGTGCGTAAAAGGGTTTGTGTGCATGTGCAAACGATTTCTTTTCCCCAAACATTAAAAAAATGACTTTTTGAAGAGAGTGAGTTCGGATTCATAATTAATATCTATGAAACTAATCAAAAAATTAAAATTCTGAGCTTCAGGTGCATCAGGAGAGATATTGGACTACTCTCAAAAAAATTTTGAGCCTCGTATGTCCCATAGATTTTGCTAGCCATCGCAGACACACACACACACACACACACACACACACACACACACACAGAGATAGACAGAGCGTTTTGTTCTTTTATTAGTATAGATATACAGTATTTTGTAAAATGCAATCAAAAGAGCTTCTAAAATTTGTATTAAGAAATCCTTTATAATTACGACATTGGTAAAGCATAAATATCTAATTAGAAGAATTAATTTCTCCAAATTAATTTTTCTGGTAAAAATCTGCAAACCTTATTTCAAATTTAACTGTAAGATTCTAAGCATTTTCCTCCTATCTTTTATGTAATACAGTTGTCATGAGTTCATGCTCGTACATGCCGTATCTTAAAGCCTTGAACTTGCTCATGAAATTGGGTGGATGTCTGCAGAAATTTTTTTTAAGCAATTGTATTTCAGCTAAATATTTTAGAACTGATCTTGCACATCTATTACTAAATAATCATGAAGATGAAAGCAATATAAATATTAAGATAATAAAATGTGCAAAAGATAATGGTATAATTATACTGATGTTTCTGCCATACTGTAGCCACAAGCTCCAAAAAAGCACTCGTAATGAATTCAAAGTAATTATTTTTAGAAAAAAGGCAGAATCAAATCACTTTTTGTTTATTGTTGTTATTCACATGAATGATATCAATGAGGTGCTCTAGAAAATAGTTGCTTTAGAATATGTTATGTGTATTCCTTATTGGGTACTTGATGTACTGTTTAAATCAAAAGTATTCTATTGTATTATGATCTATGAAGGAAAATCATTTGTGATTAATTATGTTAATTTGTTACAAACATGATGAAAGTGATAGGAATTTCTTGAATTTACTGAAGGAAATTTCAACTGGGTTATTTGATTTCTCATTGAACTAAACTTTTGCATACTCTATAGATCGTGTACAGCACTGCACAAATGGAGCAAGGTGTGTTTCCATCTGTGGGTTATAATTGTTGAAATCTACTTTTCAATTGCATTATACTTTTCTGAAATCTTTACAAACAGCAAAGTTTTGTTAAATTATTCTAGAAGGATTTGAAAGTGTTTCATAATCTATGCTTGACAACATGATTTTTATTTCTTGTTTTATATACATAAACTCTTACATATTCTTTAGAAATATATTTATTTTTAGCCATGTCAATTCAACTGCTTCTATTGGATTATTTATAATTACATCAAGTACATCAAAAAGTGGTACAGAAAAGACTATTCGTGCTGTAACTGGGAATCAAGCATTGATTGTTCAGAAAGATGGTGAAATGTATGATAAGGCCATGTTAGAATTGGAAGAATATACTTCATCATGTCTAGCCAAAGGAAATGTAAGTTCTTAAAAACATTCAAATCCCATGTATTTGCATTATAGGTGTTCAATTTTCAACTGTATATTTTAATCTATTTTATTCATTTCAGTTAGATTATTTAGAATTATGGGATTGTTTAAAGGATATCAAGACTGCAAAAGTAAGTTATTTTTTTATTATTTTATTAATTTTAATACATGTAGCTTAAAAGAACATAAAAATAAACATAACTTAGGTACAGTCGGCTTTCGTTAATTCAAACTCATCAGGGCCATGTTATATCGTGTGGGTTCGAATTACTTGTACTGTAATTCCATCAGGGAAACAGCCTTTATATTTCCATCATTTATTTACATTATGATACAACTGCCGCTAAGCAGCATTTCGAACAACAAAACATTCTTACATCCCCGATCTTATTTGGCCAACATGCATTGCCTCACAAAACAGATTACGGTATCGTTGCGCCATCTATGTTTAGAGAGTGTTACTATTCGAAGATATCACACCCCTCTCCTCATAGTTCAAACGAACTACAGGCAATCTTGGTCTATTGCTTCTTCGAACTGGAACACTTTTCTTCGAGTCCTCATCATTATTTTTAGTCACAGTGTCCTTTACAGATATATCTGTCATAGCATCATTTTTATTACTCACAACAGTACCTGCTACAATATCATGTGAAGGCTGAGATTTGTTTGGTTCCATAATATTCTCATTATCACGTTGGTCTTTTATTTTTCCATTAATCTCAGAAAAACGGTTTTTATTAATCCTTTCATAATTATCATAAGAATTGTAATTTTTACCACTATAACCCATTTTTTTAACTCTTTCTGACATTTTTTTGTTATTGTGGTCATTTTCTTCAATTCTTTCAGATTTTTCGTAACTTATCTCTCTGTTACGTCTCAACTGATTCACATGACGCTTACACATTATTCCGTCACATCTATTTACTAAAACCCATCTACTTCCTAATAATTTTATAATTTTTCCTTTTACCCATTTCTCCCCCTTTCCAAAATTTTTAACGAAAACTAATTCATGAAGCTTAAATTTGTGCAGGGGTTGCTGTATTTTAGGTTTTGATGGTAATACCAAATGAAGGGCTGTTCGAATTGGCCTTCCAAACATTAATTCAGCAGGAGTTTTACCAGTCACTGAATGAGGAGTTGAATGATTTTCTAACAAAAGTCGTGCAATTGATAATGATATGTCATTTTTATCCAGTTTCCTAAGGCAATTTTTCACAGTTTGCACGTATCTTTCCGCCTGTCCGTTCGACGACGGATGATATGGTGGAATAGGTGTATGCTTAATTCCATTATTTTTAAGAAATTCCTCAAATTCCTCACTTGTGAACGCGGATCCATTATCACTGACTAATTCTACTGGTAATCCAAATGTCGCAAAAATTCTTCTCAGTACTCTAATAGTATTTCTACTATCGGTCCTGGGCACTACTTCTACTTCTAACCATTTTGTATAAGAATCAACTACTATTAAAAAAAATTTCCCTTCAAACGGACCTGCATAATCTATGTGAATCCTTTCCCAGGGTAATTCAGACTTCCATTCTAAGGGTTTCATTTTTGGATTATCCCTCGCACACATTTGGCATCTACTACATGAATTTACCATTTGTTCAATTTCCTTATCCATGTTTGGCCACCAAACCACCCCTCTAGCTTTAGCTTTCATGCCAGACATACCCTGATGAACAGAATGCAACAATTTCAATATATATTCTCTACCTTCCTCTGGCACAATTACTCTATGCCCCCATAATAGACAATTTTCTAAACAGGAAATTTCATCCCTTCTACGAAAATAAGGTTGATATTCTTCTGCTTTAACCTTTCGAGGCCACCCATGTAGTACCCACTCTAAAATTTGTTTAGTTACAGGATTTTCAGTTGTCCACCTTGCAATCGTTTTAGAAGTAACGGGCCAATCATTATTATTTGAAACAAACATTATTTCAGCAGGATTACTAACTATATTTACAGTTTCTGGGAGAGGTAATCTACTTAATGCGTCCACATTTTTATTATTTTTACCTTCGCGATACTCAATTGTATAATCATATCCTGCTAACATAAGCGACCATCTCAGCATTCTAGGTGATAATGTATCAGGTACCTTTTTAACAGGATCAAACAATCTAATTAAAGATTTGTGATCTGTTATAATTTTAAACTGTTTACCAGCTAAATATTGGTGAAATGTAGTAACACCAAATATTACAGATAAAGCTTCTTTATCTATCATTGCATAATTTCTTTCAGTTTTATTTAAAGTTCTAGAAGCATAAGCTATGGGTTTCTCTTTAACCTCAATAATATGGCTTAATACAGAACCAATGCCATATTCTGAAGCATCACAGTTCAAAACAATATCTTTGTTAACATCATATAATTCTAAAACAGGTGATGTACATAATAATTCTTTAACTTTTTGAAATGCTTTATCATGCTTTTCTGACCATGTCCACTTAACATTATTATCTAATAATCTATGTAAAGGTTCTAAGACATCTAAAATATTAGGTAGGAAGTTTCTATAATAAGAAATTAAGCCTAAAAATGAACGCAACTGTGACACATTATTTGGAATAGGTGCATTCAAAATAGCATTAACTTTTTCTGGCATAGGTCTAATTCCTTCCTGAGAAATTTTATGTCCTAAATAGCAAACTTCCGAAACCATAAATTTTAATTTTTCCTTATTTAATCTTATACCATGCTCAGAAAAGCATTTCAGAACACTTTCAACTCTTTCAGAATGTTCTGATTCATTCCTAGCACTTATGATTACATCATCTAAAAATACACCAACATACTCATATTTTTTTAATATATTCTCTATTTTTCTCTGGAACATTCCAGGAGCACACTTTACGCCAAAAGCTAATCTTAACACATTAAATAATCCTTTATGAGTATTAATAGTTAAAATTTTACTACTTTCATTATCTACAGGTTGTTGTAAATAAGCATCTTTTAAATCAAAAACAGTAAAGAATTTTCCACCTGACAATTTAGAGAATAATTCTTCCATCCTAGGAAGAGGATAATTATCATTTTCTGTATTTGCATTTACTGTGGCTCTATAATCACCACAAATTCTAACAGTACCATTTGGTTTTGGAACAATTACTATAGGACTAGCCCAATCTGAATGATCGACAGGTTTCAAAATACCCTCTTTTGTTAATCGTTCCAATTCCAAATCAGTAGCTCTTCTCAAAGCAAACGGAACAGGTCGAGACTTAAGAAAAACTGGTTTTGCATCCTTTTTCAAATTTATTGAAACGGGAGGACCTTTTATTGTACCGATCCCGTCAGCAAAAACATTAGGAAAATTTCTAATTAAATCATCTTTCGAAATACTTTTAATCATATTTACATTAGGCCAAAATAATTTTGATGCTTTTAACCAAGTTTTTCCAATTAGACTCGGACCTTCTTCTTTAATAACTAACAATTTTAAATCAGGTATACAATATTCATCAACAAAAACATCTACTTTTAACTCACCTAATACAGTTAAAAAATCTTTAGTATAAGTTTGCAACTTAACTTTAGATTTAATTAAAGGTAGCTTACCTGAGAACAATTTTTCTGCCACATTTTTCATCATAAATTTTCGATTTCTACAACAAATTCTTAGGTGACCAAATTTGTGGCACAGATGGCACTCGGCATTCTTGAAAGGGCACATTATAGGATTATGGTGTTTCGAACATCTATAACAAGGTTTCTCAGACGCGAATTTTTCTTCTTCGGGCTTAAATGGATGAGAGAACTTTTCTGGTTTCGGTTTCTCCCCTTTAGCGCGCACTTGGTTGACAGCTGTACTTTCGCCTATATGTAGTGATTTCACCCCGGCTTCAGCAGATTCAAACGATTCGGCGATCTCCACCGCAGTCTTGAAATTTAATTCTTTAGAATCCAGCAGCTTTTGTTGTATCTTTTCATCTTGTATTCCGAACACAAGTTGGTCTCGCAGGCGGTCATTTAAGGTGTTTCCGAAATTACAGAATTCAGACAATCTTCTAAGTTCTCTTACAAACTCAGCTATGCTTTCCCCTGACTTCCTAAGACGTTTCTGGAATTTGAATCTCTCTACAATTTCACTTGGACAAGGAGAAAAATGTTCTTTAGCTTTTTTTAAAAGATCTTCATATTTTATCTCCTTTAACGTCTTCGGGACAATAATATCTCTTAAAATCGTAAATGTTGTCGTCCCAACAGAACTAAGCAAAATATTCTTTTTCATTTCTTCATTCTTTATTTTATTCGCACAGAAATAAAAATCCATTTTCTCAACATAAATAGTCCAAGGAACCTTTGAGTCATATTCTTCTAGCCGACCCAGTGAAATAATTTCTTTTTCAACTGCCATTTCTTTTCTCGGCGTTTACTTTTTTTTTTCACAATATTTTTCTTAACAAAATAATATGGGTAAATAATCCCATCTTAGTCGCCACTTTGTTATATCATGTGGGTTCGAATTACTTGTACTGTAATTCCATCAGGGAAACAGCCTTTATATTTCCATCATTTATTTACATTATGATACAACTGCCGCTAAGCAGCATTTCGAACAACAAAACATTCTTACATCCCCGATCTTATTTGGCCAACATGCATTGCCTCACAAAACAGATTACGGTATCGTTGCGCCATCTATGTTTAGAGAGTGTTACTATTCGAAGATATCACAGGCCACAAAAAATGTTCGAATTATGGAAAGTATGAAATGAAAACATGCTTAATGTGGTACTATTACAAAGGAATTAATGTTATAGTGTTTTTTTAATTTATTTCGTCTGTTATCATCAGAATATGACTTAATATTAAATTAGAATGCATAAATACATAAACCAATTAAAAGATTAGAAACAAGCACAATAAAAGAGAAATGTTAAGCATCACTGATGGACAGACGAGGCACTAAGATAGTGGATATCAAATGCATGGGATTATATGTATACTCGACTTCATGTTTAGTTCAAATTAAGCGAAGATTCGAATTTTCTGATTTCAAATTAACAAAAGTTGACTGTACTTGGAGACATATGTAATAGGAAATCTTATTAAAAGTGAACTGACATTAAATTTTTTTTTACTTATTTTTAATTTGGGGTTTATATTTGAATTATCCTGATATTTTACATTGAAGATTAACTATTTACAGGCCTAATTAAAATCAAATGATATTTATAGTTAATATTTTGCACCTTTTACTATAAATGTAATTCATTGAAATGGGGCCAAACGAAAGTTATACATATTTTTTTAGTTGCTTTCATGTATTTAATTCTCAGAACAAAAATTAAAATTCAATATTTCACGACCGTCTTGTGAAAGAGTGCTATTTTCTGTTCAACCAAACTTTTTTCAGTAAGATGAAGGTAGGTTGCTTTTTAGGTATAAGAATATTAAATGGTATTTTAGAGTATCTATAATTGTGTATTTTAAATGTATATAAAATATGTACTTTAAATGATTGTTGTTTATTTTAAATAAATAGGATAAATGAAAGTACAAAAAAAAAATTATTAAATAAAGGGTGGAAATAAAAATAGTAATAATAATGGAAATAACAAAAATGCATGAAACCAGGTAATCCCAATTAAAGTGCATGTATCTACTCTTTGCACCCATGAAAACAAAATAAAAATCGCTGGTTGCATCTATCTAATAAAGTGTGTGTATGTAAGCTTTGTGATCATGAGAAAAAAAAAAATGAAGGATACAGTAACATTTATGTATAGGAATCACAAAACTGCATGAATTTTGGTAATGCTGCAATAGTTAAAAATGCATGTATGTATGCTTCATGCCTATGAAAACGACTACTGGAAAAAATTATTGAATGCAGCAATCTTAGGAATGCAATCTTAGGAATGCATAGGAATCACAAAAAGTATGAAATTCAGTAATGCCACAATCACCAAAACTACCTCACATCCATAAAAACAGTACAGAAATCACTGACATAGTTACCTTATTGTGGAAAAAATCTCTGAACAGGTGTCTATCTAGATGTTTCTCACCGAATCCTGTTTTTCTAAAAATGTCAATGTCTTTTTATATTTGTAAAAATCTAATCATAATTTTGGAATTGAAAATTAGTGTTATATTTAGGTTCCTGTTGAGATGGTTGAATTATAATGAAGTCCTGTTTTAATCTTTTGCCGGGCACACAAATTTTCATGACATGAGCAGCCGCATGTTGTAAATTGTACAACAGGAGGAAAACATTTAATTATTTCTGTTTTGTTTTAATTTTGCAAATAATTTAACACACAAATATAAGTTTTCTCTACTCCAGTTTATGAAAATATTCCGCAGTACACTTAGATTTATTTTTTTATAACATATTAAAGGAGGCTTGAATTTTGTTTTAAAGGAAAAAGAAAACGAATGTTGTACTTTTTACAGCTTCGCGCCCGCTGCAAGATTAATGAACAAACCTATCTATCTATCTATATATAACGAAATCCATTATTCAGTCCAAAAATTCACTATATAGGAAAATTCGTTGAATAGAAAACGGCAAAAAAATTTTCATTTAATGTTTAAATTTTGAAACATAATTGTTTTTGAGCTGTTTAATTAAGTTTTTGAAACATTTAATGGAATTTTTCCATACTCTCAAGACGCCTGGAATTTGAAATGACTTTGATTCCTCATGTAATAGCACTTTTACTGAAAAGTTGCACTTTTTCACTAGTTACTTCTGATTTCTCTATATATTATAATCTGAATTAATTTAATGAAATTTTGATGGGAAATATTCATTTATGTTTCATATTCTGTAATAAAGAAATTTTATGAATTTCTATTTTAGTAATTTTTAAGTTTTCATAATATAATATCTTACTTATAATAATCCAAGTTGCCTAAAAATCTATTTAAAACTTACTATTGATTTCACTGTCTTACATTTGATAGTGTATACTTTATACCTGGTTCATATTTTGTTTTTTTAGTTATGTACTTATCAAAATTAGGTAAAACAACTTTGACTTATTGCATGGTTGTCTGCTGAAATTCATTTGAAGAAATAAAACTTTTTAAATTCTTGTAGAAAGATAAAATAGTTACTTATAAAAAAGGCTGCATAGCATCAAAGAAAAGGAAAAATTTTTGTGTACATTAACTGTAATTATATTCATTTACAACTTTTATGTACTTTTAAAAATATACATGTAATAAAAAATATTAAGTCGAAGATATTTCCTGCAACTGGACTGGAAAACTGTTCAGTCATTTAGGAGAAAAAAAGTATATGCATAATTTTTTTAATTGTGTGTATATATATATATATATATATATATATATATGTGTGTAACAAAGTTCTTGACTGTTATTTGCTGCCAATTATCCTTTGTTACATATTTATATTTTAAATCAAAAGTGTAACAGAAAGTGTTTTCTTTTTCAAATCATAGAATTCATAGGACTGGAACAATCTAAGACTTTAAAATATTTATTGAAAGGGCTCTTTAAAGTTTTATTTATTTTTATTTTTCTCTTTTTAATATTGAAATTAATTGTGCATAAAAATATTTTTTAGGTGCAGCATGAAACTGATTTACCTCTTTTAGTTTTTCGAAAGCATCAGAGTATACTTTCAGACTTATCTAAAAGACTAACCTTAGCTACAAATGATTTTGTCCAACAAGGTTTTAAAAAGGTACAGTAAAATAATTTGTTGTCTTTAATTGTAAAGCATTGCAATTATACTGGATTATTTTGTTTATTTCATTTTCAGTGTGTTTTGATAATGTGTGTAATATATTTTTCTCAGTTTTTATAGATATCTGTGCTGAAAACTTTTCTTGAGACTTTGTATTCTATTTTTTTCGCAATATTATATCTTCTTTAATGTTTTACATAAACATTTCTTTTATTACCTTCTTGCCCATATTTATCTCAATGACAAAACTGAATGAATCAATTAATTGTTGGATCAATAGAATCTTGTTTTTTTTTTTCAATCTGAATTGGTTCTGAAAAGTTTTAGTAAGGGAAATTTTTGAATAATGTAGGGTAAATAAGAAAATGTATTAAAACTAATTCATTTTTTTATTTGCTTATTTAATCTAGAATCAAATCTTAAGTACAAGTTTTCTGAATAGTATATTAGAGTATTGCATTATTAAAAAGAAAAAAGAAATTGATTTGCTTGCATATTCAAATTTCCCTGATGTAAAGTCATATATTTAATAGAACATCAGTTAATCTATTATACTTCATTTTGTTGTTTCATATAAGTTAATGATATCTCCACTCAATTTAAAGTTGGTTTTGTTTTTATTCATTTGTTGTGCCTTGCAGTGCTTCATTTTTTATTGCAATGTTTCATTAGCATTCGCTAAATTAAATGGCAATGACTAAAGATCTGCTCAGGCTGAAATTTCCAGACTCTAACAAGACAAAATCAATCTTGGCCCATTTGATCTCTGCTAGAAATAATATAAATTACCCCTTTTTATGCACAAGGACCAACCTTTTTTTATTATTTTTTTTTTTCATTTATGACTTGCTAAGTAAAACTATATTGCTCAGTAAGTTGTTTTTATCACGGAGTTATCTCAGCCCAGTTGAACATGGTTTTGAAAAAAAAAAAACAATATGTAATAAAAGGATAATAAATCAGTCTCCAAGAACTCAGTTTTGTTTTTACTGTGTCCTTAATTGGCAACAAAATTTTTTCATATAAAAAAAACAAACAAGTTAATGGAAGAGAATAAATGTTACTATTTTTTTAATGATCAGATAAAAAGAAAATTTAGTTAATAAAAATGTGAAAATCTATAGAATGGAAACTGTCCCATAAGCACCTATGCCATACATCTTATATATGATTGTCTTATTTAAAAAATTCTAGAATGTATTTGTTTTAGTTTATTAATGATTTTATGTTTATAAATGTGCTTCTGATACACAGATTGCTTTGGAAATCCAACAAGTATTACAGAAACATTCAGATAAACCTTACATCATTTATAAACTTGAGTCTGTTGGAGATGGCAAGAAAATGATTAACTATGCCATCGATAATTCTCAAAATAAGCCAGGAATGTATTTTGCTAAGGATGGTCATAAATCTGTTATTTGTACCTGTCATGTTCCAAGGGTAAGCTCATTAACTTATGTTACTTAAATGTGTATGTTTTTTAATTTCTATTATTTTTGAGCTGCATACAAAAAATAATGTACTAGATTTCTACTATAGTAGTGGACATAATTATAAGACATCTACTGAATTTCACATACAATTTAAGAAACAATATAAAGCTTCAAAATGCATTACATCAAATATGACAAAAACATAAATTTACTTTGTTATCATATATAATTATTTTATAATAATAATATTTTCAAATTATTTTATAATAATAATATTTGCAATTTAATAAAAAAAACTTAAAAACTTAATGGACAAAATTATAAGACACCAACCTTTTTTTTCCAATTACAGTTGTCAACATAATTAGCAGACACTAATGATTTAAAAGAAAATCCTCTAATATTGTTATTCTATATTTGGTGGAGCTGCCATTGTTTTTTAAAACATGAAAGATGTGATTAGGCATCAAATCTATCAATTCTAACAAAACATTGCAAGACAGTTCTTCCCAAGCATACTTTATAGCATTCTTTTGGTCTTCGACACATGTAAATTCCCCCACATTTCAGTAACCCTCGCGAGCTAAGATCCCCCACAAGTTTTCGATGGAATATAAGTTTGAGGAGTGAGAAGGCTTATTATTATTTTTATGTTCTGAAGAAGAATGTTAATACTTTGCTCTGAAAGCTACTTTTTTGCTACATGTGATGCATGAATTAACGCATTATTATGCTGGAAAATGTAGATTTCGCCACAAAGAAGTTCATTATATATGGCTAGCTGTTCTTTAAGATGATTCTTAACCTTTTCGGAATTCACTCTTGAATGCACAAAAATGATATCAGTTTTCCCCTGAGCCGAAAAACCATTACTAAGCCTCCACCCATTTAGCGGCTCATTTGTACATCAAGGGACTTCCGTAAATCATGCTAATAATAGTGAAACCCACCAAGAACCATCCAGATAAAACTTTTTTTTATCAGAAAATAACACAGAGTACCATTTGTAGGTCCAAGCCATAGTTTGTTTAGCAAAGTTTAAATGGTCCATTTTATGCCACCTATGAAGAGGTGTTTTTTTTTCTTCAATTTTTAAAATTTGACATAGGAAGCATTATACAACACCCTGTGAATGATTCTCCTTGAACATTTCAGTTTAAAAGCATTTTTAATGCGTGTAGTCATGATCTTTTTCTGTATAGAGAGTCAAAGCACATGATGGCTGTCTCTGGAGGACAAGCAAGGAGCACGTCCATATCTTTTAATCACCAATCCAATAATTTCCCTTGTCAAAACATTTGAAATTGCACATCTAGAGCATTTAATAATTTTTGAAATGTTATTAACTGAAGTACAGGTTCCATTTAATCTCCAAATTTCGTAAATTTCACTTTCTTTTAATTCTACACCTGGTAGCATGTTTGTAAATGAATGAAGTTAGTTATTGTCTGCTTTAGTTAACTGCTGACATCATAACAGCATGCAGAAAATTTGCATATTGCACATTTATTATTTTTGAAAAAAAAAAAAAAAAAAAAAAGCAGATATTTTAATTAAAATGATAAAGTGCCATATAATTTTGTCTATGGTACTTAATTTTTTCTTAAATTATTATTAAACTCTATAAAAATATCATTCCTGTAAAACAATTGCGTGTGATAGCAGAATTAATTTATATTTTTGTCGTATTTGATAAAGCAATTTTATGTCCTGAATCTTTTCTTTCACTCTATGTCAAATTAGGTAGGTGTCTTATAGGTATGTACACCACTGTATATCTGAACTTCTACAGCATTAGCTCTATTCTTTAAATATCCCCTCTCCGATTTAATGAAATGTAATAACAAAGTGATAGTCATCAGTAGTGATGCATAGGTCATCTAATTGGACCATGTCAACCAATCATGGTAAACCATCTAAATTTGTAATCCAGTGATTTAAATGAAATTCACATTTGTTTGTTTTCTATAACAAAAAATGTACATTGTTTTTTATGAAGCAACATTTCCTTATAAATACAAAGTTAAAAGTTACGGTTGTTTAAAATTTTAAAATGATGTTTAAAAGTTCCTGACAGCTTTAGCCAAAACCACTTGTCCATTCTCAAGAGATTTCAAGAAATGTATATGTATTTTTTAATCACTTGAATTTTATTGAAACTGTTACCAAGTTTTAAGCATCCTTATAAAATTTTAAATGTCATGTATATTTATTTCCCGTTATACACTGATATAGTACATATATATTTTTTCTGATTTCTTTTAACTCATTTCCATTAAATTATTCACATGCATTTAATGTTTTGTAATTGAGTTCAATAATTATGATATTGCATATAAATCATAAATTATTTAAAATTTTATCTGGTAATTTCATACAAATATTTCTGATGGTTTTCTTTCAGTCTGAACATTTTTAAGAGTAAAACTGTATTGAAAATATTTTTGTTTACAATTAACATAATGTGTATTTTTGTAGTGGAAAAGTAAATTACATTAGTTGTCTTGTAAAGTATTATGATATATATACTTCCTATCAGTAATTAATTTCTAAAATGTAGACTTTTAATTAAAAAAGGAATTTAGACATGAATCAGAATTATTAAAGAACTTTCTCATTGGTTCTGAGCATCTTCTAAATGTAGATATCTGTACATCTACACTATTTTACCATCATCTCCTTTGAAAGTTTTATGAAAAAAATATTTAATTCCTTCACATTTGTTACCAACTTTCAAGGGATTTGATGGGAGACTTTTTGTTGTTGTCAGCAGATCTTCAAGTTTTGTAGTAAAATTTGTTGCTTCTTACTAACATAGTTTTTATTTTAGGATTGATATATACTAATAAATACTTATGACACTAATGCATAATGATAATACTAACAATAATAATAAACTTTTTTGATAATATTAAAAATTTATATTCAAATTTGTGGTGGTTATTTAAAATACTCCTTTAAATAATATAAAAAAAAATGTGATAAATTCACAAGATTGAATAATGTATCATTTTCAATTGTTTAATATTTCATTGACAATTTTTTTGTATTTGTAAAATGACATCGAAAATAAGCATTGATCAAATCGATTTTGAGTTTTGCAAACTGCAAATGTTTGAACTATTTGCAGTTCTATATTCTACAAAAAGGGGATAGATATTTAGTTGTATTACATAGAAAATATTAGTGTAGGAGTTGATTTTAATATATATATATATATATATATATATATTGAAAATGAACTTGCAGGTCATGTGTTCAAGAATAGTTTATGTCAAGATGCTCTGTGTTAATGGAAATTTCCTTGCAAAAGTGTTTAGTATGAACAAGCATTTAGTGAAAAAGAAAAAAAAAAATAAACAGATTTTGATTACATGAAATCTTTTATGAATGATTAAGAAAAAAGTTCCAATTGTTCTAAAATTTAAAGGAAAAAAAAAAGCTTTGTTATATCAAGTTTTTTAATTTATAGGCACCAGACTTCATTTACAAATTTTCATCATTGAGTGCAATCTGAGTAATGTATGTGACATTCAGAATCTAAATGGATCAAACCCATTTTTTTTTCGTTCTACCAAGTTTATAGTCAATAATTTGTCTATAGAAAATAATTTGTTATTGCCTTAACAAATTAAATCCAATGTCAAAAATATGAGCAACAAATATACTAGCCTCCTACGATTATGAGTGAAATATACTAGAACTCATTAAGTTTACATCCAAATATCTCTGTATAGTGTTTCTTGGAGTACTTTGAATGCAATTGCTCCATATTAAGAATTTATTTGTAAAATATGAAATTTTTATGTAAACTATGTTTAATTTTTAAAAAGTATGCTTTAAGGGTGTATTCGAAAAAACGCTTTTCCACCTTCAACAGCTCGAAATTTTCCGATACAATTTCAGACACATTTTTAAAAGTAGAATCATGAAACTTGCTGAGGGGATTGTTGAAGAGGCGTATAAGGTGCCGTGTGATGGCATTTTACGCTCAATTCATTAGAATTTGCGTTATAAACAATTACCTTATTAGTATGACCCTTTTTTTCATCCCCAGATCTCACGCTTGGGAAAAATCAGTTTGAAATGCCATTTTTGATTGCTTTTTTTGCAATATTTTCTGCATTTATCAAAGAATCGACAATCACGGCACCTTGTATACTTTCCAAATAAGAGATTTTGAAAGTTTGGTGTATTTGAGAGCAAAAATTAGTTCAAAAATAAATTGGAAAATAAGCAGTTTGAATCTTAATACACCCTTAACTATTTTTACTTTCTTCTATTTTTACAGGAAAAAAGTATTGGATTTGTGAATTTTTTCAAATTCAGAATTTTGACGAATTTACATGTTTCAGGGATCAGATAACTCCAAAAACATGTTTTTTCAAAATGTCTATCTGTATATGGCAAAAATTTTGTGGGCTTTGTATCTCAAGAACTAATACATAAAATTTCACAAAACTTTAGGTTCCATTAGACCTTGTTACAAACTAGAGCTGATTAATTTTTGGTGTACATCACCGAACAGGCGCTGCTGCTATGCTGCATATTTAGAATTTCTGTAATAGCTATATCTCAAAAACTAATGGGCGGATTTTCATAAAACTTCAGGTTCCGCTAGTCCTTGATGTAATATGGTGCTGATTACTTTTTGATGTAAATTGACAGGCAGGTGGTGCTGCTTTATGGCATTATTTATGATTATTGCAATAGCTTTATCTCAAGAAATAGGGCTCAAATTTTCATCAAACTTCAGACTCAGTTAGTCCCTGATATAAATTAGTGTTCATCAGTTTTTGGGGTAAATCACTCAACAAATGGTACTTTTATCCAGATTTTTTTTAAATGATTTTTGCAATGATTCTATCACAAAACTAAAGCATGGATTTTCATTAAACTTCTGATTCACTTAGAATTTGACATAAGTTGTTGCTGATTAGATTTTGGTGCAAATCACCCAATTGGTGATTCATTCATTCTGGAAGTATTAACATGTATAAAATAGAAGAAAGCTTTGAGATTATGACTTTGGACTGGTTTTAAAATTTGTGTTTGTACTAAAATGATTTTTAGAAATGTAATTTAATGAAAGTTTTCTGTGTTCTTTTATTATTATTTATCTATTTAATACATGTGTAAAAAGCATGTTAATTTAAATTAAAGCTTTCTGTAATAGCAATATGCTCTACAGAACTAAGACTTTTTGTCTAGGAATCTACAACCCCCTTCCCTCTTTTTTTTTATGGAATGTTTTAGTTAGACGTTTATATTTAGATAAGAAAACTGTTAAAATGGTTTTTGATGTAAAAAAAAAGTTTTTTAATTATTATTATTTCAATGATTATAAATTAAATAACAGAAACTCAAAGAGAAATTTAACAACAGTCATTTAGTCTCATTTGTAATTATAAACATTATTTTTAATTATATATATACTAGCAGGGGAGACCGAGCTTAGCTCGGTCAAAATTAACTTTGTGTTCAACTCGATATAGTATTTTCACTGTATCATTAACTCTGTATTATTACTGTAAAACATGTTTATAATAGTATTATTTAGAAAAACAATCAGTAAGAAAAATATGTTTTTATGCGCATGTTTATAAATTTTACTTTATTTTAAAATTTACAACGAAAGGACATCGATCTAAATCACTTTTTTAGCTCGACTCTGATTGGTTTAACTATGCATCTCGAATCCTCTTAAGAATGCATAAAAAAATTCTTTACATTCTGAAAGACAATATTTTTTCCTAGATATAGCCAAATTTGGAGGCATTCTTTCATTTGGCTCCAAATACGTGTTTTGGTTTGCGTAATTTTTATAGTCGATTTTTTGGCCATATGTCGCCAATATTTTGTCAAATATCACCAATAATATAATAAGTTATTGGCTGTTGCCATATTCTCGTGACCCTGACCCGTATTACCCAAAATGAGCTACTAATCAAATTTGATCAAGCATGTGACATAGCTCAATCGTCTTCAGGTAATCAAAAACAGTAGAATATAAAATTGAATCAAAATCGTTTAAGCCATTTTTTAGGTAAAATTAGCTTGGCAGCATTCAGCAATGAAGCGAAATGATCCACTAATATAATTTTGTTTAACATGCGACTCAGCCCAATAGTCTTTTCGTGACAAAAAACGTTTTGTTTCAAAATTTAGGTAAAATTGATTGAGTCATTGTTATATATAATTAGAATGACCCTAGCCCATTAAGATCCAAAATGACTCACTAATCGAATTTTCGCGAGCATGTGTCCAAGCCAAATGGTTTTCTCTTGCTCGAAAACGATATAATACAAAGTCAAAATATATATAGTAGAAATATATATATATATATAGTCAAAATGGTGAGTACCATTTTCTATATAAAATTAGCATGACCCATCATGACCAACAAATGACCCTTATAATCGAAATCTCTCGAACGTGTGGCCTAGCTCATTAGTTTTAGCATGCCGAAAAACATTAGATACAAAATTTAGATAAAATCGATTGAGCCGTTTTTTAGATATAGTTAGTTTGACCCTGAATCCTTATGATCCAAAATGACCCATTGATCGAATTTTCTCAAAAATCTGTCATAACCCAATGATTTTCTTGTGGCCGAAAACGATAAAATACAAAATTTGGTCAAAATTGCGCGAAACATTGTCTAGATAAAATTAGAATGACCCAAAAGTGGCCCACTAATCGAAATTTCTTGAACATGTGACCTACCCCAATGATTTTCTCATGCCAAAAATGTATTGTATACAAAATTTCGTTAAAATCGACCCACCCATTCTTTAGATATAGCTTGACCTTGACCCATTAAGACCCACAAATGACCCTTATAATCGAAAGCTCTCGAATATGTGACTTAGTCCATTAGTTTTCTCGTTTCTAAAAATTGTTACATACAGAATTTCGTTAAAATTGATCCTTCCGTTCTTTAAATGTATATAGCTTGACCCAGACCCTTTATGATCCAAAATGACCCATTAATCGAAATTTTTCGAACATGTAACCTAGTCCAATGATTTTATCTTGCCAAAAAAAATGTTGCATACAAAATTTCGTTAAAATCGATCCACCTGTTCTTTAAATATAGCTTGACCATGACCCATTATGACCCATCATGACCCACAAATGACCTCATAGTCGAAATCTCTCAAACATGTGATTTAGCCCATTAGTTTTGTCATGTCAAGAAACTGTTACCTACAAAATTTCGTTATAATCCATCACGCCGTTCTTTAAATATAAATAGCTTGACCCAGACTCTTAATGACCCAAAATGACCCATTAATCGATACTTTTCGAACATTTAACCTAGTCCAGTGATTTTATCGTGCCAAAAAAATTTTGCATACAAAATTTCGTTAAAATCGATCCACCTGTTCTTTAGATATAGCTTGACCATGACCCATTATGATCCATCATGACCCACAAATGACCCTCATAGTCGAAATCTCTCAAACATGTGAATTAGCCCATTAGTTTTCTCATGTCAAAAAACTGTTACATACAAAATTTCGTTATAATCCATCACGCCGTTCTTGAAACATAAATAGCTTGACCCAGACTCTTAATGACCCAATAGACCCATTAAAATTTTTTCTCGAACATGTAACCTAGCCCAATGTTTTTCTCGTGCCCGAAAACCATAGAATGCAATTTTTAGTCAAAATTGCGTGAGAAAATCTCTAGATAAAAATAGCATGACCCACAATGACCCCAAAAATGACCCACTAACCGAATTTTCTCGAACATGTTACCTAAACCAATGGTCTTCTTGTAATCCAAAACGATACAATATAAAATTTGGTCAAAATCGTTAGAGCCGTTTTTTAGATAAAAATGGCTTGACCCATAATGACCCAAAAATGACCCACTAATCGAAATTTTTCGAACATGTGACCCAGCCCAATAGTTTTGTTGTGCCAAAAAACGATTGGATAGAAAATTTCCTTAAAATCGATCCAGCCGTTCTCTAGATATAAATAGCTTGATCCTGACCCATTATGACCCGAAATGACCCAATAATCGAATTTTCTCGAACATGTGACCTAGCCCAATGGTCTTCTCGTGCCCGAAAATGGTAAAATCCAAATTTTTGCGAAAATCGTTAGAGCCGTTTTTGAGATAAAATTTACCCACACACACACACACAATTTTTGCTCGCATTATAGTATAAGATATATATAAATAAATAAAGTAGAAATTATGTTATTTTACATTTGTCTATTTCTGAAATGTATTTTTTTCCCCTAGCATTTAGTTAATTCATCATTTTCTGCAGTTTTATGGATAAATCCTGTTGCATCTTTTCTTGGTGGAAAGACAAGAGCATTAACAAAAGATCCTGAATTGTTGTATTCTGTTATTTGTCCAGCAACTGATTACTTAGATAAAGCTATAAGTATTGCTAAACAATTTATTGAATCTAATTTAACTGTAAATAAATCATAATTGTATATGTCAAAATAAGTGTAAATAAACTTTATTTAATTTGTTTTTAATTGTGTTTATTTCTTCAATATTTTTTTCTTGAATTAACTTATTTTGGCTAATCCTTATAATTAATTATTTCAGTAATTTAAATATTTAAAATATTTTATATCAAGCATAGTCAAAATGTCATAATGATTATAACATTGAAAAAGCAATTCAAATGCTGATTAAGTTGTATATTTTCCTATTCTTATGGCCTTACAAAAGGTAAAATTATGTGCTTCCTTAATTGAGTGCTCATCATCTAGGACCACTGTTGATCAATGTTTAAGTAGTAAGGGAATAAATGTGTCATCTTTGGGAAAAGGTGGATAATTATAGTCATTTCTTTTTTTAATAAAAGACCCCTATAAAATTTTTAAATCAACTGCCCTTCCCAAGATTTTAAATTATGTACAGTGACTTAATATTTAAACATTCATTACTTGCTTTACATTAAGCCATTCTAGAAATATTGTATTGAATTTAAATATTAATAAGAGCTACTATTTTTGACCCTATTGGTTACTACAATTAGTTAGCAAGTGATAAATCACACATTAAGTGTTCAATAATTTCAAGTATAATTTCATTGCTGAACATCTAATTAAAATTGCATATGTGTTCACCAATGCTAGGTTTGTTTGTGTCTCATGTTACTCCTCAGGATTGTGTACTCATGAAGGTTGTTCCATTTTGTGCTACATAGCAGCCTTACCAACATATGAAGGCAAAAAATGTCAAGCTGGGCATTATCCTCATAGCTTAAATGCTAGAGTACTTGGAGTGCTATTCCAGTGTTCCAGGTTCGATCCCCAGCTTGGATATTTTTCACCCTGTTGGTTACTATGCTTAGTTAACAAGTGATAAATCACATATTAAATATTCAATAATTTCAAACATAATTTCGTTGCTGAAAATAAATTGGAAAATTAATTAAAATTGTATGTGTTCACCGATGCTGGATTGTTTGTGTTTCATGTTATGCCTCAGGATCATGTGCTCATGAAGAGTATTCCATCTTGTGCTGTAGTGCAGCCTTACCAACATATTGGTGTGAAAATGCCAAGCTGGGCATCATCCTTCTTGCTTAAATGGCAGAGCACTTGGAGTGTAAAGTCAATGGTTTTGGGTTCAAACCTGGCTTGGACATTTTTAACCCTGTTGGTTACTATGCTTAATTAGTAAGTAATAAATCACATATTAAACATTCAATAATTTCAAGTGTAATTTCATTGCTGAAAATTAATTAAAATTGTATAAATTTCATATGTTGCACATTTTTTTCAGTTATTTTGGGATTACATGTTATCTGAATACGAAGTATTCTATAAAGTGTTCAGCAAATCAGAGTCATTGCAGATTTTTTTATTTGTTAGCAGATCCCTCCCAACAAAAGATGACAACAGTTAAAAATATTTTGAGCATGTACCTTTATTAAGTTTAAAATTTTATTTTACATAAAACATGGATGAAAAATATTGCATGTTGTAAAGGGCTATTATTATTGTGTGCCAGCGATCATCCCTGATTTTAAAATCCTAAACTAATCTATGGAAATAAATAATTAGGTGATTACACATTATTTAATATACATATTAAAAATAAATTTTCACCATTAAAAATAATAATAATAATAATTGAATACTGAACGCATTTTTAAAGTTATTTCTTGCATTTTAAGTATTTTTAAGAAGATAATAAATTTTGAATTTTTTTTTTTCAAAATTGAAATTATTATAGTTCAATGTGTGTTTGAAAGTGTGTAAAACAGGAAAATAATTTTTGAAAATGCACTATGTCTACATCTGATAATGAAATCTGTCTTTCGATATTTATATCTGATAATGATGAAATACTAAATCAAGTTCTTCTATAGGTTATTATAGATAGAGGGAAATTTCTATTGCTGAGGTATGCCTATAGCATATGATTTTACAATTTATGATAATCCCTGAAAAGGGAACATTTTAGGTGTTCCTCATTAATTGTGAAATTCTTTGTAAGCGCTTTGCAGCACAGAATAAAGCCAAAGTTAATGTGCATTAAAATAAATAAATAAATAAATAAAAATAAAAAAATCTTGTGTGATTATAAACACCTTGTTTCAAAATCATTTAAATTTTTATTTTAAATTATGCACAACATTGAAAACTAAATTTTTAGATTTATATAATTATAAGAATTTTATCAATATCACTATTAATAAAAGTTGGAAGTTAAGAAATTGCAGCATAAATTAATAGAAAACACAGCAAATTCTTCTGGATTGATACTCGTGAATAGTGGGCAAATTTAGCTAAGCCTTTTCTTGATCCCCTTGGCTTACATATTTGTATGCTTTTACTGCTGTATAGTGGGCAAATTCTGTCATCCGAATATGTTGAGAATTTTAGTTTTTAGAAACTTAATTTTTTTATTTATTTAATTTAGCTTATATTTTGTAAGTAAAGATAAGTTTTGTAATAAAATTTTTGCTTGAAATTTGATATGATAGAATTATAAAAATTATGTACCAGATGTGTATCTGATGACAGCATTTTAAACTTAATTAATAAATTAGTTTTAAGCATTTTCCTATTAACCAGCTGCAGCTGATAAATTGCAAGATATTCTGTATGGCTATAACTCTTTACAACCCTCAACAGCAATGTGAGATTAAATCTTCCATCTCACATTTTTCATTACGTTCGCACGTTCAGTTGGTTTCGTTTCGGCAGTAGTCAGTTCTGGTGGGAACCTGTAAAGTTGGTTTTTTACAAAGCATGGCTTTGGCACTCGCCGATACGAAGCACAGGCGCAATAGTTTTAATCATCGCAGCTCTTTTTGGAGGAGGTCAGCCCGTGACGTTTTCCGATCACAGCAAATCGGAAATCGCTTATATTGTTTTAAGGGTTTTGATTTGTTTTTGGTGTTTTGCCAACTTTTTTAATTTGATCAATAGATTTAAATATTTCATTTGTTTACATTTGTCCACCCCGTTAATTTCTAGATATTAAAAATTTTGTTAATTTGAATTAGAATACTTTTAATGGTGAAGCTGATATGACCTAGTTTCTTTAAGGAGTGCAGGGCTGTGGGTCCGGGGCAACCGGTAGCTGTCTCTACAATGAACGGCGAAGTTAAAAAAAGTCCGTCGTCGTCTCTTCGAGCTCCTTCAGTTTCTACAGTATTACAAAATGTTTTTATTTAAAGTTCAAAATCCAAGAAGGATTATTTTAATAAATTTTGTGCTGCTCCTTGCCGCTATGTGAAATTCTATTCAAGATAAACCTTTTTAATCTGAGGAATCGTTACGTCAATCCAGTGACCATAGGATGAAGATCTATCTTCCTTCTCATGCTGGGTCTCTTCAAGTTCCTTGAGTTTCTACAGTATTACAGAATGTTTTTATTTAAATTTCAAAATCCAAGAAGGATTATTTTAATAAAATTTGTGCTGCTCCTTACCGCTATGTGAAATTCTATTCAAGATAAACCTTTTTAATCTGAGGAATCGTTATGTCAATCTGGTGACCATAGGGTGGAGATCTATCTTCCTTCTCATGCTGGATTTAATAAAGAAGATATTTAATAATGAAAAGGTCTACTCATCATTTATTTAAAACATAATGAAGTAAGATCGTATCTTTTATTCTTTTTGTTTCCACTGCTTACCTAAAGGAACTTTAGTAGTTTATTGTAACGTATATGTTAAACACAATGTACAACTTTAACGGTCGAATTAATTTATTTGCAATTTCCATTATCTAAACCAAACTTATTTACATGACAATCAATGGAGTTGATGATCTATTTAACCACACTCTTTAAAGTAAGCCACCTTATCTGTTAAACTACTACAACAAAATATCTAAAAAACTAAAAATCATAAATTATAAATTAAAAATAATCTTGATTCTGTGATGAGGTATTCAGGGCTGTGGAGCTGGACCAATTTTTGAGTTAGAGTCTTAGTCGTTAAAAGACAAGCCAACTCTGATTTCAGATTTTTTTTGTTATACACTTTAAAATGAAATTAAACTAATTATATATAATTGGAAACCCATAAAATGAATTATTATTGTTATTTATGGACTATATCAGGCTACTCAAGTTCAAGATGATTGATGTACTGTGGTGTATAAAGTAGATACAAAGGAAGAACAAAGTAAGTACAGAGCACTACCTGTGTATAGAGTAGATGAAAAGTGTTTTAATTGATAACTCTAGTGGATATTTTACATTTAATATATGAGTACTTTCCCTCTTCTTTTGGGGACTTGTGGATAGAACCTGAGGTACGGAGGTCTGCAAGTACTGGAAAATGAAGGCAACTTTTCAAACAGGCTGTGTTAATTAGAATTAAGACAATTTATATTAATGGACCGGATCAGACTGATTAAAAAAATTGAGCCGGCTGACCAGCTCGATATAGCAAATTTGAAAGAATCAAACTATGCCGATAAAATAGGAACAATTTACAATGGGCATGATTGGGGTGAAAATAGATACAAAGGCACGGCTGAATTTTTTAGGGGCAGGCCTTAAAATTTCGGTTTATGCAGATCTCTTACCAGAGGTAATGCAAAAATTATAAATTTGTGCTATTTTTGGAAACAAAAGAACTAAGAAGCTGGTATAGCATTGTAAAAGAAGCCTTTTTCGCTCCCCCTCCCCCTCAAATTTTATTGATCTGAATGTCCAAAATCTAAAATACCCTTTATTTATTTATTTATTTATTTTTGTGCATGGGAGTCAAAATAAGATAAAATTGTAATTCTTTTTTTCTGAATTGGCTATATTCAAAATTTAGTTAAAATAATGATATTTTGTTATCTTTCACCTTTTGAATTTCTGATTTTTCATCAAATCTAGAGAACACAAAAAAAAAAAAAAAAAAATCAAAAATGTAAAATTAATTTTAAAAATGTATTTTTTTTTTCATTAGAATTTATAAAATTCAAATTATTTAGAAAATAATAAATTTTCATATTTATTTTTCCTCCTTTCCATAGCAACTTTTCCAGTTTGGAGAACACAGAAAAATAAGCAACTAAATTGTAATGATTATGCTTTTTCTTCTCACTCTGCAAATCCAAAATCGTAAAACTTTCATTATATGTTCTGACTTCAATAGCTGGATTTTTTGGGATTGCAGGCTTGAAATTGTAAAATTAATAATGTGGAAAAATATATATGCACATTTTTGAAACTCTAGAAGAAGAATCAATGACAAAATAGAGAGATTTTCGCTTTATTTTCCTTTTATTTCATCATTATTTTAACAGGCAACACTAGTACATTAGCCAGCCCAAATTTTGAATAGGAGTCTGAGTCTATTATTTTTCCCACTGACTGCACGGCTCTGGGGATATATAACTAATCATTAATATTTCCCAAATAAAAATTATAATTTCTCATCCGTTATATTTAATAAAATATATCATTTCCTTAAAAAAAAATCTTTTTTCATGTAATAAATAGTGTTTATTTTAATGGTCATAAATTCTTTATTCTCATTAGTTTAAAAAAAAAATCATCTATCTTATTCCTGAATTATTAATGGTGCACTTCCACTATGGTATAAATTAAAAGATATTCTCTGACCATTTGTTCTTTTGCAGCAGTAATTTAAACAGTTTATTAATGCTCATGTTGGTAATCAATAGACAAGATAATTTTGATCTAGAAGATCTACTTTGTTAATGTTAAAGCATAAAACATTTAGTAATCCCTAAATTGTTGCTCCTGGCTATAAATTTTCCAGCATTTAACCTTGACTTGTACATGTACATTAAAATTTCAATTTTTTCACTAATGAATTGCTTGAGTGGTTTAGAATTCAAAATTCCCATTAAATCACGCTTTTTTGACATTATAATTGTTCATTATTCAAACATTGGTGGCTCGATATATTTGCAGTCAAAACTGTTAATTGTTCATCATACTGTCTCTGATGGTGCAATATGAATTGAAAATATGTAGAGCTGATCTTCTCTTTCTCTTACCTTGGAGTCACCTGCATCAATGATGTTTTACTGTCTTTTCTAATGAAGCCAGATATATAAAACTTTTTATTTAAATCTCTGTCATGATCTGAGTTATTAATAACAATATGCAATAGTTGGTCCAGCTAAATTTGTTTAAATAAAAACCAATAATTTAAGCTATTCACTTTCTTTTTCTTTTTAAATCAGTAGTTTAAATTATCTTATAAAAGGATAAAAAATTTTCAGTATAATCGTCATATTTAAAAAATAATAATAATAAATAAAAAAATACATACAATGACTATTTGGAAAATGTTATTTTCAAAGACATTAAAATTTTAAAGACTTATAAATAAATTCTATATTTAAATTAATAGCAATAATAAACATCATTTTTATGATGATCATAATGAGTCACGTACTACATACACCATGCATTAAACATTTATATTCCTAAACTAATGATTAAAAAAAAAAAAAAAAAAAAAAAAAAACAGTAGTTTATAAATATACAACTTTAACTATTTAAAATGTACATTTTTATTTGATGGAGTTAATCAGACTGACTTCTGAAAGCCTCATATTACGTATGACATGGATTAAACATTAATATTCCTGGACCCATCATAAACAAATAAAATTTCAATTTTACAATTTTCGGAACTGCAAATTTTTAAACTTCTAAACATCGCACATTTTAAATTTTTACACCATTACATAGAGAAAAAAATGCACTTTTAAATGAAATTTGTTTGAAAACTTTATCGCAATTTGTTTTTAAATTATTATTATTATTTTTTTAAGTTTTTATTATTTTTTTGTCATTAAGGCAACAGAACTATTCCATTTTTGGATATTAAACATGGACCAATCAGAAAATGAATAAAATAAAAAAGTTGTGGAATTCAACCAATAAAAAGATTTAGATTTGCCAGTTCTCTACCGAGTACAACAACTATTTTCCAAATAGTTAAAAAAATGATCATTTCTTAATAAATTAACTAGTTCATGCTTTCTATAAAGCATAAGTCACATAAGTGAATTTCCAATAATTGGGACCCCCTCTCCCCTCCAAAAAAAAATGTATTGTATTGAAAAAATTTTAGAACTACATAAATTACATTCATGAAATTAGATGTGATTTTGAAGATAAACATTTAATATATATAAAAGATGTTTTATTTTAAACTATTTCTATTTTTATTGATTTTAAGATTTTGGCTTATCTTTTATTGCTAACTGAAAAATTCCATGTTTATGTTTTGTAATTAAAATTTCTAATTCTTATTGCAAATAATGATGGTAATAGAAGAATATATTTAAAAAGATTGCTCAGTTTAGTTATAAAACAAACTAATGATTATGTTGCAACATCTTAAAAGAAATTACAATTTTTTTAAACCATTCATTTTCTAAGTAGTCTAAAAAAAAAAAAAAAAAAAAAAAAAAAACAGTTTTATAAACAAAGGGTTAAGCATTTATAGTTAATTTAGGAATATTGAGCAAGTATAACTAGGTAGGGAAAAGTTATGACTCATATCAATTGTAGATTTATTCATTTTCCAAAAACTAATCATTCAATCTTCCTTAAAAAAGAAAAAAAATCAATATTAACAGCTTTAACTTGAGAATATCAACTTAATTTCATGTCTGTTTTTTAAAAAGTAAAGTTAAATATCTTGTGCAAGAAAGAAAGAGGTATCAGTGTAACTTCTGTAACGCATTCATTTTCATTTATAACATTAGTATGAAATAAAAAAAATTTGATAATTCTTTTTTGGTCAAAAAATGTATTTTTCCAGGTAATCTCATAAAAATTTTAATTTTTCAGCATTTTTTTTCATATATATATATTGCTTTGAAAATAATCTGAAAATTAGAAAAAATAAAGAAAAAAAATGTGCATTTTTTAAAAATTTTGTATTTTGTATAATTTAATTAAAATTTTATTAACTGAAATAAAGACAATTTTACTAAAACTATAATTTATTTTATTTTTCTTATTTAATGCATATTCTATATATACAAATCTAGCACTTTATTGGAAGCATTCTAATTTATTCCCGAGTCAGCATCCATTAACATAAATCTATTCTGAACAATTTGTATCATATTTGAAAAAGTTTTTTCTTCTTTCTTATAAGCTGCATTAATATTCTTGTTGATCACATATGTAATTACTTGTCTGAAGTGAAAACATATTTATTTTCAAATGTTATTCACACTGAAAAAAACTTGCAAATTTCTTTACGTTTTATTTCAGAAAAATATTTTTTCTTTGTTTGTACTTTTTGTTTTAAACTATAACATAATTTAACATTTTCATTATTTTTTATATTTTTCATTGTGTGTTTCAATTATTTATATGCAAGGAATAGATTGTTGATTAAAAATAAGAAAAAGCATTGATTATATTTCTGGTATCAGTCATATATTATTTTTCTGTATACCATATGATTATATTATTGACTCCAAAATGTAATCATTTCAAAATAGTTTTTGGTTAGGTGAAATCTTGATCCACAATGCTAATGAAATAAAGTTTTTTGTGAAAACAGTAAAGCCAGTTTTGTAGCATTATTCTGTTGCTATTGAATCTAAATATTTAATGAATTAACAAATTTAGAATTTCTAAAACTGCTTTATAAAGATTCTGTAATATTAGAAACTTGGTGTGTTTAAATATCTGCTTTCAAAAGTCTAAATATTCCATAAATCTTAGCAATGAATGATATATATATATATATATATATATTTAATAAAAGAAATTATGCTGACTTATATATCATATTTGTCCACATTTTTTCCTTTATTACATACTTTTAGACTAATTTTTTATTAAAAAAATTTTCATGAAACTTAGAATTTTTCCTGGATTTCTTTCATACTATTTAAAATCACATATGATATAGTTTTTTGTGAAACAATCATATATATTTCGATAATAATATGGCATGGCATATAAAAAATCCTAAAGAATAAAAATTAGATTGTCCAAAGTGTTCTGAGAGCTAAACATTGCTGAAAATATTATAATTTTGAAATTCATTATATTCAGAATAAGAAATCAATGTCCAAGTTTTGTTGCCATTTTTTTCTAACAATGAATAAATGTTACTTACTCTAATTTTATTTTTAAATTAATCTATTTGATTATTTTTTAATTTGAATTTTTTTAAATTAATGTTGCATACTTGATATTTTATTTTCCTTTAAGTCTTGTTTTCAGTTTGACAATAAATGAAGAAAAGAAAATCCCTTACATTAAGGAAAGTAAATGTAGTATGTTTTTAACTTTTAATTCCTATTTAACTTCTTCATTTCCTTGTATTGACAAGCATATAGAATATATATATTAACTTTGGAAATGTATTAAATGTTAGAAAACTGACTATTTTTTTTAATAATACAGCAATGTTACATAACATTTACATTTTCAAGAATTTTTTTACACAGACATTGATTAACATTGCATTTACATTGAATTTAACCCATTTACATTGGATTTTGTTCCTGTCAATTATTTCAATCAATAAGCATAAAATTTCATGCTAATTTCATTTACTGTTTCATTTTAGTTTTTCTCACTTTTACGTACTTCATATTAAGATTTAATACACTTTTTCTTCTGAATAAAAACAGTTTTAGCACTTGAACATTTGAATCATCAACTGAAAATAAAGATTTTAAAGCAAAATTAATCATATAGAATGTTTTCATAGTTTTGAGATGTTTTTGTGTTTTGAAAGATGCATTAGAAAAGAAGGGGATCAAAGAGTTCAAATTTTTCCAGTCAACTGGAGATAATTTTTTTGTATTTATAATTGTCACAAAGACTGATTATAATTTTTGGTTATCAAAGCTTGATTATACTTTTCTGAAAATACAACTCTTTATATAAAAAAGCACTATAGATGTTGAATGTATTTCTAAGCTACAAATCTAGGCATCAACATCAGCTTTGGAGTTTTTATTTTGAATTCATTCATTGTTTTGAAACACTCAATTAGTAGTTTATTTTTGCTTTTTTTCAGATTAATATTACTGCATTTTAATAGAACTTATATTTTCAAGTACAATTTTTAAAATTTCAAGCACCTCCAGGAAATTTAACTCTTGTGAATTATAAATGGAAATAGTATTACCCAGACTGTTATGCCAATATTGTTTATTTTCTGTGAAAAACCTCTTATTATATGAAAGTGGGGACTTTGCCTTTCTTTGCCCTCCATTTCTTGTCTTATAATTTGATAATTCTCTACAATTTTTAGTATGTTAAATTTTCTATTTAAAATAATTAAAATTTTGATTTTGTTAAAATGTCAGTAATAATTAGTTTGAATAACTATTTTTATAAAGATTATTAATTGATAAGAGAATATGATTGATAATCTTGTTGTTTAGTTTTGAAATGACTAGCTAAGCTTTACCATAAATTTTGAATTATTATTTTATTGTATTTCAGAGACATCATCATTTTGCTTAATTCTAAATGATTTAGATTTAAATGATAAATATCTATCATGTATCGGTGTGAATCTAAAGCATTCAATACTGTTGATTGTTTGAGATGCCACTTTACATGAATCTTATAAGACACAATCATGTATCTTTTCTGTGCCTTCATTGTCTATATTTTGTGCTCATTCTTGCAATGTATTTTTATTTCACATTTTTGGATTAAAAAAGTTTAATTGTTGAGATCTTTGCTAATATATGTATCCTATTGGCAGATTTGATAGGCATCTTTGTAGTTTGCCTTCATTATTGTGTTCCTTAAATTAATCAATTATATCTTGACAGTTTTTTGTCATAAATTCTATTAAAATATATCTAATCAAAATTTTGAACACATATTAATTATAAAAGTTTTACTTATGTTAACACAATCTCATTTTTACTTATACAATGAAGCTTTACGATGGACACACTCAAGACTATATTTGAAAAAACTTTGTTAGATTCAAATTCAGGTCAATAATCATTTTCATAATTAAATAAATGTTGGCCGCTTAAAAACTTTTTCAATAAAAAATAATTTTTAAAAATATTGAAAGAAAATGCTGCATTTTACAAGGCATTTCAGAAGGTACTGTCTGCAAATTCTGTAACAAGCTTTATATTTACATATACATTCGTATTTTGCTAGCATTTCTGCTACTTTAGTTTGGACACTTTGACTTATGCACCTGACAATTTTGTATCAAAAATACATTTTATTCCTGAATGTATGCTGTACTTCTATTGCTAAGTACATGGATTGATCTAATACTTGATGTGTAGCTACTAGCTACTTTCATAAATAGAAGCAGTTAATCTATAAGATCTTTCAAATTATTGTCCTGTTTGCATGATTATTTATAAATATCTAGATTTCTTGCTGTTTCTATTTGCCTAACACAAATCTACATTCATTATTTGCTTTGGAAACCTACTATCTAAGAACTTTTCTTTTGAGTTTTTGATAAATTCCCTTTCTTTTAAAATATAAAATGTGTTTTATATTTTAATGTTTATGACTTGAAAAAAGTGAGTCGGTTTTCAAAATCTGGATTTCAAATCTTATAAGATTTTCACAATCTTGGAAATCTTTAGCAAATCTTTATTATTTCTGAAATAACTTTGATTTTGCAAGAAGCACCATCATAAATCTGCATAATGCAAATGATTGCTATTATCCATGATTCTTTTTTTTTTTTTTTTTTTTCTGGTTCATCCAAAAAAATTAATATCTTCTTTGACAAAGATAAAAAATGATCTTATTTTTCATATATGTATCTCCTTTTTAATGTTCAATATAATCTGGCATGTGGAGACATAGAAAGTATACCGAATGTTGTTCCAAGTGTAGAAATAATAAACACCCAAAGCAAAAATCTGTCGATTATTAAAGCAACTTGCTGCCATTCCATCTTAATCTTATCCCTTCTGTCTTGTTCTGCTGTTCGTATTTCATTCTTTTCTATTGTCACGTTAACTTTCTCCAAGACTTTTAAGAATTGTATTTCAAAATTTTCCATAGGGTTTTTGATTGCTCTATGGAGGTTTGTAATACAGTTGTTACTGCAATGAAGTTTTGGAGAAATAGCTCCATTTTCACAGTAATCACGTTCTGGCATGATCTTAGGCACTCTGTGAAATACCTGTAAGATAGAGAAAAAGAAATAAAAAAGAAAAACTGATTAACAACAATTAGATTTTTGCCTTTAAGCCAATTTATTACCAAATAATTTTATGAAGAGACAGGTTAAAAATGTTAATTGATTTAAAATTTTGTTGAAAATTATTTTTGTATTTAATGAGAATGTATATTGTTATACAGATATTGGATACATTGTTGGATTGTAATAAATTATTAGTGAGACTATCTTTTACTGATATCATATGTTCATGTTAATTCACAAATTTAAAAGAGAGTAAATGTGTATAACAAATTGTTTTTCAGAAAAGATAAATTTACCAGGGTAATTGGAAATTATCTATTTTGTAAATTGTGCTTAAAATGTTTAAGCATTATTTTCATACTAATTAAAACAGGTAAAAAATTTTGAGAATTCTAAAAGAAATTACATTTGATTCAAGTCTTCAGTTATAACTTGCTTTCTGAGACATGACCAAGTTAATTAGACAATATTATGTGTTTCATATAGCTAAAAATGTTGATATTATGAAATAAGTTTTATCATTCCATCAATATGGTCTTTAAGTAATTTTAATGCTAAGTCATCCAAACTATATTGTTTTAAAATAATATCTCTGGCAAGAAATTATGTTGAGGGTTAGAATACAAAAAATTTTAATGACAGCAGATTTGTGTATCCTTATCAAAATTTTAAAATTATATGCACATTTTAGCATGGAGTTAGCTTTTTAAACAAATTTTATATGTATCAACTTGAAAATGGATTACCTAACGACATTTTTTGAAAATTTTCAGTTTTTATTTTTTAGTAACTTAATCTGGAAGTCAGAGGCTCACTTTCTATCACATTCTTTATAAATAATAACAATAATAAAAATATTGGATTATTATTTTAGTGTTGTTTAGGTTATCAACTATGAAATATTTAATTAAAAAAAACTTTATTTGATGTAAGTAATATTTTATTTAGAGACAAAACAATTGCACTGAAATATTTGTCAAGTGATAACTATTAAATATTAACTAAAATGAAAGAAGAAAAAATCTGATCTGCAGAAAAAAAAAAAAAAAAAAAAAAAAAAAAAAGTTATTAATCATGCATTTTTGTTTATGATATTTATAAATTGCCTTATTAAATATGTTTCTTACTTGGAAGTAGAATGGTAAAAGCTTTTTTAATATAATGCCTGTTATTCATTCCAATGATCTGAAGTGCCGATTTTGTAAAACGAAACAAGAATTAGAATTGAGATGTAGCCTTTTAAGCTAAAAAAAACTATCACCTCAAATCTAACCCTTGTTCTGTTTATTCATTTCTATCAGTTGATAATGTTACACCTGCTAGAAAAAGGAAACAGTTTACAAAGCTCTCACAAAATGATGCTACTTATTCTTAGAAAGAGTTGATCTAGTATTAAGTTTCTCTGTATTCTCACTCTTTTATGCAAAAATAAAATTTTTGTCGATCGAAAAAGGTAATACAGTAGATCCTTGTTACATTGAGTATTTCTGGAAAAAATAAAAAAGTGTGACCAAAGACATTCATAAAATTTACTTATAAGCAAATGCTTTATGCTTGCTTCCAAATATTATGTACATTTTACAAATTTCTTAATGAAATTAACAATAAGGAATCACATGTACTTATTTTTGACTAGATGTATTTACAAAAAAATTAGAGGAGTTATTTGAAAAGTTTATAGTTTTACTTCTTTACAGAAAAGTTGAATAAAGAAAAGATTATACGTCAGAAATGACAATATAATGAACCAAGACATGACAAAGGTATTAAAATATTATTTACATTCAGTATAATAATTGTATAACAATAATCTTCTTCTACATTATTGTTAAGAAAAACAGAATATTTATCTAAATTATTTATTAACCTATGACATTTATTAGAACTATTATCACCCCTTTTGTTTATACAGGCAGAAATTCTGAACTGAATAGTAATTATTCTTTTCACAGAAATGAAAAAGAACAAAAGATGTTTTGTTTCATTTCCACTTTTAAAAATTGTGCTATACATTAATAAATGAATCAATTAAGCCAAAATAAACACTTCTGTTTGTATTAAATATGTGATGTAACTGTCTCAAACATCTCAATGTGCATGCAATTTCATTAATTTGTTTTATGGATCTTGTATGAGTCAGGATGTTTTTACAGATGGAATTGCCCTGATTTCAGGATTTTTTGTTGTATTGTGGAATCTTTTAAATTATTCTTAAGATAAAACTTTTGTGTAATGTAAGTTTAGAAAGTATTTACAGTTAATAATTTGTTAAAATGTAAATGTTTTTGATTGATTAATTTTATAAATTAATAAATAAAAGGTAGAATAAAAATAATCATAAAAATATTAATCATAGTACTATTCCTTTTTCTTTTTCATTAAAATTTGGTATTTATTATTTTTTATTTTACAAAGACTGCAAACACCCTGATAAGTTGGGATTCGATTTTAGTTGTTTGGACAAATTATTTCATAACTTAATATGTAATTAAGAAATGTAAAAAAGTATTTTTAATAAAAAACACTTTTTGATTAAATTCACAAAAAACACAACATTTGAACTTGTACAATTTGTATTGTTAATCATTTACATAATTGCAGATTTTTTTTTCTCCATAATTTCCTAAAAATATTAGGATGATGGATTTACATATTATAAACAACTTGGTAAAAAATAAAAAAAAATAAATAACAAATAAAAACATAAAATAATGATAATAAATAAATTTTTAAAAATTGTCTTTTGCGATAGTTGAAAAAATGCATGAAATCAATGTGTACATATATTTTTGTGTGCATGTACAATATAGTTGGCTGCTTTTCAGCTTATTAAATATTTTTAATGTGTGACTTTGCTTATTGAATGCATGTCTTGAAATAACATCCCCTCAACACTTAAAAAATATAAAAAATACTTTAAAAATATATCCAAATCAATATTTACAGAAGTAGTTGCATAAAAACATAAAAAATACTTAAAAAATATTCCCAAAACAATACTTACAGAAGTAGTTGCATCAAACTCAGAATATTCAACCTTTATGCAAAGAACTTTAGCCAGCACACCAAAGACAAACTTCTTGACTATTGTGGGCACTTCACCACCATGGATACCACGATGATGAATGTTAAGTGTAACCACAGACATAGCTGTTGCTAGTGACACTAATGTCATTACCACGGCATAATACAGACCTAAGAAAAAGAAGCATTAAAATATTTTTTTTCTCAATTATAAATTGAAGTTACTTGAACCAAAAGAAAAATCAAGTATATTCAGTTAGTCCTGTATCTGCTGTGTTGAGACTATTGGTGTGATCCATAAATATGCTACAATCACATAGTACAAACTAGTAACGTAGTACACACAGGATTCGTTTAAAGTATCTTTTATTTGTGTCCAAATAGCTCTCTCCTGAGTCCAAATTAATGCATTATTTAATTTTTTCATGTAATAAAATCTAATATACACTCTTTGCTTAACTTTGGGCAGGATTTCCCAAAATTACAGTGCTCATACTGCTCAGGAGATCCTGATAATTAGGAAAACCTCATAGGGAAAATTTTTTTCATAAAATCTCAGAGAAAATTCAAATGTACCCACAAACCTGGGAAAATAATCAATTATTTTGGGATATGCAAGCAGTTGCTGCTATTTGCATGCATTGTAATTGTGATGTCATATTGAAATCAAACTGGAACTAAAGAAGCAACTGTTTAAACACACACAAACAAAATGATAATAAAAATAATGCTTAAAGGATTATTTATTCTGTCAGTGGATTTGTTTATTTAATTTAATTTAATTTTTTTTAAATATAAGTAATTCTTTATTATGCAACAGTAAGTTTGTTTAGTTTTTTATTTATAGACCTGTGTATGTCCATGCATTTCAGCAGATTCTTAAAGCAAAAATTTTTGTATGAAGGTAATTTTCTATTTCATACAACTAAAATAAAGAGAAAATAAAGTAAATTCTTTATTATATATGATGTCTAACTTTATTTTTGAAATTATCTTTTTTAGTGGATAGGCATGATAATAGTTTAAAAAATATTGTTAATTGTTGATATGGAAAAATTACTAATACTGGAAAATAACACAGTGAATATTTATTGTAATTTTTCAGAACTGACGTGAGTATAAATTCTGAATTAGTAAACAAGTTTAAAATTGATAAATAATGCTTTTTTTTTCTTTTTTTAAGAAATTGATTTATATTCACTTTTTCAATCTAAATATCAAGATGTCTCATTCCAAGTCAGACCAAGATTTTTGTTCATATCTTCAGTAGTAATGAAATTTTCATAATGAAATTTCAACAGATTTTTGCTGTCTGTAAAGTACGATGCTGCTGCACGAAATGTTGCAAATTGATACTATTCACATCCAAATCGCACTCAGGTAGACATATCATATTTAAGAATGTACAATGAATTAAGAGAAGATAATACTTATGATACACTGATTTAATTAGAACAGACTTCCTGTCATATCATCATATTTCTCACAAAAGAAAGATAATTTGTTTAAAATTTGCTAAAATATGTTTATTATTAAAGAAATGAAATCATGGGCTTGGCTTAAAATGGGACATTTCGTATTTTTGACTGATTAAGTGACAATCCTGGTTTCTTATGCAAAAACTGTTTGTATTGTCATTTTTAAATTAATGCAATGATATTTCTAAAATATTATGTATATGTATTAGAATGAATGTCTGTCAAACATAATAATAAAAAATTCATAAAAACTACACAATTTCATTTACATTTCTTTTTAAATATTCGTTTCAATACTTAAAAATAGCATTTTAAGTATTGAATTAAATTCAATACTTCATTAAAATTTTCAATAATTTCTGTATCTATTTAATCAAATGGTACCAAAAGCTCTTCTATTAATTTTTAAATACACTATTTAAAAAAATAGTCTTACTCTTTATTGTATTATTGATTTTCTTTTTTAAAAAAATTCTGTCTTTATTAAAATTTGTTTGATAATTTGTTTAATAAAATTGAGATAGCCAAGAAAGAGTTTAGCTAAAACCATTTACATCTTTTAAGTAGCCTTCATTACAAAAAGTAAAAAGCTACCTATTGCAGCCATCCGGAGAAAAGCACTTCCAGAAAATTTTGGTATATTTTCACTGATCATGACCCCCAGACCCCAAAACCACCCTCCGTTCAAATGTTGACATATATATATACAGGGTGTTTCGCAACCAGACCGACAAACTGTGAGGGATGATAGTAGACACGAAGACAAACATTATTAAATGGGAAATCATGGGGCGCAAACGTCTTCCGTAGGAGCTAGGGGCCATTAAAATTTAAGGTCCAAAATTTCAAACGATGATAAAAAACGGAAAAAAGGGTCGGTTCGTTTGCGGTTTTCACTAAAATCATTCTTTATATAGTGATTTTTTTAGAAAAAAATTTTGAAGGTTAAGTTCAAAAATTGTCCATCGAGGGCGCTTTAGACTTTAGAGTAGCGAACAACTACTTTTTACCGTTATTTTGTGCATGGGGTTGAAATTATTCTAAAGTTTAGACTTTAACTTAAATTTTAAGCCCGAAATCGGAAAATTGGGATCGGGTAACTAGCGAAAATTAAACTGTGAACAGAGAGGGAGATTTTATACGCTCATAAATGTTGGACAAACAAATCGATTTTGTTGCGGTTTGCGTGGAAGTCATTACCTTGGTAATTATTTTATTAAAAGTGACGTTCAGCTTTGATGTCCTCATTTTTTGATAGAGGGCGCTTCCGACACATCTCTGACATTTCAATGGCATTACTCCTGGGTGTAATACTACCAGACCAACATACTTCCAGGAAGTGTTAGGGATACAAAGACGACTCGTAATCACACAGGAATGTAACGTTGGAAATGCATTTTTTGCGAATTACGATTAAAGGAAGCAGAGAAAAGAAAACAGAAACAGCAGAGAAAGAACAACACGTTAATGTGACAGAAAACCATTTATTTAAAGGTTTTACTAGAAAAAGGTGTTCGAAATTACGACCAGAAGTAGTCCGGCAAGTTTGACAGCGACGGTAGATGGCGCTAAACGGTAATGCGCCTGAGCAGCGATCACTGTGAAGTGATCATTCGCGAACCGGTTCTAAAGGTAGCAGAATGAAGTATTTGAACGATGAACAGCACGATAGGGCTCCTCCAGATTATTTACCAATGACGTTTTCCGACACTTCATAGTAACATATGGACAGGGGTAGTTAGGTCGTGGTGGCCTGGTTCATTGGCCTGCCAGATCGCCGGACCTATCAAGTATGGACTTCTGCTGGGGTCAAATGAAAAATTGGGTGTATGAGACTCCTGTACCATCAGTTGAAGACCTCGCAGCCGATATTTCTGTAGCTGCCAGAAAACTATCAGAGATGCCAGGAATAAGGAAAGGGCAGCTGATGTCACTGTGGACAAAATTACTGTGGATCCACAGTAATTTCCTGCGCGTGTTTAAGACTCCTACGATACCGAAGAAGTCAAAACGATCTGATTGGCCTAGGATAGCTCTGATTTGCCTGCTATTAAAAGCTCTGTTCTATGATTGGTCAACGTCGTCGTGACGATTCCTGTAATGATCGCGAAAGCAAAAATGTAGCTGGTAGATTGGTTGAAGGAAGCATTTGTTTGTAAACATGCCCTTTCCTTATCTTTTAAAGCGTGAGGAATTCCACGCGACGCCACTGTCAAGCATGCCGGACTGATTCTGGTCGTAATTTTGAACACCTTTTATAGTAAAACATTTAAATAAACTGTCTAGTCTAATAAATTGTCTTGTTTATGTCACATTAACGTGTTGCTCTTTCTCTGCTGTTTCTGTTTCCTTTTCTCTGCTTCCTTTAACCTTAACTCGCAAAAAAGGCATTTCCAACGTTACATTCGTATGTGCTTCCGAGTCGTCTTTGCATCGCTAACACTTCTTGGACGTATGTTGGTCTGGTAGTAAAACACCCAGGAGTAATGTTATTGAAATGTCAGAGATGTGTCGAAAGCGCCCTCTATCAAAAAATGAGGACACCAAAGCTGTACGTCATTTTGAATAAAATAATTACCAAGGGAATAACTTACACGCAAACAGCAACAAAATCGATTTGTTTGTCCATTATTTATGAGCGTTTAAAATCTCCCCCTCTGTTCACAGTTCAATTTTCGCTAGTTACCCGACCTCAATGTTTCCGATCATGGGCTTAAAATTTAAGTTAAACTCTAAACTTTAGAATAATTTCAACCCAATGCACAAAATAATGATAAAAAGTAATTGTCCGTTACTTTAAAGTCTAAAGCGCCCTCTATCGACAATTTTTGAACACAACCTTTAAAATTTTTTTCTAAAAAAATCGCGATATAAAGAATGATTTTAGTGAAAACCGCAAACGAATCTACCCTATTTTCCGTTTTTTATCATCGTTTGAAATTTTGGACCTTAAACTTTAATGGTCCCTAGATCCTACAGAAGACGTTTGCGCCCCATGGTTTCCTATTTAATAATGTTTGTTTTCATGTCTACTATCATCCCTCAAAGTTTGTCGGTCTGGTAGCGAAACACCCTGTATATATATATATATATATATATATATATATATATATATATATATATATATATATACCGGGTGCCCCAAAAATGACTGATGGATTTTAAAATTCAATAACTTGCAAACGGTGACAGCTATTTACAAAATTTTTGCAGGAGGGTTATGTATAATGTCAGGAGATTTTTTACCGTAATTTTTTATTTTAGTTCGAATTTCAAACAATAGGTGGCGTTGACGGCGATTGAAGATCAGGTCGACGCTTCACTCAACACTGATCACCTGGCCTTCAATCGCCTTCAACCACCTATTGTTTGAAATTCGAACTAAAATAAAAAATTACGGTAAAAAAACTCCTGACATTATACATAACCCTCCTGCAAAAAAATTTTAAATAGCTGTCACCGTTTGCAAGTTATTGAATTTTAAAATCCATCAGTCATTTTTGGGACACCCGGTATATATATCTGATTTTTGTCATGCTATAACTGACGTATTTATGAACCGATTTGAATGAAACTTGGCATGTACATAGTGCATACAAATATCTCGACCGAGTTCGTTTGCCAGCATCATCCGCCATCTTGTTTCAAAATGGCAGCCATTTAAAAAAATTTAAAATTTAAAATTAAATGCGAAAAAATTAAAAGTGGAAAAATATTTTTATTTTATGTGTTAGATCTTAAAACATCGATTCTAGAACGTTTCTTATTTTGTCTATATCTTAAAAAATGATTGAGTTGTAGCACTTTGAATTTTTCTTATGGCTGACATTTTGAAACGATCTGATTTTTGTCACGTGATAACACGCATGTAACTTGGTGTGTACATAGTACATAATGAAGCCTGGACCGAGTTCGTTAGCCAGTTCCATCCGCCATGTTGTTTCAAAATGGCGGTCATTTAAATTTTCATTTTAAATTTAAAATTAGTTACAAAAAAGGTGAGAAATTGAAAAAGTTTTTTCTTTTATGCATTTGACCGTTATACAAAGATTCCAAAGCATTTTTTTGTTTTGTCTGTATCTTAAAAATGGCTGAGTTATAGCACTTTTAATTTCTAGTGTTGCTCACATTTTGAAATGATCTCGTTTTCGTCACGTGATAACACGCGTATTTATAAACCGATTTGGATGAAACTTGGTGCGTAGATAGTACCTACCGATGCCTAGACCGAGTTCGTTGGCCAGTTCCTACCGTCGTCTTGTTTCAAAATGGCGGAATATTATTTTTTTAATTTAAATTTTAATATTAAGTGCAAAAAAGTAAGAAATTGAAAAAGATTTTTCTTTTGTGTTCTGACCTTGATACAAAGATTCCAGAGCAATTTTTGTTTCATTTATATCTTGAAAAATGGCTTTTAGCACTTTTAATTTCCAGTATGACTGACATTTTGAAGCGGTCTGAAATTTGTCATGCGATAATACGCATATCTATAAATTGATTTCGGTATAACTCCATCTGTACATGGTACATACCAATGTCTTGACCGAGTTCACGAGCCAACTTTATCCGCCATCTTGTTTCAAAATGGCGGCCATTTAAGTTTATCAAAAATCTTTTAAATGTATAATGATGTACAAACAAAAAATTAAAAATTGAAAAAAGGTTCTTTGTAAACTATTTATCTTAATAATGAAATCCGGAGTATTTTTTGCTTATCGTTAGCTTGAAAAACGCCTGGGATATAGCAGTTTGAATTTCTAATGTGGGTGACATTAAAAAAAAAAAAAAATCAATTTGCCCGCGACAGCACTCGTAATATATTAATCGATTTCGATGTGAGTGTGCATTTTCACATGAATTAAGATTTCGACCAAGCTCATTGGTTTGTTTTATCTATCATGTTGCTTTAAAATGGATATCGTAGAATTTGGAGACCCTATAAATCGCTTAAAATAAAACCAGGTTGAATAAAAGATGACTAATTTCTAAAAATTCCTATTAATATTCAGTATTGACAAAAACTAGTATTCAAACTTATATAACCGTGTACCACTAATTTGAGCTTCGTATATTTGAATAATATAACTTAATTTAAAATAAATAAATACGTATATGAAAGCTACCTCTTCCTCCCGGCACTGCCGGTAGACTTTTTCATTTTCATCCCTAAAACACCATAATATATCAAATGGTGATATGTTTTCTCCTCCTGTTGTATTTTAAATTATAGGAAGTGTGGCTACAATTTGGGGCTTTATCGTAATCAGTGATATTCAGTATTAAAATTTTGTTATCCCAGTAATGAGCATACATATGTAAATGTATTAGATGTATAATATGTATTATATATAAATATAAAACTACATTTCATTAAAAAAAAAAAAACTTTATGGTTAAGTGTTTTTTTTTTTTTTTTTAATCGTATTCTTAGATACTAGAGTTATCTTCATTATAATGCTTTTATTGAAAAAAAAAGAGGAAATCATTGTTTTCATTGAATAGGCATGGGAATCCTTACTCCTTAATTTCTTAAAAATAGTTTATGGGAATGTTTGTTGTATGTTTAAGGGAAGTTTATGAGAATACCTTCTAAACAGTAATTCAATATAAAAATCAAAATGTCCTACATCTAAATGCTTTTATTTTAAATGTGAACAAGAATTTGTGTCATTATAATGTATCAAGTAATACATCTATCAAACTCGCTTTCAATGGGACACTTCCAGGAAAGATTCTAAATCAGTTGGAAATGTGATACGGATAACTGATTTTTGGTTATCTGTTTTTCGAATAAATAATTCCATACTGTATTAAAAGCTAAATTTCGATTAAACAAATCAACGCACCTATTAATGGCACGGTGTCAGAAGTGGGTGGCATACTTTCACCGATGACCATGAGGAAGACAGTCATAGAAAGGAGGGTGGTAATGCCAAGCGTTACCTTCTCGCCTGAATCTGAGGGCATATAAAAACTGAGCAGTGCAATACCAGTGATGAGCATGCACGGCAGGATCAGATTGAACACATAGAAGAGAGGTCTTCTACGCAGAACAATGTGGAACGTTACATCTGGATACGGTTCCTAAAAGTACGGATACATTCATAAGAATATAAAATGTGGCATATAATAAATTTCTTGTTGATAAATCTACTATATTTGACAATGTAAAAAGAAAGGTATCTGTCTTTTCTAGGTATCTAAAGAAAGATATCTATCATTTTTAATTAAACATTTCATAAAAATGGATCTGCCAATCGGCAGTTGATTTTGTTTAATTAACCCTTTCCGGCGCAGTGTTCACCTAAAGTTCCCCCTGGTTAGAGACAAAAAAACGTGAATAATTCAAAAACTACTCAAATGGTAACTTTAAATACATTGGGTACTTTTTTTACTCTTTCTTATGAGTTCTAGATGGCAGCACTACAGAGATCAAATTCTACTGTTTTTAAATAATAGGTAAAATATTTTACTCTATTATGCGCTTCACAGCAATGCTCTTCTCACTGCGCTCATCAGTGCTGTACTTGCACGATGTTACCACTTCGGCAGCAGCTGTATAATTAAAATGGCTTGTGCAATCTTTACAAAATTATACCTGTGTACTCCTCTAGGCCTAAATAGATTGCCTGCATTTTTTTTTTCTATAAATTCCAACTTTAAAGAATAGTGCGCCGGAAAGGGTTAAGCACGAAACGGTTTCCAGCTGACGAGACTGCGAGGATGCGGCCATGGGAACCGTAATACTCTCATTCAAAGAGAAAAAAACAAGTTGGAAATTGCACGCGAAGCGTAGCAAATGAGGTGCGTTCGTACTATTACGAAGTTTTAAAAATATTACTCTCATATATCAATCTCATAAAATTGTAAATAGTGAATTATAATTAAAAGACTCATCAAACAATGTTCTCCCTATATCATCATGGAATAGAATACTTTTGTGTGGCCTTGTAAATCAATAACAAATGTTCTTTGCACCACAAATTATGTAAAATGTATATTATAATATGTACTTTATAGATGCATATCAATTTTATTAATTTCGAATGAGTGTAACACCATTAAAATGCATTTGAAACATTTTTCCCATTGACCGTAATGTAACGGAATAATTTTGATTGCCCCTGTAATTGATCTATGCACCCGATTATCAAAAAATTTGAAATAACTCGACAAAATTATGTAATAATTATGTATTTTAAATTTCAAACGTATAAAATACATTTGAAACTTTTTCCCCATTGACCATAATGTAATTGAATACTTTTGATTGCCCCTGTAATTGATCTATGCATCCGATTTTCATAAAATTTGAAATGACTCGACAAAATTTTGTAATAATTATGTATTTTAAATTTCGAACGATTCGATTGGGTAGTTTTTGCGTTGTTATATGCGGACAGACGGATGGACTAAACGACCACTATAGGTGCTACGTATTTATATAATTACGAACGCACCTAAAAAGGAGATTGATTCGTAGAAAATATATCAAAATATCCTTGGAGAATCATTCATATCATTGATGCTCAAAGAAAAATCGGCGTGACTTCCGTTGACATTATGTGGACTGTATTGGGAAGTCAACAGGAGTTACGGCTATTTTTCCATTTCCGAACACAGTGTGAATGCGCCCTTAAAAATGTTGAAGATAAATAAAAAATATCCACGTTAAATAAACAACAACAACAAAAAAGTTAAATCCTTCTATAGTAAAAAACAAGTTGGAAATTGCACGTGAACGTAGCAAATGAGGTGCGTTCGTACGATAACGAAGTTTTAAAAATATTCAGATCTTGCTGATATAGTAGAGCGTACTCCGGATACAGTATAGTAGTCGAAATCTTTACGTTTCTGTAAATATGCAGGAAGTAAATTTTATTACACCTCAGCAACGTATATCTTATCATAAAATGTGAAATAGTTGAATATAATTAAAACACCTAACAAACCATGTTTCCCCGTATAGCATTATATAGTGGAATACTTTTGTGTGGCCCTGTAATTTAATAATAAAAATTCTTTGCATCACAGATTGTACAGAATGCATATTTTAGTATATATTTCATAGATTCATGCCAATTCTATTATGTTCGAATGAGTGCAACACCATTAAAATGCATTTGAAACTTTTTCCCCATTGACCGTAATGTAGCGGAATCCTTTTGATTGTCCCTGTAATTGATCTATACATCCGATTTTCATAACATTTGAAATGACTCGACAAAATTACGCAATAATTATTTGTTTTAAATTTCAAACGATTAAAATGCATTTAAAACTTTTTTCCCTATTGACCGTAATGTAACGGAATCCTTTTGAATGTCCCTGTAATTGATCTATCCATCCGATTTTCATAACATTTGAAATGACTCGACAAAATTATGTTATAATTATGTATTTTAAATTTCAAACGATTCGGTTGGGCAGTTTTTGCGTTGTTATATGCGGACAGACGGACAGACAGACGGACGGACAGACTGAGCGACAACAATAGGTGCTACGTATTTACATAATTACGAACGCACCTAAAAACTAGCCTTAAAAGGAATGACTCCTGGAATGATGCTGATGTGGAAGATTTCCGGAACTAACGAATCTGGGTTGTCTACTCCTTCCATGAGTCGAATGGACCAATCAGGAAAGGGCCCCGTGTATGCATCGCCGTATGGGTTACCATAAAGAGAGGAAAGGTTACCATCGCCAACAATCGCCAAGTTTGTCGCCAACTTGGCGATATATCGCCAAATTTGGCGACCAAAATTAGTTGTTAAAAGTGACGCCAACTTGGCGATAACTGTAATATTTCGCCAAATTTTTAATTTCTTTACAACACCAGTCGTTTGATACATCATTTGAGAGGTTTGCAACTGCTTATTCATATAATGGATGTCTTGTGTGTTATCCCCCATTCTGCTCCCCAGGGGGGGGGACACATTTTTAATTTCTTTATACCACCAGTCGTGTTACACAAGATTTGAAAGATCTGCAACTGCTTATTCATATTATGGATGTCTTGTGTGTCACCCCCACACTCTGCTCTCCCCAGGGGTGGTCACATTTTTAATTTCTTTATAACACCAATTGTGTGACACATCATTTGAGAGGTCTGCAACTGCTTATTCATATTATGGATGTCTTGTGTGTAACCCCCCCCCCCCTCTGCCCTCAGAGGGGCGCATTTTGTAATTTCTTTACAACACCAGTCGTGTGACACAAGATTTGAAAGGTCTGCAACTGCTTATTCATATTATGGATGTCTTGTGTGTCACCCCTACACTCTGCTCTCCCCAGGGGGTGGGGGGTCACGTTTTTAATTTCTTTACAAAACCAGTTTTGTGACACATCATTTGAAAGGTCTGCAACTAATTATTCATATTATGGATGTCTTGTGTGTCACCCCCACTCTGCCCCCCAGGGGTGCACATTTTTAATTTCTTTACAACACCAGTCGTGTGACAAATCATTTGAGATGTCTGCAGCTGCTTATTCATATTATGGATGTCTTTTATGTCGCCTCCCACTCTATCCCCCAGGGGGGCACATTTTTAATTTCTTTACAACACCAGTCGTGTGACACATCATTTGAAAGGTCTGCAACTGCTTATTCATACCATGGGGTATTGGCGAGCGCAGCAAGCAGGGGTAGCCAATAATTTGGAACCGCGAAGCGATTACGCGGGGGGTTGGCGAGCATAGCGAGCAGGGTTGCGGGGCCCCCCTAGTAAACAAAAAAAAAGTTGTACGTTTCTCTTTTATTTCATTTTTTTTCTTTTTTAGGTGCATTCGTAATTATGTAAATACGTAGCACCTATTGTTGTCGCTCAGTCCGTCCTGTCCGTCTGTCTGTCCGTCCGCATATAACAACGCAAAAACTACACAACCGAATCGTTTGAAATTTAAAATACATGATTATTACATAATTTTGTCGAGTCATTTCAAATTTTATGAAAATAGGATGGATAGATCAATTGCAGGGACAACAAAAGGATTCCGTTACATTACGTTCAATGGGGAAAAAAGTTTCAAACGCATTTTAATCGTTTGAAATTTAAAACGTACATTTATTACATAATTTTGTCGAGTCATTTCAAATGTTATGAAAATCGGATGGATAGATCAATTACAGGCACAATCAAAAGTATTCCGTTACATTATCACAAGCAGATCCGCCCTGAATTTGAAAAAGATCTGCCTAGCGTTCAATTGTCCATCAGCTCGTGCAGAGACGGGATTTCGTGTACTTCTAATTCGGCTATTTGTAAACAGCTGATGATAACAAAACAAGGGAAAACTATTGATTATAATAAATATCATGATCCACATTAACTCGTTTTTACTCCGATTAATAGACTGAAGCAGAAATTTAAGATGAAAATCAAAGTTGGTATAGTATTGAATTAATAATGTTATAGTATTAATATGTGTAACCAATTTTTGTAATATCAAAATGTACGTGTGAGATGGAAGAAAGTTTTGGGATTGGCACATCCAACTAGTTTTACTTTACATCGTTGAATAAGGAAGGTGTTCTATCAAATTTAAAGTGTTTGTTTTCCATTTAGTGATTTTTTCTTATGATTCTTAAACTAAATAGCTCAATTACGGAATAATAGTATATCAATATTTTTATCAATTATTTAAAATTTTAAGGGGAAACCATGATTTCTATCCACCGTCCTTGGACAGGCGTTTACACTAGTCTAATATATAAAAGAAAGTCTGGATTTCGGACTAATCAACGCAGTGTTGAATTCAGACACTTTTCTCCTGGAGGGACATCTGTGGCTCCGGGGGGATGACATTTTAGAGTTCCGGGGGGGGGGACTGCACTTTTTGACCAGTGAAAACACAAAATCTCGAATTTTCCGGGGGAGGGACATTTCATTGCTTCCGGGGAGGGGAGGGGATGCCCCCTCGGGCCACCCCCTGGATTCAACACGGAATCAACGCACAGATCACGCCGGATCGTCCCTCATTTTCTTTTTTAGGCTCGGAATGACTAATTTTCTTTTTGAGGATCGTATTTACGCAAGAATAATTTTTGGTGGTCATATTTAGATTTTTTATAAGTTGTTGGAATTTTCAAAAAAACGTTTGAGCATCTATATGTTTCATATAAAAATAAATACGCATTTGATATATGAATGAGTATATATTCAGTTTAATGAATCAAAAATAAAATGTATTTAATAAATGTGATCATAGAATTTTCTTTCTTTACAAAATAGTCAAGAATAATTTTTTTTCTTCTTCCGAGACACGAAAAATGTGACTTAGATTTCTTTTTTAATACACATAAAACACATATATTGTACATGTGTTAATTTATGCACACATGCGCGTTGCGTGTGTGTAGATTGGGACGTGCCTACTATTCAGAGATACATGCATAGCCACAGAGAACTAAAAAAATGAGGTGTTCGATTTTCGGGAACTCCATTGTGGAAGTCTTATTATGTACTAGCTGTCCTGCCCGGCTTTGCCCGGGCCCGTGATGTTATTCAGTTTTCAAATGTGTTATTTGCTTTCTAAATGACCCTTAAATTAAACTCAAATTTCTATGATTTTATATCTTTAAGTCCATTTTGTCAAAATTTGTATTTTTAAACGGAAAAATTGCGAGAAGATATTGAATTGAAAGCACATGCTGTTTGGTATTTTGTTTTCTATGTAACTTGATTTTTTGGAAACTATGCGAACCGAAAGAGAACGAAACCGCGACGTAACACTCAGGGTTTTACTGAATTCGTAAAAATTTGCACACATTTTATTTTGTAAAAAAAGAATTCTATCCATACGAAAGTTCCAAAGTTTTTGAAGGTAATGGAAATCTGGTTTATTGAAAGGCTCTAAAAAGATTGTGCTAAAATACGGCAGCCGGGGATTGTAATTCGTGTTTGTCGGTGTATTTGAACGGGTTAAATCTCATATTTTTTTTTTAAACAAATTGCAACATAAATTATGAGAGTGTTTTAGCTTTAAGAAAATATTTTCGGTTTGTCAGGACGTACATAGAATTGCGCCCTGCAAAGGCAAAACCGCAATGAAACGATCTGATTTTTATTGATTTCATCAAACTTTTCGCACTTTTTATTTTGTAAAAATTATTTCTACTCGTCCGAACGTTTCAAAATTTTTTAAGAAGATGTAAATTTGATCTATTGAGATGCTTTTAAAAGTTTGGGCTGAAATATGTACGCTTAAATACTTTTAGCGTAGAAAAATATTCTATACGTGAGTCGCAAAATGCCTCCTTTTGCCGGTGTATTTGAAAGTGTTAAATCTTATATTTTAAAAACCGATTGCATCACAGATTATAAAAATGTTTTTAAGCTTAAAGACTATGTTTTTTGTTTACCGGTACCTATAGGATTGCGTTTTGCTAAGTCAAAACCGCAATGAAAACGATTTGTTTTTTATTGATTTCATCAAATTTTTCGCACATTTTTTTTTTTTTTTTTTTTTTTTGTAAAAAATATTTCTATCGGTCCAAACGTTTTGAATTTTTTGTAGGGAGTATAAATTTGTTCTATTGAGAAGATTTTAAAAGATTGAGTTGAAATATGCACGTTAAGATAATTTTAGCATGAAAAAAATATCCTCTCTGAGAGTCGCAAAATGACCTTCTTTTGACAGTGTATTTGAAAGGGTTAAAATCCAAATATTTTAAAACCAATTACACCATCGGTTAGAAGAAAGTTTCAACTTTAAGATCTTTTTTTTGGTTTGTTTATATCTTTAAAATTACGCCCTGGAGTGGCATTGACAAAAGGAAGAAAAATAGTTTAAGAAAAAACGACCATTTTTGAATATTTGTTTTCAAAGGGTTAAATGCAACATTTTTCAAATTAATTATTGCATTTGAGACCTAAAAATATGATCTTTCGAAATATGTCTCTTAAATTTAAGTACGTCGAGCAGTTTAGTTGATTTGGATTTAAACAAAATGATCCAAAAACAGAAATAAACGGGGGAAAAAGTTTCTTCCTCCGTTTAGGTGCGTAATTGAGTTTCTGCGCACGTGCAAACGTTTTCTTTCCCCGATCATTAAAAAAATGACTTTTAGAAGCGAGTGAGTTCCGCTTCATAATTAATATCTATGAAACTAATCAAAATATTAAAATTCTGAGCTTCAGGTGCATCAGGAGAGATATGAGGCTACTCTCAAAAAATTATGGGCTTCGTACGTGCCGTAGATTTTGCTAGCCATCGCAGACACACACACAGACAGAGCGTTTTGTTCTTTTATTAATGTATAGATAAAATTTTAATCTGAAAAAACTATTTTGGACATTCTTTTGAAAATTCGGGGCAATCCAAAATAGACCCGAAACAATGGAAGTCAATCCGATTCTCAATGAAAAATTTGGGGCAGCCAGCCCGACTTCCCGATGCAAAGCTCTATATGGGGGATATTAAACCCTAGTTGACAGCACAGACAATCACCTCATCGAGTTCACGGATGAAAATCTAGGATTAGTTAAGTCTTGATTCGCATATTATAATGCAATCGGTCCGTCAAATCATATCTTGGTGAAAAAACCTAAAAACCCGATTTTAACAGTTGACTCGTAGGTTTATCATTGTGCTTTCTTGCACCCAAAAGTATAAAAACATGGAAAATTGGAAGCAGAAAAGCTTAATGGTATGAGTCAAAAGCTAAAATCTTGTTTTCAGGTGTTTTCCACCAAGATATGACTTGGCAGCTAAATTGCGTTTTAACCCTTTAATTCCCATGATAAAACATATTCTAGAAATTATGTAGTTCAGAAAATATGACGTGATACCAGAAAAATTCAATGGCTAATTTCGGTTTTTTTAATTACGGAATGTCTGTTATTAAGTAAAGCAAATGTTGCTATTTTAATTTTCTGGTGGGAATTAGGATATATGAATTAAAATGCCTCAAAATATCTCGGGCGGTTTGGGATCTAGAGGGTTAAAGGCTAATCGGGTGCAGCTGGGACGAATGAGAGCATTTAAATTTGAGCGATAACCACCTTCATATTGCAAATCATTGTTACGGCATATTCAGGGCTCGACCTAGGCAGTGAGGGGCCTGGGGCAAACATTATTAGGGGGCCTTCCTTCTATCTTAAATCTTTTCGTAAATTATACTGAAATGACTAAAACTAAAATCATAACTATTGTATGTGTTCATAAATTTCGTACCAAGTACTATTCACATCTATAGCAGAAGAAAGACAACTTTAAGAAATTATAAGGTTTTTTTCCTTATTACAGTAATATGAAGATAAATGTGAGGCTATAGGGAAACAATGGGTACGGAAGCAGACGGGGTAGGAGAAGAGAGACCCTTAAAATTGAAAAGAAAAATAATTTTGGTCACTTTTGACCATTTTATATCATTTGATACTCTTAACGAAGAACTTATATCTGTTCTTGGGGTGCCCCAGCCTTGGTCAGGCCCTGATATTACATTTCTATTGTTACTTAGAAATTTGCGAATCAAATCACGGAAGGTTATTTGAGAAATGTTGTGCAGAAGAATCACCAAATTATAAGCCAGTTTGCATTTAATACAGTTAAAGTATTTTATTCCATTTATTGAATATTTATTGCACTGTTTCACAGAGAATTGAATAATTTCAGTAACACATCTGGCTATGTATTTCTGAAGTAAAGATAACTTTGACATGCATAATATTTAGCATGTGGACTTTTTCCTTCGTTTGAAAAGAAAAGAGAATCTTAAGCATTTAAACAACCCAGAATTATACTTTGAAAAATTAATCATTGTATTTCGCATAAATTTATCAATATACTTAGTTTTATATCTTTACCAAAATGTCTTCAATTCTCTTTTGAGTCAATGATCTATGTATTTCTTCTTAATTTAAATTTGTTTCTTGTTTTCAATACTTTCTAAGTTACAAGTATAAGTATCTAAAATATATAGAAATGATAAGAATTTGTCATTATTATATAGTCAGAATTTTTTTTCCATTTTGTTTTCTATTTCTCACTTTTATTCCTGAATAAAATAATAATTTAAAATAAATTATCATATAATCAATTTCATCAATATCTGAAGGGTATGCCTTTATTATATCAAGACGTTAGTACTTAATTATAGTGATTTCACACATTATAAGCAAATGTGAGTATGCCTTCTTTATATTGTATTCTTCGATTAGGTATGCCACGATCTGGACATATGGCTTTTATTTGAGAAAGCAGACGATTTTTTACTATTTTCAATTTACTACTACTATAGATATATTTTTTTCTTTTTAGAAAGCTTGGAATGGCATGCTGATTTGGTATTGTTTTAAAGAATACATTTTTCAAAAGAATACTTTACGCAATATTTCATTTGAAAAAGGTTTTGGGCATAGTTTCGATTATGTAAAATTATGTTCTATCATGGATAAAACGAAGATTAGTGAAACCTTAAAAATGGATTTCGGAAATTTGATACCTTGTATTGAATGCCATGCCGAAGAAAAAAATCTTGAGGTAATCAAAGAATCTTTGAAAACGATTGTGAATATTTGTGCCGACGAAGAACTGGGAAAAGATGCTTTTCGTGATGTTGGTGGTCTGGATTTTTTATTAGATTTTCTTTTGAATACGGATGAAGTTATAATACAGTGGCTCACAAAAGTGTTCGTACACTTTAAAAATTTGTACTAAAAAGAAATTTCCCTGAAATTAAATTCGTATATGAAGTAGAGAATTTTTTTATATTATCTTCAAGTTATTCTAAATAACACACAACCTTTTTGTTTAATCATAAGGGATTTTTTTTAAATCTAAAAATGAAAACAGGAGATGCCACAGAAAGAAGACGCCACAAAAGTCTTCGTACACAGAAACATTTTCGGATAATTCCATTATTAAAAATATTATTTGTCGCTTTATTTTTATTTTTGCATTATATTGACATTTAAAAAATAGTTTGGCTTTATATTTTGCAGAATTAGTCCGTAATATTCTATTTATTAATTAAAAATGGTTTGTAATCGTAATGTCACGACTAATAGCGTTTGAAATTAGTTATTTTTCTTCATAATAGTAGTAAATCAATTCGAAATATTGCAAAATTAGTTAATTTATTCCATTCTATGGTGAAGTATGCGATAAAAGGCTTTGTAGAAAAAAAATGGATTGAAAACTAGGTATGAAAAGGTCATCAATCTAAGTGAACGCAATGAGATCAAATACTTACAATTAGAAAAGTCTTAAAAAATCCATGTTTAAGTGCTATAAAAGTTGCTATAGAATTTAATGAAACAGTTTCTACTTCATTTTTACCTGAAACTGTTCGACGAATGGTAAGCCCAGCTGCATTATATAGGTATTCAGAACATAGAAAATTTTTTGTTATTGCGAAAAACAGAAAGCTTGGGCTTTCTTTGGCAAAATCAATGACAAATAAACCCGAATCGTATTAAATTAATGTTTTATTTACAGATTAAATCTAGTATGCCATTCTTTGTCCAATGAGTGCATAATAGTATGGAGGAAAAAAAAATAAGAATTTAATTCAAAGAACTTAGTTGGAACAGTTAAGCATGACAGTGGAGTTGTCCTTGTGTGAGGGTGCATATCAGCATCAGGATTTGGTAATTTGGTATATATTGATACCATAATAAATGACGATCTTTGTCCCAATATTTTAAAAGGCAATTTAAAATTATCAGGCCAATATATGGGTAACAGATACAACTTTGTTTTTTATCAGTATAATGATACAAGGCACATGGCTCTCAACGTTCGCCTCTAGCGTCTTTATAATTGTTCACAAGTTCTGAAAACATCACCTCAATTGCTGAATTTACACAGTAAAACATATTTGGAGGTAATTGGAAGTTAGAACACGAAAACACAGCATTGAAACAAAAAGCGAAGTAAAAACAGCAATGTTCGATGAAGGCATCAACTTTCATGCAGAAATTACAAAAACACTAATTAAATCTATTCCCAGGTGTTTGAAAAACTTTTGTGGGTACTAAATAATATCCTATTAAGTACAACTTTAGCGAAATATTACAATATTTACAAATATACAGCAATTTTTTTTAAAGTGTACGAAGACTTTTGTGAGGTAAATTTTTTGTTATTTTTTGATTATTGATTTTTTCAAAATAAAGTTTTGCTATGTTTTAAAAATATTTTATGTAGTTTTGTTAATAATGAGTCATAGATCTTACTCTTAAATACCCATTCTAAAATATTAATTTTAATTATTAGATAGAGCCCTATTTCATTGAAATTCCTAAGTGTACGAACACTTTTGTGAGCCACTGTATTTGAATATTGTCTAAACGTGATCGCATTCGTGATTGACGGAAATGTGCCTAATCAAATGTATTTAACGGAAGAAAGAATTTTCAAAATTCTTCAAGCAATTTTTGAGAAGAATCTTACCCCCTGAAAGTGCTAAAAAATGCTATAGTATTTTTTTCTACCATTTTATTTCAGAACAGACTCGCTCAAGATTCAGCATACCAAGCTGGAAGTATCCATTCTTTGATAGATCTGTACAGATCCATTTATCCTATATGTAACAACTGCTTTGATCCGAAAGATTCTGATCGTTTACAAATCTGGTTAGACATCAACAGGTCATTATGTTTTGCAGTGAATAATCCACTTAATGAGAAAAATCAGCAAGTATGTTCTACATTATTTCCCATGATTTTAAAACTTATTGAAATTTCTGTGAATTCCGAAATAATTGAAGCGTCTTCATTGTTTTTATCTTTGAGCATTTCTAATAATGTAAAAAACCAAGATGCATTTGCTGAATATGATGGGTTTTTAATTTTAAAGCGTTCTTTAAATAAAACCTTCGAAGAGATACAGACATATATGAACGAATGCAATAATATAAGTAAAAAAATTCTGTTACGTTTTAACAGTTTACTTTCTGTAATTAGTGTGGTGGATCATGAAAAGAATGCTAGTTTATGTGGAAAACTAGGAATTGTCTCAATTTTAGTTAAATTTCTCTATACTGAAGTACTTAATGTATCTATTATGAAAAAAATCTTTTTAGCTCTGGGTTATTGCATTGATGCTTGTCGAGAAAATAGGTTCATTATTTTGGATAATTCTCATTTTGATGTCTTACTAAAAAAAACCCTTGAATCAAGTGACCAAGAACTCCATTCAGCAGCACGATATCTTCTTCAAGTTTGTCTCGAAGAACCTGTTAACAATCAGGAAGAAAATGGCTGTTCAGGCACTGAATCTCCTAAAAAGGATTTTAAATTATCTTTCGCATATAAAGAAAACTCTGGATTGTTTAAAAATCTAGAAGAAGATATCACTCCATCGTGTAGTAATATGTGGAATGATGCAAAACAACAAAACAGTAGTGATTGTTTAAGAAAACTTCTGGACATACCAGCATTCTTGACTCCATTTCAAGATAAAACTACCGAAGGGGATTGTTTTGCTGTTAGATTGGGACATAAAATGAATAATGAAAAGAAACAGGAAAATGGTAAGAATTTTGTTTTTTCTAACGAAGGAAGTTCTAAATGCGATTCAGAAAGCGAATTAAGTTTACAGAGTGCTGGGCATTTTAATCGAACACAGAAAATGAAACGCAAAGGGCTTCAGAATAAATGTAAATCGTTTGTGGAAGCATTCAAATCCGCAAACAGAGAAAAATATTCTTCATCAGATAAAGAAAATCCTCCAGAAATTGATATGAAGGAACATAACTTTGCTATAAAAAATATGGCTTCTGAAAGCGCCCCGAAAGTAAATTTCTTTAACCTTGAAAATAACAACTACAAGTCTGTGCTTGGCAGTGCTAAAAAGCAAGAAAGACTTTCTGTTACATCAAATAACACAATTAAAAGTGATTCTGAGAGAAGCAAATCCGTAGAATTAAATACCTCAAAGCACACATTAAAACCAAATTATACTTTCAATAATTCATTGTTTTCGAGTAATAAAGACAGCGTTGGCTGTGATAATTTAGACGAAGGCTTGAAAGAAAATTTTAGAAATGTGATGCCAGAAAGTTTCGAACCAAATATAATGGAAAATACAGAATCTAAAAAATGTATGGAAGAAAAAACTTTTGAAAACATGGAGTTTGATAAAAATGGCTCAGCAGAAAACATGCCAAATTATAAGTCACCATCTGTCTCAGGCGATTCAGCAACAGAGATTCAAGAAAAGGCTATTTTTAATTCTTGCGGTCTTTCTGAGAAGAATTTTTCAAATGCAGATAATTATTCTGAATCTAATAAAGCCTCTGATGAACTTGGACATTTTTCTAGGTCACGTCCCTCCAGTAGAAAAAACTCTTCTGAAAAGCCTAAATCAAATCGACAACCCCCTCCTGGTCGTGTAGAAGTAATTGTCCTGCCTGGAACTGTTTGCTTCGATCATAAATTAGCATCTATGATTGAATATTTAAAAGTACGTCCCATTGAAAAGGATCAGTGCCAAACTTAATTTTGAAGAATTAATTTTATTGGAAGAATCCTTTTTAGAAAAATGAAGGTGAATAATATTTGAATTCTAAAATGTTTTTATGATTTTTCTTTAATACAGATAATCATATGTCATCGAGTTCACGCCTGAAATTCCATATTTAGTTAAAACTCGATTCCCATATTAAAACACAATAGGTCTGCCAAATCATATCTTGGTGGAAAACACATTAAGACTCAATTTTAGCGATTGGCTCGTAGATTTACCTTTGTGTTTTCCTGCACTCAATGGTATGAAAACATGGCGAGAAAAACAACGGTAAACCTATGAGTCAACAGCTAAAATAAGGTTTTCAGGGGTTTTCCACCAAATATGACTCGGCAGATCAATTGCGTTTTAATATGTGAATCGAGTAACTAATTCTAGAATTTCAGCCGTGAACTCGATGAAGTGACTATCTGTACAGATGTACTAATCGATGAGGTGATTGTCTGTGCTGCCGCCTCCTGCTCTATTACGTATCTTGATGTGTATTTTTAAAGTATCTTGAAAATGTGCTTCATGTTTATTTAACGAAAACAAGCCTAGTAATTAAAAAAACTTTCTTTAAATCCAAAATACTACTTCAATATGAATTTCCTTTATATGTTCAATAGTCTTCATTTATCGTGTCTTTTTTTTTATTATTTATTATTATTAATATTATTAATATTATTATTATTATTTATATATTTTTAAGATTTAAACACTTTTTATAAACAGCATATTGTTTATTTTATTTATTATTGTTATTTACTTTTATTTACTTAGAAACTTTTATTAACTTAGAAATAAAGTAAAATTATTATGATTCAACAGATTTCCTACGGTTTTATGGGGAAACTTGAAGAAATTTTGAATTATTTGTCCATCCAATCTAAAATTTATAAAATTTATACAAACACCATAACAATAGCATAATATGAAAATAATTAAAAATCAGAAATTTATGCAGTACATATCTTTTTTTAGCATTTATCTTGGTTAAAGTTATCAATTATGAGTTTTACATCAATAAATAAACCTAATTTTTATTGTAAAAAGTCAGAGAAAACTCGGAAAAGTCAGGGAATTTTTAAAAATCAGAATTGTGATGGAACCCTGCTCAAATTTGAAGGAACCAGTGCTCGATAAAAGATTGTTTACAAAAATGTATTTAATCATTCGCATTGTTTTTCTTTTTTTCTTTCTTTTCTTTTCTTTTCTTTCTCTTTTTTTATTGCCGTATGTAAAAAAACTTTTCATTTACCATGAGTGTAATATTTAATAAAGCTATACAACTTAAACTTTGTTCCTAATTTTTTGGAGAGATTGGGCATCATTTAGATAACTTTGTGAATTATTGTTACTTTCTCTTTATTATCTTAAACAAAATATTGATTTGTTATACTATAATACTATTATCTGGTATAGTGTTTTGCGTATTGTGTATTTTGTTTAAATGTCTAGGGACTTCAATTACATTTTACTTCAATCTATAACTCTGTAATTTGACTACAGGATGTATAAATATTGTTATTTATTGATTTACTTTTTTAAACGAAAAAAAAAATTCCTTTAACCCTTGGCACTCCTTTGTCTCCGCTGCGGAGACATCATCTTTCCTTCCAAAGTTTGTTTTTGGCACCATTAATAAAGGAAAATAAAAGTTTCCTTATTTAATCAGAGAATTTTTAAAATTGTCTACCTCAAGGAAAGTTCTTTTAAAAAAGTGGTGCTAATCGAATAAAATTTGTGTAAGAGGCACCGGAGTCCGAAGGGTTAAAAAGTATTTTTTTCTATGAAAGCAGTAATTTTTTTTTTCCTTGAAATAAATCTCTGAAGTGATTTAAAGAATATAATAACAGAAAAGTTTTACAACTTTATTTTTTATCTAAAATTAGGCATGGGAACGTCCACTGTTACTTTTGTGACCATTTGAGCAAATTTTCATAAATACTTCCAATTGTTTCATTACAAAATATAATTAAGTTAAAAATTGATATAATTGGTTAAATACCATTGTCATAGCAAGTATTTTAATTTCATTTTTTTTTTTTTTAGTTTTTATGTGAAAATGGAAACAAAAAGAGACAGTAATCCACTATATTCCCTTAGTTTCACTTAGGGTATCAGCGATTTTAATCAGTTGATTTAAATCAGCGATTAAATCATGATTTTAAACAATTTATTTTTTTCATAAATCATTTATTTAAATCAGAAATGTTCTAAATGTTTAAAATGACGTAAAATGTACTAAAATCTAAAAAGAACATCATTTGGAAAATTTCTACAAGTATTTTGACTTATGAATACACAAAAAAGTTTTAAATAAGTGTTTCTATAACTTAATTTGACTATTGTTAAAAGTTCAAATACATTTTTTAAGCGTTAGTTTTTATTTAACATAAAAAGCATTCCATTTAAAAATTATTATAAACCTAATATAACTTGTAATATCATAATTTTCTTTTAATAATCAAATCATTCATTCTTTTATGCAAAATAAGCACAGAAAGTATAGCCTTATATAAAACCTCCATAAAGAGACCATGCTCCATTCCAATAAAGGTTGGCCGTCCCGAGAGATAGGCTTTTAATGGAAATCATATTTAAACCTAAATTTTAATTGTTGAAAAAAAAGGTAACAATTGATGTTATTAAAATTTATTTTTGACATTAGGAAAAAATGTAAATTTTAAGTATCAAAACAAAAGTTAGTTACATAAAGTAATTAATGCACAGTTTAAAAAATGAATACTTTGGCATTTGCTTTGATTTTACGGTTTTATCTTTTCTAACTTTTATATTTCTAAGGCCTATCGAAGTTCAGTAAATAAATGCAACTTTTTTTAGAAGAAGTAATGACAATTTCATTGATTTATCTATTTTTTTTCAGTAGTACTCTGTCACTGGTGGTCATGGCAGAATAGGAAATAAGAGTTCACTCTTAATTCGTCATCTAAATTAAATTCATTGCCTGATAAAGCACTAAGGGGTTTTAACACTTCAAAGTTACCGGAATAATAATAATAATAATAATAATAATAATAATAATAATAAAATCGAAACTTAGTTTAGAAGTTCGATGAATAATGCGCTGTCCGGAATTATGTTTTTGCTAAAACCTTCAAGCAACCAAAAAAAAAAAAAAAAAGTTTTTTTTTTTTTTTTTTTTTTTTTTTTTTAAGAAATCGGTCGCTTATGGAAAAAAATCATATGGGATGGTCTCTGGATGGAAGTAAAATTAGTATTGAGCCTATGGGATGAAATTTCTTTCCATGAAAAAAATGATCGTTCAAGAAGGTGGTCTCACAGGGAGGTTGAACTGTAATACATTTTTGCAAATAAAAGAATAAAATAGCCAGAATTTCATTTTCTCATTCTACTTTTGCAATAATAAATTAATACCAAATATTGAAGCTAAAGAAGAATGAAAGAATAACATCTGCTAAATCGCTATTGTTAAAAGAACGTATAAGCGAACAAGAACCAATTGTGCTGACCCAAACAAAATATTAAGCAAATAAAGACCTTCTTTAGTAAAAATTTAATTACACGTTTTTTCTTTTTCTTTCTTTCTTTTTTTTAATCTCATATTTTGAACTCATTTACACCAAATAAAAATTGTTAGAGATTGAAAAGGTGACAAAACTATTTGAAACACTGAATGCTGAGAATTTCCCGCTGATAATGCTGTTAATGTTGAATACTTCGAAAATTTCAGATATAACTGGCTATTCTTTATATTTACTCTGAATAAGTGTATTAATGAGTGTAGATTTTTTTGAGGTGGGGGTGAGGGGTTTGTATGCTCTAATTTACAGATTTTATAATTTATGCAATTACTAACCAATAATTATAATTTTATTAGTTAAAATGTATAAACAGAGATTATGTTTGCAATTGAAGATTTAGTTGTTTTAGAAACCTCTAACTGTTTGGCAGCTATTCAGTATTAGAACCCTGGGGGAAAAATATCACAAAAATCTGATTTAAATTAAAAAAAAATTATTTAAATAAAAAAATCGATTTTTTAAATTTTTATTTTGCTTTTTTCACCCTGATTTTAATAGAAGTGAAAAACTGCAGTTTCCACGATTACAAAAATGGCGTTAAAAACGTATTGAATTTATTGAGAAAAAATTAATGTCTCAAAACTTAATTGAGATACAGCTTTCAAACAAACTGCATTTAAAAATACATTTCCCCGCTATAGGAGGTGTAGAATTAATAATGTCTTATGTTTAGAAGTTTAAAATTTTGTAATAGCCGAAATTGCAAAACCAAATTTTCATGTGAAATTTCAAAGTGTCATTTGCAAAATGACGTTAACGTTCGCACAGATATGTTTGTCCTTTATAATATTGATAGATAAGATAGATTTAAACTCCCAATGTAATCTCCATGTGAAAAATTTGAATCGACTGATATTTTTCTGGAGTTTTTAATATTTTTCTTTATGCGCTTTGAGTGAATTGTTGTTTAGTTTTGCATAATGCAATTAACGGTACTTTAGAACTGTAAGAAAAATATCAAAAATATTTACCTGGCAACACGAATAGAATACTTCATTTCTTTCAACTAACATATTTATAAGGTCCCATTCACCATTTTCTACGTAATTTGACAAATCCCCTTCTCTAGTTTGAATCATTACATTAACTCTGTAACCATCATAAGTCCACGAAGCAAATTTCATTGAACAGTTTTGCTCATCGAATGGGAACCAAGCTACATTTATTTTACAAGAACTACGAAAAATGGCACTTGATAACCAGGTGATGTTTCCATCCGAAGAGACAATGACGTTAGTGCTTAGGATAGCATTGTTGTACTGTGAGTCTGCACTGAAAAAGAAAATAAAGTAAATAAAGTAAATCATAGCAACAATAAAAATAATGTATCATGTGTATAAATTTTTTTTATTTATAGAATTTAAGATGAATGTATTTTGTACCTTATATGTAAAATAAATATAGTAGAGTCCTACTATTCCGAACCCTGCAATTCCGAAAATCTGCCCATTTCAAACAGAGTTCAGTAAAAAAAAAAAAAAAAATTTCTTTTTTACTGAAAAATAAAAAAAAATGAATAAAAAGACGTTCGTGAAAAAACGCATATTTAATTGTAGAACAAAGTAGTTAAATAGCGACATACATATAGGTTAAGCTTGATGAAGACGCCTGAAACAATATTTTAATGAAAGATAGTAACTTATACTACATGTCGACTCTATTTATACAATTCAGTATCGTTTTAATTAACTGCTAAACACAAAAAATAATTAATTTACACACATTTAAAAAGTAAAGTCAGAGGTTTTTTTTCCGATGAATAACACTGAATCAACTAAGTAACTTGTTTTTTGTCATCGTTAGCACAAATTTATGTGTGGAGAAAAAGAGTATTTATTGCTGTGATACTTCAAATGTAGTTTTTATTTGAAGAGTCTGTTATATATTAACAGCGAATTTTAAATCAAGTTATTTAAAATACCACGAGCGCGATCAACGCTCTATAGAACTGATATTAGCAGATGTCCACGCATTTAATTTCCGCTTTAACCCCTTGGGGACGAGTGACACGTATACGTGCCGCAAAAAGACTTAAGAATTCTTGTATATCCCCACCAGTAAAATTTTACTATAAAATTCGACTTAATTAATTGGAGCACTTTCCCGATTAAATAAGGCACAAATTTCTGCTTTTTAAAAATCGGTGACAGAACATTAAAAATTTGGTAAAAGGCTCCAGTCGCGAAGGATTTAACAAATCAAATCGTTGATTATTATTTATGAAATCCGCCCGGTTCCGAATTCCCACTAAACCAAGCAGTGTTCGATCCCAATTAGTTCGGAATAGCAGGACTCTACTGTAGCTATATTTAAAAGACAAGGCTGTTTTATAGTCATCTGGGCTGAACTTTCTATTAACGCGATTTTGATAATTCTTTTTAAAAATGAAAGCAGTTTATTTTTAGATGAACCCACACTTGCTATTTTTAAAATAATTCCATTTTTATGCTTTAATTTTAAAAGGGAAAACAATTCTTTATAAGTTAAAAAAAAATAAGTAAAAAAAATCTTTAAAAATTCTTTATGATTTTTTTTCACATTTTTAGCATTTAGGTTACATCTACTGTTAAAGAGAGAATAGAAAAAAAATAGACAGTGTGCATGTGACGTGACGCAATGCACCCGAAAAAAGACGTACTTTTCAACTTGTTGTGGGCAGAAAGTAACAATTTTTACAGAGTTAGAAATTTATAACACGATGGGCATTGCCTTCTACGAACTACGTCCCTTGAGATATTGCTAACTCTAAAAACACGCGCTAATTTGATCGGCGAAACACTGAACTATATATTTCTACTATGTAGGTTTCTGGCGGCACTTTATAAGAATTTCCATTAATAGTAACAATATATCGTCTAATCATACGTACAGTGGCGGTCAAAAGTTTCCGGCCTGCAAAAATTTTTCAGTTAATTTGTAAGTATACCCATATGAAGAAGGATTTCAAAGTGATACTTATACATTTTATTGGCATAATAGCTAGGTACTTATTTATGTAATAACATATAAATATCAATAAATTTAATTGACAAAATTAAGCACAGAGAAAAACGCATGTTATCAAAAGTTTCCGGTTACTTTCGCAAGTTTGGAAAAAATGGCATTGTAATAGAAAATTACAGTGATCAACAACATTTACAATTAATATTTTATCAGAATACCTTTAATAATAAGTACTGCGGCACGGCAACGTGACATTCATACAATCACCGGTTAAAGATCGCCTATGATACGTTTTTTCCATTTTTCTTGCAATTTTTAGGAAATTTCGGTTGAGTTGAAATATTTATAGCTCTACACACGTTTGCCAACTTCTTTCCAATAATTTTCTATTGGATTCATGTCGGTCGATTGGGCTGGTCATTTCAACAGCGAAATTGTTTGGGCGAAAGTCATTGCTTGTCAAGGATTGCAAACAATCTTTAAATCGTTATCATGTTAAAATAAATAGTTGAGACCAGAATTTTTCCTTTAATAAAGCAGCAAATAATCTTGCAAGATATCCTTATGCATTGCATCATTCACCTTGCCGTAGATTTTAAATAACGGACCTACACTGTTTAAAGAAAATACTCCCCACAGCATAACGTGTCCTCCGCCAAGCTTCATTGAAGGAATAACATAGTTCAAATCATATCTTTTGTTGTTCGATTATCGGACGTAGTGTCTGCCATCATTTCCAAAAAAGTTTTAAATTCGATTGATGGAAAAATAGTAATTTTGTCTAGTTTTCACTTGACCAGATTTTGTGTTTTTTGGAAAATGCCAGTCGGGTACTTTGATTTTTTATACACATGATAAATTTTTGAACACTGACTCTTTCATAAAGTTCTGCATCACGTCAGCATTTTGACACGGTGGATCAACTTATTTCAGCAATATTTTCCTTCCGTAAATCGCGGGATATTGTAATGGAATTTTTATGCGGGTCATCAATTGATTTTCTACTGATAATTCTGTCTACAAAAATAATCCTTTTCTGGGGTCCCCCGGACCTCAGAAAGTCTTGAAGGCCATGGCCATCTTTATACAATTTTTAAATATCACTCACAGTCGATTTACCGATCAATAACTTTGCCGTAATATCTCGAGAAGTTTGGGCTTTTAGCGACAAACTAATCATTCGTTTACGAACAATAATTGTTGAACTTTTCAATTTTGAATTCAAATTATGCTATTCAAATTGATTCATTCACAAACACGACCAAAAAACACTTTACCGGCAGAAAAAAACAAAGAAATGATGAGTGGCCGGAAACTTTTGCACACGCGAACTTTAAATTCTACCCCTTTACATGAGGCGTTTCCAGTATGCAATCAAAATGATCACGTCGTCAGAGGTCATTCACATATTCCTAACTTTTGAAGCAATTGTGCATCTTCTTCGCTGAAACCTTCTGGTAAATAAATCAGAGAAACTAACTAACCGGAAATTTTTGACCGCCACTGTATATTGGGATTTAATATACTATTTAAGGATAATATTAGTTGTTTAATGTTATAATACGAAGATGAAAACACATACTTCATTTGTAGTTCCAAAGTATTTGGGGCCTGAAGATTCTGCTTTGGTTCTACAAATTCCATTTGTATTCATTTTAATTATTTATTTTTTCTTCCGTGTTCAATATGCTACAAATTATCAAATTCAATGGTTCATATATTACAATACAATTAATGGTTTTATATTAGCATTCAAATTATTATACTGCTTTTAGCGCAAGTAATTATGAATGTATGTACAATTTGATATTTGATAATACGGTATCTTTTGATTTTGAATAAAATATTCATTATGATTTTTCTTCCTATTTATGGTATCTTTATATTTTTAATGTATAGCAAAGGTAGCTAAAAATATTTTTTAGCAATATTATAAATATTATGCGCTAAAGTAATTGTTGCGATGCGCATAACCTTATCATATTGTCATCACGATTTCTACTATGTAGTTTCCTGATACCACTTTATAGGAATTTCCATTAATAGTAATAATATATCGTCTACACATATATTGGAATTTATTATACTATTTAAGGATAATATTAGTTGTTTAATGTTGTAATATGAAGATGAAACCATACACTTCATTTGTAGTTCCAAAGTATTTGGGACCTGAAGATTCTGATTTGGTTCTACAAATTCCATTTGTATTCATTTTAGTTATTTATTTTTTCCTTCCATGTTGACTGTGCTATAAATTGTTAAATTCAATGGTTGTTATATTGTAATACAATTAATGGTTATATATATATATATATATATATATACCCTCCATGTTCAAAGTGCTATAAGTTATTAAATTCAATAGTTCGTATATTGTAATACGATTAATGGTTATACACAGTCCAGTCACATTAATGTGACCACCACGTACTTTCTACGTGACGTTAAATAACCAATCACAGGAGGCAGGTGGCAGCAAGTGCAGTTGAGGGTATATAAAGGGTGTGTGAGGGCTTCGGAAAACATTTTAATCGTTGGCGTAATGCAGAAACGAAGCGATTTATCCGACTTCCAAAAGGGCATGATCATTGGCTTTCGGGCCAAGGGTGGAAGCATTTCCGAAACGGCTGAGTTTGTGAACTGTTCGCGTGCCGTCGTGGTAAAAGTGTACCGTTCATGGCAAAATGGGACTGTCCAAAATCAGCGACGTGGCAAATGTAGTGCACCATGGGCCATAGATGACAGAGGCGAACGACGGTTGCGGAGATGCGTTCGGGCAGATAGACGGGCTACCATTGAGCAACTGACCACCCAGATGAACCAAGGGGCTACCAAAAGTGTCTCCGAAACTACTATTCAGCGAACATTGCTGCATCTGGGCCTCCGAAGCAGACGCCTGGTTCGTGCACCTATGCTGACTGTTGTTCACCGACGACGAAGGCTGGAATTTGCACGCCAGTACCGCAGCTGGACATCCACTGAGTGGCGACAGGTAGATTTTTCCGATGAATCGCGCTTTATGCTCCATCGGACAGATGGACGTTGGCGTATAAGGCTTGAAACCTCTGAAAGCAAACATCCTGCAACTATTGCCGGAACGGTCCAAGCTGGAGGCGGGAGCATTATGGTCTGGGGAATGTTTTCCTGGCATTCTCTGGGTTCACTCATCATTGTGGAAGGCACATGGATCAATACAAGTACGCATCTGTCCTTGGGGACCATGTTCACCCCTACATGCGCATTGTTTTTCCTCAGGATGATGGCATCTACCAGCAGGACAATGCGAAGTGCCATACAGCTGCCAGTGTACGTGCATGGTTCGAAGAGCACCAGGACGAGTTTACCGTCCTCCCCTGGCCAGCAAACTCACCTGACTTAAACCCAATCGAGAATCTGTGGGACCATCTCGATCGGGTTGTTCGCGCCATGGATCCTCAACCCCGTAATCTAGCGCAGCTGGCCACGGCATTACAGTCGGCATGGCTCAATATCCCAGTGAACACCTTTAGGAACCTTATTGACTCTCTTCCTACACGTCTCGCAGCAGTCCGCTCTGCGAAAGGTGGATATTCTGGCTTTTGACAGGTGGTCACATTAATGTGACTGGACTGTGTATATGTACGTACATTATATACAGGGTGTTTCGCTACCAGACCGACAAACTTTGAGGGATGATAGTACACATGAAGACAAACATTATTAAATAGGTAACCATGGGGCGCAAACGTCTTCTGTAGGAGGAAGGGGCCATTAAAGTTTAGGGTCCAAAACATCAAACGATGATAAAAAACAGAAAAAAAGGGTCGATTCGTTTGCGGTTTTCACTAAAAACATTCTTTATATTACGATTTCTTTAAAAAAAAATTTTAAATGTTACTTTCAAAAATTATCGATAGTGGGCGCTTTAGACTTTAAAGTAACGAACAATTACTTTTTATCGTTATTTTCTGCATGGGGTTGAAATTTTTCCAAAGTTTAGACTTTAACTTAAATTTTAAGTCCGAAATCGAAAACATTGGGATCGGGTAACTAGCGAAAATTGAACTGTGAACGGAGGGGGAGATTTTAAGCGCTCATAAACATTGGACAAACTGATTGATTTTGTTGCGGTTTGCGTGTAGATCATTTTCTTGGTAACTATTTTATTCAAAATGACATACAACTTTGGTGTCCTCATTTTTTGATAGATGACGCTTTCGACACATCTTCGACATTTCAATAGCATTATTCCTGGGTGTTTTACTACCAGACCAACTTACTTCCAGGAAGTGTTAGGGACACAAAGAAGACTCGGAATCACATAGGAATGTAACGTTGGAAATGCCTTTTTTTCGAGTTATGGTTAAAGGAAGCGGAGAAGATAGCAACAGAAACAGCTGAGAATGAGCAACACGTTAACCTCCTGACTGCCGCCGGCTGATTTTTTCACACACTAAGCTGCAGGTTTCACTGCAACATAAGCAATATTTAAATTAGTATAATTCCACAAATAAAACGCAGTTCTTAAAAATGAAGTTAGGATTGATCCTATCAAAGATTATACACCGATAGTAATAACATATTTTGTATCAGGTTGGAAAAAACATCTTTTTTTTTAATATTTTTAATAAATTACAGAGAAAACAACATTACAATATTACCCTTTGGCTGGGCAGTCAGGGGGTTAATGTGACAGAAAACAGTTTATTTAGAGTTTTTACTAGAAAAGGTGTTTGAAATTACGACCAGAAGTAGTTCGGAAAGTTTTACAGCGACGGTAGATGGCGGTGTGGTTTCCTTGCAGTAGATGGTGCTAAATGGTAATGCGCGTGAGCAGCGATCAATTTGAAGTGATCATTCGCGAACCGGCTCCAAAAGTAGCAGAATGAAGTATTTGAAAGATGAACAGCCAGATGGGGCTCCTCACATTTTTTACCAATGCCATTTGCCGACACTTCAAAGTAACATCTGGGAAACGGTGGATAAGTCGTAGTGGCCTTCCAGATCGCCGGACCTATCATGTATCGACTTCTTCTGCTGGGGTCAAATGAAAAGTTGGATGTTTGAGATTCCAGCATCATCAGTTAAATACCTCGCATCTGGTATTTCTGTAGCTTGCCAGAAAGCTATCAGAGATGCTAGGAACCTTTCAAAGCGTGAGGAATTCCATCGACGCCGCTGTCAAGCATGCCGAACTACTTCTGGTCGTAATTTCGAACACCTACTGTTGTAAAACATTTAAATAAATTGCTTTCTGTCACATTAACGTGTTGCTCTTTCTCTGCTGTTTCTATTGCCTTTTTTCTCTGCTTCCTTTAACCGTAACTCGCAAAAAATCATTTTCAACGTTACATTCCTATGTAATTCCGAATCGTCTTTGCACCCCTAACACCTCCTGGAAGTATGTTGGTCTGGTAGTAAAACACCCAGGAATAATGCTATTGAAATGTCGGAGATGTGTCGGAAGCGCCCTCTATCTAAAAATCAGGACACCAAAGCTGTACGTCGTTTTGAATAAAATAATTACCAAGGGAATGATCTACACGCAAACCGCAATAAAATCGCTTTGTTTGCCCAATATTTATGAGCGTTTAAAATCTCCCCCTCAGTTCACAGTTAAATTTTCGCTAGCTACCCGATCCGAATGTTTCCGATTTTAAACTTAAAATTTAAGTTAAATTCTAAACTTTAGAATAATTTCAACTCCATGCCGAAAATAACGTTAAAAAGTAGTTGTTCGTTACTCTAAAGTCTAAAGCGCCCTCTATCGATAATTTTTGAACTTAACCTTCAAAATTTTTTTCTAAAAAAATCACTATATAAAGAATGATTTTAGTGAAAACCGCAAACGAACCGACCCTTTTTTCCGTTTTCTATCATCGTTTGAAGTTTTGGACCCTAAACTTTAATGGCCCCTAGCTCCTACAGAAGACGATTGCGCCCCATGGTTTCCTATTTAATAATGTTTGGCTTCATGTGTACCATCATCCCTTAAAGTTTGTCGGTCTGGTAGGGAAACACCCTGTATATATATATATATACAGGGTGTCTATAAAAGAACTCCGGGGTTTTAAAAATTCATATCTCACTAACTATAAAAGATAGCAAAATTTAGTCGATTTCTCTGAAAAGAGTAGCTCAAAAAGTTTTACTCATACGAATTGGGAATGTTTGCATCAACTGTTGGCGGCACTGCAGGGCGTTGACCTTGAAATCATGGCGACTCCGCAACAAAAGGCTCAATGCGTTATTTGGCTCATAGAAACGAAGTCTGTAGGTACCGTACAAAAAAACTTTCGACGCAACTATGGTGTTAACCCGCCTTCTGACAAAATCATTCGTCAATGGTTCTGTGCATTTAAGGAAACAGGAAGTGTTTTGAAGCAAAATTCGCCGGGTAGGCCGAGTGTGTCTCAAGAGAAAGTGGACAGAATCCGAGCTTCATGCCTTCGAGGCCCTGAGAAATCGTTGACAAGACGTAGCCTGGAGTTGGGGTTACCAAGATCAACTGTCGGTAAGGTACTTCAACGGTAAGCAGCCGTCCCCCCAGACATGCTCGCCAGGACATGGGAAGAGGTAGAATACCGTTTAGACATCTGCCGTGCCACTAACGGGGCTCATATAGAACTTTACTAAGTGTTAAAAAAACTTGAAAATGTAAGCTTTTCAGTCATGTATAAAACATGTATGTATGTTTTTTATTTAATTAAAATATTTTGCCTCAAAACCCCGGAGTTCTTTTATAGACACCCTGTATATATATATATATATATATATATGCATATATATATATATATATATATATATATATATATATATATATATATACAGTGGCTCACAAAAGTGTTCGTACACTTAGGAATTTCAATGAAATAGGGCTCTATCTATTAATTAAAATTAATATTTTAGAATGAATATTTAAGAGTAAGATCTATGACTCATTATTAACAAAACTACATAAAATATTTTAAAAACAAAGCAAAACTTTATTTTGAAAAAATCACTAATCAAAAAATAACAAAAAATGTACTTCACAAAAGTCTTCGTACACTTTAAAAAAATCGCTGCATATTTGTAAATATTGTAATATTTCGCTAAAGTTGTACTTAATAAGATAATATTTAACACGTACAAAAGTTTTTCAAACACCTGGGAATAGATTTAATTAGTGTTTTCGTAATTTCTGCATGAAAGTTGATGCCTTCATCGAACATTGCTGTTTTTACTTCGCTTTTTGTTTCAATGCTGTATTTTCGTGTTCTAACTTCCAGTTATCTCCATATATGTTTTAATGGGTTTAAATTCAGCAATTGAGGTGATGTTTTCAGAACTTGTGAACAATTATAAAGATGCCAGAGGCGAACGTTGAGAGCCATGTGCCTTGTATCATTATCCTGACAAAAAACAAAGTTGTATCTATTACCCATAGATTGGCTTGATAATTTTACATTGCCTTTTAAAATATTGGAACAAAGATCGTGACTTATTATGCTATCAATATATACCAAATTACCTAATCCTGGTGCTGATATGCACCCTCACACAAGGACAACTCCACTGCCATGCTTAACTGTTCCAACTAAGTTCTTTGAATTAAATTCTTGATTTTTTTTCTCCATACTATTATGCACTCATTGGACCAAGAATGGCATACTAGATTTCATCTGTAAATAAAACATTATTTTAATACGATTCGGGTTAATTTATCATTGATTTTGCTAAAGAAAACCTAAGCTTTCTGGTTTTCGCCCTAACAAAAATTTTTGTACGGGCAGAATACCTATATAACGCAGCTGGGCTTACCACTCGTCGAACAGTTTCAGGTGAAAATGAAGTAGAAGCTGTTTCATTAAATTCTGTAGCAACTTTTTTAGCACTTAAATGCGGATTTTTTAAGACTTTTCTAATTGTAAGTATTTGATCTCATTGCGTTAACTTAGATTGACGACCTTTTCATACCTAATTTTCAATCCATTTTTTTTCTACAAAGTCTTTTATCGCATACTTCACCATAGAATGAAATAAATTAACTAATTTTGCAATATTTTGAATTGATTTACTACTATTATGAAGAAAAATAACTAATTTCAAACGCTATTAGTCGTGACATTACGATTACAAACCATTTTTAATTAATAAATAGAATATTACGGACCAATTCTGCAAAATATAAAGTCAAGCGATTTTTTAAATGTCGATACAATGCAAAAATAAAAATAAAGCGACAAAAAATATTTTTAATAATGAAATTATCCGAAAATGTTTCTGTGTACGAAGACTTTTGTGGCGTCTTCTTTCTGTGGCATCTTCAGTTTTCATTTTTAGATTTAAAAAAAATCCCTTAATGTTAAACAAAAAGGTTGTGTGTTATTTAGAATAACTTGGAGATAATATAAAAAATTTCTCGATTTCATATACGAATTTAATTTCAGTGAAATTTCTTTTTAGTACAAATTTTTAAAGTGTACGAACACTTTTGTGAGCCACTGTATATATATATATATATACAGGGTGTCCGAAAAGTCTGGAAACGGCCGAATAACTCGAGAAATACATATGAGATTGAAAAACGTAAATATACGTGTTAAATATTTTTAAATAAGCTACTCTGTGATACCAAATTTGACCTTCGAAACCGACCCCCTGGGGGTCAGAGAGGGTCCAACTTTGAAATCTTAAATTATAACCCCCATTTTTTATTGCAGATTCGGATTCTACGGACAAAAATACGTAACTTTTGTATTTGATGTTTATTTCAAATCTTCGTTTATCACGGTGTAATCGAACATATTAAATCGATACATATTCCCGCTTTTCGAACGGGATTTTCCCTAATCGAAACTGATTGGGCAGAATTTTTGACGTCAAATTCCTCGTCTTTTGTAGGAATAGCGTTTCCTGAAAATCACCCGTGGCGATTATTTCAATAGTGCTACACTGTTAAAAATTTGACCCATTTGCTGCAGTGTCACTCCACAGCTATTATAGAATATATCTTTTGTGACCAGTGAGAATGCTCCATAACACAGTAAAGTAATTGTTTTCTATAAAAGCGGTGGAGTGACGATGCAGCAAAAGGGTCAATTTTTTTAGAGTGTACTTTACTGTGTTATGGAACATTCTCATTGGTCATGAAAGAGATATTCTATAAAAGCTGTGGAGTGACGCTACAGCAAATGGATCAATTTTTTAATTGTGTAGCACTACCGAAATAATCGGCACGGGTGATTTTCAGGAAACGCTATTATTGCAAAAGACGAGGAATTTGATGTCACAAATTCTCCCCAATTAGTTTCGATTAGGGAAAATCCCGTTGGAAAAGCCGAAATATGTATCGATTTAATATGCTCAATTACACCGTGATAAACGAGGATTCGAAATAAACATCAAATACAAAAGTTACGTATTTTTCTCCGTACAATCCGAATCTGCAATAAAAAATGGGGGTTATAATTTAAGATTTCAAAGTTGGACCCCCTCTGACCCCCAGGGGGTCGGTTACGGAGGTCAAATTTGGTATCACTGAGTAGCTTATTTAAAAATATTTAACACGTATATTAACGTTTTTCAATCTCATATGTATTTTTCGAGTTATTCGACCGTTTCCAGACTTTTCGGACACCCTGTATATATGTGTATATATATATTAAATAAAAAAATGGCGATCTCCCTGTAAACGGGTTTTCATTCATTTTCCTTTGATTGGGGAATTTTAAAGTCGAATCAGCTTCTGTTAAGCATCTATGTGTATGTTTGACTAAACAAGAATAGTTAAACAGTGAAACATACAGAGTCTTTGCGTTCTGGTATTTTTTAACCGCGGTATAAGACAATTTTTTAAATAAAGCATTTTAAATGTATCGTTTAAATGCATGTAATTTTTACTAAATTATTCTTTTGCTTTTTAATATTCACGAGAAAATACTTTTGTTAATTGAAAGGAAATATTGTTTGTGCCGTATTAGAATTCACAGCAATAGTTAAAAAGATCATATCAAAGTATGAAATAAATGTTTCGTCTAAACATATTTTCAAAATTCCAACTGTTTTGCAACATTATTTGGTCATTTTAAATATGACGTAATTTCTTTTGCTTGCTGCTTTTAATTTTAAGGCACATTAAGGAATTTATTAAAAGTTTTCTTTCTCTTTTTGATATTCACGTGAAAATATTTTTATTGCTAGAAAGAAAATCGTTTTATTTCCATTGCCTTAGAATTGGCAACGATAGTTTAAAACACCATTTAGAAATGTGAAATGTTTCACATAAATATATTTTTAAATTTAAATTGTTTGCAATATTATTGTTTGGCTTTTTAAAATATCATGTATTTTTTTCCATTTAAGGCGATTAACACTTATTAATGAGTTCATTAGTTTAGTATTTTCTTTCTATTATAATATTCACATGTAAAAATAGTTTTATGACGCAATTTTCAATAATTTCTCTCATTTAGCTCTTAATTTTTTTTTAATAATTATTTGTGATAGCCGAGTGCAAATAGTATTCTAATTTCAAGGAAGTATTACTTTTTGATCATTTGGCAACAATTTAAATGGAATGTAATATAAAAAATTTCCATAACCATATAGAAAATCATTTTTTCAAAGAATAAAATTTCAGACATACAGTGTCTCACAAAAGTGATGGGACACTTGTGCTTTATAAAAAGAAACTGCAATAAAATAAATAAACAAACATGTGCAAAATTTTTTTGGGTGTGTTTCATATTTAAAGTTAGTAACAATTATTACATAACATACATTTTGTCAAAATATTAAAATATTAATTTAGTAAAAATACAATTGTTCAGAACGGAGCAAAAAATGGCTCACATAAGTGATGGGACACTTACTTTTCCATCAAATATTTATCCAAAAATTTTACTTTTTAAAAGGTTTTAATATTTTGTTGGATTTCCTTTTACTTTTAAAACATGATTTAATCTTTTTGGGATGGATTCGACTAATTTTTTTGTGATTTCTGGACGATTTTTGTTGCATATATAATGGTGTCCCATCACTTATGTGAGCTATTTTTTGCTCCGTTCTAAACATTTGTATTTTTATTAAATTAATATTTTAATATTTTGACAAAATGTATGTTATGTAATAATCTTTGCTAAATTTAAGTATTAAACACACCCGCAAAAAATGTGTACAGTGTCTCACATAAGTGATGGGACACTTGTGCTTTACAAAAGGAAACTAATCAAATAAATTAAAAAAACATGTACACATTTTTTTGTGGGTGTGTTTCATACTTAAATTTAGTAAATATTATTACATAACATACATTTTGTCAAAATATTAAAATATTAATTTAATAAAAATACAAATGTTTAGAACGGAGCAAAAAATAGCTCACATAAGTGATGGGACACCATTATATATGCAACAAAAATCGTCTGAAATAAGCAATAAAAATATTTTTTGGGGTTTTATTTTTACTTAAAAGCAATAGGCAATAATTTATAAAATCGTCTGCAGTATTTCTCTCCAGTTTGTTTTGGAATTTTTGTGTTTTTTAGCTCTGTGTAGCCATGACTGCTAAACGAAAAGAAACTTCACCTGAAATTCGAAAATTAGTTATTAATTTGCATATTGAACGTGGAAAATCTATTAGAAAAACTGCAGAAACAGTTAACTTGAGTCGTTCAACAGTTTTCAATATCATTAAACGATATAAAAAGAATCATATGATTCAGGATAAAAGAAGAACTGGCCGACCATCAAAGCTATCCAATGGAATAAAGCGAATTATCGTTCGAAATATTAAAAAAAAATCCAAGAAATAGTGCTTCAAAAGTTGCTGCTGATTTACAAGCATTATATGGAATAATTATTAATCCTGAGACTATTAGAAGGGTAATTCGATCTGCTGGATATCACGGTAGAGTAGCCAGGAAAAAATTCTTCGTAAGTGAAAAGAATAGAAAACTCAGACTAGCTTTCGCAAAATCCAACATAAATAAGAATTCTGATTACTGGAATAAAGTTATATTTGCTGATGAGAGTAAATTTAATATATTTGGTTCTGACGGTAGAATCTTGGTGTGGAGAAAACCCAGGGAAGAATTTCGCAAACAGAACTTGGTACCAACAGTAAAACATGGTGGAGGAGGAGTTATGGTATGGGGGTGTATGTCGTCCGCTGGAGTTGGTAATTTTGTTTTTATTGACAGTATAATGGATCAGTACAAGTATATTGATATTTTAAAGCAAAATTTGAAATCTTCAGCACGAAAATTGAACCTTCATAACGATTTTAAATTCTACCAGGACAATGACCCCAAGCACACTGCTCTGAACGTTAGACTCTGGCTGCTATATAACTGTCCTGAAATAATAAAAACACCACCACAATCTCCAGACTTAAATCCCATAGAGAATATTTGTCAAGAATTGGAGTCAAGAATTCGCAAACACACCATTTCTTCAAAACAACAACTAAAATCGGTGCTTCAAGAAGAATGGGGTAAAATCACTCCAGAAATCACAAAAAATTAGTCGAATCCATCCCAAAAAGATTAAATCATGTTTTAAAAGTAAAAGGAAATCCAACAAAATATTAAAACCTTTTAAAAAGTAAAATTTTTGGATAATTATTTGATGGAAAAGTAAGTGTCCCATCACTTATGTGAGCCATTTTTTGCTCCGTTCTGAACAATTGTATTTTTACTAAATTAATATTTTAATATTTTGACAAAATGTATGTTATGTAATAATTGTTACTAACTTTAAATATGAAACACACCCAAAAAATTTTTGCACATGTTTGTTTATTTATTTTATTGCAGTTTCTTTTTTTAAAGCACAAGTGTCCCATCACTTTTGTGAGACACTGTGCATGTTTTTTTAATTTATTTGATTAGTTTCCTTTTGTAAAGCACAAGTGTCCCATCACTTATGTGAGACACTGTAAATAAATTCTATGTATTAAAAAAAACATTTTTTAAAAAATTGTTTTTAATTTTTTTTTAAACAATTAGTCGGTTAAACATTTGGTTGTTTCCTATTTCGTGATCATTGCACATTTTGTGATCAGTGAGCTCGATCATCAGATCTCGTTTTTTTTTTTTTTTTTTTTTTTTGTTATTTTGCCTTAAAAGACGATGTTTCATACGACTTCTATCTTTGGATTAGTTTTTTTTTTCCGTATTTGATAATTTGTTCAATTTTGTAACTTTTTTACGTTCTTCTTTATTAACAACAACATTTCGATTTCCTATTCAAAAAAAAATTCTTCTAAATGTAAATAATTTCCCAATAATAATAATAAAATGCAGACATCACTAGATCTATTCTCGACCGAAAATAACTTAATTATTTCATTATTCGTTTCCATATGACGTCAGTCATTACGCATTGCTTCGAAACTGACTCCAAATAAACGGTTTACGTTAAATTTTCTATATATATATATATAGGGTGTTTCAAAAATAACCGGTGTATTTGAAAAATCAATGAAAATTAAACGGGCAGCGATAGAAATACAACGTTTGTTGCAATATGCTTAGGATAACAGTATATTATCAGGCAGACAAACTTTCAAAATTAGTTACAATTTTCAACAACAGATGGCGTTGCAGGTGATTTGAAAGCTGTAGAAGAAAACGCAGTCTGTGAATTTGCCATTCTGCATGTCGTCTTTCTGCTGTAAGCGTGTGCTGTTCACAGATTGCAAGTTTGCTTTGAAAAAAATGGTTTATTCCTTAGAACAGAGGATTTTTAATTTGAAAGACCAGGTGTACCGCCACAATCGAGATATAATTGAACAACTGAAGCAGTATATCTCTTCTGCATGTAAATCCATCTCGCCGGACACGTTTACAAATGTTTCTGGTAATTTCATTCAGAGACTACACCATATTATTGCTGCGCATGGTAGATATGTGGAAAATATCGTATTTTAGATTTTTCAGACTGCAGCGCCATCTGTTGTAGAAAATTTTAAAATTTTGAAAGTTTGTCTGCCTGAAAATTTATTGTTGTCCCAAGCATATTGCAACAAATGCTGTATTTCTATCGCGGCCCGTTTAGTTATTATTGATTTTTCAAATATACCGGTTATTTTTGAAACACTCTATATATGTTACTGCTAAATTTTATAGTTATACATCCCACCTATTTGTTCTATTACTTTATAAACACCGGTAACTTTTTCTATGATTTGTATTAAATAATAAATGTAGCATAGCAATCGTATGTTTGGAGTCAGTTTCCAAGCAAAACGACATGATTGACGTCATGATTGAAAGGGTCTATGAGTCTGTACAGAAGTGCAGCGCACACCGCGCACGTGCTCAGAAATTTTTGCCATGAAGTTGGTCTTATCGAAGAAAGGAATTAAAGAAAAATATTGCGGCCATCAATAGGTCTATTCTCGACTAAAAACAAAAACCGTTTTCCAAATGGTTAATAATAACCCTTTTAAAAAATATAAAAAAAGTTTCTCAAAATGTTGAAAATTTGAATTTAAAATACGAATAAATCCTAAAAAAAATGAGTCAAAAAAAAAAAAAAAAAGTGCAGTCTACACACGGGTAGCTTCTAATATATAAAATCATCTAAAAATGGTTAAACTCCTATGCATGATTTTGCTGCTGTTAAACTTTTTTAATAAGCCAATTTTGACCAATTTTAGCATTAAATATATATATTATATTAAGATGTATCTTAAAACAACTCTCCGATTTTAAAAATGTTTGCATCAGCGTGTTTATCAAACATTTCTCTATAATACCACCAATTTTCATATTTTTGTAAGCAGCAGTTTTCTTAACATTAGCGAAAAAATACCCATATACCCAGTTCGCACTGAGAAAGTTAAGTCACTTAACTCGAAGTTTTTGAAGCGGTCGTACCCGGAATCAAGATTCTCACTTGAGCAAGTTACTGAAACTCACTTAAACCTTTGATACTCTCTTAACTATGAACTGAGTTAAAATCTGCCTTCTGAATATTCCTTATTTTAAATTACTGAAGTTGAGTCCTACAAATAATTAATAATTATCAACTATGTTTGTTGTTTGGAGGGGGGGATTTTTGAGACTTATAGCGGCAATTATCAACTATTTCAAGTTGTTTACCTCAGTTGCTTAACACGTATGATTGTGGGGTTCTTTTGCAATCAAAGGCCAAAAATGGAAAATGTGAATCTATTATTTCTTCCCACAAAAGAAATTGGGAGCATGGCGAAATTAATTTTTAATTGAAATATGGTGACATAATTACACAGTATTGCTGTGTAAATAAATAAAAAAAAAGTTAAAAGTTACAGTTACAAATTTCAGAACTTATGCGCATGCCTGGATGTCAGTTTGGCCAAGTTAAGTCCCTTACAATGTTTAGTTAATGCGAACAGGTGAAGCCTAATTCCGGGGATCCCGCTTCAAAAAACGTGACTTGAAGTTAAGTGACTCAACTACACTCTCAAAAAAACTTCCGTCTTTTCACAGAAAATGCACTGGCAGCACTGCTGCCAGAAATTGTCTGTATATTGACGATTTTCTGTTTATTTTTTTCTCTGTCAAAAGAGGAAAAATATCCGTCACTTGAAAAAAGTTTGGAAAAAATCAATGCGGAAGAGGCGGGGATCGAACCAAGGACCCCAGGATTACCAGACCAACGCTAATCCACGGCGCTACGGCTGCTCATGATAATTGTGCGTTAAAATAGAACTCTTCATTTCATATGGTGTGGGTTGGTGTATTTCGTTAAAAAGCTTTTAATTATGCAGTTAATCTCGGAAAGATTTCATCTTTAATGAAACTGTGGCTGGGTTTTTTTTACGTTTAGTATTAATATACTATATAAAAATGTGAATTTTAAATATATTACGTAGAATGTTAGAGAAAAAACATGGATGTTCTATTTGTGAGAATTTTTGAACGAATAAAGAAAGTAATTGTTATTTATTTTTAAATTCGAAAACATTTTTGTCTTTTAAAACTAAATTAGACATTTTAATCAATAGAATATTTTTGTTTTTCATTTTAAAAATAAATTCGAACTTATTACTAACAGACCCAATGCGCATGCGTGCTGGATAGAAACGGAAACTTTTCCTCATTTTTCGACGCTCGGAATGAACTCACAGAACAAATACGTTTTCTGGGAGAACAGAAATTATTTGTGAAAAAATAACGATAACTTAGTGTATATTGACGAATTTTTCTGACAGTGTATCTCAGTGCAAACAGGGTATAAGTTATGAAAAAAAAAAATCATTGTCGGCGGCAGTAACAGTGTTTGTTACGTTTTTAGTTCACAGGCTACCAAAGCCTGAGAGCTTATGTGCCCGCCCGTTCTGTATGTACGTACGCATGTAACAACAGAAAAGTTTAAAAAGTGCGTGACAACAGAAAATTTAAAAAAGTTAAAAATTGTTGTTAAAAAGGTCTTTAGTTTTTGTTCGGCGTTAGATGTCAATAAAGGTTGTTTGATTTTAAATATCAAGTTATGTTTGAAGTTAATGATTTTGTGTAGCAATAAATTAGTAAATTGGATCATTTGAATAAATTAATAATATTTGGAAATCTTCAAGAAACCTACTTTTGGTGACCCTTGTATGTTTCCAATGTCACAGAACCAGGGGCGTGCGAAGAGAAAACTGCGCTCGGGGCAAAGTTTCAGTTTGGCCGCTCCCCTGTGTGACTTTGAATTCCAAATTATTTTTGAAACTAATAGCTTTTAATAGTGTTATATTAGTAAATGTGATAATTTGAACAGATTGTTAATATCTAGAATATGCAAAAGCCTTCAATAAACCAACTACTATATAAAATAGTTGAAGAGAATAAATCATTCGCGTCGCGATGCTTTAAAAATTTTTGCGACCTTTACTCCCCAACTAAGGATTGCGACCTATGCTTTAATAATCATTAGTTTAGACAAAGAAGATTTCATTTAAAGTTTTACATTAAATTATTCATGCTCTATAATAGATGAAAAAGGATTTTATGTACAATGTAGACGTACTTATTGTATAAAATAATATCTGGCCTCCATACTTTATCTGCTGGTATCCTAACTACTTTTATTCCTCCAAAATCTGTATGATTCCAGTTCAGTCCATAATCGATCCATATCTAAATTGGATAAAAGAAATTTTGTACATCTTATTAAATAGATTGCAAAAGAAAAAACAACATTAAAATTGTTGGCATACAAACAAATTTATACATCATATTAAATAGATTGCACAAGCAAAAACAAGATTAAAATTGTTCGCAAACATGCAAATTTTGCATCCAAATAGTTTAATGCAAAATAAACTATTATACTGTTTTCACTGATTTAAAAATATTAAAACAAATAATTTTATGTTTTCTAAAATGAGTAGGATAAGATTGTGCAAGAATCGGTGGTGAAGATACGGCACCACAAAAACCTAAAGTATCGAGCACAAGGAAAAAAAAACCCTTTATTTTATGGAAGAGTAGTAATAGGATAATCTAATGATCCATGTCTGCCAGAAGTGAAGTGGTGCATAAGCCAAAATTTAATACCACTAGTGGTTGCCTCGCATGTTTATCATTGTGTTTTCCTGCACTCGATTTTCTATGTTTTCATACATTTGATTGTAGAACAAACACAATGACAAACCTACGGGAGAATCACTTGTGGTACTAATTTTTGCCTTATGCACTACTTCACTTCTGGTAGACATGAATAATTAAATTTCCCTATTTCAATTCTTCTATAAAATATATTTTTTTTTCTTGTGATCGATACCTTAGGTTTTTGTGCTGTTGGCTCTTGGATTAAGTACGCAGAGCGATTATCCCAAAACAGAGTTTTGCATTTAGGTTCCATTATAAATGTTGTAATGATAAGTTTATGATAAAAAAAATTGCATATTTTGGTGAAATTTTTAATGATTCAGAATAGATAAGTGATTTTGGATTTCTCGTTAAATTATTTACGATTTTCGAAAGCAAGAACATATTGAAGATTACAAAGATAATTTACTTTTTTTAGTTTTTACGTATCAGATTATTATTGGGATTGTAACAATAAGGATTTATAAGAACCTATAAGGGATTTGAATTATTTTTACAGTGAAACCTCCAAATAAGGGACACTCCGAATAAGGGACACCTCTATTTAAGGGACAAAAGTTCCGGTCCCAGTCCCTTCGTATAGGAAGTGTAACGTATTTCCTCTGTATAAGGGACACTCGATTTAAGGGACACTTGAAAATGAGATTAACCCTTTTGACTCGAAAAGTTTCCTTCAAATACATAATTTTTTTTTCAAAAAAAGGTTTAATTAAATAAAAAAATTTATTTTCTTTTGTTACTGGTATGACAAAAATAAATTTTGCAAAAAAAGATTCTGCCCAGTCATACTGGACATACGAGTGCAAAATGTTAAAGTGGTTGATTTTTGCATTTTTGAGATAATAAAGTAGTCTGTGATGAAAATACAGAATTTTGGGAACTTATCAGATAGGCAGTTATGTTGGTACAGAGGTATGCAACTCAACTGATGGGTATTTATTTATTCACAATTCAAATGAAGACATCGAAATACGTTTATCCCTGTTAGAGCCAGAGGTGGCAGTGCAGACAATAAGTTCATCGAGTTCACAGCTGAAATTTCAGAATAGGTTAAAACTCGATTCACATATTGAAATACAATTGGTTTGCCAAGTCGTGAACAAGTCACACTTAGTGAACATTACAAGTCACACTTAGTGAGCAAAGTGGGCAAAAGTGCACACCAGGGCTGTAACTAAAAATGAATAATAGGGGGGGGGGACTCAAGAAAATGTAGGGGGGGAGGGGCTCATATTTTTTTTCTCTCTCTCTGATGCAGAAGAGAAATTAGTGCACATTCACACTGTAGGTACTATGTTTTTATTAAACTGTTGTAATAACTTCATTTTATGCTAAGAAAAGAATAGGATGATGAAAAATTCAGGTGTATAACTAGTACAATATTAAACATTGTGCTAACTTGTGCAAATAGAATGAGCAGGAGTTGAAACACTTATTTTAGCTACAATTTAGTATTTCTGGAAAATTGTGTGAAAGGGACCCAAAACTAAATTAGAATTTTGAACAGAATTTTATTTGGAGTTTTGGAAAATAAATTCATTTAGTGATTTTGCAATGTTTCCCAGGGGAGGCTCAAAATGTTTTAAAGGGCAACAGAGCCGCCCCTAGCATCCCCTTAGCTACGGCCCTGGTATACACCTGATTTTCGAAAAACTGCTACCATTACTGAAGCAGGTTTTAAAATAATGGTTCTGTAGTCTTTCAAAAATTACCTTATCTTATATCATGGCTTTTCAGCAACTAGCGGCATTGGAAAACCATTAGAATCTAAACTAGTTGAACCACAGAACACTGAAAATGGGGAGGATTAGAGATGATCATAACTATTGCTAATGCAGTAATAAATGTGCGTTATATCACTATTATGCTTTATGATGCATATTATGAGCAACAAAAAATGAAACTCGTAGAGATTAAACAAATACCACTACGGTTGGATAATTCTTTTATGTGTTCTGTGGTTTCTTTACTTTTTGCTATGCTAACACAATTTTTTTTTTTTACATGAAATTTAATATGCATATTTTTTTTTTATTTTGTTTTTTTTTTATTATTAAAAGAAGTACAAATTATAATGGTACTTATTGTTAAAAGTACCAAACATGATTTTCTAAACCGAGTTGTATTCGAAGATTTAATTACTTAAATGAACAATAATTTTGAAAAAAAAATTTTCAAGTAATGTCTATTTTTTTCATGGGTTTTGCAGAATTTTAACAGTGTTGCTAGATTGCCGAAAGTCAATTTCTCAAAAATTTCTGAAATTTTCCCCAAATCAGGTTTTTAGAAAAAAAATCCCCAAAGCAATTTCTACTCAAAAAGGCAAGTTCTCAATTTTCAATTTTCCCCCAATCAAATGTTTTTTGAAAAAATTCCCCATTTATGAAAAAAATAAACCTTTAATCTCAACAGAATTATACTTGTATATTCAAAGCTAAAAAAAAAAAAATTCTTCTTTTTTCTTTTCTTTTTTTTTTTCTTTTTTTTTTTTTTTTTGTATAAATTTATACTATTAAATGAAATATATTTCTGAGCTTGTGTTTCTGCCCGCAATGACAGGAAAATCTGAATCATTTGTCTGAAAATTCTGATGGGATTGGAGATAGCCCAATGGAGATTGTGATGAATCTATATTACATGTAAACGGTGAGCATGGACAGCGAGAATAATGATTTATCTATTATTTCTGTATTTTATTTTCGTTTTCTAAATCAAAATAGAATTCGAGACAGATCTCAGTACTGGAGAATTTCTGAAAGTAAAAATTGAAATTGTGACAACAATTCCCTCCAAGTATTTCCCCAAATATGTTCACAGTCCCCAAACATGTCCTCAAGAATTACTTTGTCCCCAAGAAATTCTCCTGGAGGATCAAAATTTCCCAAACTGGGGACAAAATCCACAATCTGGCAACACTGATTTTTAATCCTTTATCAACGGTTTTTCGAGACAGAAACTTTTGCCTAACTGAATCAGAAAAAGGGCTCCTATTAAATAATACAAAATGTACAGTTTAAATTTACTGGTGAGAATAATAAATCAAGATTAGAATATGAATGTCCGTACGTGATATGGGTAAATCATGACTGGCAAAAACACGTTGCCTGTAGGACGTAGGGGCAAATGAAGTAAACGGTTTAAATGTTTTCTTTCTGTTAAAAAACTAGTCTTAGTGGGAAAATTATTTTTGTTGTTTTATTACTTACCCATCATACGTAGTATAGGGTAAATCTTGCAATCGTTTTGAAAATCGAAATTTTTTTTTGACGGATTTGCATGTTTTCGACACTGGAGATTTCGAAAAACATAGTTTTAGAAAAACTTTTTTGCCGTCCGTCTGTCTGTCTGTCAGTCTGCCTGTCTGTAAACGCTCTACCTTCCGAACGAATTGAGATAGAGACTTCAAATTTCGTATGTACTTAGTATGTAAGAAAGGGACGAAGCCTATTTAATATCAATAACCTCGATTACCCGGAACTATTTTTTTCGGACTCTCAAAAAATTCGTTCTGGTGAAAGGTATATATAAAAGTTTTCGAAATTTTTTATTTTAAGGAGTGATCGTAAAAGGAAGTAAAATAACACAAATTTTGCATGAAGAACGAAGTTGATCGAATTATTAGTTGCCGAGATATCTGTAATCGTGTTTTCCACATTCTTCGATTTTTCATGACCCTATATTTCATTCAAATTTCAATTCAGAGATATATTTTAATTGGAAATGAGACGCTTAATCCGACGCAACTAACTGTTAGTTAATAAGATTATTATTTTTGGAGTTATAAGGATGTTTCTTTTTCGCAATTCAGTATTTAGTTGAGTAGTTAGGCGTGTTGTATAATTTATCGAAAGAGATTCATCAGCAACTCTTTAATACAACATTGCTATGCACAATAAAAATATAAATACACGTTTAAATTTTGTTTTGGAATTGCAATCCATGTTATAATAGTTTTTAAATGTATTATTTTCATATATTATATATGCATATATATGATGGGTAAGTATTACGGTGGCCCCCAACGGCTAGTTTTTGATTGCAACGAAGCAATCGGCAAATCCCTGTCAGGAATAGGGTGGGGGGGGGGGAGGATTTTCAGGCAATGAATAGCAAAACGGTTACAAAAGCTTGCTGCTGGTCGTAATAATAACATTCAATCGTCCAGAAAGTTTTTTTCTTTTTTTTAAATAATAGAACAAATTGTAATTTTTTCTTACAGCCTCTGGATTTTATTGACGCTCAATAGATATTTAAGAAAGCCTTAAGCCCTTGAAGGGCGGTGGGATAAAATATATAAATTTAATTGCGAAATACCATTTTGACACCAGAATTTTGAAATGAAAATTTTAATTATATCAAGTAACGCGAAGAAACGCTGTTATCTATTTTGAAATAAATTTGTTTTTTAAATTCTGGTGCCATTCAATCATTTCAGCATTTTAAAAATACAAGTGCTCAAAGAGTTAACACGCATATTGAAAGAAGACGAGACACAAAGAAAGTAAAACAAGGAAAAAAATCCGAACAACTTGCATGTTTTGATTTCATTGGATCATGAGGTTATTAATTCTCATTTTCTGAAAATAATTAATAATTCTACGAGCCAAAGACAACGAAACACACAAGTTTATTGGATTTTTTTCTTTGTTTTGCCTACTTTGTGTGACGTTTTCGTGACGCGTGAAAAGGCTTTATCCCTTATCTAGAGGGCTTTATTTCTGTACAGGAGTTGGCGAGCGTAGCTCGTAGAAGACAGCTCTCTAGTATTGTAAAAATAGTAGAATAAAAAAATGTAATTGCTTACAGTTTTCATAATAAGTAAAGGTAACACAATAAAAAATGGTAATAATAAAAATGAAAAAGTCACATCGCATTTTATAAATAGCAAATAATATACATACAATAATCAAGTAAAGAAATAAAACAAAAACAAAAAAGAAAGACAGAAAGACTTAATTAATAATAAAGGATACACATTCATCTTTCAGGTTACCTTTCAAAAAAAAGTTACACAAGACTTAATGCAGCACATTTAAATACATTTCAATAATATGAACAAAATTTACATTTAAAATTCTTATTTTTGCAACTTACAATTGTCGATAGATAAATAATTTAAATTATTACAAAAAAAAAAAAAAAAAAAAAATTACTAAGAAAATCACTTTCTGAAATAAAAACGCCCTAAATGCTTGAACAAATCATTTGAAGAATCCTAAACACTAATAACTTTTTGTGTATAGAAAATACAATGCTCAGAGTTTACCAAAGTTAGATTAATGCATGGTTCTACGGATTCAGGGACTTGGGCATCAAAATTTCAGATATCCAACGAACTTACTTTATACATATAAATGATAACAAATTACATCTAACAAATATTGTTCCATAAAGTGACGACATTAAAAAAAAATGTCAGTTTCAGACATTTTAAAAAAATAAAACTGTATAACTTTTTAAGAATTATATATTTTTAAAATTTTAAAATTTTATAAATCAACTTTTTATAACTGGATAAGTTTTACAGGGACGTGCGAAGAGAAAACTGCTCCCGGGAAAAAGTTTCAATTTGGCTCCCTTCTCACGCAACATTTTCTTATAATAGGCCAAAAATGACGTTGGTAGTATAAATTTGGCACCCCCTAAATTTTCGCACCTGGGGCGATCTTCGCCCCTTATTTCGCACGACGCTGAAGTTTTATAAATCAAAAAGCTGAAACTGACATATACTAAATATGAACTCTCTAAAAAAATTCAAATTATTCCGTGCTATTTCGTTCATATTTCAAATTTTTTACAACTAGAATCAATTAAAAAATTTTTAAAGCAAAAGTCATATATAGAATATGTGATAATAAATTTGTTGAAAAAAAAATACTCCCTATTAAAAAAAAAAAAAAAAAAAAAAAAAAAAACAACAACAACAACAAAAAAAAAACGCGATGTTGCGAATATGCAAAATCAACCTTTATTGTCTTAAAACATCCAGCATTATGTATGAATTTACCTCTTACTTTCTACAGGATAGGGACTGAGATTAGTGGAAGGATATTCATAATAGATTGTTTTGAGTTTAGTGTTAAATATGAGAATAGATCAAAATATATCAGAAATGGTGACTTTTTATTGATTACACCATAGGTTCCCAACGGGGGCGGTAACGCTCCCCAGTGGGCGCTGGAGCCTTTCAGGGGGGCGGTGACGGGTCCAGAGGAAAATGGGGGGCGTTAAGACAGTCGAGGGGGGCGCCCATGACATACCTACTTATTTAAGAAATTTTAATATAATGAAATTAGTTGACCAGTTTCCTGGCATTGCCGGGGTGCATGATAAAAATCTTAACTATAGCTTTAAAAGGAAATTATGAAAACAAGCCCAGAGCTGGGATTTGCTGTCACCTGTAGCAGATTGCAGCGAAGGAGAACTTTCCATTCAAACCATTGGAGTACGGATTTTTTTGCCCCCCCCTCCCCCCTCCCCCCCCCCCGCTTGTGTTTACGTGGAATACTATTTGGATCGTAGAAGCTTGTGCTCTGAACGCTGTATTTATTTTAGTGTCACATCAAAGAATAATTTGATTTTGTCATGTTTGATGAAATAAAAATGTAATTTAACCTTCTGATTTAGTAACAAACGCATTGATCAAAATATTATAAGGATCACTAGTGCAAAATTTGTTTTATTAAGCTCACTAAAAGTTTAATAATTAGAGTTATTTTTTAAAAACCGACATTTCCAAAATTTTAGGAAATATGGTGACTTACGTCTAAATAGAGATTTTGAAACGAAACTACAGTTTGATCCTGCTCAAGAAATTCGTTTGTTCTGAGTGAAAGCTGTAACAGACATTATAGCCTTTATGTTTCTACCTATCTATAAAAATGTTGCAAAGTTAATCTATTTAAACTTAAACTATGGCAAATTTTGTATTTCAAAATATCTTAATCTAAGAAGAAATGTCGGCAGTATAGTATTGAATATTTGAAATATGGATTTACACATTTTCCAACAAACCAGTCATTACCTATGTTTAATTTGCTATGTGTAAACATTGTTAATTGCTAAATACCACACACAATTGGTGAGGAATTAATTTTACCGCAGTCAAAGACGTAATAACAACTGTTTATCATGAAACACCTTCAGATATCATTAAGAAAATTCCCCTGAGTAATAATTCGGTACAAAGAAGTATAGATGAAATGGCCAAACACGTTGAAATATCATTATGCAATTACTTAAAAATTTGCAAATTTTCCATTCAACTCGATGTATAAACTCTACCAAGTAACGAAGCAATACTCTTATCATGTGTCCGATAAAAGAAGGGAAAAAAAATGTCAAGCGCTACTTATTATTTGCAAAAAATTTGGAAACTGATAGAAAGTGATAATCGATATTTTACAGCATTAACATATTTCTACAAGAGAAAGACATTTCTATTCATAATATTTTGTTAGCAGCTACTGATGGTGCTCCAGCAATGACGATGACGGGGAGTCATAAGGGTTTCATAGTGCATTTGGAAGAATCAGTACCAAATGTACTCGCTGTACATTGTGTTATTTATCGTCAGCATTTAATTGACAAAAAACTTAATTAACGACTCCTTATGTCGCTCTATTACATTATTACAACAGTGAATAAGATTAGAAGCATTTTTTTGTAATGATAGATTAATTGGCCAGCTTTGTAGTGAAAGTGACTAAGATTACAATCCGCTTGCTCTTGCACACAGAAGTTTGTTGCTTTCGAAAACTATTTGTTTGAATCATTTTTTCAAACTATTTGATTCAGTACGGACTCTCTTGAAAAATGATTAAAAATTGCGCAAAAACCTTATAGTATCCAAGAATGACATTTCTTATTTGACAGATGATCTATTTAGAATATTAATGAAATCAATTTACAATTGCAAGGTAATAAATTAAATTTAATTAAAACAGAAAAATGTCATAGTTGCTTTTGTGAAAAAGCTTGTTATGTTCAAGCGAAATCTGGATAGAGAATGCAGAAATTTTCCTTCATTAGCAGCAGTCTCTGCAAAGCAGGAAAATTTACTAACTTACTGCCAACACTTGGACGCTTTTTATAATGATTTGACTGCGCGATTTCAGAACATTTTAAACATGAACATACCGAGTGGGTTTTAGATCCTTTCTTAAATGCAGATAAGCAGAATCATCAAATTTAGAAGAAGAACTCATAAAACTCATAAGTAGTGTACTAAATGAAGAACTAAAAGCAAAATTTGGAAGTGGATACCAAGAGTTCTGGCTAAAGAAGTCTATACCTGTTCTTTACCGTAGTTGTGGGCAAAAGTACAAAAAAATTTTAATTGCTTCTTCGTCAACGTATTTGGTTGAGCGTGGATTCAGTATAATATCTAATTTATTGAGTAGGAAAGAAAATAGACTGCACGTCACTGAATGTGACGATTTACTTTTAGCAAACTTGGAACCCGACATTAACAAATTGTCAAAATTCCATCAGCTTTAACAATCTTATTAATATTTTTTATTTATTATTGATTTTATGATTATTCACATTATTATTTGTGAAACATTCAATACGTTAAAGATGTCACAAATCTAAAAGATGTTACATATAAAAGCACAGTTTTAAAAATTTAGAACTTCAAATATTATACGCTGAGTGCTTTAGATCAAAACTTGATCATTCTAGGGGCAGCTTATTTGCTTACTTTTGTGTTACGTTAGTGTACGAAAAGAATTTCAGTACGCAAACAAAGCTGCCTGAGGATGGTGAAGTTCTGATCGAAAGTGCTTGGCATATAATATTTGAAGTTTTAAGCTTTTAAAATTGTGTTTTTATACATAATAATATCTTTTATATTTATGACATCTTTAACGTATTAAATCAACTTTTTAACAAGTTTATTTAATTTTGTTTTGTTTACATTTTTAGCGTCTTTAATCTTTTACGTCTTAAGCGTTTAATCTTTAACGTATTAAATCAACTTTTTAACAAGTTTATTTAATTTTGTTTTGTTTACATTTTTAAATTTTTTACAGGATAAATTTTTTTATTATGTTTGACAGTCGTTTTAATTACAATTTTTACTTTGTGTTTCTTAATGAAAAGACAAAAAAATAAATATAGATAATATGCAACAATAATTTAATTGGTATAATTAACTATTATGGAAGTGGGAGGGCGCTGGAATCTTTTTTTCTTTTAAGGGGGGGGGGCGGTGATTCATAAAAGGTTGAGAACCTATGGATTACACCATTAAAAAAAGTCTTAAAAGCTAAAACTATTTTTTGTATCTAAAAATGTGGAATCATAATGTAACAGAAGTACTAACGAGGGAGGTCTCTTTACTGGGCATACTCAGAATATGTTAAAAAAATGCTAGTTGTACTACTTACTTATGAGACCTTAATAAAGGTTCAATTAAATTTAGCGGCAGAATCCCAGTTGAAAGGCTGTGAGAAAATCAAATATTTTGAATATTTGTCGCGAAAATAAGGAAACGATACGCGATTTGGCGGACAGGCTTTTTCCTCACCAAAAGCAAACGATTTTAATGCATCTGAAAATTGCTTGTTAATTGTCACTCAGAATCTTTCATTATTCCCACCAGTTATTTTTTATTGTAAAGTTTACTTTATTTAACCAGAGCATTTTCTTGATTCAATTACAGACATTTTTTTGTATGTGAAAACCGGTGATAAAAGATTAAAAATTAAGTAAACAACTTTCGTAGCGTAGAGGTTAAAGAGTAATCAGCATAAAAGAGTATTTTTTTGCAATTCTGTTTCATTGCCAACAGGCGATAAATCGCCAAATAAACAAAATTTCATTATTTTTTTATGGATGTTATATCGAGGTTCCTCCAAAATTTCTTTTATAAACAAATATAGCCATGTAAGAAGAGCATTCTGTAATTTTTTCAGATTTTTCTGAGTATGCCCGTATGGAGATGGAGACCTTCCTTGTAAGATACTATCTTCTTGCACGTCTCGCGGCGATTCGAACTGTGAAAGATGGTTATTCTGGAATTTTACAGGTAGTCATATTAATGTGATTGGACTGTGTATACATTTTGTTTTTGTATTTCAATGCTATTTAATTAAAAACAAGTAAGAAAAATCATGTGTTAAGCATAGATTATGAAATACTTTCCAACACTTCCTGAAATCTTTAACAAAACTTCGCTATTTAGAGTAATAAAGTGTTACTGTCTATAGCCAAATATGTATTTTAATACTTTTGAACAGCCCCGTGTTTGATCTGTCAGTTGATATATATATACTATATAAAGGCTTTTTAATAACCTTTCAATATTTTTCCACAGTTATTTTTTCTTTCAGGTGAAATATTTTTTTATCATAATCTTCATTTTTACAATGTACAATTTTAAAATAAATCCCAATACAGGAATTTTAATAAAAATTATAACTTTAATAAAAATTATGACAGATAAACCAAAGAGAATAAGAAAATAAAGACAGTAAAGAGTTAAAAGAAACATAATATTCCAATCGATGATTGTTTAAAATTAATCTTTAGCAAAATATATTCTCAGATGTATAGAATTGTGTTATTAAAAATACATATTGAAGGAGGGAAAATGAAATACCTGATTAAGCCAGCAGTTTGTTGTCAAAATTTGATTTCTTTCATCCTAAAAAACAGAAAGATAAAATATTTAGAAAATTTCAGCAGAACAATGTTAATACAATAAAGAAGGTCTTTTAATTATTTTTGCAAACTGCAAAAATATATCACTAATTTTAAGAAAAAGATGCTGTGAAGCCTCTAGTAGATTTTGGTAGCGAAAAGCGATGAGGCTACTTCCGAGGCTTGTGATCATGAACTACTCTGCTTTAGCAATCAAATTGTAATTTATTTACATTTCAAATACATCTGTAAACAGATTATTCAATCATAGTATTTTAATCATAACTTAAAGTTCATTAGTCCAGTTTGGGAATTAATCAAGAGGTGGCAGCAGCTTAACCTGATTCATACAGCCTGTGCATTCTCCGCAGACTTTTCAAAGTCTCGCATCTTCCGAGCACCACTCAACCCTGTGCTCTACGCTCCTCTCTCCAAGGCAACAAGTCAAGTCCCTCTGTCACTCTTCTCCCTCTTTTATCCTCCTCCTGAGAGCACCTGTGCATTCCACTCTTCTTTGCGCACTGCCCCCCTCTTTCTTCGTTCGTGGGAAGATCTTACCTCTGTCGGTACTTGAAAGCTGTGCTCCGGGTGGTCGAACTATAGTCACATTTGACACTCCGTTATCCCAAAGGGATGCGCTAATTGATACATATATTTCGATGGGTGGTCGAGCTATCATCACATTTGACACGCCGTTGTATCAAAGGGATGCGCTAATTGCTATATATTTCGATTGCCACTTAGTAATGACAGTGCCACCTTCGGTGTTGCTTTCAGTTCTCTCTGTGTGAGGCGGGAAGTGTTACAACTACCCCCCCCCCCCTTCCTCAAGTGAATATTTTGGCTGCAAGACGAAATATTCATGACAATAAGGTAGCTCAAAATCTAATGAATGGCTCACACACGAAAAAAAAATCAAAAAGAAAATCATTACTTACTATTCTACTCCTTTTTTTCACTTATTAGTTTACAACGATATCTGTATATATACACATTTTTTTCTGGTATAAGACATCCATATAGTTCGCTACTCTCTAACAAACATATTACTAGGAATATAAAGAAAAATATATACATTTTAATACTTTTTTTTTCAAGGCGTTATTTCGCCCTACACCTAACATTTGCCTGTTTGATATCTTTTCCAGGTTTAGTAGTAATAGCATTCTGGTAAGGCTGCACAGTTAATGTCTATCTTCGCAACCTACCTCAACCACCTTTTATTTTTAAACCTTTTATTTTTATTATTATTATCATAGCCTTTTGTATCTATCATTCTAGGCACATTGAGAATTTACACTTTATAAAAATAAATCACATACTAAATCTAGTACTTTAATATTTACACAAAAAACAAAATAGGAATTAATATATTATACCTAGCTTATTCTAGAGCTTAGCTTGCTCAAATTTTACAACAATTCAACTTTGACAAGTGTATTTATACCTGGATTACCACATTTGTGATTCACTCTGTCATGCTGTTTTTCTTTGATTTCTTCAGGGGATTTGAAATTATTTTTAATGTGATTATGGGAACTTTCGGTTCTCCCGCTAGTTTTTTCGAGTCATTTGTTACAGTACTTATGGCATTAACTCTTTTCCGCATCGTATTTTTCTCCTCTTGGTCGTATGACTTACCCTCCTTTAAACCTAACCCTTTGTCCCCCGTCGATGCATCCCTTTTGTTAACGTATCTGTTAAATCCCATGTTTCTGTCGCTTTTAGCCTGATCACTTTTTGCTGGCATCTTTCCAAATTTTCCCTGTCTACTGGCTTTGTATTCGGTGTTTTCCGATTCCTTCTGTTTATTTTGCGGCTTTTGCCTGACTTTACCGTTTGAGTAGCCCGAATTATGATTTTTAAAACGTTCTTTAAACCATTGTCTGGTCTGGTCTGCTTTTTTTTCTTTTATTTCCTTCCGGAACAAAGATTTTTCTAATCCGAAATTCACGTATTTATTTTCTTGCCTCCTTTTTACACCCCTTCCCTTCGAATTCACATCTGAAATCTTTCCTGTCATATTTGACTGGGAGCTATTCTCTTTTTCTCCTCTTCTCTCAGCAAAAGAGCATTTTAGTTCTGGTTTTGTTCTGAATCTATTATGGGAGGTGTTTCTTTTAATTTTATCTATTTTTTTTTGAGTGTCGTTACCTAAAATATAATATGACAAGTCTGTGCTTTTATCCGCCACTATAGCTTTCGTCTTTAAGCTTCCTAGCCCTTCGATATTTAATGTAATGTCCGCCGTAGGTAACCTTCTTACATCGTTTATTAGCGGTTGTTTTACGTAAATTTCCCTACTATCTAATTGATTGGGTTTAATTAATCTTTCGGGAATCACGTCATACTGGCTTCCCGTGTCTCTTAGCGTCGTGCATTTTTTCCATTTATATGCGCCTGACCTAGATAAGGTTTAAAATTCTCTTTGAAATTTGTCCCCTCCTGAATGTGATGAACATTCGCAATGTTTGTTATATTTCTCTTATTTTCTGGGCAATTTCGCTTCCAGTGGCTCGGATCTCCACAAACGAAACAAGTGTTTTTCGTCGTTTTTTCGAAAGTTCTCTGCCTGTCCTCTTTATCATTTTTTTCTCGCCAATTTGGTTTTATTTCCTGATTTTTTTCCGGTTCTTTTTCCTCATCTCTCGACCATTCGAACTTTTTTTCCGCCGAATACCTATCTTTCCATGTCCGTTTTTGCACGCTTTTTATTTCTTCGTAGCCGTCCAGATCTTTCACTAGAGTTTCCGGATTTTTATACGACGCCCACGAATCAATGAAGTGTTCCCTTATCTCCGCCGGCACACGCCTTTTAATTTGTTCCATTATTAATAAGTCCTTTAGCTCTTCAAATTTTGTGATACCTATACCATGTAACCACCCGTCTTGAAAGCTATTTAATTCGAAAATTAGATCTTTCCAAGGGCCGTTTGGATTTTTCGCATGTTTGTTTAGTTTTTGACGATACGCTTCAGGGCTAAGTCTGTATCTTGCCAATAAAACTGATTTTACATGCTCAAAGTTGTCCACAAGTTCTTTTTGTTCGCGTAATATTAATTCTGCGATCTCTATGGGCAGTAATGCCAACAAGTGTGTCACAAGATCGTCGCTTTCTATCCCGGATCTCTCGGCTTGTCTTTCAAATAAGTTAAGAAATAAAGTGATATCGGACTTTTCTGGATCAAAATTTTGCATAATTCCCTTTAATGAAATTTTAGGCGCTCTTTCTGATCTATTACTCGAAATGGAGCTTCTTCTGTCCGCGTTTTGCGTTAACCTAATTTGTTCTAACTGAAACTCTCTTTCTTTTTGCTCTTTTTCCTGCGCCAGCTGATCCTCTCTATCCTTTATTATGAACCCGACTTGCGTAAGCGCAAATTGTTCATCATAACTACCCGAACTTTGTATTTTCTCGATAATTATCGCTATTTTGTCATGTTCTGCAATTTTTACGTCTAGCACGTCTGCTAAATGTACCAGATCAATTCTTCTGCAGTACTTTAGTGAAGTAACCTTTGCCATATTTACTTATTTTAACTCCTCCCCAAATAATTTAAATAATACACAAAAACTAATACTTTTGTCAGCTGATATCTAATTTTAGATTTTACTTCGTTTCCTAAAATATTTTAATTTTAAAGTACTTTAATATGCAAATTTTGGAACACTATCCAATTAAATAAGGTTACATATAAAATAAATAAATCTTAGGTAAATACATAAATTAGCAATAACATATAGACACTCTTTTTTTTTTTTTCACTCTTTATGAAAATTATCACTCTTATGTAAAAATTTCACTCCGATTTTAATGCCCTATACACATATATGCACAGTGAAAAAATTTAATTTCATACGTAGTACCTCATCACTACCTATACTTATGTTTTTATTTTTAAACCTCCCTCAAACATTGAGCACTCTTTGCATCCTTATCAAATGTCTATATTATTTTGGTCCAGACTATATTTTTCAAGAAAAAAAAAATTCTTTTATACTAATTCTAAGTATTTTTCAATACCAAAAATCTTGCAGGTATTACACTCTTTGCCCAGCATCAACTGCTGACTGTATCTTTTTGTTTAAAAAGAACAAAGAACAAAAACACAAAAAAAAAACGCTATACAATTATGCAAATATTTCAGGTATAGTCCCTGTACACAAAGTCAATACTGTATGTAGTATATTTTTTTCACAATTATACATATACATCGGCATACCTTTCTGTATGTCTTGATTTTGGGCCTTTTTTTTTTCGCAAGCCTTATCCAGTGCTGCAACTACTTAAACCATAACCTTTCAGAGGATATATAGATGTTTATTTATCTAATCTTTAGGTTAATTTCAATCTTTTAGGTTAAAACATTTATTTTTTAGAATTAACCTTCTTATAATATGACAGAAAAGAACGAAAAGATTCTTTTTTCTATTTGACCCAAAGACTGCAATTTTCTTTGCAAAGCCTTCTATCCTTAATTTTTTTTAAAGCAATCTTTTTCGCTTTATTTACATATATTCTCCTCAAATATACCCCAGATTTTAATCTGATCACAAATTTATGCTTCCGAAAAAAGATTCCTTTTTAGTCCTACTCGGCGTGATGCCTTTATGTTTATCTTTATTTTCTACTTAGAATAACACTCGGGAACACTAAATTTTTAGATCTTAGTTTAACAATAAAATTTTCTACTGAGAGCCATTCAAAAAATTAATGAGCTTACCTTTGTTTTTGTGGTGTCTCATCGCGTAGAACTCGACGGTGATCTGCTGTCACTAGGCCTGTCAGCTGCTCCCTTTGAAGCCTTGTCGGGGGAATTCTCCTCTGACGCTGTTCTCTTTCGCTCCCGGTGTTTTCCGGAACAGTTTCTGCGGGGTGGTCTATTCCTCTCTGGCGATTCCTTTGTTGGGGGAACTGTCGTCCAAAGATCTGCTCCTCTGTTTCCGCAGGCTGGTCTGTCATTCTCCAGCGAGGTCTGTCTTGAAGGAACTATCGTCCGGCCCTCTGCTGCTCGGTCCTCGGCTTATTTTCTACCATCCTTCCTCCGCCTGTTGTCTCACTGCTGTTGACTCTTTTCCCACTGGGTTCGTTTCTTGCGCTGCCACCAGTTGTGAAGCCTCTAGTAGATTTTGGTAGCGAAAAGCGATGAGGCTACTTCCGAGGCTTGTGATCATGAACTACTCTGCTTTAGCAATCAAATTGTAATTTATTTACATTTCAAGTACATCTGTAAACAGATTATTCAATCATAGTATTCTAATCATAACTTAAAGTTCATTAGTCCAGTTTGGGAATTAATCAAGAGGTGGCAGCCAGCTTAACCTGATTCATACAGCCTGTGCATTCTCCGCAGACTTTTCAAAGTCTCGCATCTTCCGAGCACCACTCAACCCTGTGCTCTACGCTCCTCTCTCCAAGGCAACAAGTCAAGTCCCTCTGTCACTCTTCTCCCTCTTTTATCCTCCTCCTGAGAGCACCTGTGCATTCCACTCTTCTTTGCGCACTGCACCCCTCTTTCTTCGTTCGTGGGAAGATCTTACCTCTGTCGGTACTTGAAAGCTGTGCTCCGGGTGGTCGAACTATAGTCGCATTTGACACTCCGTTATCCCAAAGGGATGCGCTAATTGATACATATATTTCGATGGGTGGTCGAGCTATCATCACATTTGACACGCCGTTGTATCAAAGGGATGCGCTAATTGCTATATATTTCGATTGCCACTTAGTAATGACAGTGCCACCTTCGGTGTTGCTTTCAGTTCTCTCTGTGTGAGGCGGGAAGTGTTACAATGCAATCAAGAAAATGTAAATATAATTTTTATTTGTTTTTTTACTTCTTGCTACTTGCATAACTTGTACATTTCAGTGATATACAAATATATATTTTTATAAAAAACAAAATAAAACTGATGTCGACATATGTTTTATCTTACTGCACTGATCTTTACTATGAATCAATTGAAACAAGTTTTAAGACCAAAAACGAAACCAAATTTCGGTAATCTTCCTATTTCCATCCCAAAACGAAAATGTTCAAAGTTTAAAATATAGTTAATGCATACATAAATATATATAACTAGGAAGCTCTGCCTCTTAAGGGCTACGCTCGTCAACCCTTGTTGTAGCACCACAAAATATAAAAACACGTCAATTTGATTGGCTTTTAAAAGACTGCGAAACATTGAACTATAATAATAATAATAACAAAGGTGGCGATCTCCCTGTAAATGGGTTTTCATTCATTTCTCTTTGATTGAGGAATTTTAAGGTAGAATCAAATCAATTGTGAAAAACTATTGCTGACACAAGTACTATTTTAACGACAAAATATGGTAGTGTGCGCTTCAACAGCATATTTGACTTTCGTCAAGATTGGCCAATTTTTACAAAAGCAAGAGTATAAGTATATGAAAAAAAAGACAATAATCAGCCAATCAAACATACACTGAGAAAAATGACACCCTAAATAAATTACTTATGCATTTTATATAGCGTTTTTGCTTTTTAAATATAGAACCCTAAAAATTACCCATGTTTAGAAAAAGTTAACATTTAATATTTATTTTTATGATTGCTAAATCATGATGCTTTATATATCCCACAATTTTATCAAAAATTCTTTTTATTCTTTATTATTAATTTCATTATTTTTAATGTGTTTATCCCCAATAGGAATTTTGTTATTTGAATAAACTATTTCTCAAATGTAAGTTGCTACGATATAAAATAATGCTAGGTTGTTCAGTAAGTTTCCCACTGCAGCTAATATCATCGCCACTTTTGTAAATATATGTAAAATTTTTTATTTCTCTTATTTATACTCTCATCTATTTTCTTTATTTTGTATGGTGCCCTTAAAGGTCCCCTTTTTTTGGGGGGGGGACCCGGCTCCCCCCGCCTTTGTTTCTGACGTTCTGTTTGTCCGACTTTGGCTATGATTTGAATTATTCCATGTATCATTTCTCTACTAGAGGTAAGGAGTTGATCTCTCCAGGCACTTTGACAACTATCTCGTCCAAGTATTTTTTTTATTTGTAATAATGAAATACTGTTGATCAGTATGTGCGGCTGTAAAAGTAATTAATTAAAAAATATATAGCGTTTTTGTATCTTTCATGTGGAACAAGTTTTTTCATTCGGTATTGTCTATTTTTTTTCTTTTTCTTTCTTTCTTTCTTCTTTTTTTATTTTGCATCAACTAACCCCTTTTTATTCGTTTAGGATCTTTATATTGCTCTATATTCAAGTACGAATAGTTTTGGAATTTTTTGTTGATGTTTTGTCCTGTCTTTGACGATAAGTTATGACCATAAAACTATCATCGAACTTGTCATCGAACAATGAATTTATGCGCAAAATTTGAGAAAGATCTGTCTGTTAGATTGATTTTAATTAAAAATGTAAAAAAAAAAAAAAAAAAAAAAACACCAATGCATCTGAATTTTGTTTTTGAAAAAGTACGACTGTGAAAATCCGCGAACAATACTACATAGGCATCGTATGCTATGAGCTCGTATGGAAAACGTGAGTAAACTCGATTTGTTAGATATGAGATTTCAAGCTAAAACGTAGAAATGTTTTTGCCCCTGGTGTCTGTTTTGATGCGTTATGACTATAAAATTACATGAATAATGATATATCATAGAAAACGAACTTGTGTGCAAAATTTGAGAAGAATTGGTTCCTTCGGTAAGTAATTTTGATCAAACTTTAAAAGAATACTTTTGTCACTTGATTATGATCCTCCAAATGCGTTCTTGTCCGGAGCTGTGCAAGTAAAATGTTATCAACTTGTTGGAATTTTGGACCACCCTCCCCCTCTCTTTTGATATCATATGTTATCATAACTCGTACCACCCTCCCCCAATAATAATATTGTTGTCAAAGTGTAAAAATGTTTTGATTTTTAGAATTTATTTATTTTGCCTGGAGTGATATACAAAACTGGTTACATTCATTTTTCGCATATTTTATTGATTCAAATGAAGAGAAGTCAATAAAATATTGCTTTATATCAAATAGCACTTAAAAGAAATAATTACTATTTAAATGTATTTTATTATAGTTTTTGTTATATAATGCATTCCACAGTAATAAAGTCTTGTTTTGCACTTGCTCCGAACGAAGGAGACAGAAATTCTTATCAACAAAACAAGTGTACAACATTTTTTTTTGCTTTTATTTATTTTTAAACACAAGCTTCATTTCAAATATACTTCACAAATGTTTTCTCGAACCGTGATTATATATCCATACTCATATAAAAAATAACAAGAATGTCAAACATTGTGGTATTCCATATTTTAGAATTAAATAATTTTATAATAATTTAGTGATTTTAATAATAACTTTGCATTTTCATAAAAATAGATAACCAACTAAAATAACTTTCTATTTTAAACCAAGGACCATGTTACAAATAAAAAAAGAAAATTTTGATTGGACCAAAAATAATATCGATATCAAAAGACGACTCCCCCTCTCCCTAGAGATTCCTTACGACATTATGTGCTAGACCCCCTGCCCCCTAAAATAATAACGTTATATATGTATATTCCTTATGTAAGATGAAAATTTTCCAACTGAATAAAAAAAATGTCCAAGCGAATCTGCCTATCCTCATCTGACTGAGTTACCTGGAACAACAACCGACAAATACAATTCACTCAATCAAATTTTTGGGAATAGCATCTGATTTGCGATGCATAAAACTCAATAAAGTTGCATGTAAAAGAACTTCAGTAAACTATGGACACCAAGGCTATAGTGGAGGGTATACGATGGTATACGCCATATACCTTCTGGCTTTTTTAAGGAACACCATATATCCTCTGTTTCTCAAAAAGTCTATAGCGTTTATACTTTAGGATAGGCTCTCTGCCTTGAACGTATACCCTTTGCTTAAAAAGTGTAATATCTGTTTTTTTTTTTTTTTTTTTTTTTTTTTTTTTTTTTTTTTTTTTTTTTTTTTACGTTTACACCATTGATGGACACCAGAGGCGTAAGCAGGGTGGGTGCCCGAAACCAGTTATATTGCAAGGTTCTTCTTATATACTCATAGCAGAAAATTTTCTGGTTAGATAAGGAGAAAATAATTGAAAAAAATTACCAGTATTCAGAGCACTTTGGCACCCACCCTGGTTACGCTTCTGGATACGTAGATAAACTTTATTATCAGTATTAGTCAGTATGATTGAGTTAAAATAATAAATACTTGAAGTTCATTGTCATGGACAATGGTAAAATCGATTCGACGGAAGTTGGTCAATGATGCGCAAGCTTTGATCCAGATAGACAGCCAAACAATAAACGAAGCTAGTAAAAGCGAGCAAAAATAAACTAAAATAATAACTGAAGCATTTTCATTCCACACAAAATATGACAGAGTACCTGGCTTTGAAAATTTTAGTTCCGGAATTTAAAAACGCGCTTTATATTTTTACACTGTTCTACATGCGCTATTGCCATTCTATTCCATCAACATTGTTTCTTATTCTATCGCTCGTTAAAGTACCCTTAATTAACACCCAGCATTGAACATAAGATTAAAAAAAAAGATAATTACGTTTTCCGCAACATCTGTCGAGGGTGATTTAAATATTAACTTTGAAACAAGCATTTAAACTTTGTAACAAAAGCTTCTAATATCTTGAAAGCAAAAATTACTGAAAGTAAATTTAGAATTTTCGGATAATAAAATGTTCATCTTTGCTTCTCTTTAATAACACTATTAAGACCAGAAAAGGATATTTTTATTAATATGGCTTTGTTATTAAACGTATTTCTTTTACGTTCTTTGTTTCCCATGTGACGCAATATTAATCTCATGTTTAAATACTGCAAAATATTTGTCCATCTTCTTATTGAAAACTGTTTGACAGAAATTCGTCTTAGGCAGCATTTTATTTTCATTTTCTTTTTTATGAATATAAGAAGATAGTACTGGATTCATGGAAATTTTCATGGAAGTGTAATATATATACACGGACTTATTGCTTTCATCTATCTTCAGTAGAAGAAAGTATTGTAATCGAAAGTTATTTTTTGACATCCGGTTTTCGACGGATTTACACGTTTTAGGGATTTGAGATCTCCAAAAACTTGTTTATACAAAAAGTCTGTCTGTCCAAGTATTCGCTTGTCGCCATTATACAGGGCGTCCCCTCTCAACGGTGGCCAATGGCTAATTTCTAAACCGTTGGTCATAGACATATAGTTCCAGTTGCAAAAATGCTTTAAAAAAGGTAAAGAATTATTTTTTAAGCGATTTAGGTCAAAAAAATGTTTTACTAAAAAATTACGAAAATTAAATTTTTATACGGTCCCCCGGTCCTATAAGTGATATTTAGAAAATTTTTACCACTACTCTAACAAGTAAAACAAAAAAAGTCCCATTCCTCTGCGATCAAAATTGACCGAGTTATAGCTGTTCAAAGTTGAAGCATATTTTTTGCTGCAAAATAGGGGTCAGTCACAAATTTACTGGAAATAAAAATAAACATCAGATAGAAAATATAACTTTAAACATTGAGAGTGAAAATTTTTTTTACAATGTTGTTTCTGAATTTATGTTGACACTTACATGTTAAAGTAAAATATGCAATTTGTACTAAAAATATAAGTAAAAAAAATTACAGAAATTTTGTTAAATTAAACTATGAAAAGCAACAGTCACAAATCGTTGCAAAATGATACATATTTAAAGCTCTATTAGGTTACTCAACCTAATAGAATTTGATGTAGTCCTATAAAATAAATAAATGGAACGCACCTAAAATTGTATTACTATTACATTGTCATCGGGTTTAAATAAGTATGGGAATTGAATATCAATCAGATATTTGGAAGTGAGTTAAAATTTGAATACAAGTTTTGAACTAGGAAAATTTACATACGAAAACTATGAATAAAATAAAAGCTCATCAAAATAACATACCTTTTTAAAATAAAATCACGAAAAGAATTAGCTTCATTTGCTTACAAAATAAAACATACGTAAAAATACAATTGAGGATATGAATTTCAAAACTCGACTTATCGCTTTTTGATTTCTCTATCAGTCTATACAAACCTCCACTATTGTAACAATGCAATCTCAAAATTTATAATGAAAACCAATAGATGCATTTAAAGTTTTTCGCTATTTCCCAAAATTTGATTTTTTCGATAAAGAAAATTTTGAAATTCATGTCTTCAGTTATTTTAATAACCAATCTAGAAGTTTATTAATTATAATTAACACTACCGTAAAACTTATACGGTGACAGAGCCTCTAGTTAAATCGCTCATTTAAAACATTTTGTAATTGAAACTATATGTCTGTGACAAATAGTTTAGGAGGTAGCCTTTGAACGGCGTTCGAAATCGACTCCCTTTATAATACTTTAAGCACTTAGTGTACGTTCCCTTAAAGCTCAGATGATCTCATCCGTTTTCAGCTATAGAAAAGTGGTTTAAGTCATGAAATTTAAAGTTCCATAACTCGGTCAATTTTAATGTTACATGAATGGGACCTTTTCTGTATTACTTGCTAGAGTGTTGAAAATTTTTTACTAAATATCACTTATAGGACCGGGGGACCATATAAAATTTTAATTTTCGTAATTTTTTAGTAAAACATTTTTTTGACCAAAATCGCTTAAAAAACAATTCTTTGCCTTTTTTAAAGCATTTTTGCAATTGGAACTATATGTCTATGGCCAACGGTTTAGAAATTAGCCATTGGCCACCGTTGAGGGGGGACACCCTGTACAATCGAAAAATGTCAGCTTCATTAAGGTTTAGTCCTTTGGTTAATATTGCAACCGTCACATTTTTTTCGTTATCTGTCATTTTAACAGAGATCTTGAACAGAATTGATAACTTCCGCTTTATTCCACTCTCATAGGATAGCATAGAGTTGTATTTAACCCCTTCATGGCGAGAGACCTTTGCTTCATTGCAATTTTTTGCCACCGGTTTTTCAAAGCAGAAAATTTTCAGTGATTGAATCGCGAAATACTCTGATTAACTAAGGTAAATTTTTCAATAAAAATAATTGGTAAGGATAATGAAAGGATTCTGTGTACCTTAAAAGTGCTATTACACGTAAAAATTTCAAGCGAAAAAAATCGCCTGCGTTTTTTCCTTTCTAAGCATTTTATTGGCTGTTCGAGAAAAGGTTTTTCCATCATCAGATTTCGAAACATTTCATAGGCTGTTACTGGGACTCGTCTTTCAGGCGTGAAAGACGCGACGTCAAAAGGTAGTTGCGACTCTCTTGGTGACATAGTACATACATAGAGACGACTGGAATTTGAAGCGATTTTGACCCCTTGTGTAATATCACCTTAAGGAGCACATATACTGGTCGCTCTTTTCCAAGAGGATAACTGTTGATAGGCTACTTAGTACTATTACACGTAAAATCTTCAAGCGACAAAAATCGCCTGCATTTTTTAGTTTTCTAAGCATTTCATTGGCTATTCGAAAAAAGCTTTTCTGTCTTCAGATTTCCAAGCATTTCATTTGCTGTTACTGGCGACTCTCTTCGTTTCAGGCGTCAAAGACGCTCCGACACAGGAAAATTGCTTGCTTTCCAAACTATTCTCCTGAAGTCATAGGATAACATTGAAACACCTGGAATTTGAAGCGACTTTAACCCTGGTAATAGCATTTGCGTAATAGCACTTTTAAGATAGTTTTAACATAATAATTTTAAGATAATTTTTAACAAAATCAGTATTATCCTTTCATGTGTCACTTGAATGTATTCGGACTTTTGTTTACACCTCTTGATTTTCATCCTACAGAAATGGGCAGTAATAAGCATTGTTTGAAACTTTTCTTGCAACAGATTAATGAAAAAGGCGAAAACTTTGTGGCAATGTAATCTGTTAAAAATCATGGTTTGCGGTAGTTAACTTCGTTTACTTGACCATGGACCCCGAGGTAACTAAATAACATAAAGTCCCACAATGTAGGTTCCATGGCTAAGTACGTGGCCAGCCTAACATGGTAACTGATAATTAAGTTTGGATTGGCATGCTCATTTATTTCATAATTCTAAGGGATGAAAGTTTGAGTCAAAAAATAAATACCTCGTGTTTTATTTCCGTCTTCAGATAATAGATTAGCCTTCATCAAATAACTTGAATACAACATATAAAAAGAAAAAATACATAAAACAATATTTTAAAAATAAACTTACCACATCGATTATCTGTGTCAGTGCGAGGCCAAATGTGACATTAACTGGTTCCGAACTGAGCCTTGCTGGTCTAACACTTTTGTCATAGTTCGTAAGGAGATGTTTGGTGAGTCGATATTCATTTTCATCTGTTGCAGCTACCATCATAACTGAAAAAGAAAAGTTTTTATTTCACTAAAGAGTAGCAACAAGAAAAAGAGTAGCAACAAGTTGGAAATTGTACGTCAAATGTGGCAAATGAAGTGAGTTCGTACTATTAGATGACTCTTGTGAAACCTTCGAAAAAGTGCACCAATCATTTGCAAGAAGCTCCTAGGTATGTATCGATGTCGGTGGTGGCACATTTGAACACTTACTGCAATTGCTATGACAATAAAATGCCCGTTTTCATTTTCTCCGCATATTCTTTTCCGCCAAAACTTTTCATTTCTGACTCCATATTGCTACGCCAAAATTGCTCTTGTATATGTACTTTATCTTCTCTTACAGTATGGCAAATGAATTCGGAGACACCTTGTATATATTTAAGGGGTCCGGGATACAAAAATCTTCAAATTTTCTAAGAAAAAATTTACTGCATTAAAAATTTCTCTTTTTTTTATTCTATAATGACGTTTAAATAATGTTTTTATCTTAATTAGAAAAGGAATTATTATTTTTTTTTGGTTTCTTTTCAAAATCTAGCTTTCAAACAATGGTTTGTCATGGAAATGACTTCCTGTGAAAATGCAATTTTCTTTACGATGAGTTTTTTCAAAATTTCTCGGATTTAAGTTGTTATAACTCAAGAACCGTAAACAAAAATGCTTTAAACTTGGAACGACTTTTTGATTGTTTTACTTTGATTTTGATTCAACAAATTTGAAAAAAAAATTTCCTTTGGAAAATAAAACTTTTTGAAAAAAAAAGTTACATCATTTTTTTTTCAAATTTTTACTTTAAATATTTTTTAATTAACATTTTTAAAAATCATGAATGCTGAGTGCATGAATTGCTGAATCAAAATTAAAATTTAGGTATTTGTTCTTATTTCGATGTAAAAAAAATAATAAATTCTACAAATAATATTTTGAGTTATAACGATTTTAAATTACCCCACTTTTATAATAAATTTTAAATTAAAAAAGTTTGAGAAGTTTTATCATGTGATTTTGTTTACAAATGATATGGTTAATCATCACAAAAAAATCACAATTTTAACTCAATAAAAATTAGTTTAAAATGTACCCCGGACCCCCTTTAATATATGCATGAAATATTTTTTTTTTTTAAATTTTATACCAATATTTCCATTCGCCAAGGTAGTGTAACCCGTGAAATAAAAGAGTCTAATAAAAGATAGGGTCAGACATGCGTAACCCACTGGAACTCTATTAAGAGTCAGTGATTTGTAAAATCCAATATTATCAATTAGTTTCTAAATTCAACATAAACGAAACAAGATGGAACAACATTTTTAGACCCTAATAACAATATGAAGCTTAAGAAATTTTGGGCAAAATGCCTGATCCGCTTTCTAGGCGAGCCCCGAATATGTCACTTTAGAGTACTGCTATTTTTTGTTTCCATTCAAATAATATTTTGAAGAAAGAAAACATTAAAAGTCACAATAAATGAATTGAATACTACAAAACTTCGTATGAATGAAAGAATACAACAAGCAATAGAATTTTCTGACATTTCTTGGCAAAAAAATTGTATTTTTCACAGTTTCTTCAGCTAGTTTAGAGATGTGAATTTTTAAAGAACAACTCTTATATTTTACTGGTTAGAACAAGTGAAAATGACACTTCCTGATTCCGTTTAACATGAAGTGCATCTAATTAAGTTTATTCATCTGGTTTTGATGTTAAATCACAAGGCATTGTTTTAGTACAAAGTGACCCAAATGGAGCAGCGTAAATGAGGCACGAATAAATTGTGAAATAAATGCTTCACTAAGCGGCTGTTATTCAAATGTCCCCGTTGGGTGATGTCTGTTCTTCTATGATAGCAAAATACCATTCAAAATCCGAATTTAGAATTTTCCCAGTTACCGCTTGTGAATTTCATATTTGAAACATTTGAAGTTGTCATACTGACACATAATAAACAATTATTTTTTTTGTATTTTATCTAAAGGTGATGGGATTGTTACTTTCCACTTATTTTCAATAAACATTTAGCAGCATAATTTTCGTTCATTGTTTTTTAATATTATGTATTTATTATCAAAAGCAAGGGATTAAAAATTGTTTACTTAAGAGCGTTCTCAAAATTGAAAATTCCTGATCATATTTTTGAATTCATTTTTGCTCAAAAATATACTAAATAAAGCATTGCTTTTAATATCATTCTAATATTTTAATACAAAATTAACTATATAATAATTAGATCTTATATGTGCTTGTAATTTTGATATTTCAGATGATACAGCACAATCAGCAGTTCAAAGATTCTAAAAATACTCTTCTTTTGCAAACATTATTTCTGTTCAGTGAAAACGGGACATTCTTTTACTTCATGAGTTTTATTTTTGTTTATTTCTGACGAATAAAAGCATAATTTACGCCAAATTTATTTTTAGAGATTCCATTACTTATTATTATTATTTTCAGTTAAGCAAATAACTGCAAATTTAAGATTTACAGGGAAGTATTACTTTATATAAGTATTATAAATTTAGAACATGAACAACTAATATTTTATTTTACTATGCATATAAAATTCTCGCAAATAGGAATGCGGTATCAAACGAAAGTTTTCTGTACAGGCTTTTATGTAATAATTATATGCACTTCCATTTCGATAAAACATATAGTTTCATTAAAAATTAATTACAAAATTATCAGAAAATAACCTCAAAGATCGCACTTATGAAAGCCTTGCGTGTGTCTGATTGGACCTAATAAACTAAGGCAAATCGTAAATTAGACAGACTGTTTATTGCATGCTCATTATACGTCGTACAGGGTAAGTCTTGTAATCGTTTTAAAAATCGATTATTTTATTTATTTACACGTTTCAAACACCGGAGATTCCGAAAAACATATTTTTAGGGAAAAAAAGGTCATTTGTCTGTGTGTGTGCGTCTGTAAACGCTTTATCTCCAGAACAAATAGCGATAGAGATTTGAAATTAGGTATGTACTTTATATCAAATAATTTGAAGAAACCTATAAAATATCAGTAACCTGTATTATCCGGAACTATTTTTTCCTGACTCTCAAAATATTCATTCTAATAAAAGTTACGCAAAATTTTTCGAAAAATTTCGTTTATTTTAAGGAGTGAGTATAAAAGAGAATAAAAATAATAAAAAATAAACAGACAAACATATTATATTTTTTGAAAAAAGAATGAAATCAACTGGATAATTAGTTGCTGAGATATTTGTAGTCATATTTTCCACACACTTAGATTTTTCATGATCCTGTATTTCATTCAAATTTCAATTCAAAAATATATTTAAATTGGAAATGAGATGCTTAATTCGATGCTCTAACTGTTGGTTAATACGAATATTGTTTTTGGAGTTATAATACTTCTTTTACGTAATTCAGTAATAGAGTGTTTAAAGTTTATGATGTCACCAAGCCACAATTTTTAACACTCTGTCTACCAAACAAATTGAGATAGAGGCTTGAGATTTGGTATGTACTTAGAATCTAATAGTGTGACAAAGCTTATTAAATTTCCGTAATTTTAGTTTTCCGAAACTATTTTTTCGGAATTTAGAAATATTCATTCCAATGAAGCCAATGTAAAAATTTTCGAAATTATTTCTTTTAAAGAATGGATGTAACATAAATTAATGCAACATAAAATACGTTTAAATTTTATTTTGGAATTGCATTTAAAAAATATTTTACACAGGTTTTATTTTCATATTTAATACTATGCATATCCATGATACTTTAGTAGAGGGTCCGGAAATAGTTTTAGGTGGGTCCAAAATCCGTTATTTCGAGTAAACCATAAATGTGAACAAATTATTATCAAATATTTTAAATGTAACCTCATATAAAAATATAAAAGCAGATTTTAATTCAAAGTGTCGCGTTTTTTATGATGCATGTCCTTTTCCGAGTTGGGATACAATTGACTTACGGCACGAAAGGTATCTCATCGAGAATATTGGTGTATATTGTTTAATCAATTTTGCTTCCAGATCATCCAAACTTTGATGACAAGTAACAATACTTTTGCCTTTAAAATTTCTCAAATTAGAAAAAAAAAGTCCGTCGGATTCATGATGTACAAGTTAGCAGGCCATTCATCGGAAAAAATGAAGTTAATGTTTTCCGCCCTAAATTCTTCCAGTGTCTTTTGCTTGCGATAGGCAAAGCAGAAACTTGCTGAAAAATCCAATTTTGCCCCTAAAAAGTGTTTTAGAAGAAATAAGCTTGAGCGCTTTTTTGCAAAATCTCGTAGTGACATTATTGTGGACTGAGTCTTAACACCGAATTTCGCAAAAATCATGGTAATTTTACAATTTTCTGTGATTCTTCCCCACACCATCAAAGATTTCAGATGGGCGGATTTCTGAACAATTCTTCACTGTGAATTTGTATTGGTAACTTTCTGTGACAAAATTCGGTCATTTTGCTTATTAAATTCCTGCTCAATTGAGAATGTCACACCATCTGACGAAAGAAACAAGTGATGCTTGCCACAAGCGAAGCGATTCAATAAAGCCATGCCTTTCTTCAATTGTTGCTGTTTCATCTCGTCGGCTAATATGTGAACTGGTTTAAACTTAATACGTTTGAATTCAAGGTCTGTTTTAGCGATATTTCGAATCGATTTTTCATAAATTTTTAGATCCCGCTCCATTTTTTGCACTGATCTTCGTGGGTTAAACTGATTCTTTTGCGAATTATTTTGATGTTGTTTTTGGAATGAGCTGAACGGGATATTCCGTTTCTTTGTTTGTCATAAAGGTCTTTTGGGTTTTTGTAGAACTTCAGATTGTCTGAGACGTTGATTTAGACATTTTCAATTCCTTAGTGATCTTCACTACAAATTTCTCTCCTTGACCCTTTTGCATAACCAGTGCTTGCCTTGTTCCGCGATCAATTTTAGCATGTAAAAAAAAAAGCTATGCTTTCTTTTTTTTTTTTTGATCATGAATAGATAAAAGTAGGTTAGAACCATACGAAAACACACTAAATTGTAAATATAAAAAAACAACGCTAAAATTTTACACCAACAAATAAGCCATCCAAAACTTTTCGTGCACCGTGTATTACGGTGGCCTCCAACAACTAGTTTTCAACTGTAGTATTATTTAAAATATTATATGAGTTGGATGGCGTAAGAAAGAATAAACAGGACAAAAAATAAATTGAATTTTCTTCTTTTGGTACGCAAAACTGAATTAAAATCTGCTTTCTTACACGTGATTCGTACAAAATTAAGCGAATAACTGTATGCTATTTGCTTAAGTATTGAATCCATAATTTTCTTTTCAAAAGTTTTGGATACAGAAAATATATGCTAGACTAAATTATGGGAGTAAAACAGGTGGTTTTAAATTCAGAGAATAGATGGAAAACGGAGAAAAATAATTCTTACTTGTTCCCAATTTGTATAATCGAATTTAAAATCAATTTGAAATTGTGTTCATTCAAATTGGCTTAAGAGCCCACAATAGTCACAGAAAAATTACTCAAAAAGACCCGGATGGCCATGTAAAGTCTATGGGACCGTTCTTTTCTAATATCTCGCTCAAATTTTAATATTTTTGCATGATTTTTTTGCACAAGATAGATGAGGGCAATCCACAATCGGGATAGTTTTTACTTTTTCAATTTTTGTTTCAGATTTTCTTTAAAAAATTACTTTAACTTTCGAAACCGGTTTAAACCGGTTCTGAAACTGAAACTATCGTAATATAAAAAATATATAACCAAAATTGAAAAAGTAAAAACTAGCCCGGTTGTGGATTGCCCTCAGCTATCTTATGCAAAAAAATCATGCAAAAATATTAAAATTTGAGCTAGATATTAGAAAAGAACGGAGGAGCGTTCTTTTCTAATATCTCGCTCAAATTTTAATATTTTTACATGATTTTTTTTGCATAGGCTATCTTAGGACGATCTACAACCGGGCTAGTTTTTACTTTTTCGATTTTGCTCATATATTTTTTATATTATGATAGTTTCAATTTCAGAACCGGTTTAAACCGGTTTTGAAAGTTAAAATATTTAAAAAAAAAATCTGAAACCAAAACTGAAAAAATAAAAACTACCCGGTTGTAGATCGTCCTAAGCTAGTCTATGCAAAAAAAATCATGTAAAAATATTAAAATTTGAGCGAGATATTAGAAAAGAACGCTCCCATAGACTTTACATAATCATCCGGGTCTTTTTGCGTACTTTTTCTGTGACTATTGTGGGCTCTTAAGGGGTCTTGTACCTTTTAAACTCGTTGAAAATCAACAAAAACATTGAATGTTTAAATTAGCGTACCTCCATTATTTTTTTTATGTATAGACATGAATTTTTGGGTTTTGATGAAACAGATTATGCTTTTTAATATACCACTAGATATTGACTAGTCTTTTAGAGAATTTGTGTATTGTTGAAATTAAAAAATCTCTTTTTTTTCACTCTGTAAGTCAATGCGCGCACGATAACTTGAGAACGATGTGCGGATTATTGTGAAATTAAGTGTAGATATTAAACAGATATGTGTGTTTAAAATGAACTACTTTTAAGTATTTAGAGTGATAATAATTTTAGTTATGACTAGTTTTATTGATTCAAAAATATAATTTTTTTATTTTTTAAACAAAAATATTGATTTTTTATAGTTAATGACATAGTTTTGATCCAAGAGTAGTTCATTTTGAAAATACATATATGCATATTATATACATTAAGTTTCATAAAAATCCATACATACATTCTCAAGATATGATGCGCGCAATGACTTACGGGGTGAAAAAAAGATATTTTTTAAATTCAAGAGTAAACAAATTTTGCAAAAGACTAGTCAGTATCTAGGGTAGTGTATTAAAAAACATAATTCGTTTAATCAAAATCCAAAATTTTATGTATATGCATAAAAAATAAAGGAGTTACACTAATTCAAACTTTCAATGTTTTTACAGATTTTCAACGAGTTTAAAAGGTACTAGACCCCTTAATAAGATTATCAATTATGAGCAGACAGGCTATTAGCAGAAAAAATTGATGTAAAAATTAATTTGCTTTAATTGGAAAAGCAATTTTTTTGGATCAAATTTTTATAGTAAGTCCATTGAAATATACAGGGTGCTCACTCTTAACGGTGGCCAATGGCTAATTTCTAAACCGTTAGGTATGGACATATAGTTCCAGTTGAAAAAAAATGCTTTAAAAAATTAGAAGAATTTTTTTAAAGCGATTTAGGTAAAAAAAAACTTTAGTAAAAAATTACGAAAATTAAATTTTTATACGGTCCCCCGTCCTATAAGTGAAATTTAGAAAATTTTTATCATTACTGTAACAAGTTAGATAAAAAAGTCCCATTCCTCTGCGATTAAAATTGACCGAGTAATAGCTGTTTAAAGTTGAAGTACATTTTTTGCTGCAAAATAGGGGTCAGTCACAAATTTACTGGAAATAAAAATAAACTTCAGATGTAAAATTTAACATTAACATTGAGAGTAAAATAATTTTTACAATATTATTTTTAAATTTATGTTCATGTTTAAATATTAAAGCAAAATATACAACTTGTGCTACAAATATAATTTAAAAAATATCAGAAATTTTGATAAATTGTATTATGAAAAGCGCAATTCGTTACAAAATGATATGTATTTAAAACTCTATTAGCTTACTTAACCTAACAGAATTTGGTGTACTCCTATAAAATAAATAAATAGCACGCGCCTAAAATCGTATTAATAATACATTGTTATTGGATATAAATAAGTTTGCGAATTGGGCATCGATCAGATATTTGGAAGTGAGTTAAAATTTGAATACAAATTTTGAATTTGGAAAACATACATAAGAAAGTCACAAGTAAAATAAAAACTTATCAAAATGAAATAACTTTTAAAATAAAATCATGAAAAGAAACAGCTACATTTCCTTACAAAATAAAACATATGTAAAAGTACGATTGATGATGTTAATTTCAAAACTCACTTTATCGCCTTTGTTTTTTCTATCAATCTATATCAATCTGCATTAATGTAATGCTATAATCTTAAAATTTATAATGTAAACTAATGGACGCATTTAAAGTTTTCTCGCGATTTCCTAAAATTTGATTTTCTCGATAAAGAGAATTTTGAAACTCAGTTCTTTAGTTATTTTAACCGATCTAGAAGTTAAATAATTAAAATTAACGCTACCGTAAAACTTATATGGTGGCTGCAACTTAGTTAAATCGCTTTAAAAATACTTCTTTACCTCATTTAAAACATTTTTGTAATTGAAACTATATGTCTGTGACATACGGTTTTGGAATTAGCCATTAGACAGCGTTGGAAATGGACGACCTTCATAATACTTTAACCTCTTCAGTCCTGATGTCGCCTGGAGGCGACACTAAACAGACTTTTTTAAAACTGTTATCACATTCAAAATTTTCATTTCAGATTTTCAAAAACTGGTTCCTATTATTGTTAATAGATGACAGCATACTGCAAAATGCTTTTTTGTTACCAAAATAAATTTTTTCGTTCAATTAGCGGTAAGCAAAAATGGCATCGCCAAAAAGAAGGAAAAATAATCACTTGCGTAGAGTTAATCTCTTTTATCTATTAATAATAATTTTGCTAAAATTTATTCAGCCTAAGATTTTATAATATAAAGATTGTTCTTTTTAATGATACCATTTGTGTTAAGCTTTAACTGCTCTAAGCGTTAAAAAAAGTAAGGTCATTTTAGTGTCGCCTGTAGGAGACATCCGGTCATGCTCAAGTAAAACTGCATTTTCTGAAGTTGTTGGTAGAACTATTTTTTCTGAATTTAAATTCAGTATTTTTATAAAGATTTTCTTACCGTAAGATGGGATTACTTTGTGACAGATTAGGTAACGTTGTGACACATGGTCTAGTTTTGGTATTTTGAATCTCCCGCTCTGTTCTGTGTGGTAGGAAAGCAAACAGCAGTAATAACTCCCAGTACAGAATGCCACATAACGTAACAATTGTCTTCGGAAACTTTAACATGAAATACGAAAACTAGACCAGGTGTCACAACGTAATCTCATCTTTGCGAAAATAGATATATTATGATTTCAAACAGTATATTATAATTTCAATCATACGAGCTAATTATTTTCTTAATTTTTCAGTGTGAGAACAGTTTTAAATCAAATGTGAATTTTTTAAAATTATTTTGAGGTAAATTGAATATGTTTTAAAATTCATTATAAAAAAAAAAAAAAAAAAAAAAAAAAAAAAAAAAAAAAACTTAGAGAATGTAGAGTTTGAAATTTTTTTTATAGCTTTTATGTAAAACAGGAAAAATACTTAACTAAAAACAGTAGAGATCTCCAAAAAGTCTTTTACTTACAGAATCTGAGATAATTTCTTTTTCCTTTTCAATTATAATGACCTATCTAAAATATCCTAGAATACGGATGTAATGTTCGAAAGACACCCGCTTTCAAGATAACATGTCGAGTGATACTTACTTTTCAATCAGAGACAATTTAAAACAAAGAGATGATCTCACAGTAACCGATGAAGAAAAGTCTGAATTTAAATTTGGGAAAGCCAAATCTATTCTCCAAACTGTTGTATCAGGATGTCTGTTGAATAAAAAATTCTCAGCGGTAACTATAGATGAACAGATTATTCCTTTATATGGCCATGCACAAGGAAGACGATTCATCAAAGGAAAACCAAATCCCTGTGTATTGAAGGTCTTTTATCCACAGAATTCAGATGGTCTCCCATAAGACATTTTTATGTATCAATGTACAGGAAACAAAATAAATACGGATATAAATGAGAATGATGAAAAATATTTAGATACTAGTGAAAAAATAGTGCTTAAACTTATAGAGAATTTACTTCCAAGCTGTACCTTGTATATGGACAGATATTTTACATCCATTCCTTTATTAGACATTTATTATATATTATATAAAGTATTATATAAAGTACTCTACGAAAGAGTAACATACCCCCAAATCTAAATTTTAAATCCGACTCTGATATGAAAAAGCTTGGATGGGGTTCAGTTGACCAAAAAATTCGTAATGATGGACAAATTTGTATCTTGAAATGGTTTGATAACAAACCAGTTATACTTGCCTCATCATCTGACGGTAAGCATCCTGAAGATATATGTAAGCGATGGTCGAAAAAGGATAAAGAATATGCGTCAGTGAATCGTCCATCCATTATTAAAAAGTATAATGAATTTATGAGACGTGTTGATTTCTTTGACTGATATTTAAGCTATTATAGAATGCATGCGAGGACAAAAAAAAAAAAAAAAAAAAGGACCATAAGAGTCATTATGAATTCTTATTTTTATTTTGCCATAGCTGCCAGTTGGATAGAATATAGAGGTCACCAAACGTTGCTCAACAGATAAAAAAAAAGAAATATTAGACTATTTTGCATTTAGAATTCCTCTACAAGAATATCTTTTCTATGGCATAGACGAATGCAGTGGCTCAGAGTATATTCCTAGTGAGCCATTATCACCACAGAAAAATAGATATAACCAAAGAATTTCCTTGTCATCCACTCCTTTGCGAAAAAGAAAGGTTTCACATCTTCCTAAGATATCCAAACCATCCACAAAAAAAAAAAAAAAAAAAAAAAAGATGTAGGATGCTTGGTTGTAAATCCAATTCTGCAAGGATTCGATGCACTGCATGTAAAGTTATTTTTTTGTCTGCAAGAAGACTGACAATGTTTCAAATTATTTCACGAAAAATAATATTTAAAAAAAAAATGATTTAAAAATTCTTACTGATATTTAAGAAAGTATCTGCAATAATTGTATATATATATTTTTTAATTTAAGCTTCAGTTATTTCTAAAAGATTAGATAATTACAATTTAATTTTCAAACTATTATAAATGATTGAAATGATTGAAATGAAAAAAACTTCTTTAAACACCATAAAATAAGTTAACTGCGCAAGGCCTTTCGAAAGAACTTAGTCTTTCTTCGTCAGGCGCAAAAAAGACGTGCGTCCACAATGAATGTAGCGGCACGACTGAAGGGGAATGCGGGAGGGAGAGAGAGCAAGCAGAAGGAACAGCCAATAGGAAAGAAGAAGGCAACAGCCAATCACGGAAGAGCATAAACAAAACTAGATAGACAATGAAGGAGAGGAAAGGAAGAAGGGGGGAAGGGAAATGGGAAAAAGCGGGGTAAATTAAAAAATTAACTAAAAGGAGAGATTAAAATGAAATAAAATGTACGCAAAAAATATATAAATTAGTAATAAAAATAAATAAATAAATAAATAAATAAATAAATAAATAAATAAATAAAATAAAATAAAAATACATAAAAATAAAAAATAGTTTACAATTATAAACACACATGAATATACCTGAAAAATAGTATACATAATATATATATAAAAAAAATAATAATAATAATTAAATAATAAACTTAATTATGAAGCAGTGCTGAAAAGATTCTTCCAGGCAACGGAGAGGGTTTTAGAATCAGATTTATCATTAACAATAATATCACGATTAATATAAATAGCTAAATTTTCAAGAAAGTCTAACTCAGAGGAACTATTGGCATTAAAAATAATTTTAGCAGTTTGAAAATTGAAACTATGGCCGGAATCCCAAGAGTGTTTAGCAACAGACGATTTAGAAATTTCTTGATTAATGACATACCAAGAGTGTTCTTTTAGGCGTTTTTCGAGATTTCTTTTAGTTTGACCAATATACGATAAATCACAGCCATTACAAGGAATATTATAAATACCCCATTTTTGGAGGTCAGGGACAGGATATTTCATGGAAGGAAATTTTAATTTATTGACTGGTTTAAAGATAACATTAAAATTGAAACGTCTTAAAACTTTAGCTAATTTAAAACATAAAGGAGGATAAAAAGGGAGGACGACCAAATTATCAGGTTTACTTTTATCAATATTAGAAAGAGTGGAATTGTTAGGGGGTCTATTGAATTTGCTCACAGCAGTATTAATGATAGAAGGATTGAATCCACGTTTTACAGCAACAGATTTTAAGTAATTGAGTTCATTCTTAAGAGATGCAAAATCGGAACAAATTTTGAGAGCACGATAAACATAAGTATAAAAAGCACCGATCTTTTGATTGACAGGATGATTTGAGAGAGCATGGGGTGGATTAGAGACAGAAAAAGGTTTTCTATAAACACAAGTTTTGAAAGAAGAATCACATTTGGTAACTAAAACATCAAGGAAAGGGAGTTTATTACAATTCATATTTACAATTAACTAAAAATGACATTTTTTGAAATTAATGATGAAAATTAAAAAAATTTCGAACCTACTTCTAATAGTGCGGAAAAGTTTCCTTTTATAATTTAAAAGATAACACAAATTTTTTTTAAATCTGTTAATATCTTTAGGTTGCTCATTGCACTTGAAGGTCGGAAAATTTTAACAAAAATGATATATTTTTTTAATTAATGATGAAAATTAAGGAAATTTCGAACTTGCTTGTAACAGTACACTAAAATTACCTTTCACAATTAAAAAACATTTTTTTTCTTTTTGAAATCTGCTAATACCTTACGCGCGCACCGTACCTCAAATTTTGAAAATATGATCAAAATTGACATAGGCTGATTACAAAAACAACTGATAAACCGATCTTTTCCAATTCCATTTGCTGAGAATGCAGGCAGTTTTCAGGCTTGTCACGTGATTACCACAAACAATAATATTTCATTTGTAGGTATGTTTCCATTGAATGATAACGCATTTCGATTTCTTTCTTGCTTATTTTCTTTGAATTTATCGAAATTACTTAGCGAGTTTGATATGCGTTGGTTTTTTCCTCTTCCTTCAAATATAGTATGTATAGTAATAAACCTAAGTTAATTACAAGGCAATATTGGGATTTCCCAACATTTGACCCTCCAAAAGACTTTAATACGAATCAACTGCCTTCACACGAAGATGTTTTGCGCTGCTGTTTTGAAGTAAAATATAATTTGCAAGTTGCTTCACAATCGAAAAAGTCAGTTTGTTTTTCTGATGTCACAGAAATAGTAGCCAGAAAATCAAATACATTTAAGAAAAATCTTCAATACCAACAGTGTCTGAGGCCAGAATCATGCAATTGATAAAATCCTATCATGAAAAGTACTATAAAATTAGGAAATCACTTAAACGAGAAAAGAATAAATTGAGTTTTAAAGTAAAATTACAGAAATTCAAAACTGAATCATTAAAGATTTTTAAAGTGGCGTCATGCAAATGCACCATGAATCTAAAATGCACTTGTGTTTCACTAGATCGTTGTAAATGTTTCATACTAATAAACTGCTACTGGGATAAGGAGAGAAAGATTCCACAAATTGAAAAAAAGTTTATCTACGACCAAAGAAGATCAGGATAGGTGAAATTGCCAACAATGATCTAAAAAAAGGCTAAGATTAGAAAAAGGAACGAAAAAAGAAGAGAAAGCTAATAAACGTGTTACAAACCAAAGTTATGTCAACTCAGGAGCTAGTTGTTCTTATGTTAATATTAAAGTTGAGAATACTAATGTCGAAATTGCTTCACCCCTTTCTGAAGAAAAAATTCAAAAGCTCAAATCCGCAAATGATTTTGACATGTTCACTACAGCTGAAAATTCTACTTCGTCACAGATGAGGGTTCGTTTACCAGCAACAGCTTTAGAAAGTGACATATTTGGTGTATCTGACAGGGTAACCACCACTCTTGTATCTGGCGTTCTTCAAGACATGGAAATGATCAATGGAACATGTACGGAACTTGTTATTCATAAAGGTAAAATAAAGCGAGAGAAAATTAAAACAAGTAATCTTTTACAAAAGGATAATGTTCTTGTTGTTCGAGGTATATATTTCTACGGCAAAAAGGACAATACGTTACATGAAGAGAAAATAGGTGTAAAACGCTATCAAAGATCAAAAAGGGAAGAGCACATTTCTTTACTTCAGAAGCCGGATTCAAAATATATTGGTCATGTAACGCCTATGAATGGAACTGGAAAAAATATCTGTGAAAGTATCGTTTTATATCGGTCTCAGAAAAATATCCTCTTAGATGAAGTCCTTGTAGTTAGATGTGACGGCACCTCTATCAATACGAGCTTGAAAAAAGGGGTTATTCGAAACTTGGAAATGAAGATAGGCAGGCCCTTGCAGTGGTGTATCTGCCTATTGCATTTCATCGAATTGCCTTTTAGACACTTGTTTCAGTATATTGATTTTAAAAGCAAATGTCCGGCATTATTTTCGGGTATTTTTATGTTTTTAGAAGTAGATGAGAAAAGAAAAGAAATTTTCATCTTTCATATGAAACATTGTCAATTTTGATAAAATTTCGTTAATTTAAATGGCGATGCGCGACCGAAAGATATTAACCGATTTCAAAAAACATTTTGCGTTATATTTTTTGCTGTAAAAGGAAACTTTTCCGCACTATTAGAAGTAGAATCGAAATTTGTTTAATTTTAATCGTTAATTCCAACATGACATTTTGTTCAACTTTAAGTGCGATGCGCGACCTAAAGATATTAACCTATTTAAAATTTTTTTTTTTTTTTTGCATCATTCATCTAATTACAAAAGGCAAGTTTTCCGCTCTATTAATAGATGATTTGAAAAAATTCGATTGTTTCGACCCACCCTACTGTATATGCATGTAAGGGTTTATTTGCAATGATACTTTTTCATTTATTATTTTTAAATTATGGTTAGAATCAATGAATAAATTCTTTGTGGAAAGTTTGGATATTGAGAGCCACATTGGAAAATAATTTTAAATCACCGTCTAATATTTTAGTTTAATGTTTCTCAGTAGAGGTATTGTATGTGCTTTCGTGTGCTTGATGAATATTCAATTGTCGTAAGTCGTTTGTCTTGACTGGAGACGAATTTTATGTTATTATTATGGTTCTTAACTATATAGAAACGGAAACATGTCAAAAGTGATTTGTTTTTAATATATTGTGTAACATCTTTCGTAAGCAATGGAAAATAATTAAATTTTAAAATGTTTATCCTCCTTTAATTCAGTTGAACAATCATTATTTCATGTATTCGTTTCACATTTGTAAAATATAGTTTTTATAAATCAGATTCATAAATTCGTTTCATTAATATTTTTGAAAAGTGACAAAATGCTATGAATAATAATAATACCTATTACTTTCTTTCTTCCCTTTCTTAAATGTTTGCATAATGACGCCATTTGAACAAATTTTTTCAAAATATTTCATTTTATGAATTAAAATAAATTCTTAGAATATGATATGTATCTCTCTAAACAATTTCAACTTTAAACGTCTTAGTGAATTGACAAAACAGAAAACAACTACGAGAAAATTATTTTTTTAAGTAAATAGAATTTTTGTCAATGATAAAAATGACAGTTCACTTTTGTTTTTCTAAAATATGCGGATTTCTGAAGATCGAATATCTGGGAATAAGTTTTTATTTCCCCAGATGTTCTTGAAAAACATAATTTAATCACAGTATAATATTAATTGTGTAAAAGATAATGTCAATTTCAATTTGAACATGAAGAGAAAAAAAATCTAATATTCCCTATGGTTTTTTTTTTTTTTTTTTTTTTTTTTTTTTTTGTATTACAGAAATGGAATAATGTAGTTGCCATCATTGGAGAAATGTTATTAAAATTTAAAAAAATTAATATCTCGAAAACTAATCCAATTTTTTAAATTCTAATAACACTTTTGAAATCTGTGGATCAATATGGATAACTGGTGTTAATGTTATCACCGAATGTTCCATATTTTATGAGAAATAGCTGTGAAACATATTCAGCCATTTAATCAGTCGTTTATAAAAAATTTCATAAATTTGTTTCATAAATTCTTTTCGTTATGATTAAATATACATAAGAAAGAAATAAAAAAATAACTTGTTTGGCATTAAACTTTAAATATGAAATAAATGTTCTGGTTTGCTTTAACTGAAAATTTAAAATCCGTCTGTCTGAATCTAGGACTTGTTTAATTTATCAAAACTATTCCCAACATTATTATAAACGAGCAGGTGAAAATAACACTCTGGATGTGAAACCCGCTGTATTAAATTTATTCACAAGGAACGCACTATTATTTAATTGCAAAACGTCGTCTTTCGTAGTAGCCGCAATATGAGCTAAATAATTCGTAAACAATTTACAAATTATGATTCAGCTATTCAAGTTATGATCACAAGACTCCTTAAAAGTGAAAATTGTTCTCATATATGACATTAAAAGACATTCAGATTGTCTGTATATGAGATTTATTTAGGAGTTGGGTGGATGTTCTTTGATTGTAGTGTTCATAATAATCTGTTGTATAACATTTCCGTGAAATTCGTGGGCGAAACAAAATTCTGAAGGTCTAGAGTTAACACTATGTATTTATCCGAGTATTTTTCGCATTAACCCATTTATGCGTAGTTTTTCATTTTTGGAACGATTCGAATTTTAGTAGTTTTTTACAATTTTCTACTTTATTATAACATGGAAATTGTACAAAATAATTAACTATAAATGTCTTTATCTATTACCGAAAAATGACGAAGTACGATGAATATTTATTTCCTTAAATGATGGCATTATAGATTTTCCATTTTTCAAGATGTCGAAATGCAAGAAGTAAGTGTTTTTTTCTACAAATGATCCAAATAAATATGTCATAATCTTAGCCTGTAGACTTCTTTGAAATACGTATTTTGTAAAATTGTGAAATTATATATGTTTTAGTATATTTTTAATGAATTTTTGTAACAAATATTAGGCGCTAGTCACAAACAGTTATACATTTTATTAGCTATTTAGGGAACAGTTATTCATGGTAAGTCCTTTTCAAGATGATTATGAAATAAATTGTTTTTAAACATCAAATACGGTTATTCTTAGTTTATTATTACTAATGTTATTTGTATCTGAAAAGTAATTAATATATTTTTTTAGCAATTATCTTTAGTATATACTACGCAGTTTAAAAACTTGTTTCATATAAATTTAGAAAAAACATATAATTAGGGATATTATATTACTAAAAAAAAAATACATATATTCCCATATTTAGTCAGATTATATTTTACCAAATAAATACAAAAATGTTTTAGCGTAATTTTTTCAGCATTTTTTCAGTTCATTTTGCAACATTTCAAAGTTATTTTACCATCAAATTTCAGAAAACAAAAATCCAGACACAAACGGGTTAAGGAATTTTGTTTTATACACTATATGGCCGAAGGTGACAGACCAGACAGAGGTACAAAGAAAATATTTTTTTTTTAAATAACTTAATTCTCCCCCTCTACCCCTCTCCTAAATATATTTGTAAATGTTTAATAATCTGTAAATATGTGGGTCAATAGTCTTTATTACAACCGTCAGTTTGAACTTTCCACGTTTCATAGTTTATGAGTAAAATGACTGAGACAGACGGACATACAGGCACAGGAGTGATCTTATAATGGTTCCGTTTTCACTTTATAACGGAACCCCCAAAATTAGGTAAATTAGAAAATTCATATCGCAATTGAAAACATGCTTTCACAATATTCGCTGATAGGCAATATTGAAACCTAAGTATTTTGTGTATACTTGTAACAGAATGATAAATACTATGCACACCATATTCTGCAATAAGCATTTTGTTGTGTTACTTAGAGATGCATATCAATTTCAATAAATTCGAAATTGTGTATCATGATTGTGATACATTGAAACAGTTTTTCTCCATTGACCTTAATATTACAGAATTTCTTTGAGAATCTCTGTTATCGAAGTATAAATGGTACACACTTTATTTTCAGTGCCGAATATGCCATAGTGATTCTCGATAACGTATATGAAATAATGACAATTTGAGTATACGCGAGTTAGAGTATTGGCAAACAGATAGCAGAAACCGATAGACAAATTGAAATCTTAAATATGTTACGATTATGTTGGAAAGTATTGAAAATACTTTTTTATTCCTGTTCCATATCTTTAAAAGAAACCGATAAAAATGAACTTTTTTATAACAATTCATTAATTTTCACTTCTTTTATTCGTCGAGCTGCAAACATGATCAATTTGAATATCCCTGAGGATGATTATACAGAGTTTTAGTAAAAACAGTTTGAAAGATTTGACTTTTCACTAAGTTTTAAATGTTTCCATTTTACAATGCTTTTAGCAAAATACAAGTACTATATAGTATTTATATTTTTTATTTGTGAAATTTATTTATTTTGAATAGTCAATATATTACTTATGATGTCATAATATGATGTCATATAAAGAGCATGATTTTCAATTTGCAATACATGAATTTTAATTCTGTGTATTTCAACACTTGAATATACTACTGAAACCGTGTTTTTAATTTTACTCATTTATAAAGATTACCCACTAACTACACGAGAAAGCATTTTGGTATTTCATATAGTCGCATTCGGTCAATCGCTAAATACTTCACTTTTAAAAACCTTTGTTATTCTATTAAGTGTTTAAGTGCTTAGTTAGGTTTGTTAATTTCGTTTTTCATTCATACTTTTATTTCTTTGTAAAGTTTTAATTTTGTTCTTGTAATTTAGTTATGGAATATTGTAAGTAAACGAACAAATACTGAATTATTCGCATGTTTTTAATGCAAACAGGTTAAACCTTTATAATGCGGTTGCAAGCAGATTTAAAATATTCATGATGAGAAATTACTTTCATGAAGCATAAAAAATATCCTTAAACTAAGATATAGTTTTCAAACAAATCGTTTTTGAAAGTATTCAATTCAATCGTATCATATTCAATTTGATGGGGGTAACAATCAAACTTATGCGATGTTTAGAAGTTAAAAGAAACTATACAAAAGTTGAAATTTGTCGTTAAGTCGTTTCGATCGTCAATATGATATTAGCATTATTTGAGGACATGATTTTGCTTTATAATATAGATTTTTTTTCAATAAATTGGGCTAAAAATATATGTATATTTATTTTTTAAAATATTCTTACGAGACTATAAAAAAAAACTCTGGAACCTTCTTTTCTCCTTCTGATTATCAAAAAAGAAAAAAAAAAAAAAAAAAGAGAGAAAGAAAAAACTTCCCAAAAACGGATGAAACTATTTACATATAAAGAGCACGTAGCATATAAAAAATAGCACCGACACCTAAAGTTACTTCATAGTTTTCTGAATTCATACATTTAAATCGAGCTGATTTAGACGCCAAGTTTTACATCTTCATCAAAATACAACATTTTTAAAAAGCATTTTGATTAAAACGTCGGATAATTTTTTCTAATCAGTTACAATCTCATAAATTATTTTCTTTTTCAACGATTTTCAAGCGATAATGAATCTGAATTGATTAAGAAATGTTTCATTTCAAATTAAAATAAAATAAAATAATGTAAAATTGTAAGCTTTAGTTGAAAAAAAAAAGAAAAAAAAACATATTGAGTAAATGAAAAGCAAAAGGTTTGTGCATATAGTAGGAATGTATGAAAATTAATGTTTATTTGTCAAAACAGGAGTTAAAGCAGTATATAAGGTACGGCTATTTAATAATGAGGCTAATGCTTCTGCAGAAAAATGCGTATGCGCCAAATTTCTTAAAACTAATAATTGTATTGCGCAATGCCCAATGAATTGATTCTAAATTGGCTGTATTCAAATTAGTCTGGCCGTAACCTTCGATTGATTTTTTCTTTTGATTTTTGATTTGATTTGACATTGCTTTGAGGCCTATAGCTGTCGCCTCGATTGATCTATTATACGCAGAACTAGAGACAATACAGAACAATTTTTTATTACACATATCCATTACATATTTTATTACGCTACAAAGGGACAACACATCATCTATGTCCGTACCCGGATTCGAACTAGGACCCCCTAGGTATGGCAGCAGCTGCCGCTACCGACCACGCCACTGGGGCAACACCCTGATCTTCATTTGTTCTGGACATGTTTTAGTGTTTTGCCATAAAAAATGTAGAGTGTTTTAAAAGAGTAATAAATGAATCTTAAATTTCTTTTTAAATACGAAAAATTCGCCATTGAAACTCATAATTTGTCAAGAGAAAAGTATAAGTCAATGAATGTTTATTAAGGAGGCCGATTTTTGAGCGCTTTAACCCCTTGGGGACGAACGACACGTATACGTGCCGTAAAAAGGCTTAAGAATCCTTGATTATTCCCACCGGTAAAATTATACTGTAAAATTTGACTTATTCAATCGGAGCATTTTATCGATTTAAAAAGGAACAAATTTCTGTTTTTTAAGACTGGTGCCAAAACATTAAAAATCTCGTAAAAAGCTCCCGTCGCGAAGGGGTTAAGAGTTTCCAAGGTGACCTAGAAGACAATGAAGATGACGTTCGCCCAGATCTTAGTTCAGCGTCAACAACGGAGAAAATTACTTTCGATATTTATGTATCGTGTACCTTCATTCGGTTTTTGAAGGTCATATTATTAATCAACATTACCAACTTGAGTTCTTTGCTTAACTTTGTAAAAAAAAATGTGAAATAAAAATGACGCGAAATCTGGAAGAACAAGTCATGGGTTCTTCATCAGCATAGCACACCGGCTCACATTGCATTGACTGTCAAGACGTTTATATTCGAGTATAACACCCCAGTGTTAGACCATATACCTTATTCATCTGAGCTGGAACCATGTGATTTTTATCTATTTACTAATATTAAATCTGTAATAAAAAGAACCAGATTTCAGACCGTTGTAATTGAAAAAAAAAGCGGCACATGTCATGGACGATAACACAGAAAAGCCTTCCAGAATTTCCAACAATGGTAAATTCGCGTGGAGCGATGTAAGGATAAAGAAGGGGTGCATATTTACGAGGATAATAGTTGCTAAATATATCTAAATTTAAAATAAAATATTTTACAGAATTAGTCTCGCTATTTAATAGCCACACCTCGTATGTATATGTTCAATTAAAAGAAAAGAAAAAAAACGGATGATGGCCATAATTTTAGTTTTAACTAGCGGCCTTCGCCCGCTACGCTGGTCGGTTTATCTAAAGAAATCTTGAAGAAGTAGTTAGATAAGGTTCAGACATACATTAAAAAAAAAAAAAAGCAAGTCGATCATTCAAAAAACGTTGGGAAATATCAAATATTTACTGTAATTTTTTAAGAAAAACAAAGTTTCGAAAAAAAAAATTAAATCGAAAAAAAAATTACACTGACATATTAATGCAAGGAAATTTTCCCAGAGAGAAAATTCGCCTTGAATACAATATTTCAAATTCTTTTAATTGCTTATAGGCGTTAATGCCAACATAGTGAAAAAAAATTCCATGCTGGGAATCGAACCCGGGCCATCAGTATGGCGCACTGACGTTCTACCGACTAAACCACATGGAACGACAGCCAGCTTGAAACTTTCTCATACTTAAGTAGACTGGCGAAAACATAACGATAGCGCGTTTTAAAATCGCACAGTGACATCTATTGGATTTTATATGTACTAAAAAACGTTATGTACTAAAAAACGTGAGCAGCGCACCTAATAGTTTCTTTTGTTTCTTTTTGTTACTTTTTTGTCTGTTGTCCGATTTTGATGAAACAAAGCCTATACACTGCCCGGGAGTGTGCATTCTTCATTAGTGAAAACCGCATAAAAATCCATTCAGTAGTTACGAAGATAACCTCGAACAAACAGACAGACAGACAGACAGACAGACAGACAGACAAAAAATTCAAAAATTTTTTTTTTGTGTTTCATTGGTTTTCTTTTATCGCCCTGACTCCATTTTTGTCAATTATCTTCAATGTACAGACACACCGGGTCCTACTGTTTTATTATATGTATAGATTAATGCAAAGGCAAAATAGAAAAACTATTTCAATTTTCAATTTTCTTTAATAATTTCGTGTGGTTTATATTGTCTTAAAAATCGTCTATAAATCAAAAATTGTGAAAAACTTTCCTTTTTAAAATAGCCACTTACACTTCTATTTAAAATAAATTCTTGAATAAAAGCACTCCAGAGAAGTACATAATTTGTGCACTTTTTCTTAAATTAAATCTTCGTAAAGTTTTAAAAGAAAATTTGTCAGTGATTTATTGACAAATAAGAAACATACATTAAAATCTTACAGGGAAAAATATTTGGATAAGTAGCATATCATTCGTAATCGAGGAATTTTTAAAGAAATTGTAAACGCGAAATCTCCACATTTTTGGAAAAGTTTGACACATACAATGATTAAATTTCGTGTAGTACAGATGAGTGATAATCGATAATTTAATTAGCTTACCTTATGAATCGGAACTAAAAAGGCAAACCATGCTTCCAGCATAGATTATGAAACACTTTCCAATTCTTCCAGCATATTTTAAAATTAATTCGCTGTTTAACAAGGTAAATAAGATATCTATGTGATCGTTTCAGAAAACGCATACCGCATTTGAAATCCTAATTTAGCACTCGAATTACACTATACATTCATGCATTTATCGATTTTCATAAGATATTATTTCATTAAAAATGGGGCTTTCATACATGTCTGTGTTCTCAGTTATTAAAATGTGTTTTAATTCATCATATAAATTTACGGTTTTAGTTGTTTCGTAAAAAAATTCATTTATATTTTAGCTATAAATGTACTATTTCGTACTGGTATAATAAAAAGAAAAAAATTGTAATATTTCTAAAAGAAGATTGTTCATAAAAACATTCGAGTCAAATAGTTCTTAATGATTACATTTATAGAAATCTAAAATTCATCTTAAAAAAATGTCTACCTTCTTTAAAAATAAGAAAAATTCAAGAAAATACATATTCTACCTAGGTTGTTAAATACATCAAAAAATGTTCACTCCCCCTTTTAGGGTTCCGTACTTAAAAACTGAACCATTATAAGATCACTTCTGTATCTGCCACAGCCAATTTACTCGTAAACTATGGAGCGTAGAAAGTTCAAATTCAGAGAAGTAATAAAGATTATTGATCTAAATATTTACATGTTATTAAACACATTTAGGAAAAATGTGTAAGGGCTAATTAAGGGGGCACAGGGCTTGAAAACTTTTCAAAATAATCGATTTTTTTTAATGATCTAGTTTGATTATTCAATTAATTCTGAACTCAATGCAAAAAACCGCATAAAAATATTTGCATTTTTAACGGAGTAATAAGCATTTATGTATTAACACTATCAAAGCCGCACTCATATTTCAACTTTAAGTCGCGTTTTCTCAAAACTTGTTTTTTGAGGACTAACACCAAGATTTAAAGAAAACTATTTGATGGAATAGCTTAAAATGTTTTGCATGTATATAACATACTTATCTATAGAATGAATTAACATATTTTAGATAGTTTAATATTTTGAGTATTTTTAATGGAATAAAAAGTTGTATTTTTAGGGGGGTTTTAAAATCACAAATTAGGGGTTTCAAATTTGAGAGTTTTTTTAATAGGGTTTTTTTTGAGTGATAGTTATATCCTTAACTTATTCTATAGTGTAAAGTTTCCGGATCATTTTAAAGCAAAAATTAGGTTCTTATGTCAATTCAACGTTAAGATATCTTGCGGGTGGTGATATAACACATAACTTTTTTCCGCAAATTGTGTTACATAAATTTTGTTATATTTCTTATTATATTACATTGAAGTACTTCATTTTATAATTTTATAAGACTACAAACATACCTTTAAAATATCAGAAAGTTTAAATTAATTACATTGAATACTTCTGTTTTTATATGGACTTGAAGCGAGAGCTCTGTTTACATGTTTTAGGTAGCTTTCATTACAAAAAGTAAAAAGCTACCTATTGCAGCCGTCCGGAGGAAAGCACTTCCGGAAAATTTTGGTATATTTTCACCGATCATGACCCCCAGACCCCAAAACCACCCTCCGTTCAAATGTTGACATATATATATATATATATATATATATACGTACAATGGACGATCCCTATCTTCTGAAAACCGTTTACAGGAACTTGAAGAAGAGTTAGATAAGGTCAACTGGGACATTTTAGGATTATGTGAAGTAAGAAGAAAAGGCGAAGAAAAGATTGATCTTGCCAGCGGACATGTTTTATACTACAGAGGTACAGAAGATGGAAGAACAAGTGGTGTAGGATTTCTGATTCATAAAAGGTGGAAGAATCACATTGTAGAATATGATAGTGCATCAGATAGAGTTGCAAGATTAGTAATACAAGTGTCCAAAAGATACAAGCTGCAAATTACCCAAGTTTATGCACCAACAATAAGTTATTCTGATGAAGAAATTGAAGATTTTTATGAAGAAGTAGCTTCAATGCATCAAAAGGGAAATTGCTACATAAAATTAATAATGGGAGACTGGAATGCTAGAATTGGAGAGAAGAAGAAAGGTGAATTATCTGTAGGAAATCATGGATATGGTATGCGAGATGAAAGAGGAAACAGATTGATTGAGTTTGCAGAATGTGAACAGATGTATATCATGAATTCATTTTTCAAGAAAAAGCCACAAAGAAAATGGACATGGCGTTGTGCAAATGGCTCAACAAGTGAAATCGACTACATCTTGACCAACAAAAAGTATCTTATTCAGGACTGCAGCGTTCTCAATAACTTCAATACAGGAAGCGATCACAGATTGGTTAGATGCAAACTGCTGTTAAATACTAAAGTGGAAAGAATGAAGCTTTTGCTACACTCAAAGAAATCAATCGATATTATAAACCTCCAGAAACATAAAGAAGAATTTCATTTGGAACTTCAAAACCGTTTCCAAGTACTTCAATCAACTTTAGAAGAAGAGCAAGATGTTACAATAGTGAACAAGAAGCTAACCGATACTCTACAAGAAATTGCTAAGAAGATAGCCGGTGATGCACAAGTAAAACAAACAAAGAAAATAACAGAAGAAACAAGAAGATTGATGAAAAAACGCAGAGAATTTAAAATGAAGAAAAATGATCCTAAATCAAGAGTTGAATATGCTGAATTATGTAAAACAGTAAGAAAATGCGTTACAGAAGATATTAGAAAATTTAACTGTGATCTTGTTAAAAAAGTTCTGGAAGATAACAAAAGTTTAAAATCAGCTAAGCGCAAGTTATGTGTTGGAAGAAAAGGCATTTTTGCACTGAAGAGAGCAGATGGAACAATCACCAAAAACAGCAACGAAATAGTACACATTGTTGAGAAATTCTATAATGATCTATATAAATGTGAAGATCAGAGGGAAATCAACGTACACGATCAGCGAGAAATCTTAACAGAAACTGAAGAGATAATCCCAGTGATGACAGATGAAGTTTTACAAGCTATTCGATTTATGAAAAAAGGTAAATGCCCTGGAGAAGATGGAATTACAATTGACCTTATCAAAGAAGCAGGAGAAGAATTTGCAAAAAGGCTATCCTTACTGTTTTCCAAATGTCTCAAAAAGTCAGATGTACCAGAAGATTGGAATAATGCTGTGATGATACTACTTTACAAGAAAGGAGAGAAGGAAAACATTAAAAATTACCGTCCGATCAGCTTATTGTCCGTGATTTATAAAATTTTCACCAAAGTTTTAACGACAAGACTTGAATCAGCTCTGGACTCGGCTCAACCTAGAGAACAAGCAGGATTCCGAAGTGGATTCAGCACAATGGATCATATCCAAACAGTAAGGGAACTCATAGAAAAGCATAAAGAATATAATTTACCTCTCTGCCTTGCCTTTATTGATTACGAAAAAGCTTTTGATTCCGTCTACACATCAGCAGTAGTAGATTCTCTGGAGGACATTGGTATAGACAAACCTTACATCAATATCATAAAGAAGATTTACAAGAAAGCAACAGCAACCATCCGTATAGATAAAGGTAAAGCGAAGATCAAGCTCAGAAGAGGAGTAAGACAAGGAGACACCATTTCACCCAAGCTTTTTAATGCTGTCTTAGAAAATATCTTCAAGAAGCTGGATTGGGAAAACAAAGGGATTAGAATAAATGGAGAATTTTTAAGTCATCTCCGCTTCGCTGACGACATTGTAATTTTCAGTAACAGTCCTGAAGAATTGGAAATTATGCTAAAAGATCTTGCAGAAGCTAGCATCAATGTGGGATTAAAAATAAATTTAGAAAAGACTAAGTTGATGTTTAATTCATTTACATCAAAAAAGAAAATTGTCTACAAGAACACTGAGATTAAAGAAGTGCAAAGTTATGTGTACCTAGGACAGGAAATATCATCGGATAATAGTATCATGAATGAAATCAATAGAAGAATAAGAAATGGGTGGAGTGCTTTCGGGAAGAACAGTATTATTCTGAAGAGTAATATGCCTCTTTGTTTGAAAAGAAAAGTTTTTAATCAATGTATTTTACCTGCATTAACCTACGGAGCAGAAACATGGACACTAACAAAACGGATGATACAAAGATTACAAACAGCACAGAGAAGCATGGAAAGATGTATGCTAGGCATAACTAGAAGAGACAGAAAGAGGATAACCTGGATAAGAAATCAAACAAAAGTTTTTGACATCCTTGAAAGAATCAAGCAGCTAAAATGGAAATGGGCTGGGCACATTGCAAGAAGACAAGACAATAGATGGAGCACAAATATACTACAGTGGTATCCTAGAGATGTAAAGCGACCAAGAAGACGACCACAAGTAAGATGGAGAGACGAAATTAGAAAAGTGGCTGGTGTAAATTGGATGACGAAAGCATTAGACAGAAAACATTGGAAAAATCTGGGGGAGACCTACATCCAGCAGTGGATCGAAAACGGTTGATGATGATGATGATGATATATATATAACCATATATATATATATATATATATATATATATATATATATATATATCTGATTTTTGTCATGCGATAACTAACGTATTTATGAACCGATTTGAATGAAACTTGGTATGTACATAGTACATATAAATGTCTCGACCGAGTTCGTTGGTCAGCATCATCCGCCATTTTGTTTCAAAATGGCGGCCATTTTAAATTTTTTTAAAAATTTAAAATTTAAAATTAAATGCGAAAAAATCAAAATTTGAAAAATATTTTTCTTTTACGTGTTAAAACTTAAAACAACGATTCCAGAACACTTTTTATTTTGTCTATATCTTACAAAATGATTGAGTTATAGCACTTTGAATTTTTCTTATGGCTGACATTTTGAAACGATCTGATTTTTGTCACGTGATAACACGCGTATTTATGAACCGATTTCAATGAAACTTGGTATGTATATAGTGCATACAAATGTCTCAACCGAGTTCGTTGGCCAGCATCATCCGCCATTTTGTTTCAAAATGGTGGCCATTTTAAATTTTTTAAAAAATTTAAAATTTAAAATTAAATTCGAAAAAATCAAAATTTGAAAAATATTTTTCTTTTACGTGTTAGAACTTAAAACAAAAATTCCAGAACACTTTTTATTTTGTCTATATCTTACAAAATGATTGAGTTATAGCACTTTGAACTTTTCTTATGGCTGACATTTTGAAACGATCTGATTTTTGTCACGTGATAACACGCGTATTTATGAACCGATTTCAATGAAACTTGGTATGTACATAGTACATACAAATGTCTCGACCGAGTTCGTTGGCCAGCGTCATCGGACATTTTGTTTCAAAATTGTGGCTATTTTAAATTTTTTAAAAATTTAAAATTTAAAATTATATGCGAAAAAATTAAAAGTTGAAAAATATTTTTCTTTTACGTGTTAAAACTTAAAACAACGATTCCAGAACACTTTTTATTTTGTCTATATCTTGAAAAATGATTGAGTTATAGCACTTTGAATTTTGCTTATGGCTGACATTTTGAAACGGTCTGATCTGAACGATCCATCATGTTGCTTTAAAATGGCATACACTTTATGATATCGTGGAGTTTGGCGACTCTCTAAATCGCTTAAAATAAAACCAGGTTGAATAAAAGATGACTAATTTCTAAAAATTCCTATTAATATTCAGTCTTGAGAAAAACTAGTATTCAATCTTATAAAATCACTAATTTTATAAGATTATTTCCACTAATTTGAGCTTAGTATTTTTGAACAATGTAACTTACTTTAAAATAAATAAATAAATATATAAGTATATGAAAGCTACCTCTTCCTCCCGGCATTGCCGGAAGGACTTTTTCCGTATCAATCAAGCCCTGAGATCCCTTAAGTTACTTGAAAAAAAATATTTTGTCTGTATATCGTGTAGGGTGTCATGTGAAAACTTTCGAAACACTGAACTCAAAAATACATTTAATTTAATTTTAGGTAGTACATTTTCACAGATATCGTCAAAAATGCAGGCAAAAATATATCTCTCCCATCCTTTTCTATTTCCGATTCTACTGAAGCTAAAATTATGAAAAAAAAAATTAGGGGTAGTACTCTCTTAAAATGTCAGCCAAAAATTAACTCAAGTTGAGCCTAAATTCGCTCATCTCACGTTTTGAAAGGCAGCTTCTCATAAAGAGTTGAAACAACTCAAGTGAGTGAGTTGTTTTTAAACAATTTAAATCAAGATGAGTTATTTAAAAAAACAATCTAAATCAAGATGAGTAAAGCATTTAAAAAACAACTCATTCAACATTCAATAAATTACAGTTCTTTCCTGAGAAGCCAAATCAACTCTTTCGTTTTAAGAGTGTAGACATTAATAAATCTTGCAGGAAAACTATAACGATTTCTCTAGATTTTAGAGATGCTCATTTTCCCATTGCACACAAATTTGGATTTGCTGGTATTTAGCAAAGACTTTTACGATTGCTGGAGATACTTATAAAAGCAGAAATATAAAAGCATTGTTGATAATGATTTTCGAAAAATCATTGGTAATTAGCCGAAATATTGATCCGTGTCAAAAATACCGATGGTTTCGACAGACATAATGACAAGTGCGGCACAGCAGTTTTTAAAGTCTAGATAACGACTTTTAATGATATATTTGTGTATCGCAATACCTAGTAGCTGTAGAAAAGCAAATTGTCAAATTGTTAAAAACAGACTAATTTAATTGGGATTAATTAAATAAAAATTATGTGATTCGCGACTTGTTTGCATTAAATGGATCTCTCAATACGCCTCTTGTGTCTTTAAAAATTAATTAAAAACCTATCTGCAAAAACGCGGCATAGACCAAGGCGGCTTTGCAACTTTGTGACTTCCTTTTGAAGCGCACTTAGCATAATGTCAAGTTTAAACTTTGAACAATGGTCTTACTTTTGCTTCACTGTACAAACAACATATAATTGCTACGCTGAATTTTGCAATATGAAATGCCAAATGAAGTTTAAATATATATTACTTTTACTGTCAGTATCAAATTAAGTTCATAAAAAAAGTAGGATGAGATTTACAAAAGAGTTACACAAAATAGCAATATTTAATATTATTAATAGCAATATTAATAGTAATATTTAATATAATATATAAAATGTAAATAATTTTTTTTATAAAGCAACTGAAATTATAATTTTATATGACGAATGAAAACATTTAAAAATAACTATATTAAAATACTGTAGCAGTTATCAAAGAACAAAGACATGTACGAAAGATCCCATTTTTAAAGAAGTAATACCGTTTGAAAATCGTTAAATATGTAAATGTTTCGCATAAAGAATTTAGCAATTACCATCCATTGCTGGAAAAGTACTTTTGTGGAAAAATACTTGAATTTTTACATACAGTTGTGTATATTAACTACAAATTTTTAAACACTTAAGCTAAAATTCAATGCAGGCCAAAACAACAACAACAATATAAATAAAATAAAAATAAACATAAGAAGTGCCTTAAGCTGTTGAAATTTTTTTTAGAAATTATCATCCATAAGATATTATCATTTCTTTGTGTAGCCCTGTATGTGATTTTATTTTTATTTTATAAATATCTTTTAGTAGGCTATATGTAGTTCATAAATTAATTACATAACTCAATGAAAAAGTACATTTTATCAATTCATGCTGATAGTCTGTAATGCGTAAGAATTCTTTTGTATAGTCTGTACATAATCTGTGCTATTTATGTATAAAGCTCTTCAATCGCTAAAAACACCCGCTCCGTGATGTTAAACCAATAGGGAGGTTGTTTTAAAATTTCTTGTTTAAATTTCAATTTTTTTTTTTTTTTTTTTTTTTTTTTTGGTAGTTTAGTTGAAGTTGATGTTTAATATTGTTATTTTGTACTTTTTCGATTTTGATCGTAGTTTTTTACTTTCTTCTACCTTCAACAGAAGAAAGTATTGTAATCGAAAATTTTTTCGACTTCCGGTTTTCGACGGATTTACACGTTTTAGGAGTCAGAGATTCCAAAAAACAGGTTTTTACAAAATGTCTGTCTTTCCGTGTGTCTGTGTGTATGTCGCCGTTCTACCATCAAAAAGTGTATGAAGATATGCATAGAATTGAACCAATTTGTTTGTGAATGTTTTTGGCTATGGTAAGCAGGTCCTCCTTCAATTTTGAAATATTCCGCCGGAAGGGGGCGCTGCAATCGCGATTTTTGTTCCATTTTCAATATTGTACCGATCAAAAGTATATTAAGTTATGCATCGAATTGAACCAAATTTTTTGTATATCTGTATGACTATGGCTAGTTAGTCCTCCCTGAATTAAAAAAAAAATCCGTGGGAAGGGGGCGCTGCAATCGCGATTTTTGTGCCATTTTCAATATTGCACCACCTAAAAGTGTATGATGTTAGGCCTAGAACTGAACTAAAATTTTTGTGTATGGTTATTTTTTGGTATGGCAAGTAAGTTCTCCCTGAATTTGAAAAAAAAAATATGCCTATCATTCTATTGTCCATCGGTTCGTGCAGAGACGGAAATTCGTTTTTACTTCGATTAATTGACTGAAGCAGAAATTTCAGATGAAAATCAAAATTGATATGGTATTGAATTAAAATTATTAAAGCATTAAAATGAACAACTATTTTTTTTTAATATTAAAATGTACGTATGAGATAGAAGAAAGTTTAGGGATTGGCACATTCAACTAGTTTTTTTTTTATAAATGTACTTTCACTTTTAGAATCGGTTACACATTGAAAGTACCTTTTTTAAAAAAATTGCATCCAAAATCGAAAAATTAAAAAAACCAACATATTAAAGGTCGACCTCACCTATCATATGCGATAAAAATCGTTTAAAAATATTCAAATTTAAATGAGAAATTTGAAAGCAACCACCTCCCCATTGACTTAACATTACGGGGCGGGTAATTTCAAGTGAGTAATATGCTGCGTAATGTGCAAAATTTAGTTAAAGTTAAAAATGAATACCATAACTGGAAAATGCATTTTGAGCAATTATAGTTGATGGGAATACTGTATCTGAAATCTGTTGTATGCAGGGTTCCCGCTGTCGCTCGCCATTTTGCCAAATTGCGACTAAATTCTTCCTTTGGCGAGTAAACAAGCGATTAGATTCGCCAAATTGCTAGTGCACAATTTTTGCTTTTTTTTTCTTGCTTTTCATACATATGCATATATACATATTTTTAATATATGCATATTTTTAATACATACATATTTTTAATATATTTGTAGCGGATAGTTTAAATTAGATTAAAAATAATCGTTATCGAAATTATAAAAACTTAGGTTATTTTAGAACAATATGAAAAAAAGGTACATTAAATGATTAAAGATAATTTTTTTGTGCGACACGGCGAATCTATTTTGCTAATAGTTTTTTCATTTGGCGAATGTTTTTTATTTTTAATTAGCCAAATTACTAACGTTGGTCAAATGTCAGCGAGAACACTGTATGCGTGTCTCTGTAAATGAACGATAAATTATATGCAAATCACATTCTGCTGCAAGTATCTTGCTTTAGTAAACCTCAGTAATGAATGTCAATTTCAGTATATTTAAAATAAACTAACAAGCTGGAAACAGTTTTACCCTTTCAGGAGCAAAACATTTCTGCTACAAAAATGCACAAATAATTAATTCACACTAAAATTTACGAAAAAATTTATTTGAAAATAATCAAAAGTTTCTCTTCACGTATATTATTACATCGAAATTGTTCTAAAAAATTACTGGTGCCATTTGGCATTTTGGGCATTTCCAGACTACTAACAGCGTCCAGATCATTATGGATTGCAATTCATTTGCACAGCCCTATAAATTAATAATAAATTCTTTGCATCCCATATTACACAGAATGCATATGTTAGTGCATTTCATAAATGCATATCAATTTCACTATGTTTGAAATAGTATGAACTATATGTGCTACACTAATTTTTTTAAATAGGTATCATGCCATAGTGAGTACTATTTAAAAAATTAGAATTAACTGAGCATATTTAAGGAATTAGAGCACGGGCAGACGGACGAACAAACCAAGGTCATATATATTTTCCGACTACGTCGAAGAGTATTAATAAAAACTAAAAAAACAACAATTTTTCATTCTTGTTTTGAATAAAATGTATATTTAAACAAAATTTATTAAATAATTAATAAATTTTTCTTTAAAATTAATTTTTTTAGAAGATTCAATTAATAATATTTATTGAATAAAATAAAGAGTTTAGTGAAAATAAGATTTAACATATTTAATAAAATCAAAATCAAATTAAGTTGTTATTTTTCTGTTAAATGTATAAGATAAATGCAATCATAACTTCTTTTTTTTTCCTCTGAATCATACAATTTTTCCGAGTTCTTTTTCCGCTGAAATGTGAGAAATATTGGAATTCTTTAACGTCTCTATTTAAAGATTACGATACCATTCCACGTTTAATGAAAAATATTTTCCGTCATTAATTTTTTACGGATTTATAAAACTAGACTTCGAGAATTCAGATTTGGAAAAATGCCAGATTTTAAGTGGTTTAAATAATGCTGAATTCAAGCAGTTCTTATCATTTTGCTTGAAAATCATAATAAATTTCAAATGCAAAAGAACTGCTATGGGAATGACATGCAAAAGTTCGATAATAAACCTTAAAGCTCCAACGTTGAAACCAAAGAAATATTTGAAACATTCTCTGTATTTTTTTTTTTTTTTTCAAAGAAATAAAGTGGAAACTTTCACAAACAATTTTTTGTTAAATAAATGATGTTTTGATTCTCTTCAAAATATAAAATGAAAGATATACTGTCTGATTCATAACATATAGTATTGGAGATTATTTCATAAACTTTTGATGATAGAAGCATACTAGCAATCATAAAAAGTATCCAAATGAAGTATTCACTGCAAATTCTCAAACACAAAAATAAACACATTTCGGAAAACTTTCTGTTCCCGAAATTTACAACGCATTAATAAGTTGTGAAACGTTTTAGGTAGCTTTCATTACAAAAAGTAAAAAGCTACCTATTGCAGCCGTCCGGAGGAAAGCACTTCCGGAAAATTTTGGTATATTTTCACCGATCATGACCCCCAGACCCCAAAACCACCCTCCGTTCAAATGTTGACATATATATATATATATATATATATATATATATATATATATATAACCATATATATATATATATATATATATATCTGATTTTTGTCATGCGATAACTAACGTATTTATGAACCGATTTGAATGAAACTTGGTATGTACATAGTACATATAAATGTCTCGACCGAGTTCGTTGGTCAGCATCATCCGCCATTTTGTTTCAAAATGGCGGCCATTTTAAATTTTTTTAAAAATTTAAAATTTAAAATTAAATGCGAAAAAATCAAAATTTGAAAAATATTTTTCTTTTACGTGTTAAAACTTAAAACAACGATTCCAGAACACTTTTTATTTTGTCTATATCTTACAAAATGATTGAGTTATAGCACTTTGAATTTTTCTTATGGCTGACATTTTGAAACGATCTGATTTTTGTCACGTGATAACACGCGTATTTATGAACCGATTTCAATGAAACTTGGTATGTATATAGTGCATACAAATGTCTCAACCGAGTTCGTTGGCCAGCATCATCCGCCATTTTGTTTCAAAATGGTGGCCATTTTAAATTTTTAAAAAAATTTAAAATTTAAAATTAAATTCGAAAAAATCAAAATTTGAAAAATATTTTTCTTTTACGTGTTAGAACTTAAAACAAAAATTCCAGAACACTTTTTATTTTGTCTATATCTTACAAAATGATTGAGTTATAGCACTTTGAACTTTTCTTATGGCTGACATTTTGAAACGATCTGATTTTTGTCACGTGATAACACGCGTATTTATGAACCGATTTCAATGAAACTTGGTATGTACATAGTACATACAAATGTCTCGACCGAGTTCGTTGGCCAGCGTCATCGGACATTTTGTTTCAAAATTGTGGCTATTTTAAATTTTTTAAAAATTTAAAATTTAAAATTATATGCGAAAAAATTAAAAGTTGAAAAATATTTTTCTTTTACGTGTTAAAACTTAAAACAACGATTCCAGAACACTTTTTATTTTGTCTATATCTTGAAAAATGATTGAGTTATAGCACTTTGAACTTTTCTTATGGCTGACATTTTGAAACGGTCTGATCTGAACGATCCATCATGTTGCTTTAAAATGGCATACACTTTATGATATCGTGGAGTTTGGCGACTCTCTAAATCGCTTAAAATAAAACCAGGTTGAATAAAAGATGACTAATTTCTAAAAATTCCTATTAATATTCAATCTTGAGAAAAACTAGTATTCAATCTTATAAAATCACTAATTTTATAAGATTATTTCCACTAATTTGAGCTTAGTATTTTTGAACAATGTAACTTACTTTAAAATAAATAAATAAATATATAAGTATATGAAAGCTACCTCTTCCTCCCGGCATTGCCGGAAGGACTTTTATGTGTTGTGATTGTGTTCTTAACACATTCGTTGCCGATCACGCGCCAACGCGTGAATATGGCGCCAACGTTAAGGGGCCACTCACGCGCCAGCGCGTGATGCGGGGTGATGTCCAATAGCCAGTCATGCGCTGGCGCGGGAAAATCTTTCACTGATTCTTTGTTATAAAAAGTAAATCGGTTTCTGGGAAAAACCCACTTCTACAGTGCGGCATTAACTATCATTACATCTTCACGTAAGCGGAACGTGATAATTTGTTGAATAAGTGTTGCTCTCTAGAAATATGCTCTTAATATGTTGCAAAGTATTGCTATCTAGAAATGTATTTCTAGAAAAATATTGATATCTAGAAGCTCTAAAAATAGTGTTGTTAATTGTGTTGAAAATAGTGTTGATAAAAATAATTTCTCAAAATAGTGTTCTGCTGCATAGCATTTTGTTCCCAAATTAACAACACATTGTAAACACCACAAAATTTAGAACACAATGAAACAACGCATGTAAAACACCTTGCAAGTATTTTCTACATGGTGCCTAGTAGTGCATTCTGTAGTTTTAGCTACACAATTTTAAAAATGAATGTTTTGGAATGTGTTTTGAAAATACGTTTTCTCCTCTTGTAATTTTTAACAACACATTTTAAACAATTTTTACTTTCTTCTATCTTCAATAGAAGAAAGTATTGTAATCGAAATTTTTTTTCGACTTCCGGTTTTTGACGGATTTACACGTTTTAGGGGTCAGACATTCCAAAAAACATGTTTTTACAAAATGTCTGTCTGTCCGTGTGTCTATGTGTCTGTGTGTGTGTATGTCGCCATTCCACCATCAAAAAGTGTATGAAGTTATGCATAGAATTGAACCAAATTTTTTGTGAATGTTTTTGGCAGTGGCAAGCAGGTCCTCCTTCAGTTTTGAAATATTCCGCCGGAAGGGTTCGTTGTAATCGCGATTTTTGTGCCAGTTTCAATATTGTACCGACCAAAAGTATATGAAGTTATGGATCGAATTGAACCAAATTTCATGTGTATATGTATGACTATGGCTAGATGGTCCTCCCTGAATTTGAAAAAAATCCGTTGGAAGGGGGCGCTGCAATCGCGATTTTTGTGCCATTTTCAATATTGAAACGACCAAAAGTATATGAACTTATGCATTGAATAGAACCAAATTTTTTGTGTATGTGTATGACTATGGCTAGTTGGTCCTCCTTGAATTTGAAAATAATCCGCCGGAAGGGGGCGCTGCAATCGCGACTTTTGTGCCTATTAATATTGTACCGGATAAAAGTATATTAAGTTATGCATCGAATTGAACCAAATTTTTTGTATATCTGTATGACTATGGCTAGTTAGTCCTCCCTGAATTTGAAAAAAATCCGTGCGAAGGGGGCGCTGTAATCGCGATTTTTGTGCCATTTTCAATATTGTACCAAATAAAAGTGTATGAAGTTAGTTCTATAACTGAACTAAACTTTTTGTGTATGATTAATTTTTGGTAAAGCAAGTAGGTCCTCCCTGAATTTGAAAAAAAAAACATCCCTATCATTCTATTGTTCATCGGCTCGTGCAGAGACGGAAATTCGTTTTTACTCCGATTAATTGATTGAAGTAGAAATTTAAGATGAAAATCAAAGTTTGTAGGGTACTGAATTAAAATTATTAAAGCATTAAAATGAGTAACTATTTTTTTTAAATATTAAAATGTATGTATGAGATAGAAGAAAGTTTTGGGATTGGCACATCCAACTAGATTTTTTTTTTTGTAAAACACACTCGCAAAACATTCACAATACAATTGAAAACGATTTTAGTTAGAAGTGTTGATTTTATGTGCATTTAGCGTTGCAAAAGTGTTTCAAGTGCGTTTGCAGTAGATATTGAATTTGTTTTACAGGGAGAGAGCTATATCTACTATTATATTAACCCTTTCGGGCCTGGTGTTCTATTATATTGTAAATTCGCGAAATGCCCTTACAACACTGACTGAAAATAATAATTAACACTTCCAACTAAAATCGGTTTCGATTATCTTCTGATCGTGTTGTGCCAGGTTAAAGATTGTGCAAAAAGTGTAGTTAAAAATTACATCATTTTTTCCAGAAATGCAGTTAGTGATATTTATTGGTAAAAATTAGTCAACACACTGAGCAATCTCTTGCAATTTTTTTTTCTATGAAACAAACTGTTTCTTATTTCCTTTCATAAAATTGTGTAATTTTAAAGGCACCATGTAGAAAGTGTTTTGAAAGTGTTTTACGTGTGTTTTTTTACAGTGTTATAAATGGTGTGGTGTTTACAATGCATTGTTGGTGATTTTACTGAATTTGGTGACAAAGTGTTGCGCAGCGCAACACAATTGTAAGAAAACCTTTTTATCAACTCTGTTTACAACACTATTTCAACACAATTGATAACGCTATTTTTTGAACATATATTTCTAGATAGCAACACTTTTGCAATATATTAACCCATTAACGCCCAGCGTCCTCGTTCGAGGACGGTTACAAAAACAGCAAGAAAGCGGTTTTCCCACCAGTAAAGAAGAAGAAAAATGTATACCTTGTTTCACGAGACAGAATCCTTGATAAATTTAGATAAAAGTTAATTTCCTTTGAAAAGTGGTGGGAAATACAAAATTTAAATTTTAGCGAAGAAAATAATTCGGGCGTTAATGGGTTAAGAACACAATCACAACACAAGAAGCGTTTTGCAAATGAAATTTTCTAATTAACAATATATTAATGTGTTGTAAATATGGGGAGAAAAAGTGTTCTACAATGTATTTATTTTTGCGTGTTGAGAATTTGCAGCATTAGAATTGCAGTGTTTATAATTTGCATGTCTTTTAATTGAGTATTATTTTGTTTTAACTAATACTTTTGTTACTGTTTAGATGTAGTAATTTTGTGTGTATCTATGCATTTAATATGTGACTTCATTAACTTTTAGGCATTCGTTCATTCTTCATTAACATGCATTCACATTAACATGCATTAACGTTTAATAATAAAAATAATAAATACTTGCTTCATTCTCTGTGCATGTTTTTTTTTTTTTCTCTTTGCATTCTTTTATTTTAAACATATATTTCACATTTAAAATAAAAGGTTACTTTCATGAAAAAATCATGTGTAATTTCTCAGAGAATTAATATTTTTAGCTTCTTTTTTCAGTGATCTCTTCTTAAAGTATGTCACTTTTTTTCTTTGTTGCCAAAATATTTATAAAATTTATGCTCAATTTAATATTTTATGTTTTAAAAACTGACGAACTGGAAGTAAAATTTTAACGCTTCATTTAAAATTTTGCATACACTTTAGAAATATTTTGAAAACTATGAAAAAAAAAGATGCATCTCTTAAGAAAAGTACACTGAAAAATGAAGTTAAAGATGCCAATTTTCCGAGGAGATATTTTGAATATAAAAATGCATCAAACGCCCATAGACTAAATAGTCCAAGAGACGACAGCACAATACAATAAGTCATCGAGCACAAGAAAAAATCCTTCATATTATGGAAGAGTAGTCTTAGAATAATTTAATGATCCATGCCTGCCGGAAATGAAGTGGTGCATAAGACAAAGATGAATACCACTAGTGATTCAACTCATAGACTAAGCATTAAGTTTTCCTGCACCCAATTTTCCGCGTTTTCATACTTTTGATTGTACGCCAAACATAATGCTATGTCTACGAATGAGCCACTAGTGGTATTAATTTTTGGCTTATGCACCACTTCACTTCTGGCAAACACGGATCATTAGATTTCTCTATTACTATTCTTCCGTAAAATAAAGGATTTTTTCTTGTGCTCGATGACTTAGTATTTTCTGCGGTCGGCTCTTGGACTATAACATTACGGAGGGGAATTCGGCTGCTGAGGGACCAGCCGCTTTAACTCTTTCGCGGGCGGTATCTTTAATAAAGGACACCTAATTTTTATTTTAATGGGACTCAGAATATTGAATTAAAAATTTCCTTTTATAACATATTTGAAAATAAGCAAGCTCATATTTTCTAATAAATTTGTATCTTAATTTGTTTTTGAGATATTAATTTTTTTTTTAGTTTTTAGTACCAATTTTGTAATTGTGGCAACAGAATCACTCCATTTTCTCTTAAAATTGAAAACAAAAAATAGAAATTAAAATGAATATATGTCAAACATATCATCTGTGATCGTGTCAGTTTGGAATATTTTGTTTTGTTTCCTTCATTTGTCATTTATACCAAGCATAAAAGCCTCAATTGATAATTTTATCATAATAACTGATCTTTATTATAATTTTCTGATTACATATGCAATTAAAGTTTAATTTTAATAATTTGGACAACTGAGTTTTATAGAAACAGTATTTTGTTAATTTTAGCTTAAAATAATATTTGTTTGAGAGTTACGCCTGACCAATATGAAATGCATTTTTTACTGCAACTAATTTTGTTGATTTATTATAGATAAATGAAACAGCTCTTTCTTAAACATTTTCTTTCGTTGAATTTCGACGGGTTCCACCTCGTGTTATTAAAAGCCAGGATTTTGAAAAAAAGAAAAACTCTTTTTAAGCAAAATTTTATTTAAACTTTGCAGCGTAATATACCGGTAGTTTTAACTTTTAAAGAAATGCGATACGTTCTAAGTGCGCCCTGGAAAATTCTTTAAAGAAATTTTCTTCGGAATAACAAGCATTGAAAGGTTTCATATAGCAGAAAACAGGAAGAACATGAGTTTATCTCAAAATTTAGACAGGTATCCATAGGGAAAAGGGGAATTGCATCTCTTTTTTAGGTAAATAAATTTTGCAACTGAGAGTGTATTTTAGGACGAAGTGGGGTATTAAAAGCTTCATTTTATAACATATACAAATTTTGTAACACATACATATGCACATGGATATAAAGACAAAACTTTTGCATAAATTTTCAAATTTTAGATTTTGAAAGATTTATTTATTTATTTATTTATTTTTTTTGAAAAAATGAGGGAGCAAACATAGTTTTTCTGATGTGATTTTTATATTTTTAAGTTGTAGGTCGGGGTTAATTTTTTTTTTTTAAATATTTATGTTGAATTATAAAAAAATGTGAGAAGATATACAGGGAGTCCGGTGGCTAATTCCTAAATCGTTATTCTTGGACATATAGTTCCAGTTTCAATAAAGTTTTAAATGAGACAAAGAAATATTTTAAAAGGGACTTAGATCAATAAAAACATTTTTAAAAGAATTACGAAATTTAAATTTTTATACGGTGCCCTTGTCCTATAAGTTATATTTAACAAAATTTTCATATTACACTGATAAGTAAGACAAAAATGTCCCTTTCATATAACACTAAAATTGACCAAGTAATGTAACTTTAAAAATACACGACATATACCATTTGTCTGCAACTGAACACAAATGAATTTCCGCCATGCTCTGAGGGGACATACACCAAGTATTTAAAATATTCGAAGAATTTAAGTCATATGTATCTGCATTTTGAAAAAATTGTACAAATATTACGACTGAGTTAACTTTTATTACATTTCATATTGGCTGAAATAAATGTATTTTAACATATGTTTTATTTTGTAAGGATTTGAGACTGCTTCTTCTCACGATTTCTTTTAACAAAAATTGTGTTTTTTATAAGTTTTTATTTAACTTCAATGATCGTATGTATGTTTTTCTAGTTCAAAATTTATACTCGAACTATAACTCATTTCCAAATATCCGATCGGGATTAAATTTTATATACTGACGTAAATATGATGATAATCTAACATTACAATGATTTTCTTGACTACCATTCATATTTATTTTATAGGATAATACAAAAAAATTCGGATAGATTACCGCCAAGAAGTTTAAGAAAAAGTTTTCGATTAGATAACATAAGGCTGCGATGGTTGTGTTCTTTAAATTTTATGTATTTTTTACCATTGAATCTCAAAATTAACTTAATTTATAACCATCATGGCAGGGATTTTTTGCAATGGCTATATTATCAAAGTTTAAAATAGCAAAAATCAGATGCTATAAAATAGAGATGTGTTTTCAACTTTTGATAATTGATTTTTATGTCGTTTTTAGTAATGAATCTGAAAATGATCTTCATGTTTAATAGTCACGTTAATTTTTTTTGCAAATCATAAATATCAAGGTTAATGTATAGCGAAAATCTGATACTTTAAAACAGATGTAAAAGCCGACACATGTTTAGAAGATACCGTGCAAGGCGAAGTTTTCCACTTTATTTACTATGTATTGTCAGTTTTCCATGATTTTTAACTAGGCAGTCTTGACCTTAGTTGATACTTTAAGGAGACATTTTATCGCAAAAATTAGTCAAACAGTAGATTTTTTTGAAATATTAAATGAAAGCCTGTTTAATTGTGAATATTTTGAACCTCATTTTTACCAATACGGAAATTATGTCACTTATTATAATTAATTTTGCTTTAAGGTTACGATTCATCGGGCAATGGTGGAATTCTTTACATTAGGACATTTCACTGATTTCTACTTCAGAAATTAATCGTAGTTTTTTGTATTAGTGTGGCATTGCCCATTATAACGAGCTACCTATCACAAATCTCATTTTTTTTTTTCATAATTGATCCGCTTTTGCTCATAACACAGCCTTGTTTGCATAAGCTCCATTGAGTGATCCTATATGCGTGTAGGGAAATTGTTTTGCTCTACGGGATTTGCGAGTAGATTTTTTTTGCGGTGGGCATGCTATACAATTGTGAATTGTATTCGCTGTGGATATTGATTTGTAATATTCTATAATGGTTATATAGATACACACACACACATATATATATGTGTGTATAAACTTTTTATGTAAGAGTGATTTTGGGTCCCTGGAGTTCTATAAAGAAAAGTTATGAAAATATTTTTCAAAAGTCTTATCGTGGCAACGATTGCAACACGTAGTATTTCTTACGAAATCAGCCCAAAATAAATTGGGCAAAAATATCAATAGTGTAAAAAGTGGTAGGGATAAAAAAAATTCCAAATTTGCTTAAACTTTAAAACTTTTTTAATTAAGTAATGAATTAACTTTTTTCTTTTTAAAAAAATGTAGTTAATTCACCATTTGAGTAATATTTAAAAACAATAAGCAAAATTGTTGAAAAGGTAAATTTTCAGATTAAGAATTCTGTCACTATTGTCACCAATGACAGATATGCAGTTACATTGCATAAGAAAATCACACTCAGTGAATATTTATATAATATTTTATTTACATCGGCCTACTGTAATACTAGTAAATTTACACCTTGTATAATTTTTGTCAAATTAAGCATATAAAAATAAAAGTATTCGAATTAATTGCATATACAAATCTTTTACGTCGATTAGATTTTCACAAGTAAAACAGTACTTTTACTAGGGAAAATAAATTTAAACATTTAGTGCAGAAAAATAAACTAACCAGAACAGATAAATCATGTCTCTATCGAATGCAAAAGAGATGCGAAAATTACATGTTAAACCATCTGTGATTTTAGTTAAATAGCATGGAATTAAATGCCTAAACTTCAACTTAATTAACGAAGTACGAAATATGAAACATTTTTGAACAAAACTCTTTCGAATACAAATTATTGTGAGTGTAAATGTGGAATCCTTTTATCTGAAAAGGTGAGGTTTAACTTAATGGGATAAGAAATTAGAGCGGTAATAACGCAAAACTGCATTTCTAGATCTCACATACTCTTCAATAAATTTTGAATTAAAAATTCATGACTCATTGGTTTAAAATATTTATTTCAAGGTGGCGTAAAATGGAATAAAATAACATGTATGAAGTATGTATTAAATTAATATTAAGAAATACTCAACAACTGCCATTTTAACCGAGAAAAGAAAAACATTTTACATATTACTAAGTTTGAAAAAATGCAAAATAAATGCTAAACGATATAGTAAAAGAATTTATAAAAGTTGTCTGCTCTTATCGTAGACCAATAGCCAATTCCTAAGTTTTAGGGATAATTTGTAGTTGAATGTTCCAAATGTTGTTCTTCACCATGTGGAAATCTATTTTAAAACAATGGGTTTTTTCCGTGCTTTTTTCTATCTTGACAAGAAGCAAGTAGTGTATTCATGAAAATTTTTATATTCCGGTTTTCGACAGATTTACATATTTTAATGGTCAGAGAGTCCAGAAAAACATGTTTTTACAAAATGTCTGTTTTTTGCTGAAAAGTTTGCTGAAAAAATATGTTCAAATTTACAAATTACTTGAGATGGTACTTCGACAGCTGAAAGCTTATGTAGACGAGATACTCGGATAATATAATTGATATCGTATATTTTAATTCAGATCTCGTGTGGTATCTTATACTATTGCCAATTCCCTTTTTTTTTAATGCTTGCCTAAAGCGAAATACTGCTCAAATTGAGGAGAATAGATTTGAAAAGAATTCAGCGTATGTAGTAGTCAGCATGACTCATGACCCATTGAAATCCGATTCAGCATATCTGTGGAGCACACTCGAACAATGCATTAGGTTACTTTGTTACCGTTTTTGAAATTTTGATGCATCACTTTTTGAAGAGAGAATTGAAGAATTGAGATTTAAACAATTGATTGAATTTGAGAATTTGAAGATGAAAATCTTTTATCGAGAACCTCATCGCATCCATAGAAAACATATGTAGATATTATATTATTATATATATTAACTATTCATATTAATTAGTCTGTATTAACTATTTCAGAGGAGAACACACCATGTAGAAAAAATCCTTCATTCTTTTCAAACATCTTTTTTTTTTGTTATTTATAGTTACTAAAATTGGTATGGAGCATCTTTCTATGTTCTTGACGTCATTTCAAAGAGCTAAATTTCCGATATAAGATATTTTAGTGTTTTATCTTCTGCGTTACTTTTAATGCATTGCGTATTTTCAATTTTATACCCATGCATGGCTGTTTTGCGTAGTTTGCTTTCCTATATTTTTTAAACAATGTATACGAATTTAGATATAATATTTTGTAATTTTACCGTTTTTTTGCCCATTTTCGTCATTTGAACTTGTGGCAGTATGTGATCAATTAAAGATAGTACAGTAAAACCTCTAAATAACGGACAGCTCGGGAGCGCTGAAACTCTGCGCTATTCGGAAGTGTCCGCTATTGGGAAAACCTCGGCGCTTCAAAAATTTATAAGAAATGCGTATGTTTCCTTATTTGACTCATATATATCCTAAACATATGACAATAAAAATATACCACCATCTATTATATAATTAATCAGATATTAATTTTTTAAGCAATAAAAATGAAATGAAATTGTGCATAGCTTTTGCTTTTGCTTGCGATTACATGTAATTTGCTTTTCAATGTCAAGTTCTAGTCAAGGTGTGAAATCAGTAGTTTTAATCCTTTTGAATAATTTTTTTTCTTATAAAAAATGTATAACTGCTCACCATATTTTGCCGCTTCTTAAAAGCATAAAATCTAAAATTTTCGGCGAGGATGGAGGCATTCCAATGCTCTAGAAGAGGCATTCTCTCCCAACTCACCCCCTGAATTCAATACAGGGCACGCGAAGGGGAATTTCCCCAGCCTACCCTTAAATTGATCAGTAATCAGAAAAATTATGACACATAATCATGATAAATTTAGAGAATTTTTACTTTTTTTTTACTTTTGTTTCACACTAAAAATAAAGTTCTCATTCTTCGTCGTGTCCATTATTCAGAGGTTAAACATATAAAAATTAAGGTTTGGGGAGCGGGGATTGGAAAACTGTCTGTTAAATAGGTATCCGCTATTCGGGAGTATCCGTTATGGAGGTTTTACTGCATCACATTTCCTTTACTTTTCACAAGTAATTATTTAATCTATGTCTTAGCAATATCGTTCAGACTAATCCCGCTTGGGGGAATTTATGATTATTTTTATGTTGATACTCAATAGATTTTGAAAAATGATTGTTTCCAAGGTAATTTCCTTTATGATCGTTTATCTGCTTTACATGCACAAAAATATCCTTTTTTAGGTGCGTTCGTAATTATGTAAATACGTAGCACCTATTGTTGTCGCTCAGTCCGTCCGTCTGTCTGTCTGTCCGTCTGTCTGTCTGTCCGTCTGTCTGTCTGTCTGTCCGTCTGTCTGTCTGTCTGTCCGTCCGCATATAACAACGTAAAAACTACCCAACCGAATCGTTTGAAATTTAAAATACATAATTATAACATAATTTTGTCGGGTCATTTCAAATTTTATGAAAATCGGAAGGATAGATCAATTACAGGGACAATCAAAAGGATTCCGTTACATTACGGTCAATGGGGAAAAAAGTTTCAAATGCATTTTAATCGTTTGAAATTTAAAACATATAATTATTGCGTAATTTTGTCGAGTCATTTCAAATGTAATGAAAATCGGATGCAAAGATCAATTACAGGGACAATCAAAAGGATTCCATTACGTTATGGTCAATGGGGAAAAAAATTTCACATGCATTTTAATCGTTTGAAATTTAAAACATATAATTATTACGTAATTTTATTGAGTCATTTAAAATGTTATGAAAGTCGGATGCATAGATCATTTACAGGGACAATCAAAAGTATTCCATTACATTACGATCAATGGGAAAAAAGTTTCAAATGAATTTTAATGATGTTTTACTCATTCGAACATAATATAAGTGGTATGAATCTATGAAATATATACTAAAATATGCATTCTGTACAATCTGTGATGCAAAGAATTTTTATTATTAAGTTACAGGGCCACACAAAAGTATTCCACTACATAATGCTATATGGGGAAACATTGCTTGGGGCGTGTTTTAATTATATTCAACTATTTCACATTTTATGAATAAGATATACGTTTTTGAGGTGTAATAAAAATTACTTTCTGCATATTTACAGAAACACAAAGATTTCGACTACTATACTATATCCGAAGTACGCTCTACTATATCAGCAAGATCTGAATATTTTTTAAACTTCGTTATCGTACGAACGCACCTCATTTGCTACGTTCATGTGCAATTTACAACTTGTTATAATTTATATTTAAATAGTTTTTCTAAAAAACTCTTAAATTTTTTAGTTCTTAATTTATATATATAATTTAAATGTATATTTTAAAGACATATAAGAAAGTTTTTTATGTGTATTTCAAAGCATTTTTTTTTTGTTTCTTTTTTAACGATAGTTTTCATTCTCAATTAACTTACTTTGGAAGCTGGAATAGCTACGAGAAAAGGTAAATATTTATTAAATAGCATAATGAATTAATTTAACCTCACATTCGTAAAAATTGTGAATTTTATTTGACGAATAAAATAAGATCAACGAAAAAGCTTGTTAGTAAAGTAATTATCATTTGTTAGAGCTCTTCTCCGCCCCATCACCATTTGGGCTTTAATTGGAAGCAACCAGCGATAAAAGGAAAAGCAACGCGACTCCTGTTCTAGAAGTGTGCAAAATAAAGAGAAAAAGGACCATCCGTTAAAAGTCAACACCAGATGCATAGCGATGGAAATAAATTTCTGAAGCATGCTCGTGGCAGAAATATTAATAAAAGTAAGATAATAATTAGCTAAATGAGAATGTTAAATGTGATGCATGCTAAAAAATATATTATTTTTATTTTGGGGCAAGTCATATTTTTCTTTAAAAAAACAAGTTGTAAATTGCACGTGAAGCGTAGCAAATGAGGTGCGTTCGTACGGTAACGAAGTTTTAAAAATACCACTTTCATATATCAATCTCATAAAACTGTAAATAATTACAATTAAAATGCGCACCAAACTATGTTCTCCCTATACCATTATGTAATGGAATACTTTTGTATAGCCTTGTAAATCAATTGTAAATCAATTTTACACAATGTAAATCAGTTCTTTGCATCACAGAATATGTAAAATGTACAGTATAATATATACTTTATAGTTGCATATCAGTTTTATTATGTTCGAATGAATGTAACACCATTAAAATTAATTTGAAACATTTTCCCTCATTGACCGTAATTTAACGGAATGTCCCTGTAATTGATCTATGCATCAGATTTTTATAAAATTTGAAATGACTCGATAAAACTATGTAATAATTATGTATTTTAAATTTCAAACGATTAAAATGCATTTGAAACATTTTCCCTCATTGACCGTAATGTAACGGAATACTTTTGATTATCCCTGTAACTGATCTATTCATCCGATTTTCATAAAATTTGAAATGACTCTACAAAATTATGTAATAATTATATATTTTAAATTTCAAACGATTCGGTTGGGTAGTTTTTGCGTTGTTATATGCGGACAGACGGACAGACGGACAGATGGACAGACGGACGGACGGACTGAATCACAACTAGGTGCTACGTATTTACATAATTACGAACGCACCTAAAAAGCACATGCTTACTTGTAGAATATGAAGCGCTTTCCAACTGTACGAGTTTGTATTGTAGTTAAGAAACCTGTTCTTTGGAAGTGGTGAAATGAGATGTGATAAATAACTTATTTTTTCAAAATCACGAAAGATTCAAATATATTATCATCTATCTGAGCATTTTTTCGACTATTTTTAATTTATAAATTTTAAAACAATTTTAAAAATGCGCGAAAAACGCAATACTATGCAGGAATTACGCAATTAAGCTGAAATTTTCAGGAAATGTCAAATATAGTTTGTTAAGTAAATCATTTCAATTTCAGAGTCACCACTCACGCATGGACTTGGCAACACCCCCTGAACTGCTGCTGAAAGCATATAAATACAGAACTGTAGCAGACGTTGAAAATAGTCTATAGTTATCTGCTAGTAGAAAAAAGGTAGGAGAGACGTAACTATGACTCTTCGACGAAAAAGAGCGACATTTGAACAACTGACGACATTCGAAGAGGCGAGGGGACTATCGGCCTTCGTAAAGGAGAACTATCCTACCACGCAATGGTAGCTCGTGTGCAACGTTGCAGCAGCCCTAGTGATGCAAGTTTAGAAACAGTGAACTGACGAGAATTGGATAATTCAGAATTCTGAAAGTGGACCTTGAAAGAGGACGCCAATGAGTAATGATAGAAACCTGGACCGCATGGCGTTGACAGAGCGTTCATCTTCATCTAGAAAGTTGACAGCATATTGTCAACTGCTACAGGAGTATCAATGTCTGCTTCGTCAATTTCTCTGTATCTGTTGCATAGTGGACTGCCTGCAAGAACTCTTTTAGCCCCCCCCCCTCAGGAACGCTTCCCACCTCTCACTCAAAACTATCGAATTCTGCTGCCGGCTGGAATGGACACATGAATACAGACTGGCGTGTAGTTTGGAAACTAGTGTTTTTTTTTTCTGAAGACTATAGCTTTAATTTGTGTCACCATTTGTCATGGCCGCATTCGCATTAGACAATATGCCGGTATACGCTATCTTCCGATGTGCATTATGGATCTTCACAGTAGACGAAGAGCCCAATTATGGTCTTGGGTGCGATTACATATCATAGATAATCGCAGCTGCTACGATTTGTGGGTAATCTGAACATCAATAGTGAAGTGTTAAAACTCGAAAGCATTTCTTTTCTCTAAGGTATTACTGGAGCTTTCTTTCAACAGGATAACATCAGACCGCATGTTGCAAGGAATGTTTAAGTCTTCTTGTCACCAAAACACATACAAATTCTTTCATGGATTGTGCTTTCACCGGACATGTTGCCTATTGAACATCTGTGGGATTTCATTTATCGATATTTCATTCGTGATCCTCGTCCTACACTGTAAAAAATTGACCTTTTAGCTGCATCGGCACTGCCCCGTTTTTATAGAATATCTGTCTTTTGATCCATGAGAATGCTCCATAACAGGCTGAAGTAATCGTTTTCTAAAAAAGCGGTGGAGTGACGATGCAGCAAAAGAGTCAAATTTTTAACAGTGTATAGCTTTTAGAGATGAATTTTGGGTATGGATGTAAAAAAAATGGAATGTTCTTCTCCAGGCAGACATTCAAAATCTATTTGTTCTGTGCTACATCACTTATTGCAGCGCGTGGTGGTTATACTAAATAGTGATTTTAAACACTTATTTTACTTTTATTTATTTTACTTATTTATTTTGTTTATTTATTTTACTTTGAAAATGTAATCATTTGTTTGCACCAACAGCAGTTGGTTGTGTATTAAATTTCATTTAATCCTGTTGATTCTTTCATAGTATTGCAAATTTTATAAAGACGATTAAATATTAAATTACAAACTATTCCGTACGGTACTTTTTTTCGCTGTTATATGCGAATAGAGAGACAAACGGACCACACCTATTTGAATAAGGTGCTATGTATGTGAATAACTACGAAAACACCTGATAAACTAGTAAATAAAAAATATATAAACCAATATTGTTAAAAAATGCTCCAAAGGAAATTTTGGTACTTACGTATTAACGCCACAGCAGCTTCAGATTTGGCGTGTTTTAGGTACCGCCAATCTACACCTAATATTTTTGCGACAAATCATAAAATAAAACACATTATTTAAAATCAAAATACTTTCAAAATTCAAAACACTTTATTTAAAAACAAAGTAGTCAATCGGATTTTGGTGGAAAATGGAACGATATACAGTTTAACATAGATTCAAAATAATATTGCATCTTGCTCTGTTTTTGGAAAATCTCGGATACGCATTTCCGTAGCACTAAAAAATGGCGTCAAAAATCAGCAAACACGGCAAAAAGCAACAAAGAATCCAAAAGATAACTGGGTGCGCGTGCGAACAACAAGATTGCTCTTTATTGGAGCATTAACGCAACTTCTGCTGTGGTGACGTTAATGCGTAAGTACCGAAATTTTTCAATTAGATGTAGCTATATGCGAGTTACTTATAGATTGATCAATTCACAAGATATAAATATATTATATAAATATATTATATAATATTTATATTATATAAATATATTCCAATATAATATATATACTATAAAATATAATGAACTTTCACAGCAAAATTTGGCACAAAATACTTTAAAAAATTCTAGAGACTAAACAGGTGGTATTGGTGGCATTATGCATAATCATACTGGGAGTATCGGATTCAGTTATGAGTCAAATGTGAGTAAGCAAATAAAAAATTTACTCAAAATCTCTCCAATTTTTAAAAAATTCTTTATTGCCTAAAATAATAAAATTCATTTATTAATTTATCAAAAACATTATTTAGTATTAAATAGCTTATAGTTATAATCGAATACAAATGTATATTTAATTGTATATTTATCCATTACTTTTATTTTAATTGATATATTGACATTTAGAGAAACTTTTCAACCTTGACAGAAGAATACGTTTTATGTAGGCTAATTGATCGACGATCTTTTAAAACAACATAATTGCTTTCAATTAATCGTAGCTCAACTGTTCAACAACTAATGTCCTGTCTTTAATTGAAAGTATCAAACGTAAAATAAAATCCACTTAAAATCCTGCTTCTCAAACACGGGGAATAAAACAAGAAAGGATTTCTCTTTAATGTAGTTTTAAATTAATTTGCATAGGGATTTTCCATGGCTTTTGTTCGGTGCATTATAAAATGACATTAAGTTTTAAAAGAATACACTTCCTTTGAAAAATTAAATAATATATTGTACTCAGTTTAATCAACGGAAAGAAGATTATTAACTGTCTTTAAAAAAAAAGATAAATAAATAAATACATTTTGTTATGGAGCAAAAACTGCATTTCTTTGAAAGCTAATTACGTCAAAATTAAATGTATCTGGTGCTCAGAAAAGAAGCGCCTGGAGCAAAAATGAACTAACTAAAGTTTTCTTTTCCCTTTTTATTCACTGTACATAAATAAATGGTAATTTGTAAAATTGCAGTTTGTAGAAAGAATAATCTGTATTTAAAATAATACCATTTAATATGTTTATGAAACTTAAATTATTATTTATTAACATAGCTATTAGTTTTCAATAATCCGGAAATGTAAAGATGACTTAAATCATTTTATTAATTGACTTTTACAAATCAAGCGAGCATGTTTTATTAAAAATTTTACATAATGTTTTATTTTTATGAATATATTTGAATAGGGCAGACTGGGGAGAGTTGACAAGAGGGGAGGCTTGATCTACTCTTAAGTTTCATATTTAATAGAATTTCAGAGTTTTCCCAATAGTTGGCAGCCAAAGCCAGGGCCATGCGAAGAGGGGGCGAATGGGACGGTCGTTTGGGCTGGCTATTCAAAAGCGGAATTTGTTTGTGCGAAAGCCATTACTTGTCGAGCTTCTTTACATTCATTAAGTCGTTATCATGTTAAAACAAATAGTTGCGACCACAATTTTTCCTCTAATAAGGCAGTAAATAATCTGTCAAGATATCCTCATACTTGCCACGGTTTTTAAATAACGGATCAACACTTTTTAATGAAACACTCCCCGTTTTATAACGTTTCCTTCGCTGTGCTTCACTGTAGGAATCACGTCGAATCATATATTTTGTTGTTAGGTCATCGGACATAGTGTCTGCCATCACTCCCAAAAAAGTTTGAAACTCGATTGATGAAAAAGAAGGATTTTTGTTCCTTGAAAAATGCCAATCGGATACGTTGATTTTTTTTTTAACACCGTCTTTTTCATAAAGTTCTGCATCACGTCAGCATCTTGGCATGGTAGATTGACTTATTTCAGCAATATTTTCATTCCGTAAATCACGGGATACTGCAATGGCATTTTTATGAGCGTCATCAACTGTTTTTCTCCTGATGTTTCCCTTCATAAGAATAGTAATTTTCCTGGGTCTACCGGACCTCAGAAAATCCTGGAGGCCATGGCCATCTTTAGAAAATTTTTAAATATCATTCACGGTCGGTTTTTCTGTTTGACAGCTTCGCCGCAATATCCCGAGAAGATTGGCTCTTTAGAGACAAATTAATCACACATTTATGAACAATAATTGTTGAACTTTTCATTTTTTTATTTAAACTATGCTATTCACTTTGATTCATTCACAAAAACGACCAAAAAATATTTTACCGATAGAAAAAAACTAAGAAATGATGAGTAGCCGGAAACTTTTACACGCGCGAATTTCGAACTCTGCCCCTTTGCATGAAGTGTTTTCAGTATCCGATCAAAATGATCATGTGGTAAAAGGTCATTCACATATTCCTAACTTTCGAAGCAATTGTGCTTCTTGTTCGATAAATTTTTTGGTAAATAAATCAAAGAAATTAACCGGCCGGACACTTTTGATCGCCACTGTAAGTTGTCAAATATTCTACGGATTATTAAGTATAAAGCATTTGGCTGTCATCAACAGTTTGCCGAGATGATCACTTCGCTTTTCACATGCCAAGCGATCAGTTATAACCAAAATAATTTTTAGCACAGATGTCATATACGCACCACATTTGCGCGACTGCTACAAAATGGCGATTTTATGTCTCACATGGTAACCCGGCTGATGTTCTTTATTTATTAATACGCTATTTATTTGCTTTTATTTTCTTCTTTAAAATATACAAATAATTTTGTTCTATAATTATTAACTATTTTTTTTTATTTATTATTATTTCCTTTTTAAACTAATGGATAATAATTAAACAATATATATTTAACTTGTATTTGAAAACGAAGTCTTCGTCAAATTGGTGTCAGAAACATATCGCGCTAGTGTGGTGTATGTAGGATATCTCTGCTTTATTTTTTTAGCTATATTTTTTAAAGTTATACTTTTATGTACATGGTTTGAAAAAAATATTTGTGAGATGAATTACATTTAAATATATGGATATTTTGAGATTTCTACGGTGAAAATTAAATTAACAACCCATATTTATTTCTATCAAAGTAACCACAAAAGATTCATTTTTCAATGAGTGAAAAAAATGCTAATTTATGGAGGTAATAATTGACATAGCAAATTCTCCAACTGAAAATTTTTATATACCTTTCATGAGAACGAATATTTCGAGAGTCCGAAAAAAATAGTTTTAGATATAATTGAGGTTACTGATATCCAGTAGGCTTCTTCCCATTATTACATACTAAGTACACATCAAATTTCAACTCTCTATCTCAGTTTCTTCGAGAAGAGAAACAGAGCGCTTATAGACACACAAACAGACGGATAATTTTTTTTTTTTTTTTTTTTTTTTTTTTTTTTTTGTAAAAATATGTTTTTTTGGAATTTCCAGTATTTGAAACACATCAATTGGAACGGCAACTGCAGCATGAAAATCAGCGGCGGTAGATAGGCTAAAAAGGAGAACAACCGACAAGGATAGAGAAGCAGCATAAAATAAAGCATTTTATTGTCTTTTAAAAATTTTCCACATGACCTTCTTCACACACGATGAGACTTTGCATGCGGTTGATGGTGGATAGCACTACAGTACGTACCATGGATATAGGAATCTCTTGAATCGTAGTTCTGGTGGCATCTTTCAAATCAGATGCAGTTTGAGGACAAAACTGATACACTTTGGATTTCAGATATCCCCACAGCCAGAAATCCATTGGTGTCAGATCAGGAGACCTTGGTGTCCACGGAAACGGGAAATGAAGGGGATAACTCTGTCACCAAACTATTATCTTAAGACATGTTTGACAGAAGACTCGACATGTGGAGGAGCACCATCTTGCATCCACACAACTTCAGACATAGCATTTTGCCGTTGCAATGTGGGAATCGCGTAACGAGTTAACATGTCCAGATAGCGATTACTTGTTACTGTACACGTTTGCAGATTACCGGCAATAACCTCTTCAAAAAAGTAAGGGCCGAGGATGAACGTACTCCTTATACCACACCACACGGTCACTTTTTCCTCGTGTAATGGACGGGCAAGCACATCATGTGTTTTATTCTCTGCCCAGTGCACAAAATTTTTTTAATTTACGTTAGTTAACGAAAAATGCGCCTCATCTGTCCACACAATGCGTAAAGACCAGCTGCTATCTTCATTGTACCGGATAAGGAATTGATTTGCAAAATCCAGCCGTAATTGATAGTGTCCTGCTTCCAACATCTAGACACGCTGGAATCGATACGGAAACATGTTTAGCACAGAGCGCAGAATCTTACGTACAGATGAATTCGGCATAGTCAGAACACGCGAAATACCGCTTGCAGTTGCGGGACGAACTGGGCTTTTCATTTGATGAACTTCTGCAACAGCTTCCACAGGAACAGAAGGTCGTCTAGACCGAAATCGATTGCATGTGCAACCAGTTTCTTCAAATTTATGAATAAAGTCCCGTACACTTTTGTCAGTGCACGGGGCTCGCCGTAATCCATGGTTGCTGCGGTAAACACCAAATGTCTCTGCAGCATTTTGTCCATTCAGGTAATAAATCTTTACGATGTCCCCACATTCTTTTCCTAAAAGCGGCATCTTATTTGGAATGGCAGAAGGCAACAAACGCGGCTCGCATTTCGCAGTGCCATTTCTTTCACCTAGCCTAACAACGTCAACCATGACTGTGTCTTACTTAAACTCGAATTTTGCGTTTCTTGGTTTCTTCTTCTCGTTTTGTAGAAAACAAATCAGGCTGGGATATCAGCCGATGAAACGGTGTGACGTAAATGAAACGAACATTAATGTTCTGTGCACGGCAAAATCCTTTTTACTTTTACCTTGCCTAGTTCCAGTGATTTTCATGCTACAGTTGCCATTCCAACGCCATTTAGGGTTTTTCACAATAGAGATCACATTCCAATGCAAAAAAATGGGTGTTGCCATTTTATTTTTTCTAAATTTTCTCACTGTAACCGTAACTGTTTGAGTGACACTGATGTTTGTCATATCATTCTTGAGCGCATACCTCAAAATACCTTTTGCTAAAATTTCAGTCAGTTTCTATGAATGGTATAATAGTTAGGGGCCCAAATGTCGGGATATTTTTTTTTTTATAATCACCCTGTATATATTAAATAAACCTTTTAAAGGTTTTATTCTTTTTATTACAAAATATAATGTAATACATTTATTTAATAGATAATTATCGGAAAATACCACTATATCATCAATAATGTATTATCTATTATGAAATCTTAAAAAAGTGGTTTGGGGTAATTAATCTTCCAAAACGCTAACAGAAACTATGTTATTCTTTAGCATTGTACTATTAAAGAATAAAGTCAAACAACATTTACTGCCATTTTATTTTCTATTTGTAAGACGGAATGTGTTTCTCAATTAATCACTAAAGCACAGAGAAACATAAAATAAAGTATTTATACATATCATGAAAATGTCTTACATTTGCTTTTTCTTTCAATCCTTTATGAAAAATTTTAAATTAATCAAAGATTAAATTCATCATTATAAAAGTGTTTTAAAAGGAAAAAATGAGTAGAAAAATTGGTACTTTAAATCTTCCGTTTTTTGACTGCTGAGATATTTCGATTGCAATTTGAGTTTCATTGTTGGAAAGCATTACAAGTGCTTTAATCGGCACTTACGGAAATACAAGTTTTCTATAGTATCGCGAGAAAGTTCTTTCTTAGTGTGGGTTTTGTGAATTTTCAAGTGTTTCATTTTGAAGTGTAACAGTTTCTCTTTGCTTCCGAAAATTTCGCTTTTTATTTTATAGCAATGTATAAATGACATTTTCAATTTTTTTTCAATTTTTTGTGATACTTTTAAGGTTTTATTTAAAAAGAAAACGTTTTTTGAAATAAATACCGGGGTATATAAAAAAAAATATATATAAAAAATATCAGAAAATCAATAATTTGCAAACTAATATAGGTGATTCCATTTGCAAAGAAAGTCATGCTAAAAATGAATGGAGGTATTTCCCCCAAAATGCCAAAATTGAATTCGCGAGAGATTCTTTTTTTGATAAGTAGATGGTTTCGGGTTGCAAATAGGATATCAACGGTATAAACAAGGCGACTATGTTTAATAACGTCATTTTTTTAAATATTTTATTATTATTTTTAAAAGGCATAGCATAACATAGAGAAATGGAAACTTTTTTTGAAATAAATACCTGGTTATCTAAAAAATATGAAAAATATCGGAAAGTCAATGATTTGCAAACTAATGAAGGTGATTCTATGTGCAAAGAAAATCATGTAAAAAATGAATGGAGGTATTTCCCCCAAAATGCCAAAATTGAATTGGAGAGAAATTCCTTTTTTGATAGCTAGGTGGTTTCGGGTTGCAGATTGGATAGCGAAGGCAACTATCCAATTACAAAAATTGTAATTTAAGAAATTATAACGATTATTGGGAAAATAATATTTTCAAAAACTATAATTTTAGACTTATAAATGATTTCTATATTAAAAGAAAACAATAATAACATCATTTTTATGATGATCAAAATGTAGCTTACTTTAGGAGTTATTAATTTTTTTTTTGTAGTTTTTAATACTTTCTTTGTCATGTTGGCAACAGAAGTATTCCATTTCTAGACATTAAGCATGGACCAATCAGAAAGCGAATAAAATAAAAAACAGAAGTATTCCACTTTTGGGCATTAAACATGGACCAATCAAAAAACAAATAAAATAAAATAAGTTGCACAAATAAACCAATAAAAAGATTCAGATATACTTCAGATTTCCCAATTCTCTACGGAGGACAATAACTATTTTCCAGACAGTTAATAAATAAATAAATAAATCATTGCATAACGTGGAGAAAAGGAAAGATTTTTTCAAATAAATAGCGAGTGGTATACAAAGAAGAAAAATGCGGATAATCAGCGATTCGCAAACTAATGAAAGGGATTCCATTTTAAAAGTAAGTCTAGAAATGAACGGAGATGTTTTCCCGAAAATGCAAAAATTGAATTCTAGAGTTTTTTTTTATTGGTAGGTGTTTTCAGGATGCAGATAGGATAGCGAAGGTATAAACAGGGCAACTATGTTTGATAACGTCATTCTTTAAAAATAAATAAATAAATAAATAAAGCACTGCATAACGTTGACAGAGGAAAAGCTTTTTTGAAATAAATAGCGAGTGATATAAAAATACAAGAAAAATGTGGATAATCAGCGATTCGCCAACTAATGAAAGGAATTCCATTTGAAAAGTAAGTCTAGAAATGAACGGAGGTGTTTTTCCGAAGAAGCCAACTGAATTCTAGAGAAATGTTTATTTTTGATAGGTAGGTGTTTTCAGGTTGCAGATAGAATCGCGACGGTATAAACTGGGACACTATGACTGATAATTTCATTTTTTAAAAATAAATAAATAAAGCACTGCATAACGTTGAGAAAATAAATCTTTTTTGAAAAGAATTTTGAGTGATATAAAATACAAGAAGTATGTGGATAAACTTAGTGAAATTTTGGCAATAGAACCAGGCCCTTCCCTATGCTGTATCTAGGCAGATTTTCATTGGTCCATCGGTTATCTACGCAAATTTTCATTGGCCCTTTTCAAAATCGTAATTAAAAAAAATATATATATATAACAATAAAAATGGCTCAATTAAATAAAAATCAATGCAGTCAAACCACAAACAAAACTTTTTTGAAACTTTTTGAATAGTGTTTGTGCCTTTTCTTGGAGACGAACAATTATTATGTGTGCTACTTAAGATTATTAGAATCCTTCGTTATTTCCACCAGTTATTTTTTTTTTATAGTAAAGTTCACCTTTTAATTGAAGCATTTTTGCGATTCAACTAGAGAAAATTTTCTGTTTTCAAAAACCGGTGGTAAAAATTAAAAATTAAGCAAAGTGTTCTCGTCGCAAAATGTACTCGTAGTACGTCGCTTGAACTGCATTATTAAGGCAGTCGTTGCTAAAAGAATAATAAAACATTGTAATAAACTACAAAACGTAGAGCTGGATATAGCTGCATATACTAGAAAAGTATGAATGGGTACATGGAAAATGATAAAACTGGCCTCCTTTTTAAAATTTAAAATGTAGTTTTGAAAAAAAAAAAAGGAATTAAAAAATTAAAATTCAATTTTTTTAAATGCTGTAGTAAATGTATTTTTAATTATTAAAATGTCAGTTGCTCCTGGAAAGTTGGTTTTCTTGCGTAGCACCTTATAACCCTGAAAGATAATTTTCAGATACCCGTTAAGAATATTTTTGATAACGATAGTGCATTTTTAAATTGTATGGACGACCCATTGGCCCATGTTTGGCCAACGCCTATAACCTGGATGACCAATCTTTGAGCTATTGTCCAATAAAATTAAAATCAGCCCATGTTTGTAGCAACAACCCCTGGCGGAAATATTCGAAACGAAAAATCCATAGCTTTTTATGGCTTCTACGCGAAATGATTTGCTAAAATAATACTTGCCATGCGAGTGCGCATCTAACGATGGTCGGCTCGTGAAATTCTCAAAATGGTTTGACAAGGTTTTGGGAAAAGGACATGATGAAAATGAGTAATAAAGCCAGATTCAATGAATTTGTGGTCATTTTATTTGAATCAGTCAACGTAAGCCTGAACTAAACTATTCTTTACGGAAACATAATTCTAGATCAACGAGCATAGAACAGCGGCGGAACAGCGGTGGGAAGAAAGCCCCGTCGTTGTCGAATCCCCCGTTCCCCGTAATGAAGATCTTACACACACACATATATATACAGGGTGTTGCTAAATTCATGGTACAAACTTTAAGTGTAGGTAGAGCACACAGTAAGAATCATTTATTGTATAGGAATGTATGGGACCAAGTGACGCATTAAGGTAAAAACACCAGGGGGTAATAGGCCCCCTTTTTAATTTTCAAAATTCCTCATTCACACCAGAAAATTTTTATGCTGTGCTTTTCTTGACGTTTCATAATTATTTAATAATAAAATTCTTCTTTGAAAATTTTTGGTATGAAATCGAAATTTTTTGAATTAAAAATAGAAATGAAAATAGAAATTTTCTGAAATAGAAATTGAGTTTTTGATTGATTCCATTGGCAGTAGAGAGCAGTAAATGACCGGTTGCCGTTCAATACCATGCATTCAAATAGAAGAAATCCCCATTTTTAATTGCGCTACCGTTCGTCATGGAAGACTTTACATAGGCTGAAAAAGCCGACATGCATTACATATATGATCGTGCAAATGGCAACGCCAGAGCTGCCTGTACGAATGTATTAGGAGCAGTTTCCTTGCAGAAGAATGCCTGATCATATATGTCTCGGCGCTTCCCCCATCAGCTTTTTGAAACAGGTCCTTTCTACATCACTAGACAAGAAACTGGGAAAGAAAGGGCTGTACGTAGTGCAAGCTTGTTCGAAATTATTTTGAATATTGTGTGTGAAAGGCTCGAATCAAGTACAAGAGTTATTGCACAGAATTTAGGTGTGAGTTATCCGACCGTTTGAAGAGTGTTAAATGAAAATCGATTTAATCCCTCCCGTTTTCAACATGTACAAACTTTGAATATGGAAGACTATACTCTGTGGTTGAACTTTAGCCAGTGAGTTTTGCAGTAACATGTATTGCAGCCAGACTTTACTGCTCATATTCTATTTATTGATGAGACAGTATTTATACGCGAGGGTGTATTTAATGCGCACAATTTCCATCTTTGGCCAACCAATAATCCACATGCAACGCCGCCACATGCTTATAAACAACGATTTTCTGTGAATTTGTGGTTGGGTATTGTTAATAATTATTTGATTGGTCCATACCTACACCAAAGAGGCTAGATGGTCGCTGTTACTTTTTTTTTTTTTTTTTTTTTTTTTTTTTTTTGCAACAGGTTTTACCAGAACTACTGCAAGATATTCCGATCACTATTCGTAACCGGATGTAGTGTCAACATGATGGAGCGTCCGTGCATTTCACCACTGATGCGCGCAGCTACCTGAATGCCACATTTCGGATGGGATGGATTTGGCGTGGTAGACCAGTTCCTTGACCACCGCGATTTCCCGATTTATCGAGCCTTGATTTCTTTTTATGTAGACATCTCAAGAATCTTGTTTCTGAGACTCCACTTGACTCAGACGAAAATCTAGTATCTTGCATATATGAAGCTGCTGCACATGTGCAAGAAATGACTGACATCTTTAAAGTGTACGCCAATCGTTCCACCGACGCTGCGAAGTATGTATCACATTTGGTAGGAGCAATTTTGAACACTTATTGTAATATTATTGTATGCATTATTATTTAATTGTAAACTGCATTGTAAATAAACATCTTATATTTTTTGTTCATGTATTTCGCTTGATAAGTTCGCCAGTTTTGCGCTTTTTTTTTTTTTTTTTTTTTTTTTTTTTTTTTTTTTTTTTAATTTTAAACCAAAAATTTTCAAAGAAGAATTTTATTGTTAAGTAATTATGAAATGTCAAGTAAAGGATAGCAAAAAAATTTTTTGGTATGAATGAGAAATTTTAAAAATTAAAAAAAGGGACTAACTGCCCCCCTTGTGTTTTTACCTTAATGCGTCACTTGGTCCCATATATTCCTATACAATAAATGATTGTTACTGTGTGCTCTACCTACCCTTAAAGTTTGTACCATGAGTTTAGAAACACCCTGTATTTACGTATATATATATATACAGGGTGATTCTAAATTTTTTTTTAAAAAAGGAGATAACCGCCATTAAAGTTTATAGACCAAAATTTCAAATAAACATAAAAAACGGAAAAATTGGTCGATTGGTTTGTGGTTTTCACTAAAACTATTCTTTACTTAGGTATTTTCGTAAAAATAAATTATAAAGATAAATTTCAGAAAATGCCGATAGAGGGCTCTTTAGACTTTGGAGTAACGAACAACTATTTTTAACCGTTATTTTTTGCATCTTATTAAATGCTTTCGTAAGCTTAGACTTGAACTTAAATTTTGAGCTCAAAATCTGAATAGTTGGGAGTGGTTAAATAGACAAACTTAGCTGTGTTCAGAGGGTTCAAATTTCAAATGATTGTAAAAAACGGAAACATTGGTCGATTCATTTGCGGTTTTCGCTAAAACTAATTTTTAAATCAGCAATTTCTTTAAAATAAATTTCACAAAATGCCGATAGATGGCGCCTTAGCCTTTGGAGTAGCGTACAACTATTTTTAACTGTTATTTTTTTTAAATCTCATTAAATGCTTTTAAATGCATAGACTTAAATTTTGGGCTCAAATTCTGAATCGCTGGGAGTGTTTAAGTAGCGAAAAATTGAATTGTGTTCGAGGAGGAAGGAGGGTTAAATTTCAACTCCTGAACACACTTCAGTTTGCGCTTCAGTTAGCCCTCAAAACGATTCAGAATTTGAGCTCAAAATTTAAGTTTAAATCTAAGCTTCCGAAAACATTTAAAAAGCTTTTGCAAACATTTAATTAGAACCAAAAAATAATGGTTAAAATGAATTGTTGGTTACTCTGAAATTTAAGGCGCCCTCTGACGGAATTTTTTTATCTTTAAAATTTATTTTCAAGAAGATACTGACTTAAAGAATAGTTTTATTTTAAACCGCAAACGAATCGACCAAATTTTCCATTTTCTATAATTATTTTAAATTTGAACCTCCCCTCCCCCTTAAACAGAGCTTGTGCTACTTAACCACTCTTTATTATTTAAATTTTGAGCTCAAAATTTAAGCTTAAGTCTAAGCTTACGAAAACATTTAATGTGATGCAAAAAATAACGGCAAAAAATAGTTGTTCGTTACTCCAAAGGCTAAAGCGCCCTCTATCGACATTTTTTGAAACTTATCTTTATAATTTATTTTTAAGAAAATACCAACATAAAGAATAGTTTTAGTGAAAACCACAAATCAATGAACCAACTTTTCCGTTTTTTTAAATCATTTGAAATTTGAACCCTCTGAACACAGTTCAATTTGTGCCACTTAACTACTCCCAGCTTTCAGATTTTGAGCTCAAAATTTAAGTTTGAATTTATGCTTACGAAAACATTTAATGAGATGCAAAAAATACTGGCAAAAAATAGTTGTTCGTTACTCCAAAGTCTAAAGCGTCCTCTATCGGCATTTTTTTAAATTTATTTAATTTCAAGAAAATGCCGGCATAAAGAATCATTTTAGTGAAAACCGCAAATCAATCGACCGATTTTTCCGTTTTTTATGTTTATTTGAAATTTTGGTTCCTAAACTTTAATGGCCGATATCTCCTTTGGAAAACGTTTTGGACCCTTGGTCTCCTATTTAATATTGTTTGTCTTGAAGTGTACTATCACCCCTCTTTTATTGTAAAAAAAATTTAGAATCACCCTGCATATATATATATATATATATATATATATATATATATATATATATATATATATTACAAATTTCGATTATATTCATTTTATTTATTTATTTAATTTTTCCTCATGTTCAATATGGTTTTTTTCTATTAAATTCAAATGATTCATATTGTTTACAATTAATGGTCTTACATATATATACAGGGTGTCCCTAAACTCACGGTACATATGCTAAGGGATGATAGAACACATCAAGACGAGTAATAGTAAATAGGAAACCAAGGGTCCTAAACGTTTTCCGTAGGAGATATCCGCCTTTAAAATTTGGGGCCCAAAATTTCAAATGATTATAAAAAAAGGAAAAATTGGTCGATTGATTTGCGGTTTTCACTAAAACTATTCTTTATGACGGTATTTTCTTGAAAATAAATTATAAAGATAAATTTAAAAAAAAATGCCGATAGAGGGTGCTTTAGACTTTGGATTAACAAACAACTATTTTTTGCCGTTATTTTTTTCATCTCATTAAATGGTTTCGTAGGCTTAGATTTAAACTTAAATTTTGAGCTCAAAATCTGAATAGTTGGGAGTGGTTAAGTAGCACAAACTGAACTGTGTTCAGAGGGTTTAAATTTCAAACGATTATAAAAAACCGAAAAATTAGTCGATTCGTTTGCGGTTTTTGCTAAAACTATTCTTTAAATCAGTGGTTTCTTGAAAATAAATTTTAAAGATAAATTTCACAAAATGCATATAGAGGGCGCCTTAGACATTGGAGTAGCGTACAACTATTTTTAACAGTTATTTTTTAAAAATCGCATTGAATGCTTTCAAATGCTTAGATTTAAATTTTGAGATCAAATTCTGAATCGTCGCGAGTGTTTAAGTAGCGCAAAAGTGAACTGTGTTGGGGGGGGGGGGGGTAAATTTCAACTCCTGAACACACTCCAGTTTGCGCTTCTTAACCCCTCCCAACGATTCAGAATTTGAGTTTAAAATTTAAGTTTAAATCTAAGATTTCGAAAACATTTAATAAGTTTTAAAAAACATTTAATTAGATGCAAAAAAAAAAAAAAAAAAAAAAAAACTGTTAAAATTAGTTGTTGGTTGCTCTGAAGTTTAAGGAGCCTCTAACAGAATTTTTTGAAATTTATCTTTAACATTTATTTTCAAGAAGATATTGACTTAAAGAATAGTTTTATTTTAAACCGCAAACGAATCGACCAATTTTTCCGTTTTTTATAATCATTTGAAATTTGAACCCTCTGAACACAGTTCAGTTTGTGCTACTTAACCACTCCCAACTATTCAGATTTTGAGCTCAAAATTTAAGTTTAAGTCTAAGCTTACGAAACCATTTAATGAGATGCGAAAAATCACAGCAAAAAAAAAGTTTTTCATTACTTCAAAGTCTAAAGCGCCCTCTATCGGCATTTTTCGAAATTTACCTTTATAATTTATTTTCAAGAAAATACCAACATAACGAATAGTTTTTGTGGAAACCGCAAATCAATCGACCAATTTTTCCGTTTTTTATGTGTATTTGAAGTTTTGGACCCCAAACTTTAATTGCGGCTATCTCCTTTGGAAAAGGTTTGGGACCCTTGGTTTCCTATTTATTATTACTCGTCTTGATGTGTTCTATCATCCCATAGCGTATATACCATGAGTTTAGGGACATCCTGTACACTGGTGTCCAAAAGTTAAGCATAATTGGTAATTAAGTAATTATTTTTAAGTAATGAAAGAAATATGAATCGGAATGTGCTGAAACTCCAGGTGTTTAAACAAAATAGTACGCGTCACATATTTTCGCGAAGAGTTTTCCCCGAAATCGAACAGGGGATCGTCAACAAACTGAAAAAGAACGAAGATCTTTTGGATAACCCTGTCAAAACTAATGTAGCAAAAGCGTTCAATCTGCACATTATGATTATTTGGCTTATTCTAATGTACTGTGTTAATTTTTACAAGGATAGCATGTATACTCGTAGAGAAATTAAGGTTTTTATAAAAACAGTCCTAAATTTTTCTAAGTTTTTTGCTTATAATTTGCAGAGTTCTTATTATAAAATAATGTTGTGTTCTGAAAATATGACAAACATCATTGTACACAATACCCTGTCATCAGAATTTAAAAATAATAAAAATTGTATGAAAAATGAGTATGTTTAGTAAATAATTTTTCATTGCACATGCGTCAACTATATCAAAATGTCATTTGCATATTGTGTTAGCTAAATGTATAGAGCAACTTCTGTAAAAGTTTCAAAAACATAGCTTGAAAATTCTGAAAATGGGAGCCTATAGAATCAACTCAAAATCCGTTATTCCTAAAGGAAGCAAAAAAATCAGGGGTTTTACCTAAATATAGTTGTACGTGCAATATTGTGTAGGCACTAAACAATGGAATATGGATACAGCCCCTCATCTTTTTGCTTCATTTAGGGAATAAAGGATTTTGATCTCATTCTATCAACGATAATTTTCAGAATTTTTAAGCTATGTTTTTGAGACTTTCACAAAAGTTGTTCTCTACATTTAACTAACATAATATGCAAATGAAATTTTAATAGCGTTCACGCATGCGCAGTAAAAAATTATTTAGTAAACCTGCTCATTTGTCACACAATTTTTATTATTTTTTAATTCTGATGACAGGGTATTGTGTACAATGATGTTTGTCATTTTTTCAAAAAAGAACACTATTTTATATTAAGAACTCTGCAAATTATAAGCAAAAAACTTAGGACTGTTTTAATAAAAACATTAATTTCTCTACGAGTATACATGCTATCCTTGTAAAAATTAACACAGTACATTACAATAAGCCAATTAATCATAATGTGCAGTTTGAACGCTTTTGCTACATTAGTTTTGACAGGGTTATCCAAAAGATATTCGTTCTTTTTCAATTTGTTGACGGTTCCCTGTTTGATTTTGGGGAAAACTCTTCGCGAAAATATGTGACGCGTACTATTTTGTTTACACACCTGGAGTTTCAGCACATTCCGATTCATATTTCTTTCATTCTTAAAAATAATTACTTAATTACCAATTATGCTTAAATTTTGGACACCAGTGTATATATATAAGTTACCAGAAAATATGTTGACAAATTTCCTACTCTGACAAAGCCCATTTTCTCTAATACGCCAAATCCCTATATTGGAAAAGTAATATCAAAATTAATACCTGTAAAAGAAATACTACAGACTGTTGCTTTGTAAAAGGATAAATGTATGCAGACGTCTTTCTGTCTACATCCTGTAGTTCTATTTCAGTAACAACAGGGCCTTGAAAAGGATCTATTTATGGAAATGGATATTAAAGACACACAGTATTAGTCAGGATTTTCCCCATTTCTAGATCAGATCATAAATTTTCCCTTGTGGTTCCGTTCAATGTATCGTTCCAGGATATGACTGTTCACTGCGTTGAATACCGAAGTTTATCTTATGGTTCACTATCTTTAAAAGAGATTCAGAAAAGTTGAAGAATTTATGCAGCATTTTCGTAGCATGTGAGAGGAGTTGGAGAGGAATAAACTGACAAGGAAGGTCTCCATACGGGCATACTCAGGAAATCCCGAAAAAAAAACTACAGAATGTTCTTCACACGTGGATAGATATGTTTATAAAAAAATTTCGGCGTCTATATCCATCTCTGACTAAGATAATTGTAAAAGATGATAATAATTAATATTGAGGATTACGTAGTTTAAACAGTTTTTTTTCACTTTTACTAACGCGATTTTAATAATCTTTCTTGCATTATTACTGTTTTTTATTGTAATTTTAAACAATTCTGTGTTATTTTGTTTCACATTCAGATCAATTTAGACTTTGGACATGATTTTGAGGACTCTTGCACATAAATGTATATTTCTTTCATTTTTGAATATTCAAGTGTGAAAACCTATTTGTAAATTAATTTCAATTTAAAGGAAATAACTTTTCTTCAGTAATATCGATATGATTGGATGATTAAATATAGATTAGAAATTAATTTTGGTATTTACCTAAAATTGCTTTTTCCTTTTTTATTTCTTGTTGGGCAGCAAGTAATGATGTTTTTTGGAACTAAAATGACATTCACAGTTTCACATATATATTATATATTATTATTGTTGTTGTTTATGTACAATTAACTTTTTTTGTATATTATAATAAATAAATGACATTTTTGTATTAAATAAACTACATAATTACTTTTAAAAAATTTCTTGTATTTATGAAACAATGAATAAATTGCCATTTTTTTTCTGTGACTAAGTTAATTTTATCAAAAACGCAAACCCTTATATTTGAAAAGTAATATCAAAATTAATACCTGTAAAAGAAATACTGCAGAATGTTGCTTTGTTAAAGGATAAATATATGCAGACGTCTTTCTGTCTACATCCTGTAGCTCTATTTCAGTAACAACAGGGCCTTGAAAAGGATCTATTTATGGAAATGGATATTAAAGTCAGTAGCCAGGATTTTCCCCATTTCTAGATCAGATCATAAATTTTCCCTTGTGGTTCCGTTGAATGCATCGTTCCAGGATATGATTTTTCACTACGTTGAACACCGAAGTTTATCTTATGGTTCACCATCTTTAAAAGAGATCCAGAAAAGTTGAAGAATTTATGCGGCATTTTTATAGCATGTGGGAGGAATAGGAGAGGAATAAACTGGGAAATATTTTTATCTCCTTCTAGTGACAAATCAAGTCTTTATATTTTCCTAGGCTAGTCCTAGTAGAACAATAATAAGACAATGCTGTTTAAAATTACTGGCATGAAATCAAGGTCCTAAATTTGTAAGGTTTAGAATTTGACAATATTATACCATTCTTGTTAAAAGATATTTTGTCAATTCATTCCAAATATTTTCGATGTAAAGCTAATATTTCAGCGTTATAAGCATTTCATTGTAAATATTTCCAATTTAAAGCCAATATTTCAACAATGTTGGTATTTATTGCAAATATTTTCGATTAGAAGTCAGTATTTCAACAATGTTGGCATTTATTGCATAATTTCCGATTTAAAGCCAATATTTCAGCAATGTTGACATTTCATTCCAATTATTTTCCATTTAAAGTCAATATTTCAAAATTATTGGTATTTATTCTAAACTATTTCCAATTTAAAATTAATATAATGTTGGCATTTTATTGCAAATATTTTCAATTTAAAACGAATAGTTAACCAACATTGGAATGTCTTTGGAAGTATTTCCATTGAGTGCAATATTGTAATTATATCGATTTCTAAATAAGGTCGTTGTAAAAGATGATAATAATTAATATTAAGGATTCAGCAGTTTAACCGATTTGCCCGTGCACCATACGCGCAATGTGTTGTTGCCATTCCTGATTTACTCGTACCACGTACGGGCATCTATTTTCGAATCATGATTTATTATTCTTACCAGTAAATTTTTATTGTAAGTTTTTAGTCATTTAATCCGAGTATTTTTCTGATTCCATTAAACAAAATTTTCTCTTTTGAGAAATCGGTATAAAAGATTAAAAATTCTGTAAAACACATGGAAAAAAAAAATTATTTAAAAGTTTTTTTCTCCAAAATATTGATCAAACAGTTTGTTTTACTTCTATTAAAAAAAAACGCAATTAATAATAATATTTCTAACACTGTTACTAAGTGAATTTTATCACAATTTAAAAAAAAAAAATTGTTTTATTTTGTTTCACATTCAGATCAATTTAGACGTCTGTATATGATTTTGAGGAACCCTTATAAATTAATACCTGTAAAATAATAATAATAATAATAAATACTGCAGACTGTTGCTTTGTTAAAGGATAAATGTATGCAGACGTCTTTCTGTCTACATCCTGTAGTTCTATTTCAGTAACAACAGGGCCTTGAAAAGGATCTATTTATGGAAATGGATATTAAAGACAGTAGCCAGGATTTTCCCCATTTCTAGATCAGATCATAAATTTTCCCTTGTGGTTCCGTTGAATGTATCGTTCCAGGATATGATTTTTCACTACGCTGAACACCGAAGTTTATCTTATGGTTCACTATCTTTAAAAGAGATTCAGAAAAGTTGAAGAATTTATGCGGCATTTTTGTAGCGTGTGAGAGGAGGAAAGGAATAAACTGAGAAATATTTTTATCGCCTTCTGGGGACAAATCACCTCTTTATACTATCCTAGGCTAGTCCTAGTAAAACAATATTAAGATAATGATGTTCAAAATTAACATATTGGCATGAAATAAGGTCTAAATTTGTAAGATTTAGAATTTGACACTATTATACCATTCTTGTTAAAAGATATTTTGCCAATTCATTCCAAATATTTTCTATATAAAACTAATATTTCGGCATTATTGTCTTTTCAATGTAAATGTTTCCAATTTAAAGCCAGTATTTCAACAATGTTGGCTTTTCGCTGAAAATATTTCCAATTTAAAGCTAGTATTTCAACAATGTTGGCATTCATTGCAAATATTTCAGCAATGTTGACATTTAATTGCAAATATTTTAAATTTAAAGCCAATATTTCAATAATGTTGGCATTTATTCTAAAATATTTCTACTTTAAAATTAATATTTCAACAATGTTGGCATTTTATTGCAAATATTTTCAATTTAAAACGAATTGTTAACCTACATTGGCATGTTACTGGAAGTATTTCCATCGAGTGCAATATTGCAACTCTATCGATTTCGAATAAGGTAGTTGTAAAAGATGATAATAATTAATTTTGAGAAATCAGTAGTTTAACAACTTCCCTGATTTGCCTGTACGCCATACGGGCAAAGTGTTTTTGCCAATCATGATTTTCCTGTATTATCTACGGGCATTAATTTTCAAATCATGATTTATTATTCTCAGTACTATAGTATTACAGTAAATTTTTATTGTAAGTTTTTAATTATTTAATCTGAGCATTTTTTTTATTCAATTAGGTAAAAAAATTCTCTTTTGAAAAACTGGTGGCAAAAGATTAGAAATTCTATAAAAGACATGAAAAAATAGGCATTATTTGAAATTTTTTTTGAAAAATATTGATAATTTAAGTGGTTAAACAGTTTCTTTTCACTTTTATTAAAAATAAAACACGATTATTAATAATCTTTCTAGCACTGTTACTAGGTAATTTTTATAATAATTAAAAAAAAAAAAATTCGTTTTTTTTTGCTTCACATTCAGATTAATTTAGCATTTTGTAATTCGATTTTGAGGACCCTTATGCATAAATGTGTTTTATTTTATCTATGAATATTCAAGTGAGGAAAGGTATTTGTAAATTAATTTCTGTTTGCAGGCAAGAACTTTTCTTCAGTTATATCGATATGCTTAGATGATTAAAAAATGAATTAGAAATTGATTTTGGTATTTACTTAGAATTACTTTTTCCTCTTTTATTTCTTATTGGGCAGCATGCAATGATATTTGATGGAACTAAAAGTGACAAATATAGTTTCACATACCTCTTTTATAAATATTTTTTTTAAGTTTACATAATTATAAATTTAACAAAATGATTTCTTAAATGAATTTTACATAAAAAAAAAAAAAAAAAAAAAAAAAAATCAACACATTGCTGCTTTTTTAGTCATTTTTTTGTTTTCGTCATAATGACAGCGTTTAACATTAATCATCTATTTCAACAGGTAAAATATCCATTCGAAAAAAAGCATCATATTCAATAGGGAAGATTGTAATTGATTTAACTTAAAATTTTTATCTTTTAGTAATGGAAGAATAAACTTAAAATAAAGAAATAAAGAATAAGAAAAAAAAGAAGTCTGGAAGAGTGGAAAAAGAAAGTTGAAAATATTTTTTAAAATGTGAAATAAAAACTGAAGTTATATTTTATTTTCTGAAAAACTTGCATAATTGCAAGGGAAAAAAAAGACATAATTCGTCTCTCACCGATGAGAAATGCTTTTGGCAACAATACATATTTTTTTTATTTATTTTTTTTTTACAAAATAGCGTCAATCCTTTAATGCGGGATTTTTTATCTTGTCCAGGAAATATTATATTCGTTATCTATCCTCTAGCTCTATTTTCATCTATTTCGTTCCTCTAGAAAAATAGTGAAAAAAATTAATCATGTTACTGTTGAACAATATGTCTTAATGTTATTTCTCAATTATGTAATAAAAATTGTTCAAAAAATGATCCTTTTAAATTATACAGGATGTTTCATTGCCAAGCCGACAAGTTTCCAGGAGGCATAGAGACGACTCGGAATCACATATCAATGAAGGGTCGAAAATTACGTAGTTACGAGATATGGTTCAAAGAAGCAGAAAAAAAGGAACATAAACAGCAACAATTTGATTAAAAAAAAAAAAAAAAAAAAAAAAAAAAAAAAAAAAAAGAAAGATTTAAAGATTGTACTACAGAAGGTGTTTGAAATTACAACCTTCTTCTTCTGAGGTCAAATGAGGAGTTTGGCGTAGAAGACTCTCGTCCCTTCAGTTGAAGATCTGGCTTTAACCCTCCAAGCGTCTTGCAAATGGGTAAATTTGTAATGTTGTTTTCTCTGCATTTTGTCTTAATTGCTAATAAAATATGATTATTTCAATATTACATAAAAAATCTTATTTAGGAATATAAATGTAATCCTTGAGACTCTTAATCATTCTTCAATGTTTTGAAAATTCATTAAATTTATATAATTATAATATCTTAAACATTGCTTATATTGCAGTGAAACCTGGAGCTTAGTGTATGGAATATTACGGGCCAAACGCTTAGAGGGTTAAGGGTGTATTCGAAAGAATATTTTTCCACCATCAATAGCTCGGAATTTTCTGGTACAATTTCAGACTCATTTTTAAAAGTAGAAACATAAAACTTGCTGAAGGGATTTTTGAAGAGATATATAAGAGGTGATTTCTTTTTTCGCTCAATTCATTTGAATTTGAGTTATAAATGATTATTTCCTCAGTATGACTCTTTTTTTCGTAACCAGATGTCCCGCCTCGGAAAATTCGGTTCAAAACGCAGACTTTAACAGCATGTTTTTGCAATATTTTCTGCATTTATCGAAAAATCGACAAGCACGGCACCTTAAGTATTTTTTAAATAAGAGAATTTACCAGTTTGTTGCGTTTGAGAGCAAAAATGAGTTTTAAAATATATCAGAAAATAAGCAGTTTGAACTATTCTTTTTCTCTGCTTCTTTCATAGCTTGTAACTACAGTATTTTCGACCCTGCATTGCTATGTGATTTTGTGTTGACTCTGTTTTTCCTACACCTTCTGTGGGTTTGTCGGTCTGGTAATGAAACACCCCGACTCTGTATGTTTCATTTAATACCTTCAGAGCATGATTTTTTCTATTTTTATGATTTTTTTAAAATCTATATATCTGTCTAATTATGGGTAAAATACAATAAATAAATAAATATAAATAAAATACATTTTAAAATTTCAGGTAACTTTTGATATTTTATAGTGTGCACTTTAGATACACAACTAGAGTTTTTTAATATCGTATTACTATATTTTGCAATCAAATGGGCTTAAATTAATTAATTTTTTTCTGCTCAATACTCTGCATTTTCTTTAGAATAATTTTTTTTAAGTATTCAGTAAAAATAATAAAAGTAAATTTTGCCATAATAGCTTGATCAAAAATGTTTTTATTTCCAAAGAACAAACTTTTTGTCAGATGCAGCCATCTGACAAGGACAAAATAAAAGTTATTCAATTCTCTAGATCGTTCTTAATCAGTTACAGTGATCCTATTGGCCAAATTCAGGCATGGCGCATAATGAGAATTATAGTGTTTTTACAGGGTGTCCAGCAAATAACATCCTGATTTTAAAATTAAATTTCTCAAAAACAAGGATCGACAGAACTATGCGGTAAACGGTTTGTTTATTAGGTAAGCTGTAAAAATCTTATACAGAAGTTTCGAACGGTGAATATTTTGAAAAGATTGTGTTCTGATTGCAAAGAATGCTTTGATTTGACATTTTCCTTGTTTTAGATTGCTTGCAGAGATAGAGTTTTTCGGCTTACAGTGCTATAGTTTAACGATTTTTCGAACTAAATTTCTTGAATTTCGAAATTTTAAAAATTTAATTCCAAAAATCTTTAAACTATGGCAATTTAAGTCGAAAAACTCATTCTCCGCAAATAATATAAAACAAGAAAAATGTCAAATCAAAGCATTCTTTGCAATCAGAACACAATCTTTTCCAAAGATTCACCGTTCGAAACTTCTGTATAAGATTTTTACAGCTTAACTTATAAACAAACCGTTTACCGCATAGTTCTGTCGATCTTTGTTTTTGAGAAACTTAATTTTAAAATCAGGGTGTTACTTGCTGGACACCCTGTAGGTATGTGCCAGATGTGGTGCATCGTGCAGTGAAGTGTTAAAGTATTTACACTGCATATTAACAACGATTCAGCGATATGTTTTTGATACTTTTAATAGGTTGCAGAATTAATGATTACTACCTTATAAAAAATAGAGAAAAAACTTACAAAGAAGGTCTCCATTGGGGGCATACTCAGAATATTTTGAAAAAAATACGAATTAAACTACTCATGTAGGTAATAAAGGATCAGTGAAAATTAGCGGCGGAATTACATTATTAGATATGTAAAAAAAATAAAATAGTTTGGAATAATTGGCGTGAAAAGCTGACAGCGACGCGGGATTTGGCGAGCAGTTCATTTCCCCGCCAAAAGCAGACGATTTTAACGAATCTGAAAATTTATTTTAATTAACTTCACTGTTAAAAATCTGCAGCATTTACTGCAACGTCACTCCACTACTTTTATAGAATATCTCTCTTCTGACCAATGAGAATGCTCCATAGCACGGTGAATTGACCGTGTCATACACTGTTAAAAATCTGCTGCATTTTGTTGCAACGCACTCCACCGCTTGTATATAATATCTCTATTCCAACCAATGAGAAAGCTCCATTTCACGGCCAAGTAACCGTTTTCTATACAAGCAAGGGAGTGCGTTGCAACAAAATGCAGCAGATTTTTAACAGTGTATTTTTCAATTTGGAACAATTTTAATCAATTTAAATTGTGTTTTAAATGATAAAATATGTTAATTTCATTTTGTTATAAGTACATATAAACGTATATGACAAAATTACACATAAGTAAGGTAAAAATTCAAAATTAAAATTACTTAAACTAAACTTATTTAAATAAATTGAACATAGAAAGTTTTTTCTTTAAAAAGTATTCGAAGCATAAAAGCGTATTTTTCAAAATTTCATTTTTTCGCCAACCGGAGATAAATCACCAAATAAACGAAATTTTTATTATTTTTTTACGGACGTTATAAGGAGGTTCCGCCGAAATTTTTTTATAAACATATATAACTATATGAGAAGAACATTCTGTAATTTTTTCCGATTTTTCTGAGTATGCCCGTATGGAGACCTTCCTTGTTAGTCGAATACGTTGCAAGCAGTATCAACAAAAGTGTTATAACCTTGCCGTGATAACAAATCAGAACAAAAAGAGATTTCACGAATTACTGATGTACCACGCTTGATCAAAGAAGATCAAGAATATATATTTGTGTTCTTTGGTTTGACCACTGAGCTCGACATATAACAGGAGATCCGGCTTCTTATTTCCCAACGTTATCTCCCGCGGTCAGCGCGGATGAATACAGTGACGGCACTTTTAGCTGAGTTTTGGTTCGTATACTAGGCAGAAAGCGCTGTTTTGCTCATTGCCTACTATGTGAGCAGTTTATTTATTTTCTAATTTCTTTTAATTTTCTTGATATAATTATTAACCATATATCATGGTGAGCAGTTCTTCTGCTTACGGCTGTAAAAACCGTTGGACAAAAGAGGGAAATTTGCAATTTCACAGGTAAAATGCCTTTTTTTTTACTCCTATGCACATGTTAACCAGCCACAAGTGTGATACAGTCGAACCTCGTTAATGTGAATCTCAAGTGGTATCGAAATTGTGTTCATATTAACAGTAATTCATGTTATTAGTATTAAACATCTGTATTCATTTTCGTAGGGGACTGTAAAAACAATTTATGTTAAATGTAATCCACGTTAAACGTGTTTTTGTTAACGAGGTTTGACTATGTGCAAACTTTGTGAATGATAATTTTTTGTTTTGATTTATTTTAATTTCAAGTATCATTTTTTGTCTAGTGTTTAATACAAAGATTACTAAAATACTTATTGGAAAATATTTTGAGAAAATGCTTTAACATATATATTGGATAAATATTTAATAAAAAATACATAAATATTTAAATTAATATTTAGTTAGATAGTTGATGTAAAACATTATTCCATTATTGTTATAATTATTATTATTATTATTATTTTAATGTATCATCGTAATTCTATAAATTCATTTATTGTAACAATTATTGTTATAATTTTTTAGATGCATTTTAAAATTTTCTGAAAAATAGTGTATAATTATCGTACAGCTTACTTTTTAATTTAATATTTTCACGTTCATAAATTTATCGTTTATCTATAAAAAATGGTATTATGTTTATATTTGCACCAAATGATTAACAATAGACATGTCATTGAACATCAATAGACATGTCATTGAACTTCCTTTAATGAAAATCCTAATTATTATCACGGGAGCCCCTGAAAAAATGTCCTGGGGCAATTGCCCCATATGCCCCTGCATAAGTCGAGTACATACATCTTCAAAATGCAATCTGTCTTTTGATTTTCTCAGTACCACAAAACTAATTTCTTGTATTATCCTCATGGTTGAGAGTATACTTTAATTTATCATCGAAAGGCTACTTTTAACAGCTGCCTTCACCTATAATTCTTAAAAAAAAAAAAAAAAAAAAAAAAAAACTTAAATCCAAAAAGAAGACACTTTTACATAAAATGACAACAAATTATTGCTAAAATATTAACATATTACGCGGGGGGGGGGGGGGATATTGAATATTTGGAACAGTCTCATAGTTTTTAGGATAACTGCTTCCTCTTCACTCTAGATTTTGTTTTACGGCGATAATAATGCGCATTGAAGCTAGGAAAACATATGTATAAATACATTTATTATATTAAAAATTACCTTACGTTTTAATACTTCTGAAATTTTTGTGTTACTTAAAACCCCTTAATTAAAATTTGAAGTTTTATTTTGTTGAAATTAATTTTTTAATTGTTCTTTAAAACTATAAACATAATGATAAAAACAAAGTATTCTTTCTTCAGAAATGATAAAATAAAAATACATATTCGGATAATAAAAAAGCCGGATAATTAAATGCCAATTTCAAAACAACATTATCTGCCGATTTCGAATGGATGTGAAAGATGGGGTTTATAAACAATTTAATTAAAAATATTTCTGCTAAATAAGTACTAATCGGGTAGTTCCTGTTCTTATAGATCACTTACTCTCATTGTTTTTATAATTTACTTAATTAGTGAAGAATAAATTGGGATAATAACAAAGAGATTTCTCCTATGTCTAACATTGAAAAAGCGGACTATTTTTTCTCTCTTGCCTACTATGCTTCTCCGGGTTGTAATTCGGCCAGCAGACGACTGACCGCAGAGTCGGACCTCCTGTTATATGTCGAGCTCAGTGGGTTTGACAGAAACCTGGAGTGAACTACGTGGGCGAACAGGGACAGTCCATGTCGAAATGGGGAAGTTCTTACCATCTCCTTATGAGTTTGTTTATTAAACATCCCACATGTCGCTTTGTTTTTTCTTTTTTTTTTTTTTTTTTTTTTTTGGCGAATACCTTTTTGTTTCTGTCATTGAATTATATGTTTTTAAATATTATATTTAAATACTATTATATTAAAATAAGTTTTAAAAAGGCAAATATAGTAAGAAATATGATTTAAAGATATGATTACTAAACTAAACGTATTAATAACTTTTTCCCTCACAATATAGCGAAGCTTAATCTTTTTAAATTAACGACTGTTTGGCGAGATTTTAAAAAAATGCCGAATTGGCGATGACTGTAAATTATTTGTTTACATTATTTTTTATATTATTTGCTACATTATTTATTACTTTTATATATATATATATATATATATATATATATATATATATATATATATATATATATATATATATATATATATATATATATATATATATATATATATTTCATTGAATCTGAATATTTAGGTTTAGGTTGAAACAATTGGCGAGTTTCTTGCATAACCGCCAAGTAATTGTTAAACCTGCGGTTTATCTATAAATATAAATGTGGGAAGAAAAAAAAAACAAGCTTTTATTAAAATTCACAAAAAATGTAGGAAAAAATATATACTTGTGAATGGCTTATTCCGAGAACTAGTAGAGGGTGCACAATCTATTTAATTTAAAATAAACTTAGAACAGAAAGTAGAAAACAATACTGAATATCATTTTCATGAATACGAAGGAAATATCTCGGCCTCAGAGGCTAATCTCCCTACAGTGTGTATGAAATCGGCTTGGCAATCTACCAACTGAAGATCTTACAAATGTGGTCTAACAATAAATGCATGTAATCATACGTAAGTAACACATAATAGTTCAGCAAAAGACCAGTAGAAAGAGCTAAATGTAGAAAGGGCCAGTAGAAAGGGCTCTGTATGCATGAAATTTCCTGAAATACTATTAAATCTTTAAAATATTTTATTTTTCTCGCAGTTTTCTATCGTTTATTGAGAGGTATTTCTATAAGATAAAGATCATGTAACTTCTGAATTTAAGGATTATAATTAAATCATTCTAAGAAAGTTTTAATTTTTAAAAATCTTGATGCAGATATTATTATTATTATTATTATTATTATTACTAGCAAAAGCCATGCTTTGTTTGGATTCGCGAAGCATTATTTTATAAAACAGATATTTGAAAGTAACAATATTTTTTTTTATTATTATTTTTGCATCTTTATTAAACAAAAAAGTTATTTTATGTTTTGGCGCATTTTAATTTTTTATTTATGATGTAAAACTGGCATAATAAGATATTTTCGAAGCAAACTTTTACAAATTTTTTTTAAATTTTCAACTAAAAGCTCTTTTAAAGATGTTTTACAATTTCAAGTAGCCACTGGTGTTTTTTAATTGTTTGAAATATGCATGTTTCCAATCTTTGTAATCAACATCCGATAATCTTTGATAGCTATTTTAGAATAATATATTTGAAGAAAGCTTGAAGAAAGTTACTTCTTCAAAATCCTATTTTCTGGAAAAAACATTTGAAATCTGCTTTCGTTGATACTATGAATTTTTAACTGTAAAACATTTTATTTTAATTTCTTCGTTTTTATACATGTTAGCGTATGAGAATTGCTGTAATTCTCTCCGCGTGGGAGAACTTTTTACTTTCTGCGAATGGCAACTCAATTAATGGAATTACCTTTTAACGAAGCGCTCTCTCATTCTCGCAGTGACGTTTTCACGAATAATTATTGTTGTGTTTGCGAACTTATTAAAGTCTTATTTTTCTATAAAATCCTTCTGATTAATGAGTCGATATTATTTAGCCACAATACGACCTTCGCAAAAATATTTATAAAGAGCTTGAACCAACAACTTCACGCAGATCTTTTAATTTTTCATTTATATAACAAATTTAAGAATTAATTTTATTTGTTTACAATTATTTTGTTGCCAGTTTACAAAAAAAAAAAAAAAAAAAAAAAAAAAAAAATTCCATAATACAATTTTTTTAAAATGTTTAAGTGTCATCTGTGCAAACGATTTTGCGGGATAATGAAAACATGGTTTATTTAATAAATTAATCATGATTCTATCTATAATTATTTACTCCATGATTTAAACTTTTTTTTTCTGAAAATATACGCGTTTCATTTTTTATTTATTTGCTAAAATGCGTCCGTATTGGAAATGCATGTAAAATAAATTAATTAAAATAATAATTTTTTTTAACGTTTTACTGTAAAAAAAAATATATTCTGCAAATCTACAGATCATAATTTATTTTTGTGTTTAATTTGAAGTTAAAATATTGAATAGTTTTTTTGTAAAGCGTACGACAAATTGTAATTTGAGTGGACTAGTAGAGGATTCGCTTCGCTCATCCTAATTATTATTATTATTATTATTATTATTATTATTGTTTGTTTGTTTGTTAGTTTTCCAATTTGCTTGACAACTTTTTTTGAAAATATCCTCCTTATATGTGAAATTTCCTGAAATACTATTAAATATATAAAATAATTTACTTTTCTCGCAGTTTTTTATCGTTTATCGAAAGGTATTTCTTTAAGATTTATTCCTTGTCAATAAATATAAAACGCTTCTTTAACATTTTATAATAGTAAGAATATGGATAAATTTGGAAATAATATTGCATTAGAAATTGATATGTCTTTATTTGACGCAAAAGTTATTTTATAAATATCACAATTATTAATAGCGTTTAAAAGATAACTTCAAATTCTTTTTCTCCAACTTCAAATTCTTTTTCTTCCTATTTATGGGTCATTGACCTACTTCATTCAATATATTAAATTCTACCCAAATAAACTAACTTCAACTGAGTTAATTTACTATTAATAATACAATACATAAATTTAGCTTTCAATAGAAACGCAATTTCAACAGGATAAGATATAAACTTCTCGTTTCTCAAAATAAATCTAGACATTTTATCCACAAGAGGAGAGGAGGGGAGGGTAAGTACACTTCTATACAAAGAAAATATTTGACATATTGTTTGATCATGCCAATCTGCTAAGTGGCTGAAATTTCTAATAAAAGGGGGAAAGAAATCTATGAACAAATATTTTGGGCTATTTTCCAAAGAATCAAGAAAAATAAAACAAGGGAAATGATGGATTTATTGTACCCAAAGGCAATATTTAAAAAATGTAAAGAATAGATGCGCATCCATAAACTTAGGCAGATTCATCTATTGAAGAGTATCATCGGTGACGAAGTAGGAAATATTTACTGACGTTTAGATATGCGATATATGCAACATTTTTCAGAGGTAATCCGAGATAAGAAGACGTTATGAAAATTTTCACGAATATTTGAGATAATAAAATGAAAATAGGTTGCCGGGAGGCAAGTTAAAAAGAAATAATAATAAAATATTTGCTTCTATGACAAATTTTTGCACAGATTTTTCAGAACCAATGCTGTATAATTTATGTTTGTAATAAAAAGTGACTTAGAAATGAAATATTGTATGCCTCTAAAATATAAAGCATATCGTCATCTAGTATTTTAAAATTTTTAAAGTTTTGCATACAAACTACAAATAAGCAATATTTATCGTTAAGAGAGAAATTAAAAAAAAAAGTCAAACATGACAAGTTGGAACTTTTAAATGAAAAATTATGATTGGAGCTGTTTGTACAACATGATTATGCGCATTGCATATTGACTGAAATACCTATCAATTAAAAATTTTAAAAATGTGTCGTTTAGGAAATATACAGTAGATTATCTTTTATTAGCCATAGCATTATTGTAAGTCGCTGGCAGTCAACTGCCAGGAATTTCATAAAATGACCAATGCATTTTCAAAGGTTTGTACATTGTGTGTATAAATCTATGTGAATAAGTCTGTTCTTACTGCTGATTAATAATCATTTTCTTATGAGGAATATCGTAATCGTCCGTGAAGAAAAATTCCAGACCATTACATCATATCTAAAAAATAAAAAAAGTAGAAGAAAAGTCTTTCGACAATAACTGTCGCCAATACCGAAACAACTCAATGTGCGAAATATTTTGCTAATTTTTCTACCAATCATCGGTGCATCTGTAATGATCAGTGAAAGTGCAGACGATGTTTGTCAAAGCCTATTCTAATTAATGATGACTGATGCAAGAACCCTGTCCTCACTACCTATACGGCTACCTATACAATCACAATGGGTCAAGATGCTGATATATATATATGGGTGATTCTCAAAATAGGGAACAATTTCAAAAATGAAATCTTAAAAAAATTACTGTTAGCAAAATTTCTGAAAAAATATATGTTGTTAATATAGTATTAGGTATACTTTACATGTAGACAGCAGAGCTAAATATTTAAAAATTAACTTAAAAAAATAATTAGTATTTTTTGAGCCATGCTAATGACAAAACAAATTGCATGGAATAAATATATTAAGAAATTTTTATTTTCTTCCTGTTTAAATATTTTTTTTCTACGTTTATTAGCCTTCCTTTCCAACAAATAGTTTCCATTTTTACATATATACATATAAGGAGAATAAAAACATTACCAAAGAGCAAACTTTGTTTACATGAACAACATTCTGACACTAACAGTGTAAGAAGCTGTCTTAGTGATTTTCTGACAGATTTAATGCATATTATAGGGATAATAAATGTAATACCTAAATTTATATGTAAAATTAAACTTTAAAAAGGATACAATATAAGTACTGGTTACATTTATGCACATAGGAGTCTTTAGCATGGACAGAAATACCATGCTAATGACACTGATATTTGTCCATGCTAATGACAAATTTTAATTTAAATAAGATTATCAGCCATAATATAATCACAATGCAATAGTCCTTTCTGGGGCTTTTTAAAACACAAAAGTTCTATGCAAATAAGTAAAATAAAAATTTTAACTATAAAATAAACATGAAAATTATTATCCATTCTAATGACATACAATTGATGTACTCGCCTAATATTCAACTTCTATTCTTAAAATACAATACATGCTTCTATTTTCAGGCTGGAATAAAATGGCTACTTGTTGCCATGGAGAAACTTTATATTTTGAAAGTATTGTCATATGTGGAAATGAAATTTTGATTAATAAACAGCTGTTATAGTATGACGTTGTTTTGAAAACAGAATATGGAGACAAACTTTAATTCTCTTTTTATATACTATAATTTTATTTTTAAAAAGAAATTTATTGGATAACTCCTCTCCTTGATTAATTTAAAGAAATAATAGCATTTGTTTTTATTTTATAAACATGGTATTAACTCTTGAAAAAGCTAGTATATACAAGGCACAGCTGCTGTGGACATCCATGCTAATGACATTTTGAACATTTATTCTGTTATTTGAAGGTGTTTTTAACTAAAAAGTGAGTAATTCTTGAGTGCAAATAATGAATAATATTAAGACAAACATATCTAAGTATAAAAACATGACAGAAAACCTCTCAATTTTTTTTGTATGCTGAAAGACATAAATTGTCCCCTATTTTGAGAATCACCCATATATATTAGGGTGGAGTGAAAAAGACCAAAAAAATTTTTTTTCGGAATTTTTTCTTTGGATAGGTCTAAAAAGTTGCCTTTTGGTACACTGAATATAAGGTTAAAATTTCATTTCGTTTGGAATTCATCTTTAGTCCCCTACCAACTCTTAAAGATTATGCTCTTTATATGTGAAAATCCAGATTTCACTATGTAGTGTAAATGACCAAAAAAAAAAATTTTGGGGAATTTTTTCTTTGGATAGGTCTAAAATGTTGCTTTTTGGCACACTGAATATATTGTTAAAATTTCATTTCATTTGGAATTCATTTTAGTTCCCTACCAGCTCTTAAAGATTATGTCCTTTTTATGTGAAAATCAAGATTTCACAATGTAGTGTAAATTAATCATCTTTTTTTTTTTTTTTTTTTTTTTTTTTTTTTTTTTTTTTTTAATTTCTTATTTCAGTAAAATAACCCACAAAAATTACTTCTTAAAGTATTACTTGTGAACGATCTAAGTATAGTCGCGTTTTAACTCTTTGAATTGCGAATAAAACCCTAAAATGTGAATCGTATTGTCGCAGAGAAGAGAAAACACTATAATTATACATGCTTTCACTTTTATTTTTCGAATGAACATGAAAGATAGTTCTCTAAATATAAAGAAAATGCAGTTTTTTGAATGTATAGTAATTAAATGAAAAGAATATATATGATGTATTTTAAAACGATCTTTCATTTCATTCTAATTTATATTGGTCTTTGTTATCAAAATTAGATATTAACTTTCGTGATTTGATTTTGCTCATATATATCCGGCTCTTGCTTCTACTACTACAGCCACTAACGGCGCTTCAACAACTAAGTTTACACATCTTTCGAATACTTCAATCTAACAGAAAAAATTTTCAATTGAAAAGATGAAACTTTCGATTTTTTTCTGAGAATTTCCAGTTTCTCTCTTGGTACTCTTTTAAGAATATGGGGTGATTTCCCATTTTTGCCAGTTAATAATGTTTATGTAGTTTGTAACACTGAATATCAACATTGGAATATAAAACTGTCTTATTGTAGAACATATAATATACTTCATCTTCAATATTCTTCGGAATCCAAATTCTCAAACATGATTTTTTTATTATCAGGTATCGTTCCTGTAAATTTTCATCTCAATGACAGAAGTATACGTTTTGTTGAATAACGGGATTGAGAATTTTCTTTAAATATTCCCTCAAATAACAAAAAAACTTAATAGTTTATAAAAAATACATTTTGAGCTCTATTGTTGCAAGAAAAATCTTTCTTGAAGTGAAACAACATAGACAAATGTACTTTCATTACAAATTCAGCCATAATCTTCAGATTTTGGGATGAATTCTGACTTCCAATCTGCAAACCAAGTAATCAATTGGCAGTTGTCAATTATTTAGAGTGCGACATTTTTGCTCGATTACGATTTACCAGAACTGAGGAACATTAACCAGATGCAAATGTTTGGCACATGTCATAAAGATAATTTTGGTCTACACTTAACTCTCCAGAGTTCATTTCTGTGTGATAGGAGCGGATATTTTTTAATTTCCATAACTGTCTATTGTTCACATTGATCCAACGACTTTCCACTTAGAACAGGAAAAGATCATGAGTCTTTATTTTGTTTATCAAATTCAATGACTTGATAAACAATCGGTAGCGGCAATTCGTTTGCAGAGAGCTGACATATTAACCACTGAAACGGACGACTAAATCTTAGTTTCAAAAATCTATTAGCATGATTTTTTATCTTAATTTTTACAGTTGTTGCGTCAAAACCTATTGCCATAAATTTATCAAGGTTTGAATGTTTTTCAGTGCAATATTTTAATACTTCCTGCAATAATCTTTCCTGGTCCAAAAGATGGTGTAATGTGTCTCAAATACAATTCATGTGACTGTTAAAATCAGAGATTATGTTTGTAACATATAGTTCTTCCATATATCTCCAATTTTAAATAATTTCCTTTGATTATGGGGAATTGAATAAGCTTCTGATATTCAGAAAAATTGTTGTCTATCATTTGATCAATACGTCTTTGGGAAACTACAATCATTGATCCTTCGATGTTTTCTCTCAGGATTTTTTCTTTTACCTCTGGTTTTGACGAAACTTTACAATTACTGATGTGTTTTATTTATTGTTTTGTATAATAATAATATTTTATGGCATTCTGATATTGTTGGCAAAACAGCTTTATTTAGTTTTGAAGAATCACCAACTTCTAGTAATGGTAAACTTCGATTTGCTTACACACGTACTCATTTTGACTGTAAAAATGACAAAATACAATTTTTAAAACTCAATAAACCATTTCAAATATTTAAAAATAAAGACTTAAAGTTTGAAAATAAAGAAAGGAATTACACTATACATTTTAAATATAAAAATATCAAAGGATATTACCAAAAACCTGTTAATGTACAATTTATGGTAAAAATCTATCGTATAAATCAATGAAAATATAAATGGTCTGGTAGGGGACTCAAGAAGTTTTTCAAAATTCATGAAATTTTGCACGTGTATTAGAGGTACAAAAAGGCAACTTTTGGCTGCTATCCAAAATCAAAATTCCAACTTTCGATTTTTCACTCCACCCTAATATATATATATATCGCATATAACAGTATTTTTATCGTGATGTATGATATTTAGAAAAAAAATTATCCTAAATATTATACAATAATTTTAATCGATGACTTGTGCCCGAGAAATCTAAATTTAATTAAATGAATTTTTATTCACATTAGTAACAAGGCGTAAAACAGACTGAGTGAACAGACAGAAAAATATTCAGATCAGGGTTCGAATCTGGGTCTTCGGTTTAGCACACCAGGTCTTTGATTCTGTTGAAAATATATTAAAGCTGAAATAGTGATTAGTTTATTTCAACAGATTCTACGCAACGTTTCAGCAACGTTACTTAGACTCAAAAGACTCTAAATGTTGATAATATTTAAGAGTGTCAGGCTAGGTGTGTCGTTACAGGTGGCTCAAATGGAAGAACGTTCAAGAAACAAATAGATTATAAATTGATTTCGGTATTTACCAAAAACTGCTTTTGTCTCTTTCAGTTCTTTTTCGGCGTCAAACGGTGATGTTTGTTGGAACAACATAAGACATAATACACAGTTTCACATGCGTTTTTAAATTAATATATATATATTTTAAGTTTGTAGATTTATAAGTTTAACAAAAATGAATTATTAAATGAATTTTACATTTTAAAGAAACAAATTAACTCATCTCTCTTTTTTTTTTTTAGTCTTCTTAAAGCCTTGTTCTTTTTTTCTTTAACCATAATGACAGCATCTAGCATTAATAACCTATTTCAACAGATAAAATATCCATTAAAAAATAGTTTAATATATTCATATTCAATAGTTTAGCTTCTTATAGGATTTAATTTTAAAATTTTGATTTTCAGTAAAAGCAAAATTAATTTGAAATAAAGAAAAAAAGTCTGGAAGAATGGAAAAAGAATGAACCGAACACCCTGCACTGAATACTTTTTTCACTTTGTTGGTTTTTACATCATATTAGCAATGTCATTGTCAATAAAGACTCGAGTAGTTAAATTAATATTTTTAAAAATTGAACGGAAAATTTAATGCAATTTTCCTGAGATAAAAGTAAGTCCTGAGATTTAAAATTTGACATAAACATTTAAATTAATAAAGCAAATTCAAATTGAACTTTAAATAATTAATGTTGAGTGTAACAAATATTCTAAACAGCTACTTTAGTACAATTTTATCTCTACTTACGTAATATTAAATGAATAATATAATAATATACACAAAAACAAAAAACATAGACATAAAGTTATGTTTAAGACATAAACTACATAAAAGGGAGAAATGCAAACGTAAGTAATTTTATGGGCCTTTTTCGAATAGAACGAATGAGAGTGTCCTTTAATATTTACGCTCTTTTAAAATGCTATTTCATTTTAAACTGTAAATAGCTTTAAATGAAAATGGGATAAACATCAGTGTTTTTAAAAATAATCGTTTTAAATTGCTTTGCCTGTGAAAAAGGGGCTTTGCCTGTGTTTATGAGTGGGGCCTGTGGGCCCCACATAATAATTAAAATGTGTAGCTCTTAGATTACATATTTGTTGCGCTGAATTTGCTATTAAAATTTGTAGCTCTGAGATTACAATAATATGTTCTTACAGATAGATACTAGATATCAGCATGCGATTCTTCTACGAATTTTCAGAATTCCTGGAATTATTATTTATTTGTTTAGTAAATTTCCGAAAAATAAATTCTTCAATCAGCCATGAAAAAAATCGGGAATTTCGTCGGTTGCTCGTGAACTTTATAAAAACCGTCATATAAAAATCCGACAAGTTTCGTTTGTCTGCAAAAATTGCTAGCGAAATAGAACTATGAATTTCATCAATCGTTTACGAAATAAAACTGCAAATTTCGCCTATCTGTCGTGAGATAAACCCTGATTTTTTTTCGATTGGTCGATGGAAAAAAATCCCCACGATTTTCGTCAATCTGTCGATCGAAAAAAACGCGAAATTTACCAATCGACCAAAGGAACCCTGCCCTGAATACTTTTTCACTTTGTTGGTTTTACGCTATGTTAGCAATGTCTGTAAAAACGTCAGTAATTAAATCAGTGTCAGTAATTAAATTTACTCTAAATATCAACATAATAAAAAATTGAGCAGAAAATGTATTGCAATCTTCCTGAGTTAAAAGTGCTTTTAAAATTTTACACAAACCTTTAAATTAGTAAAGCAAACTCAAATTACATTTTAAATAATAAATGTTGAGTATAATAAATATTCTAGCCAGCTACTTTAATGCAGCTTTATCTCTACTTACGGAACATTAAGTGGATAATATAATAACATAAAACTGAATAAAAGGGGATAATGCAAACGTAATTAATTTTGTGGATCTTTTTCGAATAGAGCGAATGAGAATGTCCCTTAATATTTACGCTCTTTTCAAATGCTATTTCATTTAAAACTGTAAATGGCTTCAGTTGAAAATGGGGATAAATATTAGCATTTTTTAAAAAATAATCGCTGTAAATGGTTTTGCCTGTGAAAGACTAACGCAATAAACTAACTGCAATTTTAAAATAGAAAGACTGTTAAAAATGTTTCTAAATTGAAAGTTATTGTTAAACGTTTTGTTCGGTACATTTACAGTCTATTATCATTTGTGCAAACAGTCTTACGGTTATTTTTCACGATTTAATTCATACCATTTTATCTAAAACTGAAATAATTTAGCTTTAGTTAAGTTTAAAAAAGAAAAAGAATCATTGGTATAAGCTTAAAATAGCCACATTTCTGCAGAGTCGTAAATTTATTGGTTTTTTTTTTTTTTTTTTCTAAACAACTGTGATGTCCGCGGGATCGGAAAAAAACCCCTCCAAGCAAACAAAACAAAAACAACAACAACAACAACAAAAAATGACTTTTGATCTGCGTCGATCACATTTATTAATTAATCAATTAATTCAACAGCAGTGGTATACCACATTTAACTTGGCGCAGTTAAAATTGAGCCGAGAAAAGAATATGTTTGAGCCCCACTTATAAAAACTGCAGCTCTAAAATTACTCAAATATGTTCTTACAGATAGATACTAGATATTAGCATGTGAGTGATTCTTCTACGAATTAGCAGAATTCCTGGAATTATTATATATTTGTTTAGTAGACTTCCACAAAATGAATTCGTCAATCAGTCATAAAAAGAAATCGATTGCTCGTGAACTTTGAACCGTGATTTTTGTCTATCGGTCGATACAAAAAAAAAAAAAAAAAAAAAAAAAAAAAACCCAAGGTTTTCGACAATTGGCTGACAGTAAAAAACGCGAAATTTCCCAATCAATAAAAGTAATCCTGCCCTGAATACTTTTTCACTTTTTTGGTTTTACGCCATGTTAGCAACGTAAATAAAAACTCATGTAATTAAATTTACCTTAAATATTAACATTGCAAAAAATTTAACGGGATATGTAACGTAATTTTCCTGAGTTAAAAGTGTTTTTAAAATTTGACACAAATAGTTAAATTAAAAAAGCAAATTCAAATTGAATTTTAAATAATTAATGTTGAGTATAACAAATATTCTAAACATCTACTTTTAATGCAGCTTTATCTCTACTTAAGGAATATTAAATGCATAATATAATAATAAAAAACTAAATAAAAGAGAAAAATGCAAACGTAATTAATTTTGTGGGGCCTTTTTCGAATAAAACGAATAAAAATGTCACTTAATATTTACGCTCTTTTCAAATACTATTTCATTTTAAACTGTACTTGGTTTCAAATGAAAATGGGGATAAACATCAGAGTTTTTTTAAATAATCGCTGTAAATGGCTTTGCCTGTGAAAGACTATCGCAATAAACTAACTGCAATTTTAAAACAGAAAAACCGTAAAGTAATGTTCTAAATTGTAAGTTATTTTAAAACGTTTTGTTTGGTATATTTACAGTCTGTTATCATTTGTTCAAACAATTTTATATTATTTTTCATGATTTAATAGATTTATTTTACATAAAACTGAAATTAGCTTTAGTTAAGTTAATGTCGATATGGTCGATATGATTAAAAGTTAACGTTGAATGGTCGATAAAAAAAGGGAAAAAATCCGATTTACATCAGTCGATCAAAAATAAATAAATAAATAAAAATAATCGGCAAACGTCATCACCACGTCTTGAAAAAAAAAAAAAAACCCTGCAAATCGCAACAATAGAAAGAATTGAATTGAGTCAAATATCAACGATCGAAAGAATTGAATTCCGTCTACCGGTCGGAAACAAAACAGGAATATTGCCCACTCACATAATTAAATTTACCCTAAATATTAACATTGCAAAAAATTGAACGGAAAATGTTATGCAATTTTCCTGAGTTAAAAGTGCTTTTAAAACTTTTAACTTCATAAACATTTAAATTAATAAAGCAAATTCAGATTACATTTAAAAAAATAATAATGTTGAGTATAATAAATATTCCAGCCAGCTACTTTAATGCAACTTTATCTCTACTTACGGAATATTAAATGAATAATATAATAATTTAAAAACTAAGTAAAAGGAAAAAATACAAACGTAATTAAATTTGTGGGCCTTTTTCGAATAGAGCGAATGAGAAAGTCACTTAATGCTTACGCTCTTTTCAAATACTATTTCATTTTAAACTGTAAATGGTTTCAGATGAAAAGGGGGATAAACGTCAGTATTTTTTAAAATAATCGATATAAATAGCTTTGCTTGTGAAAGACTATCGCAATAAACTAACTGCAATTTTAAAATAAAAAAACTGTAAAGAAATTTTCTAAATTGAAAGTTATATTAAAACGTTTTGTTTGGTACATTCACAATCTATTATCATTCGTGCAAACAATTTTGCGATTATTTTTCACGATTTAATAGATTCATTTTATATGAAACTGAAGTAATTTAGCTTTAGTTAAGTTAACGTCGATATGGTCGATATGATTAATAGTTAACGTCGAATGGTCAATAAAAAAAAGAAAAAAAAAAAAAAGATTTACATCAATTGGTCGATAGAAAATTTATCAATTGATCAAGTCAAAAAAATAATAATAAGAGGCAAATTCCATCGCTACGTCTCGATAAAAATTCCGCAAATTGTAACAATCGAAAGAATTGAATTTCGTCAAATAGCAACGATCGAAAGAATTGAGTTTCGTCTACCGGCCGGAAACAAAACGGGAATATCGCCTACTCACGTAATTAAATTTACCCTAAATATTAAAATCGCAATAAATTTAACGGAAAATATAATGCAATTTTCCTGAGTTAAAAGTGCTTTTAAAACTTTACATAAACATTTAAAAAATTCAGATTATATTTTAAATAATTAATGTTGAGTATAATAAATATCCCAGCTAGCTACTTTAATGCAACTTTATCTCTAGTTACGGAATATTAAATGAATATTATAATAATATAAAACTAAATAAAAGGAGAAAATGCAAAAGTAATTAAATTTGCGGGCTTTTTTAGAACAAAACAAATGAGAAAGTCACTTAATGCTTATGCTCTTTTCAAATTATATTTCATTTTAATTTGTAAATGGTTTCAGATGAAAATGGGGATAAACATCAGCATTTTTAAAAATAATCTCTGAAAATGGCTGTGCCTGTGAAAGTCTATCCCAATATACTAACAACTGTTTTAAAATAGAAAAACTTAATTTTTTTCCTAAATTGAGAGTGATTTTAAAGCGTTTTGTGTGGTATATTCATCATTTGGTATTATCATTTGTGCGAATAGTTTTATGATTATTTTTAACGAATTAATTCCTTTTATATAACACTGAAATAATTTTATTTTATTTAAGTTAAAAAAGTAAAGAAAAATAATCACTGGTATAAGCTTAAAATAGTCACATTTCCTGAGAATCGGAAGTTTATTGTTTTTTCCCCCCTAAAGAACTGAGATGTGCGCGAGATCGAAAAAAAAAGACATTTGATGTGCTTCAATGAAATTAATTAGATTATTAGCACCAATTAATCAATTAATTCAATAGCAGTGGTATACCACAGTTAACTTGTGATGTAAGAATAAATTGCCGAGAGCTGCTTTTGCCTCTTTTATTTCTTGTTGGACGGCAAACATGGTTGTTGGAACAATATAAGTCTTATACAGTGCCACATGCTTGTTCTTTGAATTAAGACCTTTTTCTAAGTTTGTAGATTTATAGATTTAACAAAAATGATTTATTAGATGGATTTTTTACATTTTTAAAAAACAACACATAACTGTTTTTTTTTTTTTTTTTTTTGTTATAATGAGAGCATTTAGCATTTATAATCTATTCCGACAGGTAAATTATCCATTAAGATAAAGCATCTTATTCAATAGGTTAGCTTATACTAGGATTTAACTTTAAAATTTTGATTTTCAGTAAAAGCAGAATACATTTAAAATAAAGAAAAGAAATATGGAAGAATGAAAACAGAATGAACCAAAGACCCTGGTTCGAACCCTGCCTTGAATGCCTTTTCACTTTGTTGGTTTTACGCTATGTTAGCAAAAAAACTCATGCAATTAAATTTACCCTAAATTTAATTGCATGAACACATTGCAAAAAATTGAACGGAAAATGTAACGTAATTTTCTTGAGTTAAAGTTCTTTTAAAATTTGACGTAAACATTTAAATTAATAAAGCAAATTCAAATTACATTTTAAATAATAAATGTTGAGTATAATAAATATGCCAGTCAGCTACTTTAATGCATATTTACTTACGGAATATACTGAATGAATAATATAATAATATAAAACTAAATAAAAGGGGAAAATGCAATGTAATTAATTTTGTGGGCCTTTTTCGAATAGAACGAACGAGAATGCCATTTAATATTTACGCTCTTTTCAAATATTATTTAATTTAAAACTGTAAATGGTTTCAGATGAAAATGGGGATAAACATCAGCGTTTTTAAAAATAATCGAAGTAAATGGCTGTACTTGCGAAAGACTAAAGCAATAAACTAACTGCAGCTTGAAAATAGAAAAACCGCTAAAAAATGTTCTAAATTGACAGTTATTTTAAAGCGTTTTGTATGCTGTATTCGTAGTCTGTTATCATTTGTGCAAACAGTTTTACGATTATTTTTCACGATTTAATTGATTATTTTTATATAAAACTGAAGTAATTTAGCTTTAGTTAGGTTAACAAAGCAACAGAACCACAAGTATAAATTTAAAATAGCTCAAACAACTGTAGAAGGCGTATATTTTGGCCATAAGCCAAGGATTTCGTCAAATATCAACGGTCAAAAGAATTGAATTTCATCAACCGGTCAAAAACAAAACGGGAATGTCGCCTTTGTTTTTTTTTATCATTTGAAGGAATTTGTGGGAGGTACAATTCTTTGATAAAATTCATGTTTTTTTCTGCAAGTTTTTGGCGGAATTCGCATTGTTTTTGCGATCAATTGTCAACATTAACATTTTTCTCGTGGTGCTTTAATGAAATCAGAGATTTTTTTTCTTGATCATTTGATGAAATTTGTAGTGATTTTTTTTTTGAGGGGGAAAGGAATAAAGGGGTGTTTTTTGATGAAATTCCCATTTTTTCGCGATCCGCTAACGGTATTCTGGTTTTTCGCATTTTTTTTTAATGAAATTTGCTTGAGTTTTGTGGTTATTTGAAGAAATTCACGTTTTCTTCTCGATCCCTTGACAAAATTAACAATTTTTTTCCCCGAAATATTCGCGAAATTGATTTTTTCTGTGAACATTTGTCAAAATTCTCTATATTTTTTATGTCCGAATTCTGAAAAAAAAAAAAAAAAAAAAATGGAACAGATAGAGCTCTGTAATAGATTGGGATAAGATTTTTTAAAGATAATTTTTCTTGTGTGTTCTTCAAAATGAAGCGTTGAATTGTATTTTGATTTTTTTTAATCATATTCATACATTATTTTCATTTTTTAATATGTTTTATTGTAGGACAAAATGAGAATACGAAACGTTGTTTTCCTAAAATTCTCCACTGCCATGATTGCAGAGCTTATGCATATTTTATTTTTATTTTATTTTATTTTTAACTTGTATATTTTAAAACTTTATATTCAGAAATGTACTCAGTTTAAATTTTATATTACGCTTAATTTATACTCAAATTATAAGGATTTTGTGATTAAATTAAATCTACACATTTGATATATTTAGTCTGTGTTTTGTTGTACATATGTATACATTAAACAAATTATTTGCACTTTGAATTCCTAATTTTTTTCTCCTTATGAACGTCATTGCTTTTATGCAATTTTTTCACAACGTGTCGACTGTATATTGTAAGTTTAGGAGAAATGGTTCCTTAAAAATTTTAGGAATCTGTTCCTGTATTTGAATCACAGAGCTTAATTTCCAAATTTTATATCGGGCGTTGTATCTTGCTTGCTTCGACCAGCAATAAACCCTATAAATGGAACAAATGAACTTTTAGCGGATATTTGTGATCCATATGACTCAGAGACCTTATGCGCTGAGTCCGTAAATGCCACAATTACACTGACTCCTTCATAATTACACGTAATATTAGCACTTGTCGTTATTACCCACCCTGACGTTATTACTCCAGGACATTTTACTAATGCTGAAAACATCTGAATACTAAATGAAATCCAGTTTCCTTGCATTTAAAATTTGATATATATAATATATATATTTAACAACCATTTTGAAATTTTAAATAAATATTCGTTAATCATTGGCAGTTTTTAAACAAGGACACATCATAAAATATAGATGCCTAATTACTATAAAAATCAATTGATACATGAAATTAATCAATATAAATATCTAATTCGGTGGTTTTTATAAATAAGTTGAATTATCAACATGAACATGTCATGTATGTGTTACATTTTCAGCTAAACCTAGTATAAATGTTATGTAGCGTATGATTAAATACATACTTTTTAATACATTAACGTGACCTGAGGCATAGTTTCCAAATATTTTTACTTTCTTTTACCTTTACAAGAAGGAAGTAATGGATTCGTGAAAATTTTCGAATTCCGGTTTTTGGCGGATTTACATGCTTTAGGAGTCAGAGAACCTAAAAAACATGTTTTTACACAATGTCTGTTGGTGAGTCTGTCTGTCTGTATGTTACATAAATTTTGTGGGCACTCTATTTAAGAACTAATGCACCGAATTTCACAAAATTTTACATTCAGTTATACCTTGATATAAACTGGATCTGATTGGTGTTTGGTGTATATCGCCCAGGAAATGGCGCTGCTGTATTGGCTTTTTTAAAGATTTTTACAATATCTGTACTTCAAGAACTAATGGACGAATTTTCATAAAACTTCAGATTTCGTTAGTCCTCTGTATACTATGTTTCTGCTTACATTTTGGTGTAAATCGAGTAACTGGTGGCGTTGATATGCGGCATTATTCAAGATTATCGCAACAGTTCTATCTCAGGAACGAATGCACGAATTTTCATCAAACTTCTAATTCAGTTAATTCCCGATATAAATGAGTACGCTTTAGTTTTTGGGGCAAACAGGTGGCGCTGCTATGCAGAATTATTCAGGGTTATTCAACAGCTCTATATCTCAGGATCTAATGCGCGAATTTTCATCAAACTTCAGATTCATTTTTCTGAAACTATTAACGTGTATAAATAAAAGAAAGATTTGGAATTGCCACATCCGAATTGTTTAGTATATTTTTTTTATCTTAATGGGTTTAGAAATAATTTCTTAACTTCTGATTTCTAATGACTGATACTGAAAACATCTGAATAATAAGTGAAATGCAGTTTTCTTCTATTAAAAATATTTTTTTAAACTTGAGTAACATTTTAAAGTCAGAAATATAAATTTAAACTAAATTTCAAATAATAAATACTAAATAAATATATCGGACAGCTCTTTTAGTGCATTTTACTTTATTTTTATAACCACGTGCCAAATATTCTATGAATAATAAGAAAATAAAATTAAACAAAGAGAAAGCATATGAAAGTGATTAATTTTATGGATTTTACCGATGAAAAGAATAAAAATACCATTTAATATTTGCGCACTTTCGAAGTATTTCGAAGTATTAAGCTGAAACTTGATTTCAGATTCAAATGGCGTATACTTCAGTTGAATGATTTTAATAATAGCTGGAAATGGCTTTGCCCCTGAAAGTTTATCGCAAATAATTAACTGCCGTTTCGAAATAGAAAATTTATTATTCTAAGTTGCGGCTTAGTTCAAAATGTTTTGCGTGATAAATAATTGTAATAATCGTATAAAGTTGTTTAAATTTACGAATATTTTCCCGATTTAAATCTTATGATTTTCTAGTTTTAATAATATTATCTCTTACGTAGTCTTAAATTGAAAAAATTGAAAAATCAATTATAATTTATTCTAAATAATCTAATTTCATTGAAAACGTTTGGTATAATAAATGCGTTATTCTTTTATCATATTTGCAAATAGTTTAATGATTATTGGGCGCAATGAAATTTTTATCTATTTATTTATCTAATATAAAAAAGAATTAATTTAGATTTAATAAGTTGATGAATAACTTTTATCGGTTTTTCACATGATTGTGTAAAAATATTTGTTACAAAAAGTTTCAAAAAAAGCTAAAACACGTTCCTGGAAAATCGATTTTTTTCTCTCTCTCCTTTTTTCTGCTTTCTCTCTCCTTTTTCCTACTCTCTCTCTCTCTCTCTCTCTCTCTCTCTCTCTCTCTCTCTCTCTCTCTCTCTCTCTCTCTTTTTTTTTTTTTTTTTTTTTTTTTTTTTTAGAATTTGCGTTAAAATTAGATGCAAATGATTCTTTAAAACGCAGTTTGCTCTAATGTATAAGGTGGGAATAATCATAATATTTGTAATAGTATAATATACGTAATTATATGCTTTGTCTAAATTCATAGAAAAGAAGCTTTTACATTTTAAGTTATAAGCTATTAAGTATTTTTATGAACCATTAAAAAATAAATCTATTTTTTACAGATACAAGAAACATAAGTGTTATTAAATAATAAACTAAGAATAATCGTATTAAATTATTTCAGGTTCATCTTGGAAGGAGGCTTTACATAAATAACTAAATAGCCAATGAAAAAACTAAATAGCCTATTCCTGTCCTGCCTCCTATTTTTGTACATAATAAAAGTGCATAAAAATTGGCTTGAACAAAGGATTACATAAAGTAAAAAAATGTATTTTGAAAGAAATCTACAAACTAAGATTATGTCTTATTTATCTAGATACTTGATAGAAAATAAAAACTTACTTTTTACGTTTCGCCATTTTAAAAAATGAAAAATCTATGAACTCCTGAAAAAAGCCTTTATTTGAACTATGAAAAAAGCTTTTATTTAAGTAAATAAATATCATTCTTATGCTACAATTTTTCAGTAATAGATAAAGACATTTATTGATGACATTTTTATGTTATAAACAAGAAGATTATCCAATCTTATTAGGTGCATTCGTAATTATGTAAATATGTAACACCTTATAGTCGCAATGTAAAACATTTGTGTAACGTTACAGCATAAAATTGGAGGCAGCTAAGCTGCCACCAATTTTATGGAGTACTGTAATAGGTGTAACACTGCAATGTTACGACAGTAATATATGTTTAAGTGAAAAAAAATATAAGTGAAAAAATATATTATATAAGTGAAAAAAAATGAGATGAGTGAAAAAATGAGATTTGTCTCAATTTGAGTTATTTTATGACTGAGGTTTTCAGAGAGTGTATCAAGAAAAATATGGATTCAACAATTAATTTGTTTTTTGCTGCAGTAGCTTCATAAGCTTTTATAGAGCTAATGTTTCCTGTTTTTTAGCTTGGTGTAGTCAAAGTATAAAATCCGTCAAACTTTAATTGTTTGTACTAGATGGTAAACAAAAAATATTTTATTTGCTATTATAGTTTCTGATTTGTTTTATTGGTTAGGATATATAATTTTATTTTATTATGTAGCTAAAATAGCTAATAAGAACTTAATAGGTAGAAATGTAACAGTATTCCATTTATATAACTTTGGTGCTCAATAGATGCCAATATAAGATGGTGAAACCTTGAACCAACATTTGGAGCTCCTATTGAAGCATAGTTCCAATAGTTCTAACGACACTGAAACAGGAAGCTCCAAATGTTGGTACCTGATTTCACCATCTCATGGTGGCTGCTACTGAGCACCAAAATTAGGTTCAAACTTGGACAAAGTTTTTAACAGTGTAGTAAAAGCTTTAAATGTATATATATATATATATATATTATTACTTGGTATTTCTTTAATGAATTTTGGTTTTTTGTGTGTTGGTAGCCCCAAATTTGTATTATTTTGCTTTTCATGGCTAATACGGAGATGAAACCACACACTTTATTTGTAGTTCCAAAGTATTTGGGGCTTGACAATTCTGCTTTGGTTCTACAAATTTCTATTACATTCATTTTATCTATTTATTTAAATTTTTCTCATGTTTCGGTTTGGTTTATTGATAAATTCAATTGGTGAATATTGTCTACTTTTAATGGTCTTATATATATATATATATATATATATATATAATAAAACTTAAACTTAATTATATTTATTAATGCAAGTTAATTTATGACAGGAATTCTTAAAGTCTTTGAAAATGCAGTCATTTTTTGATTTATGATTATAAGAATGCGAATGCGATATAGAAATAACGAATAGTGCGAAATACAAGGCATGTTGTTCAGTTGGTAGCCTTTTCCCGTAGTATCTACAAGCAAAGTAAACATTTTCAATGCTTTTGATCTTTAGAATACTCGTATAAACATATAAATGCACATTTAGATGTATATGTTAATGCATGGAATTTTTTTTATTAGTATTTAAAGGCGAGGGGAAACTTGGTGCACAATATGAAACAAAAATTTTACTGTGATACATCTAAAAATTATGACAAAATAAAAATTAGTTTCTGCAAATAATTTATAGAATTAACATGTTTTATTATTTTATTAAATGATAAATTAAAAAGAATGGTTCTTAACAGTATAAATCTTTACACAAAATTTAGAGTACATTTTTACCTATTATTAGAGATAATAGAGATTATACCATTGAAGACTATATAAATAGAATACACATTTAGTTAACTATTAGAATAAAAATTCACATTTAAATGTATTTTTATACATGTAATTTCCTCTTTAGTATTCAAAGGAGAAGTGAAACAGAGGTGCTACAGTAAAATAAAGGTTTCACTGTGGTATCTATTATACAGTAATGATGTTTTACAAATCAATTTCTGCAAATAATTTTTGGAATTAACATGTTAAATGATTTTTTAACGAAAAATTGACAGTAAAACTTCATACAAAATTCAGATTATAATCAAATCTATTATTATAGATAACAGAGAATATACTATTAAAGACTATATAAATATAATGCACATTTATATAACTAAAAGAATAAAAATACACATTTAAATGTATTTTTTATACATGTAATTTCCTTTTTGGTATTTAAAGGAGAGGTGAAACTTGACTCACAAAATGAAATAAATTTTTTACCGTAATATCTATTAAAATGTGATGTTTTACAAATCAATTTCTACAAATAATTTATAGAATTAATTGTTAAATGACATTTTTTACGATAAAAAAAAACTCTTGATAGTAAAACTTTCCACAAAATTCAGAATAAATTCAATCTATTATAGGAGATCATAGAGAATATATTATTAAAGACTACATTATATCAGATTTATCTTCCTACTTACCGTTAATGATGATGTATAAGGAAATTTCTAAAAACATGATGCATCTCTGCAGATCTACTTGCATTCAGCTTAGGAGAAACACATTTCTGAGGAAACGTGATTCATTGTGTTGAATATCTGGAAAGGAAAAATATAAAGTCAAACCTACGAATATCGCAATTAAAATGTACTTAAAAAAATAAAGTGATATAAATAATAACACATTTGTAAAACACATAGCACATTTGAAACTAGGTGATCCACCCGAATAACACATTCAAAAATTTTCACGAATCCAATACTTTTTCTTGTAAAGATAGAAAAAAGTAAAAATTAGGTAATATGACAACTCATTATGATTTGCGATGTATGTCTTAACAAAATGATTCTGAAATTGTTGAATTGTAGCTATTAAGCTCGTGAATTCAGCAGCAGCAGCTTGTAAGCAGACTTGTAGGGGGCATAATGGAATGTGATTTACGTATGGTCAATGTTCCTGATAGAATGTGCAATTCCTAAATGACGAAAAATAATACAGCGTCGCTGGCGTACAAACACACACATTTAACAGATTTCTATCCGAATAAACTTAGAGTTGATAAATAAAATATTTACGAACTTTCTTCTTTTCACTGATTTGAATATTTAATCTCCATTTGAAAAATATATTTTAGGAAAATAATTGGCAGCTAAAACTCAGACATTTATTTAAATAAATATAGAGACACTAGGTTAAAATGAAAACACAAATCCCCTCTTCATTAAGGGAAAGTGTTGGGACGCTTGTATCCCGGGACCTTGAGAATTTCTAATAAATTATTGGCAACAATGATATTTTTTATATTTCTAATAGTGACCTAAAACCAATTGATCTCATTATAGTAACAGACAACATCAGAAGCACTGAATTGAACGACTTGGTGAGAAAAAGAAAATTTCACTAGTCCAAAGTAAATATTTTTCCCCATTCAAATTTCAGTTTTTATCTATATACTTTTACAAGAAGTCAACTTTAATTTATTTTTTAATAAAAGAGAATATTTTTAATTGTTTTATTTATGAGAAAATAATGAAAGTGCTTCCAGATATTTACCATCATTTTGATTTTATTTATACCATGTGATGGTTGTACCTTGGGACAGTAAACTATGTTGTACCTTAGGACATGTCCAATGATATAACACAAGCATGTTTGTACTAATTTGCATAAGTAAAAGTAATTTTGTTACTTATTTTTCAGAAAATACCACAAAGCATTTGAAATACAGTAAAGAAAACAACTTAACTTTATTTTGGATATATTTTACAATGATTGAAGTTTTCAAGTATGCATGTAGTAACTTCTGATAAACTTTTCTCTTTCCATGTGATGTAATGTTCTAAAGAGCACATTTATATATTTAACTTTGTTAATAATGAATAACATAACAGCCTTATTTCGATTCTTACAAAAGAGAAATGCTGGGAAGTTGGAATTATTTATTTGCAATTCCTTCCCATTCTTACTATAAACTATAGCCAATTGATTGTACTACATTTGGGCCATAAGAAACATACTACAAGTCTTGTGCTAATGAATGGATGGTATCGAATCCTATTCAGCAAGTCACAATATATCTTGTTGCAGAAGTTGTTAGAAAAGCATTGTAAAAATCTTTAACACCATCGAATTTCGTAAAAGGTTTTGCAGAAACAGGTATTTATTCAATTAATGGGAAACGTATTCAGTGAACACGAATTTTTAATAACATGTAACTGACAGATCGTTTCATTCAACTGAAATGTTGAAGGAAACAGCTGAATTTACATCAGCAAATGTGTTATCAGACGTATGCATAGTAAATTTTCTTCACACTTTCAAAACGTCACATCTCCAATAATGATTAAGTCATTTTCCAAAGGTGCAACTTGTAAAAGTAATGTCAGCAGAAGGAAAAAGAAGTCTACATTTTAAGGCCCCTGTCCTCGCTCGAGGAAACGCTCGCGAGCTAATGCTATTCATATGGGGAAGCATTTTTCTAATAAATCTTTCGCATTTTGACATTTTTGAATAATTTTTTTTTTGCATTGGATAGCTGAGGTGCATGCCGATAGCGCACCTTTTTTACTTTTTAGATTTTGGTTGCAAATATATTTTTTAAAAAGCATTTTCAGTTTCGAAAACGGTTTTGAAAGTGAAACTAACTTTGTAAAAAATATCTGCAACCAAAATCGAAAAAGTAATAAAGGTGCGCTGTCGGCATGCACCTCAGCTATCCAATGCAAAAAAAAAAAAAAAATATTCAAAAATGTCAAAATGCGAAAGAGTTATTAGAGGAATAGCATAGCTCGCGAGCATTTCCTCGAGCGAGGACAGGGGCCTTAACAGTTTCTTTAGTAAAAGCTAAAAATGGAACTGACAAACAAAAAACTGCTGTAACATTAAAAAAAAGATTCAGAACAAAATAGCAGTTTTGAATTTGTTAATAATAAACTCATTTTATCAAGTACTAAAGATGATAACATTGATTATGATCATACCACAGATGTGTTAGAAGTAAGAAATCAAGAAAATAGATTACTTTCTTACTAAAAAGTATCTGGGGGGGGGGGGGAAATATACTCTTCTATGTATCTGAGGTTGGTTGAAGTACTTGCCAACGACAAAAACTTGAGTTCTATTTTCTATTTCCTTGAAAAGATAGTTTTGTCGACAAAAAATTAGTTATTGTTATACTACAAAATTTTGTATTATCTTTTGGTGTAAAATTATTAATTAGTTATATGCTTGGATTATGCAATATGGCCCGAGGTACAACAGGATGTTGTACATTGAGACAGTTTGTCTTTCCTACTTTAAATGAGTGGCAATTTCTTTTATTTTCAAACTGCCTGAATTTCTTAAAATATATTATGGAGAAATATATTGGTGCATTGGAATGTTGCCTTTAAATATTAAATCTATTTTTTAAGCAGTTGTACGACAGAAAATATATCAAAATTGAATGGCAAGTTTTGAGCGGAACGGACAGACAGAACACGGTAAATGAAAGCTTTTAAAAATATTGAACTTTTTGGGCGTTATTATCCTTAAAATTATAAGTTCAATTTTTTTTTCATAAACTGAAAGAAACCATTTTTTTTTTTAATATTCTTGCAGAAATATCGCACTAAATATATGCTGACTACATTTTTAGTCCAGACTTTAGACGCATGATAAAGCATTTTCTTATGAATAAATATTCATTTTCCTTAATGTGCTGCCCTTGGATTAAATTCTCTTTTCATTTAAATCTATTCATCTCAGAAAAAAATGAGATATTTTTAGAAACCTATTAAATCTCTTTATAACTAGCTTTGTTTTCTCTTAATGGTGATCATTAACTAACTTAAAAGAAAAAAAAAAGATAAAAAATTTCTGCAAAATCATCCTTTATGAGTCTATTTGAAATATTTTTCATACACAATATTTTTTATGTAATAAACTTAACGAGAAAGTAGAGTAAAAAACTTATGGTTCATTTACAATCTTAAGTAAGTTACAAACTTTTACTTGAATGCATTTTAAGTAATTTAATCATAGATCGTAATCTCGTCAATTTTGTTCTTATTTTATACTTTATAAATGTTAGATACAATATATGGCTACTAAATGGCCGGCCACTTGCGACTTTAGACATTTTGTTAAATATCTAGAAGAATATCATAGAAGAGCATCATAAAGAATTATCATGCAACTCTAAGTGTGTAAAAATAATAGTACAGGTCATTCATTTCCGTGAAGATTTTTTCCCGAAACTCCATACGGGACCGTCAACAAACTGAAAAAGAACTAATATCTTTTGGATAATCCTGTCAAAACTAATGCAGAAAAAGCATTCCAACTGTAGATAATGATTAAGAGGTAGATTAAGAGAGCTTGTAATAAAGGGCATTTTTATGCGGATAGCATGTATACTCGCAGAAAAAATGTTTTCATAAAAACAGTCCCAATTTTTTCAAGTATTTTGCTTATAATTTGCAGTATTCTTAATATAAAGTAATGTTTTTTTTCCGAAAATATTACAAATAATATTGTACACGATACCCTGTAAATAAAATTAAAAAATAATAAAAATTGTATGAAAAATGCGCAGGTTTACTAAATAACTTTTTATTGCACATGCGTGAATGTTATTAAAATTTCATTTGTACATTGATACTAATAAACGGATAAATGGATACAGCGCTAGGGTGGTCCTTGAAAGTTGGTAAATTTTTTTTTCATGATTTATACCGCGGCACCCACCCTTTTTGTTCTACTCATTAAAAAAGAATTACAGCAATTTTTACAAAATTTTTGGGATGATTTTAGGGGTCGCTACCACTATTTGAAGTTTAGACTTATTCAAAAATTCTGAAGGAAAATACATAATTATTCTTAAAAACAAGTAAACATATTTTTATATAATATTTCAGTAAATTCTATAGTATCTACATTTTTATATACATTTAAAGAAGAAGAAAAAGCTATCATTATTATAAAATCCTTACATTTACCTTTTATAAGACATCAATGTAGATTTTTTAGAGTCTGGATATTTTCTTCGAAATTGCTTGAATAACAACAATAAGTACTGTTTTTGATCTTCATCTTTTGTATGAAGTTTATAGTATTCCTTAATAAGTGCTACCCCACGTTCGGCTACATTATCAATAACTGATTGAAGCCGCAAAAGCTTTACAAGTTTTGTAAGATTCGTTTTTGTTTCAATTTGTCATATCTGTTTCAAAAAAGTCTGAAGGTAATTCCATACTTTTAAAAGACCTCAGAGTGTTACTTGTTACAAAATCTTGCAAATTCTTTTTGAGGATGTCATCAGGATAAACCCTTATACGTTTCAATGGTTTCTCATTTTTCACAGCACGCACCATTTGTCTTTTAATTTTAAATGAGACATTGTCATCAAAAAATGCAAAAGCTACTAGTTCTTCATTCAAGTACCACAAATGTCCAAGGAATTTCTTCATAGCACACAAAGAAACGTCTTTATATACATTTTCGTACTCTTTCAAGTTTTTATTTCTAGGCGCAGAACAAGCAGATGGTGCCTAATACCAACTGTGAATGTAGATTTTTATCACAAACGAGCAAACTTGACGAACTCCAGATTCTTCGTGGTTAGAGAGTTTGAACTTATCTCTAAATAAATAAATCTTGAACCAGTTTATGGACTTTTCCATCCATCGTGCTCGATGAAAAGCGACCAGCGGCTCTAAAGTGAACATCTCTTTCGGGTACTCCTACTAGGAAAATGATGGCAAGCTCTAACAGTTCTTTGTAATCGTCCCTTGGTTGAAAATAATTAAATTGATTTTGTGCAAACTCTATGATTTCTGATGCATTTTCTGTTGTTTTTTTCTTTGATAAAATTATCAGTTACGGAAGTCTGAAATATGCCATGATTAATAGTTTCACGAAATTTTAAATCATTTAAATAAAAGTATGTCTGGTCCATCTGGGACTCCGAGTGACTTAACAACATCTGCCTCCAGCATAATCTCCAGAATGTGATGACGGCAAGCCAACTAAAATGTTCATTCTACCTCTCTTTTTAGGATGTGGATCACTGTGGGAGCATGAAGCTACTTCTTCCTGATTGGAACACTTTCATTATCACTTGAGATTGCTTTTTATTCAAATATGTCTGAAGGAATTGATGCTTGTTCAAAAAGAAATGATTTGTTTAATCCCTCACGCTTTTTCATTTGTTCAAACGCTTTTTTTTCTTCATTGATTCCATTTCCTTCTTTTTTACAAAACGTTTATCGAAACTTCTTATTTTACCAAGTCTACCTTTTTGTCTCTGAGCAAGTAAAAATACCTTATCTTCTTCGATTTGTATCATATTAAGAGAAATATAAAAAAAATCGTAAAGGCCATCTTCCAATCCTCTTCTTTTTTTTACAAACTTTCTGAGTGTTTTGATTTGTTTTCGTTTTTCTTTTTAAGCTTTTGTCATTCTTTAAATGGTCTTTCAATTTTACCAACTACATGTTTTTTCAATCTAGTAGGAATGTTAGCTTTTCCCCCAAACTATAAGGGCGTCACTTGTAGCGAAGTGCGCTGAATTTCTAATGTTTAACTTAAGTTCTTTTTGTAATAAAAAAAAGACTTAACACGTCTCTTTTACTTGGCAGCTTTGTTTAGCTTAAAGATGGCGAAATTTAACCAACATTTCAGATATCTGTAGATTTTCTTGTTACGATAGATACTTTAGTGTTAGCTGCCATGCTGTTTCATTTACCAAATAAAAATATTTGCATATAAAATCATGATTCCTCAAAAATACAAAAAAAATGTATTTATAGAATACGGTTCTATTTTAAATTGAAAATCACCTTATTTATATTATATTTACTTAGGGACAAAAAAAGAATCCTAAATGCATTTAATTCAAATATTTTTAAAATGTAATTTTTATTCAGATAAAATTTTTTCAAGTTGCACAATAACACTCTGCGGCTACTCAATTCACTAGCTAGCAACATACTGTGAAAGAGGCGGGAAACGATACAAAAGAATATTGTCTACATTTCGCATAGAAAAAAAAAACTTTTTTGCCTACTCATAAGCCGAACTGCAGCTGTTGCCGTAGCAATCAAGGGTTACACTAAGAGTAGAGGATTATGGACTACTAATGCACAAGAAAAGTACGACTTTGGCAAAAAATAAAATGTTACGCACACTAAAGTAAATAATTTTAATAATAAATATTTATTTAGCGCTTACGAAGCATATTTTATTACATAATCATTTATTAAAATTAAATCTGAATTATTATTCTTTTCTTATTGATTTTTAAATTGATTTAAGCACCATTTTATGTTAAATTAGCTGACCCTTCGGCATTGCTCTGGCCCGTTAAAAGTCGGACAGAAACTCGAATATATTTAAAAATCGCTGAAAAATTTAAAAACTCAGGATAAATTTTGGAAAAAAATTGAAGCACTCGACAGTCTATACAGCCTAATGTCCTACTATGACTCCATTTCGTGATGACTATGGATATGTATTAATAACTTACAAATTAAATTAAAAAGATGTCAAATTTTCTAATTTTTCAAATATTCAAACCTTGGTAGCGACCCTTAAAAATTTTTTTTAATTCTGAAATTTTGGTGGAGATCTTTTTTTAATACATAGAACAAAATAAAGGGGTGCCCCATACAAATTTTAAAAGTTCATTTTTAAGGACCACCCTAATACGGCCTCTCATCTTTTTGCTTCATTTTCGAAACAACGGATTTTGAGCATATTCTATCGATGATCATTATCGGAATTTTCAAGCTATGTTTTCGAGACTTTCACGAAAATTGCTCTATACATTTAGATAACACAATATGCAAATGAAATTTTGATAGTATTCACTCATGCGCAAGGAAAAATTATTTAGCAAACCTGATCATTTTTCATACATTTTTTATTATTTTTTAATTCTGATTACAAAGTACTATGTACAATTTTATTTGTCATACTTTCAGAAAAGAAAGTTATTTTATATTAAGAACTCTGGAAATTATAAGCAAAAAACTTGAGAGGGACTGTTTTTATAAAAACTTTATTTTTTTACGTGTATACATGCTATTCACATAAAAATGAACACATAGCCACCTGATCATAATCTACAGTTTGAACACTTTTGCTACATTAATTTTGACAGAGTTATCTTAAATATATTCTTTCTTTTTCAATTTGTTGACGGTTTCCTATGGAGTTTTGGGGGAAAAATCTTCACGGAAATGTATGACCTGTACTATTATATTTACACACGTACAGTTCCAGGCTAATTCCTCGTGCATTTTTCTAGATATTTAACAAAATGTCTAAAATCGCAAGTGGTCGGTGTCCTCTGGCCATGTAGTGTATATGAAAAAAAAACCAAAAAACAAACAAACAAAAAAAAAAAAAAAAAAAAACAAACGTTACTGAAATTTTCATTTCGTAAAATTCATTTTCGAATTAGAATAAGTTAAAATTACAAACAGCTGAAAAACATCCTGATTGACAGAAATGCTTAAAGCCTTTCGAAGCTTCCTTTCTAAAGGAACCCCATCCGCTGGAAATCGCTGATTTAGAGCAATCTGTACTTCTAGTTTAACACAGGAGTTTTATATTCCAAATAATTGATGGTGAAATCGTTGAAAATAACAACATTTATATGCTAAAAACACATCAGCACAGTATTTTAAAACAAAAACGTTTATAGAACACTTTAATACTGAAATATGGGACCATCCGTAAATGAAGTCAACGTTTTTTCAATATTTTTGACCCCCCCTCTCCTCTTTTGCCACAAAGTGTCAAACTTCATCATACTCCCTCGCTTTCTCTTGTCACATGTCACGCTATATTATGTAAACATATGCTTACAGTTCAGCGGTAAAGCTGAACAATAAAAAAGATTCGGATACTAATTTTGAATGATATTAGATTAAGTTTTACAGATAAAAACATAATTAACATGCAATAATGATAAAATATTAATTTGAAAAGAAAAAAACTGAAAACAGTAGTACAGTCGAACCCCGTTATAACGAACTTCAAGGGACCGAAGTTTTTGTTCGTTATATCCGGTGGTTCGCTATATCCGAATCTTTAAAAATGTTAGAGTTTACAAAATATGTATATAATTACCTGATACCTATATGTTCAATAATGATGTATTAAGAAAAAAAAAAAACGTAAATTCTATTGATCATTAATGTATTAAATTGACTAAAATTGATTACATTAAACTGGCACAATACTAAATAAATTAACTAAAAATGAAGACAAATAGAAATACAGTAAAGCGCCGATTATCTAAACATTCGAGACCAAGCCTAGTGCGGATAAATGTTAGGATAAATAAACAAAAAATTTAAGGAATGATCCTGACTATACTAAAATCTTTATACTTTATCCAGGCTTAGGATGACTAACACTAATTATTGGCTCGTAAAAACCATTTTATTTTTATTTTGTTTGTTTATCTTATCATTTAAATTTTCCTTTTTTTCATAATCTTTTAAACTCCAAAGAGTATTAATTTAAGGAAAAAAGCTTTTGATTATTGCTTGTTTCAAAGAAGGCGTTGTTTTCAGTTCTGCCATATCTCGAATTATTCTTAAATGCATTAGTTAAATAAGTTAGCTTAAATGCTTTACTGAATTGTCATGACAGGAGTAATGGAAAATAACTGATGGGTGGGCGTGATCACACCTGCAGAATGGCTACCATAAAAGAGAAGGAACGCAGGTCTTACTATTCTTTAATAAAAATACTTATCGTTAATTTGCACCATGTTTTACTAGCCGGCATGCATTTTCTTATAAAATTAGAGTTGAAAATCTTTCTTCAAATCAGCAAAAAAGTAAATAAAAAAGTCAAAAAAGAAAAAAAAAGTCATGGTTGACTAGGAAAAAATGTTCGTTATAACCGATTCTTAAGATTCCGGAGGTTCGCTATAAAAGGATAAATTAGTATTAAATATTATAGGAAAACGGTGGGACTAAAATTTTCGTTCGCTATATCCGGTAGTTCATTATAAACCGGGTTCGACTGTACTTTGGAAATTAAAATGGAATTTAATATGTTTGGTTTCAAATCTTATCTTTACTTTATAAATACAAATTCCATAGTTTGATCTACTGACTTTTAATGATTTTATTTTAATCAACATGTGTGATGTCACACTTCTTCTTACCCTTTCCCACCCCCTTGTCACAAACTGTCACAATTTAAGGAACCCTACTGCCCCCCCCCCCGGCCAAGCGTGACATTATTTATGGACGGTCCCTAAATGCATATGCCTTAAAGGCATTCCGTTTGATTTATAAATCTCCTAAATCCGTCTCTCTTTCTTCTATTAAAATTTAGAAATAGTATTTCATTTTATATGACTATCGACTGTAAGTTTTTCTGACAAGACTCATTATTCATATATTTACTGAAGTTCAACTTTATTCAGCTTGTATGAATTTTATCAAAATGGATTATAATGTTTAATTCAAATTTTTGAATTTATTGAGAAATGAAGGAAAAAATGGGTAAAAAAGAAAAGTTTTAAACAGGTCCTTTTCTGATTCTTCTGCATATAATTTTTGAATAGGTGCTCTGATTTTTATATATCTATATCTATTTATCTATATACTAATAAAATAACGAATAACTGTGTGTGTGCGTGTGTGTCTGCGATAGTTAGCGAAAACTACGGTACGTACGATGTTCAAATTTTTTGTGAAGATTCTCCAAGGCCTTTCCTAATGTACCTGACCCTCAGAATTTTAAAATTCTAATAATTAGTTGAGAAATTAATTAAAAGCCCTAAATTAGAAGAAAGGACTCTGTCCGCTTACTTTAATTTCTGTCTCTCTAATTTTCTGTTTCTCTAATTTTTTTTTACTTAATTTCTGTCAAAATTAATAATTTTTTAAATGATTTAACTATTACAAAATGAAATTATGGCATCCTGAATGCCATTAAAAGATTTTTGGTGACCTAATTATTTCCAGTAGAAATTAAAAATTATAATGGAAGGAGACAGTTACTAAAAAAGACCCATTATGCATAAAAAAAGGAAAATTATTGTAAAAAATATTTTCCAAAAAATTTAAATTTTTAATTTAAACTTTTAAATATATAGTGTATAATGAAATAAGCCTTTCAAAACTATACATATAATGATTTATTCAACAAATAAAAAGGATTATTTGTCTTTCTTAATAAAAAAAAGCATTAAACTTTGTGAAAGGTCACATTTTAAATATTTCAAACTGGAAAGAATAAAGTAGATCTGAAGTGATATTCTAGAGAAAACTTTATTTGTTTATTATTACTTTTTATTTATTTTATTTTTTTTATTTATTACTTTTATTTATTATTACTTTTCTGATTCTTCTGCATATAATTTTTGAATAGGTGCTCTGATTTTTATATATCTATATCTATTTATCTATATACTAATAAAATAACGAATAACTGTGTGTGTGCGTGTGTGTCTGCGATAGTTAGCGAAAACTACGGTACGTACGAGGTTCAAATTTTTTGTGAAGATTCTCCAAGGCCTTTCCTAATGTACCTGACCCTCAGAATTTTAAAATTCTAATAATTAGTTGAGAAATTAATTAAAAGCCCTAAATTAGAAGAAAGGAAAAGTACTCAAAATTCAATAAGAGCATAGATTATTTATCAAATCACAGAATATTTTTTCGAAAGCGCAAAGAAAAGGAAAAGGGTTAATATAAATACAGGGTTGCCATGGCGATGAATGTACTACGTATTTTAATAAAAAAAATGTATTTTAAATTCTTCTGGATCTAAAAACTCAAAAATCAGACAGCTACATTCAGAAAAATTCCCCTTTCAGAAAATCTAAAAATTATTTTCATACTCCTGTAAACAGTTGAAAAATCCGTAAAAATCCATTTATCCGTTAAATCTCATTTTATTTCCATTCTAAGAAACATAATTTCGAGAAATCTTTCTAAACGAGAGCAGGTGTTTTGGAATGCAGGCAGCTGGGCGTCAGATAGTAGTGGCATTTCTCAGACGACCTGTAAATATTTTCAAATGTTACATTTATAAATTTAATTTTTATCAATTCAGATGAAGAATTTTTCGCTGATTTTAAATATATAAATTTCTTCGCAGTCGCTCAATTGCTACCTTATATATTAACTATTAATTCGTTACTTGGATGATTACTTGCTCTATTTAAAAGCAAGTTTTTCGAAATCACAAATGATTTTTATATTAATATTCTTTGGTACGTTGCCGAATATTTAAAACTGCTTCATTTAAAGATTTTAAAGTTATGCATCGAGCAATATCTTTAAACGCTGTTTAATAGTATATAAATTTATAAGAATCCAAGTTTTTACTTTCTTCTGTCTTCAATAGAAGAATTTATTCTAATCGAAATTTTTTTTCCACTTCCGGTTTTCGACGGATTTACACGTTTTAGGGGTCAGAGATTCCAAAAAACATGTTTTTACAAAATGTCTGTCTGTCCGTGTATCTGTGTGTCTGTCTGTATGTCGCCATTCTACCATCAAAAAGTGTATGAAGTTATGCATAGAATTGAACCAAATTTTTTGTGAATGTTTTTGGCTGTGGCAAGCAGGTCCTCTTTCAGTTTTGAGATATTCCGCCGGAAGGGGGCGCTGCAATCGCGATTTTTGTGCCATTTTCAATATTGTACCGACCAAAAGTATATGAAGTTATGCATCGAATTGAACCAAATTTTATGTGTAAGTGTTTGGCTATGGCTAGTTGGTCCTCCCTGAATTTGAAAAAAAAATCAACAGGAAGGGGGTGCTGCAATCGCGATTTCTGTGTCATTTTCAATATTGTACCGACCAAAAGTATATGAAGTTATGCATCGAATTGAACGAAATTTTTTGTGTAAGTGTATGGCTATGGCTAGTTGGATCGCCCTTAATCTGAAAAAAACTCGCCGGAAGGGGCTGCTGCAATAGCGAATTTTATGCCATTTTCAATATTGCACCGCATAAAAGTGTATGAAGTTAGTTCTAGAACTGAACTAAATTTTTTGTATATGATTATTTTTTGGTAAAGCAAGTAAGTCCTCCCTGACTTAAAAAAAAAAAAAAAAAAAATCTGCCTATCATTCTATTTTCCATCGGCTCGTGCAGAGGCGGAAATTCGTTTTTACTCCGATTAATTGATTGAAGCAGAAATTTAAGATGAAAATCACAGCTGGTATGCACTGTAAAAAAAAAGGGTCCATCTACTAAAAAAACTTTAGTGATCCTTGTAATTACTAAAAAATTTTTAGTAATCTTAGTCGGTTACAAGAAAATCTGTAAGAATTACTAGAAAAAAGTTAGCAACGAATAGAGTTAATAGTTTTATATTTTTAATAGCTCTTACTAAAACTCAATTGGTGTGGCCTTGATAGCATAGTGGTTATAGTAACGGACTCCAGGCTAAAAGGTCCCGGGTTCGAAACTTGCCACCGCCAAATACGCCCCGAATGTATGTAGTGTCTCGTTAATAAAGAAATTACGAAAATCCTGTCGGAGCACGTAGGAATGTTTAGTGCTGCCATCTATTGCAGTTTTGAAGAAAATCTTCCGCTTCATAAGTCTGGATGCAGCTCCAAGGAAGCTCCTGCCCTTCGTGCGCACGTAATTGTTATTAAAAATAATTTTGGAGCTATTACTAAAATTTCCTTGGTGGCTCATACTAAAAACTTTTAAGTTAGTTATACAAAAAATTCTTTTGTTCAGTTTACAAAAGTAATGCTTGTTTCACTTGCAAAAAAAAGTTTGTAATGGTTACTAAAAAAATCTGTGGAATACAAATTTACTAAGAAATTTTTAATAACCTCTTGAATTTTTTTTTTTTTTTACAGTGTGGTATTGAATTAAAATTATTAAAGCATTAAAATGAGTTACTATTTTTTTTTAAATATTAAAATGTACGTATGAGATGGAAGAAGTTTTGGGATTGGCACATCCAACTAGTTTTTAAATAAAAAAGTCGATTTTTAAAAAAGGAAAAGAAATGATAAATCACGAATTAATTAAAAAAAAAAAAAAACCTTACAAACCTTTTGGAGCTTTTAGATAAATTATAACATATAGTAAATATTTTAAAGAGTATCGAACATCAAATATAGGGCGGGAGGATTTTTTAGGGGGAGCGGTCAAATATTTAAAATGGTACCGTTTTCTACCATTTCAAATGCGGACTTATCACTAAGCACTGAGATAAATATTACTTATTAAATATAAAACTTGCAGATAGCTTAAAACAAATAATGTAGATTTTAAAGAGTAGGAGTTGTCGAATTATGTGTAAGGGGGGGGGGGGGGAGGATTATTATTTTAGGGTGGGCGTGATCAAATATTTAAAACCGTACCGTTTTAGATGAGAATTTTTCACAACTCTGGAATAAATAATACTTAGTTAATATGAAATTTTAAAAGTTCGTATTTTCGAATTTCGAATTTATTCGAACGTATTTTCGAATAATAATTTCATCAAATATCTTTCTTAAGTTTACAAACAGTTTTGTTAAGAAAAGACTTCGCACCCTGTATGAAAGTAAAAGATTCCAGAACCCCACCCCCCTCCCTTTTTTTTGACGTGTGTGCGCAGCACTTCTGTTAAACGGTACCATAGGCAGCCGGATACGTTTCGAGATTTTTTTTCTTTTTTTGTTTTTTTAGATTTTGTAGTACAAATTTCAGGTTTATTTAAGAATATCATTACGAGCCCGGGCAACGCCGGGCGGCTCAGCCAGTATATAATAAAATTGAAATCACAAATATCAAAATAAAATAAGAAAATAATAAATAAATAGATAAATAAACAAAGAGGATAAATTAAAATTCTTTAGCCTTTAGCCTTAGAAGCCTTAGAAGCCTTTAAAACTATGAATAGCATATAGGTTCTCCAGAGGTGCTATAAATGTTTATTCATAGAAAGTATATCTTATTTCGTCGAAGTTTGTCAGCAATATGCTTAAAAAAGACAAAATTTAGCACTTTATAACATATCTGAGTATCCAAAACAGTTAAAGAATTGTGGAAAAAAGAAAAGAAATAAATAAACAAATAAATTAATGAACATATGAACAGAAAAAGAAAAACAAAATACAAGATTTCAAATTCACCAGAAAAACAATGTCATCTATTGAATAAAGATAACAATTATACATAGAAATAAGCCTGACATTCACCACAATTTATCATGAGTCAGCAAAATTAAAATAAATAAGAAACGATGAATACGAAACTGTAGTGCTACCCTCTGTTAAGGTCCCACAATAGTCACTGAAAAAGACCCGGATGATAATGTAAAGTCTACGGGAAAGTTCTTTTCAAATATCTCGCTCTAATTTTAATACTTTTACATGATATTTTTTTGCATAGGATAGCTGAGGACGATCTACAACCGGCCTAGTTTTTACTTTTTCGATTTTACTTATATATTTTTACATTATGAAAGTTTCAATTTCAGAACCAGTTTAAACCGGCCGGTTGTGGATCGTCCTCAGCTATTCTATGCAAAAATATCATATGGAAATATTAAAGTTTGAGCGAGATATTTGAAAAGAACGTTCCCATACACTTTACATTATCATCCGGGTCTTTTTCTGTGACTAGTGTTGCGTCTTAAGACTTAGGTAAAATACATAAAAAGCAGATAACATAAATACCAAATCAAGGATTTGTTGAAGTATGGAAAAATAAAAATATGCAATATTTTAAGAAAATTAAGCTATAATTAAGAAAAAAAATTACAAAATTAAAAAAAAAAGTAAATAAATGAAAATAAATAAACAAATATACCTAAGATAGGTGTTGTTTGAATATTATATACCATTTTTGAAACTATAAACTGTCTTCCATAATATTAGCATTAAAATTTTAAAGGCGCAATTGTCAACCGCATTAAAAAATTATGATTTAAAAATTGATTCAAAATGTTGTTTAAAAGTCTATTTTATTTTTAAAAATTTCTTATTTGCTATTTTAAAATGTTTTTCAAACCATTCTTTCAACTTATTTTAAAACATATATTATAATATTTCAGGGGGAAAACGCAACTTACAATAGAAGCGTTCAGATGATAAACGCGGTAAGTGACACAAACATCATATTTAAAAAATAAGCTGTAAAGTTCCAAATATGTATTTGTGTCTATAGTAAAGCAAATCCTTTACAAATCAAAAGTTTGAGTATTAGTTTTTTTTAATATTATAACACATGGTGGAGGACAATGCATAAATTATTTTCTGTTATTATTCATTATTTTTTCATTATTATCTTTTTTTTTTTTGTGATAAATGGGAATCATTATAAAATATTTTTATTGTGCTGTTATCTGTTCACAAATCAGATCTCCATAAATAAATATTGACTTTTTATAGGTAGATTTCGTAAGAAATACTACTTACTGCAGTCATTACGATGATACGATTTTCGAATATTAAAATTTTCACAAAAGGTTTAAGCCCCCAGAGCTCATTCTTAGTGATGAAACTGATTTATCTCTAAACTTGTTTTCGTTGTTGTACATGAAATTAATAACTATTAACTGACTTCGTGATCTACCTCCGTATGTAAGTCAAAGCTGTAGGATTTTTTTTTTTTTTTTTATTTATAAGACAATTTTTATCTGTCCTCATATAAGGCCTATATGGATGAAAGTGTTAAATCATTATGATTAACTATTTTTTTTCCACATACTACATTTAACGTTCGTATTCTTCAATTAAAATAAGCATATAATTTTTTTATATTGATTGAAATTTTTTATATTGACCATACAACTAACACGCAATTGTATAAAATTTGTAGCAATTCGTAACATAATATGATATGAACATTGTTTAATAGCGTAAAATAAGATGAGTGCAAGAGTCTCAATATTCTGTTCTATGTATTCTAAAATTGCAATTTTTATTTATTTATTTATTTATTTTGGTCATCGTAATCTTAAATTACAAATTATTATACAGATTAAGATTAAGATTAACGATTAAAGTCGCGACCCGAGTCAAAAATATTCGTTACAAAATTTTCTGCCACTGACAAAATGGCAAAAATATTTAATGGCAGTAGCAAAAAAGTAATAATTTTATTGCATTTTTTTATCAAATCATCGTGTAGCGAGTGCTGGATAATTAGTAATATTCATTCCTTTCTTAATATTTGCGAATTGTGATTTTTTTAAAGTTATTAATTCAAAATTGATATAAAAGAATAATTTGAAAAAATACAAATAAAAGTATATTTCTGATGAAAAATGTAAAATATTACATAACATACAGTTGCGCCGTAGAAAATATTTGAATGAACTATTAAAGTTTTTTATGCTATTTGCGAAAGTTCTTATCATTTTTTTAGGATATCAATTCAAGAACCCATTCAGGAACCCATAAATTGAAAAAAAAAAAAAAAAAAAAGATAATAATGTATTTTTTATAAGTATTGCAAAATGTTATAAAACATATTAGGTGGTCTTAAAAAACTTTACTGGTATATGGGTTCATAGCTATTATACCATTCAAGAGAAACGATGCCACTTAGGTTGCCGGTGTTTTAAGATATGGAGAATTCATCTTCATCCCATTGGATAATTCATTTTTAATCTCATTCGAGAATGATATGAACAGCAAAAATCGAGCTTTCACAATTATGGTTATTGTAGCGAAATTTCGAAAATTTCAAAATAGAAGTTCTATTTACTTTCTTCAACGCAAACTACAGTCGAACCTCGTTAACATGAACCTCAAAAGAGTCAAAATTTTGTTCATGTTAACAATAATTCATGTTATCAGTATCAATTCTTTGTATTCCTTTTTATAGGGGACTGTGAAAACAATTCATGCTAAAAGTAATTCATGTTAAGCGTGTTCACATTAACGAGATTTGACTGTAATTGCTATAGCGTTAAATAAAAATGGTGTTGAAATTGCACCCGTAGCAACAAACGACAGCTTTAATTAAATGCAAATAAACATCACGAGGATTTGGGCAACTATAATACAGGCTGACTCGTCAAGCATTTTTTATCCCCACTTAAACCAATCAGCGATTGTTGCCTATGTGACACAAAGTGTTGTGGACAATATTTGTTTTTCTAAAGGCAACTAAATGGTGGCGTGAATCATCCCGAATTACAGAAGCCTGAACGAAGACAACAAATGAGTTCTCACAGGCGAAATAACTAATCATTTTCGTTGTTTTGTAAAATTTTCAAATGCATGTTTTCACAGAAGATGATAACCTCATATGGAAAAGTTTGTAACAATAAATCATGAAATAAGGATAATCCAGGATTTCCTGTTTAATGCTATTTTTCATAAATGCTCAGCAAATTCGACATGTATAGTTTTAATTATGAATACTCTGAGAGACAGAAATCCATTAAGATCTGTCTAAGTGACCATGATGCGAAAGTAAAATGACTGTAGATAACAATGTCACAGAAATATAGCTGCTGCACAGTAGAAATAATGTTCTTTGCGTTTGTTTTTACTCGACATTTCTAATGTTATAGGCTGCGCAGATCTTGCGGAGTTTAAGCCCTGTTGGTAAGCCTCGCCACTTAATACGAGCTTGGTGTTGCTGATACTGCTTAATACATTTATGGATTTTAATTTTTGCATTTTCTATGGATTTTTGAAATGAAAAAAAAAAATGTTGCAATTATTTTTTTTTCGAATTTTGTCAACGTAAATCGTAATCCTTGTCAATCCCTTTTTTTTTTTTTTTTTTTTTTTTTTTTTTTTTTTTTCAAATTATTCCCGAAGCCATGTCTTAAAATACCCACATCCTAAATAGAATTCTGTTCATTTGAAAGGCATGTTGCTATGGTTTCACATTCGAAAAATTCTCTTTTGGTCATTTCTACTTAATTATTCTAAATGAATACGTTTTTAATATGCCTTTGTGAAAATAATAATTTATTTAAAACTTATGAATGCATGCATCATCAGATTTTATCTTTATCTATTTAGAAAATTTCATAAAACTTAAAACTTCTTTTGTGGGATGATATATTACTCTTTAATGTGCTGCATTTATAATAAATTCGTCGCCCACTGTAACAAAATTATTTATTATGGGGAGAAAAAAAAGACTACAATTCAGTGAATCATATTTTTAAAACGCTATTTGTTTTAATGTGATTCATGGAATAATAAAAACGTCATTTTGAACCTTTTTTATTTTTTCTTTTCCGAAAATAACTCTCTGCTATACCATTTAAGTAAAGTATGTTTTTATTCATAAAATCTGTCATGATTTTAAATATTTCCAGAGTAAATTAAATTATGCTCCTTAAATTAAATGACCAAAAGACAAAATATCTAATAAAAAATCAGCAATAATTGTTTTATTTGTCTAATATTCCACAATCGGGTTCTTAGCTGATGCTGAGGTTAACATCGCTAAACTAGCTTGCAAATCGTTAAAATACGTACTTAACTTTTTTTTTGCACATTGATTTAGTTGTCTTTTATGCTTCTATCTAAAACTACAATTGATATTGAAATGACTTAAAACTTTCAACATCTCCACTCTACTCCCTTTAGTAGTTGAACTTCTAAAATCATTGAAATACATGTTTAATTATTTTTTAATAGATTTTGTATGCAGCATTTTACGCTTCTACTTCAAAATTCTGCTGACAAATGATGAAATTACTTAAAACTCTCAACCTCTTATTTAATCTCATATAATAAATTTTCAAAAACCTTTTCTTAATGCTTATCTAGATCAAAACAGCAATCTGAAATCTGAAATTCCTCTCCACCCCCCCACCCCCTTCCAATCATGACTGTTTTAATCAGTCGAAAGCGCTTGACTGTCAACTTTTTAACATCTTTAACAGTTTTTATGCTTTGAAAACCTATTTATGTATTTTTAGCATTTTTTACCAAGATAAATTATATATATATATATATATATATATATATATATATATATATATATATATATATATATATATATATATATATATATATTGTATATTTAAATATTTTTATTTATTATTTTTTTTATAGAAATCTACTGACCAAATTTTGATATCTTGACTTTAGGCATCTCACTGAAGGGTCAGTCAGGAGATCTCTCTTAATTGAATTAGTATAAATAAGAGAGTAAATTTTCTACATTACAAAGTTCGTGCGCAGAGTTCGTAGAGGTCTATGTATTTTAACATCACGAATTTCGTAAAGTACTTGTCGTTATATCTGAATATTTTTTTTTTCGTTAAATAAGACAAATATACTTTAAAAAAATTCTGCAAAAGGTCCTTGAAGTATACGAGCAATATATCATACAATGTAGGATTATATAAAAAAAGGTGATTTGCACAGTTCATTTTGGAAGCCTTATTATATAGATTTATTAGCTATATTAATGTGTACTACGCTTTCATTTACATGTACCTGAAAAGCATAATTATTAAAATATTTATTTCATCAAAATAATACTCCTAAAAATATTTTATGTACAACGCAATTTTAAAATACATTTTTTTTTTGTCTTAACATTAACAAGCAAAAATAAAATGTGTTGGCGCGAAATGTTTAATATAAAATAATTTACATATGCCTTACACAGATATTCTTGCTTTTAAAATTATGATTAATTATACAAGCAGTCAAAAACTCTAACTATTGAGTTAGAGCACCAAATAGCAAATTTTCATAACCATTAATTTCTTCCGTATGTGAATTTGACGTTTAAATTCGTCGAAATTTCTCTAGCCATTTGATTTGATCCATTAATTTTTCTCCTATTTGAAATTTGATATATGTAGCAGCAGTTTTTGTTCTCATATCTACAGGAGGAAGTGATTTGAATGCATAGAATATTTTCCTCTTTATTCAGATATCTGTTGTGCGATATATTGCTGGTCTAATTTTCTTTTATTTAAGGATACTTAGTATGGAATATAAATAAATTAGGGAATTTTTACTTTATTCTATCTTTACAAGAAGAAAGTATTGGATTCGTGAAAATTTTCGTGAAGTTTGGTTTTCGACAGATTTACCCATTTTAGGGCTTAAAGAACCCGAAAAACATGTTTTTATAAAATGTCTGTCTGTGAGTCTGTCTGTCAGTCAATCAGTATGTCTGTATTTCTGTATGTATGGGACAAAAATTTTGTGGGTGCTCTATCTCAAGAAGTAAATCACGGAATTTTCCTAACTTTAGATTCTGTTAGACTTTGATATAAACTATATCTGAATAGTTTTTGGTGTAAATCACTGAACAGGTGGGGCTGTTATGCTGTATTTTTTACGATTAACGCAACAGCTATATCTCAATAACTCATGCACAGTTTTTTATCAAACTTCACTCAACAGGTGGCGCTCTATGCTGCATTATTTATAATTTCCACATGGATTTTCAAAAAACTTTATATTTAATTAGTACCTGATATTACAGTTGACTCTCTGGTAGAGTGATCTAGTACTTGATGTAACATAGTGCTGATTACCTCTTGGATGAAATCGCTCAACAGGTAGCGCTGCCATGGTGCATTATTCGTGATTAACGCAATAGATCAATCTCAAGAACTAATGCACGGAATTTTCTAACACTTCTGATTCAGTTAGTCCCTGTTAGATTAGTGTTGTTTAGTTTCGGGTGTAAAGATTCCCGTAGATGGCTCTGTTATGCTGCATTTTTCAGGATTTCGCATTAAATGCATTTCAAGAACTAATATATGGAATTTTCATTAAACTTCAGATTCAGTTAGTACTTGATAAAAAAAAATCCTGATTAGTTAATCTGATAAATGATCGAGAAAATTCAGTAGAGCAGCATTACTTGTTGGGAGGCTAACACCAAAACATAAACAGAACCAGTTTATATAATGTATTTACTGAATCTGAAGTTTGATGAGAATGGGAGAATTAATTCTTGAGATAAGGCTATTTTGAAAATCCTGAAAAACACAGTATGGCAGCGCTTCCTGTTCACCTGATTTACAGAAAAAACAAATCAACATCAATTTATATCAAGGACTATCTGAATATAAAATTTTAGTAAATTCCGTGCATTAGTTCTAGAGATAAGGCGACCACAAAATTCATGTCACACCACTTACAGACAGACATTTTGTAAAAACATGTTTTTTGAAATCTGCGCCTCTAAAACCAGTAAATCCGTCAAAAACCGGAATTTGAAAATTTTCACAAGTCCAATGTAAAGATAGTATAAAATAAAAAGTTAAAGTACGAAAAAGTTGATATCACAGAATTCATAAAGAAATAAGTTTTCAATTCACCGGTTTTTGAATTGATTGAACAATCGATTCTTAATAAATCTCTTGTGTATATGAATGCGCACAAGTAGTATAAAAAAAATCCTACAAATTCGTAATAATTTGGCAAAGCCTTGGGAATTTGTAGTTAATAAAAATAGCACAATAAACTTTTTAACTATTTTAAAATACTTGTTGTCCTCGGTAAACAACTGGGAAATCTGAAATACATCTATCTGAATCTTTTTATTGGTTGAATTTCGCAACTTATTTTATTTTTTTTTTGTTTTCTGATTGGTCCATGTTTAATGTCCAAAAAATGGAATACTCCTGTTACCACAATGACAAAAAAAAAAGTAAATAAAAAAATTAATAATTTGAAAACAAATTGTGATAATGATTTCAAACAAATTTCATTTAAAAGTGCTTTTTTTTCTGTACGCAACGGTGTAAAAATTTTAAATGTGCGATGTTTAGAAGCTTAAAAGTTTGCAGTTCCAAAAATTGTAAAACGGAAATTTCATTTAAAATTTCTTCATGATGGAACCAGGAATATTAATGTTTAATCCATGTCGTACGTAATATGAAGCGTTCAGAAGATAGTCTGAATAACTCCATCAAATAAAAATGGGCATTTTAAACAATTAAAGTAACAATTATAGCTATAAACTACTGTTTTTATATCATTGGTCTAGTAATATTAATGTTTAACGTATGGCATATGTAATATAGGACTCGTTATGATCATCATAAAAATTATGTTCATTATTAGTATTAATTTAAATATAGAATTTATTTATAAATCTTTAAAATTTTAGTCTTTGAAAATATTATTTTCAAAATAGTCATTGTAATTTGCTGAATTACAATTGTGTTTTTTATTTTTATTTTATTGGGGGTGGAGGACGGTTGCATCATATCGTTACTGAAATATTGAATTTTAAAATTCAGGTGTCATTTTTGGTAAACCGTGTACATTCCCCTAAAATAAGTTATAAGTTCTAATTTGCGCGATTTGAAAACTAGGAATATTAATGTTTAACGCATGGCATATGTAATATAGGTCTCGTTATGATCATAGAAATTATGTTTATCATTATTTTTAATTTAAATACAGAATTTATTAATAAGTCGGTTAAAATTTTAGTGTTTGAAAATATTATTTTACAAATAGTCATTGTAATTTGTTAAATCACAATTATGTTTTTTTTTATATTTTTAATTGCGGGCGGAGGAGGGGGGGTTGCGTCTTGTCATTACTGAAGTATTGAACTTTAAAATTCAGGAGCCATTTTTTGTAAACCGTGTACATTCCCCTAAAATAACCTGTAAGCTCTAATTTGTGCGATTGTGAAAAATAATAGCGATAACGAATAATGCATTTGCATCACATTATCTTATTTTTTAATGTAGATACGGAAATAAATTTCAAATGATATAATTCCTCGCTTTCATTCAACAATTATTTTTTAAAACTATGATGATATATTTTACTTCTAGTCAAAACAGGAGATCCGGAAATTAATGTGGCTCTAATCATTTATTCATTCAGCCGTGAAACTGACATTTAAATCCATTTCAATTTTTTTTTCTATGCTCTAGAATTCCGGTTCATTTTTATCTTTAATTTGTTTTACGTTTTTAATGTAGGTTGTTTATGACAGTCTAGTATTTTTTTTCAGTTATAAGTGACTACATCTGTATTCCGTGTTATTATAGAAGGTCTCCATTGTTGATTTTCCTTGCGTTATAATATTTGATTTAAGAAGTGTTAGAAAAAATATTATTACATATTCCTAAATTTCAATAAAAAATTTTTAATACACAAACAAAATTATACACTGAAAAAAAAAATGTAAAGTTACTAAACTTATTCTAGGAAACTGGGATTCCAAAAACTTTTCATATAACTGTAAAAAATCATGTAACCAATTCTGTTACATGAATTTTTACTGCCATCGTTATATAAAAAGTTTTAGGAATCCCAGTTTACTAGAAAAAGCTTGATAACTTTTCAGAATTTTTTTTAATAGTGTATATATATAAAGTTGCAAATCGAAACATTATATATCAAACAACGATAATAATCAAATAATATTAAAATTTACACATTAAATTAACGGCATCCTGTACAAAAAAGGTTTATTAGCTGTATATAGCGGTATAGAAACAGTAACAGAATTAGTTTTCTGCCGTTTCTTGCACTGTCTCATTCCTGCCACATCCGCCTTATATTTATATGTTATATTTCTTAACACTAAAAGTTTAGATGTGCACTGCAAAAAAAAGTCTGCAAAGTTACTAATTTTTTATAGGAAACTGGGATTCCTGGAACTTTTCATGTAACAGTAAAAGATAAATTCATATAAAAGAATCGGTTACAGGAATTTTTGCTGTTACTGTTAAATAAAAATTTCTAGGAACCCCAGTTCCCTAGAAAAAGTTTAGTAACTTTAAAGACTTTTTTTTTACAGTTTAGATTATTTTCACAGCAAAAGTAGATCGAGTGTTTTTTTAAAATTCTGTGTGAAGAGCTGTATTACTGTTTCATAAATGAATAACATAGGGTTTTTATTTCAAGACACATTAAGTATTTGCATGTATTTCATAAAAGACTGCAAGTGATGCTGTAAAGCTTTCTTTAAAACAATTAGAAATAAAAATAAGCTAAAGAAAAAAAAAAAAAAAAAAAAAAAAAACATTTGACAACCTTAGAAGCCAAGAGGTTCAAGTGACAACAATTTGATTTAAATTGAGTTTAAAGATAATTAACGTTAAATTCAAACATCAATAACATTTGATTGAATTGAAATAGGAAACTTCAGCTAGTTTAATCGTTGTCTTTGAACTCTTATTTCTATAACTGCGAAAAAGTAAAGTACAGTTTTCTTTAAATTTATAACTAATCCATATTATTTATTACTAGCTGATCCGCCCGGCGTTGCACGGTTCTGAGATAATAATATTAAAGGAACATGAAATTTGTGATTTTATCTCTAACTCGAAATATGTGAAATTATGTTGTTTGAAATACACGGCCACTGAACAAATAATATTTAGCGGTAAAAATTTTCAAAAGGACTGCAATGGGAAACGGGAGAGGAACTACACAAGTAATAATTAGAATTTTGAAAATTTCAATGTCAGATGCATCAGGAGAGACTTTGGGGTACTTTCAAGAAAGTTTTGAGACTCGTAAGTGCCATAGATTTTGCTAGCCATCGCAGGAAAACATACATGCACACAGACAGTGCGTTTAGTTATTTTATTAGTGTAGGTTACTGTGGATATTGAAAATAATTCCTTTACTGCTAATTTTTGCCCTTTTTTTTACATGCAATTTAAAAATAAATAAGACCATGATGCGTACAATAATATGTAATATTGACAAAATTGACAAAAAAAAAAAAAAAAAAAAAAAAAAAAAAAAAAACCGATGCTAAACGAACAAAAAATCGTTAAAAACCACATCGATAATCTTACTGAAAAAAATCATTGAAATTGAAAAATCATACCAGACAAAATTTAGTTAATTAGGCTTTGAATCAATTTTGTTTTTATCATTGTCAAAAAATAGCCGCAGAATGCGAAAAAACACTAAAAAGCGCATTAAAAAATTCGCCAAAAATTCAAAAATCACCGCACAATTTCCGAATAAACTTTATTGAATAAAGAAAAAAAAATTACTAGATAGAGTGAAAAGAATGAAACTGTATTCCTTTCACTAATATGGAAAAATCGCCTCGAAACATAAAAAAAGTGCTAAAAATCGCCTAAAAAATTAAATAAAAAAATTCTAATCAAAAAATCAAAAATAGGACTTCGAGGTGCAAAACTACACATATACCTCCCCCCCCCAAATTTTGTAATTCTACATGCAGCGATCTCTTCAGAACAGCTCTGAAACACACACATACTTGTCTCTTTATTATTATAGATTCGGTAAATGTGCTTTATCTCTAGAATTCAACACATAATTAGAAAATCACTTATATTTATGTACCTGAAAATAAAAAAGCATATTTCCAGGTGGTCTGTGCACTTAGTTCATTTTTTAAAAAAATTCGTAACTCATACCCCTTGGCTTCTGGGGTCCTCATATATTCGCTTGAAAAATATACTACAATTAAAAAAGGGGGTGATTAAAAAAATTTAAAAAAAATTCTCCTCTATACTGTAGCTATTTTCTAGAAAAAGAAAGTTAAATCGCATTATTTTGCACACGTGAAAATTTTTTAAACAAATTAATTCTCCATGTATAAATAGTTACATAAAATTTGATGCAATTCAGCCTTCAGTTTTAATAGTAAAAGGTCTCTAAATAAATAAATAAGTATCGCTACCACTTCATGCAAAAAGGCGGTTCGCGTTGCTTGTACAAGATTTTTTTTTCTTTCTTTAAATACTGATTATTGCATACGTAAAAAATTGAATGTTAAATTCCTTAACCTTAAACGGATCTTATTTACGTAATGTTAGACACGTAAACTGGTAGCTGACGGCATGTTGATCAATGGAGTTATGAATAAAGGGAGGAGACATACAGTGCATTGTCTATCAGTTGCAAGTGAAGTAACTGAAGTGGTTGTCATAAGACGGCTGCTGTTTTTTCTTAATCGGATTCAAAGTTTCTGATTGCCAAAAAGGAAAACTTCCACCAGAAAACTTAAATAAAAAATTTCTTCTTATTTTAGAGCCTTGTTGATGGAAAATTTCCCTCACAAACATGGTAAAAAAAAGTCTGTTTATTTTTACTGGTATCAGTTTGTCCATGTATTATAATAAGTTTATTGACGATTGACACCGACAGAACGTTGTCTTGGTTGTCACAATGTAGCGGAACTGATACTGCCAAATTAAAAAGAGAATTTTTGTGGCTAAATTTACTGGTGGGAGTTTGCTATCATGGTAATGAACCCTGCGTGAAAGCGGTTACAGTTGAAATTTCACTATTTTACGGATATGTCAGTTCTTCTTTCTTATAGTTCCATGTATTGATCAGCTATTCTAGCCACTATATCACCAGAATGGCATTATGCTCAGTCACAAACAGCGCAAGCAGATGTCTTTAGTTTTGGCTCAGACTGAGCGCATAAATTTAAACCTAAATTTTTAAAACATTGGGAATTTTCTTGACTACAGAACAACATTTTGAATTCATGTTACAATGTATTAAGTACATACTGATACAACAAAAAATCTTTTGCGGTATTATAAATCTACACATTTAATAAACCAGGCTGTATTTTTAATAATTTGGTCTGAGCTTTTTATTGCAGCGATTTTGATATATATATACATTTAAATCAGGCTTTGAAAAAACCCGGGTTTTTTTGAAAAAGCCCAACCCACTGGGCCCAGTAGTCTAAAACCCGGGTTTTTTCGGGCTTTATTGAAAATTTTTAGAGAACTCTCCAAATTTCTAATTTTCATGTGCATAGTACCTAAGTTTTTCATTTATCAGTGAAACAAAAGTATAATTTTGCATTAAGTATAGATTAACAATAAAAAAACACATAAAAAGAAAAAATATATATAGATGTAAAAAGATTATTTTGTATCTCATGGAAATAGATTACTGGAAGAATAATGTATTAAACCAAGTGCAACTGAATTTCTTTATATAAATCTTAAGTTAAACAGACTAATTTATGCAATTCCTTTCATTTACATCAATAGAAATCAATTTAAAGCAGCAACATTTATGTAAATATTTTTATTTTTGTGAAGAAAAAAATAGAATTCACATATATAAATATATATATATATATTAGGGATGCACCGAATAGTAATTTTGGCCGAATGCCGAATACCGAATATTCGGCCTACAAGCAAACCGAATACCAAATATTCGGCTAGCCGAATAGTAACTGCTAGGCCGAATACCGAATATTCGGCCAGCCGAATAGTAACTATTCGGCCGAATACTGAATATTTGGCTTGTTGAATAATTTTACATTTAAAAGTTTAAAGGCATTAAAATGTTAAATTTTAAAACAGTTTTACATGATATTTAAAACAGAAATTTTCATTTTGATAATTAAGAGCTTTTTTCAAGTAAACTTTATGCTGTAGAAAATCTGCTTTGAGTTATTTAAGAAGAGAATAGTTATAAAACATTTTTAATTAATAAAATTTTAAATTCCATGGATTCTTCTGTGAATTAAAACAAATGAATGAAATTTTCTTAAATTCTAAAATAAACATTTTAAAATCAAAGAGAAATTGTGAAAAAATTGGAAGAAAAACTGTTACAGGATCATATATTATTTGTGTGTCAGGAAGAGACTAAAGTAAAAATAAATAAATAATACAATCTATTCAAATTTTATATGGTGCCAACTCAGCAAGAATAACTGTTCTACTCCCTTTCATTAAGCGAGGAAGTTTTTAAATACATCCAAGATTGGTGTCTGGAGTGAGTGATCCTTTTCAGCGATTGTAAATGTTGTTCTTAAAATCTTAGAGAGAAACATTATTTACTGGGCAATGTTCAGGAACTTGCATTTGTAAGTAATTAATTCCTGTGAAAATCCTCGTGATTGGTTAATTTTCTTAAATAATACTTAAGAAACAACAAATAAATAATGTAAAAATATTATCTTTTATTTAAATGTATGATTTTGTTTCTAATTATTCTGAACATCTTTATAAGTTGACAGTTAAATGTATAAGTGTTAAGAGATTTTTATAAATATATTTTAAAAGTTTTTTTTAAGTATTCGGTTGGCCGAATATTTCGATATTCGGCCAAACCGAATATTCGGCAACATGGCCGAATAGGCCGAATACCGAATAGATACTGAATATTCGGTGCATCCCTAATATATATATATATATATATTACAATTTAAGCAACATTGTATTGCAATAGCATTAAATTGCATTATCTAAAAGTCAATGTCAGTCATATTTATAAAGTTAGATCATAAATGGCAATACAGTTTTACTAGTTTAGTTTTGTATGCCATCTGTAAGCAGTCATTTAAAGTATCTGGATACATTTTAGATTATATTTTATCAGGGTTTTTTGGATATTATCAGGGTTATTTAAGTTAATATGGTTCCGAATGTTTGAAAACAAGGTACTTACTACTAAATACAACTTAAAATAATTGATTACAAAAAATTTATAAATCAATGACAATAATAAATATTATATTTTACTTTTTACAAAAATTAATTATTAGTAATAATTTTAACAATGAAATTATTATTAAAGTACTATACCAAAATTTTTTGGCTCTTTTTTTTCGTTATAATCTGTCACCATTTTTGTGTTGAAAATTACTGTATAAACTTTCATTGAACACTGAAGCAGGATAATATATGTTGTGATTAATCTTAAAAGCTATAACAATACAAGCAATCATGATGGGGATCACATTTCAAGCATCATCTTTAGGTATACATTAAGATTTAAAGCACTTGGAAGCATTTTAAAATATATAGGCATGAAAATCTTCTTTATTTACAAACTAATTTATTTTATGATCATTTTATCAATAGTACTTAGAAACTCTTTTAAATATGGTTGGTTTGAAATATATTTAAATTGGCATTTATCCTTCCATTCTCATATCTTAGATTAAAAAATGAAACAGTTGTGAAACACGAGAAAATCTGAAAAAACCCACAAATGGGTTTTTTGGTGGGTTTTTTCGGGCTGGGCCCACTTCGGCGAACCCTGATTTAAATGAAAGCATTCTATTTGCAGATGGGCCCGCATTCACTATTTTTTAAAATAATACCATTTTTATATTTTAATTTTAATTTTAATTTTAATTTTAAAAGCTGTTTTATGAATTTTTTTTTTATATTGGTGGTAATCTGGTTATTTTTAATGTTGAAGAGAAAAGAGATAACAATGAGAACTACCATATAATTACAGCTACCATTTTCATATTACAATTAAAAAAATATTTGAACAGAAAATGACGTCACGATTAAAAATAACGGATTTTTATTCTACCAAAACTGTTATAATTCACTATTTTTTTCATTCCGCTGTTAGTGAGACGATCATCTCGAAGAGCTTGAATGGGTGAAAATGATGTCATACTAAAAATGTAATGCCTACTACTTTCAGAATTATAACTGGAAAACGTCATATTAAGTTTGCATCGAATATATTTATTAATAATTTATTGCACGCTAAAATATTTTTTAAATTGCAAATATGAATAAGAAATGTATGTAAATTTTACGACGGGAAAAGGGTACTGTTTTTAGATTTTCTTGAAAAAAAAAATGATTGTGTTACAGTGTGCAGTTTTCGTTGATTTTTCATTCTTAATACCTAAAATCTAATTATCAATTTAAAAAATCAACATTTCATTATCTTAATTACATATTATTGATGACGCTTAGGTATAAAGTTTATTTTTTCGATAGTTTGAAAAGTTAAAATTAAACTTTAATTTAAAATTTTATTTGTCTTAAGAGTAGAGATGGGAAATGTGGTTATTTTTGGTTAACAGGTTACATCATTCTACAATAGCACTGGTAACAGTTTCCAACATCCTGTTATTTTTGTAACAGGAAACAATAAGCTATAATAAACAATTTATAAACAATTGCTAAATATGCTCCCAAACGGCGTTTTATATAATGTTCAAAAATAAAACTTTGAAACAATTTCAACTTAGGTTTACGTTTAAGAAAATGCCTTCTAATTTAAATTTATATTGCATAACATAGTTAAAAGATATTTGAACAAGAATTGTGCAATGATCAATGATCCGTTATATGAAATTACAATCAGCAAAATGACTAAACACTTTTATTAGGATAAATGAATAACCTTAAAATATTATTAGACTGTTTACCAGGAAAACTAAAACTAAAACTAAAAAAAAAAAAAAAAAAAAAAAAAAAAAAAAAAAAAAAAAACTAATGAACAACATTTAAGTTTAGTTAGTTGATTGTGTTTATCAACACATGGGACATGGGCCCCCTCCATGGGGGGGGGATATTTCTAGGGGAACCTAACCCGCATTTACGCAGGAAAATCCAAGGTTCGAAGAAAACCACGGAAAATTCCGAATGATTAGGCTGACTGGCGCTGGTTTCTAATCCAGCACCATCTACCAGTTTCGACCTCTCGTTTCAGAATCTCTCGGCCACTGGTGGGGCAACAACATTTAAGAAAAGATCTATAGGCACATGTATTTTTGAATATAAAACTCTATTAATTTAAAATGCATTTGGAACATAATATTGCATTTAAAGCAATTTTTAAGATATGTTGAAGATACATTTTTGCAAATTTTTCTTTCATATTTACACTAAAGAGCAATGATTCATGAAAAGAAATGATTCATGATTTTCGACTTCCGACTTTTAATGGATTTACATGTTTTGGGATGTTTTTAACAGAATTTAATTATTTTTGAATCATTAATATATGTGTTATATATAATATATTGATATATTGACCATAATATATTGAGTATAATATATTGATTAACGAGGAAAATATTTCAAGCATGAGGTTTTTCAAATAAATTTTCAAATGTTTTCCTGATCTACTAAAAATTTCTGTGTTTTGTGGTCTAGTATTTTGTGCTATCAAAATAGGAGAAAATGTGTTATGATGGTAAGCTATAACCAGGCACCAAGCAGAAAAAGTGTTTAATTAGCGGTGTAAGTTATTACTATTCATAGATGCATTCACTACTAGTCATAGTGATTATTGATGAACTGCAAAAAAAAATTAGCATCACATATCTAAGAGAGCAGGTCATAACTAAGGGTGAAGACAGGGTCATGCTGAGCGCTAGTGTTAAATTCAGGGGATAGTCCGGAGGGGGCTGCAAAACCACCACTGATCAAGCAATCAGATGTCTCCTCGGAAGATTTGAGATTTTGGGTTTTCAATGGTCAGAAAAAGAATGCCTCTCCTCCACCTCCCGGAACTCTATAATGTTCCTCTTCCAGAGCACAGATATACCTCCCGAGAGAAGTGTCTAAATTCAACATTGTTGGACAAACGTCTCAAAAAAAAAAAAAAAAAAAAAAAAAAAAAAAAAAAAAAAAACGATTGAGGACGTTGTTAATGAATATTACTCTTATTTTAGAAGTACAAATAATGAAATCTTGATTAAGGCAAATGAAGGAAGATGCTGTCATTAAAAACAATGTGTTATTTATTTAACAGGGACTTTTCAGTAATATATTACTGCAATATTAGGTTCCAGTGTAGTAACACTGTTATTTATCATAATGCGATAAATAATGCCCATCCCTACTTAAGACTTAGGCTAGCCAATATAATATTGATTAATTATTGTATTTATTTTTGTGATTATTTATATAAATTCAGTAAATCAGTTCTTTCAAACGTTATTATTCCTCGAATTCGATGTGTTACTACTCATAACATTTAATTTTAAGTATACATAAGGTTATAAACAAACGAGGTGCTATGAATTATTATGTAGCCATTTTTTGTCGGGTCTACGGTATCGCTTTTTGCTAAGTTTGTACATTATCCTGCGATAGTGACGTCATATGCATATTTTTCTATAGATGTTGTTTAAGACGGGATCGTAAATGTGGGATCCTTCAACGGATGGAAATGACGCTATTTTATATAAATAAAAGTTTTAAATTTGTGTAAAACCAAAGTATTTATAATTATATATAAAATAAAAGTTGCAAATAATTAAAAATTTTGTGCAATTCTTTGCGGGGGGTCTAAGTTTTTTTTCTTTATTGGAAACAACATTAAAATTTGAAAAAGCGGAATTTCTGCTTTCCACTTTTATTTATTTATTTATTTAGCAGCTATAACAGAAAATGCACGTAATTTTCTATTAATAAAGCAACATCACTCTTTGTGTGATGTATTAGAACTCTTTTTCTTTAATCGATCTATTTAATTTGATATTAGACGGAGTTTCCTTAGATTGTCCATGCTGTCAATTTATAATGGATATGAAAATAGATTTCTATAGATTTTGATCCTACAGATTTGTAGTTTTGTCAAGAGATTAGAAACTTGATTACAGTTAGTATTTTCGGAGGTCAATGAAGGCGGTTTATTCGATAATAACTGAAGGAAATGAATGAAATAAGCAAAGCAAGTAAAAATCTATTTTGTGGTAGAAAAGTATTTCATAGTTATAAATATATTTCCGAAAGACCAATAATTCACGAGATATCTTTAAACAGTTCGAAATAATGGTTCACTATATAATGCGGAATTATAAAAGCCTGTAAGATATTTCTTTACCCAGAGCATTTCGTAATTAATATTTATTATTCATTAAAATGTTATTATTCATACTAAAAAAATGGTTTCTTAGATATTCTAAATTTTCTTCTTGATAATTTAATATTAATAAATATTAACACAAAATAACTTAAGGTTTTTTTTTTTTTTTTTTTTTTTCTTTACGCTTTATCGAACAAATGACAAAAAGGATTGGAAAAAAATACGGGTACTTTTAAGCCAGTAACTATATACATTATATAAACTTTATCGAAATTACTAAATTTATTTATTTATTTTTTATGTAAAAAATGGCATGAAAATTTTGTAAAAACAAAATACTGTTTTAAAATTACTAAAAGATGTTTTTTTTTTCATAATAAATAAATCTAAAACTAAGTACTTTCGAGCAATGGCGCCAACTTTTGAAAAATATTGAGTGGGGTCGAAAAATTTTTGAACAAATACATAAATATTGGGTGGGCTCAATTAATAATGGGTGGATAAATATATCAAATTATAGGGTGGGCTCGTACACCATGGGCCCAAATAAGTTGGCGTCACTGCTTTCGAGTATGTGAATGTTTATCATTAGGATTAATTTCTTAACATTGATGATGAACATGCTCTGCTCATGCTTGAAAATATTTGTTTTCATTTGCGTTTTATTGTGAATAAAAGTACATTTTATTAATTTTAAAATTTTGTTTGTCTAGATTTCTATAAAACTTCCGGAGTAAATACGGTAATTATAAGGATTTCCTAAACATATTTTGATTTATCATTGGACTATCTAAATATTTCATTTTTTCTTTTAAAAAAAGAGTGAGTTGTTTGACCTTTTCTTTTATCCAAAGATTCTTTATGTCATTTCAAAGAAAAGTCATTAATTTCAAATGATGCATAAGGCTGTTTCGAAAATCCGTGTTATGTGACCCATTAGACTGCTGACTCAATAATTTTTCTTTCAGTCAAATTTTATCTAACCGTTATTCAAATTTTATGCCAATCTTTACCCCTCCATGATATTGCATAAATACTAAAAAAGATTAGTTTTGTATAAGATTTCTTTTAAGGCAGTTAAACCATCCCTGTTCTTTTTTTCTAAATCTTGATATTACTCCGAATTAAATGCATATAAAAAATAAAGATAACTTAAAATTTGGCATGTTTCTTTTATTGTTAATAATTTCTATAGCTAATATAGCATATAAGCTATTTTTTATTTATATTATATTATACTATAAGAAAAAGGAAAATAATAGAAATACAATAGAGCCTCGATTATCCGAACATCGGTCAACCGAATGCATTCTAGAAGACGAAATTCAAATTTTCGCACCGTGCTCTGCAGGAGTTCCGCACGCGACTTTCAAAAGTATACAGGAATTGCAGATGTGACGAGGATAACAAGAAGAACAACTTGAGAAAAGACCATCAAATGAGGAAACTTTTCAATGCCGAGACAGCCTTGAAGTGGGTGGAGCAACAAAAAAAAGTGTAATTATGTTCAATTGCTTTAATTAAAACGTATAGTGATTTAGCAGCAAGAAAAAGAATATCCTTTCTGAGTTGAAAGAAAATTTTGGATTTCTTTTTTTTAAATGTAGACCTACAATGCTGTATTTTTGATTTCATTCAATTGTTTTAATTAAAACGTATAGAGATTTAGCAACAAGAAAAAGAATTTCCTTTCGGAGTTGAAAGAAAATTTTGGATTTCTTTTAATGTATACCTATTTCTTAAAATGTATACCTACAATACTGCATTTTTGATTTTGTTCAATTGCTTTAATTAAAACGGATAGAGATTTATCAGCAAGAAAAAGTCTATTTTCCAAGTTGAAAGAAAATTTTGGATTTCTTTTCTTAAAATGTAGACCTACAATACTGTATTTTTGATTTCGTTCAATTGCTTTAATTAAAACGTATAGAGATTTAGCAGCAAGAAAAATAATCTTCTTTGTGAGTGGAAGAAATTTTTGGATTTCTTTTTAAAATGCAGACCTACAATACTGTATTTTTGATTTCGTTCAATTGCTCGAATTTCGTTCAATTGCTTTCGTTCAACCTCGATTATCCAGAACTATTTTTTTTTTTTTGGACTCTCGAAAAATTCATTCTGATAAAAGGTCAATAAAAATTTTCGATTTTTTTTTATTTTATGGCACGGACATAAAAGGCAATAAAATAACACAAATTTTGCATAAAGAACGAAGTATATCAGATTATTAGTTATCGAGATATTTCTAATCCTGTTTTCCACATTCTCCGATTTTTCATGAACCTGTATTTCATTCAAATTTCAATTCAGAGATATATTCTAATTGGAAATGAGACGCTTAATCGGGCGAAGTAAGCTGTTAGTTAATATAATGATTATTTTTGGAGTTATAAAGATGTTTCTTTTACGCAGTTCGGTACTACTTGAATAGTTTGGCATTTTAAATAATTTGCCGAAACTGATTCATCAGCAATTCATTAATAGAGCATTACTTAGTAAATTAACAATATTTAAATATAGGTTTAAATTTTGTTTTGGAATTGCAATGTATTATATAAATAGTTTTCACATGTTTTATTTTTATATATTATACTGTGCATATCCATGATGAGTAAGTATTACGGTGGCCCCCAACGACTAGTTTTGATTTCGTTCAATTGCTTTAATTAAAACGTATAGAGATTTAGCAGCAAGAAAAAGAATCTCCTTTCTGAGTTGAAAGAGAATTTTGGATTTCTTTTCTTAAAATGTAGACCTACAATACTGTACTTTTGATTTCGTTCAATTGCTTTAATCAAAACATATAAAGATTTAGCAGCAAGAAAAATAATCTCCTTTCTGAGTTGAAAGAAAATTTTGGATTTCTTTTCTTAAAATGTGGACCTACAATACTGTATTTTTGATTTCGTTCAATTGCTTTGGTTAAAACGCATAGAGATTTATCAGCAAGAAAAATAATTTCCTTTCGGAGTTGAAAGAAAATTTTGGATTTCTTTACTTAATATGTAAACCTATAATACTGTATATTTGATTTCGTTCAATTGGTTTAATTAAAACGCATACAGATTTAGTAGAAAGAAAAAGAATCTCCTTTCTGAGCGACTGTTTCACTATCACTGTTTATTTGTTTCATTATGCTCATATAACGCTGTTATTTTTTTTCTTTTTAATAATCGGTTATCAGAAATTTCGTTTATCTGAACACCCCCGATCACCTAATTATTTTTATAAACTATGTTTCCCATTTTATCACAAAATTTGTAAATGTTGTTTTCTTTTCGCAAGTTTCTGTACTATCAAAAAACAGATTTTTTATCCAATGTTTCTTAAAAATATGCAGACAAATATGTAGAACGTCAGAGATAACAGATGGCTTACCTGTTCTTGATTCTTCATAAACATTAGTGTTACTTCCAAAGAAAACAAGACACCATTTCGTTACATTCTGTCAATTCATAACATTTTAATATAGAAGGGAATAATTTCTTTTGTAAATATATACTGGATGCTGATCTTTTGCATGAAGAAAACATATGACGGAACGTGCTTCACATTTGATGGGATTATAAATTTATATACACCCACTATAAATAGTTACTCCACGAAATAAACACACCATACAAATAAGGAATGATTGCAACCGAAAAGTAAAAATGTAAAATGTTGTTTTCTTTCCTCGAGTTTCCGTGCTATCAAAAACAGATTTTTCATCCAATATTGCTGAAAAATACGTTGATAAATATGTAGAAGGTCAAAGATAAGAGAGATCACAGATTACTTACCTATTCTTGATTCTTCATGAGCATTGGTCCAACCTCCAGATTTAGCACGATACCATTTCGTTACATTCTGTTAGTTCATAACATTCCAAATATAGTAGGGAATAATTTCGTTGTAAAATAAACTGGATGCTCATCTTTTGCACGAAGAAAGAGTATAACGAAACGTACTTCACATGAATAGGATTAGGAATTGACACCCAGCCATTATAAACAGTTACTCCGCGAAATAGACCCACCGTACAAATAACGAATGACTGCAAGCGAAAGATAAAATGTTCAAGATTGCGATATGAGTTGCGAATGTGCTTATTAAAATATTTTTTTCTTACTCTTTAAGATGCATTTTTACTTTTTGAAAACTTTCCTATAAATGTTTTTAGCTCATAATTTTAGAGTCGAATAATAAAATTGTAGTGTAACACAAAAATTTAAGTTTAATTATTCAGCATTAAATACATTCAATACTTGATTAATTTTTCCATTGCCAACCGATGAAATATAGCCAAATAACGATTTTTTTAAATTATTTTTTGTGGATGATGTATGGAGGTTCCGCCGAATTTTTTTATAAACGCATATAGTCTCATGAGAAGAACATTCTGTATTTTTTTCAGATTTTTCTGAGTATGCCCATATGGCGACCTTCCTTGTAAACGCAGTTAAATAATCTCTAATTATTAGCATGCGAGGTAAAATAATTACCTATTTCGGCGCGGCGTACATGATATGTATATCTCACATTGCAGTAAACATTTAAAACTGGTTAGAACTCGTGGGATTACTGGTTGAACATAAAAAAATGTAATTTAACAAATTACATCAATTATATGAAAAATGATTTTTTTTCAAAGACTAAGACAAATAAATTCTATATTTAAAAAAATAAAAATAAAAAATAATTTTTATGATGATCAAAGCGTGGCTTACGTAATAACAGAGTCATATATTACATACGCCATGGATTAAACTTTAATGTTCGTGGACCAACAATAAACAAATTTTAACTGAAATTTCAGTTTTACAATTTTCGGTTCTGAAAATTTAAAACTTCTAAACATCGCACAGTTTCAAATTTTACAGCATTCTATAGAGAAAAAGATGTATTTTTACATTTAATTTGTTTGAAAGCATCATCTCAATTTGTTTTTTAGTTATTGATTTTTTTGTAGTTTTAAATACTTTTTTGTCATTGGGGCAACAGAAGTATGTCAGATAAGTCTAAGATGTATCTATTCTTGTCTGAGAACAACAAGTATTTTCCAAATGATTAAAAAAGACAAAAATTTGTTAAAAGTATGTAAAAAAACAATATATTCAAAAATTTTTGAATTTTTGACATCAATCTATCATGGGCCCCTTACCAGCAATCCGTGTGCCAAATTTCGTACCCCTGCGCTTTGCGGTTTCGGAGTTTTTTAGTATACAGATTTTAATAGAGTAGATAATAATTTTTATGTTTTAAGTTTTAAAAAGCGATTGCAATTATTTTCTCAATAATATTTATTTTATTGTTTACCAAAAAAGACTAATTAAAAAAAAAATCAAAAGAGACTAAAAAATTTTTAAAATGAAAGTATCATTGAACTGAAACGTCTTTTTTAGCACTTTCCAACAAAGTTGAAAAGTGCTTATGCATTCGCTTTGTCTGGCCGTCTGGCCGCGCTCTAACTCCCGTAAATATACTCGGATTGCTATGAAATTTTTATACGTTATTGAGGTTTACCCTAGCACGAACCCTATTGAAAATGAAGTATCTACCATGATTAGTTTGTCTACAGAGAGAATCAAAATTTTCCCATTACATTACGGCCTATGCGGAAAAATCGTTAATATACTCGGAGTGCCATGAAATTTTAGGACGTTATTGACGTTTACCCTAGCACGAAACCTATTGAAAATGAAGTATCTACCATGATTAGGTTATCTACAGAGAGAATCAATAGTTTCCCATTACATTACGGCCTATGGGGAAAAATCGTAATATACTCGGATTGCCATGAAATTTTAGGGCGTCGTTGACGTTTACCCTAGCACAAATCCTATCGAAAATGAAGTTTCTACCATGATTAGTTTATCAACAGGGCGAATCGAAAGTTTCCCCTTACATTACGGCCTATGGGGAAAAATGGTTTCAAAGGAATTTTAAAGATGTTATACCCTGTCAAACATATTAAAATATGCATTCTATAAAATATAAGGTGAAAATGTCGCTATTATTCATTTACAGGGCCACACAAAAAAAATTCCATTAGATAATGGTAAAAGGGGAAATTGTGTGTGACATATTTTAAATTCATTAAGCTGTTTCATGTAAAATAAAACTGCTATATGCCACTGAAGCTTAATATAAATTATACGCTACTGTCTTGTATAATATGAAGTACATAGTATTTACAGGGCCACACAAAAGATTTCAAATAGTATATTCTTTCCGAAGTACCGTATATGTGTTCGATGATGGCTGATGGAGGGATGAAATGCATTTTAATTATGATATTCGCGTTTATATTTCGCTAAATATATGCACATTATATGGTGTGTATAAATGTTATAGTTGATATACAGGGCTACCCAAAAGAGCTCGCCAACAATACTGAATATGAGCGTAAATTATGTAAACGTGGTTCTTAAATAAGCTATACATTTTTACGCTGAGCTTCATTCAATTTACTGAGAAATGTCTGCAGAATATAGATAAAAGGATATACAGGGCCGCGCAAAGAATTCGGTATATGGGCGCCTATGAATGATAATTTATGAGAATGTGATTTCAGTTGTTTTAAAAGTGTTTTAGTTTACAATAAATTTTAGCCAAATGCTGACGTGTAATAAAGGTACAATGTAAACTACAGGGCTGAACAAAAGTATGTTTCCATCTAATAGTATGAATTGCTGAAAAAGAAATTTCAAGTTACTGGGTATTTTCTTGCTAAACTAAATTTTCCCATTGTATCAACTGACATATGAAATACAGGGCTGTTCAAAAGTACTGGAATACATATTTGGGTATATTTGACAATTTCCCTAAATAACAAAGTTTTGTTAAAGATTTCATTAAGTGTTGGAAAGTGCTTCATAATCTATGCTTGACGCATGATTTTTCTTACTTGTTTTATACACAATTTAGATGACTGACTCGCAGCCAAAAAAGATTGTGTATGGCTGAATAATGCGTATTAATGTTTAAAAAGTAATAGGCATCCCATTTATATACAGAAAAAGTATAATCGAAAAAGAAGTTATCATAAACAGGATGGCGTTATATACCAGTATTTTATTAAAGAAAAGCTCGCCTTCTTTAACAAAATACTGGTATCTAACACATATAATTCATTTATTCTATAAGAAAATACTAGTAGTTGCCTCTTTTTTGACAGTGTTTTTCCCTGACCACTCGCCACCCTGATAATATACGCCAATACATGTTCGGCTTTGTATTCCAGTGATATCATGCTAACAAAAGTAATAAAAGAAAGCAGAAGAATATTATATAATATTGTACAATCTGTGCCTAGAAATAGTATAAAAAGTAATGGAGTCACATTTGTATAAACAAAGTTTAATTAAAATATATTACACGGGTGGGAAATCCCAAATGGTGACTGATCAATAAAAATAATGAAACAAGCAAGGAAAATTGAAAAGTTAAAATTAATTCTAAATAAAACTCAGATATTAATGTATAATTATTTTAGAATTCTCAACCGTTTATCAATAAAAAATGCACTCAGTACGCCGTCCGTATTTAAAAGACTTTAAAAACAATATTTTAAATGACGAAGAGTTTTCAAATTCATGTTTATTTACTTCCTCTAAAAAATGGCATGCTATTTTAGTACATAATATGTATTCATAAGAAATGGGACATCAAAAATGTTATTTATTTTTTTCTTTTATGTATCTTTATATATTTAGACTCAAACAAAACATTCTTTCAACTTTATATCGCATCAAAATTCATATAAACAGCTGTCGTTGGAAAACTCTATAGCATTTTGCTGAAGGTTAGTCGATAATATTTTTCTTTGTTTAGTCAAAATGCTTCCATTGCAAATAGATTTTCGAATAAAAATGCAAACAGATTTTCAAATACATTTTTTGAAAGATAAACTAAAGTTTGTTATTCAATGCAGTTTTCTACTGGAAGTCTAAGCTTTATATATTTTGCTGTATACTATGATATTTGATTGAACATACAAAGGAATAACACAATAAGCATTTCTACAATCCTTTTTCAGATGATCGTTAATCAGCATATGACCTCATTCAAAATGCCAATATATAAACATATGTAAAGTGAAAGTAGCAAAAGGAAAATATGTGTCTTTCTTTCAAATTTCAGTAAATCCGATTATTTACTAGTTGCTTAAATTGTATGAAAATTTTTTAAAGAAAGATATCCATAACCCATAACGATTGCTTGAATGAAAGAAAAGGGATATTTGACGATCGAAATATTTAAAATTCTCTATGTTAATAGAAAATCGATTTTTTTTCTTTTTCTATATCTGCAAAATAAACAACACAACTCTTGAAAATGAAAATGTATCAGAAAGTAGCCTCATTTGGATTTGTAAACGGCCTTGAGAAGAGAACACGGGAATTAGAAGTTTAAATATTAATTTCCTGATATTATATTTCAAAAATAATTCACACATATAGATTTAACGTTAATGAGAGGAATTTGAGATCTCACTTCTTTAAAAAACATCCGTTAAAAAATCTGTCTTTTTACATTGTATGTAGCTGAATATAAGGGTAAGCTGTATATAAAATTGTATGTAATCACAAAATTACAGAAATTTATGGATTTCATTTTTATCAAAAATATTTCATCGATTTTTAACAGTATAGGATTTCTATTTCTATGCACGGCATATCATTTGATATTGAAAACTTATATGGTTCTATTTTGAAGTTTAAAACTTAAACTTCCTTTTCTGAAAATTTAGCAAACATTTCAACTAAAATTCTGATATTCTCACAGAAAGAAAAACGAAACTAAAAGCTTTTTAGTCCATTTCAGTTTTGTTGTCAAGCTTATTGCGCTTTAACTTAAATGCATTCTCAGATTTTCTTTGATCTGCGATTTTAGATATGAAATATAGTCCTTAAGTTTTGACAGTGAGTGTATTTTAACATAAGAACTTGAACATGATTTTAAGAAGAGACTTTATAATCGAAGACTCAAACAGGAAATAAATGAGAAAACTTAAAGGTATTGATTTTAATTTTATTAAAATATGCTTTTATGTGAAAATTGTTTTAAACATATCACTCATAAAAATATTTTTAATGACTTATGAAAAAACTTTTAACATTTTATGATAATTCAATATTCAGTTATGCTTTTAGAATGTTTCCATTAAGATTATTTAAAGTTGATTAGGTTGTGTAATATAATGTATTACTTAAGATTGATTTCACAATCTGTGATAATTCAGTGAGTAAGTCTTTTGGGGAAAGCAAAATACATATGTGTGCACATGAGATAGATAATTAAAAGTACTTATATATATTTTAAAAAAAATATGTAAAACGTACTGCATTGCTTTGACTTAACAAGGAAATACATAAGATGTAAAATATTTTTTCAAAAAATATAATTCAACTTTTCTGTATCAAACACTGCTAAAGTTTTGCCTTCAAACTTTTTATTTCCCCAATCTTGCCAGTAAATAATCAGAAATTCATTTAATAATGCTTTTAGACCGGGAGTCGGCAGCACAGACAATCTTCTCAACGAATTCACGGCTGAAACTCCAAAATTAATTAAAACTCAATTCGTATATTAAAATGTAATCTTCCTGCCAAGTCATATACTGGTGGAAAACACCGGGAAAAACGCTTTTAGTTGCTGACTCGTAGGTTTATCATTGTGTTTTCATGAACCTAGGGGGTATGAAAACATAGAAAACTGGGAGCGACAAAATACAGCGGTAAATCTATGAGCCAACTATTAAAAACGGGTTTTCAGATATTGTCCATCATGATATGACTTTGGCGACCGATATGTGAATCGAGTTCCACCAAGACTGGAACTCGAGCCTAAAATTCGAGGAGGTGATTATCCGTGTTGTGGCATCTGTCTGTTTTAAATTATCAAAATGCTTTACAATTTTATTTACATAGACAGGTCCCAAATTATGGGGGAAAATATCGAATTCAGATACTCAATTTCTGACAAATAATAATGTAAAATCATCTTCTTTTATCAAATACAACTTTACATTTTCATTTTTATGCTCATAGGTTATATTCAATTCTACAAAAGCAGCATGTTTAAAATTTTCAGGAATTCCAGTTTTAAACTAAATATCTGGAGTAAAAAATTTGTAATTTGGAAAATATCTGCAAACTCTTAAAAAAAATTGCAGAAATTTCAGATCCAATATCTAATTTCATGTCAGTTCTTGCCATTTTTCCCCTATTAAAACATACAATTTAATAAGAGTTGATTCTTTATCATATTTTATCATTAAGACCATTACTATATTTAACGCACACAGATAACATGAACATAAGCAGCAAGTTTTTTTCTGATGTTATCTGCCATGATAAATTCGCAGTGAATTTGTCGCAAAGTAGACCACCACCTACTTATATCAGTAGTTTCTTCTGAAATTTTTGCAAGGCTGTCTGTAATTCACAAGAATTGATTAAAGCAAAAAAAGAAAAAAAAAATCCCTCTATTAGAAAATAGACAACTTTCGGAACTGCATCCTTTAAACCATTTTTATTCGGTTGGCAAATTTTTTTTTTAATGCTTCACTTTTCAAATACCAAAAAAAATTGTAATTTTAAAGTACAGGGTGGTTATTAATTAACGTCAGGTGTTTAGAGCCCTCTAGCGAGTAAAGTATTGGACGAAACATAACAAAATTTGATCAGCATACATAGTAGACCATGAGATTTCGAATTCTTAAAAAAAATAAAATAAAAAAAAAAAATAAATAAATAAAAAGTTTTAAAAATCACCACTAGGGGTAATTTTAGCGTTGTTTACCGACTAAAATGCATTAATTTGCATAAAATCAGCTGTGTATAGCAATCATGAGTATAAAAGGAAAGCCTGGGAGAGTTCTCATCATTATCAACTCTCACCATACCAGCAGAACGAGAATTGCAATGATGCTCGTCCTAAATTTCACCGATTACAGAATTTGCCAAAAGAACCGATGAGCATAACAAATTTACAAAAAATGATTCATCGATTTGAAACTATGCAGCAACAAAGCCTAGGACGCAAAGTGACTAGTCAAAAATAAACTGACGAAATTGTAACTGCTATTGTCGAACAAGAGATGAAAAATGTGCAGGTACAATCAGCGCTCGGGCAGTATTCCAGCAGTATAAAATTGATCTGTACTGTATTTTTTGCCATTTAATCATTCAACATTTACGCTAATACACTTTTGGTGCGCCAAAATTGCTGATTTTATGCAAATTAAATGCATTTTAGTCGCATTTTAGCTAAAATTGCCCCTAGTAGCGATTTTTTAAACTTTTTATTTTCTTTATTTTTTTTTAAGAATTCGAAATCCCATGGTCTACTATGTATGTTGATCAAATTTGGTTATGTTTCGTCCAATACTTTACTCGCTAGAGGACTCTAAACACCTGACGTTAATTAATAACCACCCTGCACAAAAATGAACTTTATTCATTAACGGTGATAAAAACGGTGCATGCACTTTCTGACGGTGCGTATGCATCAATAGACCTGAAGCGGTTCATATGTAACAGTTGTAAACAAACAGTGTGGTATGACAGCATTACTACTTTACAATTAGCGTGCAGTATTTTTGACAAGACAAAGCAAAATTTTCTATTAGCTTGCAAAGAATTTATAGTAATTTAACAATGACAGAATTAAATTTTGAAATTGTTTGCCATTAAGTTGCAATAAATTTGATATAGCAAGAGATTAACTTGCATTACAAGTTAGTTGCAAGTTCAAAGTGTGGTGATTTCGGCGTTTGCGTTATCTTGCTGCAGTCTTATAAACTTTTAGCCTTGTCATGCCGAACTTGCTTTTGTAGTCTTGCAAAGCAAGTCTGCTGCAGATTTTCTACAAAATAAAATTGCATTTAAGGCATTCACCTATTTTTTGAGAATTTTAATTCCACACACTTTACTTAAACGACTTTTTTTCTTACCCGCACAAATTACAAATAATATTAATAAATTTACATGAATTAGTAAAATGTGATTAATTGTCACAATTATAACATTTCAATTTATTTTTATTAACTTCAGAATGTGCAATATTTACATTGATATTGATATCCTGTTTTGAGAAGAATTCTGAAATTTTTTTAGTTGTACATTTTTAATTCTTGCAATTTTATTTACATTCGAATCTTTAAGTTTTGTATCTAAAATTTCAATATTTACTTGTGTAAAGCTGAAACTTTCTTGCCAACTTTTTCAAATGTTAAATCATTAAGTTAGTGTATTATGAATACTTTTATATTTCAAACCGCATAAGAATTGTTCTAAGACATTTAAATTATTATCAAAAAAGAAAAAATTTTCGTCATCTTTTTTTTAATCTATCAGATAAATCTTGAATAGATTCATTTTCATTTTGGAAAAATTTTCTACATTTAATACTCAAAAAATTTACGGGGGCTGGGCTCAGGTGCTTCAGCAAAATATCCACAATTTTATTATATTTTACTGATTCACAAGCTTTTTGGAAACATAAACCGCATAGTAAATTATACAGCTTGGGGCCCATTCAAGAAAGTATTGCAACAACTTTTTTCTATCCTTAACATCATGTAAATTAAATGATTGTTATATTCGTGTCACATATGCTAGTAACGATTCATTTTTTTAGTGTAACTTTTTGAAATTCAAGAACATTATTTTGAAAAATTTAATTTAAACTTAGGAAAGAAAAACTAAATTTAATGTACACTGGAAGGTAACTACCATTCGTCATAACGAGGATTTTTGTACTAAAAGAAATAACTTATAAAAGACATTGGTGCTGAAAGAATTCAGGAATCAAAACTTCAGGATTTTTTCTTAGGCATTATCTGATTAATTTTTTAAATGTGAAGCATACAATTGGCAAATCAATATATTGAAGCGATTTGCAATCGAGTGGTGTTTTCCATGTACTGATAAATAAATTACTTATTGAGTTATAAGCGTTCGTTATCATGTGACGTCAAGTTTTTCTCCCTTTTCGCAATGTGGGGTAAAGAAAATTTGTTCAAAATGCCAATTTTCACAGTATTTTTTCTGTTTAGAAAGATCAGAAATAGCATAAGAAAATAGCTTCTTTGGATTTTGGAACAATCTTGCGAGAAGTTAAAACAATTATGAACACAAAGACAGAAAGATTGTTCGATTAGTGTCTTCACAATATAAAACGTAGAATTTTTCACTTTGACAGGTTATCATTTATTTCAAACGTAGACATAATACTGACAGCAAAGTAGATAAGTTGTAGAAAAACTAGACACAACGTGTTATAAGGAATATTTTTCAATTTTCTTTGAAAGAAAAGATTTGTTTTATCAGAAGCGATATTTTGTCTTAAAATAAATTCTCTTCGATGTAACATTTTAGCACTAAAAAGTAACAAAGGCCGAATCTTCTAAATGGGTTATATCGTTTTGAAATAGCATGTAAAACAATTGAAATTCAAGCATTTACATTAACAAAATTGATATGAGATTAAAAAAAATAAGATTGATACATAAATATTTCTATTGTCTAAATTCTCTTAAAGCTCTCGGGAATTTTCAAAATTTTCTTCCCGGCAAAATTCTATTTATTCTCGGGAGTAAACATGTTTTTTCCAACCTTTGCAACTTTACATGTTGGAAATTAATACGATTTTCGGAGAGCAAGGGATTCCATTTCCTCTTCCTCTAAATTAGCGTTTCCCAGCCTTTTCTTTCTCCATTACTATTTTCGTTGGCTTTTCATTTTGGAGTATCCCATCTCCCCACAAACAAATAGGTAACGCAAACACGCTTTTTTTCATGGATAATCTTCTTATCACAATTATGTAATAAATCGATAGAAATTACATTGTTAGTTCTAACACTTTTCGTGACTTTACTAGCCATATTTGTGATTTTCGACAGTATGCCACTTGGCGGCTATGCCCCGTGATCTGTTCTCCAGGAAATGTCAATATCGACCACCATCAAAGACGGAAGTCATCAGCCCCTGCTATGAAGAGTTACTAACATACAGCTAGTAGACACCAAGGACTCCCACATTTGGCTTAAATCATTCGACAATATTACCAGGAGCGGCACTTGACCCAGAATTTTGCCAAGTGACTTTGGCTTATCATTGACTCCATCCCAGAAGATTCCCGTGAAATGAGGTCACACCTTCGGGGTGGTTCTCGGTTTCATTGCTTTATGAACATTTTCAAATATCAGTTTTTCCAGGTGTTACAGTCTTCACTCCACCATCTTTTTTTGGTGTCGAGGGTTGTGACAAATCTCCTCGCAGTGTAAATAACCGCATAATGGAATCTCTTAGCAACTCTTGCTTTCAAAGCATATCCGCATCTTTATTTCTTCCCAAATTATGGTAGAAGTGGGATATGATCCTATCGCATTACATTAATTAGACTTTACCCTGAGTACAGAAAACTGTGCCCACCGAAATTATTAGCAATCAGTTTCTTCGTGGTACATCGTAAAAAAAAAAAAAAATCGTGATTTATCAATATGCCAGCCCCACATCAAGTAAACGGTACAGTGTGCTATTCTGGGCTTCCCGTCATTTTCCGCCTCAAGCGGTCAGATCAAAACTACCCAGAGGGGCCACACACCATCATATATATTAATATTTTGAATTACAATATTTTTATATTTTGCTCATTTTTTTATTTATTGTATATGATATGTACATAAAAAAACAGAGTTAGTTAGATCTAGTGCGTGAACCATTTGAATTACAGCTGTTCTCGGGGAGAGATATGTGTTAGTCTTCTGTAACATATTCTGTTTTGATTTTTTTTGTTCGCCTTTTCCATTCCCAAAATGTGTTTAAATATTCTTAAATATTCTAAACGCATTTATTTATAGGTGCCAAATTACTTTAATTAACTTATTTCACATTCACTTATTTCCCGTATTAAAATTTGATTCCTTCTTTTTAAATAACATTTCTAGGTTTTTTTTTTTTTTTTTTTTTTTTTTTTTTTTTTTTTTTTTAAATCGGAGTATGCATTTTTGAAATAAAATTAAAAGTAAAATGAAACGCGAGTTTTATCTGTTTCTCAATAAAAGTTTTCACAGTTGATTGAATAATTATGTTTAGATTTTATTATCGAATATAACAGTTTTATAAGTGACACTTATTATATTTGAATGCCGTCGTACTTATATCTTACAAATTATTCATTTAGCTCGCTAGCATTTTGCAAAATTCATTTTTCTTTCGTTAATTTTTCTGCCGCCTGATCGACTTTAATAAATTATTTTAATATGCCCCTCTCTCCACCATTCCTCTTTAAATAATTCAGGTTTTTGGCGGATTTGTATTCTTTCACGTTTTTTATATTTTTCGTATAGTCTTCATTATCTCGTGTATGATTTCGTCTGTGGCTTTTTAATACAGTTGCCTCTCGCTTACGACCGATTTATATGGGTGATATTCCTTTTGAAGAAACAATGTTTGATTCTGCATATGGATATTTTTTTCTTTACCTACATATAACCTGGATGAGGTATTAATTTGGATAAACTCTAGTGTCGGCAATTAATGTCATTCATATGCGGAATCAAGAAATAATTGATGTACAGTTAAATTCGCATAACTATTGCTAGGGAAAGTGGAACATAATGTTGAAATTGTTAACACTTTCTTTCTTCATTTATTTTTTGAACAACGTACATTTGACTCGTGTGGTTGACATGAAAGCCTGTTTATAAATCATCGTCAACATACAGAGATGAGATAGCACAAGGCAATTTTACAATACAAGAGAAATACAACCGGGAACTTCACACGGTGTGTGTAATGAGCCTGCAGGAATTGAACCCACATCCTCCAATGCTTGGAAGTGATTAGCGGCGTGGCGCCTTAACCACTCAATTACGGAGGCTCCTATTAATTCTTTGCAAATAATAATTGATAATAAATAATAACAGTAATTCATAATACCTACGACAATGCAAAATTAAATAAAAGTGGTTAATAATTAAAAAAAAAAAAGATTTTTTAAAAATTAACAAAGGAAGTAATAGCACTTAATGCATTCATATATGTCGTGGTTATAAATGATAAGCATGAAGAATTTAGGAGGATATTTCAAAATAAGGATGAAATATAAAACAGAATTAATCGTGAGCAAACTTTAATATAAAATTCTGAAAAAAACCCTAACTTCTTTCAAGAAGCTTTCAAAATAACCATTAACGAAATGCCAAAAAGATTGTTCAGCCATTGTTCTCAGTATAAAGCAGAATTTTTCGCTCCAACAGGTTATCATTTACTTCAAGTGTAGACAGAAATGTGACAGTTAAGAAGATAAGTTACCTCAAATAGGTACTCGGCGTGTTATCCTTTTTTTTTCAATTATTTTTGGACGATAACGAAAAAGTTTTTATTTATAATATTATAAGAAATATTTTACTGCAAAAATTTTGCATCAGAGATATTTTGGAACAACGTAAGAATCTCTTAAAGTGATGTATTTATGCTAGAGTTAATTCTGTCTATAGCTTTGATTGTATACATAGAGAATAATTCTGCTTTTTCTAAAGAAGTAAACCGTACAAACGTTCACCAGTTAGTAAAATCATACGTAGTAAGTTATAAATGGGAACAAACATTTAATTGAAGATTTATTATTCTGATATTAATGAAATAAGAACTATTTCTACTAATTGTAATAGATACCAAAAGGTATAAATAAAACTTTAAAAATATTAAAAATAGGAGTTTTTTCTCCTGTTTAGATGTTTCATGATTATTTTGTTTTGAAAATGTCTTGGGTAGAGTCAGAACATGTAAACAATCGAAGAAAACTATTTTTACTCCTTTTAAATATATAATTTAAATCTTTTAGTAATATTAATACAAAGTGTTAATATTTTTCATAAAAACTTTTTAGTTGATAGCAATGAGCAAAAAATTGTTTGAAGTACAGTTAAGTTGAAAATATGCACTCCTTACTTTTTATTCTCTAAATTATCACAGAGGAAACCGAAAAATAATGTTTTTATTAATTCTTTGCTTATAACAAACAGTAAGCAATAACTATGTTAATGAAAAAACAATATCTTTAATATTTTTGAATAAAATTGAATTAATTAATTCATTTTATGATAAACTATTTCTTTATGCTTCAATTTGGCAATCAAATGTTTAAAACATTGATACACAAGTAAATTGCGATTATAAATGACTTTTTTAGTTTATTCAAAAATTAACATATATATATATTATATGTAATGTATATGACATATAACAGCAAGATCAACTCAAGGCAAACATTAATGTGTGTTTTTAAAGACAATATACTTCATTAAAGTAATTAATAAAACAATGCCTGTAAAAGTGTTTGGTGTCTATTCCAATTACAAAAGACGGAATTTTTTACTTCAACAAGTTGTCATTTATTTCAGTCTAGACAGAATAGTGACAATTATGAAGATAAGTTACAAAGAAGTAAACTTGTCGTGTTGAAGAATTATTTACAATCTTCTTCGAGATGAAATTACAAAACGTTGTTTCCACTAGAGTAATATTTTTCTTTGGAAAGGAATCCCTTTGGTATATAGAAATATCATATCACAATGGCTGAGCTTTTTAATCCCTTTGCGATGGGATCCTTTGACGAAATTTTTTATGTTTTGTCACCGGTTTTTAAAAACAGAAATTTGTAGCTTATTAAATCGAGAAAATGCACCGATTAAATAAGACAAATTTTTCAGTAAAATTTTACTGGTGGGGATAAACAAGGATTCGTAAGCCTTTTTGTGGTACGAATACATGTCGCTCGTCCCCAAGGAGCTAGAGTTCCTGATAGCTGGCTTTTAATTACAACGATGAATGCATTTGGAAAATGATTGCATATTTATAGCTTGCCAATAGACAGATATATAATGGGCTAGTTCCATGGGTTTTGTAGTGTAAGTCACATTACCTTATAATTGCTATGCTTGTTTGCCACCGTTATTTTCGAAAAGCCTGCTTGGCCTTATTCAATTAATAAGAATGTGCCGATAAAATAAATCAAATTTTTTCGTATTAAAATACTGGTAGCAAAAAATCGTAGCCTGTGACTTACACTACAAGTACTCATGGAAATAGCCAATAATTAGTAAAAAATCGTGAAATATTGGACTAAAAAATAGGATAAAGTACTTTATTATAAGATTATATTATTTTGTTAAATTATTATGTTGTTTGTTTTATTTTGTTGAAGAATAATACTCAAATTATTAGATTTTTTGCATCTATTACTACGTAAAGAACATAAATAATTCATTATGACTATTATAATGTAGAATTAGGTGGCATCGATTAGCTTTATAAGCGATTTCTTTTTCACTCTATATGGGAAAAAATAACAATGAATTAGTGTATTTTTATAGATAGATATTATAAATGCTTTAAAATTATACAAGAGAAGTTTAATTTAAAGTAAATATTTGCTGGTCTAGATTTTTAGGTTAGTTATTTACTGAATGCATCTAATATTCTGTACATTTGAATTAAATTAATATGATTTGATAAATTTTTTTTAAAATTAATTATTAACAAAATGCCAGCATGACGGTTTTTCTCAGTGTAAGTCATGGAATTTTTTACTCCAACAGGTTGTCATTGAATTTAAGCTTAGACACGCATGTGTGACAGTAAAAAAGATATATTACATAATAAAATAGTAATAAAAATATATTTTAAAGACGAACATTTATTATTATATACTTATGGAATTATGGAACCGTGGTATAAGAATTTTTTTTTAAGTAAGGCATTTTAAATGTATCGTTTAAATCTGATGCAATTTTTACTAATTTTTTCTTTTTCTTTTTAATATTCACGTAAAAATAATTTTGTTGTTTGAAAGGAAATATTATTTGTGCTGTTTTAGAATTCACAACAATAGTTAACAAATAAGAAAAATCACACGTTAAGCATAGTCTATGAAACACTTTCCAACACTTTCTGAAATCTTTAAGAAAACTTCGTTATTTAAGGAAACATGGTTACTGTCTATAGCTAAATCTGTATTGAAATACTTTTGAACAGCTCTGTATTTTATCTGTTGCTTGATATATATACTATATAATGAGGAAATTTAGTTGAACAGAAAATGCCTAGCAGGTTGAAATTTCTCGTTCAGCAATTTATATAAATAGATGAAAACATATTTGACCAATGTTGTTCATTCCTATAGTTTACCTACTATCTTTATTACACGCCAGTATTTAGCTAAAATTTATTTTAAACCAAAACACTCTTAAAACGACTGAATCATATTTTCAGAAATTATCATTCATAGACCTCCGTGTTTTCTATTCTTTGCATGGCCCTGTATATCCTTTTATCACTATTCTACAAATATTTCTTAGTAAACTGAATGCAGTTCAGCGTAAAAATGCATAGCTTTTTTAAAAATCACCTTTAAGTAATTTGCGCTCATATTCAGTCACGTTTCTGTATCCCTGTATATAAATTATACGCATCATGTAATGTGCATAGATTTATTGAAACTTAAAACGCATATCATAATTTAAACGCATTTCATCCATTCATCAGCCTTCATCGAATACATATGCAGTACTTCGGAAAGAATGTACTATTTGAAATACTTTGTGTGTCTCTATAAATGCTATACACTTCGTATTACGCATGACTATTTGGTATAACTTATATTAAGCCTCAGCGACGTACATCAATTTATTATTTATAAAAAAAATTAATATAATTAAATACGATGCACAAAACTCTGCCTTTTACCATTATGTAGTGGAATTCTTTTGTGTTGCCTTGTAAATGAATATCTATTTTACAGAATGCATATTTTACTGCACTTCGTAAATGCATGTAAATTTTAATATGTTTGACAGGGTGTAACATTTTTAAAATTCATTTGAAATTATTTTTTCCTATAGGCCGTAATGTAAGGTAAACTTTTGACTTTCCCTGTAAATAAATGAATGATGCTAGAAACCATTTGAAATGGGATTCTTGCTAGGGTAAGCGTCAATAACGTTCAGAAACTTCAGGGAAATCCGAATATATTTACGGGAATTAGACCGTGGACAGACGGTCAGACAAACCGAAATACTCTTTTCAACTTTGTTGGAAAGGAAATATTTTTCTTTCGCATTAATTTTTTCTCTTTACGGTGGTTCGCGCATTTTAATGAATTTATTCTTTTAAAATGTTTTTCTTTTTTAAAATTCACATGTAAATAGAGTTTAATGACGCAATTTTTACTATTTTCCGATTTTAACGCAGAATGTTTTAATAGATTAGTTTCAACTGACATCGGAAAATATTTTTTTGCTTTGTTTGTCCCTTAAATTTGGCTGATTGTGATTGATTGACTTATAATACAGGGTACAAATTGTCGATTATGATTGGTTGGATAAAAGTTGGTGGACTGGTGATCACGCTGTTGGAACTCATCTATTCTTATTTGAAAGTTTTTTTTTTTCTGTTTGTGATTGTCGCGTGTAACTATATTTTTTTAATTTCAAAGAAATATTATCATTAGATCATTTGGCTACAGTTTAAAATAATAATCCTTTCTAAAATATGTAAAAAATGTTTTTCAAAATGTTGAAAATTTGGATTTAAAATGGAAATAAATCCTCGAAAAATGAGTCAAGTTTAAAAAACATTATACAGTCTGCACACGGGAAACTAATCTGATCTAAAAAAATTTAAATTCTTTTGAATAGTTTTTGCTTTTATGCATTTTTTTAATGGAACAATCTTGATCAACTTTGTCATTAATATATCTCTTTAAATAGTTCTTGAATTTAAAACTGCATGCATCACTGTTTTTCTCAAACACTTCTCTATAATACTACCAATTTTCATAATTTTGTGTGCAATAGTTTTCTTAATATTAGAGAAGAAATATCCTAGGTCACAAAAAATTCATCGTCAGCGTCATTTTTTTTCCCCTTCAGAATAAAAAATTTTTTTTTTTTCTTTTTATAATTTTGATCCTAATATTCTGCAAAAAAGTAATACTTATTTAGTGCATTCTTATAGATTGCAATTATAAATGATAAATTCAGATTATTCAAAAATGTTGGGAAAATAACATTTATGAGAATGCAGAATCAAGTGGTTGTAAGTATTTTTTTATAAGCAATTTCTTGATATTTCTAATTCTAATACTCTGAAAAAAAAGTAAAACTTATTTAGAATTTTGTAAAAATAATTATGATACACAAAAAGGAGAATCAACATGGTACAAACTTTTATATCACGTTCTAAAAGAAAATCTTCGTATAAAAAGTAATTAATAAATAAATGCCAAAAACATTGTTTGTTTGTCTTTTATTAATATAAAGCATAGAATTTTTCGCTCGAACAGATTATCATTTCAAGCAAAGATTGAATAGTGACAGTTAAAATGATTAAATTTATAAAAAAAGACTCGAAGTATTATGAGAAATCTTTTTCAATCTTCTTTGGAACTAAGTAGAAAAGACTGTTTTATCAGAGTAATAGTTTTCTTTGAAAATATTCCTTGCGTAAATAAAAATTTTGAAAGTCACTCTGATCGCAATGGTCGAGTCTCTTAAAGTGATGTTCTTCGTTAGACAAAGCTAGTGATATCTGTTCTGAAAGAAAATCTTCGAATAAGAAATAATTATTAAATAATTCCTGCTGTTTGTTTACCTTTTTTAGTATAAAACGTAGAATTTTTCCTCTAACAGGTTATCATTTCAAGCGTAGACTGAATAGTGACAGTAAAGAAGATTAAATTTCATAAAAATAAACTAGGAATATTATGAGTAATTTTTCTCAACCTTCTTTGGAACTACGTAGAAAAGGCTGTTCTATCAGAGTAATAGTTTTCATTGAAAATATTCGTCGCGTAGATAAAAATTTTGGAAGTCCGTCTCACTGATATGGCTCAGTTTCTTAAAATGATGTTCTTCGTTAGACAAAGCTAGTGATATCTGACTTTTTTTGTATTGATTGGCATATTTTCAGAAGCATTACAGCCATACTATAAAAAAATGTAAAATCACGCATGGTATTTTCAAGTAATAAATAGGAACACTGATATAATTAAAGACATGAGTAAAACTAATCAGATGTGGCAATCCCAAAACTTTCTTTAATCTTATGTGTGTTAATACTTCCTGAAAAAATGCCCTATAGCAGCGCCATTGGTTAGGTGGTTTAAACGAAAATCTAGTCAGCAATAACTTACGTGAACTTATTGCTGAATCTGAAGTTTGATGATAATCCGTGTATTAATTTTTGAGATAGAACTATTCCAAAATCTTTAAAAAACCCTGCATAACAGCGCCACATGTTAGGTGATGTACACCAAAAACAAATCAGGATCAATTTTTTATCAGATACTAATTGAATCTAAAGTTTGATGAAAATCCATGCATTAGTTCTTGAGATACATTTATTGCAAAATCATGAAAAATGCAGCATAGCCGCGTATCTGTGAGACGATTTACACAAAAAATTAAACAACACTAATCTATATCAGGGACTAACTGAATCTGAAGTCTAGAAAATTCTGTGCATTAATTTTGGAGATACAGCTATTGCAATTATCACGAATAAGGCACCAAGGCAGCACCACTTGTTGAGCGATCTGCACCAAAACATAACCAGCACCATGTTATACCGATTGTTAATTAAATATAAAGTTTTATGAAAATCCATGCGCTAGTTCTTGAGATATGGCTATTGTGGAAGTTGTAAATAATGCAGTATAGCAGTGCCATCTATTGAACGATGTACGCCAAAAACTAATCAGATCTAGTTTAAACCGAGATCTAACAGAATCTAAAGTTTTGTGAATTTCGGTGCATTAGTTCTTGAGATAGAACGCCCACAAAAATTTTGTCATACACAGACAGGCTGACAGATTCACAGATAGACATTTTGTAAAAGCATGTTTTTCGTGTTTTCTGACCTCTAAAACTTGTAAATACGTCAAAAATCGGATTTCGAAAAATTTCACGAATTCAATATTTTTTTCATGTAAAGATAGAAGAAAGTAAAAATGTGTTACGGTCTATTTTTCTCAAAGATTGCTTTATGTTATCGATGAACCCTTATTGAAATAATATATCATACGGTGAGATTAAAATGTTAAAATTTTAACCATTCTAAAACGTACGTAACATTATGCCTTTATGTTTAATATTGTTATTTCCAATAGCTTAAATATCATTAATTATTTTAAATACTTCATAATTAAATGCTGATATATTTTTCTTAGTGATTTAAGTACTGCCTGTAGCTTTCCTTTGATTGCTAGGGTTTTCTCCTTGTTTACAAAATTTTTGGATGACCCGGATCAAGTAAGACAACATATCTATTTTCGTTTCTGATGTTCTCGTCAAAATCCTGACTTTTCCTGTGCCTAAGGTATAGAGGAAGAAGTGAAACTGCAAATTGTATAACTTGATTGAAACTGGCATTATTGAATGATACATAGATGAATTGGCATATACAATGCTCTTAGCTCATCTCAGAAAGAAGACAGCATCTTCTACGGAAAATCCTACGCTATTTTTCTAGCTAAATTTCTTCCCTTTAACGGCCAGAAGTTTTATGGATCTTGATCTGCGATTAATATATTCAATGATTCATAGTTCCTCATATGCTGTGCCAGAAAATTATGACGTAATCAATAATATCGCTAATTTCAAGTATATAACTGCATTGTATTTTACATTTGTCTACCAAAAATAAGTTTATCTTAAAAATCCCTTAACCCTCTCATGCAAAAGGGCCTCATATGAGGACAGATAATTATTGCATTATTAAGTAAAAAAAAAAAAAAAAAAAAAAAAAATCGAGCATTCATTTATGAAGATCTGATATGTGGAAATATAATAGCTAGCATGCAGCACAATAATAAAATTATTTTAGAACGGGCCTTTCATTTATCATAAAAAAGATTTTTTGTGAATAATGAAAAATAATGAAAAATAATTTATGCATGAGAAGGTTAAAAATGCTTTCCCTTACAACTGAATGTTTACGTACAGTTTTTCAAGCTATGTTCGTATTTAGATCTGAAGCATCTCGTTTTCAGATGCTGTTATTGGAGAAAACAAGCTACAGTGTGTATATGCTTACTAAGATTACATTATAGATGATAGTGATTCATCTCTAGAGATGATTAACAAATTACAAGTTTTATTTGCGAATTTGCAAAAGTATATTTTTACCGTATCTTTTTCAAAATCTTACTTCTATCAGACAGAAATTGTTTATCTTAACTTTTATCTTGAGAATCATACATTCAGTCGATATCCATTAATATCACTATATAGTGCAGCTTTTCCTGCTCTGAAGGTTAAAAAGCACTTGAAAAGAAATAGGACTCCATGGATTTTATCGCAGACCTATCCCGATTTTCCAAATCTCATGAATCCTCTGTTTTAGATCATGCCATCTAGAGTTCCGTTTCATTGGTCAAAAGTTCATAATGAAAATTTTTAACAAGTATCGAAAATGTTTTTCTCTAAGCATTTCTACTTAAATGATTGATCCAAATTTCTCTTGAAATCGTATGTACTCTAAGATGTGCGGGAATATTGTTTCCAACTATAATATGGCTTGACCGTATACAAAATACTGAATGTACAGCATTGTTGAATTATTGGAAATTTTATCCGGGTACAAAACTTTGTTTACACCACTCAAGATGTGCGACTGCCAATCGGATTATTATATTCTTCATATTTACCAAGAATCTAACATGACATTTTAATTGGAAGACTTCTGATATCTTGTAGTCATTAATTTATAATCTAACTTAATGGGAAAAAACTTGGAAATTGTGCATTAACGTAACAAATTAAGTTCATTTGTACTATGACTAGATTTTTAAATATTCAGATGTTGTGCAATACGTGTTGCATTATTATTCAAAAACGCAGGAATACAAAGTTTATTACGATTACAGATATTAAATTCAACAGTACGGTAATAACAGGACTCCATCTTAAACGGGACGTCATCACCATGTACACAAAGAATGATTACCTATCATCGGATGTCAGTTAGTTAATTTCATATTATAGGATTTAATGTATTGAAAAAACTTTTATTAATATCTTTTAAAAGTTTTGATTTGAATTTCATAAAATTTGAAATGACTCAACAAAATTCAAACAACGACTGTATATATTAAACTTTACGGTTGGATAAGTTTTGCGCTATTACACTTGCATAGACGGACAGATTGATCAGGCGACGAATACAGGTGGTTCGTATTTATATAATTATGAACGCACTTATAAAATGCACAATTTAATATCATTGCTACCAAAAACAAATAAGTGAGATCCACATTTACTATAAAATTGCTCCATCGAAAGAGAATTGCTATCTATATCTATATCTATGCCTATATGTATACATATAACCAATGTGTCAGAAATGACTGATGGATTTTTCAAAATTTTAGCTATAGCTATACCTCAAAAACAAAACACAGAATTTAATTAAACTTGATATTCTGTAATTCTTTCACATAAATATGTCTTTATTGTGCTTGCATGTATACTGCCGAACAAATGTCGCCTTTGTGCTGTTTGAATTGTGAAATTTGGTTGCAAACATCTAAATGCATGGATGCCGAAATTCAATGATTTGTTGAAAAATACGATACTTATAGCTCCTTTTTAAATGCATATGATTCAATGAACTTATATCTTTAGAATCCTCATAATAGGCATAAACTGTCATTTAATTTTTCCACTGTTATAATAAATTTTGAAGAATTAACATGATGCAATTAACATGATAAAATTTTAGCATTAGCACATCTAGCTTGTTTGTTTCTAGCATGAAGACTTTCAACCATATTTAACACGACTTTGGGGAAACTTGTTAAAGTACAGTAGAAACAACACATTACAAATAGAAAAAAATATATACATAAAATATTTGTTAAAATATAGAGATTTGCATGAAATAATTTTTAGATGTGTATGTGCTGACAATAACAATAATTGTTCTACATAATTTAGTCATTAATAATGTAGAGCACCTCATATAAAAATAACTCAATACTGTTAAAATAAAAAAAAAAAAAAAAATCGGCGTCATAGTGAGCTAAATTTCAGCTGTTTTCCAAAAGTCACTGTATGATAAATAGTTTTTCAGAAATTGTAAAATTTTATTAACTGACTTTCAACTAAGTAGTTAACATTGAATATATTTCCATGCAAAGAGAGAGCTTTAGAATACATGCTTGAAATTTGATAAATCATTTTTTTAATAGACGCTGCTTGTTGTTCTTTTAAAGAGAAAAAAAGAGCTAATAAAAATTAAAAAACAGAAAAAAGATAATTTGTAGAAAATCCCTTATCACCCATCTATTTCTATAAAGAAACTGAAATTCACCGCACTATATCGCTGATATCCTTCTGAATTTACACGGTATTCGACTAGCCTTTTTATATGAGATGCCCTATACCAGGGCTGTCCAACGCGGCGCTCGCGGGCGCCATGGCGCCCTTTGCAGGTTTTCTTAGTGCTCTTTTGAAAATTTCCTGTTTATAATCTTTTATTTTTTATTTATTTTTTTATTTTTTAAAGTTTTAAAACAATTCTCCTGTAAAGGATACTTTATTTAAAATTATTGATATTTTCATGAGAGAAGTTTTGTAAATTTCTTCAAGTGTATTTCACGTACCAACAAACGTACGCAACTTATTAAAAGAAGGACAGCAGCATATGGTTAGTAACAGCATATGTTTTTATTTTTTAATTAATCATGTGCTGTTGCACTTCTTTATTAATTTATAGTTACACTTTATAAATCTTTTTATGGAAATTATGCCGATAGGAATTAATAAATGTTGGCAATAACTTTTTTAATACGTTACGATGTAAAATGTAGAACAAAATAAGCGATTCTTCTTCTCCTTCGTACATGAAAGTTCAGCATTTTTGTTATTATTGTTATTGATGTTGTTTCATTGGCCAATGTTAATAGGTTGTTTTATAAGACGGGATAAAGGCTGTCTTTTTCTCCCCCAGACCATTGGAACTTTAGGTAATTTTGTAAAAAGAAAAAAAAAATCTATAAAATAGTGCGAAAAGATTTCCATCAATGAAAGCTCTTTCAGATTCTCTCTCTGCTCTTTTTAACCACCTATGACTTTGTTTCTGCACTACTTATAATTGCAAATTTACACCTCCAAAAAATTGTAGTTATTACAGAGTATTTGCGTCCCCAAAAAACCTAACAATATCTCTGATTACAATTTTATTTTAATAATAGAAGATATTTCATTTTCTGAATCCTTACAATTCAAAAATGTTTGAGATAATCCCTCGCAGAAAAATGTATTATTCAAAATTTATTACGATTTGCTTTTTTTTCTTCTTCTTTTTAACATGGCGTTTTAGATCTATAGCGGCATTATGACTAATTTGCATATATATATATATATACATATTTTCTACTAATACTAAAAGATGATTTTCTTTTATGTTTTGAGCCATGTTAATAATGGCGTCCTTCATTGCTTGCCGAAAAATGAGATGCGCCCCTGCTTAGTAAGAGGTTGGACAGATCTGCCCTATACAATTGAGAAACATACTAGAAGTTGCAAAATTATTATTGTTACCATTTGTTAAAAAACAGTGCAATGTCATTTATCGTACACAACTATAAACCATATTATTATAGAAATGCTCATGTTTCCGTAATTAATTGACAGCTTTATAATTTTATTACAGTGCATTGTTTCTGCTATATTTCATTAAATTCTCTTAAAATCGCATTAAATATTGTTGAAAACTTGCTATAACTGAAAACATTCAGAACTGTTTTTGAATTGGTAAAAAAAGCATTTATATCTCTATAAATATAAGTGCTAATCTTAAAAAATGTTGTACAAGATTCGCATAGGTATTTATTACTGCTTGAGAGCGTTTTGCGTATTTTTTTCTTCATAATGATCGCATTTTATTTTTATTTATTTGCATGAGGTTCTGTTATTGCCATCTAATTAAACCTTTACTGAAAAGTTTGAGGTATTTCGAAATCTTTATATCGCCGAAGTTGCAGAAGAATTCTTTTCGTATTTCGACAAAACATCAAAATTCGAAAGTGTCCGATGACTTTAGGCTGTCTAGTATATGTGTTAGCTTTACTCGTCTCATATAGTCTCATTTAAAATACAATCTTTATTCTTAAAATATTTAAAGCATTTATCATTAAGCAATCATAAACATAGATCCAACTAATGTTACATTGCTCAGCAAAAGTTTAGACAATGATCGATTACGCTTCTATATTTAAACGTATGTACCGAATGTTTGTAATTCATCTGTCATACATTACTTGTGACTTATCCTTTATTCACAAACAATAAATTTTGAATTTTACCTTTTACATAAAATATAATGATAAGAAAATGAAATTAACATTGTTGCAAAAGTATAGACAATCTGTATATTTACAGAAAAATAACTACAAATTAAAATCGAGCGGCACGCACATTCTTTACAATTAGTGCAAGAATGTGACTTTCCATCGAAGAAACTAAATGCTGCGTCACTTGAGGATCTATTTTCTACCAAACATGTTAAACAGCAGCTCGAAGTTCATTAACAGAAAAGTATAGAAAAAATTTGCATAAACCCTACGCGATATGATGTCACAAAGGTTTTCTATGGGATCCAGATCAGGGCTACACGACGGCCAGTTGAGATCAGTAGTATTTTCAGAGTTAAACGAAGTTTTTGTTTAGTATGCAGCATGAATCGATGCATTATCTTGCTAAAATCCATACTTTAAACCAGCTAAAAGTTCCCCAAATGACTAAAAATTGTTCTCCAACGTATGTATGTAGTCTTGTGTTGCTTGGCAACCATTGAATATCTCCAGAGATACTTGAGCATTAAAGGAAAGGGGGGACCAAATCATTAAAAAGTCAGCTCCTTGTTATCGACTTAAGAAAGTCCCATGCTCTTTACGCAAGTCGTGCCAGTAGTGTGCCCACACGTTTGGGCCATCCAAATTCCACTTTTTTTCGTTACTGAATATCATAGTATAACATTTGGATCCATATGGCGTATGTTTGCAACTCCGTTGCATTCTCGCCAATTTGTAGTGAGATTTCAAAGCTGTTGTTTTATAATTTTCATGTAAATTGATTTACCTCTTTCTTTAATCCATCTGCGACTCATATTCGTCAACACAGGAAGTCCTGACTTACTTTTAATGGGAATAGAAATCATCATTTGTGTAAATGCCAGTTTATGGATCCTTTTGTCATCTCATTTTCTGATCACACAACGACTTCCAGATTTATGTTTTGTTTTGAAGGTGTCACCCTTAGACCATATTTCTTAGACAGACTTATTTGAATGATTCAATGCAGCTGAAATTTTTGCAACAGTCTTCCCTTTCCATTTTAGCTTGCCTACTTCAATTACCTCATCTAACTGAATATTTCTAGCTCGCGGAATCTTCACTAACTGATGCTATACTTCCGACATGTGACATCATAACTTTGAAATATGCATTTTACTGTGAACAGTTAGCAAAAAATCAAAAAAGTGTCTAAACTTTTGCAATATGCAAATTTTACTTTTTTTTCAGTTAAATTAAATATTATCTTATATTATAACCATTATTTTTATTCTACATTGTTTAAAATATATTTGAAAATAAGTATAGCCATTTGTAAAATTCACGTGTTTCTATTTTTTATTTAAAGGTATTTATTTAAACACCAGTGTCTAAACTTTTGCTGAGCACTGTATATGATCTTCACTCAAGGTACATTTTTAATGTTATTTTTCTACTCGAATATTTTATAAATTCAAATACTCTTCTTATCCAACGTAATTTCGCTTTTGTGTAAATAAAATAACATCTGCAGATGAAATAACATACAGTAGAACCCAGCAAATTTGGACCCCGTTAATCCGGATCTCCGTATAATCCGGATCGTTTTGGACCTTTTTTTTAAGTTTGAGAAGCGATTGGCTAATTTTCGTAACATTAACTTGTTTCAGCGTCGTAGTCTGGATTAAAAAAAAAACTTTTTCTGAAATCTTTTCGGAAGAATTAAACAAAGTAAACATTTTTTTGTCTATAAATATTCAATGAGTTTAACATAAAGGTGATTTTCTGTAAGAATGTTTTATTTTATTTCATTTTTTTTCTAATTCTCCGGATAACCCGGATTTTCGATAATCCGGATTGGGTCTGGTCCCAATTAATCCGAATTATCGGGGTTTTACTGTACCAATAAATCTCTGTTTATTCTTCAGCAAATTATTATTCTCTCTTTACTTAACTATTTCATAAACAATTTCACTTGTAGTAAATGTTTATTTATTACCTATAACATTTATTCGCTGAATGAATATTTCTATTTTTAGATGTTTTCGGTTTTCAAAATTGTTTACAAACCATTAAATAACATCAGACATTGAAATAATTTTGATGACAATGTTTTCATTGCAAGTAAGAAATATCCCTAACAGCAAATTTGATTGAAAAAGTACATCATTATCTTTAATAAATTAAATACTTTCTTTGGCCTTCAAATACAGTGGAACCTGTCTAAAGTGACCACCTTTGGGACAGGCTAAAATGGTCACTATATAGAGGTGGTCACTTTATGGAGTGTCTTTCAAAATGGCACATTAGAATATTCTCATCTCAAAAAATAAAATGTAAATAAGGAAAAATGCACTTTATTAAGTAATGAACTGATCAATTAACAATAATAACTGATTCATTAATTTAAAATATGCGAAATAAAGGATAATTTACTTAAAACTCACATTATTTCTTTTGAATACAGTTGAAATTCTATAGTAATTGATTTAAATAACTCATACCGACAAGATACTCTGTAATTTATACGCATTTTTATTTTCATCGTAATTGTATAAAGGTAATGTTTCTATGACTGGCGAAATAAACTTTCCAGTAAAAATCACCTTAGACTAGTGCAGATGTCATTACAATCATTGATAATAAATAATAACAGTAATTCATAATACCTACGACAATGCAAAATTAAATAAAAGTGGTTAATAATTAAAAAAAAAAAAAGATTTTTTAAAAATTAACAAAGGAAGTAATAGCACTTAATGCATTCATATATGTCGTGGTTATAAATGATAAGCATGAAGAATTTAGGAGGATATTTCAAAATAAGGATGAAATATAAAACAGAATTAATCGTGAGCAAACTTTAATATAAAATTCTGAAAAAAACCCTAACTTCTTTCAAGAAGCTTTCAAAATAACCATTAACGAAATGCCAAAAAGATTGTTCAGCCATTGTTCTCAGTATAAAGCAGAATTTTTCGCTCCAACAGGTTATCATTTACTTCAAGTGTAGACAGAAATGTGACAGTTAAGAAGATAAGTTACCTCAAATAGGTACTCGGCGTGTTATCCTTTTTTTTTCAATTATTTTTGGACGATAACGAAAAAGTTTTTATTTATAATATTATAAGAAATATTTTACTGCAAAAATTTTGCATCAGAGATATTTTGGAACAACGTAAGAATCTCTTAAAGTGATGTATTTATGCTAGAGTTAATTCTGTCTATAGCTTTGATTGTATACATAGAGAATAATTCTGCTTTTTCTAAAGAAGTAAACCGTACAAACGTTCACCAGTTAGTAAAATCATACGTAGTAAGTTATAAATGGGAACAAACATTTAATTGAAGATTTATTATTCTGATATTAATGAAATAAGAACTATTTCTACTAATTGTAATAGATACCAAAAGGTATAAATAAAACTTTAAAAATATTAAAAATAGGAGTTTTTTCTCCTGTTTAGATGTTTCATGATTATTTTGTTTCGAAAATGTCTTGGGTAGAGTCAGAACATGTAAACAATCGAAGAAAACTATTTTTACTCCTTTTAAATATATAATTTAAATCTTTTAGTAATATTAATACAAAGTGTTAATATTTTTCATAAAAACTTTTTAGTTGATAGCAATGAGCAAAAAATTGTTTGAAGTACAGTTAAGTTGAAAATATGCACTCCTTACTTTTTATTCTCTAAATTATCACAGAGGAAACCGAAAAATAATGTTTTTATTAATTCTTTGCTTATAACAAACAGTAAGCAATAACTATGTTAATGAAAAAACAATATCTTTAATATTTTTGAATAAAATTGAATTAATTAATTCATTTTATGATAAACTATTTCTTTATGCTTCAATTTGGCAATCAAATGTTTAAAACATTGATACACAAGTAAATTGCGATTATAAATGACTTTTTTAGTTTATTCAAAAATTAACATATATATATATTATATGTAATGTATATGACATATAACAGCAAGATCAACTCAAGGCAAACATTAATGTGTGTTTTTAAAGACAATATACTTCATTAAAGTAATTAATAAAACAATGCCTGTAAAAGTGTTTGGTGTCTATTCCAATTACAAAAGACGGAATTTTTTACTTCAACAAGTTGTCATTTATTTCAGTCTAGACAGAATAGTGACAATTATGAAGATAAGTTACAAAGAAGTAAACTTGTCGTGTTGAAGAATTATTTACAATCTTCTTCGAGATGAAATTACAAAACGTTGTTTCCACTAGAGTAATATTTTTCTTTGGAAAGGAATCCCTTTGGTATATAGAAATATCATATCACAATGGCTGAGCTTTTTAATCCCTTTGCGATGGGATCCTTTGACGAAATTTTTTATGTTTTGTCACCGGTTTTTAAAAACAGAAATTTGTAGCTTATTAAATCGAGAAAATGCACCGATTAAATAAGACAAATTTTTCAGTAAAATTTTACTGGTGGGGATAAACAAGGATTCGTAAGCCTTTTTGTGGTACGAATACATGTCGCTCGTCCCCAAGGAGCTAGAGTTCCTGATAGCTGGCTTTTAATTACAACGATGAATGCATTTGGAAAATGATTGCATATTTATAGCTTGCCAATAGACAGATATATAATGGGCTAGTTCCATGGGTTTTGTAGTGTAAGTCACATTACCTTATAATTGCTATGCTTGTTTGCCACCGTTATTTTCGAAAAGCCTGCTTGGCCTTATTCAATTAATAAGAATGTGCCGATAAAATAAATCAAATTTTTTCGTATTAAAATACTGGTAGCAAAAAATCGTAGCCTGTGACTTACACTACAAGTACTCATGGAAATAGCCAATAATTAGTAAAAAATCGTGAAATATTGGACTAAAAAATAGGATAAAGTACTTTATTATAAGATTATATTATTTTGTTAAATTATTATGTTGTTTGTTTTATTTTGTTGAAGAATAATACTCAAATTATTAGATTTTTTGCATCTATTACTACGTAAAGAACATAAATAATTCATTATGACTATTATAATGTAGAATTAGGTGGCATCGATTAGCTTTATAAGCGATTTCTTTTTCACTCTATATGGGAAAAAATAACAATGAATTAGTGTATTTTTATAGATAGATATTATAAATGCTTTAAAATTATACAAGAGAAGTTTAATTTAAAGTAAATATTTGCTGGTCTAGATTTTTAGGTTAGTTATTTACTGAATGCATCTAATATTCTGTACATTTGAATTAAATTAATATGATTTGATAAATTTTTTTTTAAATTAATTATTAACAAAATGCCAGCATGACGGTTTTTCTCAGTGTAAGTCATGGAATTTTTTACTCCAACAGGTTGTCATTGAATTTAAGCTTAGACACGCATGTGTGACAGTAAAAAAGATATATTACATAATAAAATAGTAATAAAAATATATTTTAAAGACGAACATTTATTATTATATACTTATGGAATTATGGAACCGTGGTATAAGAATTTTTTTTTAAGTAAGGCATTTTAAATGTATCGTTTAAATCTGATGCAATTTTTACTAATTTTTTCTTTTTCTTTTTAATATTCACGTAAAAATAATTTTGTTGTTTGAAAGGAAATATTATTTGTGCTGTTTTAGAATTCACAACAATAGTTAACAAATAAGAAAAATCACACGTTAAGCATAGTCTATGAAACACTTTCCAACACTTTCTGAAATCTTTAAGAAAACTTCGTTATTTAAGGAAACATGGTTACTGTCTATAGCTAAATCTGTATTGAAATACTTTTGAACAGCTCTGTATTTTATCTGTTGCTTGATATATATACTATATAATGAGGAAATTTAGTTGAACAGAAAATGCCTAGCAGGTTGAAATTTCTCGTTCAGCAATTTATATAAATAGATGAAAACATATTTGACCAATGTTGTTCATTCCTATAGTTTACCTACTATCTTTATTACACGCCAGTATTTAGCTAAAATTTATTTTAAACCAAAACACTCTTAAAACGACTGAATCATATTTTCAGAAATTATCATTCATAGACCTCCGTGTTTTCTATTCTTTGCATGGCCCTGTATATCCTTTTATCACTATTCTACAAATATTTCTTAGTAAACTGAATGCAGTTCAGCGTAAAAATGCATAGCTTTTTTAAAAATCACCTTTAAGTAATTTGCGCTCATATTCAGTCACGTTTCTGTATCCCTGTATATAAATTATACGCATCATGTAATGTGCATAGATTTATTGAAACTTAAAACGCATATCATAATTTAAACGCATTTCATCCATTCATCAGCCTTCATCGAATACATATGCAGTACTTCGGAAAGAATGTACTATTTGAAATACTTTGTGTGTCTCTATAAATGCTATACACTTCGTATTACGCATGACTATTTGGTATAACTTATATTAAGCCTCAGCGACGTACATCAATTTATTATTTATAAAAAAAATTAATATAATTAAATACGATGCACAAAACTCTGCCTTTTACCATTATGTAGTGGAATTCTTTTGTGTTGCCTTGTAAATGAATATCTATTTTACAGAATGCATATTTTACTGCACTTCGTAAATGCATGTAAATTTTAATATGTTTGACAGGGTGTAACATTTTTAAAAATTCATTTGAAATTATTTTTTCCTATAGGCCGTAATGTAAGGTAAACTTTTGACTTTCCCTGTAAATAAATGAATGATGCTAGAAACCATTTGAAATGGGATTCTTGCTAGGGTAAGCGTCAATAACGTTCAGAAACTTCAGGGAAATCCGAATATATTTACGGGAATTAGACCGTGGACAGACGGTCAGACAAACCGAAATACTCTTTTCAACTTTGTTGGAAAGGAAATATTTTTCTTTCGCATTAATTTTTTCTCTTTACGGTGGTTCGCGCATTTTAATGAATTTATTCTTTTAAAATGTTTTTCTTTTTTAAAATTCACATGTAAATAGAGTTTAATGACGCAATTTTTACTATTTTCCGATTTGAACGCAGAATGTTTTAATAGATTAGTTTCAACTGACATCGGAAAATATTTTTTTGCTTTGTTTGTCCCTTAAATTTGGCTGATTGTGATTGATTGACTTATAATACAGGGTACAAATTGTCGATTATGATTGGTTGGATAAAAGTTGGTGGCCTGGTGATCACGCTGTTGGAACTCATCTATTCTTATTTGAAAGTTTTTTTTTCTGTTTGTGATTGTCGCGTGTAACTATATTTTTTTAATTTCAAAGAAATATTATCATTAGATCATTTGGCTACAGTTTAAAATAATAATCCTTTCTAAAATATGTAAAAAATGTTTTTCAAAATGTTGAAAATTTGGATTTAAAATGGAAATAAATCCTCGAAAAATGAGTCAAGTTTAAAAAACATTATACAGTCTGCACAAGGGAAACTAATCTGATCTAAAAAAATTTAAATTCTTTTGAATAGTTTTTGCTTTTATGCATTTTTTTAATGGAACAATCTTGATCAACTTTGTCATTAATATATCTCTTTAAATAGTTCTTGAATTTAAAACTGCATGCATCACTGTTTTTCTCAAACACTTCTCTATAATACTACCAATTTTCATAATTTTGTGTGCAATAGTTTTCTTAATATTAGAGAAGAAATATCCTAGGTCACAAAAAATTCATCGTCAGCGTCATTTTTTTTCCCCTTCAGAATAAAAAAAATTTTTTTTTTCTTTTTATAATTTTGATCCTAATATTCTGCAAAAAAGTAATACTTATTTAGTGCATTCTTATAGATTGCAATTATAAATGATAAATTCAGATTATTCAAAAATGTTGGGAAAATAACATTTATGAGAATGCAGAATCAAGTGGTTGTAAGTATTTTTTTATAAGCAATTTCTTGATATTTCTAATTCTAATACTCTGAAAAAAAAGTAAAACTTATTTAGAATTTTGTAAAAATAATTATGATACACAAAAAGGAGAATCAACATGGTACAAACTTTTATATCACGTTCTAAAAGAAAATCTTCGTATAAAAAGTAATTAATAAATAAATGCCAAAAACATTGTTTGTTTGTCTTTTATTAATATAAAGCATAGAATTTTTCGCTCGAACAGATTATCATTTCAAGCAAAGATTGAATAGTGACAGTTAAAATGATTAAATTTATAAAAAAAGACTCGAAGTATTATGAGAAATCTTTTTCAATCTTCTTTGGAACTAAGTAGAAAAGACTGTTTTATCAGAGTAATAGTTTTCTTTGAAAATATTCCTTGCGTAAATAAAAATTTTGAAAGTCACTCTGATCGCAATGGTCGAGTCTCTTAAAGTGATGTTCTTCGTTAGACAAAGCTAGTGATATCTGTTCTGAAAGAAAATCTTCGAATAAGAAATAATTATTAAATAATTCCTGCTGTTTGTTTACCTTTTTTAGTATAAAACATAGAATTTTTCCTCTAACAGGTTATCATTTCAAGCGTAGACTGAATAGTGACAGTAAAGAAGATTAAATTTCATAAAAATAAACTAGGAATATTATGAGTAATTTTTCTCAACCTTTTTTGGAACTACGTAGAAAAGGCTGTTCTATCAGAGTAATAGTTTTCATTGAAAATATTCGTCGCGTAGATAAAAATTTTGGAAGTCCGTCTCACTGATATGGCTCAGTTTCTTAAAATGATGTTCTTCGTTAGACAAAGCTAGTGATATCTGACTTTTTTTGTATTGATTGGCATATTTTGAGAAGCATTACAGCCATACTATAAAAAAATGTAAAATCACGCATGGTATTTTCAAGTAATAAATAGGAACACTGATATAATTAAAGACATGAGTAAAACTAATCAGATGTGGCAATCGCAAAACTTTCTTTAATCTTATGTGTGTTAATACTTCCTGAAAAAATGCCCTATAGCAGCGCCATTGGTTAGGTGGTTTAAACGAAAATCTAGTCAGCAATAACTTACGTGAACTTATTGCTGAATCTGAAGTTTGATGATAATCCGTGTATTAATTTTTGAGATAGAACTATTCCAAAATCTTTAAAAAACCCTGCATAACAGCGCCACATGTTAGGTGATGTACACCAAAAACAAATCAGGATCAATTTTTTATCAGATACTAATTGAATCTAAAGTTTGATGAAAATCCATGCATTAGTTCTTGAGATACATTTATTGCAAAATCATGAAAAATGCAGCATAGCCGCGTATCTGTGAGACGATTTACACAAAAAATTAAACAACACTAATCTATATCAGGGACTAACTGAATCTGAAGTCTAGAAAATTCTGTGCATTAATTTTGGAGATACAGCTATTGCAATTATCACGAATAAGGCACCAAGGCAGCACCACTTGTTGAGCGATCTGCACCAAAACATAACCAGCACCATGTTATACCGATTGTTAATTAAATATAAAGTTTTATGAAAATCCATGCGCTAGTTCTTGAGATATGGCTATTGTGGAAGTTGTAAATAATGCAGTATAGCAGTGCCATCTATTGAACGATGTACGCCAAAAACTAATCAGATCTAGTTTAAACCGAGATCTAACAGAATCTAAAGTTTTGTGAATTTCGGTGCATTAGTTCTTGAGATAGAACGCCCACAAAAATTTTGTCATACACAGACAGGCTGACAGATTCACAGATAGACATTTTGTAAAAGCATGTTTTTCGTGTTTTCTGACCTCTAAAACTTGTAAATACGTCAAAAATCGGATTTCGAAAAATTTCACGAATTCAATATTTTTTTCATGTAAAGATAGAAGAAAGTAAAAATGTGTTACGGTCTATTTTTCTCAAAGATTGCTTTATGTTATCGATGAACCCTTATTGAAATAATATATCATACGGTGAGATTAAAATGTTAAAATTTTAACCATTCTAAAACGTACGTAACATTATGCCTTTATGTTTAATATTGTTATTTCCAATAGCTTAAATATCATTAATTATTTTAAATACTTCATAATTAAATGCTGATATATTTTTCTTAGTGATTTAAGTACTGCCTGTAGCTTTCCTTTGATTGCTAGGGTTTTCTCCTTGTTTACAAAATTTTTGGATGACCCGGATCAAGTAAGACAACATATCTATTTTCGTTTCTGATGTTCTCGTCAAAATCTTGACTTTTCCTGTGCCTAAGGTATAGAGGAAGAAGTGAAACTGCAAATTGTATAACTTGATTGAAACTGGCATTATTGAATGATACATAGATGAATTGGCATATACAATGCTCTTAGCTCATCTCAGAAAGAAGACAGCATCTTCTACGGAAAATCCTACGCTATTTTTCTAGCTAAATTTCTTCCCTTTAACGGCCAGAAGTTTTATGGATCTTGATCTGCGATTAATATATTCCATGATTCATAGTTCCTCATATGCTGTGCCAGAAAATTATGACGTAATCAATAATATCGCTAATTTCAAGTATATAACTGCATTGTATTTTACATTTGTCTACCAAAAATAAGCTTATCTTAAAAATCCCTTAACCCTCTCATGCAAAAGGGCCTCATATGAGGACAGATAATTATTGCATTATTAAGTAAAAAAAAAAAAAAAAAAAAAAAAAAAAAAAAAAAAATCGAGCATTCATTTATGAAGATCTGATATGTGGAAATATAATAGCTAGCATGCAGCACAATAATAAAATTATTTTAGAACGGGTCTTTCATTTATCATAAAAAAGATTTTTTGTGAATAATGAAAAATAATGAAAAATAATTTATGCATGAGAAGGTTAAAAATGCTTTCCCTTACAACTGAATGTTTACGTACAGTTTTTCAAGCTATGTTCGTATTTAGATCTGAAGCATCTCGTTTTCAGATGCTGTTATTGGAGAAAACAAGCTACAGTGTGTATATGCTTACTAAGATTACATTATAGATGATAGTGATTCATCTCTAGAGATGATTAACAAATTACAAGTTTTATTTGCGAATTTGCAAAAGTATATTTTTACCGTATCTTTTTCAAAATTTTACTTCTATCAGACAGAAATTGTTTATCTTAACTTTTATCTTGAGAATCATACATTCAGTCGATATCCATTAATATCACTATATAGTGCAGCTTTTCCTGCTCTGAAGGTTAAAAAGCACTTGAAAAGAAATAGGACTCCATGGATTTTATCGCAGACCTATCCCGATTTTCCAAATCTCATGAATCCTCTGTTTTAGATCATGCCATCTAGAGTTCCGTTTCATTGGTCAAAAGTTCATAATGAAAATTTTTAACAAGTATCGAAAATGTTTTTCTCTAAGCATTTCTACTTAAATGATTGATCCAAATTTCTCTTGAAATCGTATGTACTCTAAGATGTGCGGGAATATTGTTTCCAACTATAATATGGCTTGACCGTATACAAAATACTGAATGTACAGCATTGTTGAATTATTGGAAATTTTATCCGGGTACAAAACTTTGTTTACACCACTCAAGATGTGCGACTGCCAATCGGATTATTATATTCTTCATATTTACCAAGAATCTAACATGACATTTTAATTGGAAGACTTCTGATATCTTGTAGTCATTAATTTATAATCTAACTTAATGGGAAAAAACTTGGAAATTGTGCATTAACGTAACAAATTAAGTTCATTTGTACTATGACTAGATTTTTAAATATTCAGATGTTGTGCAATACGTGTTGCATTATTATTCAAAAACGCATGAATACAAAGTTTATTACGATTACAGATATTAAATTCAACAGTACGGTAATAACAGGACTCCATCTTAAACGGGACGTCATCACCATGTACACAAAAAATGATTACCTATCATCGGATGTCAGTTAGTTAATTTCATATTATAGGATTTAATGTATTGAAAAAACTTTTATTAATATCTTTTAAAAGTTTTGATTTGAATTTCATAAAATTTGAAATGACTCAACAAAATTCAAACAACGACTGTATATATTAAACTTTACGGTTGGATAAGTTTTGCGCTATTACACTTGCATAGACGGACAGATTGATCAGGCGACGAATACAGGTGGTTCGTATTTATATAATTATGAACGCACTTATAAAATGCACAATTTAATATCATTGCTACCAAAAACAAATAAGTGAGATCCACATTTACTATAAAATTGCTCCATCGAAAGAGAATTGCTATCTATATCTATATCTATGCCTATATGTATACATATAACCAATGTGTCAGAAATGACTGATGGATTTTTCAAAATTTTAGCTATAGCTATACCTCAAAAACAAAACACAGAATTTAATTAAACTTGATATTCTGTAATTCTTTCACATAAATATGTCTTTATTGTGCTTGCATGTATACTGCCGAACAAATGTCGCCTTTGTGCTGTTTGAATTGTGAAATTTGGTTGCAAACATCTAAATGCATGGATGCCGAAATTCAATGATTTGTTGAAAAATACGATACTTATAGCTCCTTTTTAAATGCATATGATTCAATGAACTTATATCTTTAGAATCCTCATAATAGGCATAAACTGTCATTTAATTTTTCCACTGTTATAATAAATTTTGAAGAATTAACATGATGCAATTAACATGATAAAATTTTAGCATTAGCACATCTAGCTTGTTTGTTTCTAGCATGAAGACTTTCAACCATATTTAACACGACTTTGGGGAAACTTGTTAAAGTACAGTAGAAACAACACATTACAAATAGAAAAAAATATATACATAAAATATTTGTTAAAATATAGAGATTTGCATGAAATAATTTTTAGATGTGTATGTGCTGACAATAACAATAATTGTTCTACATAATTTAGTCATTAATAATGTAGAGCATCTCATATAAAAATAACTCAATACCGTTAAAATAAAAAAAAAAAAAATCGGCGTCATAGTGAGCTAAATTTCAGCTGTTTTCCAAAAGTCACTGTATGATAAATAGTTTTTCAGAAATTGTAAAATTTTATTAACTGACTTTCAACTAAGTAGTTAACATTGAATATATTTCCATGCAAAGAGAGAGCTTTAGAATACATGCTTGAAATTTGATAAATCATTTTTTTAATAGACGCTGCTTGTTGTTCTTTTAAAGAGAAAAAAAGAGCTAATAAAAATTAAAAAACAGAAAAAAAGATAATTTGTAGAAAATCCCTTATCACCCATCTATTTCTATAAAGAAACTGAAATTCACCGCACTATATCGCTGATATCCTTCTGAATTTACACGGTATTCGACTAGCCTTTTTATATGAGATGCCCTATACCAGGGCTGTCCAACGCGGCGCTCGCGGGCGCCATGGCGCCCTTTGCAGGTTTTCTTAGTGCTCTTTTGAAAATTTCCTGTTTATAATCTTTTATTTTTTATTTATTTTTTTATTTTTTAAAGTTTTAAAACAATTCTCCTGTAAAGGATACTTTATTTAAAATTATTGATATTTTCATGAGAGAAGTTTTGTAAATTTCTTCAAGTGTATTTCACGTACCAACAAACGTACGCAACTTATTAAAAGAAGGACAGCAGCATATGGTTAGTAACAGCATATGTTTTTATTTTTTAATTAATCATGTGCTGTTGCACTTCTTTATTAATTTATAGTTACACTTTATAAATCTTTTTATGGAAATTATGCCGATAGGAATTAATAAATGTTGGCAATAACTTTTTTAATACGTTACGATGTAAAATGTAGAACAAAATAAGCGATTCTTCTTCTCCTTCGTACATGAAAGTTCAGCATTTTTGTTATTATTGTTATTGATGTTGTTTCATTGGCCAATGTTAATAGGTTGTTTTATAAGACGGGATAAAGGCTGTCTTTTTCTCCCCCAGACCATTGGAACTTTAGGTAATTTTGTAAAAAGAAAAAAAAAAATCTATAAAATAGTGCGAAAAGATTTCCATCAATGAAAGCTCTTTCAGATTCTCTCTCTGCTCTTTTTAACCACCTATGACTTTGTTTCTGCACTACTTATAATTGCAAATTTACACCTCCAAAAAATTGTAGTTATTACAGAGTATTTGCGTCCCCAAAAAAACTAACAATATCTCTGATTACAATTTTATTTTAATAATAGAAGATATTTCATTTTCTGAATCCTTACAATTCAAAAATGTTTGAGATAATCCCTCGCAGAAAAATGTATTATTCAAAATTTATTACGATTTGCTTTTTTTTCTTCTTCTTTTTAACATGGCGTTTTAGATCTATAGCGGCATTATGACTAATTTGCATATATATATATATATATACATATTTTCTACTAATACTAAAAGATGATTTTCTTTTATGTTTTGAGCCATGTTAATAATGGCGTCCTTCATTGCTTGCCGAAAAATGAGATGCGCCCCTGCTTAGTAAGAGGTTGGACAGATCTGCCCTATACAATTGAGAAACATACTAGAAGTTGCAAAATTATTATTGTTACCATTTGTTAAAAAACAGTGCAATGTCATTTATCGTACACAACTATAAACCATATTATTATAGAAATGCTCATGTTTCCGTAATTAATTGACAGCTTTATAATTTTATTACAGTGCATTGTTTCTGCTATATTTCATTAAATTCTCTTAAAATCGCATTAAATATTGTTGAAAACTTGCTATAACTGAAAACATTCAGAACTGTTTTTGAATTGGTAAAAAAAGCATTTATATCTCTATAAATATAAGTGCTAATCTTAAAAAATGTTGTACAAGATTCGCATAGGTATTTATTACTGCTTGAGAGCGTTTTGCGTATTTTTTTCTTCATAATGATCGCATTTTATTTTTATTTATTTGCATGAGGTTCTGTTATTGCCATCTAATTAAACCTTTACTGAAAAGTTTGAGGTATTTCGAAATCTTTATATCGCCGAAGTTGCAGAAGAATTCTTTTCGTATTTCGACAAAACATCAAAATTCGAAAGTGTCCGATGACTTTAGGCTGTCTAGTATATGTGTTAGCTTTACTCGTCTCATATAGTCTCATTTAAAATACAATCTTTATTCTTAAAATATTTAAAGCATTTATCATTAAGCAATCATAAACATAGATCCAACTAATGTTACATTGCTCAGCAAAAGTTTAGACAATGATCGATTACGCTTCTATATTTAAACGTATGTACCGAATGTTTGTAATTCATCTGTCATACATTACTTGTGACTTATCCTTTATTCACAAACAATAAATTTTGAATTTTACCTTTTACATAAAATATAATGATAAGAAAATGAAATTAACATTGTTGCAAAAGTATAGACAATCTGTATATTTACAGAAAAATAACTACAAATTAAAATCGAGCGGCACGCACATTCTTTACAATTAGTGCAAGAATGTGACTTTCCATCGAAGAAACTAAATGCTGCGTCACTTGAGGATCTATTTTCTACCAAACATGTTAAACAGCAGCTCGAAGTTCATTAACAGAAAAGTATAGAAAAAATTTGCATAAACCCTACGCGATATGATGTCACAAAGGTTTTCTATGGGATCCAGATCAGGGCTACACGACGGCCAGTTGAGATCAGTAGTATTTTCAGAGTTAAACGAAGTTTTTGTTTAGTATGCAGCATGAATCGATGCATTATCTTGCTAAAATCCATACTTTAAACCAGCTAAAAGTTCCCCAAATGACTAAAAATTGTTCTCCAACGTATGTATGTAGTCTTGTGTTGCTTGGCAACCATTGAATATCTCCAGAGATACTTGAGCATTAAAGGAAAGGGGGGACCAAATCATTAAAAAGTCAGCTCCTTGTTATCGACTTAAGAAAGTCCCATGCTCTTTACGCAAGTCGTGCCAGTAGTGTGCCCACACGTTTGGGCCATCCAAATTCCACTTTTTTTCGTTACTGAATATCATAGTATAACATTTGGATCCATATGGCGTATGTTTGCAACTCCGTTGCATTCTCGCCAATTTGTAGTGAGATTTCAAAGCTGTTGTTTTATAATTTTCATGTAAATTGATTTACCTCTTTCTTTAATCCATCTGCGACTCATATTCGTCAACACAGGAAGTCCTGACTTACTTTTAATGGGAATAGAAATCATCATTTGTGTAAATGCCAGTTTATGGATCCTTTTGTCATCTCATTTTCTGATCACACAACGACTTCCAGATTTATGTTTTGTTTTGAAGGTGTCACCCTTAGACCATATTTCTTAGACAGACCTATTTGAATGATTCAATGCAGCTGAAATTTTTGCAACAGTCTTCTCTTTCCATTTTAGCTTGCCTACTTCAATTACCTCATCTAACTGAATATTTCTAGCTCGCGGAATCTTCACTAACTGATGCTATACTTCCGACATGTGACATCATAACTTTGAAATATGCATTTTACTGTGAACAGTTAGCAAAAAATCAAAAAAGTGTCTAAACTTTTGCAATATGCAAATTTTACTTTTTTTTCAGTTAAATTAAATATTATCTTATATTATAACCATTATTTTTATTCTACATTGTTTAAAATATATTTGAAAATAAGTATAGCCATTTGTAAAATTCACGTGTTTCTATTTTTTATTTAAAGGTATTTATTTAAACACCAGTGTCTAAACTTTTGCTGAGCACTGTATATGATCTTCACTCAAGGTACATTTTTAATGTTATTTTTCTACTCGAATATTTTATAAATTCAAATACTCTTCTTATCCAACGTAATTTCGCTTTTGTGTAAATAAAATAACATCTGCAGATGAAATAACATACAGTAGAACCCAGCAAATTTGGACCCCGTTAATCCGGATCTCCGTATAATCCGGATCGTTTTGGACCTTTTTTTTTAAGTTTGAGAAGCGATTGGCTAATTTTCGTAACATTAACTTGTTTCAGCGTCGTAGTCTGGATTAAAAAAAAAACTTTTTCTGAAATCTTTTCGGAAGAATTAAACAAAGTAAACATTTTTTTGTCTATAAATATTCAATGAGTTTAACATAAAGGTGATTTTCTGTAAGAATGTTTTATTTTATTTCATTTTTTTTCTAATTCTCCGGATAACCCGGATTTTTGATAATCCGGATTGGGTCTGGTCCCAATTAATCCGAATTATCGGGGTTTTACTGTACCAATAAATCTCTGTTTATTCTTCAGCAAATTATTATTCTCTCTTTACTTAACTATTTCATAAACAATTTCACTTGTAGTAAATGTTTATTTATTACCTATAACATTTATTCGCTGAATGAATATTTCTATTTTTAGATGTTTTCGGTTTTCAAAATTGTTTACAAACCATTAAATAACATCAGACATTGAAATAATTTTGATGACAATGTTTTCATTGCAAGTAAGAAATATCCCTAACAGCAAATTTGATTGAAAAAGTACATCATTATCTTTAATAAATTAAATACTTTCTTTGGCCTTCAAATACAGTGGAACCTGTCTAAAGTGACCACCTTTGGGACAGGCTAAAATGGTCACTATATAGAGGTGGTCACTTTATGGAGTGTCTTTCAAAATGGCACATTAGAATATTCTCATCTCAAAAAATAAAATGTAAATAAGGAAAAATGCACTTTATTAAGTAATGAACTGATCAATTAACAATAATAACTGATTCATTAATTTAAAATATGCGAAATAAAGGATAATTTACTTAAAACTCACATTATTTCTTTTGAATACAGTTGAAATTCTATAGTAATTGATTTAAATAACTCATACCGACAAGATACTCTGTAATTTATACGCATTTTTATTTTCATCGTAATTGTATAAAGGTAATGTTTCTATGACTGGCGAAATAAACTTTCCAGTAAAAATCACCTTAGACTAGTGCAGATGTCATTACAATCAGTCACTTTATACATTAAGAAAATAGTAACTATAAGAGATAAATTCCTGTACTTTTTTTAATGGATCAAAATAAAATATCAGAAAATGACCACTTTAGACTTTTAGTTTGAAAATTTTCCGCATGCAGAAAAATGGATGATCACATTTTACAAGCTCAAATAGCACTGACAAAAACAGTTTAACAAGTCACTTTACACAGGTAGACACATTAGGGTCGTCACATTACGGGTTAATTCTCATATTATTTTAATTCTCATTCTCATATTAATTCTCATGTCACTTTAGCCAGGTGGCCACTTTACCAAGGTGGTCACTTTAGCAGGTTTCACTGTATATAAAATGTAGTCTAATAACATTAAGCAACTACAACCTTGACTCAATCCAGAAAAGAAGAAAAAATACCTTAAAGCTTTCTTAGATAATCTATAGAACTGCTTTGAAAAAAATTGTTCTGTCAAAAGATAATGTTGACGTAAAGACTGCTACAAAACTTACTAAGAGAAAGTACATAAACAGATTTGTGTTAGAATGTATTATCTAGCTTTCATTGTTCCATGTATTTGGGGACAAAGAAAAAATCAGACCTTGTAGCTATAAAATACTGCAAAAGAAATGTACTAATTTCTTAAATGACATTATTTTTTATTCATTACTTTCAAAATAATATCGAGATTATGGAATAAAAAATATTATATATTCTACATAAACGAATTGAACTTAAGTAAATTTTTCATTTAATTGTTGCTGCATCCTTGAGATTAATTCCTATCTCAAATATTGAAATAAATTCTAGTCATGACAGTTGTTTTGTTAAAATGAAAATATTATTAAAAAATGCTATTTGAACTATTGCGAATTACTCATTTGTACACAGAATGTTGTAAACTCTCTTCAACTGATAATGAACAATAAGTAAGGGGCACTTCTTTTAGAGGATGGATTTATGTATTTTTTTTTTCCATTTGAATTGAAATTATTTTCTTCGCTTTATGATAAAAATGCTAATGAAATAAGTTTTAGCTACACAAGCTAATTCAGTATGAATAAAAACTTTAAGAAAACTTATGTACAATAAAACAAGAAGAATTCTTCTCGTATTTCAACAAAACATAAGATTTCGAAAGTGCCCGTTGACGTTTAGCTATCTAGTATAAGTCTTAGCTTTAATTGTTTCAAATGGTTTATTTTAATATACTATCTTTATTAATTAACTTCTTAAAACACTTATCATTAAACAATTATAAACATAAATTCAACTATTTTTGTATAATCTTTACTCAAGGTACATTTTTAATATTAGTTTTTCTAACCGAATACTTTATTAATTCAACTACTCTTCTTTTATTCAATATAATTTCACTTTTGCACCCATAAAATGAGATCTGCAGATGAAATAACGTTCCTATAAATCTCTCTTCATTCCTAAGAAAACATACTTAGCTATTTCATAAACAATTTCGCTTGTAGTAAATGCTGTTTTACTATTAATAACATTTATTCGCTGAAAGAATATTTCTATTTTTAGATATATTCTGATTTAAAAGTTGTCTACAAACCGTTAAATAACACCAAGCAGCGAAGTAATGTCGATAACAATGTTTTCATTGCAAATAAACAATATCCAAACCAATTTCCTAACAGCAACTGTGATTGAAAAAGTTCACCATTATCTTTAATAAATTATATGTTTTCTTTGTTCTTCAAATATACAAAATGCAGACTAATAACATTAAGCAACTGCAACCTTGACTCAATCCAAAATATAAGAAAAAATACATTTAAACTTTCTTAGATAATCTGTAGAACCGCTTTGAATAAAATTGTTCTGTAAAAAGATAATGTTGATGTAAACACTGCTAAAAAACTTACTAAAAGAAAGTAAACAAATAGATTTATGTTAGAACCTATTATGTCGCTTTCATTTCTTCATGTATTTGGGGACGAAGAAAAAATCAGACCTTGTAGCTATTAAATCCTATAAAAAAATGCACAAATTTCTAAAGTGATATATATATATATAGATAGATAGATAGATATAGGGGCGGTCAAATATTTCCGGCCAGCAAAAAGTTTTCAATTAATTTGTAAATATACCCATTTGAAGAGGAATCTCAAAGCGATACTTATACATTATATTGACATATTATTTAGGAACTTAATTATAAAAGAACGTCTAAATATAAATAATTTTTTTTGACAAAATTAAATATAAAAGAAAACGCATGTTCTCAAAAGTTTCCGGCCACTTATCATTTTTAGTTTTTTTCTATCCGTAAAGTACTTTTTGGTTGTGTTTATGAATGAATCAACGTGTATAGCATAGTTTGAATTCAAATTTGAAAAATTCAACAATTATTGTTCATAAATGAGTGATTAGTTTGTCGATAAAAGGCCAATCTTCTCGAGATATTGCGGCTAAGTTATCGATCGGTAAAATCGACTGTAAACAATATTTACAAAATTATATAAAGATGGTTATGGCTGTCAGGACATTCAGAGGTCTGGGAGACCCCGGAAAATTACTATTCCTGAGGACAGAATTATCAGGAGAAAAACCATGGATAATCCGCTGCAAAATTCCGTTGCAATATACTGCGATTTACGGAATGAAAATATTGCTGAAATAAGTTAGTCTACCGTGTTATGATGCTGACGTGATACAGAACTTTATAGAAGAGTCGGTGTTAAAAAATTTTCAGAGGTAAAAAAAAATACCAACGTAACCTACTTTCATTTTTCAAGGAACACAAAGTCTAGTCAAGTGATAACTGGAAAAAAGTTCTGTTTTTCCATCAATCGAATTCGAAACAGTTTTGGAAGTGATGGCAGACACAACGTCCGATGACCTAACAACAAAAGATATGATTCGACCTATGTTATTCCTACAATGAAGCATGGCAGAGGACACGTTATGCCGTGGAGAGTATTTTCCTCAAAAAGTGTCGGTCCGTTATTTGAAATCCACAGCCAGGTGAATTATACAATGTATAAGGATATCTTGCAAGACTATTTTCTGCCTTATTAGAGAAAAAAATTTGGTCGCATCTATTTTTCTTAACATGATAACGACATAAATAATGTTTGCAAACCTCGATAAGCAATGGTTTTCCGCACAAAAAATTTCGTTTTTTAAATGATCAGCCCAAGCGCCCAGCATGAATCCAATAGAAAATCTTCGAAAAGAAGTTGACAAAAATCTGCGGAACTATAAATATTCCAACTCAGCCGAAATTTGACCAAAATTGCAAGAAATGGGGGAAAAACGTACCATAGACGATCTTTAACCGTTGATTGTATGAATGTCACGTTGCTGCGCCGCAGTACTTATTGCTAAAGCTAATAAAATAGTAATACGATAAAATACTAATCGTAAATGTTGTTGATCACTGTAATTTTCTATTACAATACTACTTTTTTACAAACTTGTGAAGGTGGCCGCAAACTTTTGAGAACATGCATTTTCCTTTATACTTAATTTTGTCAGTTAAATTTATTGATATTTACATGTTCTTCTATAAGTAAGTTCCTAACTATTATGTCAATAAAATGTATAAATATCACTTTGAGATTCCTTTTCATATGGGTATATTTACAAATTAACTGAAAAATTTTTGCTGGCCGGAAATATTTGACCGCCACTGTATATTCACTTTGGTGGATAAGTACTTTTGAAATATAATCGATATTATTGAATAAAAACAATTAAATATTCTACATAAACGAATTGAAGTCAAGAAAATTGTTCATTAAATTGTTGCTGCATCTTCTAGATTAATTCCCAGGCGAAATATTGAAATAAATCCTAATTTTGATAATTGTTTTATTAAAATGAAAATGTTACAAAAATGCTATTTGAATAAATTATGTATTATATATTTATCATTTGACAATGAATAGTATAAATTCTATTTAACGGATAATGAACAGTGAAGTAGGCAGCACTTCCTTTAGAAGATGGATTTATAAAATTTTCCCGTTTGAATGGAAATTCTTTTGTTTCTTTATCATGAAAATGCTAAAGAAATAAGTTTTAGCTGCATAAACTAATTCGAAAATAAATAAATAAATAAAAATAAAAAGCTTTCATAAAATTTATGTAAAAGGTGGCCATAATTAAACTGACGGTACTCAGAGTGTTCTATAGCGCGATCTAATTTCGAGAATGACACCAAATTACGTAGGAAGATTATACAAGGCAAAGGATTCCGCGAAAAAAAATTAGTTCCAAAATCACAGTTAGGGATAATATGTGATGTTGTGTTTGAAAAAAAATCAAAAAATGAAGACTCAATACTGAAATAAAATTACCGCTTATTTAACGAATTTAGAAAATTTCATCCAAGCTAAAAATGTTAACAGTTTATAAAAAATTAAAAATTTACATAAACACTACTAAAGTTTCTTTATCTGCAATTTCACTTACAGAGCTTCAATGAAAGCAACAGCAGAAGAAATTATTCATTCAAATTTCCCGTAACATATTTTGCCCAGTGCCAACTTGTTCGGCTTTAAAAGGTAATGTGATACTGTTAGAAGCAATTTGACTGAAAGTTATCTTTCAGAATGTATCCTTCGTTAGTCGAGCGAGCGCTACTAGTCAAATTCTTTTACCTCAACCAGTCCAATGCACCAGTCGCTCTTCGTGCTTTTTGAAACCACAGAAATTTCGTAAAGGTAATGGTTCTTTGTCAGTTAATGGTTTAAAAACAATGGTTGAGAAGTTATAGAAAACAGGTTCTCTAATTTTTTAGACAGTCAGAGGGCACAGGATACAATTGATCAAGTGGCTATGGCGATTGTCGACAGAGCAACAGGCAATATTGCTACCACTTCCAGCGCTCGAGGGATAACTTGGAATCTGGATATGACTTATTGTACGGTATGGAAATTACTGCAAAATATTATCCCCTTCTATCCGTAAGAGATCAGTCGTGTACAAGAGTTATGTCACACCGACCATGACAAGCGATTGATTTTGCTATCACTTTTCTTGCCAGAATGAAGTTGGATGATGTTTGCCCGTGGAAAATCTTATGTAGAGAAACCCACTTTTACCTGAATGGAATTGTAAATACCCAGAAGTGCCAAATTTGGGATAACAAGTCAACAAGAGCATTCAAGGAAATTACTTTGCATTCGCCAAAGATAACAGTTTGGTGTAGTCTCACAGCAGATATGATCAAAAGTCCATTCTTCCATAAGAACATTACTCAGATAGGACTTGTAACTTGTTCTGTTACCGGAAACAAATATCGCCAAATGCTAAACAACTTTGTATTTTGGCACTTCAGCAAAGACAGTGCCTTGAGAAAATCATTTTCATGCAAGATAGAGTTTCTTCACACATTGCTTTGCAGGTACAACAGCTGCAACGTCAGAAATTCACAACAAAGAAAGAGTTATTAGTAACTGTTGTCCAATTGTATGGCCACCTCGGTCCGCTGATCTTACATCCTGCGACTTTTCATTATGGGGTTATTTGGGTATGGGGTCCAAGGTCTATCACGGAGCTATCCAGGACCTGGATACGTTGAAGGATAACATGTCGCGAACTGTATGAAAGATTCCTGCACACATGTTACTAACTGCTGATGTAAATGCTTTGCACAGAATGCAATATGTGGTCCAAAAAAACGGCGGCCACATCTAACCTGAGTTGAATGTCCAAAATAAACGGTAATTTGAATTCAGTATTGATTCTTCTTTTTTTGAAACTTTCCTTTTTGGATACACTGCGCCACATATTCTCCTTGTGGTGGCCCCACCAGTGGCCGAGAGGTTCTGACCTCAAACTGGTAGACGGTAGGTGCTGGGTTCGAACCCAATCGCGACCGTCGGCCTAATCGTTCGGAGTTTTCCATGGTTTTCTTCGAACCTTGCGTAAATACGGGTTAGGTTCCCTTAGAAAGACCCCCACGGAGGGCACCCCACCCCTTAGGGCCTATATCCCACAACGTAGATAATTGGCCAACATACATACAAACAAACAAACAAACAAACCTTGTGGTGACTTTTGGAAGTAAATTGTATTTTTGCAGAATCCTTCATCCACCGTCTTGTTTAATCTTCCTACAAAATTTGGCTCCTTCTTGCAGTTTGATTGCACTACAGAAGTACCAAGTACCATCAGTTTAATTATGGTCATCTTGTATAATAAAAATAGAAGAAGAATATTTGTATTTCGACAAAACGTCAAAGTTCGAAAGTGCAAGTTGACGTTTGGCTGTCCAGTATATGTCTTTACTTTACTTGTTTCAAATAGTTTCTTTTAATATACTATCTTTATTATTTAATTACTTAAAGCACTTACTATTAACCAATTATAAACATAGACTAAACTATTTTTATATAATCTTCTTTCAAGGTACGCATTTAATATTAATTTTTCTAATCGAAAATTTTGTTATTTCAACTACTCTTTTTATTCAATGTAATTTTACTTTCGCATCGATAAAATAAGATCTGCAGATAAAAAAACGTACCAATAAATCTCTCTTTATTCTTAAGCAAATTATTATTCTCTCTTTGCTTAACTATTTCATAAAAAATTTCTCTTGTAGTAAATGTTTATTTATTATCAATATTATTTATTCACTGAAATAATATTTCTATTTTTAGATGTTTTCTGTTTGCAAAGCTGTCTACAAACCATTAAATAACATCAGACAGCGAAATAATGTTGATAACAATGTTTTTGTTGCAGGAAAACAATATCCAAACCAATAACCTAACAGCAACTTTGATTGAAAAAGTACATCATTATCTGTAATAAATTAAATTCTTTCTCTGACCTTCAACTATATAAAATGTAGACTAATAAAATTAAGCAACTGCAACCTTGACTCAATCCAGAAAGAAGAAAAAATACCTTTAAGCTTTCTTAGATAATGTATAGAACCGCTTTGAAAAAATTGTTCTGTCAAAAGATAATGTTGACGTAAACGCTGCTTAAACTTACTAAAAGAAAACAGCGTAAACTTACTAAAAGAAAACACATAAATGGGTGTATGTTACAACTTATTATCTAGCTACCATCGTTACATATATTTGAGGAACAAAGGAAAAAATCAGGCCTTGTAGCTATTTTAATTCCTATAAAAAGATGTACTAATTTCTAAAGTGATATATGTATATTTTTTACTTTAGTGGATAAGTACTTTCGAAATAATACTGAAATTATTGAATAAAAACAATTAAATATTCTACATAAGCGAAGTGAACTCAAGAAATTTGTTCATTTATTTGTTGCTTCATCTTCTAGATTAATTCCCAGCACAAATATTGAAATAAATTCTATGCATGACAGTTGTTTTATTAAAATGAAAATATTATCGAAAAATGCTAAATTAGAATAAATTATCTGTTGTGAATTGCTCATTTGACACAGAAGTGTGTAAACTTTCTGGAACGGATAAGGAACAGTGTATTAACCAGCACTTTTTTTAGAGGATCGTTTATAATTTTTTTTGTTTTAATGGAAATTGTTTTCAATTCTTTATAATAAAAATGCTGAAGAATTAATTTTTAGCTGCACAAGCTAATTGGATTTAAAAAAAAAAACTTTTAAGAAAACTTATGTATAACAAAACTAGAAGAATTCTCGTATTTCGACAAAACGTCAAAATTCGAAAGTGTCAGTTGAAGTTTGGTTGTTTACTATAACACTTAGGTTTACTTATCTCAAATAGTTTCCTTTAATATGCTATCTTTATTACTTAACTTCTTAAAGCACTTATCATTAACCAATTATAAACATAGACTCAAATATTTTAATATAATCTTCATTTAAGATACACTTTTAATATTAGTTTTTCTAATCGAATATTTTATTATTTCAACTACTCTTCTTATTGAATGTAATTTCGCTTTTGTATCAATAAAATAAGATCTGCAGATGAAATAACGCACCAATAAATCTCTCTTTATTCTTCAGCAAGCATACTTAACAATTTCATAAACAATTTCATTTGTAGTAAATGTTTATTTATTACCAATATCCTTTATTCACTGAGAGAATATTTCTATATATAAATGTTTTCTAATTGCAGAGTTATCTACAAACCATTAAATGATATCAGACAACAAAATAATGTTGACAACAATGTATTCATTGCAAGTTAAGGATATCTAAACCAATTCCATAACAGCAAATTTGAATGAAAAATACATCATTATCTTTAATAAATTAAATTCTTTCTTTGTACTTCAAACATATAAAATGTAGTCTAATAACATTAAGCAATTGCAACCTTGACTCAATCCAAAATATAAGAAAAAAATACCTTTAAGCTTTCTTAGATAATCTATAGAACCGCCTTGAAAAAAATTTGTTCCGTCAAAAGATAATGTTGACGTAAACACTGCTAAAAAAGTTACTAAAAGAAAGTACATAAATAGATTTATGTTAAAACGTATTATCTAGCTTTCATCTCTCCAGTTATTTGAGGACAAAGAAAAAAATCAGACATTGTAGCTATAAAATACAGCAAAAGAAATGTACTAATTTCTAAAGTGACGTTTTTGTTTTACTTTGATGGATAAGTATTTTTAAAATAATATCGTGATTATTGCATAAAGCAATTAAATATTCTACATAAACGAATTGAACTCAAGAAAATTCACTTATTTGATGCTGTATCTTCGATATTAATTCTTGGCACAAAAATTGAAATAAATTCTAGTCATGACTCTTGTTTTATTAAAATGAAAATAATGTCAAAAAATGCTTTTTGAATAAATTATTTATGGTGAATTGCTCATTTCATACATAATGGTGCATATTTTCTTGAACAGATGAGTAACAGTGGATTAAGCAGCACATTTTTTGCAATATGGATTTACAAATATTTCCATTGAATAGAAATTATTTTAATTTCTTTATGAAAAAAATATTAAAGAAATAAGTTTTAACTGCACAAGCTAAGTCAATAATAATTAAAAAAAACTTAAAAAAAATATGTATAATAAAATTACAAGATCTTCTCGTATTTCGACATAAGCTAAAGTTCGAAAGTTCAAATTGACGTTTCGCTGTCTAGTATATGGCTTAGCTTTGCTTGTTTCAAATAGTTTCCTTTAATGTACTTTTTTTATTACTTACAAACTTAAAATAATTATCATTAAACAATTATTAGAATAGATCGAACTATTTTTATATAATCTTCAGTCAAGGTACACTTTTAATATTAGTTTTTCTAATCGGATACTTTATTAATTCAACTACTCTTCTTATTCAATGTAACTTCACTTTTGCGCCCATAAAATAAGATCTGCAGATGAAATAACGTTCCTATAAATCTCTCTTCATTCCTAAGCAAACATACTTAGCTATTTCATAAACAATTTCGCTTGTAGTAAATGTTTATTTATTATTAATAACATTTATTCGCTGAAAGAATATTTCTATTTTTAGATGTTTTCTGTTTGAAAGATTGTCTACAAACCGTTAAATAACATCAGTCAGCAAAATAATGTTGATTATAATGTTTACATTATAAGTAAACAATGCTTACAAGTAAACATTGCTAAAAAACTTACGAAAAGAAAGTATGTAAATAGATTTATGTTAGAATGTATTATCTAGATTTCATCGCTCCATGTATTTGGGGACAATGAAAAAAAATCAGTCCTTGTAGCCATTAAATACTGCAAAAAAGTGTTAATTTCTAAAATGACATTTTTTTCCTGGATAAGTACTTTCAAAACAATATCCAGATTATTGAATAGAAACACTTAGATATTCTACATAAACGAATTGAACTCAAGTAAATTGTTCGTTAATTGATACTATATCTTCTAGATTAATTCCCAGTACAATATTGAAATAAATTCTACTCTTTACAATTGTTTCTTTAAAGTGAAAATGTTATTTAAAAAATGTTGTTAGAATAAATTATCTATTGTGAATTACTCATTTGACACAGAATGGTGTAAACTTTCTTGAAAAGCTAGTGAACAGTGGAGTAAGCAGCTCTTCTTTTAGAGGATGGATTTATAATTTTTTTCGTTTGAATGGAAATTCCCTTCTTTCTTTCATGATAAAAATGCCAAAGAAATAAATTTTGGTGCATAAGTCTATCAGATTAAGAAATTTTTTAAAAGAAAATTTATGTATAACAAGAACATTAAAACCTTAAAAAAACTTATGCTTTAACCTTATGCTAAACCTAGCTTGGTTAATGTTAGGTTAATAATTTGCGAAAAGTTTTGTTCCATTGTATAAAATTAAAAATAAAATAACAATAAAAATAAACACAAGTTGTAGTAAGATTTTATTATTAAGCGTTGAAAGTTTTTCCATGACTTTTTCATACGTGACAAATTCCCCAATTACTGTAAGTGAATTTAATCAATCGGTCTTCAAAAATTTTTATTTCGTAAATAAGTCTTCCTTTTTAACTATGAAAAAGTTTTCTCAAAGCAAAATATATCCTGAATTCAGAAATGAATAAATGTACGAGGCTTTAATGCGAAAGCTTTATCAAATATATCTACCTACTCATCTTCACTATACGACATCATCTTTTTTAAACTCCGATGGGCTTTTACGCCCATCTGAGTTTAAAAAAGAAGTTAGTTTGTTTGCTTGTTTTTAGTGCTTGTTTATATTTATATTTATTTTATTAGTGCTTGTTTTTATTTTATTTCTTAAAACAAAAACAAATGAGAATTTAAAATGGTTTTACAACCAGGAATAAAATACAATCAACGTTACACAATTTCTGTGACGATTAATACCTTGACGATTATAACTTTTCCAAAAGCTTTTTCACAGAAGGTTACCGCCAGGGTGTAGAGATAAGCCTCAACAGTATTTTGGAGATTTTTGTTTGCATGGAAACGTTGTCCAACCGGATCTGTCTTCAGCTCTCAAAAGGCTAGACAGTCTTTCGGAGCAAATATGGCTTTACGTCGGGTGATTGAAATTATGAAAGAAACTGTTGGAGCAGTTCAGCCTGGAACTATTTACTTTCACCTTTTTCCAGAGCTAAAGACAGGTCTAAGAAAAGGATGCATCCATCCCAATTGAAATTTCCAAGATACCGTAGATATCAATCTCCATACACTGCTAGCAATGTCGAAAAGTAACTTTGATAATGATCGATTCCAGGTTGTAAAACCATTTTGTCCATCCTTGTAACGGTACATCAGAGGTTGAAATATAAATTACCAAATTACCCTCGTATATGGTTGAAAGTCCATGGACTTTAGATTTTAGACGTTTTGTCGAATATCTAGAGAATTTTTGGCGCATATTTCTGGAACCTCGTAATATAAAGGATATATTTGACCTCATGTTTTTTAGCGAAGGTTTGTTTTCTAAGGCAATAAAAGAACTAAGAATAAATTCAGTAAAAAAAATATATAATCTTTCGATCTTCAAAATAAAATAATAAACCTGTAACATATAACTATATGAATCTTGTGCAAAATTTTTGTCCGTTCATGGAACAACAATAGTAATGGTAAATTGTGGAATTATAAAGGTTGCTTTAAAAATCCAACAGACATCCGCACATTGTTTCTTGTTTTTCATTATAGCATACAACGGTTTCAACCAAATCTAACGTCACTTTTAAAAAACTTGACGAAGTACATTAACAATTGAAAAAAAAATAGTGCTGTTAAAAATTTTGCTACATTTTTTCCCGTGTAAAAAAAAAAAAAAAAAAAAAAAAGAAAAAAAAAGCCTGCTGTTATTATTAAATTTGTTACAATGGTTTTTATGCCACTCTTGTTTCCTTACTAATTTAGCTTTTTTTTTTTTACATTATGTGTGTTAGACCCACGAGAAGAAAAAGAAAAAAAAAGATTGCTCTGGATCTTTCTTCTCAAGTCATCGGGCACTTTTTTATTGCATCATAGATAGAATACTGCATCGATGGCTGAGTCGTGTCAGGCTAATAAATATATGTAACTAAAATGTCGTAAATTATTTTCTCGAGGTTCTTCTCTGTTAGCTTCTTCCTGTTATTTTGTGTATGATTCTTCGAATTGTTACAATCTAAATTGGCACTTTTTGAATTTTCGCTGATTACGTTGTTCTTATTTAGTCTTCGTTCGTCTTGGGTTGTGCTCATCTACTCGTTAGGGGATGTGGCATGGGAAATTTCTCCATAGCCACTTCCGCATTACGATGCTGCATAGAATTGTCCACTTCTTCAAATAATTCTGGAATGGATTAAGTTAGCTAACTCATTCTCTCAATATTATTCTGAAAAACTTTATGTAATGTTACTCCGTAAAATTGGTGACATCTTTGTTACCTCCGTTTTATTGAGTAATTTAACCGATAGTACTGTTGTTACGTTACTGTAATGTTAAATTATATGCCAGTTTTAACAGTTTAAATTTTACCATTACATCATTTAAAATTAAATAACGGATAGGGGCAGCTTAATGCAACAATGTTAAAACTTAGACTGCATAGCGAAACGGGGAAAAAATCAAACAATCCCTACCCGATTTCGTCGAGTTATTTTCTTTGTATTGAAATTTGTTTCGTTTACTTTTCCCTGTGTTTTACATTGTATTGTGCATTTATATTTTATTTTTCTCATAATTTTATTACTCTTAATATTATAATGTGAGATGCTAATACGGTAGCGTATTCCTATAACAGAAATACATTTTTCCTTATTAAAAAATTAGAATAATATTTATGCCTTATAAATATTTGAAACATATTTCAAAATTTCATCGCGTATTTTTGAGCAAATTTATACTTATTTTAATAGTTTGATTCCTGCGTTAGTAACCGCGGCATTAACCTGTTTTGTCCATTTTAGAAATTTCTTCAATGCGACTTTCGTGGATCTAGAGATGTTTCTTTGGGTTTTAGTGTCGTTATAGAGACAGCAGCTTTGACGAGTTTCATTGATGCACAACGAGTTGCGTGCATCCAGTAATGTTTTTTTGTTATTGTTTATATGGGCGCACAACGCTCATAAGCGCGTTGACCGCGGCACTGACGAGTTTCATGCACTTTAGAGACTGCTGCACAGCGAGTTTCATGCACTTTAGAGACTGCTGCACAGCGAGTTTCATGCATCCAGTGATGTTCTTTTGGTTTAAATGGGCCCGCAGCCCTCATACGTACATTAATAACCGCGGCATTGACGAGTTTCGTTTACTTTAGAGATTGCTGCACAGCGAGTTTCGTACATCCTGTGATGTCTTTTGGTTTAAATGGGCGCGAATTGCTCATACGTCCGTTAATGACCGCGTCATTGACGAGTTTCTTCCATTTTAGAGCCCGCTGCACAGTCAGTTTCTTGTACCCAATGATGTTTTTTTTGTTGTTGTTTCGTTTTAATAGGCGGCGCAGCGCTTAGGAGTCATCGTTGGAACTGTTCACGTCGTTAATTGTCTGCCGAAAATTCCGCGTTGTGATTGGGAAGAATTTTTAGGTTTCTGAAAATTCAGTTCGCTCGCGAGTGCTTATCACTAAAATCTCCAAAATCCAGTGTCTGATTTGGTTTAGGATTATGTGATTAATATTTGAAGAGAAAGAATTATAATTATTAATTTTCTAATATTAAAAATATTATAACATGCTTTCATTTTACATTTCTGTAAAATAGCAATTAAAATCACCATTAAAAATAAAATTGAAGAAATAATATTTTCATTATAACCTTTGCCTATGCTTATAAGTGTATAACATCACGTCAACATTAATACCAAGACAACAACTCGCCGAAACCGGGTAGGGATTTTTTGATTTTTTCCCTATCCGCTACTTTAAAATTATCCCATAAAATTAAATGCAACAAATTGCCACCCATTTTATGGAAAATGTTACATATCTTTCTAACAATGTAAATTTGTCTTGCCGATTTCTATTGTTGTCATTAATATCATAACTGTTATTTTTGCCTAACGCGTAATTTCTAACGATTTCGGCTTGTAATTAGTAAAGATTATTACTACATAGAAAATTACTATGCTTTTTTTTAATTTATGATTTTTGTTTATATTTTTAGCTACGCTAATTTTTACTTGCTAACTAGAAATGGAATTTCTCTAATGTGGTGAATCGTTCGGTCGCTAACTTTGCATTAATACTTAAACGCTGGAAATCAGATATTTGCAATTAATTTCCTCCATGGAGTGATGGCCCCCGAATGATAAAATTGTGTGTGAATCATGAAGACAGATCGCCGACCTAAATTGTAACGCATTTAAATTTAACGTACTGTTGTGGACTCCAGGGCTAAATTTTGTGTCACTCTCTTTGCGAGCGTAAGGTGTTGATTTGCAAGATTTAGTCACTTCGCAATATCCATAACTATAGTTTTAATGATCGTTCGATGAAAATAAAAAACATTTTAGATAATTAATACAATCTTTCAAATAATACAATACAAAATTGCGATATTTGTTCCAAATTCGCTATTTAAAAGTTGCGGGATACTTTCAAATTTAAAGACATAAATAAGCATATAATTTAATTTTTGAAATATTTAAACTCTTAATAATAAATCGATTTCAAGATCAAGTACTTATAAGAGTATGATACAAATCTGCATCACAGATTTTAAATTAAATTTATCACTTAAATCTTTATGAGAAAAATATGCAAATATTAGTATCTAATATTTTTAAAAGCTTTGCTCTTGAAAACATTCTTAGAGCTAAATGATTAAAATAAACTATGTTTCATAAAGGGCAAATTTATGTTCGGTCATTAGAGGTAATCTCTGAATACAAAAAAGATTCTAAGATGAGACTCAGTTTATAAACTATTTCCGTTTAAGAAATATCTTTTGAATAAAAATTTTGCATGCATTATGCAGGCAAAACAAGTTTTATGTATGGGTATATCATAAAAGAAAGAAACTATATTTACAAATGTATGTTATTGTGAATAGTTTTATATCGCTATCATACTAATCGAGAAAGATGGCTTTTGGTAACATTTTTTTTATTACTTTAGTGTAAGAGTGGTATTTTACTAAATATTTTTACAGTAATGTTGCTGTCATAACTTATCATATTAACGACATTCCTTTAGGGTTGTGTTTTATGCAACATAAAATTTATTTTAAGCATTTACTATATGGAAGAATTTTTAGCTTTAATATTTTTAACAAATCAGTAAAGGTAGGAATTTTATATTAAAATAATGAAACATTGAATTAAAAAATTAAATAATAAGTAATTCTTTCAGCAGTTCTTCCAAAGCTTTTACATGGCGCATAACTTTTTAAGATTTACATGGGCCTTGCGTATCCTCTTAACTTTTTTATATTGAGAATTAAGAGTCGGTTTGATGAAAAACGGACTACCACCATTTCTCTCGCAAAAGTGCAACTTCAACATTGATCTCAAATCTTAAATGAGGCGTTAAAAGCCATAGTTACAAGATGTCGCTGTTAAATAACTGAACTGACGTCATAAGACTTTTTAATCATTATCAATTGCATCAGAAAATTTATAGTGAATTCAATGTCCTTGCCAATATTTGCACCGTATCATTTAAATTTTTCATTATTCAAAGCAATGATGTATGTTCTCTTCTCCAATTTGTTGACAGACATCACCGCTTTTGCTTCGACCGATTTCATACTCTGAAATATTGTCCTCTTCAGGTCTAATTTGACATTTTAAAATAAATAAAAGTAACAGGGAGCTACATCGGCTAAATACGGTGGATAGTTCAGTACTTAGAGAATGGGCTTTGGCCAAAATGCCTTCACAAACAAAACGCGATGCACTGTACCATTGTGCTGGTAAAAGATCCGAGATTCTTTATGTTGAATTTTTCATGCAAAATCTGGCGAACGACTGATAAATTTCTTTAACTTTTACGTTTGTTTTTGAGATGTATCGTTATGGAATCCAGTCAAAGTGGTAACGTATGCTAACAAGCTAGGAGAAAAAGACACACAGCATTGCTTTGCAAAATGGAAAATTCGAAAAGTGCAAGGCAGGGATGAAAAAGGAGAGTACATTGAAGGCTATAAAGTTTCTGAAGCTATTGGCGATGAGTAAAACTTTTATGACGCCCGCTCGCTTATATAATAGCCACACTGTAATCTTCATATCTACAGAAATCACTAAAAAGCTCAAGATAGGCAGTTAGAGACTGTGCTATCTTATTATAACTTATGGAATGGTAATGAGTATCTTTTGGATGTGATTTTAATGACAAAAAGCTCACACATGGAAACAATGTAATACACTGTACGAAATTTAATAGTGCTTCTCCAGTACAAGAGCTTTGGCAAGACAATAAAAATAACCTTTTGGCGGACGAAGAAAATTTTCCATGTATATATTCTAACCTGTTTATTTTTTCATATTCACAAGCAAGTCTTCCAGTAAAATAGAAATTATGTAATACAAAGAAGCTATTTAGTATATTTATATAAAAATCAATGTAAATTGCATATAAAAAATAATGTATAAGGTGTCGTGAGGTAATAACGCGAGGGTGGGCAATAATGCCAACAGCTAATTTTATGCTGTACATGGATTCCTTAACGAGCTAAAATTATGAAGGAATCCAGAAGATGACAATAGCAGGCTCTGCTCAGAAGTAATATCATTCACATAGATCACAAACAAGTAAAAGTAAATTTGCTCCATTTGTAGACCTTACAGCTGGAAGAAACACGTAACAGTCAACGCTCGATCTAAAATTTGCGAAGAAAGTTCAGTTTAATTTCTAAAGACTACATTACGAAGAAAGTTCAGTAAATCATTAAGATTATATACGTATTAGAAAATACTTTGTTTATTACATAAATTTGTTGTGTGTTTCATGTACTTTCAAAATATGGCGGAAGATTTTCGATGTGTTTGCGAAATAGTTTGCAATTTAAAATTTACTGTGCAATAAATATAACGAGGTAAGAACGCCACCCACTGGCGTTATTACTCCGGTTGATTCTTTTCAGGGCGGTACCTACATTAAAAGAGGTTTTTTTTAATTATTATTTTATGCACGGAAGAGTCATTGTTGAAAACTAAAAAGGATAAAGAGACATTTGTATGTCCTAAGTGCTGCTCATTTTTTTTATCTCAGAAGAATAAAATATCAAACGATTATTACTGCATGCGGATAGTGAAGTTAATCATAAGTAAGAGTAATTTGTCAATTTCTACGGCTGTAGAGTTTGTATCTTTAAAATTGGGCAATTTACATGCTGTTATTCCATCTTATTTCATAGTTTTGTTTGCATAGTGCTATAAACCACATAGATGGATAATAAAGTCAAAATAGTATTGATCAAGAAATCACACCATTTTAGTTTATCAATACATATCTGCTAAAATATTCTTCTTCATATACATAGTCAATAAGTTACTGTATGAAATCATATATTTATTTGAAAATTAGTAAGATGTGGCAATCTCAAAACTTTCTTTTATCTTATGCATTCTAATACTTCCTGAAAAATGCAGCACAGCAGCGCCACCGGTTAGGTGGTTTAAACCAAAATCTAGTCAGCAAAAACTTATGTCAAATTATTACATCAGAAGTTCGATGAAAATCCATACATTAGTCACAGCTATTGCAAAGTCTTAAAAAAATCTGAATAACAGCGCCACATGCTGGGTGATGTACACCAAATCTAATCAGGATAATTTTTTTTATCAGGTGCTAACTGAATCAGAAGTTTGATGAAAATCCAAGCATAAGTTCTTGAGATACAATTATTGCGAAATCGTGAAAAATGCAGTATAGTAGCACCACATGTTGGGCGATTTACACCATATACTAAACAATACTAATCTATATCAGGGACTAACCGAATCTGAAGTTTCAGGAAATTTCGGGCATTATTTCTTGAGATATAGCTATTGCGATAATCAGGAATAATGTACCATGGCTGCGCCACCTGTTGCGCAATTTACAGCAAAACGTAATCAGCACCATGTCATATCAAGTACTAACTAAATCTAAGGTTTTATAAAAATCCATCCTCTAGTTCTTGAGATATGGTTATTGTGAAAATTGTGAATAATTCAGCATAGCAGCGCCTCCTGTTGAGCGATGTACACCAAACACTAATCAGATCTAGTTTCTATCAAGATCTAACAGAATCTAAAGTTTTGCGAAATTTCGTGTCTTAGTTCTTCAGATAGAGTGCCCACAAAATTTTTGTCACATGCAGACAGACAGATTCACAGACTCATAGACAGACATTTTATAAAAACGTGGTTTTCGGGTTCTCTGCCACCTAAAACATGTAACTCCCTCGAAAACCGGATTTCGAAAATTTGTACAAATCCAACACTTTTTTCTTGCGAAGATAGAAGGTAAAAAAAAATCTAAAATTAAGCCGTGAAAATTTGCAGAGCCTTAACGTGACGTTATTTGCCCAGGACACCTTATATGTATGTATATATAGATACATATATACAGATACATCAAACATAAAAATTCGTCAGGCTTGTTTTTATCACTTTTTGTAAGGAAATCCAACTTTTGAAGCTTGAATTGCGCCAACATTTTAAAAGGACGTCAACGTCTCTGTATTGAAAAATACCAATTAAACATTTTTTTTCTTAAATTGTACCAATGTTTATAAAGGATATTTTAAACTGAATTTTAACTTTAACATAATTTTTAATAAGAAACAATTTTCTTTCAAAACAAAGTTTTGTACCTCAATTGTTTAATTTATCGATTTTAAAAATTCAATCAAAGGCTTTCTGTTTACCCTGTACAACAATTCTTATTAAATACATTTTTTTAACGCAAACATTTTTATACTTCAACTTCATGTAATTTAAAATTTACTTCGGTTAGATGGTCATATCTTCATGAAATTAAAGTTTAAATAAAATTCACATCTTCTCAAATGTAAGGCAACATTTTTCTAAATATATCAGTTACAATAACAATTTAGAATAATAGAATTTATTTTATGAAAACTCAGTGGAATTAGCAGAACTTTATTTTCAAGTATAAACACATAATATTTTGTATTGTAAATAGTCTAAAAAGCACTGTGTAACTTTTAATTTAAAAATAAAAATACTGTAGAAAGATTTATGAAAGTGGTAAGCAAGATGATTTAATAAAATAAAAGCAATTACCTTTTAAAACGTTGGTGATAAAATATACTTTCTACAGCAAAATACATACAAATCAAGTATATATTTTAAATGTGACATTACTTTGTAAAGAGCTATGTACAAAATAAAATACGATATTAAATTTTTGTACAGCAACTCTTTGTCTCAAACTTACATAGAAATATTTTTTCATGGATCGAAAACAAGTAAAAAACTCCAATCTTTTACTACCAAAACATACCGGGATGTGATACTTTGAATTTTATGAATTTTCAATGTCTCCAAGAATTAAAATCACAGTGTTTTTAGGGTCAGAAAATGCTGAAAATTCATAAAATTCAAAGTTGCATAATTCGGTCATTTTTAGATGCAATAAAATTAATATTAAGTTTAACAAGCTTCTTAGGTATAGAAAAACATTTTTCTAAATAAAAATTGTGTATATGTTAAAAAATAAAACTTTGTATTATAGTATGTACACAAACATGAGTAAAACAAAAGATATATCCAGGGTGTGCCTCCAGCGACTATTTTGAATACCAATATTTTTAAACAATAATGTTTGCTGTATATTTATCCAGCAATTCCAAGAGAGATCAAATCTGGAGATTATTAATTCAAAAAATAGAGGAAAAAATAGTCGCAGCTGGCAACTCTGCATACCTAAAAACTATACTTGATTTTTAGATATTTTGTAATTAGTTTCTACCATCAGCAATTTTTTTGAAGGTAATAGCCATTATATAAATTTTGAATCATGACGTAGGAACGAGAAATAATAATAACAACATGAAACATAACATGAAATAAACTTCAGTACTTTATGTCCAATTTAACAAACTTCTTATGCTTAAGTTACCCAAAATTCGATTTCCGTATAGCTGAACACGTATTCGTCCGACTCATTTCGATGACGCAAAATCTTTTATTAACTGCGAATTGTTTCAAAACTATACGACGAACGAAAGAGAGGTAGTTAATTAAATAGCAAGAGATGGCAAATCTAAATTACTTTACAGAAAGTTCTAAAACTCAAACTAAAACTTTCTTTCATTATGATTTTAATCAGCAACTCAACTGAAGGAATGATTTAGGTGTTAAAGTCTTCTTCAGAAACCTGCCATTTGAGAAGAAAAATTTATCAATGTATGGATTTCGGAAGAAAAATATGATTCATTTTTATTCTGAAAGTATTAAAAACGAGATAACAGATTTTCTGAAGGATATAGTTTTAATAATTAAATGGTGGTTAAAATACTGAGAGTTACTTTTCAGCAGTAACATATGGTTAATAAGTATTTTGTCTAAACATGCTTCGCAGAAAGATAAAAGAACGCTATATTAATAAAATTAGAATCATCAGCGCTTATTGGAATAACCATTTTGAAAATAAAAAATATTTTTATCATGAACACCGATTCGAGGGAAAATATGTTTTCAAGTGTACTAATGCCTCAAGTGTACATTGTGATTAATTGAGATTAAAATGCCATTTAAAATTTAGTGGCAAAAATTTGCCTGATTTGCGCTCGTCACCATTTTGCATTCACGAGTTTTTTTTTTTTTTTTTTTTTAATTTCTTTTAGTTGCGTTACTTTATTGCCATATGTATGAACTCAGAAAAGAAATAAATAAAAAAGTATATATATTTATTATTTATATTAAATTAAAAGTTATTAAATAATAAGAAAAAATAATAAATGCAAGATATGCAAAAATTAAATAAATATCTTAATACAAAAAAATAAACATTGAAGTAACAGCATGTTTGAGTACAATAAGTTTAATTTAGATAATTTATGAACAAATCTTAGTTCAAACATTTGAAGCTTCACTCATTTTCATAACCTTGACAATTACGTGGCATTTATAATTTAAAAAAAAAATGTATGAATTGTTATTAAAATACCAAAGAATTTCTTTATCACTTTATCAGAATCTTTGAATTAGGGGAGAATTGATCAAATAAATTAATTTAAGAATGAAAGTAACAAGTTGCAATACTTAGCATATACTTAAAAGAGACCAAACTGATCTCCAGAAGCGACTAATCTAAAAATGAATTACGATATATATAAGAAAAATTAAACTCAGTCTTATAATATGCATACAGTCAAGTGTAAATCAAAAATTATATCCATGGTGCAACGGCGACTATTTTTATACCAATATTTTTAAATAATGTTTGTAGTATATTTCTCCAACATTATCCAAGAGAAATCAAATCCGAAGATTATAGTTTATATATATAAATACACACACACACACATTTATATATGGGAAAAAATAGTCGCAGCTATCAACTCTGCATACCTCAAAACTATACTTGATTTATATATATTTTGTAATTAATTTCTACAATCAGCGGGTTTTTTAGGAGGAAATAGCAATTAATACATTTTGTATTATGACATAGTAACTTGAAATAATAATAACAACATGAAACATAACATGAAATAAACTTCAGTACTTTATGTCCAATTTAACAAACCTCTTATGCTTAAGTTACACCGAATCCGATTTCCGTGTAGCTGAACATGTGTTCGTCTGTCTCATTTTGATGACGCAAAATCTTTTATTAACTACGCATTGTTTCAAAACTGTACGACGAACGAAAGAGAGACAGTTAATTAAATAGCAAGAGAGGGCAAATCTAAATTACTTTACAGAAAGTTCTACAACTCAAACTAAAACTTTCTTTCAGTATGATTTTAATCAGCAACTCAACCAAAGGAATGTTTTAGGTGTTAAAGTATCCTTCAGAAACTTGTCATTTTGAGAAGAAAAAATTATCAATGTGTGGAATTCGGAAGAAAAAAAACTATTTATTTTCATTTTGGAAGTATTAAAAACGAGATAATAGATTTTCTGGAGGATATAGTTTTACTAAATAAATGGTGGTTAAAATACTGAGAATTACTTTTCAGCGGTAATATATGGTTAAGAAGTATTTTATCTATACATGCTTCGCAGAAAGCTCAAAGAATGCTATATTAATAAAATTAGAATCAACAGCGTTTAATGGAATAACCATTTTGAAAATGAAAAACATATTTATCATGGGCACCGATTCGAGGGAAAATAAGTTTTCAAATATACTAATGCCTTAAGTATATACCGGGATTTATTGAGACATTTAAAAATTAGTGGCGAAATTTTGCCTGATTTTCGCTCGTCGCTATTTTGCATTCACGAGGTTTTTTCTTTTTAATTTCTTTTAGTTGCGTTACTTTATTGCCATATTTATGAACTCAAAAAACAAATAAATAAAAAAGTATATATATTTATTATTTAGTTATTAAATAATAAGGAAAAAAATCATTAATGCAAGGTATGCAAAAATTAAATAAATATCTTAATACTAAAAAAATAACTTTGAAGTAACAGCATGTTTGAGTAAAATAAGTTTAATTTAGATAATTAATGAACAAATCTTAGTTCAAACATTTGAAGTTTCACTCATTTTCGTAACCTTGACAATTAAGTGGCATTTGTCAAAAAAGCAACAAAAATGTATGAATTGTTAATAAAATCCCAAAGAATTTCTTTATAAGAATCTTTGATTTAAAGGAAGAATGATCAAATAAGTTAATTTAAGAATGAAAGTAACAAGTTGCAATACTTAGCATATACTTAAAGGAGACCAAACTGGTCTCCAGAAGAGACTAATCTAAAAATTAATTACGAGATATATAAGAAAAATTAAACTCAGTCTTATAATATGCACACAGTCAAGTGTAAATCAAAAAATATATCCATGGTGCAATGGCAACTATTCTTTATACCAATATTTTTAAACAATGTTTGTAGTATATTTCTCCAACATTATACAAGAGAAATCCAATCCGAAGATTATAGTTTATATATATAAATACACACACACGCACACACACACAAACACACATATATATATATATGGGAAAAAATAGTCGCAGCTATCAACTCTGCACATCTCAAAACTTTACTTGATTTATATATATTTTGTAATTATTTTCTATCATCAGCGGGTTTTTTAGGAGGAAATAGCAATTACATACATATTGTATTATGACATAGTAACTTGAAATAATAATAACAACATGGAACATAACATGAAATAAACTTCAGTACTTTATGTCCAATTTAACAAACCTCTTATGCTTAAGTTGCACAGAATTCGATTTCCGTGTAGCTGAACATGTGTTCGTTTGACTCATTTTGATGACGCAAAATCTTTTATTAACTACGCATTGTTTCAAAACTGTACGACGAGCGAAAGAGAGACAGTTAATTAAATATAAAGAGATGTCAAATCTAAATTACTTTACAGAAAGTTCTACAACTCAAACTCAAACTTTCTTTCAGTATGATTTTAATTAGTAACTCACCCAAAGGAATGATTTAGGTGTTAAAGTCTCCTTCAGAAACCTGTCATTTTGAGAAGAAAAATTTATCAATGTATGGATTTCGGAAGAAAAAGTTGATTTATTTTCATTTTGGGAGTATTAAAAACGAGATAATAGATTTTCTGGAGGATATAGTTTTAATGATTAAATGGTGGTTAAAATACTGAGAGTTACTTTTCAGCGGCAACATATGGTTGATAAGTATTTTGTCTATACATGATTCAGAAAGCTCAAAGAATGCTATATTAACCTTCCTACCCTGAATGGGTCTAATCGACCCAGTCCTATATAATGCGTTTCATTCGATTCAAACCAGAAAAATTTTCATAAAGTAAATTAAATAAATAACACAAAGATTTAAGTTAAATTAATATGTTAAATGGATTAAAAAAAATTCTGGGGTGAAAAATTTTAATCATGTTTGAGTAAAATTTCAACAGGGTAGGAAGTTTAATAAAATTAGAGTTGATCGCGTTTGAGTGTTTTATTGTCTCAAGTACGCACTATGATTAATTAAGACAAAACTATTTTTTGAAAATTAGTGGTGAAAATTTGACTGATTTGCACCCGTCGCCAACATTACGTCATCACCTATGATTTTTATTGCGTTTCAAAGTTTATTAATATAACAATTATGTATATTTTAAATTAAGCAGATACCCAGTGTCCCAAAAATGAATAATGTAATTTAAACTGCTGTAATGTAACTGCACTAGCTTGCAAACGGTGACAGATATTCAAATCAATTCATGCGTCAGAATTATGTATGTGTCAGGAATATTTTTACAATGGCTCTTAACTTTATTACGAATTTCAAACAATAGATGCCGCTGACAGTAGTAGTTGTTCAGTCCAGACCCAATTTTTGGCACTATGAGATCCATTCAGTATATTTTAATCTCCTTTCTTGGCATGAAAGAATAGAAATTCCGAAAAATCTAGGCTGGATTTAGCTGTTATTGCTTGCAGCGCCATTTATCCCTGCTTTTTGTAACTAAAACTGAGAATCTCTGTATAAAAACTCCTGTCCTCTCATATAACACTCCTGCAAGGTTGTTTTTAATAACTGTCATCGTTTGCAATTTATTGAATTTTAATCCGTGGATTAGTTCTTGAGATTTAGCCTCGGTGGAAATCGTCAAAAATTAATATATCAGATCCACCTGCCGGGAGATTTACACCAAAACTTAGCAACAACTAATGTAACTGAATCTAAAGTTTGGTGGAAAACCGTGTATGTTCCATCATTAGTCATCCATGATTAGTTCTTGATGCAGACTTATTGTGTAAGTCATGAATAAGCTGCGTAGTAGCTCCACCTTTTAAGCAATTTGTATCAAAAACTAATCAGCATCAATTTTTATCAATGTCTAACTGATTGTTATGTTTTATTTAACTCCACGCTAACAAAAATTTTATCATGCACAGAAAAGGGATGAGGGGCTGTATCCAAACATAGTAATACAAGTAAAATTGTGTATGCTGTATTGAATCTAATTAATGGATATATGGATACAGCCCCTCATATTTTTGCTTCATTTTGGAACCAGGGATTTTGAGCTTATTCTAAAAACGATAATTTTCAGAATTTTCAAGCTATGTTTTTGAGACTTTCACAAAAGTTACTCAATACATTTAGCTAACACAATATGTAAATGAAATTTTGATAGCGTTCACGCTGGTACAGTGAAACATTATTTAATAAACCTGCTTTTTTCCCCAACAATTCTTATTATTATTTAATTCTGATTAAAGAGTATAACGTACAAAGCTGTTTGTTATATTTTGTGAAAAGAAAACTTTTTACACTAAGAATTCTGCAAATTATAAAATCATGGCAATGTTTGGCACTGTTTTTATGAAATCTTTCTTTATTTTTTTTTTTTACGATTATACATAATATCCTCATAAAAATAAATACAGTTTATTACAATAAGCCACTTAATTATAATCTACAGTTTGAACGCTTTTGCTAAAATAAATTTTGACGGGGTTATCCAAAAGAAATATGTTCTTTCGACAGTCCCCTATAGGATTTTGGAAGAAAAAAATCTTCGCGGAAATATATAACCTGCACTATTCTCTATACACCTGGAATTTCAGGATAATTCCTTTTGTATTCTTATAGATAATTAATAAAACGTATAAAATCTCAAGTGAACGGTCACCTTTGGCCATATAGTGTACATCAATAAGCCGTTGGATTATGAAAACTAACAATAACAATTATTTTTAAAAGGTAATTAAATGAGGGATATTATACAGTGAAAGTACAGAATTAAGATTCCTAAAATAGTTGAAGTTGATAGCTATTGCTTTAGAAAAAAATTGAATTTCAATAGTATATGACAAAAATATCCGCTTTTTGAAAATACAAAAAAACTAATTGTAGTAAAGTTTTTTTTAATAAAAGCAAAATAATCGAGATAAACAAAATGAAGATATATTTATATACTTATAACAAATTTATTTAGTTAAGAATCAATTATCTTTAAACTCAAACTTATGTAGCGTATTTTCCGAACATTCAACATCCTTAAACATAAAGCTGCTTTAACACATTCTTAATTAAAACATTAACCTTGTTTTCAAATACCATGAAATTATAAAACGAGTTTAAAATGATTTTATATATTTGAAGCACAAGTTGGTTTCCCATAGATGAAATTGTTGTGGAATTACTTTGAATATTTTTCGCAGAGAAAACATCGCTTTCCCAAATATTTGTGCATTTGATTTTATTTATTGATTTTTCGATGACTTTGAAAGATAAATAACAATAGAAATATTCTTACTATGAATATATCTGCTTGGTGAATAATAAACGTTTATTGCAAACGGGAATAGTACACAAAATAGTTTAACTACATTTGCATGCTAAGAGGATCGTTTTATTCAAAAGTTATTCCAGTTTTATATCTTAATTTATGGACGTAGGAACAAAGCACATTGTATAAAAGTAGTTGTATTAATAAGGTAGGGAGTTGGAAAAACTAACAATAAAAATAAATTAAAAATGCAGTTGACTGAAGAAAACGATTATTTAAATATGCAGAATGACGAATCCTAAACGATGCAAGCTGAAAGCTGTTACATTGATCAAAATATGAATTGGGGGATTAAATGTTAAAAATTCCCTTTCAAAAGTTATTAAAAAGAAAATTCTATCCTGAAAGATACAGGAAGACAATTGGTGAAATAGGAATAGATTACAACTGTTTTCTGTTAATGCCGGTTTGAATAGCATATTCTTTTAAGATTGTTGAGAAAAGTAGAGTTTAAGGCTCCGCTGCATTGAAACTTCAGGATCGCTAAATATCATTAACCAATGGGAAAATTTTGAAGCGCGATTACTCATCAACTAACATAATTTTTAAAATATCGTTTTCATTATCAAAAATTAGACTTCAGATTCCGAATTCCAGTCCCAAATATTGACAAATTTTTGCTTATGATTTGCTGTATTCTTAATAAAGAGCATTGCTCTTTTAGCAAAATATTACAAACAACATTGTATATAAACCCTGTAACCAAAATTAAAAAATATTAATAATTGCATAAAAAATGAACTGGTTTACTAAATAAAGTTTTTATGTGCAACTCTTGTAAAAGTCTCAAAACATAGCTTGAAAGTTCTGAAAATTATCGTAGATAGAATAAGATAAAAATTCGTTATTCTCAAAATGAAGCAAAAAGATGAGGGTCTGTATCCATATTCCATTAATTAGTGTCAACACAATATTGCGCGTACTACTATATTTGGATACAGCTCCTCATCCTTTTGTTTCATTTTGAAAAAAAAAAAAAAAAAAAAAAAAAAAAAAAAAAAAAAACGGACATTGATGTTATTCTATCGAAGATAATTTTCGGGATTTTCAAGTTATGTTTTTGAAAACTTTACAAAACTTGTTCTATACATTTAGCTAATACATTATGCAAATTATATTTTAATTGAATTCGCGTATACGCACTGAAACCTTATTAAGTAAACCTGTTCATTTTTCATGCAATTATTAATATTTTTAAATTTTGATTACAGGATATTGTGTACAATGTTATTTGTCATATTTTCAGAAATGGACATTATTTTATATTAAGAACTTTGTAAGTTATAAGCAAAAACTTGGCAAAATTTGGGACCATTTTTATAAAAACCTTAATTTTTCTTCGAGTATACATGCTATATTAATAAAAATGAACACAATTTATTACAATAAGCCACTTAATCACAATGTGCAGTTCTGATGCTTTTGCTACATTAGTTTTGACACGGTTGTTCAAAAGATCTTCGTTCTTTTTCGATTTCTTGACAGTCCCCTATGTGGTTTCGGTAAAAAATCTTCGCGAAAATATATGACCTGTACTATTTTGTTTATATATCTGGAGTTTCGGAGTCATTCGGAGTGTATATTTTTAGATATTTAACAAAACATCTAAAATCGCAAGTGTCAAGATTTTTTTTTTTTTTTTTTTGCTGACCCTGTAGATTAAAATTAGGAATGTTTTACAATATATGCATTATGAAGCAGAGTGAGTGCTTTGTACAAATGCCATACGTCCGAACTAGATCCAAAAAAATGTCTCCGGTCATTTTTGAGTAGCCATGAGTTAGTTTATTTCTAGCTTGGCAGTTTAGATCTAATGTTCTATGAATCTGATTCGATATTCTTAGGTTACCGATACCACGATGCAGGCATACAAAATAAATTATTGTACGGTATTTCGATTTCATTAGCAATGATCCATTCCCAATATTTTTTGGTCTTTCCAGAATATTGAGTATAATAGTATTCATTGTGAAATGGTTCTCTGAAGTATCTTCTTCCCCTGAAGCCCATTTTGCGAAGCTAGATCGGGACAACTTATCTATGTAAGTACCTCTTACAAGGAAGGTCACCATTGGGGGCATACTCAGAATTTTTTGAAAAAAATACGAATTAAACTACTCATGTAGGTAATAAAGGATCAGTGAAAATTAGCGGCGGAATTACATTATTAGATATGTAAAAAAATAAAATAGTTTGGAATAATTGGCGTGAAAATCTGAAAGCGACGCGGAATTTGGCGAGCAGTGCATTTCCTCGCCAAAAGCAGACGATTTTAACGAATCTGAAAATTGATTTTAATTGACTTCACTGTTCAAAATCTGCAGCATTTACTGCAACGTCACTCCACTACTTTTATAGAATATCTCTCTCCTGACCAATGAGAATGCTCCATAGCACGGTGAATTGACCGTGTTCCGTGTCATACACTGTTAAAAATCTGCTGCATTTTGTTGCAACGCACTTCACCGCTTGTATATAATATCTCTATTCCAACCAATGAGAAAGCTCCATTTCACGGCCAAGTAACCGTTTTCTATACAAGCAAGGAAGTGCGTTGCAACAAAATGCAGCAGATTTTTAACAGTGTATTTTTCAATTTGGAACAATTTTAATTAACTTAAATTGTGTTTTAAATGATAAAATATATTATTTTCATTTTGTTATAAGTACATATAAACGTATATGACAAAATTACACTTAAAGTAAAGTAAAAATGCAAAACTAAAATTACTTAAACTAAACTTATTTAAATAAATTGAACATAGAAAGTTTTTTCTTTAAAAAGTTTTCGAAGCGTAAAAGCGTATTTTTCAAAATTTCGTTTTTTCGCCAACCGGAGATAAATCGCCAAATAAACGAAATTTTTATTATTTTTTTACGGACGTTATAAGGAGGTTCCGCCGAATTTTTTTTATAAACATATATAACTATATGAGAAGAATATTCTGTGATTTTTTCAGATTTTTCTGAGTATGCCCGTATGGAGACCTTCCTTGTTAGTCAATTGAAGGGTTACCTGATGTTTACCTGAATTTTTAAACCGTTTATTCATTCTTCTACGTTCAGTAATTTGTATTGAGCGTTGATTATGAGTAAATAAAGATATATAATTTTACATATGTGTCGATAAATAAGCGTATTACCGTTGTGCATATGTGGAACAAGAAATGTACTGTCGAACACTTTTGGAAATTGAACGACCTAATTGGTGAGTATCTTTTATTTGTTTTTAATCGAAGATGGCTTAATAGGAAGATTTTTCCACGACATAACTTTTAATAGTTGCTTATAGATATTTATAAATCCATCTATGTATTTCATGTGGCAACGTCCACGCATAAGAAGCAATCAGGCAGTAAAATCGCCTTTTTTCATAACTCTATCTTTAATTCAACGGAGCATCAATATATACATATTACAAGTTTGAAGATGTTGTCAAATAATCATTTTTAATCTTAAAATTTCACCAAACAAATTGGTGCTCCTATGGCGTTAATAGAATTTGCGATATGGCAGTATGGATTTGCGATATGGTTTCAATAAGTCAACGGAAGTGTTTTGAATGCATGATATATCAACCATGCATATATTACTAAGATGCTAATGTGGAATGACGGGAAAATACGCTTTTTTCAATCGTATTTCGATTGTGGTGAAAGAGATTTAAATTTCAAATTTTTGATGGCCATTTCAGTAAGACATTTTAGTGGAATTACCCTAAATGGATAATCGCAAGAAAGAGAAAGACAGGAGTATTTATTATTTTTGTAATTTCATTTTTATCCGGATATCAGAACAGCATAAATAAAAAAAATTAGAGACTAAATTACAATTTATATATTATGAAGTAATGTGAGTGCTTTGTACAAATGCCATACATCCATGTTGAAAATGCTTTCAATCATCTCTGAGCAGCTATGAGTTTGTTTATTTCTACCTTGCACGCTGAATCTTCTATTCTTTAAAGCTGATTCCACATTTATATATTTCTTATAATTTAGTACCTATAATTTGGAATAATAAAAATATTAGTTTCGCGCCAACAGAGCCATATTTTGAACACGAGCAAACTTGTAGATTTGACACGAGCAACCCCAATAATAATTTTCGTCCTATTTAATTACAGATAAATTAAGGGAAAAACCACTATTCTAAATTACTGGAAAATTTTTGAACATTTCCCAGCGTTCAATATGGTTGTCACACATTTATAAAATTATTATTTTGTTTTCAAATCTCACAAAATAATAATGTTATTCCGGTATTTTTGATATTGAAAAACAAAAATACTCCCTTTGTTAGAATTGTTCTTAAATTATTGTGCATTATTTATTTGCAGTGCAAACATTAATAGCAGCATTATTTGAATTTATGCTGTTTTTTGTTTCGTGTATGGATGGCTTTGAGATCAAATAGTAGAAATATTCATAGAATAAATGCAATGTATATTTTATGATAAATATATATTTATGAACAGTTAATTGCATTTACTAATTTTGATAAAAAATTATTCGATTTGTTGATCTACAAAGTATTCTGAAATGGATTCAATGTTTGTAAAACTCAATTATAAATAAATAGTGATAGATATTAAAGTTAATCTTGTAGCATTGTAATAAGAATTAAAATTTTTAATGCGCTTCTTTGTTTTAGTTCTAAATATAGTCAGTGTATGGCGCTTTCTAAAACAGTAATGATGCTAAAAAAAAAAAAATATCCACTTTCGAAACTTAAAACTTTTTCTTCTTTGGCGTTTCAACTCCAAAACAGCGTGAAGTTTTAAATGCATATAGACTTATCATTCCTATTTTAAAAATAAAGAAATAAAATTAGTTTATTAACGAAAAAAAAAAAAATACAACAAGTAAAGCTGACATATTTATGTACTTTCTCACAGTCCTTTGAATACTATGTCTACGTGCTGATTCAAAAACGTCACCCGTTGTAGGGAAATTTATTTCATCGTTTGTACGTCCACTTGAGTTTTCGAAACAATATTTCAGAACTAGCTGACCCGCCCGGCGTTGCCCGGGTCCGTATTAACAATATTAAACGAACTTGAAATTTGTATGATTTTATCATTAACTGGAAGCATGCAGAAATGCATTGTCTGAAATACGTCGCAGCTGACTTTGTGAAAAATCGGTTTTAAAAACAACAACTAATATTAAGATCTAAAAATACTTAAAATGAGCAAGGAGAAACACGGGAGGGAACATGTATCCAACGATTGCGTTAGTTTCGTGTTAAAGTGTTGATATTTGCCCGTAAAAATCACTGTTAAAACACGTAACTAATTATTTTTTTCGCATAGAAATCCCAAGTGAAATATTTTGAATTTCAAACTAATTATATTACTCTTAAATCCGACTATACCGTGAATGAAATCGATACGCGATGATAAAAGATTGGTATATAGTATTATAATTTCAGAGCCATTTAACAAAAGTGTATATTTTTATCAAAGCATGCGTAATGTTGACTCTGTGGACAAATTCCTAACCGTAAATTTTTGTACCATAACCATAATCTGTCTGCGACTTAACATTACCCTACCGTAACTTAAATATAACATAAATGTAACCTAGCCGTCACTTTGAAATATCAATATAGAAGCATCATTTAAGATTTTGCTTGAAAAGTTAACATTCTTTCGTTAATGTCTTAAAATCGTCTGCACTCTGAAATCTAGATTTTAGACTAATATTTGTTATTTAAGTTTTCGCGCATGATTTTAAAAGAATGTTTTCATAATTATATTTTATATATTGACATAGAGTTATTAATATATTGTTAAATTAAAAACATTTTTTCATCTACGTTATAAAGTATTAAAAAGTTCTGAAAAAAAAAAAGAAAGAAAACTTTTAGTAATACAATTTTTAGTTCAAATCAAATGTTTTCAATATTTTATTTAATTTTATTTTTACATTTAATTTTTTCGAATATATCAATTCCAATTATTTTAAAAGCAAACATTTTTTAAAAATAAATGATATAATAGAAAAAAGACCATTTTAAAAAATTACTAGTACTTCGTAAAATACGCTTCAGCTGTAATTCATTCCTTTCAATTCGTCTTAATACAAAATCCCTTGCACATGCTTTTGTTTGGGACATTAAAATTTGAGCGATAAATGGTTTAATATTGCGACCCTTTTTCGGTTTACTTCACCACCACCTATCTTTTTCCTCCATGGTTTACAACCGCTGTGATAAAAAATCATCATTTAAACTGACAGTTTGCCAGTCTATGAATTTTAAAGGTCTGTTCCAGCCTTTTTAATTATTTATGCCAAAATTTTATGCAACCAACCAACCATAACTAAATCAAGGGAAAAAAAGAAGAAAAAAGGCGATTTTTTATAAGAGTGATCTTTGGAATTTAATTACTCAGTTAATAAATAGAATTTCGAAATTCTAAAGCTCAGGTGCATCAGGAGAGATATTGGGCTACTCTCATAAAAATTTTGAGCTTCGTACGTCCCATAGATTTTGCTAGCCATCGCAGACACACACACACACACACACACACACACACACACACACGCAGACAGAGCGATTTGTTATTTTATTAGTATAGATAGTACTCTTTGCCTTATTTAATAAAAAAAATTAAGGTGAAAATTATTATTCGTAAATAATTGCATTCAAATTCAAGATAACGTACAAATGCTTAGAAAAATCTCGCTAAGAAAGCCTTCATTTTTTAATCATCTTTTAGGCCTAGTAATGAGGGGGGGGGGGGGGTGTAATGGCATATCGCAAATTTATGTTGCCACATAATCATTTTTCAACTCGAAGTTGGCTGCATTTCTCTGGCAGTTTGTTAGCTTGTTTCGCCTAGTAATGGAAGCATTCGAGTACCGAATGTCTAGAATTCTTCACTTAGCCAAGTTTTCGAGTAATCCCAATGTCACACAGGATTATTCGAATACAAGCCACCGTATGTTCGTACACACAACGAAGTTTTCGGTTTTCGACAATTTTTTTTCCTTGCACTTCAATTTCTTTGTATGCGTTTTTGTAAGATCTTTGAACGTGAATGAATGTTAACACTCAAATAAATTCGATGCTATTCGAATTATTTTCCTCCTTAACCTCTCGGCTAATAAAATAAGTAGTACTACTTTTAGTTTTCAAATTTGAGTTATTTCTTCAACTGTATATTAAAGAGTAGCTGAGTACACTTTCAAAAAAATTAAATTCAGCGTGGGAAGTTAAATTTTAGAGGACGATTATAAGAAATAAGATTACATAAATTTAGACATAAGAATACGTAGGATGAGTGAAATTGATGGATGAAATGCGTAGGATGAGCATTTGATCAGCAAAATAAAAAAAATTTCGCTATTTATTCGGTTGGATGTCTGAAGTAGTTCTCATTGTTAAGCACACTGGAGTGCAAAGTATTCGAATTAATCATTTTATTAAGGAAAGTTCTCATACTTTAAAGTTTCAAGCTCTAAAACATTTAGAATCGGATCATCAAAAGCTTCGCCATACATTTATTTATCAGAGAAATATTCTTGTTCTCAGGTCTTAAGATATTAAAGAAAAGCATAAAAATCATTTTCTATGTTGGAAGTCCGAATAAATGTCTCTCCATCAAATCTAATGTTAAAGAAACAGTTTGGATATCGTTTTCTGGCAATAACAAAAGTTTATCCATTTTACTTGGGCATCTGATGCTATTTATCGATTTGTTGATGACTTTTCAAAAAGATAATATCTAAAAATCGAAATGTTCTTGCAATAAATAAATGATAAATAATTATTTACAGCAAATGAAATTGTCTGTAAAATCATTTAACTGCATTTTTTTTCTGTCAGAAAGGATTTATTTATATTTCAGCTTTAAACCTTATGGATACAAAAGCAGGGATACTTTGCATAATAAAAATACTTGCACTGTTAAAGTATCGGATTAGGAAATAAATAAAAAAAATAATAGATTAATATTAATTTATAATACGATTCAATCGGTAAATGAATTTTAACAGATATAAATTTCCCATGTGGACGAAAAAAGTCCGGGCTAGGGTTCAAACCAGGGATTTATAAGGTAAAGCCGCCAATGCTCTTCCAACTGAGCCATTCCGGACGAATACTAGGGGACTAATTCACCCAACTAACCTCAATGATCACACAATCTGGTCTTGAATACGCTCAACAGCATAAATCAATTATAATCTAAGATTAATAATAAATTAACCTTAGATTTATTCTGTTGAGCCGATCCAAAGTAACCACACCAAATTGTTTAATCATTGAGATTAGTTGGGTGAATTAGTTTTCCAGAGTTCATTCGGGATGACTTAGCTGGAAGAGCATTGGCGGTTTCGCCCAATACATCCCCGGTTTGAATCCTGAGCCGGACTTTTCTCACCCACTTTGATAATTTACATCTGTTGTAATAAAAATAATATTTAAAAAAAAAATAGAGTGAAGAACATTATCCATTGAAAATATATAATGAAGATTCACAAAGCAATGGAAACTAATGATTGTTCTATTAAAAAATTAAATTACCTGAACAGATTATAAAAATTCATCTTCAAAGTATAGTTGAGATGAAAACTTTACTTTGGGAAATAGAAAAATGCGAATCATAGAATGAAATCGCTTGCTTATCTATAAATTTGATGACAGAAATCAAAATATATTTAAATATTTAAAACAATGCAATTACATTAAAAATAATAAATATGTATGATAATTTAAACATGCAACTCTACGCCGCGTCACTAAGTTTAAAAACACAAAAGTACAAAGTTATTTTCGCTGAAAATCGACTAGCATTTCCATGATAATTTCAGCCTCTTTTCAAATTTTGGCTGCTTTACTTCAGTTTTATCACGACAATAAATTCGTTGTCACATCTCAAAAAATAACGGAAAGTGTCAAAATCATTTTGCATATTCGAAAGATGCATAAATTTATTTTGATCAAAATTACTATCGAAAATATGTTTTGGTTATTGTTTACTAGCAATAATAACATTATTATCATGGTTATACGAGGTATCTGGTGTTCTTTATTGGTTTACATATAACTCTGCTAAGGGAGATCTAAGAACAGAAATATTCTTAAAATAAATAAATGGAAATAAATAAACTTTTAGTACAATTGATGTCTGTTCTATGAAACATTTTAACTATCTATTGCTGCTAAGAAAACGGATTTGTTCATAAGTTATTTCAGCTGTAAATCTTTTTCCATGATTGAAAAAACAGGTTTACATAGCATATAAGAAAATTTGCCGTCATAAGGTATTGAATTAATTAAAACGAACAAGAAAAATGGTATTTGAACAAAAAATGACGTCATGCTTTTAAAAATATAGATTTAACTTATAAAACGTTTACCTTTCAATTTTATTTCGACCCGTTCATACCAAAAAGACGCTAAATGAAATGCTTCATTGAAATTAGTGAAAATGTCCTCATATTTAAAAAAAATAACACTAAAAAATAAAACTAAATATTTTATTACAAATATGCCTAAAAAGGGATAAATTTCTGGGATTTTTACACACGGGTATTAAAATTAGAATCTCTAGTCAAAGAGCAGTCATTTTTAATTTTTAAACTGCTTTGCTGCAATTTCATTGAACAGTACGTTAGGTTATTTGGTCTTTATGGAAATGATTTTCACAGTTAACTTCTGTGTCTAAATTCTTCCTTTCTCACGATGCTTCTAGTCCACGGGTTCCCAACCTCTTTGGTACGCGAGCCATCTTTATGTTAAAAAATAATAATAATAATATAATAATAATAATAATAACATTTTGCGACCCACCTAATTCTAATCCTAATCCTAATCCTATATCCTAACCTACGAAAAAAAAAATTTCATATGAAGGATATACTATAAACAAAAGCTAGAATTGGTAGTCCTACTAGCTAAAATGACACACAAAGATAATTAAAAATACGATTAATTATTATCAAAACATAATTTTATAATCAGTGTGACTTCTGGCACTGATGTTTACCAATGAGGGGGAGGGCATCGATATCAGGATTAAAACTAGTTAATTTTAAACGTAAGTTACTTTTCTGCAGATCGTTTCTGCAGTTGTTTTTCAAAAACAGTAAAGTCGAAAAAACATATTCATACAAGTGTGTTGACTCCATCAAGGGCCTAAATGCTTGTTTTGATATTTCTGGTTATTCTGCTTGTATATTCTGCTTGTATATTCTGCTTGTATGTTGTGAATTGTTCCTCCACCCATAGGTAGGAAAAACCACTGTTCTTGTGTATTGGATAACTTTAACTCGTGGCTATAGTTCTGGTTTGAAATTCCTATTATAATATTACGATTCTTAGTACAACCTTACCTTTACTCCAAAGTCTTTTCATTGCTCGTGATCAGGCTTGCTTTAAAAAGCTGTAGTACAAAAGTCCATGAGGGTAACGTTAAATGAGTTCAAAAGTATTTCTTCAAAAGGAAAGCAATTCAATCTGGATAGCAATTTTTTATTCGGTAAATAAATGGAAAATGGCTTTGAAGATTTTGGATTTTGCCCGATGTTTGAATTTATTTTTGTCTTTTGCAAATTCAAATGAAATGTTTCTTCGAAAATAAATTCTAAAATATTTCGCTAAAAATGGAGTGAATTTATTTCATCTTTTACTTTAGAATTTTTAACCGACTTCAAGGAGTAGGTTATGATTTCAATCTGTATGTATTTCTTGTTCACTCATAAATTCTTTAAATATGAATCGATTTTGATATTTCTTTTTTTGTTTGAAAGTATAAGATACCCACGTAGTCCCATTTTAATTTCATTAAATTCTGATGTAATTTTTTTAGATAAAAAATGTAAATTTGGTTAAAAAAAATAATGATTTGTTACAAATCATCTTTTATTGTTACAACCGTTTTCAAATCATAAACATATTAAAACTATGCATTCAAATGCGTTAGCGCCAAGTTGTCGCCAAGCTTGATTCTTTTTTTGAAGTCGGTTCGTATTTTTGTTTAAAGCATATTTTATTATTATATCAGTTATAATTTACTTTCATAAAAAAATTCATCAGCAACAACTGATGTCTTCAGAAACTTTTATTTTAATTCACAAGCCATGTTTCTGGAGTATTTTGTTTCATCGAATTGATTTATTAAATGTGCTGCTTATATTTTAGTATAGTCATGTGTCAAACGCTGGTACTAGAAATTTTCATTTAGCATTGGATAGATGTTTTTTAAAGCGATGGTTAGGAAAATGATAACAACTTCGGATAGCCCTCCAAGAGGCGTTATGGAAAATTAATGTAACTGCAATAATAATAATTGAACTATCATGGAAATTTCAAGCAATAGGTACTACCCCAAAATCAGGCGTTTTTAATAAAACTAAAAAGTGCCAAGAAATATAGAAATAAACTATAAAAATTAACTATGAAAATAACTTTCATTATGTGCAAACAACCTTCTGTAATTTTAACTTTGCATTCCATACAATAAAAAGAAAAAAAATCATGTATTTGAAGGACAAATAAATTTCTCTAAATCACGATTACTATTAAAGAATGTAGTTTGGTTATTTTTTATTCACAATAAAAGCAATATTATCCGAACTACTTGGGTGTGTCTGATATTATTTATGAATTTAGCCACGATTCGTCGAAAGCAGAAAATATATCAATTGAAATACTCTTAGAATAAATATAGTGTGTACTTAATGACAAAGAAATATTTACTGAAGATAAATTATACCATAGATTTTTTTAACTGTATTTGTGCTTCAAAAGGACCAAGTCAAGTTATGGCTGTAAATCTTGTGAGTGCAAAAATGAGTTACATGTATGTATAACTGGAGTAGTTGCATTGTTCAAGTTGTTGTTGCTAAATTAGGAAATGGTGTTCTTAAATCAAAAAGAGCAACTTTTTGACATGTGCATTAATTTATTTTTGTTCGGAAATGCATGAAAATAGCAGGTGTTGTTATTCAGAAACTGTCTAACTGTACCCAATTTTCTGTTAAAAAAAAAAAAAAATAGATCTTTTATAACAAGCCTTCAAAGTTGACGTTTTTGAGCACATTTCTCGACGAAAGCAGAAAAACCGGTCGAATAGCAGGAGAACAACGGGTGATCACGTGATCGAAGTAGCTAAGAACTGGATAGGTAATTTAATTATCATAAAATGGAAAAAAAAGTTCAATTCGAAATCACTTCCATAGTCGGGTATTCCAATTTTATATATTTCTGTTAAAAATGAATTTGTAACGTTTGTAACGTTGTAACATCAAAACGTTTTGTACTTGTTGAGCAGAGCAGTTCAGGAAGTGTGTCTTTAACCGCTTCCCTGATTTACGCGTTGGTAATACGGGCAATGTGTTTTTGCCAAACATGCTTCCAATCATGATTTGCCCGTGCCATATACGGGCAAATGATTTCAAATCATGATTTATTATTCTCACCAGCAAATTTTTATTGTAAATTTTGCATTATATAATCCGAGCACTGTCCTGATTCAACTAGACCAAAATTTATATTTTGAAAAACCGGTTTTAAAACATTAAATATTATGTAAAAAACACAAAAATAAGCATTATTTCAAAGTTAAAAATATATATACATATATCATTAAGTGGTTAAAAGTTAATTTAATGCTTTAGAATTTTTTTAAGTAATCATTACATTAAGACATTAATTATCCTTTTAAAGAATAAGAAATCATCACAAGCAAAGAGACAATATACCACAATATTCCGTTTTGTATGGTCATCCTACGAGAATGTCTTTCACAGAAAAGATTGAGATGAATGAAAACAGAATATTTATAAAAAGGCATTTCTTTTACTTTTTAGCTTCTGTATGCTATATTTTTCGGCCAGCAATTAAAATGAATTTATTAATTAATAATCCAAGGAAATTGAATACTCACATGCAAGTTGTTAAATCATGTTTCATATTTACAGTGCTGTAATTGGGCGGAACGCATGGGAACTCAGGTCCTAGAAATTTTTGGTTACTTACAGTAAAAAGAAAAACAAATAACGTGCACGAGCGCAAACATTTTTTTTTCAAGTGAAACGACAATTATTGTTATTTGTTATAACGTTAATTATGAAGTTCATTGATGCCGAGGTCAGCCTAGTGGGTTGAATCCTCTTCTAGACTCTGAAAACAATATCCATTTTAACATCTGTATGCGAAAGAATATTCCACTGTATGAATAACATCGTGATCGATGTTAGTAATTCACTTCCTTTTTGAAAAAAAACACAGTTGACTTACATGCATAAGCTGTGTAAGGACCTCGCTTAAAAATAATTTTGTCCTAAAACATATGTGAAATTTTGGTCGCAATCAGGAAGAAGATAAACAGGTGAGACAACTTGTTGTAAATTAAAGACCACAGAAAACATTATTTATTATCATTCTTTATGAAAACTTCTGGTACAGATGTGACAATAAGTATAATAGCGGTCTCTTTATATTATTTCAGTTAAATTTTGATTCATAATGGAAAAGTTTACTGTGAAATTGATTAAATATTAATTGTATTTAAATGAATACTATAAATACTAGAATATAATAATTATAACTGTTAATTTTAAAAAGTCGGCTTTAGGCCATATGTTTTAAATTGCCTTTTTGCTTAGCAAAAAACCGGTAGCAACAACATTTATTCTATAAAAAGGTGAGTTTCTGCAAATATTTTGTTCACACTACAGCACTGCATATTTGATGCTTGAAGCAAACATGAAGGTAACTCTCTATTAAGCTTCACTAAAAACCTTTCTATTACCAAATGGGCGTAAATGAAATTCACCTGCTTGTGTATTCTTTAATTTTAAAACAATTCTTTCTAACTCGCACTTTTCAATGCCGTAGACTTTATCTGTTGATATGACAGACACTTCTTTTTCCTCTATTTCAGATATAGCGCCCATCATTTCTTCTTCATTAATTCCATTTTTCTTTTATGGTTTTCAAGCATATTGATTTTTTGATGATTTTTGAAAAAGGAAAAAATGCCTAAACTGTAGGTATGTGTTATTAACTATTTGGAAAATAGTTGTTGTCCTCGGTAAAGAACTGGGAAATATGAAGTACATCTGAAGCTTTTTATTGGTTGAATTCGGCAACTTATTTTTATTTTATTCGTTTTCTGATTGGTCCATTTAAGATTTTAAGTCTTGAAATTGAAATATATTTTGTATTATCTATTTTTATATATACATATATGTTCTTTTTTCATAGAGGGCAAAACTAAATTCTGAAAAAGCAGAATTCCTGATTTTTAGTTTCTTTCTTTCTCCCCTTCCTCTTTTTTTTTTTTTAGAGGAGGGGAAATACTCGCTGTTCGAAATTAAGAATAACGAATTCGACATTTAACAAAAGCAGAAAAAATTAAGATAGCGAAATAACGTTATCTTTACATCTAAGAAAATTGCGCAAATTTATAATTTTTTTCCCTTTTTTACGAGGAAAGCGTTTAAGATTTTCTTTAGTATGTATACTCATTAATGATTTGAAGACAAGAATTATAGTGAAAGTTATAAAAAGTTATGTTGGAGCCAGCAGGAGACCTGTATCGCCTAGTTAGTCTGAACGTAATTAAATATACTCATAATATTTTAAACTGTCATTTGTATATAAAGTTTAGTTCATTTGTATCTGCGATTGATTAATTTTTTAATTATGTTTTATAAGAAAAATCCTAAAAACAGTAACAAAAACTCTGATACTATCAAAATTTTATGCAATATTGCTATAAAATTTTGTTTTTGTTTTAACAAGATATTTTAAAGATACATAGGTAATATTCTGATAATATTGCTGATTCCAAACCTACCCATAATAAAAAAAAATTGAAAATATCCTATGACAACTAAATTATTTTAAAAGAATAATCAAAATTTTCAAAAATGTTGCCACTTAATTTTAATTTAGCAACCGAATGCATTTTATTTCTGTAGCTATAACTAACATCATTTTTTGCTTAAAGTCGCACAAATTTTCACACAAATTAGAAAGTTTAGCGATTATTTTATTTTATTTTATTTTATTTTATTATTTTTTTTGTTACAGACAGAAACATAAATATAAAAATCGCGATATGAATGTATTTATAGTAACAGCAAAAATTTACTCAATGACTTTAATTATTGTATAATTTTGGATTTCCCCCCTCAACTTTATGAACAACTGTATACATAGCTTTTCCTTAGAAAACTGTTTAACAGAAGATTAATTGTTAGAATTAGGAATTTTTGCTTTCTGAATTTATATATTCTATTCTTATTAGAAATTTCTACCGATAGTATTTCTTTTTAAAAATAACTATGCTTATAAACGAAATTAACTTTGCATTGTATTTATCCATTTATAGAACAATAGACTGAAATTTATAAATAGGCAGCTCATTTATATTTAGTTATTTTTCGAGTAAGAGTTGTTCATTTGGTTAGCAATCGTTTTATTTGCATTTCCCAATAGGGTATAAACCGAAACATAATTGTTTTCTGTCTTTAAATGTATCAGATATTAGATCTTTATACTAACAACTATCGTAATCATGTAAAGTTATACAATCCTCCATTAATCCATATATGTAATGTTTGAAAAACGTTGAAAGACATTTATACACTAATGGGGGAAAAAAAATCCCAGCACCAAGAAAAAATTATTGCAGAGTATTTGGACAATGCATTTGTATAGTTAACATGTTTAAGGGTGTATTCGAAAAATGATTTTCCACCTTCAACAGCTCAAAATTTTCCGATACATTTTCAGGCTCATTTTTAAAAGTAGAAACAGGAAACTTGCTGGGGTGATTTTTGAAGTCATGTAGAAGATGCCGTGTGAAGTAATTTTTCACTGAATTAATTAGAATTTGATTTATAAGCAATTATTTTCTCAGCGTGACCCTTTTTTTCGTTAGCAGATCTCCCTCTTCGGAAAATTTGGTCCAAAACGCCGTTTTTGACAGCATTTTTTGCAACATTTCCTGCATTTATCAAGGAATTGACAATCACGGCACCTTGTATAGTTTCTAAATAAGAGAATTTGAAAGTTTGGTGCATTTGAGAGCAAAAGTGAATCTAAAAATAAATCTGAAAAAAGGCAGTTTGGATCGGAATGCACCCTTAATTGAGTAGATTTTCAAGATCACAGATAATTTAAGCTCAATAAAATGCACTTCAAATGTGAAATGCTGTTACATTAATAGCTGGTATGTCCTTCAGAAATTTAAATGCAAGCCTGCAAACGTACATGCATTGTGCCGTACAGGTGCCGAATGTCACTTTGCGGTATAGAGTTCTATGCTTGTTGTACTTTTTGTGTCAATACTGTGACGATCAATGCTAGCTGTGGATGATGCTGAAGTTGTCATCCAACGATATCCCCTACGTGCTCAATGGGAAACAAATCTGGTAATCTCGAAGGCGAAGGTAATATGTCGACACTTTATAGAGCACGTTGAGTTACAACAGCGGTATGAGGGCGAGCGTTATCCTGTTGGAAAACTCCCCTTTGAAAGCCGTTCATGAATGGCAGCACTGCAGGTTGAATTACCAAACTGACATACAAATTTACAGTCAGTGTGTTTCGCATAACCATGACAGTGTTCCTGCTGTAAGGAAATTGCTCCCTAGACCATGACTCCAGGTGAAGGTCCAATCTGTCGAGGCCGTAGATAGTTTGATTGCATGTGGTCCTCTGGCCTCGTTCTCACCAAGAAACGGCCACTCAATTTTCAAATATGACCAACAAATCTCCACTCCGTCCTCCAATAAGCTATGGCTTGACACCATTGGTGCCGCAAATAGCAATGTCTCGAAGTCAGAGAAATGCATGCTGCAGGGCATTTGGCTCAGAGCTGTCTTTGAAATAGCCAATTTCTAACAGTTCGTGTTACGGTGGTACCAACAGCAGCTCGAATTTCTGCCGTAGACGCAATACGATGCTCCACAGTCGTACACCGAATACGGCAATCTTCTTTCTCAGTAGTGACACGTGGTCGTCCGGAAACCGTTCTTCTTGAGGCAAAACCCTTCTTTGACCACTGCTTCCAACAATCATGCACAGGTGTTATATTCTGTCCTTCTGTAATGTCGCGGAAAGAAAATCTACCTTCTCGTAGGCCTATTATACGACTTCTTTCCAACTCGGTGAGCTGTTGATTATGACAAGCTCTTCGCACAAATTTCAGAGCTTTTTTTAAGCAGAAATATAAACTTGATTATTATTATTATTATTATTATTATTATTATTATTATTATTATTATTATTATTATTATTATTATTATTATTATTATTATTATTATTGTTTTTCTTTTTGTCGCTCAAAGAAGTTTTTTCTGCTCTCTCTGATGGCTCACTGCTACTCTGCAGCATAACTAAATCTGATTATACAGCGCAAGCAAAAAAATCTTGACATTCATTAAACAAGTTGGAAATTGCACGTGAAGCGTAGCAAATGAGGTGCGTTTCGTACGATAACGAAGTTTTAAAAATATTACTATCATATATCAATCTCATAAAATTGTAAATAGTGAATTACAATTAAAACGCTCATCAAACAATGTTCTCTCTATACCATTATGTAATGGAATACTTTTGTGTGGTCTTGTAAATTAATAACATATGCTCTTTGCACCACAAATTATGCAAAATGTATATTATAATATGTACTTTATAGTTGCATATAAATTTTATTAAGTTTGAATGAGTGTAACACCATTAAAATGCATTTGAAACATTTTTCCCCATTGACCGTAATGTAACGGAATACTTTTGATTGTCCCTGTAATTGATCTATGCATCCAATTTCCATAAAATTTGAAATAACTCGACAAAATTATGTAATAATTATGTATTTTAAATTTCAGACGTGTAAAATTCATTTGAAACTTTTCCCCTATTGACCTTAATGTAATTGAATACTTTTGATTGTCCTTGTAATTAATCTGTGCACCCGATTATCAAAAAAATTTAAATAACGCGAAAAAATTATGTAATAATTATGTATTTTAAATTTCAAACGATTAAAATGAATTTGAAACTTTTTTCCCTATTGACCGTAATGTAATGAAATGCTTTTGATTGCCCCTGTAATTGATCTATGCATCCGATTTTCATAAAATTTGAAATGACTCGACAAAATTTTGTAATAATTATGTATTTCAAATTTCAAACGATTCGGTTGGGTAGTTTTTGCGTTGTTATATGCGGACAGATGGACGGACGGACGGACGGACGGACAGACGGACGGACTAAACGACCACTATAGGTGCTACGTATTTACATAATTACGAACGCACCTAAAAATATATAGTTTGCGTCAAATGGCCTTTAATGATACTCTCATTACTAATGTTTCTTTTTTATTTCTGCAGTTGTCATAATTCGTATGCACAGTATGCCACTTTTAAAAAATTATCTGACCTGGTTGAAATCTATCTCGGCTTTTTTGAAAAGATATTTTGTTTTAGTGTACTGCTATGAGGTAAACCGATTTTGTATTTTTAGGATATACATATAGTTTGCCCTGAAGCTTGTAAATCTAAGGCATTACAACGTATAGAAACATTTTGTTTACTAAAGTGAAAGCACGAGATTGTTTAACAATTGTAAGCTTTTTTATACTGAATTTGTGCATAACATGAGTTTCTTTTTGTTAAAAAAAAAAGAATTTAAAAAATCCCTCTGCTCAAACCTTTACCAGAACTAATAAAAATAAAAGGGGAACTATGTTAAACTGCAAGGGCCACTACTTCACGTAACCAACGCGGGATAGAAATTCTCACTTGCCTCTTCTATTTAAAGCGAAAAAAAAAAAAAAAAAAAAAAAAAAAAAAATCGAACATTGAGATTGTGGTTTAAGTGAGGGTCGAGAATTTTTTTTCGGATGCTGTAGAATGTACCAAAAATTCATGAACTGCGTTTGGTGGAACAGATGGTTTCTATGAGCTACTGACTTAATTCTATACAGGCCACAAACAGTATTGCCAAATATGGCAGTTTTTGTTTTACTCACAATTATTTAACTCACTTAAGAAAATTTTTAGTACTAGTTTCATTTAATTTATTTAGAAAAATCGATTTTTATAACAAGAAAAAATAGCCATTCAAACTTTCAGAGGAAAATTTAGGATTTCAGTAAGATAGTTTTATAAAGGACGCTCAAATGCATCGAAACTTGGGTTGCTATGCCATCTAGTAGTATTAAAATGAGGGAAATAGGAATTTCGCAGCAAATTAACCACTTTCTAAATGAATGACGATCAAAAAAGTTTAAAAATCACTGGATTGAGTGCAAGTAAAATCCAATTATTTTCAAAAAATCATTTGAAATTTTGTTTTATACTTGTAATTTTTTGAAAAATTCCTATAATACATTTTTGAATATAAAGTAGATGTATAGCATCAAAATTCTGTATTTTCAAATAAGAAAGCATTTTTGATTTTACGATCATCAGTTGAATTAACGATATTTAGAATCTATATATTTAAAATTTACAGTTTTTTAAATAACAATTATATTAAATGTTTTCTCAGAAATAAATTAAATGTTTTAAAGATCAAAATAAACCTTAAAGTTGCCTAAAATATATTTAATGTAAATTACATTTTATTCCACTACAAAGATATCGCAAAATACTTTAAGTGAAGTTCAAGGTTAAATTAAATGTATTGTGAAATTGAATCACCATTGAATTTCTCAGTGCATGTTTTTAGATGGTTTGCCATTATTTTACTCCCACTTACTCTTTTGGCCATTATATAAAATGCGATTACGATCGATTTACTAGAAACAGCAATTACGTGAAATAGCGTCTAATATATAAAATTATTTTACGGGGAGAATAAGAACTTAATTTAAAACAAGGTAATGTGTTTACTTCGCATTTTAAAATTTTCTACTAATTTTCCACTTCAAATCAGAGCTTAATTTTCGTTTTTACATTAGGCGTTGAAGTAAAATAAAATATTAAAAGATATTTTTAATTAGCATCTTAAAAAATCAGATCAAATCGAAATTTCTCATAGCAATTTAAAAAATCATTTGAAATTTTGTTTTATACTTGTAATTTTTTGAAAAATTCCTATAATACATTTTTGAATATAAAGTAGATGTATAGCATCAAAATTCTGTATTTTCAAATAAGAAAGCATTTTTGATTTTACGATCATCAGTTGAATTAACGATATTTAGAATCTATATATTTAAAATTTACAGTTTTTTAAATAACAATTATATTAAATGTTTTCTCAGAAATAAATTAAATGTTTTAAAGATCAAAATAAACCTTAAAGTTGCCTAAAATATATTTAATGTAAATTACATTTTATTCCACTACAAAGATATCGCAAAATACTTTAAGTGAAGTTCAAGGTTAAATTAAATGTATTGTGAAATTGAATCACCATTGAATTTCTCAGTGCATGTTTTTAGATGGTTTGCCATTATTTTACTCCCACTTACTCTTTTGGCCATTATATAAAATGCGATTACGATCGATTTACTAGAAACAGCAATTACGTGAAATAGCGTCTAATATATAAAATTATTTTACGGGGAGAATAAGAACTTAATTTAAAACAAGGTAATGTGTTTACTTCGCATTTTAAAATTTTCTACTAATTTTCCACTTCAAATCAGAGCTTAATTTTCGTTTTTACATTAGGCGTTGAAGTAAAATAAAATATTAAAAGATATTTTTAATTAGCATCTTAAAAAATCAGATCAAATCGAAATTTCTCATAGCAATTTAACTTTTCTAAATATGCAAGTGATAAAAATCTCGCGGTCAATTACTATTAAACCTTAAGTGTTGTGACAAAAATTGTCGAACAAAGATCTTCTGAGAGCTTTTGATTGAAGTATGAATAAAAACTCGGTCAATTCAAAAGATACCGTTTCTGTATTAAATTTAATGCACATGCCTACTATTGTTAAAATGTATCTATTTGGATGTCTCTAATGACAGTAATTACGTAATGAAAAAATTACACATTAAACTGTGATCATTGAAAAAAGCAGTAGTTTGTGAAGTATTAAGGGCTAGCTTGCATTGAAGCATATTTCTATTGTACAATTGGCATCCAATAAAACAGCTTATAATTGCATGTTGTGATAATTTTGCTTATCTTTCTTTTGAGTTTCCACACTTAGGAACTCAAAACAAAAGTGACTGCCACAGGGGACTATTTTTATATTCTGTTCGCATCACTGTTCGCACAAACACATTTTGAAGTATATTTCTCTTGCAAATGTTGCCAAAACATGCATAAAAGGTTTTTGTTTAGAAAACCTGGTGCGAAATAGAATTAAAAAATAGTCGTCCGTGACAGCCCTAAGAAGAATTTAGACTTATAGAAATGGTATTACGACGCACTGGAACACTTTAGTTGAAATGCACGTTATTTGTATCGAGATAGGTTGAACCATCTGATAACAATAAGCAAAGATTTTGTGAATGAAGAAATACATATCCTTAGATAAAAACTTTAGCAATGGTTTTTGCATGTTAAAGAAATGAAGATTTTTGTTCATCAAGATTGCAAATTTATGATAATTCAGCTTGATTGTGAAACAATCCGCAACTCCACAAATATAATAATTTTTCTATAATATAACGAGCTGTAGCTGCTCACATGACACCTGTGGTATCTTTCAACTCTTCAGGGAACTTAGCTGATGTAACCGTTCAAAACGTCTGCATCTACCACACTGACAACGGCGCATTATTTGGAACGATTCTGTGTTGAGCATCACGCTGGCCGCCGATTTCCACCTTATGGACTTCACTGATGAATACACATTTCAGATTTTAACCTGATGAACAGAGCATCTGCGTATGATGAGGTGGAGCCATACAGTAACTGTCTAAATTATCAATATGTATTTGTTATAACATAAATGTCTTCGAATTTAAAATTTTTTAAATGAAATTGTATTTTTAAATGATAAAAATATCCTTTTAGCTTTTAATACTTAAAATCCATTAAGATCGTTTTGTAGTTAGAAAATTGATTATGAACTATATATTTTGACACACAATGAATGATGCAGAAAGTTTCTGATGATATCCCCAATAAAATTTAATTTTAGTTAGTAAAAATATTATTTCCAGAGATTAAAATAGCAAGAGATTAAAACACATAGTTTCCTTAAAATTATGATTTTTTTTTAATGATTGACAAATAAAGACTAAGTGAATCCTTTGAAAAATAAAACTTTTTTGCTCTTTCTCTCTCTTACTTTGTTTTTACAGAAATTTTAATCGATTTTTTTTTCCTTTTACTTACCCATCATACGTAGTATAGGGTAAGTCTTGCAATCGTTTTGAAAATCGAAAAAATTTTTTTGACGGATTTACACGTTTTAGATAGTGGAGATTCCGAAAAACATATTTTTAGAAAAAAAATTTTGCCGTCCGTCTGTCTGTCTGTCTGCCTGTCTGTCTGTCTGTAAACGCTCTATCTCCCGAACAAATTGAGATAGAGACTTGAAATTTTGTATGTAGTTAGTATGTAAGAATGGGACGAACCCTATTTAATATCAGCAACCTCGATTATCCGGAACTATTTTTTTCGGACTCTCGAAAAATTCGTTCTAATGAAAGGTATATAAAAATTTTCGAATTTTTTTGTTCTAAGGAATGAACGTAAAAGGCAATAAAATAACACACATTTTGCATATAGAACGAAGTCGGTCGAGTTATTAGTTGCCGAGATATTTGTAATCTTGTTTTCCACATTCTTCGATTTTTCATGACCCTGTATTTCATTCAAATTTCAATTCAGAGGTATATTTTAATTGAAAATGAGACGCTTAATCCAACGCAGTAAACTGTTAGTTTATAATATTATTATTTTTGTAGTTATAAGGATGTTTCTTTTACGCAGTTCGGTACTACTTGAATAGTTTGGCGTTTTATATAATTTGTCGAAATGGGTACATCAGCAGTTCTTTAATATAGCATTACTATGTATATTAGCAAATATTTAAATTTTTCTTATGAATTGCAATGCATTGTATAAATAGTTTTCACATGTTTTATTTTCATATACATATCCATGATGGGTAAGTATTACGGTGGCCCCCCAACGACTAGTTTTCTATTATTGCTCTTATTAAATGAATTTATGAAAAAATATATATAAATTTGCTTAGTCTTTTCTTTCCTAATTTTTACTCTTTGATGTATCTTATTGTTTCAGTTTCATAGATAACCCCACCAGCGGCCAAGAGATTCTGCTCTCGAAGCTAGTAGATGGGAGGTGCTGAGTTTGTACCCAATCGCACACATCGGCCTAATCGTTCGGAATTTTCCAAGGTTTTCTTCTAATCTTAAACTTCCTTGCTTAAATACGGGTTAGGTTCCTTTAGAAAGATCCTCCGAAGGGCAGCAACCCTCCTCCTTAATGTGTCCCTTGATTTTTATTTTTTATTTATTTATTTATTTATTTTTAATGATTGACAAATAGAATCTAAGTAAATCCTTTTCAAAAATGAAACTTTTTTGCTCTTTCTCGCTCTTACTTTTTTTACAGAAATTTTTATCGATTTTTTTACGCTTGGTAAAAAGGTGCTTTTATTATACGAATTTATAAAAAAATATATATAAATTTGCTTAGTCTTTTCTTTCCTATTGGGCTAGTTCCTAGTTCGTTTCATAGTTAACAGTCAAGAGATTCTGCTCTCGAAACTGGTAGATAGGAGGTGCTAAATCGCACCCATCGGCCTAATCGTTCGGAGTTTCCCGGGGTTTTCTTCGAATTTTGGATTTCCTTGCGTAAATACTGGTTAGGTTCCTTTAGAAAGACCTTCATTGAGGGCGAATCCTCCCCTTCCTTGATATGTCCCTCATGTTGATAATTGGCCGTCATAAATACAACCAATCAACAAACATGTTTTAAAGTGATTAGATATGTTTTGGCGAGTATTTATTGACGAATAATTAAATCCGTTACTTATGAAATTCTTACACGACGGTACGAGTTGCAGATGTTCGGATATTTATCACTTGTCGCGGGATTAAAAAATACGGTAAAAGCACTGTATTACTTTATAACATTGTAAGAATATTAAAATTCTGCATTGTCATTGAAAACACACCATTGTAGAAATTTATATAATTTAATTGTTACAGGATTTGGAGTGAAAATCAGTTGTAAAATTCCATCATTACACTGAAACACTGCTTGAATTTGAATGACGTAAAATAGAAACTATTAATAAAATTTGAATCTGTTACAAAACCTTTTTATTTTCTTATTGTTATAAATAAAATTAATTTACAGTTAAATCTCCATTTAGCAGTCTTTAAAATTGTATGAAATTTTTATGATCATAAAAAATACAATATGCACCATTTTTCATTTAATTAACGACGGGAAATATTTTTGTTAATTACTTAAAATGTAATTTTAGTAACTAAGATTTTAGGCAATTTAAAAAGCCTGAAAAAACTGATATCTTTCTAAAATATAAGATGTTTTTATCAACTAATTATTTTTTAAAAATCCCAAACTAATATATGTATCCATATACTTTCTTTTACACCTGCAAACAAATTTGTTTTAGTAACTCACAAATAGTTTCACTTCTATTCTTGGAATAACACCCTTTTTTTCTTCCTCTCTTCAGTGATTTCCGCGAAAATTGCTGTTCGTCTGCTTCTCCGCTGTCAAAATTGATTGGAGGGGCGTGATTAGCTATTGAGTGTCTAAGTGCTGGAACAATGACTGTCTATGCCGAGTATTGTATGCTATTGCTATGCAGTTGCTTAGATTAATACATTCATTGTCACATAACTAAGGCTGCGGGCACACACAAAGTTTTTTTGCGGTTTGCAGGCGGCGCCTTTTATGTCCGCAGGCGGCGCGTTTGATGTAAATGAGTTTTTCAGTTCGACTTCAATCCAAGAGTAGCACGGGAATCTTTTCCTTCAGTAGGGTCAAGATAGTGATCTCCCGTGACCATTGTATCTCCCTCGTTTTCCATTGTCAGTAAACCGCAAGTGAGAGAAAAGAAAAGGCAGTTCCGGGAATAAAGTTTAACTTCAGAGTAGTTATGTTTGCCCGGTCCTTAAGGATATCCGAAGAAATAGAATAGAAAATCGATTTGTTAAATGAAAGTTTTAAGTGAGGCAAAATACTCTTCAATTAAAAATTGTGTTAAACTATTTGTTATTTATGAAATACAGATTAATATTTATCTGTAATTTCAAAATCTATAATGTTATAGATATTTCAGACGTTTTCTTAATGAAAACTTCATTTTATCTTTCACAATTTAAATAACAATAATAATATTATGTTTGGTAATCTATAAAAGAAATTAGAAAAATAAATTGTTAATCAATCCAATTTACATTTAAAAAAATTAATTAATGATAAGTAAAGCAATTGGGTAGGTGTACGCGACCATTACTGGTCATCACACCGTGCTCTGATCGGGGCCGCCACGGCGCTCAAGAGCCCCACTTTGGCCGTCTACCTCCCCTAGAAAAGCCAACGACGTTGGTTCTCATCGAGTTGAAGTAGATCGACTTCAGCTTGAAAATTCCTTACCTACACTCAGTCAACTTAGAACTTCCGCGGGGGGACTGAAATCTGGCCCTGCGTTTGTTCTTCTATCACCTCACACTTGGCACAACATCACCACTGCCGCTCGTGCTCCTAGGTTTGATATGGAATTCTGGGTGCGTTATCAAGACTCTTCATGAGCAGGAGGGCCCGCCAAGCCCCGTCGACCCCACCCTCAACATGGGCTATGTTCCCTGAAATAAAGACAACTCACACATTATTTCAAAACTTCCTTTATTAATAAAACTACAATACAGAGAACTGTTGATCAGGGTGGAACCGCGGGAGCGGTTTACATCTAGAATAATTGGTGTCTCCACACCGGTATGCGCATGTTAGACTAAATAGGAATGAATGAATAATGAATATAGTGAAACTATTTACATATTTACAATAAGGTACTTGCCCTCTTTTGTCAACACTTAAACCATTCCATTGAGCACAGAAAACCCCCAGAAAGACGACCTTCAACTATGAGATTCCTCCACGAGGGAATAGGTAGGCCTACCAGAGGTAAGGCTCTACCCCCTTCAAGAAAGCCTCTAGAGCCTTCCTGAGCTTTGGAACCACGAAGTTGTTCCGCACCGAGAGTAATGAGAGTCTCGGACAATGACGATCCCTCAGTGGCTGTGTTCCCACACACTCCAACAGAATATGACGACTGGATGCCGGAGTAGGAGATGAACAGAACGGGCACAAACGAGGCAAGGGCTTGATCCGGAAACGTCTGTAGTAAGCCGGAAAAGGGCCGTGGCCGGTAACCACCCAGTTTACAAGTGGAGATGTCCAGGCGCGTCTTTCTGAAACTCGCGGTAAGATTTCGAGGACGCTTCTGCCCAGAGCCTCGCCTTCCCACCGGTCTTGCCAGGTTCTAATAAATTCCTGGTGTACATAGTGTTTCACAACACTCGGTGGAAGGCAAACATGGGTGTCGGTAACATCAAGCTCAGTCCCTGCTTTTGCAAGCTTATCTGCAGCTTCGTTACCCCTGACGCCAACGTGCGCCTTAATCCAAAACCACTTAATCTCCAGACCCTCCCTCAGCTCGTGTATTTGTACCACAAGTGGATTCTGAGGATTTGCGAGCGAAAGCGCATACAGAGACGACATTGAGTCCGTGTAAATTGAGAAGCTCTCATATAGTGTACCACACAGCTCGATTGCCTTAATTATTGCAGTAAGTTCCGCCTGAAAGACCGTGGCGTACGGTGGGAGGCTGTAAGACCTCTCCACCACCAGTGCCCCATTTTCAAAGACTGCGAACCCCGAACCGACACCTGATTCGATTTTGGACCCATCAGTATACACCGATGTCCCCTGGTCCAGATCCTCACTTTGTAAAGAAGCCTCCCTCCAGTCGATAGACGGAGCCCTCGCCGGGTGGTATCTGAAATGTGACACTTTCCTTTCTACTTCGTCTGCTCTAAAGTGAATCGGACCGTAATCCAAATCACAATCTAATCGGAGGATGCGAGCGAGAATGCACTCCTTCTCGCATTGTAGATCCAGTGGAAGGCACCCAGCCAGGACTTGTGTGGCTTCCGTGTTTGTAGTACGAAAGCACCTGGTTATTGACAAGAGGGCTGGTCTCTGCGCGGAGACCAGTTTCTCCCTCATGCGTTGTGTACCTGTCCACCAGAAACTACTTGCATACGTTGCTATCCTCTCGATTCCCAGTTTGTACAATCGCTTCAGAACACACCCGCTCAAGCCCCAGTCCCTCTGACTGAGGTAGCGTAGGGATCTAGTGTAGTTCGCAATCGTTGCCTTAATGTACGCCACATGTGCCATTCCATTGAGTTTTGCGTCTACCATAACACCGAGGTATCTGGCAGACTGAACTGACTGAACATTTCGTCCCAAAAATCGTATACGTGGAGCAGTAGAGGGGTTCCTCTTCTGTCCCATCCGTCTCATCAGGCGGAAATAGATGGAAGTGGTTTTCTCCGGAGAGAAAGCGAGCTTGTGTGCTTTTGCCCATGCTGCAATTCTACTTAATGCTTGTTCTGCTCTTCTCCCGCACTGGTATGTGTTAGGACCTTCAATGAGTAGTGCAAAGTCATCCGCATACGCAATCAACCGCGCAAACCTCCCCAACTCCAGCTCTAGGAGTGAGTTTGCGACCAAGTTCCAGAAGAAAGGTCCGGAGTTAGAACCCTGCGAGCAACCCACATTATACTCATGTACCATGGAAAAGATTTCAGTTCGGTAAAGTACCTTCCTCTCGGACAGAAAACTCTTCACCAGTTGGAAAAGGTTACGAGGGCACCCCATTTTTGCTAATGCTTCAAAGATCGACGGCCACCACAAGTTGTTAAATGCTCCCCTTATGTCTAACATTATCATGCAACAATCGTTATCTCTCCTATGACAGTCATCTACTGTCTTTCGCACTTCATGGAGTGCATTCTCCGTGCCTACACCAGGAGTAAACCCGAATTGGTTCTCGTGAAGAAAACCTGACTGTCTGGCATGGTAAGCTAACCTATTAGTCACCAGCCTATCGAGGATCTTACTCCAAGCAGGCAACAAACAAATGGGCCTATACGAGCTGGCAGCCGAACGATCCCTGTCGCACTTATTGAAAAGAACCAGTTATGCCGTTTTCCACGAATCTGGGAAAACACCTTCCTGCAGGCATCGGTTCAAGATCCCTCTAAATAGGGGTTTGTTTGCCCTGAAGAGCATCTCGACTATCTCGAGAGGTAATCCGTCCATTCCAGGTGCCTTGCCTCTATTCAATGACCTGAAAACACCTTCAATCTCCTTCAGAGTGAATTCCGGGTCGTCGTCAGCGAGTTCGTGCATCAAGTCCTCTGTATCGAACTGAACAGGGCGGTTATTTTCACCTTTAACTACTGGGAAGTGATAATTTAGCAGTTCTTCTATAGTTGAGGAGAAGTCCGCGGTTTTGTTACCCCCCCGATCGGTTATTGAACTGAGCTTGAGGCGACCCGTAGATCGGCCTCTGATCCAGTCGAAATGAGGGCCAAAGGGATTATTCGGATTTATCTCCTCGAGAATTGACCGATAATGAACCCACTTGGCCCGACGGACCGATCTTCTAAATTTACTTTTGAGCTTACGATAAATTAATTCGTACTCCTTTCGCTGCAGTTCATTGCTACATCTTTGGGCACGGCGCCTCGCTGCCTGTACCCCTTTTCGCTCGATCGTTAGGGAGGTACTCCACCACGGGACTTTCCTCTTCCTACTTCCCTTCCTTTTGATGGATTCATTACAGAGTCGTTGAACGATCTCTGTGAAGGACTCGACACACACGTTGACTGACTTCCCTTCCAGCCAGTCCAAAGACATGCTCCCTATCTCACGAGACAGGGCCACTCGGAGTTTCTCGAGGTTCAGATCCTTCGCTCTCACCCTGTAACGGGGGCGAGGGACAGGTATCTCCGTACTGAGAACCGTCCTTATACGTTTATGCTGGGTGCCCGTCTCACGAGGCTCCAACTCCCATCCAACTGCCCTTGTGGGAGGCTTGAATCGCCCCAGAGCAAGGTCGATCCAGGATTTCCCATTGGCATTCCAAAACGTTTCCTCACTACTAGGATCATTCAAGAGCTGCAATTCACATTCCTCTATAAATTCTACTACCTGGTCACCACGTACATCGGCGGTGTGCAGAGGATTACCCCAAAGCGAGCTTTTAGCGTTAAAGTCTCCAACCAATAGAACATTGCTGTCCTTGTACTTATGGAGCAAGTCCCGCAACAAATTCAGCTCTGCGTCGACCTCCCCCTCAGGCTGAAGGTAGATCGAAGCGACCACGATTTTAATCTCAGGGCTCACATCTATTGAGACTGCGACAATGTTGCTAGCTGTGAGAACCTCCATTACTGGAAGTGAGTTGTTCAACACAGCGACAGCGGCTCGACACCGCGTCTTCGAATAGAATGTCACAATGTCATTTGGGATTCCACCGATTTTCCCATGAGAGATGTAAGGCTCCTGAAGACACAATATATCGTAGTCCATGAGGTCGAGCTGCATTGCATTCATTGTCGTTAGCGACTTGCCCACATTTTGCTGTCCTATTACTAGTTTAGTCGCCATAATCGACGCGTCGTTTCAAACGACTCACCTCTAAAGCTCGCGATGGACATTTGGGGTCGAGGGCTGAATGATTTATATTCACCCTCATATGTGGTGGGTAAAGTTTGTTAACTTCACGACAGTTCAAACAACTGAACTTGCAAGACTTCTTTGCTTGCTTACTCTTGTGCTTATCACCACCACATTCAAGACATTTGTGTTCGTTAGGGCACGTCCCACCAATGTGACCGTAGCGACCACACTTATAACATTGCGTTGCTCTCAAGTGCTCTCCGATCTTCACTCTCGACCAGCCAATGGTAACCCTTTTCTGACCAAGTAATCTGTGGAAGGTGGCTGGTGTACACTCTATCACCCAATTCGTCAAGTCTTTTCCTTTGATGGGAAACTTGATAGACATTGACTCCACCTCCACATTCGTTTGCTCCGAGACTGCCTTCAGAACCTCCTCGCCCGAATACTCATTCGGAATATCAAAGATAATTACACGCGGCTTTCGAAGCTGAGGCACCCTGCATTGCACGGTACGGTATCCTTCAGCTCTCCAGTCTCTTTCACTGCTTGTTCGAGCGTCTCCACATCCTTGCGGGATCCGAGGCGAACCAAGAGGCCTCCTGAGTTAGTATGTCTTTGTCCGATGACTTCTACTTTGAGCTCATCGGGCTTTATGACCCTTTTAACTCTCTGTTCCACACTCTTGACTCCCTCCTTTCTATCCTTGGGATAGATGAGAATCACGTGATCTGTGGCCGGGCCTCTGGAACGGGTCTTCCCTCTTCCTCCACTAGGACGCGGAGGCGCTCCCTCCTTCACCTCCGGAACCGACTGCCGAGTGGCGTCTGCGAAGAAGGTCATTCGCTGGTCTCTCTCTGCCACCTGTTGTTTCAGAATCTCATTCTCACTCCTGGCTGCTGCCAAAGCCAGCGCTTGTTCTACGAACATTTCATAAACATCGTCCAACTGAGAGACGACTGCACTCAATTCCAGCTTTTCTTTCTGCGTTTTAGCAGTGCCAGTTATAAGGACCGTTTTCATCCGGTCAATCAACGCTTTTGCCTTGATCCGAGGATCTAAAGACCCATCTATTACTGAGTCGTCTAAACTGCTAGCTCTTTGACTAGAGCCTGCCATAGTTGTGTACCTTTAATTTACCAGTCTACCCTACCGGTACCTTCTGGCTACCTGGAACTCACAAAGTAAAAACCAGGCGAACGAGACTGATTAGACCCCTAGACGGTTTCTCCGCTAAGGGAGCCGGGTGGCCCCGCCAAGGCTCAGCAACTCGTTCAATCCAATGGGGAGAAGTCTGCGAAGACCTCTCGAGATTGATGCTCTCCGTGAGAAAAAAATTAATGAAAATGCTCAGAAATGTTTTCGGTGGTTATCACGTAATTGTGAAGGGCGAACCACCAAAAGACGATTATGCACTACCGTAAACCGCTAAATGAATCTCACACTTGGAAAGCTAGGGTTCTCGTACCCATGGGACGCCAGATATTTTACCACCCGGATGATAAGTAAAACAAAATAGGCTAAACCTTCAGAAATGGCATTTAAATTGATGCTTCTGTTTAGCTAACATTTTCTTATCTTCAACATTAGGTAGGTAATTGATAATAACCTGAATTAAACTTTTAAGTTGCGTGAATTTATATTTTTTAAACAGAAAATCTTTTCAAATAAACCACGTATAGGTATATATTTGGGAAATGGGGGGGGGAGGTGCAGCTCAATATTTAAATCCAAATATACCATTTTAAAATGAATTGCAGCACTATCTTTGAGTTGATGTTATGTGCTGGGATAAAAATATCTAGTTTCGTCGCGACAATTTTATTTATTTATTTATTTATTTATTTTTAAATAGGGAGTGTTAGTTAATTATATATATATATATATATATATACATATATATATATATATATAAACATTTAATATCTGATATTAAAATGCATCAGGACTCGATTTAGATAATTTTCATAACAAAGTTTTAAACGGGTACTTATGAACAAAATTACGTTAATAATCTCTTTTTTTTTCTTTCCATAAATACCTTTACCTCTGAATTTCAGAAAAAAATATATGAACTAGAATTGTCTTCTATTTAAAGATTTTAGAGTATTAATTTAGAAACTTATTATTTAGTTCATTTAAACAAGTTAAATTAATTTCTAAATTAATAAAAAAGGAATAATAATAAAAAACCAAAACGCAACAGGTTATTTATTAATAATTAATGAAATATTAATAAATGGACAAAATTTGGTTTAGAAGATACATAATAGTAATTAGAATATAAAAAAGGAATTAATTGAAATAATAAATTAAAATTTTTAATTTAACTAAAAAAGATTAAAAGTTATAGCAGTAATTAAAAATTATAAAAATTTAATAACAATTGTCTAATTTGCTTAAAAATAAGTAATCGAATAATTAATAAAATATAATTAACTCATTAAAATCGATACCGATTAAATTGAATTCACTATTTTAATAAAAAAAAACAATTGAGTATTGTACTCCGGAATCATTCATAAGATGGCGTCAGCACTGTGACTTCCTGGGCACTTCCCCAAGAATGAATAACCGCTTACTTCCCCAGGAGTGATTTCCCAGATACTTCCTCAGGAGTAGCATCCCTGGGAAGTTGCTCCTTGGGACGTTACTGGGAGCTCATTCCTGAGGACACTGTAAAAGACTCTTCCCCAGGACGTCCTGATCTTGTCATTTTAGTTTTAGGAGGAACATATGACTTGGAGCTCCTGGGGAGGTATTGAGGAGCTTTTGTGCTATATGGGATGAACTTCACTGATGAATACACATTTCAGATTTTAACCTGATGAACAGAGCATCTGCGTATGATGAGGTGGAGCCTGTTCTCATAATCAGACGTTACTGTGGAGAAGCACATGACCACTCTTGATGTGATGTTATTGGATGCTATCTTATGATAATAGGTCATCCTAATGATGATGAGCCAACTTTAAATGTGTAGAGATATGTTAATTATATAAAGCAACCGAATTTTACCTTTCATGGTATGTTAGTATAGGGATATTTTTGTAACAAGATAATGATTGATCTCAAACTTCACATTTCTTTGGAATGTCTTTATACGGTTTTAATTCCCTTTTTCCTGTCAAAGGCTCTATACATTTTGTTAAATGAAAAATCTACTGGACTTATATAAATAGATAATAAACAGTGTTTAAAGTCCAATGCTGCCGTATTTCTGTAACCGTCATCAGTGCAAAATATGATTGATCATATCTTACACTACTGACTTTGCCTACCGAAACTAGTTTGCTACAAAAAATATAATGTTTTGGTACTTTGAACGCTGTTTATTACCTTCTTATTTTGTACTGCTCCAAGTAATTTTTTATTGTAATATACCGGACATACTAGATCGTAATTTACGAGAGGCGCGGATTGACGAAATTCTTGAATTACAATTAGGAAAGCCTGGACAATTCTATAATAAACTGAACGACATTAACTTTCTATATCTCTTGTACCCAAATTCTGACTCACGACCTGGATCGCATACAATCACTTAGATCTTTAAAGAATTATAACTAATCTTCATGACTGCAGTAACATTATGAAAGGAATTTCTTATAACCTTAAGTAAAATATAGTAAATGATAAAAATAACTTTCTTAAAAGACAATATATTGTTAAATTCTATTCACAAAATTCTTTGAGGGTAAAATTTAAAAAAATCTGAACCCGATCAGATTTTGTCGTTGATGCTATATATCGCACTGACTCTTAAACTATGATTTTTGTATGTACAATTAACAAATGTATTTTATGTTGATGTAAAATAAATCTTTGTTTTGCTATTGTTACACTATTATTTGCGCCAATCGGTGTTTCAAAAACAAAGTGAAGAGTGAACTATGTATTTGATAACGTATTCACTAAAAAACATATTTTTACTTAGTAAAAGGTTTAGGTAACTCTGATTTTATATTATCTATTACTGATGTCGTGTGTATGGTATAAATAAAAGTATATATTTTCCTTGGAATTACAAAATTTATTTATTTACACACTAGGGGACTCAAAAAAGAATTTTAAACTTTAAAGGAGGTCACTTAACATTAAAGTGTTTGAACCATTTGTTCTTTACCTGCTACATACATTGCACTTGGAAGAGATTTCACAAATTTTTAATTTTGACATTTAAACAGCAACTGGCAGTCGTCGAATTGTCTCATGACATTTAGTAATTATTTTACTTTCTATGTAAGTCATTTACATATTTTTGGTTTGGTTAAAAATGGATTCTCCTTGCTTCGTGTTTTCTTTAATTCAAAATAATGTAGTTCAAGGTTATTTGGTAAAATTCATGGATATTTTTAGATATGTTTCGGTCCGCATTAATGGTTAGTAAATTTAAAAGTAATTTTTTCTCTTTTATTTAATTTTCCTTTTGTAACAGGAAATTATTCGAAGTCATACACTAAATCTGCAATTAAGTTCTCATTGAATGCTGTAAAAATGAAGTTCAAAAGTTGTTGAAGTTCTAAAATGAATAGTTTTTAATGATTCCTTTCCGAAGTAATAATTACAAAAAGAATTTCATTTGATGTGTTTCCCCAGTATGTTACTCGGTTTTGCTAAATGTCTTTTAATATGCAGAAAGCGATTTAATACGTATTATGCTGTAAGAATTTCATAAAATAGTTATGGAACATCACAACAAATTAAATTAAATGAAACCGCACGGTATTCCGCACAGATTTTGCAATAGCATTTAATAGGAGAATTTATTTGGACCTTACTTATTAAAAGGTATTGAATAGAAAGTACAGAAGACAGTATCATAAATCATTCATATTGTAAAATGTTTATGTAGAAAAGAACCCATTTGGAAGGTGGTGGAATAAATGTATTGAAATAGCCTCATTCATAGCATTGGGACAAAAATTTGCTTTAATACTAACATAATTTTTCTGATTTTTTAATTGAAAAAAAAAAAACTGGAATAACTCATACCGAAAATGCTATTAACAGTGAAAATTTTATCAAGTTTCATATAATCAGTCGTTTTATTAGGATTTTATATTAATACTAGGTGGTCGTTCCCCGTGTGAGCTACGCTTGCCGACCCCCGCCGAGATTTTGAAAACATGGTAATGTCTCTTTTCTTTAAAAAAAAAAATACAGAATTATGCAAGATTCAATGATATTATTGCGAACAACAACAATCTTCTGTAATCGGGTTGCCATGCTTTTCCATTTGAAAGGGGCATTTTTCAATTATCATCGTTTCCTTAATCGTTGTTGCGACAGATGATGGTTGCTTTTGAAATTGGTAAATAAAATCAGTTACACATCTGTAAATCCCCTTAAAAAGAATGGTTATGTTTAAAACGTCGCAGTCAGTTATACTTTTATAACGACACTGTAGACAATATTCTTTAGTTAGGTTCGAGGATTAAAAAACTCCATCTGCTTGTGAATAATATTTAGAACCACGGAAATGCACCGTTTATTGAACGTTTAGGCTTATATATTATGTTTAGAGCAATTTTTAGTAACAGGTTTTAATTATTTTGTTCATTTTGATGCACCATTATGTATATTTTCACTTTATTTTTTAAATTTAATTAATTAATTTTATTTATTATGTTATATCTATGAAGTATCGAATTCGTACAGAATAAATCGAAAATATTTCGCGCAGGCAACCTGCATTTATGCTGCATCATAAATGCACGCATGTTTTCATTTATGATGCATATATTTGTTTCATGACATACATTGAAAGAGACATGTTAGCCATGCTTTTTTATGCCGTTTATTTCCAATGTGACGCCAAGAAAATATTATCAATAACTATAATGAATAGTTTTAATATAAGGCCTAATTTTTACTTCAAATTTGATTTCAGTGAAATAATTTAATTATTTTAATGTTTTTATTCTTCTTGAGGTTTACGTGTAAAATTTAATTAAATCATGTTACTGAAATATTAATTTGTTTTAAATTTTAATAGAATTCTTGCGAATGCTCAAGAGAAAAGGGCAAATTATGTCATTTCTGCATCATTGATGCCATTTTCTTATTATTGAAAAGAAAAGCAAAGGAGGATTTTTATTTCTCTTTGCAGTCATTTAGATGATTGTTATTTGATATATCCGTTCCGAATTTCCAAATAGTTCCAAGAGAAGTTTTATAATTTTTAAAATTTCTAAATGCAAAATATTGAAAAAGTAATGTTATTAAAATATTAATTTCTTTCAAATTTTAATTACATTCCTCTAATAGGTCAAAAAATTATTGCTAATGATGTCATCTTCGAATTATTAATGTCATTTGCTTTTTAAAATTTATAAGTAAACCAAGAAGGATATTTTATCCTTCTTAATAGTTAAGAAATTATTATTTAATATATTTGTTTCACTTAGGAGAATTATACTATAAAAAATCTGGAAAGTTACTGAACTTTTTGTAGGAAACTGAAATATTTAGAACGTTTCATGTAACGATAACAGCGAAAAATCAGGTAACCGATTCTGTTACAGAAATTTTTATTGTTACCGTTAAGGGGAACTGGGGCACATTGATACACCCCCTCTACTACTCACAGTTTCACAACAACTCCAAAAAGTGGTGCTAGTGTACACAACTATATACAGAATATCTTGGCATGATTCAGTATTTTGATGAAATAGGACAGGTGGTTATAGGTGGAAATAGGACAGGCCTTTGTAGGTCAAAAGTAAATTAGAGAGTTGTACATCAGAGGGAGTTTATTTTTTCATTACCTGTTAATTATTTCCTTTTAACCATATGCTCCTTCATCCGACCATTTTTCGCCAAAATTTTCTAAGATTAGTTTTTATTGAAGTGAAAAAGCTTTTTATATTAGAACATTTTATAGTATTTTTGCAAACAGAATGCGTACGAATTTACCCGAAATCTAGTGCTAGTAAAAGTAACAAAAAAGGGGGGGGGGGGACGGCAGCCTCACAAATCTCGAATTTATACCGATTCATCAGAAAAAAAAATTATTTTCGACATGGGAAAAACAAGCTGCAGAACAGCAATGGATAATTATATTATAAACAGAATTTTTATATAATTATCCTTTATTTTCTGTATATAAGTCGATTTATAAATAGAAAATCTGGTAATTTTTTCATCTTTCCTAAGAAAGAAGATAATGCTGGGGTTAAAGTGCCAGATATGACAAAGTTACCACAGCCAACAATCAGGCAAGGAACAGCCAGAACATCAAGTCATTATTCATTTAATTTTGATTGCTTTAATATTACTTACAAATAAATTGTGGGTGATTTGAATTTCTATAAATAAACATAAAATGGTTTGTATTTAAAACAAACCATGTAAACAAATTTTCTATGAAAAATATGCATTGGTTTTATTTTGTCTCTATCTTTCCCAAACGTATCAAAGTGCCCCATGAAGGGCATCGATCTGCATCGGGAATGGGGCGCATTGATACAAATGTCTTTTTTTTATTATTTTTTTAATTACAAGCAAAAATACTATATGAAAGAACGATTGTACATTTTTATAACACACTACACAAGTTTTGCTAAAATCACATGGAAAAATAACTTGCAATTTCTACTTTCTAGACACCAAAAAAATTCTTAGAAAAAAACTGTATCAATGTGCAACAGTTCCCTTTTCATAAAAAATTCTGGAAATCCTAATTTCCTAAAAAAAAGTTTAGTAAATTTTGTGATTTTTTTTCTTGCAGTGCAGTTCTTTTATAAATTCTTTAGATGAAAATAGCATCTTTCACAGATGCAAATGACAAAGCGATATCAAAGTAATAATATCCATTAATTTTCTTTTTCTCTTTTCTTTAGCGTTTACATAAAAGATGTCATTTGAAAGATTATTAAGAATATTTCTAGTGTAGGAATTAAAATAAACTCTTAAAAAATTGAATTATTCTCTCTAAATCATTTTGAGTTTATACGCCTTTACCATGAAGGAAAGAGATACAGCGCGTGTAAAAATTATAAAGACAGCATCAAATATAATTTTTTTTTATAAATTTCAAAACAAATGAAACTTTTATACTTATAATAAGTATCAACATGCTGAAAAGCTAACAAAAACGTCAACAAAATTCAATTGTAACTATTTTATTACGAAAATAAAGTAATTCTACAAAAAATCACTATTTTTGCCTGTGTAAAAACTTTAAGGATGGCAAATAAATTCAATATAGTAACTGAAGAAACAAATATTTAATGTATTATGCACCCACCTATAAGTTTAAAGATTGTAAATATTCCATCATTATTCGACATCATTAAAATTTGGCACAGTTCCGTATTGTTTTTGTACTATTCATCTTCAATTGTAGATCACTGTTCCTATGCTGAAGAAGAATGCCTTTCATTTTTATAAATTCGTCTTGCTAATTCTCCTCATAAGCTATCAATAGGATTTAAATCAGGATTTCTGAGTGGCCATTGCAAAACTTCAATACTTTTCTTATAAAACTAAAGTTTTTTCTCCCTGTTTGTGTGGAAATCTCGCATTATCTTGCTGTTAAAACTGTTTTTTCTCCCTGTCAGACGTGTTGTAACAAATGAAAGATGGTCAGAAAGAATTTGTATATGTGTTTGTGAATTAAATTTTCCTGAAAGATTTACAAATGACACCACTTATAGAATGAGAAGCAGCTCCATGTTGCAGTGAATCCGCCTCCTATTTGATGTTTTAATATAATCTCTTTTTCTTGTCATAAATCATCCCAATAATATTTCTCCGATAAAAAGAAGTGAAACTTAAATGGTCCTGATGGCTGGAAATGTTATTTGGATGATTTGAGAAAAGAAAAAAAAATTTATTAAAACATCTATTAGGGACAGATTCATTGCAACATGAGGCTGCTTTTCGTTCAACGATTTGGTGTCACTTGTATATTCTTTCATGAAAATATAACTCAAAGACACATATACAAACTCTTTCTGACCATCTTTCTTTTGTTGCAACACTTCTGTCAGGGAAAAAAACAGGTATTACAGCGAGTTAATGCACCTATCCACACAAGTAGTGAAAAAACACTTTAATTCTGTAAGAAACACATTGAAGTTTGCGATGTCCGTTCAGAAATCCTGATTTAAGTCCTATCGATAACTCATGGGAGGGATCTAGCAAGACGAGTTTTTAAAAATGGAAGGAATTTTTCTCCAGCATAGGAACACAGATCTATAATTGAAGATAAATACTGCAAAAACAATCCCGAACTGTGCCAATCATTAATGATGTAGAGGAATGATGGAATATTTGCAATCATTAAACTCATAGGTGCATAATACATTAAATATTTCTTTCTTCGGTTACTATATTGAATTTATTTTGCTGTTTTTAAAGATTTTACGTTAGCAAAAATAGTGATAATTTTGTAGAATTACTTTATTTTCATAATAAAATACTCACAGTTTGTTGACATTTTTATCAGCTTTTCAGCTAGACAATGCATATTATAAGGAAAAAAGTTTCATTTGTTTTGAAATTGTCATAAAATTAATATTTTTTGCTGTCTTTATAGTTTTACATGCACTGTAGATGGAGTTTCAGTACGCTGTGAAAACGGTTTGCAAAATGATGCGTTATCGCTCGAATTTAAATGCCTTCATTCGACCCAAACAAAAAATCGCATGGAACAGGGGCTGAATTCTTTCACATTAGCCGCTCATTTGTTACTTAAATAAAAATGATCTGTTTATAGTTGAGCATTCTAAAGTAGCATTTTATTGTATTATGAATTACAAATTGTTTTATGAAAGGTTTTTTTTCCGGAAGCGCACGATTCTGTTTAGGCCTAATGTGGTGGACTTTATAAATACATTTTGGGCATCGCCACCAGCCACTATTCTTTATCTCTATTTTTCTTTTTTACTATATAGCCTTTGTCAATTAAAAAAAAAATCCCTGCCGGCTGGGCCTATAAGCGGATCTAGATTTCGTTAAGTGCTCATTTCAACAACAAATAATCAAAATTTGGCTCAAAATGCCCACTTTGACAGCCTTTTTTGAAATATATTCTGACTTTATGAAAGAATCGACCAATATGGCATATTATGTATTTCCTAAATAAGAGAAACTGTCAATTGAATGAGTTTGAGAGCAAAATTGAATGTGAAAATGAGTCACAAAATAAGAAACCTCTTATTTGATTAAGTCCTCATTTTTTCTGTCGCATTCCCTTCGGTAAATTCTGTTAAAAATGCCCGTTTTGATAGCATTTAAAAAAATATATATTCTGCATTTATCAAAAAACTAGCCAATATGTCACATTATATAGTTCCCAAATAAGAGAGCCTGTCATTTGGATGCATTTAAAATCAGAAATGAATTTAAAAATGTGTCAGAAAATAACGCGCTAACTTTTGTACTGATGTAATATTGAATAATTCCTCGATTTTTCCATTACGATCTCTTCGGGAAATTCTGTTCCAAATGCCCATTTTGAAAGCCTTTTTTGAAATGTATTCTGCCTATATTAATTCACATTCTTTCAAACACCAATGTAACCAGTGTAACTTTCTTTCTTTCTTTCTTTCTAACCGATGACCAGGCCCCTACCTGCCGAGTTTTCTCAGCTTAACGGGTTAGATACCTGGTATCGGGGCGGACGACCGCCTAATTGTCACATAGTGGTAATAAACTTTGCTTCGCATGCCATCATTTCAGCAGTATTTGCTTGTCGTTGAGTATACTTTGTTTCGTTTGTTAATTAATGGTACATCCTGATGTTTGAACTGCAAATGGCTTCGCAAGATGGTCTCGTAATTTAGAGCCTTGATCAGATGACGAGACCTTCACCTGGCAAGGCACCTCCAGAGGTATAATTCACTGGTAACTTGGAGGACTTTGCACCCACGACGGATTTTACATGCACCAGGCGCCATTAGCGTCAGCAACTAGTCTGAAAAGCCACCAAAACGCTCATATGAAATCGAAGAAGTACCAGGAATCTAACGTTTCTACACTGAAAAGTTCCCAAATAAGAGAACCTGCCATTTGGATGCGTTTAAAACCAAAAAAAAAAAAAAAGAATTTGAAAATGAGTCAGAATGTAAGCAGTTTGGATTTGAGATTTTATCTTGAACTTCTATTTTTTTAATTTTATTTATTTTTGCTATAAGGACTGTTCCTATCAAAAAAATTGTCAGAGTAAAAGTTGTAGATATTATTGAAAAGATGTAAAATAAATTTAAACGGATTTGATATGTTAAAAATTGACGAAATTACAGAATTTTTTTCTTTTTCCATCCCTTTTATTATTTTTTGTTTTTAATTTAAACATACATAATTTATTATTATTAAATATAATTTTTTTTTTTTTTTTTTTTTTTTTTTTGCAATAAGAGTTGTTCCTATCAAAAACTTGTAAATACAAATGTTTTAGATAAAATTAAGAAGATTTATAAAAAATATTAATTGGCTTTCATATCTTGAGAATTGACGAAGTTATGAATTTTTTCTCCCAAAACCCCCACTTTTTACTCCCCTTGAGCTCATTTTTAATTTTATCAAAAATCTGTCATGCATAAGCTTTTGGCCCATTTTTAAAAAGTAATATAAACTTTAAACTGATTCGATATCTATTCTCATTAAGAAGTTATGGGTTTTTTTTTTTCTGTTTTCACAAAACCCTTCCTATTTCCAACCCCCTTGGTTCGATTTTGCCCATTATCGAACTTGACCGAGATTTTATGTCCGTTGATTTTATGTATCAGTTTAGAGAAGATTTGAGCAGAATTATAAAAGTTATCGTGTCTGTAAAAAAGTAATTATATATAAATCAGAAATTCCAACATAGGAATATTTCATATAAAAACTACCTTTAGAAAAAACAAAAAAAGAACGGTGGAAATATTATTTTAAAGTAAATGGATGGAATATATGTCAACAATTAAAATGACTGACGATTTTTGTTTTTTGTCATAGATTTATACCTGGAGATAAAATGTGTAAAAAAAAGATTTCAGTTTATCAGATAATTATAAAAACACAGTTAAGTCATAATATTGTTTTCACTCTTGATTAAAATAAAAGATAATTTCTATTTCAATTTGAAAACGTCAAAAGAAAAAGAAATCTAATAATCCCTATCATTATTCCTTTTCACCAATTTCCACAAAAATGGAATATTTTGGTTGGCATTATTTAAGAAATTTAATTCAATTTAGAAAAAATTTAATATCTAGAAAACTAATTAAAATTTTAAAATTCTAATGCCAGTTTTGAAATTTGAGGATAAATGCGGATTTTTGATGTTAATTTCACCACATAATATTCCATATTTTAGGAGGTATATTGCCTTGTTGAAATAAAAGTTAATTTCGATTTTAATGTACAAATGAGCACAGAAAAAGAAATATAATAATCCCTATCGTTATCCCTCTTCTCCCTTTTTCCACAAAAATAGAGTAATTTAGTTGCCATTATTAAAGAAATTTAACTCAAATTAAAAATTTAATATTTTGAAAATTAATTCAAATTTTAAACTTCCAACTCCAGTTTTGAGACCTGCGGATCAATACGGCATATTTTGTGTTACTTTCACCGCGTAATGTTTCATATTTTAGGAGAAATCGCCGTAAAACTTTTTATCAGTCTTTTTATAAAATTCTTTCATAAATTCGTTTCATTAGGTTTTTTATATGGAGAGGGTATATATAGGGTAGATAGAATTTAAATTTAGAAAGCATAAAAAAAGTTTAATTTTTTTTATTCGGTCCTGCAAATTTTTACCTTTTTGAAAAAAAGTTTTGTGAAATAAAAATTAATGCAATGAAATGAAATGAAATGAAATGAAAATGAAATACAGTCATTTAAAATGAAACAGAAGTGTCCGTTATTTAGCCATCAACTACTGAAATTTCATAATTAAAAAACCCATTTCTTGTCCTCATTAAAATAAGCGTTGTCAAATAAAACTCGCCTCCCTATCAAGGAAAAAAAAACTCCTTTCCATTCTGATTTTTCGATGTCACATTATAAGAAAATAACAGGATATGCCGAAATTAGGAGTAATAAAAAGCTATTTATTGCCATTAAAACAAATGGAAAAAGTATCCTCGCCAAACTTGGACAATAAATAGAACAAATATATAAAATGCTCCTTTTCATCGTTGATAAATAATTAATTCCAAAGCCGTTAGTTTTATAGGGATAATTCTAGTTGCAAAAATGATTCAAATGTTACTCTTCACAATAAGAAAATACGCTTAGGCCAAAATATTATTTTTAAAAAACTATGGAGTATAAATTTGGATGTATACCGTGGTACAAACGAGTCGAGGAATAGTTTTAATATAAGTACAGATGATACGTTTTCGGCGTGTTTTCGAACAAGCCTTACAAACTTGATTTTTGATTTTTAGAAGAAAAAAATTACTAATCTGCGATTACTGAAATAACGTTACCACGAAGTATGTCATTCAGATTTTTTTTCCTTTCTTTCGTTATTGTTTTGCATGTCCTTAAGTTGTTCATATGTTAAAGCCTGCACTCATATGCCTAAGTTTATGATCTTTAATTTTAAATCATTCATTATGTACGATGCTGAAAAATTATTATTGTAGAAAATATATGTGGGTGGTTCAACAATTGTTTTCCCTAGGGATTTTTACTGTGATGGCTGATGTGAAATATCGAAAACAAATGTATTAGATGTCTATATACTTAATTTCAGAACCGTAGCTGTTATATTGACATATTTTTGGAGGGTGGGATGAAGTTTTAAAGACCTATTTTTAAAGGATTTTTTTAAGGAGGGAAAAGGCCTATTTGTAGCTTATGGGGGGGTGGGAGGTTTGTGACAGTGGATGAGAAGCGGCTACATCACTGCAATCCCGAGGTTAAATACAGTAGCCACGTCTCATCCACTGTCACAAATCTAGTCCTAGAAGCTCCAAACCAGTCTTTAATCCCCCCCTAACTCTTTCACTCTTTCCTCCAAGAATATGTTGATATAGCAACTTCGGTTCTGAAATTCAGCATATAGACATCTAAGATATTAAGCTTCGATATCCCACATCTACTGTCGCAGCACAAATATTTTATATACACTAGGCAGAATAATTGTTGAACCACACACGTATATAATAAAACTATAGAAAAGTGTTTTAAGTTTGTTTTAAAAGTGTGAAACTTTGGTGAAATATTTCACCCTGTTTCGTACCCATGTTTTGTCATGTTTCATTTCATATGAAACTTTGGTGAAATATTTTCTTGTTATATTGTCAAAATTAAATTTAATATTGTAGCCCTTTGAAAATAGTATTAGAATTTTAAACATGCTACTATTTAGTCTTTAGTGATTGGATATTTAGAAAGTAATTTTGTGTTTTTATTGCGTCAACATTTCAGCAACCACTGTTTGTGCAAATCAAAGTTTTCAAAGGGTGGATATCACTGAGAAAAAATTTATTACTTGCAAGATGTCAGAAACTTGAACATATAATAGATAGGGATGTATGTTTAAATAAATTAGATTCAATCTAAGTTTGATCTTTGCGGTTTAAAAAAAAACGTTAATTTTTTTTCAATTATTTTTTATGGATAAAAATGCACAGGAATGCCAATGAAAGAAAGCGTTTAAAGCAACTTATCTTAAAATTGGTTTTAAAAATATTATTATTATTATTATTAATATTAAGGGAAAGACTGTTTAATTGTAAATATTTTGACACCTCATTTTTACCTATACCATAATTATATTATAGATACCCAACAAACACATAACTGGTGGGCAACTATAGGCGTCGTTAGCGGTGGCCCAAAGTGTTTGATAACGGCCCGCCATCTTTGGCCGTAACGGCTCCGTCAAAAAACTGTCACGCCGGCCAGAAAGCGGAAGAAGATAATTGGCCATGAATACAAAAGTTGCCCACAAATGTGCCATTAACGTTTTATCAAAATATCGGACAGCCACAAACTGGCCACAATTATTCTTTTAAAGGCCATCAAAAATAAAGGCTGGCCAGGAGATCACCCTCACCCAGCCATTTGTGTTTGTAAGAATTAATATTTAAACATAAATTCAAAATTTGTTCTATAAAAACGTTTGCTGGAATATTATTTAAATGATAAACTGTCTTTGCATATAAAACAAATATACTAATAATCTTTATGTACACTTTTCAAAAAGTTATAAATTTACTTATCTTCAAATTTTTCAAAAATTTCCAAAACATATAAGTTGAAAATAAATTTATTTGTTTATTATTTAATTATATGCTTTAAAAATTTACATGTAATGCAATTAAAAATAATTTTTAAAGTATATAATTAAATAATAAACAAATAAATTCATTTTCAAGTTATAAGAAAAAAAACAGGAGAATTTCCGTATTTGACATTTTGGAATCACAAATCCCATTAAATAACGGAAGTGTTCCGTTACTTTTGTCAGTTTTCCGAAAACAGTTGAGTGTAGTGGTGCCATCTACCAGGAAAATAAAAACATTATACCGAGATGATGTTTTTTAAACAATTTTCTTGAACATTTCTCTATTTCATTCTGCTTTAATAATAAAAAGCTAACGCATTTTTAAAATATTAAGATAATAATAATAATAATAATAAATAAAATAAAATTGTATTAATTCTTTTTAAGTTTGCAATATCTGAAAGAAAAAGTTGAACATGATTTTAAAATAATGTTTAATTTATTTATATCATATATATATTTTTAAGTGCGTTGGATATTTTGAAAAAAGTGGGAAAAAATACTACTTTTAATTTTAATATATATATATTTTAATTTATTCAAATTAAGAAGTTAGCACATAAAATTAAAAATATATCGAAATATATTACAGAAATTATTATAATTTTGGCGATTACATAAGTTATAAAAAATTAATAACTGAAATTTATTTTTATATCCCATTGTAATTATCTTTATTGAGTTTACCTTAGATCGTCATAAAATAATTTGTTAAAATGCACTTTTTTTCCTTTCTTTTAGTGTGTTAATATTTTTTTTAATAAATAAATATATATTAATAATATTACAATAGAATTTTAAAACTTTTCCAAAAAAGAAGGAAACAAAACATTTAATAAATTCTTTCATGCATGTAATATTTTAAAGACTATTTTTTATATACATATAAAGCTAAATATTTGAAATTATAGAAAGAAAATCTATAAAACATTTAAAATTATCCATACAATAGAAAAATATTACCTCTACAAAAATAAATCTGCGTTCAAAATCTTATCTTTACTTTATGAAATGCATCCGAAATAACTAAGAATATTTGAAAGGGTGGTTTGAATAATCCTGCTGTAATGGTTTAACACTGCAAGCTACGACCGAAGAGGTCCCGAGTTCAAACTCCATGGAAGGTAAGTGACATTTCTTCACTGTTGTTTAAATTAAATGTATATAATGTATCCCTGATGTTAACGTGTCTTTGAAAAGTAAAGAATAAAAATCACAAAGGTGTTTGTTTGTCCTTGAAAAATTCATTTAACTTTTCAAACAAAAATTTTTACATAAGGAAATATTTTTTAAAAAAAAACGGAAATATTTTGTGAAAAAACGGAACTATTTCTGGAATTTACGGAGTTTTTTTCCGTTAAAAAACTGAAGTAGTACTGGCGTTTAGATTACCAGTATTTTTTCCTTTTTTAACAGAAATTTTTTTTGCAGTGTAATCTATAATTGAAAATCTTTTTTAAAAAAGTGAATGAATGTTTGTAGATGGGAAATGGAATGGTGTGATTGTAATTATAAATAAGATGAGAACAATGATGAATCACCAGTTATATTACAAATACTTCTCACAAGAAATAGTTGAGATAATTAACAAAATAGATAGACAGGGTTGCATTCCCCTGTTGCGTTAAATTAGTTACATAAGCACGATGTGTGTTTGCATTGTATCTTAATCAGAGTTTGAAGTGATACTAATACTCTCATGTAGGGGCACTAACAGTCAATTTGAACCAGGAAATGGCCTTGAAATAATCAATGTTTCTATAAACAAGTGCAATAATTTTCAATAATATAAAAGTAATACTATAAACAATGCAATGAGATTAGTCAGTAATGTTAGTCATGATTTATACTATAATTTTTGTTCATGACGATTATAATGTTTTAAGATAGACAGAAAAAATATCAATTTTTATGAAAGTAATAGAGATTTTTCAATGTATATTCAAATTTTTATAAGTTTTTTAAATTGTATTTAAATATGCAATTATTATTATTATTATTATTATTATTATTATTATTATTTGAAAGTGCACTTTTAGTTGAACATTGAAATGCAGTGAATTCACCATTTGAACTACAATTTTTAAACTAAATAAAATTATGGAAAACAATTTTCCTCTTAACCTCTTCAATTCCGAAGCTAAAATAATAATACAAATACTTATTCAGTGGCTTTTTTTTCAGACAAAATGACATTGTATATGACGGAAAAAATCTTTTCTGAAATTGATCTTTTAGGCGTATCCAGGTTCAAAAATATAGATCTAAGACAACAAATTCTCTTAAAACATCAGATTAATATGCATTAACCTAAATTAATGAAATCAAAATTTTAAGAGCTTTAAACAAATAATCTACAAATCCTCAAAAAATTAATTGAAAAAGATTTAATTTAAATATTAATGAAAATTTATTACTACCATGGTCACAGTGTCTTTGGACATTTTTAGGCATCTTGCAAACTCAGAAGAAAATAACAGTTATTTTATGAGGGAATTAGCTTAGATGCAGGCATTTATTTGTTAGCTTTCAACGCAAAAAACATCTAGCTATAAAGAAATGATGTAAAAATGTAAAAAAAAAAAAAAAAAAAAAAAAAAAAAAAAAAAAAAAATTACTTTTTAGTTTTTATAATTAAAAGAACAGAGGTCTCCGAATGGGGATCCACAGACCGAAAAGGTTAAGGGAACCACTTATACTCGAGCAGATCTAGATTATAGAAAAAATTGCCATTCAATGTTTTTATATTATATAACTCGCGATTATAAATTATCAGTACTATTAACTTATGTTTTACCGTTTATACTCGAGCAGATCTAGATTATAGAAAACAATGTTTTTATATTATATAACTGGCGATTATAAATTAGCAGTCGATTAACTTATATTTTAGCGATTATACTCGAGCAGATCTAGATTACAGAAAAAGTTGCTATTAAATGTTCTTACATTACATAACTGGCGATTATAAATTAGTAGTACTATTAACTTATGTTTTACCGTTTATACTCTAGCAGATCTAGATTATAGAAAAAGTTGCCATTCAATGTTTTTATATTATATAATTGGCGATTATAAATTAGCAGTCGATTAATTTATATTTTACCGTTTATACTCGAGCAGATCTAGATTATAGAAAAAAGTTGCCATTCAATGATTTTGCATTTTTTAACTGGCGATTTTAAATTATCAGTACTATTAACTTATGTTTTATTACCTTTTATATTCGAGCAGATCTAGATTATAAAAAAAGTTGCCATTCAATGTTTTTAAATTATGTAACCGGCGATTAAAAATTAGCATTACTAGTAACTTATGTTTTACCATTTATACTCGAACAGATATAGATTATAGAAAAAGTTGTCATTCAATGTTTTTACATTATATAACTGGGCGATTATAAATTAGCAGCATTATTATCTTATGTAATTTATATTTTTCATCTGCGAAATTGGTGACTGTTTTCTTAAAATTTGAAAACTGAATCAATAAAAGATTATATTGGACTCGCAATAAATTATATGATTTATTTAAGTAAAGTCGTAGTTAAAAAGCAATGTAATGTTTTTCAAAGTTTTATTGTGGATCTTTATAAAGCACATTTCTCCAAGGTTTTAATAATGTTATTTACTTGATACAATATTGATATATTTCTACAGACTACTACTTGAGCGCTAACAATGGCTTCTTTAATTGACATTTATGTGATGTAATGGATAATATATAAAGACTAGGCTGTTACGTGACTTGATTTATTTCGACTTTTCTAATATTAAAATATCTATACCATTTACTATTATTAGGAAGATAAATGAGATTGGAAGACAGCTTAGAATAGATTTAATTGATTATTGGGTTGATACATTTCTAAATAAATACTAGATATATGAAATATTGGAAGAATATGTATTGATTCTCCATTTAGTGCATGAAAATAAGTCCTACAAGCTTTGATTAAACGACTTCTTATTTAGAAATATTTCCAACTCCCAAATCAAAACACATCGATTGCTGCATTCCTGGATTTAACAATAACTTCCAAAGACTTCTTACTGTTTATGGTTTTAGGTTTATAGCATGGCTTATACAATTTAAGTAGTAATTTTCTTATCTTAAATCTAATCAGTTTATAAGTACAGTGTATGGATAAGGGAAACTTTGATAACAATTCTTAGTTTCAGTTAAAAGGAGTGTAGGACAAAAGGAGGCAATTGGCCCTCCCTGCACTGTAAAAAATGTCAGATGTTCCTGAATATGTAAAAATGCACTGTAATCAAAAACGAAAATATACAGTGACCTCTTCTAATTCATCTAAGGTTTGGAAAAACGTTCCTTTACCTCTAAAAATCCCAGAAAGTTATTTGTTTTCGAAATTTAAAGAAGAATTTATAAAAATTAATTTTTATTAGCTGCCCGTCCATTTCGGAAACGTTTCTAAGTAGCTTTTACAGTACAATAACCACTTTTCTCAAATCAAAATATCACTTATTCGGATTCTAAAAATTCTCAAGTAAGCCTTTTCAGCTACACAACTTATTTTGTGCAAGCAATTGTAGCAAATTAATGGCAAATTTCATATTAATGTTAATACTGTTAATATTGTATGTTTGTCTATTAAACGTGCTCTCCGAATATCAAAATATTTTCGTATGAATTAATGGCATCCGAAAAAGTGACATTTTGATATGAGAAAAGTGATTATTGTACTGTAAAAGATACTTAGAAACGTTTCCGAAATGGACGGGCAGCTAATAAAAATTAATTTTTATAAATTTTTCATTAAATTTCGAAACCAAATAACTTCTTGGGATTTTTAAAGGTAAAAGAACGGTTTTAGAAACCTTAGGTGAGTTAGAAGAGGTTACTGTACATTTTCGTTTTTGATTACAGGGCATTTTTATGTATTCAGAAACATCTGACATTTTTTACAGTGTGGATTTTGAAAGTTAATTAACGTAACTTTTTTTTTTTTTTTTTTTTTTTACTTCTGATGGGTTTGAAAAACATTGTAAATTTTATGTTTCTAAACTGACATTAAATAGTAAGCACTAAGAGAAATAAATTTTTTTTGTTTCCTTCCTACTGAATACTAGTATGAGTAAAACAAAAAGCGAAAATTTTCAGATCAACTTCTAAGAGTTCTTTCTTACCTTTTGTAATTAGAAGAATAACGCAAAAATTAATTTTGAAATTAATTAATATCTTTAGGTCACGCTTTGCACTTGAATTTTGGAAAATATGTTAACAATTTAAAAAATCAATGATGAAAAAAAAATGTGTGTGGCACTTGGGGACTGCCGCGGTAAATGCTATTGCATAGCATTTTCTATCAACTTATGCAAAAGTACCGCGTCAATGTCTGCCGAAGTCAATCGAAAAATACCGTGCCGAAGTCTGCCGAACTGAAGCGTCGTTAGCCGGAGTGTTAGGATTTTTTCTCGTTACGGAATACCTAGATTCGTTCACCGCGCTCAAAGCCCGCGATAAAAGCTATGCAATAGCTTAATAAATTACCAAACAAAAGTTGGTCGCGCTACGAAAATTAGATCGCGAGTTATAAGCTTTTAAACTTTTTCGACCCTCACGGGGGGGGGGGGTCGCCTGTCACCAAAAATTAACACTGTCTCATAATAAATTAGCAAACAAAATTTGGCCGCGCAACGAAAAGTAGATCGCGAGTTAAAAGCATTTTAAATTTTTCGACCCTCACCGTGGGGGGTCTCCTGTCACCAAAAATTAACACTGTCTCATAATAAATTACCAAACAAAATTTGGCCGCGCTACGAAAATTAGATCGCGAGTTAAAAGCATTTTAAATTTTTCGACCTTTACCGTGGGAGGTTTCCTGTCACCAAAAATTAACACTGCCTCATAATAAATTACCAAACAAAATCTAGCCGCGCTACGAAAATTAGATCGCGAGTTATAAGCATTTTAAATTTTTTGTCCCTCACCGTGGGGTCTCCTGTCACCAAAAATTAACAATGTCTCATAACAAATTACCAAACAAAATTTGGCCGCGCTACGAAAATTAGATCGCGAGTTATAAGCATTTTAAATTTTTCGACCCTCACCACGGGGGGGGTGTCCTGTCCCCAAAAATTAACACTGCTTCATAATAAATTACCAAACAAAATTTGGCCGCGCTACAAAAATTAGATCGCGAGTTATAAGCATTTTAAATTTTTCGACCCTCACCACGGGGGGTCTCCTGTCACCAAAAATTAACACTGTCTCATAGTAAACTACCAAACAAAATTTGGCCGCGCTACGAAAATTAGATCACGAGTTATAAGCATTTTAAATTTTTCGACTCTCATCTTGGGGGGGGGGTCTCCTGTCACCAAAAATCAACACTGTTTCATAATAAATTACCAAACAAAATCTGGCCGCGCTACGAAAATTAGATCGCGAGTTATAAGCATTTTAAATTTTTCGGCCCTCACATTGGGGGGTGTCCTGTCCCCAAAAATTAACACTGCTTCATAATAAATTACCAAACAAAATTTGGCCGCGCTACAAAAATTAGATCGCGAGTTATAAGCATTTTAAATTTTTCGACCTTCACCTTGGGGGGTCTCCTGTCACCAAAAATTAATACTGTCTAATAATAAATTACCCAACAAAATCTGGCCGCGCTATGAAAATTAGATCGCGAGTTATAAGTATTTTAAATTTTTCGACCCTCACCGTGGGGGGTCTCCTGTCACGAAAAATTAACACTGTTTCATAATAAATTACCAAACAATATTTTCCCAAGCTACCAAAATCAGATCGCGAGTTATAAGAATTTTTATTTTTTCGATCCTCACCCTGAGGTGTCTTCTGTCACCAAAAATTAACAATGTCTCATAATAAATTACCAAACAAAATTTGGCCGCGCTACGAAAATTAGATCGCAAGTTATAAGCATTTTAAATTTTTCGACCCTCACCGTGGGGTGGTCTCCTGTCACCAAAAATTAACACTGTCTCATAATAAATTACCAAACAAAATTTGGCCGCGCTATGAAAATTAGATCATAAGAAACATAAGTTTGAGACTTCATATCTTAATATCTGAAAAATACCGCATCAATGTCTGCTGAAGTCTACCGAAGGATACCGTGCCGAAGTTTGCCGAACTGTAACGACGTCAGCCGAAGTGTTAGGTTTTTTTCGTTACGGAAGTGTTAGGTTTTCTCGTTACGGAATTTCTAGATTAGGTCGCTTCGCTCAAAGCCCGCGATAAAAGCTATGCAATAGCTTAAAAAAAATTCAGGGCTACTTGTAATAGTGCATAAATGCCGTCTTTTGGTATTAGAAGAATAAAACAACAATGTATTGAAATAGGTCTTTAGGTCGCGAATTGCTCTTGTATTTTGAAAAATATGACTAAAATTGATATATTTTGAAGTTAAATGATAAAAATACAGATCTACTTTTAGCTGTTAGCCGTAAAAGTCACATTTTGTAGTTAGAAGTAAAGCAAAAAACTATTTAAAATCAAATAATGTTTCGAGTTCCTTCATTGCACACGAAATTTGGACAACATTGTCAAAAAGAACACATTTCTGCAATACAGGAGCCAGGTTCAAAATGCATTGGTCATATAACTACTGCTAAAACCAGTAGAAATAGTTTTAAAAATATTTTCTTATATCTATATGAGAGGAACATATCCTTAGATTAGGTCGTTGCAATTGAATGCGATGGTACTTTTATCAATACTGTATTGAAAGAAAAAAAGATTTTTAGAAATTTTTAAATGGAGATAGGGAAGCTCTTACATTGGTATATTTGTCTTTTGAATTTTGTTGAATTACCTTTTATGCATTTCACCATATTGATGAAGAAACACCGCGCAATCATTTTTTTATAGTTCTATAGATACATAGTTAGAAATTTCAGCAAATTGTCCAGTCATAGAAATTTATTTACAGATAATGTTTATTAATCGTATATTTTTATGAAACAAATTATAATATGGTCATAATAGCTTCACAATATGGTCAAGTAACCGTTATTTGAAAAAAAATTTCAAATGACTGAACAGTTTGCTCCCGATTTCTAAAACTGTAAGCAGCTTCCTTCTTATGTAGCACTAACTGTTGTCAAATTTCAATTAATCAATTGCAATATTCCAAAAATAACTATTAATGAACCTAATGACTTCAGTTAATATTTCAAAATACATATATTCTTGAAATATGCGATACTATGTATGACCGGAATTCGGTCCTGGGGAATCGAGGACTTATTTCTCTTTAACGATTGCAAAATGACATGTATCCATTAAAAACCCTATCAAAGAATTGAAATAGTCATTTATATACGACATGCAGACATGTTCATCTATACGAGTTGACATAAAAAGGAATAATTATATTTTTGTTGGAACAATGATTGTGTTAAACAAAATAACAACATCGTTTCACTTAATCAAAAAAAAAAAAAAAAAAAAAAAAAATTGCAGAAGGTGATATATTCTGTTTTTGAGTATAACACTTTCTTCGTTACTTCCCAAAACTTGTTCTCGTTAATAAAAACAGATAAAAGAGATTATATAACGGAATGGGAATTGTGAGGGATTTGAAAAGCTATACAATTTTTGACGAAAGAGACTTTGCAAAATTTTGTGACATCTAGTTCAATTTTAGAACCCACGAATACTCAGAACTTAATAACTGGTATACCTGCAAGATTACTTAGCTTCCCAAGCTGCATAGCCCTTAACCAAACCGCACAATAGGGCGGCCTAGTCATTATTCAGATTTTTGCTGCTTAGTCGTATGTAATAAAAACCCGAATAGAACAATATTTCTGGTTTGCAGAATGAATAAAATATCATTTATATGAACATATAGCATTTTCAGTTCATGTTTTACTTTCATATGACATAACAATTACAAAAAATGTGCTTCATCGAGTCTTAAAGGGATATGATGAGCTCAAAGAATATTTTGTCTGTGATTGATTCAAGAGTTTTCTCCCAATTGAAACTGAAAACCATAATCGAGTTTCTTAACTACACACAAACTGTGGAATGATGCATGAAGCTTGTGACTAGTGATTTTAAAAAACGATGTTGTCGTAATATCAAAGGAGGCTATGTTAAATTAACTTGTCAAAGTTTGATAACAAATCTCAGAACAATTTCTCAATTATAGTATAAAATGAATCTAGGAAAAAAAGTGACCGGAAAAAAGTTATCGGAAAAAAGTGACATAAACTACAAAAGCGGAAAAAAGTGACACTGCAAAAAAGTGACGCGGAAAAAAGTGACAAGGAAAAAGTTACCGGAAAAAAAAGTGACAAAGAATTGATTTTGGGGATTTATTATTGATTTTGGGGATTCATTGCTTAAGTATGAAAGGGGGATCGGGGAGGGGGGCTCATAGTTTAGGTAAATGGCTTTTTCATGCTTAATTAACTGTTTTGGTTCAATTTTCGGATATACGTTCATCCTGAAAAGACGCTTGCCTGATTAGTTTTGGGAAGGTACGATTCCTCCCCCCCCCCCATCCGTCCTCAATTAGATGAATGGGTTTTTATGCAGAATTGTTCAACGTGTGTCAGATTTGCATATAGGTTCTTTTTGATAATTCTTATATATAGTATATAATGCCTGAAGAGATTTAGGAGTTCTAATGGTTACGTATAGAGAGGGAACGGGGCATAAACTTTTTAAAATTAAATTAATAACTTTTTAAGCATAATTATCCGATTTGCTTAGAATTTTGGACATAGGTTCATTATGTTAAGACGTATCTCTGATTAGTTATGGGGTTCTTCTGCTTATTATAAAGGGGGACGAGCAATTATATCCCCCTTAAACTAGAAAAATGGGTTTTTATGCAGAATTATCCCATGTATTTCAAATTTTAAATATAGGTTTTCTGATAAGGTGGATCTCTGAATAGTTTTAAGGATTTAATATCTAAGTATAGAAGGGGAATAGAATATAACCCACCTTAAATTAAATTACTTTTTACGCAGAATTATCAGATTTGCTTCAAATTTTGGATTATAGAACCATTATGATAAAGCGTATCCCTGATTACATATGGGGTTATTTTGCCAATTAAAAATTGGGGCGGGTGATTATTCCCCCCCCCCACCTCTTAAATTAGATAAATTGTTTTTTTATGCTCACTTATCCGATATATTTCATATTTTGGATATATGTTCTTTCTCATAAAGTGAATCAGAAATACGTCTTATCATAATGAACCCATGTCCAAAATTCGAAGCAAATCGGATAATTCTGCATAAAAAGTTATTTATTTAATTTAAGAGGAGTTTCCTCCATCTCCCCTTTATACTTAGCCATTAAATCCTTAAAACTATTCCGGAATTCACCTTACCAGAAAGAACCTATATTTAAAATTGAAATACATGAGATAATTCTGCATAAAAACATATTTATCTAGTTTGAGGGGGAGAATTGCTCGTTCCCCCCTTTATAATAAGCAGAAGAACCCATAACTAATCTAAGGTACGTCTTATCATAATGAACTTATATCCAAAATTTTAAGCAAATCGGAAAATTATGCGTAAAAAGCCATTAATTTAATTTAAGAAAGGTTATCCCCCGTTCCCCTCTATACTTAACCGTTAAACTCCTAGAATCTCTTCAGGCATTTTATACTATACATAAGCCTTATCGAAAAGATCCTATATGCAAATTTGACACACGTTGGATAATTCTGCGTAAAAACCCATTCATCTAATTAAGGACGGATGGGGGGGAGGGGGGGTAATCGTCCCTTCCCAAAACTAATCAGGCAAGGGTCTTTTCAGGATGAACGTATATCCAAAAATTGAACCAAAACAGTTAATTCAGCATGAAAAACCCATTTACCTAAACTATGAGCCCCCCCGATCCCCCTTTCATACTTAACCAATGAATCCCCAAAATCAATAATAAATCCTAAAATCAATTCCTTGTCACTTTTTTCCGTGTCACTTTTTTCCGCTTTTGTAGTTTATGTCACTTTTTTTCCAATAACTTTTTTTCGGTCACTTTTTTCCGTTTACCGTATAAAATATAGATACAAAAGTAACAATTCTATAAAAACCCTTTAATACACATTTTTTAAAATTGTTTCAACAAATACTGTTATAAAGAGCTTTAATATACAGTCTTTTATTTTTTTTTTCTCAATAAAATTGCATAAGTTCAAATTAATAAAATGAGTAAAAAATATATTTTTATAAAAACTACATGAGCGCTCCAAAGATTGATTTGGATATACCAGAGCTTCTGGGCACTTAACCAGATGCAGATGTCAAAAACAGCACTCTTATAATTGCTAAGAGACACTTTTGGTATCTGTCAGTAACAAACGTAGAATTGGCATTTTTTGGAGGAATGTATTCGGTTAGACAAATGCATTATCACTCATATTGATAAGGAAAATATAACTAAAAATTTAGAAACCAAATGTGCGAAGAAAAAGGAATTGAAACAATTAGAAGGTATAAATCTAGTTTTTGTAGGAAATGACCTGAGCCATTTTATTACTAATAAAACAAAGATGTTCTTTGAATTGTTTGGGATCCACGACATGACAGAATACATCAATGATATTCTAAAAAGCCATGTGAAAAAGTAATCAATAATAGTGCAGAAAAATGAAAATTTTAACGAATCGGTCAGGGAAAAAAATATTGTTGAGGGTAGTCGAGTATCACAGAAAAGTCGGCACCAAACGAACAAAAAAACAAAAAAAAAAAAAAAAAAAAAAAGGATTGCATTGTTCAAAGTTGATTAAGATAACTCATGTTTTACTTTTCATATTACCTATTAAATTTAACGTCTAGTTTTAGTATTATTTTAAATTTGTATTTTCTAGTTTTCGCAATTAAAGTAATTAACATCGAAAAATCGTATCTTTTGCCTTTTTTTTAGAAACGTGACCAAATTGTGTAACCACTAAATATTATCCAATATTCTTGAAATTTGGCAATATATATCTTTTACAACACTCAGATGCAGAGCGTAATCAAAGTCACATGAAAATCACATCTTTGGAAAAAATTAAACACCCTAATGCATATTATATGTATCGTAAGATGTAACTAAATATAAAATCAAAGACATACATAAATGTGAAAATCATGTATTTAATAGAATATATTAAAGCATGATAAAAATTAAGAAAAAGCGTTAATTAATATTAAAACCTTCTGGTACGTAAATAAGGTTTGTCAGAGCCAGGCTGAGCGGAGAAACCAACCAGTCCATGAAGCTTAGTGCTTCTAAATCTTATCATTATTTATTAAAAATTATAGCTAAATTTTTTGAATGGACGTAAAAATCATATCTACAAAACTATCCCATTTTTTTATAGTTTTTACTTTTTTTAACAATTTTAAATTCTTCTTAAAAGCTGTAAAATTGCGATCCTAGTAAATGCAAAATCCGGCGCAATAGAATAATTTATACTAATAGTAGAAATTCTATTTCATTAGCGAATATAACAGCATATATAGAGACTGAAACTTTTTGAATGCGTATGTGGTGTTGTTTCTTCTTACTACATAAGCTATTGCATGTTGATCTAAAATGTTGAGAGAAAAAATCTATTGAATTACTCACTTTTCATGTACATGTCCCGTTTAATAAAATACTTTATCCTGCAAAATGGCTTGTTCGAATAAGGCGACTTTATACTTTCATACATAAAAATTTTGAATGAATCATTTTAGAGCTTTGTCGTTTTTTTCTCTTATAAGATAGCAAAATTATACCTCAGATGACGAAAATAATTCATTCCGAAACTACATTCGTTGGTTAATATGGAGTTTAATCGTACGATGACTTTTTGTTGTATTCAAAGGAATCGTGACCTGCGCAATGTTATCGTGCGATACCAATAAAACATTCGCTTGCCCAGTTAGAAAAGAGTTGAAAAATCGCCATTTATCGAAATATTCGTTAGTTAGTCATTCGATAGCTAAAGGCATCACCACCTTCATGCTAAATTAGCGAAAGAAAAAAGGTTTTCAGGAATTTGTCATGTATTTCCACGCTTAAGGCCGCACACTAGTCACTGAAAAAGATCCGGATGATAATGATAAGTCTATGGGGGTGTTCTTTTCAAATATCTCGCTCAAATTTTAATATTTTTACATGGTTTGCATATTTTTACATATTTTTCTTTTTCATAGGATAGCTGAGGATGATCTACAATCCGGCTTGTTTTTATTTTTTCAATTTGGGTTTCAGATTTTTTTTTAATTACTTTAACTTTCAAAATTGGTTTGAACCGGTTGTAAAATTGAAACTATTATAATAAAAAAATATAACCAAAATTGAAAAAGTAAAAATTGAAGTCTGCCCGGTTCTAGATAGTCTTCACCTATCCTATGGAAAAAATCATGCAAAAATATTAAAATTTGAGCGAGATATTTGAAAATAACGCCTTTATAGACTTAACATTAACATCCGGGTGTTTATCAGTGACTAGTGTTGCTTCTTAAGTCTGTTTTGAAATTCAATGGAGCTACTGTCTGATACATCTGTTAATTCATTTTTGTTTTAAATGCATCAAATTGGCAGGCGTTCTGTTTGAGAAACTAAATCGAATAACGTTTTCCATTTTAAAGTACAGGGAAAAGAACACTCATAAAATACTGTGAAACTGGGCATTTTAAACCAAATTCCTGACGAAGCATCGCGAAAAAGTGTAAAAATCTGTTACATGATAATAATCGCTTACAATTCGACAAATTGTTCAGCTATCGATGAATGGAAAACGTTATTCATTTCCATGTCACTTCAATAGTCAGGACTACAATTTTCAAGTCTTTATCTTTAAAGATGACTCAGAAAATGTGTCGGTGCGTTTCGCGTTAACAGAGAATTTAAGAACCAGCTTAACAGAATATTTCATTTTAGCAAAATGACACTCTACTAAATGAATTTCATAGCATATTCATTCTTGAACATATGCAACTATGTACTGAATGACTTTGATAAATAGATTAGTTGCTTTATCTCGCAGTTTATTTTAACAAAACTATGACATAATTCTAAAATAATAAACGAAAAATAATATTCCGTAACATTTCATAGCTAACAATATCTTTTTCAAACACATTTGGTGAATTTCTTTTGACGGAATATTTTTTTTCTGTTACTCAAAAGAAATAGAAAGCTCATCGACGACGTGGAGAAAATGCATTAGAACAGTAAATTCAATTTTTGTATCATTTTCTATGAAATGATGTGTTAAGAGTCCAAATATTGAGCAATACTAAAAGTATTTCTACTTTCTATTCTGTACTTTTATAAAATAGCAGAAAACTGAACAAATATGCTTCTTTTATTTAAAAATAACGTCAACATAGTTACCTACACGCTAATAATTTAATTTGAAATATCTTCTAATTTTTGACAGAAAAAACTTTTAAAGATAAACGCGCTGGTGGAATTTTCCTTTTTATATATAAATATAATGAAAGCTATATGCCATGAACAAGTATAATAAATATTTTCATATATAATGATGCATCGAATTTTATGGTAACTTGATTATTAAATCTAAAGAAAGAAAGATGAATTTAAAAGGCTCAAGGAAAAGAAGAAATACAAATGACAATACATAAATTTCGACTATTTCTATACCACAATCTAACGAATTATTGATGCTGAAACTTCCCTCTACCCAATTTCCTTTTTAACAGACTTCAAGGAGGAGGTTATGATTTCGACCTGTATCGTCTATAGCAGGGCTGTCCAACGCGGCGCCCGCGGGCGCCATGGCGCCCTTTTGAAGATTTCTTGTTACTAGATTTTTTAGAAGAAAATTAAATTATAAAGAATACTTTCTGTAAAATCATAAATATTTGCATAAGAGATATTTTCAATATCAGCGAAAACATATTAAAAACCAAAAACACATGTTGAAAATTTAATCATGAATATTTTCACGATGTGTTAATAATTAGAAATAGTTAATTTCAATAATAAATGAATAACAGAAAAACTAGTCGTTGGGGGCCACCGTAATACTTACCCATCATGGATATGTATATGAAAATAAAACATGTGAAACTATTTATACAATGCATTGCAATTCATAAAAAAAAATTAAATATTGTTAATATACATAGTAATGCTATATTAAAGAACTGCTGATGTACCAATTTCGACAAATTATATAAAACGCCAAACTACTCAAGTAGTACCGAACTGCGTAAAAGAAACATCCTTATAACTCCAAAAATAATAATTCTATTAACTAACAATTAACTGCGTCGGATGAAGCGTCTCATTTCCAATTAAAATATACTTCTGAATTGAAATTTGAATGAAATACAGGGTCATGAAAAATCGAAGAATGTTGAAAACAAGATTACAAATATCTCGGCAACTAATAATCCGATCGACTTCGTTCTATATGCAAAATGTGTGTTATTTTATTGCTTTTAACGTCCATTCCTTAGAACAAAAAAATTCGAAAATTTTTATATACCTTTCATCAGAACGAATTTTTCGAGAGTCCGAAAAAAATAGTTCCGGATAATCGAGGTTGCTGATATTAAATAGGGTTCGTCTCATTCTTACATACTAACTACATACAAAATTTCAAGTCTCTATCTCAATTTGTTCGGGAGATAGAGCGTTTACAGACAGACAGACAGACAGACAGACAGACAGACGGACGGCAAAAATTTTGTTCTAAAAATATGTTTTTCGGAATCTCCACTATCTAAAACGTGTAAATCCGCCAAAAAAAATTTTTCGATTTTCAAAACGATTGCAAGACTTACCCTATACTACGTATGATGGGTAAGTAATAAAAGCTTCCCGACATTTCCCACCCCTCTGAGGGTACATGAGAATGAAAACTCATATATATATTTTTCTTTTTGCTAGCCTTTGGCTGTTTTATAAGAGGAATAAAAGGGCTCAATTTTTCATTCGTAACTTTTAAAATTTTAGAAGTTTATTTTAAATCTGCTTAGAAAAATCAATAAGAATGAGTAGTGCAGAGAAATGAGTAGAGCAGTGCAGAATAATTTCCATCTATGAAAACACTTTCAAACTATTCTTCTCTGTAACCACCCATATGAATTTGATCATTATCATGCCTTTGTTTTTTTAAATTTATAATATGAAATTAATTTCACGCCTTGAAAATAAGTCAAAGTCCATTTTCACATCATAAAAGAAATTTATTAATACCTCTGATTTCCATGTTTAATTATTTGTTATTGTTTTAGAATAGGCGCGATTAAATTTTCTGACACAATACCCTACAAACATTTTTGAGATAGAGCTATCATAGGAAAATATATAATTTGAAATTTAATATATGTAACTCCAGAATTGTAGGAGTCTTTTGTATTCCACTCTAAGATTCGTTTGCATTATCTTAAGACGCGCGAGTGTATTAATGCTACTGTGCGATAGTATTGCTGCGTATTTTCACTCGAGTGAATAATGGCGCCCTTCACTGAATACCACGAGCAGAGGTGCGCCCCTGCTTGCTAAAAGGTTGGACAGGCCTGGTCTATAGAATAAGCACAAAATCCGCTGTTCCTAAAATGAAGTAAAAAATAATGAGGGATTTTATCCAAATGTGGTAGTATATCAAATATTGTGTACTCTATATTGACACTAATCAATAAATATATGGATACAACCCCTCTTGTTTTTGCTTCATTTTGGGAATAACGGATTTTCAACTTATTCTATTGACGATTTTCAGAATTTTCAAGCTATGATTTTGTGACTTTCACAAAAGTTGCACCATACATTTAGCTAACATAATATGCAAATGAAATTTTGATATCGTTGACGTATGCGCAGTGAAAAATTATTTAGTAAACCTACTCATTTTTCATACAATTTTTACTATTTTTTAATTCTGATTACAGGGTATTATGTGCAATGTTGTTTGTCATATTTTCAAAAAAGAATATTATTTTATATTAAGGACTCTGCAAATTATAAACAAAAATCTTGGAAAATTTTGGAACTGATTTTATAAAACCCATAGTTATTCTACAAGTGTACATGCATGCTATCGATATAAAAATGAACACAGTTTATAAGCCACTTAACCATAATCTATCGTTTGTTCGCTTTTGCTACATTAGTTTTGACAGTGTTATCCAAAATATATTTATTCCATTTTTAATTTGTTGATGGTCTCTTATAAAGTTTCGGAAAAAAAATCTTCGCGGAAATTTATGAGCTGTACTATTATATTTATACACTTCGAGTTTCAGGATAATTCCTCATGTATTTTTCTAGATATTTAACAAAATGTCTAAAATCGCAAGTGGACGGTCATCAATGGCCATGTAGTGTATTACTTATATATATTTTTTTCAATTTATTAGCCGTTCAATTATTATCTATAATAATAAAATATCTCAATGAATAGTTTTTCTTTTACATTACTTGATACATAACTCTCTCTGCATCATTTCTGAACTGCTAACAAATAATATCCGTAAAAAGAAAAAAAACTAAAATTTAACTATTTTTTATTACATTTTTGAAAATTCTAACCAAACTTTGCAATAAAAGAAAAAAAAAATTCTGAACCCCAGGAAATGTTTTACTATTACCTTTAAAGGGAAGTGACAGTGGCAATGACAGGCGGAGAAGAATTATACTCAATTCTGTAGATTAAAATACATTTCACTAAAAAGAAAGAAAACAGTTGTTTAAAAGGAAGTCATTACCAACCTAATCGATTCCTAAAATAATTTTAATCTTGTGCTATTATTATTTAAAGAATGTAAACTATTTAAAACAGAACCTTATATAATGTCTTTTATTTCATATTTCGCAAAAAGAATATTTTGCTTTAATTCGTACATATTTTATCAAAAGCTTCAATAAGTTTGCGAAAAATGCAAGCAATGCAAACTAATTTTTCTTTTAAACAAAATGCCAAGTGAAATATAAACACAGTTGGTTATAACTATAGTTCAACACCATTTGAGTAGTGTTGCAGTCCTCTACTCTTTTTTAGGTGTGTTCTCAATTATATAATTGTGTATCATCTAAAAGTCCTTCCGTATAGTTATCTGTCTTATGACCAGTGGCAAACAATAATTTCAAGTGTATTTAATTGATGGTGCAAACTTTCGAAAATAATGCAATTGATATGCATTTAGGATTTATGAAGTGCGCTAAAATATACATTCTGTAGAGTATGAGGTGGAAAGAATATTTATTATTCACTTACAGAAACACTCAGAAGAATTCCGTAATTTAATGATATAGGGGGAAAAAGTTTGTGGAATATCATTATTACATTAAGCTGTTTCACATGCGATGAAATGGATATACGTTGCTGAGGTTTACTATACGTTACTTCCTGCATAATTATTAGTGCATACTATTTACAAGGATTACACAAAAGATTACAGGTACTATATTGTACCTGAAATACAGTATATTAACGATAATTGCTGGAAATGCAATTGTATATGTAATACAAGTTTTTAAGTTTAACTGGATTTTTGAATATTACGTCGTTTGTATAAAGTCTGTAGATGCTATGCAATGAAGGACTACACACACAGAAAAAAAAATAATCGTAAGTGTAATTGACTATGTACGAAGTTAACTTAAAGGTAATTAAGTAAAAGAATTTTGCATTTTTGCTCTGAACTCATTTAGCATACTAAGATATATTTGTAGAATATATATAAAACGGATTGCACAGCATGTAAAGAATTCGATAAATGGCCCTGTTTGGATGATAATCTCTGGAAGCGCAATTTCACTAGTTTTTTTTAAAACTTGTTTTAGCCTTAATTAAATTTATCTAAATATGTAATATGTATATATAGCATATATATAAAGATAGTGAGTCAAATACAGGGATGTACAAAAGTATTTAAGTATGCTTCCATCTATTGATAAAATTCTCTGAACGTCAAATTTTACCCTATTGTGAGTTTTCAACACTTTCCAACTTTTATAAATTTTATAAACATATTCATTGCAGAATTTTGTCAAGTTATTTCAAATTTCATGAAAACTGAATCAGAACTTAAAGATATTTAACATATGTGATTGGATAACATATGGAATTGTTATATGTCTACTTGCTTTGTTTTAATATTGTTCTAATGACTGATAGTATTGCAAATAATGACAGTTGAGATGACTGTGTTCATGATTTGTTGTCAACATTTACATAAAGAGCTTCGCATTTTGTTCAGTAAAAACTATCAGCACCCTTTTAAATGGCTCTATGTACCGAGAGTTAGAATAAAAATTAGCGCCGTTTGATGAACTATTAGGCAGCCAATAATCAGAATTTTTAATAATGTATTGATGCATGTCATGAGCCTTACAAAGAGGTGTTTTAATTAGAAAAATATTAAATTCCTTGATTTAACAGTTTACAGATATTTCTTTTTAATACTTTTACACATAACCCTATCTAATAGTCTGTTCTTATGCATACAGCTGTGTAAAATTTGTACATATACTATTGTGCAATATTCAGTTCTTATGAATATATTTGTGTAATATGCTTACATATATTTTGATTTAATATGCAAAATATACACATATTTGTGTAATGTGTAAAATTTGTAAATTACATAAACATACTAATTAGGGAAAATCCTAAGCCTTTTCTACGAGATGTACACTTGTTTGAGTTTTTGAAGGGATAACAAATTACACACTTTTGTTAAGCTAATAAACACATATAAATACAGGTACATATTAATGACAAGTGTGTAAATTTAATGACAAAAATATCATACTTTTATATTTTGTCACACATGCTTATGTAAAAGTGACTAATTTAAGCATTTATCTTTTAGCATATTTCCTCATTTAGCATATTTCCTGTAATTCACTTTCTCTTTTTTAAAGAAAAGCTTTAATAATATTACTGACTAACAAACAATTTTTTAACAACAATTTATCGGAAATATTTGAATATTTTTTCAATTCGTAGATTTTTTTCGAAAGATATTTTTACAGTTTGATGTCTTAAAAAGAATTTGAGTGTTAAGTTATTGTAGAAGTACTATTAGGTGCGCTTGTAGTTATATAAATACGTAGCATTTATAGTCGTCGTCTAGTCCGCCCGCATATAACAGAGCAAAAATTACCCAACCGAATGTTTTGAAATTTTAAATATATAATTGCCGCAGAATTTTGTTGAAATGTTTCAAAATTAAAAAAAAAAATTCTGATGTATAGTTCAATTACAGAGACAGTCAAAAGTTTTCCATTACATTACCGCAATGGGAAATAAAATGTTTCAAATGCATTTTAATGATTTTACACACTTTTGAACAAAATGGAATTAATATGCATTTATAAAATGCACTAAAAATATACATTTTGTAGAATATGCGGGGCAAAGAATATTTATTAATCATTTAAAAAAGCTACACAAAAGTTAAAAATTCTGTTAGCTAATGGTAATAGGGAGAAACCTTGTTTTTGGAGCCTTTTAATTATATTAAAGTATTTTAAATATAATGAAATTGATATACGTTGCTGAGGTTTGCTGCAAGTTACTTCTTTTATAATAGAAAGTCCATATAATCTACAGGTGTATACAAAATATTTCGGATGTTATACTGTACTCGAAATGATGCGTATATTAAAGATGACTGCTCGAAATGTATTTTTAGTGGTGATATGAGTTTTTAAGTCTAAATTTTTGCATATTACGTTCTTCATATAAATTTATTTTTACGCAGGACTTTTTTTAGTATACTAAGATATGCCTATAGCATATAAAAAATAATATACCGGGCTACGCAAAGAATTAGATGCATGACCATTTATAGAAGATAATTCCCGGAAGTGTGATTTAACTAGTTTTAAGCATGTTTTTAGTCTTAATTACATTTTAGCTAAATAGTGGCATGAATATATATATATATTATATATACAGGGTGATTCCAAATTTTTTTTACAATAAAAGAGGGGTGATAGTACACATCAAGACAAACAATATTAAATAGGAGACCAAGGGTCCAAAACGTTTTCCTATGGAAATAGCCGCCATTAAAGTTTAGGGACCAAAATTTCAAATAAACATAAAAAATGGAAAAATCGGTCGTTGATTTCCGGTTTTCACTAAAATTATTCTTTATGTCTACATTTTCTTGAAATTAAATTATAAAGATAAATTTCAAAAAATGCCGATAGAGGGCGCTTTAGACTTTGGAGTAACGAACAACTATTTTTTGCCGGTATTTTTTGCATCTCATTAAATGTTTTAGTAAGCTTAGACTCAAACTTAAATTTTGAGCTCAAAATCTGTAGTTGGGAGTGGTTAAGTAACACAAACTGAGCTGTGTTCAGAGGGTTCAAATTTCAAATGATTATAAAAAACGGAAAAATTGGCCGATTGATTTGCGGTTTTCACTAAAACTATTCTTTATTTAGGTATTTTCGTGAAAATAAATTATAAAGATAATTTCAAAAACTGTCGATAGAGGGAGCTTTAGACTTTGGAGTAACGAAACACTCTTTTTTGGCGTTATTTTTTGCATCTTATTAAATGCTTTCGCAAGCATAGACTTGAACTTAAATTTTGAGCTCAAAATCTGAATAGCTGGGAGTGGTTAAGTAGACAAACTTAGCTGTGCTCAGAGGGTTCAAATTTCAAATAATTGTAAAAAACGGAAAAATTGGTCGATTCGTTTGCGGTTTTTGCTAAAACTAATTTTTAAATCAGCAGTTTTCTTGATCAATCAGTGTTTTCTTGAAAATAATTTTTAAAGATAAATTTTACAAAATGCCGATAGAGGGCGCCTCAGACTTTGGAGTAGCGTACAACTATTTTTAACTGTTATTTTTTTAATCTCATTAAATGCTTTCAAATGTATAGACTTAAATTTTGGGCTGAAATTCTGAATCGTTGGGAGTGTTTAAGCAGCGAAAAATTGAATTGTGCTCTAGGAGGAAAGAGGGTTAAATTTTAACTCCTGAACACACTTCAGTTTGCGCTTCTTAACTCCTCATAATTGGAATTGAGCTCAAAATTTAAGTTTAAATCTAAGCTTCCGAGAACATTTAAAATGCTTTTGCAAGCATTTAATTAGAACCAAAAAATAATGGTTAAAATGAATTGTTGGTTACTCTGAAGTTTAAGACGCCCTCTGACGGAATTTTAAGATTTATCTTTAAAAATTATTTTCTAGAAGATACTGACTTAAAGAATAGTTTTATTTTAAACCGCAAACAAATCGACCAATTTTTCCATTTTCTATAATTACTTTAAATTTGAACCTCCCCCTCCCCCTTGAACACAGTTCAGTTTGTGCTACTTAACCACTCCCTACTATTCAGATTTTCAGCTTAAAATTTAAGTTTAAGTCTAACCTTCCTAAATCATTTAAAGAGATGCAAACAATAACGGCAAAAAATAGTTGTTCGTTACTCCAAAGTCTAAAGCGCCCCCTATCGGCCTTTTTTGAAATTTATCTTTATAATTTATTTTCACGAAAATACCTAAATAAAGAATAGTTTTAGTGATAACCGCAAATTAATCGACCAATTTTTCCGTTTTTTTTTTAATCATTTGAAATTTAAACCCTCTGAACACAGCTCAGTTTGTGTTACTTAACCACTCCCAACTACAGATTTTGAGCTCAAAATTTAAGTTTGAGTATAAACTTACGAAAACATTTAATGAGATGCAAAACATACCGGCAAAAAATAGTTGTTCATTACTCCAAAGTCTAAAGCGCCCTCTATCGGCATTTTTTGAAATTTATCTTTATAATTTAATTTCAAGAAAATGCCGACATAAAGAATAATTTTAGTGAAAACCGCAAATCAGTCGACCGATTTTTCCGTTTTTTATGTTTATTTGAAATTTTGGTCCCTAAACTTTAATGGCGGCTATCTCCTTAGGAAAACGTTTTGCACCCTTGGTCTCCTATTTAATATTGTTTGTCTTGATGTGTACTATCAGCCCTCTTTTATTGTAAAAAAAATTTGGAATCACCCTGTATATATATATACAGGGTGTTTTGCTGCCAGACTGACAAACTTTGAGGGGTGATAGTAGACATAAATACAAACATTATTAAATAGGAAACCATGGGGCGCAAACGTCTTCTGTAGGAGCTAGGGGCCATTAAAGTTTAAGGTCCAAAGATTCAAACGCTGATAAAAATTAGAAAAAAGGGTCGATTTGTTTCCGGTTTCTCTAAAATCATTCTTTATATCACGATTTTTTATTTTTTGATTTTAAAGGTTAAGTTCAAAAATTGTCGATAGAGGGCGCTTTAGACTTTAGAGTAACGAACAAATACTTTTTGCCGTTTTTTTGTGCATGAATTTGAAAATTTTCTAATGTTTAGAAATGTTTAGTAATGTTGTTTAACTTAAATTTTAAGCCCAAAATCGGAAACATGGGGATCGGTTAACTAGCGAAAATTTAACTGTGAACCGAGGGGAAGATTTTAAATGCTCACAAACATTGGACAAACTAATCGATTTTGTTGCGGTTTGCGTGTAGGTCATTCCCTTGGTAATTATTTTATTCAAAATAACGTACAGCTGTGGAGTCCTCATTTTTTCATAGAGGGCGCTTCTGACACATCTCCGACATTTCAATGGTATTACTCCTGGCTGTTTTACTACCAGACTATCATACTTCCAGGAAGTGTTAGGGATGCAAAAGCGACTCGGAATCACATAGAAATGTAACGTTGAAAATATTTTTTTTGCAAGTTATGGTTACAGGAAGCAGAGAAAAAACAACAGAAACAAGCAGAGAAACAGCAACTAGAAAAGATGTTCGAAATTACGACCAGCAGTAATTCGACATGCTTGACAGTGGCGTCGCATGTAATTCCTCACGCTTTGAAAGATTCCTGGAATCTTTGGTAGATTTCCGGAAGCTACAGAAATACGAGCTGCTAAGTCTTTAATTCATGGTACGGAATTCTCATACACCCAACTTTTCATGTGACCCCAGCAGAAGAAGTTCATACTTGATAGGTGCAGTGATCTGGCAGGCCAATAAACCGGGCCACCACGACCTATCCACCGCTGTCCATATGTTACGTTGAGGTATCGGTGAACATCATTGGTAAAATGTGGAAGAGCCCGATCGTGCTGGAACCACATAGAGCTGCGCAATGAGAGAGAAACTTTCACGCGCATTACCGTTCAGCGCCATCTACCGCAAGAAAATTGCAGCGCCATCTACTGTCGTGGTCAAGTTTGCCGGACTTTTTCGGGTCGTAATTTCGAACACTTTTTGCAGTAAAACCTTTAAATGAACTTTGTTATGCCACTTTAACATGTTGCTGTTTCTCTGCTTGTTTCTGTTGTTTTTTTCTCTGCTTTTTTTAAACGTAACATGCAAAAAAGCAATTTTCAACGTTTCATTCCTGTGTGATTCCAAGTCGTCTTTGGATCCCTTACACTTCCTGGAAGTATGGTGGTCTGGTAGTAAAACACCCAGGAGTATTACCATTGAAATGTCGGACATGTGTCGGAAGCGCCCTCTATTAAAATATGAGGCCATGAAAGCTGTACGTCATTTTGAATAAAGTAATTACCAAGGGAATGACCTACACATAAACCGCAACAAAATCGATTAGTTTGTCCAATGTTTATGAGCGTTTAAAATCTCCCTCTCGGTTCACAGTTAAAGTTTCGCTAGCTAACCGATCACCATGTTTCCGATTTTGGGCTTAAAATTTAAGTTAAAATCTAAACTTTAGAATAATTTCAACCCCATGCTCAAAAGAACGGCAAAAAGTATTTGTTCGTTATTCTAAAGTCTAAAGCGCCCTCTATCGACAATTTTTGAACCTAACCTTTAAAATTAAAAAAATTAAAAAAATCGTGATATAAAGAATGATTTTAGTGAAAACCGCAAACAAATCGACCCTTTTTTCTAATTTTTATCAGCGTTTGAATTTTTGGACCTTAAACTTTAATGGCCCCTAGCTCCTACAGAAGACGTTTGCTCCCCATGGTTTCCCATTTAATAATGTTTGTCTTTATGTCTACTATCACCCCTCAAAGTTTGTCGGTCTGGTAGCGAAACACCCTGTATATATAAGGATAATAAGTAAAATACAAGATTGTACAAAAGTATTCAAGTATGCTTCTGTTTATTGCTATAAAATTTAGCAAATCAAATTTCAACCTATTACGTATTTTTAGCATTTTCCAACACAGTTAAAATTGTTTATGAATTCGGTTTGCCTGTCCGATCTGTAACTTGTTGTTACAGTTGGATATAATAGATACATGTCCGTGGTATTTACTGTGCTATGTTCGATACTGAAAATAAAGTATTAAACTTCATAATTTATTGACAAAGATACTCAAAAGTATTCCGTTACATTATGGTTTATAGGGAACTATCATATTTATATAAACACTAGCTGTTACCCGTGACTTCGTTCACATAACATTTAAAGAAAAATTAATTGTTGAATCAAGCAAAAGAATTCGTTGATTAAAAACATATATAATTAACTTTTTATCGCGATTTATAGTCAAAAACTTCTGATGATCCCTATTTGCCGATTTTTTTTTTTTTTTTTTTTTTTTTCTACTGGTTGAAGTTTTTCTTTCAGCGATTTACACTAACAGAAAGAAACTTTCTTGAATACTTTTGTTCAGCACTGTAGTTTACCTAGTACCTTTAATACACGAAAGTATTTTTCTAAAATTTAGTTCAAACAAATGTATTCCTCATTACTACCTAAATTACATTTTCAGAAATTATTATCCGAAGACAACCATGTATCCAGTTCTTTGCGTGACCCTGTATATCATTTTATCTGTATAATGCAAACATTTCTTAGTTTGCTGAATGCAGTTCAAAATAAAAATGCATATTATATTTAAAAGCCACCTTTAAGTAAATTACGCTCATATTTAGAAACCTTTCCGAGATTTTTTGTGTAACCCTGTGTATCTAAATTGTGCAAATATTAGCATTTATAAAGATCATTTAATATGATATATTTAGTAAAACTTAAAAGCACGTATCATAATTCAAAATGCATTTCATCCATGCAACAGTCATCATCCATTTTATACAGTACTTCGGATAGAAGATATACTATTTGAAATATTTTATGTGTCCCTGTAAATGCTATGCACTTCGTATTATCCATGAAATAAGTCACATTAAGCCTTAGCAATGTATATCAATTTGATTATACATGAAATCGTTTACAATAATTAAAATATGTCGCAAACTGTTCCTCCCTTTATTATTATGCAATGGAAGTCTTCTGTGTGACCCTGTAAATGAAGAATAGGTGTCCTTTTCACTGCATACATTACAAAATGAATATTTTGATGCACTTTGTAGCTGCATATAAATTTGAATATGTTTCACAGGGTGTAACATCATTAAAATTCATTTGCAATGATTTTCCCTCAAAATGCCATAATGTAAGGTAAATTTTTGACTATCCCTGTAAATAAACTAATCATGGTAGAAACTTCCTTTTCAATAGGTATTCGTACTGAGGTAAACGGTAATAACGTCATAAAATTTAATGGCAATACGAGTATATTTGCGAAAGTTAGAAAGCGGCCAGACAGACAGACTAACCGAAAGCATAATAACTTTTCAACTATGTTGGAAAGTGTTAAAAAATAGAGTAAAAAATATATTAATCAGTCGTTTTATTTTCCACCTTTTCCCCACAAAAAGAATCTTCCATTGCTAATTATGAGTTTTGAATAAAAATTTTCATTTGTATGTAACTTATAAATTATTAATTAGTATAAGTATTAAAATATTTCTCATTCTTTATAAATATGAAGTCATTATTTATCTAGCAACAATAATTACTGATATCCATGTCTCTAGTATTTTTAACGACAACTATAAAATATCTGTGTTACTTCAAATATGGCGTCATATTTTTCGAATTGAAATATTTTGTTAAAAATAAAATTCTTTTCACCTTTTTTAAAATTTCTAATTGTCACCATTTTTGACAGAAAAATTCGAATATTGCCTTTATTTTTATTTCACTTTTGACGTCATATGTGTTTTCTTTTAAATTCTTTTTATTTTCATTTTTCGTATGGAAGTAGCTCAATTGAAAATGTATTGCCGCTGAGAAATTATTATTCCCGATTTTAATTTTGTTGGCAACAGGAAAGAAAAATGGTCCTTTTTTTATCGGAAAAAATCAATTTATTCTGTATGAAAAATAATGAAATTTTGGAATATTAATAAAAATATTTGAATATATCAATTAAAAATCAGCCTATGTTCATCTCCGGGCTTCAACTTATCTATATGCAAAGATTCAAAGACATTAATCCATCCGTTTTGAAGCCAAGTTCATTCCAATTTTTCGGACACACTTTCACATTTATAATATACTAGCTGTTACCCGTGACGTCGTTCACGTAGCATTAAAAAAAAAGATAAACGCTTTAATTAAACAAAACGGTTCATTAACAATAATTTAAAATAGATATAATATTTATCTTATAGAAGGCTATGCAGTAGTTTTTTTTATAGGGGACTTAAAGAACTCAGTCAAATAACAGGAAAATGTGTTAGATAATATGAACAATCGCGAAAATGAAATTGTAATTACTTATACTGTAGAACAACTGTAACGCACCCCAATTGTACAGAAATCATTTTATAGTGCATTTCAGAATTCCATATCAAAGAAAGAAAAATCATGTGTTAAACCTAGGTAATAAAAAAAAATATCCAATATTTCCATAATGCATAACTTCACCGGGACATTCTCTTCTGCAGCTGTGTATATGATCTATGTGTTTGTAAATATTCTAAATACAATGTTAAAATTTTGCTTAGTGAGAAAAATTATAACGAATATTAAAATTCACCTTTAGCAATTCCTAATTATAGACAGAAACTTACTTGAATTCTTTTTTACAGTCCTGTATATTACGTGCAAATATGTATACGATCGCATATTTAGCTTAAATTATTCAAGCAAAAAACCCGATTCAAATTATTGAATTCATATTTCCGGGAATCGCTATTGCACTGGTGACCAATCCAGTTTATTGTATAGCCCGATACATGATTTATTTAAATTCTACAAACATCTCTTATTATATCAAATGTAGCTGAACTTCAGGATGCATTAGTTTTCCAAATACATACGATAATTGAAAAAGCTCTTCAGTAATCTTTTCTAATAGACCATACTTTGGACACAATATTTGAGATCTGGACACAGATAAAAAATCTTTTATGCGTCTCTGTAAATGAACAACAAATGCGATGCAAATGATACTTAACTGCAAGCTTATTGTAGTAAATTTCAGTATTTATCATTGTATTGATTATCTCAGTATATTAATTTCATCATGTTTGAAATAGCGCAACGCAATTAAAATACGCTGCGAATATTTTTTTTCTCCGTAGACTATTATATTATCGAACATTTTTCTGCAATCTTGTAAGTGAATGTTAAATCTTTTCACCCCATTTTCTTCAGAAATCCTATTTTAGTGCAATTTCAATATTATTAATAACCTTAATAAAATAACATTATTAAAATACGTTGCAAATGGTTTTTCTTCACAGACCATAATATACTGAAATACTTTTGAGCTCCCTGTACGCACACTATAAGTACTACATTTAACATATTCGATAGTAACCATGTTTTTCTGAACCTTAAAAATGCATGTAAATTTCACTACATTTAAAATTATGTAACATTATCAAAATACACCACAAATGATTTTTTCGCCTTAGACCATAATGTAAAGTTTCCTTTTGAGTGCTCCTGTGATTCAGCTATAATTGCTACCTGGTCCATTTTCAATGCCCATATGCTATGGTAAATCTCAATAACGTATGTTATTTTCGTATGAATTCCACTATACTTACCCAAGTTGAAAAACGGACAGACAGACGGCAGACCCCAGGCACTCGGCATCCGGTATACAGACAGGTTGCAGTCGTAAACACTTTTAGACCATGTTAGAAAGTGTCAAAAAGCGGGTAGTTTCCGTAAAACGAAAAAAAACAGTGTTAGGAAAAATATACTACAAAACTGTGTTTTAGGTGGCATTTTTGTATAATTTGTACATATAAGCTCTGCATACCATAAACATTTATAGAAATTTATTATAAAAAACATTCTTAAAAGTGACAACATATTTTTACTTTTTAAGAGCTAAAAAAATGTGCAATTAATATCCATTTACAAACCTGTTTCCAGTACACTTTGCCAAATATTTGTACATTATGCCAAATTGAGATATTGACTGAGGGAATGTATTTTCTCACAATTACATTAAATCTTTAGATTTTAAGCCCGAAAATGCATTTTTAAAGTGATATTTATTTATATTTTCAGAATTGAACAATTTTCAGAATTAACACACAAAAATATTTTTTTTTTACTAGTTGAGCTTTTCTTACTTTCTAAAATGATAAAAAGTTTTTTCATTGATCATTACGTCATTTTCGATATGTATAAATTATTAATATTTTCTAGTCGTTTAATATTTAACCTTTAAAAAAACTTATTTCATTTTAAAATTAAATATTAACCACGCTCAGACGATAAACTTAATTTTCTTTAAATAATAACATTTGATATCATAATTCAATCTCATTTCATATAATCTCATTGCAATATCAGAGATATTTATTATATTTTCAATATGTGACGTCACAGTCGTCTCTTGTTAGCACTTACTCAAAATTACATTGTGTTATTAAAAATGAAAACTTGAAAACTTATACTTTGTTTCATATATGGCGTTACATTGATATTTTTAAAATTATTAATGGAAAGTATTCCTCTGACGTCACAATTGGTAAAAAGTTGAATTTTATAGCCTCGAACCGAAAGAAAGAAAAAGGTTCATTTTGATTATGGATTAATATCTGTAAAAACTACTAAAATATTTATAATCTTGTAAAGTGTGAAGTTATATTCTTGTAAAGTCTTCTAAGTCTAAAAGAAATTTTATATAATCGTTTGCGTGATATAAGAAGAAAAACAGTATTCCTCTGACGTCACAATTGGTGAAATTGCGGTTTTTAATCTCGAACCGAAAAACAGTATAGGGTCCATTTATTTATTTCATTTTATTTTACCACGTGAAAATCTTTCAGTTGAAAATTAATTACAGAAGAGAAATAATTATTCCGGTTTTTTTATTTTTTGGCAACGAAAAAAGAAAGATAATTAAATATTATGGAAATTTTTTCAATTTATTCTGTATGAAAAATAGTGAAATATTGAATTATTAAGAAAAATATTTGAATAAAATAAATAAAAATTAGCCTATGTTCATTTCAGGGCAATAATTTACCTACATACAAAAATTCAAAGACATTAATCCATCCGTTTTGAAGCCAAGTTCATTCCAATTTTCGGACACACTTTCACATTTATAATATATATAAGGATATAAGGATATAAGGATGTAGCAGTTATATTCGGTACCCTCTGTCGGATCATACAAATTTTATGAAGATTGAATCAGAATTAAAAAAGATATTATTAAAAGTTTTTTTCATTATATTAAATTTTATCATGCATAATTAATTTAATGATATTCTACAGGTAATAATTTTAGGTTTGCTATGGTGATTATGTCTTTTTTAAGATGGAGTCGTATTATTTCAGTATTGCTGAACATAATATATATAACCTTATTAAATTTTGCATTCATGCATTTTTGCATAACAGTACAACAGCTATTTCATCAAGATTTGAATATTTATAAAACTAGTTATAGTATGAACGCACCTTACTTGCCACGATTGACTTGCAATTTTCCTCTTGATTCTTTAAAAAAATAAATATTTATCCATATTATATACTACTTTGAGATATCACAATTATTAAAAAAATATATAAAGAATTTTTAAAAATATTGCATTATGCACCTATGATTCTCGTTATGACACAAATTTGTAATTTATAACAATCCAAGCTTCATTTTTCAATACGCGCTGAACTTCCATGATCTTTTCAATAATTCCATTAAAAATTGTCGACATCAAATCTGAAAATAAAATTGACTTTGGTAAATCTTTTCACATTTTTAACCGCTGTCGGCAGTTAAACAGTATATTAAAATACGGTATCAACAGAAAATATCCTATTCTTACTTAAAGAAAAAAACCCATTTGACGGCAAAAAAAAATATGGCACTAGGTCAGGAAAGCTAAAGATATTTCTGAGAGGGAGAAATATAAAATAAATTCTGTCATTTCCACAAATCGATTTTAAAAAAGAACAGTATCCATGTTTGAGAAAGTTATATTTTTGCGGATGAAATGAAATAACTTTTTAAATTGTTAAGATAGTTTTTTATTTTTATTTTTTTACATATCGCTAGAAATTTTGAGTTAAAACGGCTCTTTTAGCGTGTTCAAAAATAAAGAACTGATGATAGGCTTAAAAGTTAAGTTTTCTTTGGTATGATGGATGACTTATATCAAACCCAAATTCAAATTTCCTTAAGCGTGAGTTCGAATGTATTTCCGTCCATCTGTCAGTCTTTAAATGTGTCCATGTATATTAACTATTTACATTCCTACTTATGTGTTTTTATACCATTATTTTTTAATCATTTTTTTATCATATTCTTTTTACATTCTACTTTCTTTTAAACTCCAGTTAATCATTTCCGGTCTGGTGTACTATCTATACATATACAGTGACGGTCAAATTTTCCGGCCAGCAAAAATGTTTCAGTTAATTTGTAAATATGTCCATATCAAGAGGAAACTCAAAGCGATACTTGTACATTTTATTGACATATTAGTTAGGAACTTACTTATAGAAGAACGTGTAAATATCAATAAATTTAATTGACAAAATTAAGTATAAAAGAAAACGCATGTTCTCAAAAGTTTCCAGCCACTTATCATTCTATAGTTTTTTCTATCCCTAAAGTGTTTTTTGGTTGGGTTTATGAATGAATCAACGTTTATAGCATAGCTTGAGTTCAAATTTGAAAAGTTCAACAATTATTGTTCATAAATGAGTGATTAATTTGTCGTTAAAAGGCCAATCTTCCCGAGATATTGCGGCTAAGTTATCGATCGGTAAAATTGACTGTAAACGATATTTAAAAATTATATAAAGATGGCCATGACTTTCAGGACTTTCAGAGGTCCAGGAGACCCCGGAAATTTACTATTCACGTGGACAGAATTATCAGGAGAAAAAACATTGATAATCCGCATGAAAATTCCGTTGCAATATACTGCGATTTACGGAATGAAAATATTGCTGGAATAAGTTTGTCTACCGTGTTATGATTCTGACGTGATACAAAACTTTATGTAAGAGTCCATGTTAAAAAATTTTCAGAGGTTAAAAAAATACCGACGTACCCTACTGGCATTTTCCAAGGAACACAAAGTCTGGTCAAGTGAAAACTGGACAAAAGTTCTACTTTTCCATTAATTGAATTCAAAACAGTTTTGGAAGTGATGGCAGACACAACGTCCGATGACCTAAAACAAAAGATATCATTCGACCTATGTTATTTCTACAATGAAGCATGGCGGAGGACACGTTATGCCGTGGGGAGTATTTTCTTCAAAAAGTGTCGGTCCGTTATTTCAAATCCACAGCCAAGTGAATGATACAATGTATAAGTATCTTGCAAGACCATTTTCTGCATTATTAGAGAAAAAAAATTGGTCGCAACTATTTTTCTTAACATGATAATGACATAAATAATGTATACAAGCCTCAATAAGCAATGGTTTTCACACAAAAAATTTCGTTTTTGAAATGGTTAGCCCAAACGCCCAAAATGCATCCAATAGAAAATCTTTGGAAAGAAGTTGGCAAAAGTCTGCGGAACTATAAATATTCCAACTCAGCCGAAATTTCGTCAAAATTGCAAGAAATGTGGAAAAAACTTACCATAGACGATCTTTAACCCTTGATTGTATGAATGTCACTTTGCTGCGCCGCAGTACTTATTATTAAAGCTAATAAAATAGTAATACGGTAAAATACTAATTGTAAATGTTGTTGATCACTGTAATTTTCTATTACAATACCACTATTTTACGAACTTGTGAAGGTGGCCGGAAACTTTGGAGAACATCCGTTTTCCTTTATACTTAATTTTTTCAATTAAATTTATTGACATTTACACGTTCTTCTATAAGTAAGTTCCTAACTATTATGTGAATAAAATGTATAAGTATCACTCACTCTTCATATGGGTATACTTACAAATAAACTGAAAAAATTTTGTGGCCGGAAAATTTTGACCGCCACTGTATAAAATATTTTGTCCTTACTGACTTATAATCAGCGTACAGTATAAACAACTAAGTGTAGAAACATGAAAATTGGGGAAAATGTACTACTTATGATGTAAGCGTGCACTAAGATGAGATTTTTCAAAATTCCCCCTCTAAGAGGGAACAAACGCGGGGTCAAAAATTCTGGAACATCTTCCTGTACCTCAGCAACCGCTTAAGATAGCAGCGTAAAATTCCAGAAAATAAATCTTCTAAAAAAATTAAACACACATTACAGCGATTTTTGAAATTGCCCTCCTGAGGAGATTAAAAGGGGGGGTCTAACAATTTAGAACATTTGGTACATCCCAGCAGTCGATTTAAATAGAAGCGTGGAACGTCAGAAAAAAAATCTATTAAAAAATAATTAAAGATGAGTTCCAGCGATTTTAAAAATTTCACCTCAGGGGGCTAAACTGGGAGTCAAAAATTCTAAACTTTTTTTGAACCCGTTATGTGACATATCATCGGAAAGCCCCCGGATCACTGTTTCATATTATGAACTTTTCTTCTCGCAATCAATTTGCTCCCCTTCCCGGGGGACAGTTTTCGAATTTTTTTGAACTTCTAGCGTTTTATCATTACAGATCGGATTTTTTACGGTGCCCTATGATAAATGTTAGTTATAATATTTGAAAATTTGAAAGAGTGGGGAAGGTTTATACCGGTCAGACATGATAGAACTCTGGGGAAGGGGGGGATATTTTCTAAATTTGGCCTACACCCCTCATGTGACATATCATTGGAAAGCTCTCTGATTATTTCAAATTATATTCCTCCAGCGCCTCTTAAATATTTTGCCATATCTTAGTAGTTGGTTTAGGTAGAAGCGGGAAATTTAGAATAACACTAAAAATTAGTTAAACATAAGTACTTTAGTCATTTTAGTTCTATTTTGTCAATTATGTCATCAATATCGATTTTGAACAGGATAATGTAAGATTATATCAATAAGACAACAATTATGGATGTTTGATTATGTATATATATGTATATATATTTATCCTTACAAGATGTACTTCGTTTGATTCAAAATTTCTTTAAAGAAACCGACTAGCATAGCAGACAAATACTGCTAGTTAATAGTATACATCTTTTCATCGAGTAATGTGTTGACTTAACAATTACTGGGTTATTTTCTAAATATAGCAATAATAGTACTGGCAATGCTTCTCTTTTTATGATTTCATTTATGTTTTGACATTTAGTTATAATAATAATATACTTAATTCTCTTTGCATGGTTGGCGATTCCTTTATTTTATGCATGTATGTCACTCTTTAAATTTAAAATACAAGTTACTTTTCTGAATAAATCATACGTGATATAAAATACTTACAAATCATACAAATACAAAAAACATTAAAAAGTTGTAATATTCTCTCAAAATCCTCTGTAATATCCCTCATATGTTATTTTCCAAAGGTCTTCAAAACTCTTCCTTAGCCTTTTATCATATAAATATGAATTGAATAATACACAAAATAAGTATATTTGTTCAATTTCAGACAATGAGATAATTTTTAAGCTTCAGTAAGTCTACTGGGATAGTTACGATTAACGTTATTAAAATAATAATATTCTTGTTTTGAAAATTGAAAAATATTCGAACCTGAAGGGATTAAACTGCTGTCACACTCTTAAATCATACTATTTTTAAAACATGCAAAAATCATATAAGGTCATTGTGTCAAAAAGCAAATTCTTAAATCCGGCAATGTTCTTTTACTCTAAATGTTAATGCAAGAATCTTAAATATTTTCTGTATAATGAGGCAGCTAATCTTAAAGAAGAAAATCCGAAACATGTTTTTGCATTTAAAACGTCCTCTTAAATAAAAATATCTTTTTGAAATACAGATCCTTCATTATACAGCTCTCCTATGTTTCCTAAATGCGGCAAAAAATCCTGAAAAGGATTTACGGTCTGTTGTTTTTTCAAGATCAAATAATCTTATGGCTATCAAGGACTACAATATCAGTTAGTTACCAGAAGTGTAAGTTTAAGAAGAGGCAAGAAGATTTAAAAACAAATCTAATACCCAATGCCGTAAAAAGCATCATTACTGCACTTTGTTATGTAAAAAATCATGTTTTTCATATTTATTTTCATATTTCATAGCAGTTTTCGTAAAAATCGTTTTTTTTTTTTTTTTTTCATAGAAACTATGCAAACGATTTGTTTCTCAACTTAAAATTTGAATTATTTCACAAAAATGATATTAATTACATTTAATGCCCTTTTAATAATGTATAAAAGTAGCTTTTATGTTACTCTTTCATTAAAATTATTTTACTAAGGAATTAACTTAGTGAAATGGGGATTTTCATAATTAGCTATTTTTTTCTATTTTCAAAAAAAAAAAAAAAAAAAAAAAAACATGAAGAGGGAAGGTCAAACAATTTCGAGCTGAATTCCGTTTTAGAAGAAATGCCATCATTTAAACTGAAGACGTCTCAGTAATAAAAGAGTGAAAATGTTTTTTAATATTGACTCTGAAAGCAATACAGGCACTGCATTAAAAGGAAGATATTAGGTGAGAATAATAGTGAATTTTAAAATTAAGTATATGAACTCTAGAACTAAGTATATTATTAGAAATAGAGAAATTAAAGAAATTAGAAAAATTAAGAGAAATTAAATAGCATTTTTAACATATAAGCAAAAGATAAAATCTCTATGATGTGGATGTTTTGTATTGTAAAAATAATGCTTGAAAATAAGATATAGTTAACATATAAAAAATTCTTCTGAATATTCGCTAAGTAAATAAATGAATGTAATTAACCACGTTTTTGAAAGTATATCAAACAGGATACATATATTAAAAATTATAATTAAAAAATTAAATAAAAAATGTAGCTAAATTTTAATAATAAGTATTTAAAAAAAGTCTTCTAAGATAAATTTATGAAAGCTATTATCAAAGTTAAATCAATAAATTCCCTAAAGACCTTGCCAATGACTTGTAAATCAAAACAATAAAAAATAAAAGTGCTAATAGATTTATCTCGAAAAATTGAATACAGTTTACTTTATAAAGCAAATTTTCCCACCCATTTTAAAAGCTGTTATCAAGAAAGTGATTTTGTAAAAAAATCATCTTAAAAGTTGCGGCAAAAATAAAATAATCCAAAGTATACGAGGCATAAATTTTTAACCTTCGAGTTCTAGATCGATAGCGATGTTGTGTCATTAGTTTATTGTGATGACTTATAATAACAATTTTTCTTATAGTTTAGAAGCGTATAATACAAAATGTTGTAAATTTGTACTGAAAGACATTTTAGTGATATGTTCTCAGAATCTCCAAATTGATTCATTAATGTTTAATAAATTAAGTTTTAACTAGGAAATTATGTAAGGAACCTATTTAATATTTTTTGGGATTTTAACAATAACAAGAAAAAGCATTCATAAACAGATTCCACATTGACAAATTTTGGAGATTATGCGGAGTTATCATATAACAGTAAATTCTGTATAAAATAGACAGTCTCCCTCAACCTATAATCAGAAATGATGCTCCATGAGCTTTATTGTGAGATTAGTTAGTTCCCGAAAAGTGAACAAATTTTCCGCTTAGCTAGCCTAATCGTAATCCACGGAATGACTATTTTATAAATAGGATTTTTAGCTCACAGGCTATCATAGCCTGAGAGCTTTTGTCCCCATCCGTTCTGTATGTATGTTCATACGTTCGTACGTGCGTAACGCGATAACTCATGATAAAAATATCGGATCCACTTGAAATTTTGCATATAGGTATATCCTGATAAGGCGCTTCCCTGATTAGTTTTTGGAGTTCATTCGATATGTATAAGAGGGGGAACGGGGGGCTCATGCCCCCCCCCCTTAATTGACATAAACAGGATTTTCATGCAGAATTAACAGTTTTCGTTCAAAATTTAGATATAGGATCATTCTGATGAGGCGAGTCCATGATTGGTATTAGGTGTTCATTGGATAAATATAAACAGCGGAAATGGGGGTTTTAATGCCTCGCCCCTTAATTTATATAAATAGGTTTTTCATGCAGAATTGTCAGATTTCGCTCAAATCTCTGAATAGTTTTGGAAGTTTAATGTTTATGTATATAAAAGAGGGGTATAACTCCTCTTAAATTATATAAATGGGTTTTTATTAAGAATTTTTCGATTTGCTTTGAATTTTGGATATGGATTTCTTATATGATAAAGCATGTCCCTGATCAGTTTAGAGGGTTCAATGATTAAGTACAAAAAGGGGAAAAGGGGAGCTGGTCCCCCCTCCTTATTTTTTTCTTAGAACGGAATTAACCCTTGAAAATATAAAACTTTAATGTACAATTAGTATGCGTAGCCTGTGAGCTCAATGCCATCAGTTTAACTGGGCAATATTCTTTTTATTTAAATGTGTATGAGTTTGTCTGTTTTATTTACGATATCTAATTAAAAACACACGATCAATTTAAGGTGAATTTCTATTCATTACAAACACCGAACTGGAACTCCAACTGGGCACCTCCCCTCCAATATTTAGAAATCCTGTCTTTAAGTGTGCAGGTACTCAAATTATGCTTTATATGTAAAGTTTATTTATTTACAAAATATTGAACAGTATGTTGTTGTATTCTTTTAAGATATAAATGTTTAATAATCTGGACGTTTTGATCTTGGAAAAAATGTATATATAATTATTTTTAAAAGCTGAGTTTTATTGCATTTATTTTTAGTGAAAGCAATAAAAGTGTCATATATAATAGCATTTCACTTTATTAGTATTTAATGATGCTATGTTTATAGAGAAAAGAAAGGTTTATACAAAATAAATATATTTGAGATTGTTTAACATTTTTCTTCGATAAATTTCTTTACATTTTTAGCTCACAGGCTATCATAGCCTGAGAGCTTATGTGCCCGTCCGTTCTGTATGTATGTTCGTACGTAACGCGATAACTCATGATAAAAATATCGGATCCACTTGAAATTTTGTATATAGGTATATCCTGATAAGGCGCTTCCCTGATTAGTTTTTGGAGTTCATTCGATATGTATAAGAGGGGGAACGGGGGGCTCATGCCCCTCCCCTTAATGGATATAAATGGGTTTTTCATGCAGAATTAACAGTTTTTGTCCAAAATTTAGATATAAGATCATTCGGATGAGGCGATACCGTGGCTGTTATTAGATGTTCATTGAATAAGTATAAACAGGGGGAACGGGGGCCCATGTCCCTCCCCTTAATGGATATAAATGGGTTTTTCATGCAGAATTAACAGTTTTTGTCCAAAATTTAGATATAGGATCATTCTGATGAGGCGATTACGTGACTGTTATTATGTGTTCATTGAATAAGTATAAACAGGGGGAACGGGGGGCTCATGCCCCCCCCTTAATTGATATAAACGGGATTTTCATGCAGAATTAACGATTTTCGTTCAAAATATAGATATAGGATCATTCGGATGAGGCGATACCGTGGCTGTTATTAGGTGTTCATTGAATAAGTATAAACAGGGGGAACGGGGGGCTCATGCCCCTCCCTTTAATTGATATAAACGGGATTTTCATGCAGAATTAACAGTTTTCGTTCAAAATTTAGATATAGGATCATTCGGATGAGGCGATACCGTGGCTGTTATTAGGTGTTCATTGAATAAGTATAAACAGGGGGAACGGGGGTTCTAATGCTCCCCCCCCTTAACTTGCATAAATGGATTTTTCAGTCAGAATTGTCAGATTTCGTTCAAATCTCTGAATAGTTTTGGAAGTTTAATGGTTAAGTATAAAAGAGGAGAATAACTCCTCTTAAATTATATAAATGCTAAATGGGTTTTTATTAAGAATTATCCGATTTGCTCTGAATTTTGGATATAGATTTTTTAATATGATAAAGCATGTACTTGATAGTTTAGGAAGTTCAATGATTAAGTATAAAAAAGGAGAAAGGGAAGAGCTGTTTCCCTTTTTTAATTTTTTTTTTCGAACGGAATTAGCGAAAATACAAGTCTGTAATGTACAATTAGTATGCTTAGCCTGTGAGCTCAATGCCATCAGTTTAACTGGGCAATATTCTTTTTATTAAATTAGCTGATCAAAATTTTTGTTTTTTAATAGGCTAGTGAAAATGCATCATTATTTTTAAGCAGAAATTTATACATTAAAAAATAAGCTTGCTTCTCAATTTACAGCCATAAAATAAGTCACTGTAATTTCTTTTTAAATAAATAAATAAGCGATAAATAAGCAATTACCGAAAAAATTATTATACACATATTTTGTAAGCAAGATTTTTTTTTTCATCACCGTGGAAAGTTTGGCGTCTGAATTTTCAGATGTTTTCTGTAAAAATATATGAGAGAGTAACATTTCAATATTTCCTTCAACTGTAAATTTAAATACTTAAGGTATTAGAAGTGTATAACAATATTTTGTAATTTTTAGTTCATTTAAAGAACGATTTAACACAGAATAGAAGCTCACGCTTATCATAACAATATTTAAAATCCGCTTTTTCACATAAATGATATGAGGGAGAAAATGTTATTTGAGATATTTTTAACAAATAAGTAAAATTAAAATTATCGCATATAAGTACATATATACAGGGTATCCGAGGAGTAATGGGACAAACTTAAAGGGGAGGTAGGGGACATCACAAGGATTCAAAATTGCATAGAAGCCATGGTCGGAAACGTCTTCGTTCGTCGGTAGGTTTTATTGTTCACAAGAGCATTGGAGAAAAACAGCTTTCTCAGATTCGGGAATTTTTAAATTCTTAATTCATACCAGAAGTTATACATAGCATTTTTGGATACGTAAATTAAAGATACATCTGGATATTAACTCGAAACGCTGCGCTGGAGAAAAAAACCTGCAATAATTGAATCTTTCATCACCATCATTGGAATATGCAACGCTTTACAAACACCGAGCTGGCAGATATGCACCTGATTTACGCATTGGCACAGGCAACTGCATGAGAAGCAGAAAGATTATATCGCGAAAGGGGCCCACAGAGAGATGCACCGGACCGCAGGACCTTTATGAATTTGCATCACAATTTGTGTGAATATGGATTCTTACGAAGTAATAGGCATAGAGTGGGAAGACCACGCTTAACTCGAACTCCTAGCATGGAGCAAGATGTGTTAGATATTGTTCAACGAAATCTAGTACTAGCGTACGAGCCGTCGCTTCTGCCGTAAGAAAATATCGCTGTATCGTTTATCGTATTTTACAACGTGAAGGCTTACAGCCATACCATCTGCAAAGAGTAAAGTCACTGCTCCCCAGAGATAATCCTGCGCGTGTGCATTTTGCACAGTGGTACCTCGACCAATGTCGCCAAGACCCGCATTTCTCATCCTACGTTTTATTTACAGATGAGGCGTACTTCACGCAAGATGATGTATTCAACCACCACAATGTTCATTTATGGGCTGGCGAAAATCCCCATGGTGTGATATGAATGATATGAATTTTCAATGAATGTTTGCGCTGGTATGGTCAACGACTTCGTAGTCGGGCCTTACTTGTTGCCAGCACTTCTAAAACATCTGCAGATTATCGCATCTTGTCAATGTACCACAACATGTCAGACGCCATATGTGGTTTCAACATAATGGGGCACCTCCCCATTATGGCAGATGTGTTCGTGAACATTTGAATCGGGTGTTTGGTCAGCAATGGAGTGACCGTGGAGGATCGGTTCCCTGGCCACCACGCTCTCCTGATTTAAGCAGTATCGATTTCTTTCTTTAAGGTGCACTGAAAAACGCTGTATACTCAACGTCTGCGGAATCTGAAATGGATCTGAGTACAAGACTTATCTGTGCTACTACGTATATTCAACAAAATCCATGTGTATTTGAGCGAGTCCGCTAATCCATGGTTCGACGATGTAATGCATGTATCACTAGCAATGGTGGAAACTTTGAACATCTTTTGTAACATTTTCACATATCATCTACCACAGTAAATGTAATATCGTTGACCAATAAATTATTTCAGGTGATCTCAGTCTTGTGTCTCTTCGTCCCTTGTACCTGCCATACTACCTTCCCATCACGTTGCCAACCATGTGTTGCTATGCAATTCTGAATCCTTGTGATGTTGCCTACCTCCCTTTAAAGTTTGTCCCATTACCTCTGGTATATATATATATATGCAAATACCTTGCATATATATATATATATGCAAATATGCATACATATGAAATAGCAACCATCCGTTTGGATAAACGAAAAGTGAATATTAAGGGTGGAAGAGGAATAAGAAAAGAAGACACCTTTTCACTTAAACTTTTTACTGCTGTCTGAAAATATTTTGAAGAATCTGGATTGGGGAAAACAAAGCGATTAGAATAAATGGAGAATATTTAAGTCATCTCCCGCTCGCTGACGACATTTCAACTTATAGTTGAAGGAATCACTGAGGAATTGGAAAATGTGCTAAAAGATTTGGTAGAAGCTAACATTAATGTGGGATTATAAATAAATATGGAAAAGACTAACGTGATATTCAATTCATTTACATCAAAAAAGAAAATCATCTATAACAACTCTGAAATTATAGAACTTCAAAGTTTGGATTAGAAATATCATCGGAAGATAGCACCAGGAATGAAATCAATAAGGAATAGATGAAGTGCTTTTGGAAAGAACAATAATATTCTAAAGAATAATATGCTTCTATGTTTGAAAAAAAAAGGTGTTTAACTAATTTGTTTTACTTGCACTAACTTCTGAAGACGAAACACGGACAAAACAGATAGTTGAAATATTAAATAGTCCTTCCGGCAATGCCGGGAGGAAGAGGTAGCTTTTATATACTTATATATTTATTTATTTATTTTAAATTAAGTTATATTAGTAGAACCTGATTATGAGCTTGGTAGAAATCATACACTCATATTGAACACATTCATATTGAAATCGATTAATATATATATGCTATAACTCAGCCATTTTGTAAGATACAGACGAAACAAAAAATGCTCTGAATCTTTGTATCAAGGTCAAATGCATAAAAGAAAAATCTTTTTCAATTTCTCACTTTCTTGTACCTAATTTAAAATTTTAAAATTTATAAAAATTTTTAAATAGCCGCCATTTTAAAATAAAATGGCGGATGGAACTGAGTATCGAACTCGATTCAGGCCTCAGTATATACTATGTACACACCAAGTTACATCCAAATCGATTCATAAATACGCGTGTTATCACGTGACAAAAATAAGATCGTTTCAAAATGCCAGCCATTAGAAAAATTCAAAGTGCTATAACTCAATCATTTTTTAAGATATAGACAAAATAAAAAGTGCTCTAAAATTGTTGTTTTAAGTTCTAACACGTAAAAGAAAAATATTTTTCAACTTTTAATTTTTTCGTATTTAATTTTAAATTTTAAATTTTTTTAAAAATGGCGGATGACGCTGGCCAACGAACTCGGTTGAGACATTTGTATGTACTATGTACATACCAAGTTTCAATCAAGTCCGTTCATAAATACGCGTGTTATCACGTGACAAAAATCAGATCGTTTCAAAATGTCAGCCATAAGAAAAATTCAAAGTGCTATAACTCAATCATTTTTTAAGATATAGACAAAATAAAAAGTGAATTGTTGTTTTAATTTCTAACACGTAAAATAAAAATATTTTTCAACTTTTAATTTTTTTGCATTAAATTTTAAATTTTAAATTTTTTTAAAAATTTAAAATGGCCACCATTTTGAAACAAAATGGCGGATGATGATGGCCAACGAACTCGGTTGAGACATTTGTATGTACTATGTACATATCAAGTTTCATTCAAATCGGTTAATAAATACGTTAGTTATCGCATGACAAAAATCAGATATATATATATATATATATATATATATATATATATATGGTTATATATATACAGGGTGTTTCTAAATCCATGGTCCAAACTTTAAGGGGTGATAGTACACATCAAGACAAACAATATTTAAATAGGAAACCAAGGGTCCCAAAGTCTTCCGAAGGAGATGGGCGCCATTAAATTTAGGGTCCAAAAATTCAAATGATTATGAAAAACAGAAAAATTGGTCGATTCGTTTGCGGTTTTCACTAAAATTATTCTTTATGTCAGTATTGTCTTGAAAATAAATTATACAGATAAATTTAAAAAAATGACGATAGAGGGCGCTTTAGACTTTAGAGTAACGAACAACTATTTTTTACCGTTATTTTTTGCATCTCATTAAAGGTTTCGTAAGATTAGACTTAAACTTAAATTTTGAGCTCAAAATCTGAATAGTTGGAAGCAGTTAAGTAGCACAAACTTAACTGTGTTCAGAGGCTTTTAAATTCAAATGATTATAAAAAACGGAAAAATTGGTCCATTGATTTGCGGTTTTCACTAAAACTATTCTTTATGTCGGTATTTTATTAAAAATGAATTATAAAGATAAATTTTAAAAAATGCCGATAGAGGGCGCTTTAGACTTTGGAGTAACGTACAACTATATTTTACCATTATTTTTCGCATCTCATAAATTTTTTTTAGAAGCTTAGACATAAACTTAAATTTCGAGATGAAAATCTTAATCGTTGGGAGTGGTTAAGTAGCGCAAACTGAACTGTGTTCAATGGGGGTGGGGAGGTTCAAATTTCAAATGATTATAAAAAACGGAAAAATTGTTCGATTCGTTTGCCGTTTTCGCTAAAACTATTCTTTATGTCAATATTTCCTTGAAAATAAATTTTAAAGATTAATTTTAAAAAATACCGTTAGAGGGCGCCTTAAACTTTGGAGTAACCAACAACTATTTTTAACCGGTTTTTTTTTTTTTTTTTTTTTTTTTGTATCTAATTAAATGCTTGTAAAAGTTCATGCTTAAATTTTGAGCTCAAAATCTGCATCGTTTTGAGTAATTAAGTGCGGAAATTTGAAATGTGTTCGAGGGGTGGGGAGGGTAACATTTTAACTCCTGAACACTGTTCAGTTTCCGCTTCTTAACCCCTCCATCGATTTAGAATTTGAGCTCAAAATTTAAATCTAAGCATTTGCAAGCATTTAATTAGATACAAAAAATAACGCTTAAAAATAGTTGTTGGTTACTCTAAAGTTTAAGGCGCCCTCTATCGGTATATTTTGAAATTAATCTTTATAATTCATTTTCAATAAAATCCCGACATAAAGAATAGTTTTAGTAAAAACCGCAAATCAATCGACCAATTTTTCCATTTTTTAAAATAATTTGAAATTTGAACCTCCCCACCCCATTGAACACAGTTCAGTTTGCGCTACTTAACCACTCCCAACGATTCAGATTTTCATCTCGAAATTTAAGTTTATGTCTAAGCTTCTAAAAAAAATTTATGAAATGCGAAAAATAATGGTAAAATATAGTTGTACGTTACTCCAAAGTCTAAAGCGCCCTCTATTGGCATTTTTTAAAATTTATCTTTATAATTCATTTTCAATAAAATACCGACATAAAGAATAGTTTTAGTGAAAACCGCAAATCAATCGACCAATTTTTCCGTTTTTTATAATCATTTGAATTTAAAACCCTCTGAACACAGTTAAGTTTGTGCTACTTAGCTGCTTCCAACTTTTCAGATTTTGAGCTCAAAATTTAAGTTTAAGTCTAAGCTTACGAAACCTTTAATGAGATGCAAAAAATAACGGTAAAAAATAGTTGTTCGTTACTCTAAAGTCTAAAGCGCCCTCTATCGTCATTTTTTGAAATTTATCTTTATAATTTATTTTCAAGACAATACTGACATAAAGAATAATTTTAGTGAAAACCGCAAACGAATCGACCAATTTTTCTGTTTTTCATAATCATTTGAATTTTTGGACCCTAAACTTTAATGGCGCCTATCCCCTTCGGAAGACTTTGGGACCCTTGGTTTCCTATTTAAATATTGTTTATCTTGATGTGTACTATCACCCCTTAAAGTTTAGACCATGAATTTAGAAACACCCTGTATATATATACACTGGTGTCCAAAATTTAAGCATAATTGGTAATTAAGTGATTATTTTTAAGTGATGAAAGAAATATGAATTGGAATGTGCTGAAACTCCAGGTGTGTAAACAAAATAGTACGCGTCACATATTTTCGCGAAGAGTTTTCCCCGAATTCGAACAGGGGACCGTCAACAAATTGAAAAAGAACGAAGATCTTTTGGATAACCCTGTCAAATCTAATGTAGCAAAAGCGTTCAAACTGCACATTATGATTAATTGGCTTATTGTAATGTACTGTGTTAATTTTTACAAGGATAGCATGTATACTCGTAGAGAAATTAAGGTTTTTATAAAAACAGTCCTAAATTTTTCCAAGTTTTTTGCTTATAATTTGCAGAGTTCTTATTATAAAATAATATTCTTTTCTGAAAATATGACAAACATCATTGTACACAATACCCTGTCATCAGAATTTAAAAATAATAAAAATTTTATGAAAAATGAGTATGTTTAGTAAATAATTTTTCATTGCGCATGCGTCAACGATATCAAAATGTCATTTGCATATTGTGTTAGCTAAATGTATAGAGCAACTTCTGTAAAAGTTTCAAAAAGATAGCTTGAAAATTCTAAAAATGGGAGCCTATAGAATCAACTCAAAACCCGTTATTCCTAAAGGAAGCAAAAAAATCAGGGGTTTTACCTAAATATAATTGTACGTGCAATATTGTGTAGGCACTAAACAATGGAATATGGATACAGCCCCTCATCTTTTCGCTTCATTTAGGGAATAAAGGATTTTGATCTCATTCTATCAACGATAATTTTTAGAATTTTTAAGCTATGTTTTTGAGACTTTCACAAAAGTTGCTCTATACATTTAACTAACATAATATGCAAATGAAATTTTAATAGCGTTCACGCATGCGCAGTAAAAAATTATTTAGTAAACCTGCTCATTTGTCATACACTTTTTATTATTTTTTAATTCTGATGACAGGGTATTGTGTACAATGATGTTTGTCATTTTTTCAAAAAAGAACACTATTTTATATTAAGAACTCTGCAAATTATAAGCAAAAAACTTAGGACTGTTTTTATAAAAACCTTAATTTCTCTACGAGTATACATGCTATCCTTGTAAAAACTAACACAGTACGTTACAATAAGCCAATTAATCATAATGTGCAGTTTGAACGCTTTTGCTACATTAGTTTTGACAGGGTTATCCAAAAGATCTTCGTTCTTTTTCAATTTGTTGACGGTCCCCTGTTCGATTTCGGGGAAAACTCTTCGCGAAAATATGTGACGCGTACTATTTTGTTTACACACCTGGAGTTTCAGCACATTCCGATTCATATTTCTTTCATTACTTAAAAATAATTACTTAATTACCAATTATGCTTAAATTTGGACACCAGTGTATATGTCAACATTTGAACGAAGGGTGGTTTTGGGGTCTGGGGGTCATGATCGGTGAAAATGTACCAAAATTTTCCGGAAGTGCTTTCCTCCGGACGGCTGCAATAGGTAGCTTTTTACTTTTTGTAACGAAAGCTACCTAAAATAACACAGTGAGATATGGAAAGGTGTACGCTAAACATAACTAGAAGAGACAAAAAGAAATTAATCTGAATAAGAAATCGAGGGCAGTTTTTGACGTCATTGAAAAAATTAAACGATTAAAAGGGAAATTGGTGGGCACATTGTCAGAAGATAAAATAATAGGTGAAACACAAACATCCCACAGTGGTATCACAGCGATATAAACCGATCAAGAAGATGATCCCAAGTAAATTAGAGTGACGGAATCAGAAAAGTCTCGGGTGTAAATTGGATAATTAAAGCATTAGAAAGGAAACATTAGTCTGGAGAAAACCTACATCCATGAATTGAAAATTTTTGATGATGATATACATATATATATATATATATATGCAGATCTATCTATATGTAAATATATATATATATATATATATATACGTATATATATCCTTATACATATGTATATATAAAACTGACACCCAGTTAAAAGAAGAGTACTTCGCTGCAACAAATTAATCAACATACCATATACATGCAAGAATAAACAACACAACATGAACACATAGAAACATCCATTCCGTATAGAGCTTCCATTAAATATAAAATACAAGTAGTATTTATTTGTTTACATTCGTATTTTTTTTCAATGCATGAATGGACAAGTAGAAAATAAAAGGCAGACCAAGTATTCCTCAAAATATTTGAGTACTACTGCAAAGAATCGTTATTAATATTACTATTCTTTAAACTGCTGAGGGATTAAAATTCATCTAAAAAACTTTTTTTAAATCAATCACTTACCAATTCAGTTTTATTATTTATTTATTTATTTTATTTTATAAAAGCATTTTGAAAAGAACCCATTAGCACTTAAGCTCTAAGAACAACATATTTTCTATTCCTTGTGCATTGACCTTTTTCTATCATTAATACCATACGGAAAAAAACAAGAGAAGGAGTAGAAAAGGGAGGAATAAAATGATACTTTTGAATACTAGTTGCAGTTAGGAAGAAAAAGTCTGAAATTCTTAGGCAAACATTTTTTAGAAATTACAGTAGATTCCTTCAAATCCTCACAGCTTGGGATCAGAGGTTCTGCGGATTTTTCGGATTTCTGGTCATTGCTTTATTTTCTTTTTTTAAATAGTAAATTTAATGTAATTAATAATGTGATCAAACGTATAATGAATGTTTACAATATAATAAAATATCAAAATAAATAATAAACTAAAATAATAAAAATTTAGATGATTTTAAAAGTAATTAAAATATTCAAAGCAAAGCTCAAGCTAATAATCAATAATGTATGATTGAATATTCATTATACAGGTTAAATGTATTTTTCCTAAATTATTGTATGAAACTTGCCTCATGAAGATACATTACTAATTCACCTCAAAATCATAAAATAAAAAAGGTTTATTTCAGATTTACCCAGATTTAATACCCAAAAAACTTTATTAATACATAAATATATTTGGTAAAAAAATTGTAATTACGAATTATATTCGCAAGATCTTGAATTTTTTCAGAAATAAATTTATTCTTCCTTCATGAAAAAACATGAATTCAGTTATATTAACAAAAATTGCAAGTTAAAATATACATGAAATTTATTTAAAAAAAACTAAATAAGTCAAATTTTGTTCCTATATTTGAACCGAATGTTTCAATATTTATTAAATTGTGTGCGGATTTCAGAGAGTTTCGGATTTTAGGGTTGTGGTTTTGAGGGAGTCTACTGTATATATACACTACCTGGCCATTGATGAACGTTCACTTACTATTTTAGACATTTTGTTAAATACCTAGAAAAATACATGAGGAATTATCCCGAAACTCTTAGTATATAAATATAATAGTCATACATTTCCGTGAAGATTTTTTTTCCGAAACTCGATAAGGGGACCGTCAACAAATTAAAACAGAATGAATATCTTTTGAATAACCCTGTCAAAACTAATCTAGCAAAAGCGCCCAAACACTAAATTGTGATTAAGTGTCTTATTGTAATAAACTGTGTTAATTTTTATGCAAATAGCATGCATATTCGCAGAGAAATTAAGGTTTTTATAAAAATGGTCCCAAAATTTTCCAAGTGTTTTGCTTATAATTTTCAGAGTTCTTAATATAAAATAATATTTTTTCTGAAAATATGACAAACGACATTGCACACAATACCCTGTAATCAGAAATAAAACATAATAAAAATTGTATGAAAAATGAGTAGGTTAACTAAATAAGTTTTCACTGCGCATGCGTCAACGATATCAAAATTTCATTTGCAAATTATGTTAACTAAATGTATAGAGCAACTTTTTTAATAGTCGCAAAATAGTAACTTGAAAATTCTGAAAATAATCGTCAATTGAATAAGTTGAAAATCCGTTATTCCCAAAATGAAGCAAAAACAAGAGGGGTTGTATCCATATATTGATTGATTAGTATCAATATAGATTACACAATATGGGACGTACTACTACATTTGGATAAAATCCCTCATTTTTTGCTTCATTTTGGGAACAACGGATTTTGTCCTTTTTCTATAGGCGATTACTTTCAGAATTTTCAAGTTATGCTGATTTTGAGGTTTTTACAGGAGTTGCTCTATACATTTAGCTAACATAATATGCAAATGAAATTTTGATATCGTTGACGCATGCGCAGCGCAAAATTATTTAGTAAACCTACTCATTTTTCATAGAATTTTTATTATTTTTTAATTCTGATTACAGGGTATTGTGTGCAATGTTGTTAGTCATATTTTCAGAAAAAAAATATTATTTTATAATAAGAACTCTGCAAATTATAAGCAAAAAAATCTTGGAAAAGTTTGGGACCATTTTTATAAAAAACCTTAATTTCGCTGCGAGTATGCATGCTACTTGCATAAAAATTAACACATTTTATTACAATAACGTACTTAATCATAATCTACTTAATCATAATCTTATACTATTTCATTTATACACTGACAGTTTCGGGATGATTCCTCATAAATTTGTCCAGATATTTAACAAAATGTCTAAAATCGCAAGTGGACGTTCGTCAATGGCCAGGTAGTGTATATACAGTGTGTATCTAAACTCTTGAGCAAAACTTTAAGGGGTAATACTACACATCAAGTCAAACAATATTAAATAGGAAACTAAGGATCCCAAACGTCTTCCGAAGCAGATAGGCGCCATTAAAGTTTAGGGTCAAAAATTTCAAATAGACATAAAAAACGGAAAAATGGTCGATTGATTTGCGATTTTCACTAAATTAATAAAAATAGATAAAATAAAAAAAGAATAATTAGAACTATTTTTTATGTCAGTATTTTCTTGAAAATAAATTGAAGATAATCTTGAAGATAATTTAAAAAAAAATGCCGATAGAGGGCGCTTTAGACTTTGGACTAACGAACAACTTTTTTTTTTTTTTTTTTTTTTTTTTTTTTGCCGTTATTTTTTGCATCTCATTAAATGTTTTAGGAAGCTTAGACTTAAATTATGAGCTCAAAATCTGAATAATTGGTAGTGGTTAAGTAACGAAAAGTGAACTGTGTTCAGGGGTGGGGTGGGGGTTAAAATTCAACTCCTGCCAGGTTGGGTATCGTTATAAGTATTTCAGTTGGTAGAATACTCGTGCGCTATATCGATGGCCGGGTTCGAGCCCCGGCTTGGACATTTTTTCACTTTATTGGCTATACGCATTTTAAACAACTAAAGTTTGAAATAATACCAAAAAACTTCCTAGAAAAGAAATCATTAGTCATTTTGACTTTAGTTCATCACGTGTTTTGGATCTAACACATTTCCGCTTTTGAAGCAAATGTATTTTTTCTCCGTATCCAGTTCTTTGCGTAGCTCTGTATATGATCTTATACATATGATCCGAATATTTCAAATATATTAAATGTAGTAGAGCTTGAAAATGCTGAGATCAAATAAAAAAAATCTTTAATCAATTCATACTCTTTTTCAGTAATGTTTACGAGTTCTTTTGTATGGAATTTGGACTATAGAATTTACGTATTCCACGTTATGCAAAAATTTAGTTAAACTTAAAAACGCATACCACCGAAGAATCATTTTTACTTTCAGCAATCATTCTTAAATAACACTTAGGTTACAGAATTGTATCCGAAAACTCTTTTGCGTCCCTGTAAATGAACGATAAATGGAATGCAGATCATATTTTATAGTCAGCATTTTGTAGTTAATTTCAATAATGGATGTCAATTACATCATGTTTGAAACAATATAATATAACTGATATACTCTATTAACAGCTTTGTGTAACCCTGTAAATGAATAATAAATGTTTTATATCCTGCATTCTATAGAAAGTATCTTTTAGCGCATTATTGAGAAATTCATATGAATATCAATATGTTTGTAACAGAGTAACATCATTATAATACACCGCAAACGATATTTCTATATAGATCACAATATAACAGAATACTTTTGAGCTTCCCTGTACGCATACTGTGCGAGGGTAGTATATAACATTGTACATTGTAGCATATGTGTGTGTATAACACATTCTATTGTAACCATTTTCTAGTGCATTTCAGTAAAGTATATAAATTTTCATTACGTTTAAAATATTGTGATATTATTAAAATACACCACAAATAATTTCCCCTCATAGACGATGATGGAATGGAATACTTTTGAGTGTTTCTGTAAATGAACTGTGAATAGAACAGTATTTTCAAGACCGAACGTGCCATGGAAAGCCTAAATAGTGTATATCAATTACATGGCAATCCGAGCATATTTACACGAGTTAGAGCACGGATAAACAGAAGGCCAGATAGATAGATATACTCAATTCATAAGCACTTTTCAACTATGTTGGATAGTGTTTAAAAAAAGCCAAATTATAATTTGTTTAATGCATTCAAGCTTTGTGCTTTTTGTTAAGCATACATCAAAGCGATGGTTTTCCTCTAATTGAGGGTTCACACCAAGTTAATGTATTGTAACGAATATTTTTTAGAACAATATGAGCCGTTATCATAAAATTAGACGTGATTTTTGAGATAAACATTGGATGCTTATATAATAGTCTCTTTAAAAAAAACTATTTCTGCCAAGCACAATTTTAAGTCTTTATTTTTAATTCATTAATTAATTAATTGACTTTTTATTGGGACACACTGAATAGTGATTTCGCATTGTTTAAACAACATTGCTGTTAGTCATCAAAATCCGCATCTTAAAAAGGCTTGAAGAGCAACAATAAAATTTATTTTATCCATTGTCATTGTTAAAATGGAATGAGAAATTTACTGATAAATCTATATTCATTTGTTTTCTAACTTTGTTTATGCTCTTATAACTAAACTTTTTATGTTTTCATAAATATTAAACTTAACACAGTGAAGAGCAAGTCCTAAAAAGAAACAACATTAAATACTTTTGTATATTTTACAAAAAAAAAAAAAAAAAAATGTTTAAGTCACAGGAATTATTATTGCCATATTCTGGAAAGACCTCCTTATGTTTCGTTCGTCTAAAAAATGTAAAAGGATATTTTTAGAAATTAAGGTCAGTTAATCTTAAACTATAAAGCAACTAATCTGTCTCCATATTAAAAAAAAAATGAATGAAAACTAGGCTAATATCTTAAAATATAATTTGGGTCAATAATGCTGTACCTTTCTTGCATTCTTTAAATTATAGCAAGATAATCATTGTAGCAAAATATCTGTATTTTCAACGAACTTTAATATATGGTTTTTTAGCCCACAGGCTATCATAGCCTGAGAGCTTATGTGCCCGTCCGTTCTGTATGTACGTTCGTTCATTCGTACGTGCGTAACGCGATCACTCATGATAAAAATATCCCATCCACTTGAAATTTTGTATAGGTATATCCTAATAAGGTGCTTCCCTGATTAGTTTTTGGAGTTCATTCGATATGCATAAGAGGGGGAATGGGGGGCTCATGACCTTCCCCTTAATTGATATAAATGGGTTTTTCATGTAGAAATATTAATTTTTGTTCAAAATTTACACATAGGATCATTCTGATGAAGCGCTTCCGTGATTGGTATTAAGGGCTCATTGGATAAATATAAACAGGGAAAATGGGGGTTCTAATGCCCCTCCTCTTAATTTATATAAATGGGTTTTTCATGCAGAACTGTCAGATTTCGTTCAAATATCTGAATAGTTTTGGAAGTTTAATGGTTAAGTATATAAAAGAGGGGAATAACTCCTCTTAAATCATATAAATGGGTTTTATTAAGAATTTTCCGATTTGCTCTGAATTTTGTATATGGATTTTTTTATATGATGAAGCATGCCCCTGATCAGTTTAGAGGGTTCAATGATTAAGTGTGAAAAGGTGAAAGGGGGGAGCTTTTTCCCCCTCCTTAATTTTTTTTCGAACGGAATTAACTCTTGAAAATATAAGGCTGTAAGGGTTGAATGATTAAGTGTGAAAAGGTGAAAGGGAGGAGCTTTTCCCCCCTCCTTAATTTTTTTTGAACGGAATTAATTCTTGAAAATATAAGGCTGTAATATATAATTAGTATGCGTAGCCTGTGAGCTCAATGCCATCAGTTTAACTAGGCAATATTCTTTTTATTATTTATTTATTTATTTATTTTACATAAAATTGAATATCCAGCCGATTACTTCTTCTTTTTGTAAAATACAATGACTTTATTTTTCTGACTACAAAAACGAACTCGAATTCCTTAATTTGTACATTTGTTTTTGTTTTTTTTGTCTTTGGAATAAAAGGCAAGAGAAAATACATTTCTAGAGTTAATTACTAGTTTTTCCCGAAATATCGTTGCATAAAGTTTATATACTTGAAAATTTGTATTTTTGTTTATTTATGAACAAAAATACAAATACTTACAAAAATACAAATACTTTTGTTTATTTTGCAATTTGTATAGTTTGTTTTGTTTTGTCTTTGTAATAAAAGGCAAGAGAAGATACATTTCCAGAATTAACTACTACTTTTTCCCGAAGTATCATTGCATAAAGTGTATATACATGGAAAATTGTATTTTTGTTTATTTATGAACAAAAATATAAATACTTACAAAAATACAAATACTTTTGTTATTTTGCAATTTGTATTGTTTGTTTTGTTTTGAATTTGTAACAAAAGGCAAGAGAAGATACATTTCTAGAGTTAATTACTACTTTTTTCCCGAAATATCGTTGAATAAATCGCATATACATGAAAATTTGTATTTTTGTTTATTTATAAACAAAAATCCAAATATTTACAAAAATACAAATACTTTTGCTTATTTGGCAATTTTTATATTTGTTTTGTTTTGTTCTTGTAAAAAAAGGCAAGAGAAGATACATTTCTAGAGCTAATTACTAGTTTTTCCCGAAATATCGTGCATAAAGTTTATATACATAGAAATGATATAACATCTTCTCAGAGACACAACGACAGAAATAATGTAAATCTTTTAGGGATAGTAATCAAGTATTAATCAAATTTAAATTTTAAATCTAAATTGTTTTAGAATAAGTGAGTTAATTATTTTGAAAAATATTAAAAATATAATTATCAATTTTTAAATAAAGTTTTCAAACTTTCATTCAAATCAAGTTCTAAATATCAGTTTATAATCAATTAACAACGATTCAGTAAAAGTGCAACATAAGGAATATTTATGAAGCGCAATTAGGACACTTCAAAGCATTGCATACAGCATTGCATTTAGAATAAATGTGAAAAATTGCCGTTTTACTTTTCAGTGTTATTCTCTCCGCACCAATTAATCAATATCTAATGGATTTTCAATTATTATTGTTTCAGCCTAATTTAACGTTTTTTGAGTTTTCTGCAATTTTGATGTTAGATAAAGAGAAATTTTCTCTGCAAAAACACTGGTGTCCGATTGGAAACAACACATTTGGAAAATAAAACTTATCAGTCAGTATTCATTAACTAAGGGTTAAATAGTAAACATTAGCATCGACTACACTTACAACTAACTTTTAAATATCTTTGTATACTATCCATTTAATTATCTGGAATTTTTGTGGATTTATATATTCTCACATTTTATAATATTTGTAATTAGTTTCCTTGGTTGCAACAAAATGTGGAAGTGAAATTCTCTTGCATTCGCATTTCTTTATTCCCTCCTTAATCAGTATGATTGTATTTCTTTTAGTAGTTTTTTTATTCACTTTTCATTACAGGCATTAGATCTTTAAGTTCAACTTAATTTTAGAATGTATTTGATATTCTGTAAAAAAAAAAAAAAAAAAAAAAAAAAAAAAAAAAAAATTAATATTCACTGTTTTATTTCTAGAATTTGTCTAAGCTAGCATCAAATTATGAAAAAAAAAAATTTATTTTTGAAACATATTAATTCAATGATTTAAAAAATATATATAACTAAAACGTTAATATTGAATGTGTAAGAGCAGTTGAATAATTTTAATATATTTCTATAAATCAAAAGTCGAAACAGCAATTTACACTTAATTAACAAACAATCAATAAAATTTTTATGTTACTTCTTCCCCGACACATTAAAGAGACATAAAATTTCTAAATAAAATCTCTTGATAAATCTTTCTTTCTTTCCTCATCAGTGAATAGTTTTCCTTTTATAAGCTACTTCAGTTTTCGAAAATAGGGCACTTGGACTCATAAAACTGAGTTCACTTATTAAAAAAAAGAAGAAAGAAAATCAAAATCTTCGTTTTCCAAAGGACATAAAATTAGCAGTTTGTACATACGTTTTCTTGGGGAAAAGTTTCTTATCAAAGTACATTTTGTATAAATTTGAAAATTTATAGATAATTGTAGAAGTGACTGGGAAAATTTATGTTGTACAGTAATAAAGTAAAGTTTTGTTTCGTTTAGTTGCGATCGGTAGCGGAATGTACCGCACGTAGAAGTCTGAAAATGATTTGTGAGGATAGGCTGATTCTGATGCATCTGAAGATCAGAATTTTAATATTTGATTATTGGCCGTGATATTAATTAAAAACTCATCTAAAACGCATACTTTTTTCTGAAGATTGGCAGGCGCGATTGCTCATGATTTACAATTTGATGAGTTATAATTTGTTTTTCAGGCTACGTAGAACGTAAGGAAGTATATTTTTAAATTTAGTACTTTTATGTATTAAACGTTGCAAATGATTTGCCAAAAAATTGTTGTTAACAACTCTATAAAAAATTAAAAAAGGATTGTTTTCCAATTAGAGATTTCTCCCTTTCGAACGCGCTCTTCTTCGGCTTGATTGTAGATCTTCGACTGGGGTTGTCGTTCACAAAACATGCTAATATGAAAACCAAGATTTTGTCTTTTCGACGGTTTAGTTTGTTAGTTAGTTACATAAATTTAACAATTTCGAAAAATTCTTCTTTTTCCGCAAGCTACTTAGTACTTTCCTTTTTACGCTAAAGCTAACTAAACATCTTTTTTTTTTTTTTTTCATAATATTTTGAAAGCATCTTGGAAAACCAGATATGTATCACCTATAAAGATTTTAAACCATTTAGGTGCGTAAAAGAATTAAAAATAAAATAAAATAATAAAATTTAGGAAATTTCGACTAAAATAGGAAAACACGGGCCACTTCGGTTGATGCTTTCACTACTAAAAATGAAGCATTTTTTACGAAATTATAAAAAAAAATTTCAAAACGTCTTATTATAACTATATTTTTTCTTTCGGTTAAGCCTGAAGAACATACTTGACCCTTCCCCCGCCCCAAAAAGTGAGAAGAAAATATTTCTCTTTTACAACTAGTTTACAAAATTTTCTCACAAAATTTTTACATGGAATGCAAATTCTTCACAATTGTAACTGATAAAAATTTGAAAGAGTTCAGACAGTAAAAACTATTTTTTCACAATGAAACGATCTTGTGCGAAAAAAGAAATAAAAAGTTATTCTTATGTGTGCTTTTACCATTAAATATCAATATGTTTTCGTGAAAATTTAAAAATATTAAACCATACAAAATCTGGTTAAAAAAAATAAAGCCTTACAAATTTAAGGTTTTTTAAAGATTTTTACAACGGACTTGGGCAAAGCTGGCCGGGTCAACTGAGTATAAAGAATATATGTACTTTAAAATGAATTATTTGATTTGAAGTGCTGGAAGACGGATTTATGAGAATAATTTTTCTGGGCGTTGTGCATTGGCAGATAGGATTCCTTATATTTGATGTACACGAAACCAAACATTGTTTAAAATTCGTACATTAGGTTAAAAGAATCTTTTATTAAGTTCTAAAATTTTGAATGACTTGAGTCACGCAAAATGTTAAAGACAACCATGAGCAATATGAACAACTGTACCATTTAAAATGGATACTATTGTACATATTGTAAAATGTAAAAAGGAAAAACCTCATGAATGTAACATAAGAGAAAAAAATAAATGTAATCAAAAGTTTGAAAGGGAAATTCTCACTTGGTACTAAGAATTTTGTTATTTGGCCATGATAAATCTGATTTTGAGTTATGCAACTTTAAGATAATTTATTCATTGATTATAGTGGTAAATAAAGTTAAAAACCAATTGAGATCAGTCTTTCATTACATATGTTTTTCATTAAATTTTCGAAATTTTTCTAAAAATTTTCGAAATGATTTTCATGCATCGATTTAGAGTATAAATAGGAGTTGCTTTGTTTTTATATTTTGTAAGGAAAGTCACACACTAAGGTGTCACATAAAACATGTCGCATGATTTCGGAGAAAAGACTGGTTTAAAGCAGGTTTGAAATAACATCCTTCTTTATTTCGAACAGTTTTTCCTCCTATGTCGCACTTGATGTTTCCCCAGTCATCTCAGTGTGGGATGTGCCTTAGTTCCTTTGCTTACGCTGTTTGTTTGTATCTATCTTAGTAGCGTTTTGAGAAACTTCGAAATCACAATGTTTTAATTTGAATGCTGTGATGACTAGAAATTTCATTTTGTATTGGGTCTGAGTTGTTTGAAATAAGCATACTTTCACGAATTCGTGATTATAAAAGTTTATATTTCAAACATTTTACAATTCTTAATTTCTTGACATTTTTTGTAGTATTAAAATAATAATAATAAATATGATGTCTACACAATTGTCCATGTATACCTGTCATTTTTATATAAACTTCAATTTTGTAAACATAATAATTTCGCGTTTAATTACAACAATGAAGAATGCAGTAGTTCAACTTTTTTAGGAACTATATATATTTTTAATTATGGGGAAAAATACTTTTAGGTTTAAAATATTAAAAGTATATATCTATCCAAATCACAAACGCTAAAATTTACCGGTAACTTAACGAATATGCCATTTAATGAAATTTAAGAACATATAGCTTTTTTGTGTTCCGTTAATAATGGCAACAAGCTGAGTGAAAAGTTTTAAAGATGTTTGTAAAATGTTAAATTTCAAAAAATATTAAATTAGACTTAACAATTTTCCAGTATTTCATATATATACATATTTATCTTTTTTTTTTAAGCGTCGTAACAAAATAATAATAATAATTCAAATGGATTGCAATTAATAATAATATACATCGTCTCTCATTAAGTTTAATCTAAGAAATTATTTCTACTTTCAACTGTAATGATTATTGTCTCACTCATTTTCAAAACGAAATCAAGTATTATAAATAAACAAAAATTAGGACCTAATATAATATAACCTAATATTAATAAAACAAAAAATATCCTCCGATGAAGAGAATGATTAAGGCTTCAAAATACAAACATAGTTTAAATAAATTTAACTATTAACATATCTTGTATTTAGTATTTTAATCGACTTTTAAATAAAACGGAACGTTTTAAAGATCATACTGTATATTTTGTATCTTGAATAGGGTGAAAATTGTGTTCCGTCATATGTTTTAATTAATAACAAAATATTCATAAAATTCAATGATGAAATATCAGTTGACATATTTTTATAAGAAATTCAGTAATCATTTGTGTAACGGTAACAGCAGCTTCGTTAAATAGTAATAACATAAAGATGCTAAATAGAATACGCTTGACAAATGTTCTTTTCTTATATCATCAGTGAAAATATTTGTTTAAGTAGCTATTTCAATTTTTAAAAATAGAATATTTAGAATCATAAAACTGAGTTTATTTGCATTGCTTAAATCATTATCAAACGCTGTGTTATCAGGAATAAAAAAAAATAAAAAGAATAGTATTTTCAAAATAGCTCTTGCTTCTAAATAATATGAAAATGCACTTGAGATGAAAGGGAAGTTTTATGGATAGTTGTAGAGCAGAATTGCAAATTTCAACTGCACAAAAGCTTTTAGTGTATATTTCCTGATCATACTCCCCTAGCATTTAATAATGAAGAGTAGAGATTTTCTTAAAAGTGAATTATTTGATTTTCAAATGATGGAAAAAAACAATTTTTATTGGAGTGCCTTTTTAGAGCGTTGGCCTGAATGTTCGCTTTCTAACGTATTTGGAACGAAAGTACGCAGAAAAACACTCAAAAGTTTTCATTTACAGTTTTTATGATGATGTTTTGTTGTGTTGATGTTTATTTATTGATTTGGGAGGATGATGATCACGTTTATGATAAAAATAATTCTTCATCGTAAGTTTGTTTATGAAACTTTATCTTATTTATGTCATGTTGTCACGATTTTACAAAAGATTGCCAAGATTTTACTAATATATATTTTACTTGCATAATTTAAGCAGGCTTAAACAGAAAATGACAAATTTAAATAAATACAAAAAACAGATAAATATATAAATGAAAACCATGTGGTTTAAAGAATATTTATTGTTACAATCCGTGCTTGATTTAAAAAAAAATTATGTGAAATGTATTATTTTTTTATTTTTAAATTCTTACTCATTTTGAAAAATATATTCCCAATATTAATCTTGGCATTATTTTTTGCACATTTCTAGAAATATCAATTGCATATTATTGTAAAAAATTCAGTCATTTTTTGTTTAACAGCAACAACAGCTTCACTAAATAGTTATAACACAAAGATGCTAAACAGAACACGTTTGAAAAATTTTCTTTTCTGGTATCATCAGAGGATAAATTTTATCAAGTAGCTGTTTCAGATTTTAAAAATAGGATATTTAGGATCATAAATCTGAGTATATTTGCATTGCTTAAATCATTATCAAACGCTGTGTTATCAATAATAAAATAAATAAATAAATAAATAAAAATAACAGTAGTTTGAAAATAGCCCTTGCTTCTAAAAAGTATTAGAATGCATTTCAGATGAAAAGGAAACTTTATAACTAGTTGTAGAACAGAAATGCAAATTTCAACTGCACAAAAGTTTTTAATGTATATTTCCTGATCATACTTTCTTAGCATTCTAATAATGAAGAGTGAAGATTTTCTTAAATGTGAATTATTTTACTTTCAAATGCATGAAAAAACGATTTTTATTGAAGTGCCTTTTTAAAATGTTGACCTGATTTTTCGCTTTTTAAAGTGTTTGGAACGAAAATATGCAGAAAAATACTCAAAAAGTTTTATTTACAGTTTCTTATGATGATGGTTTATTGTGCTGATGCGCATTTATTGATTTGGATATTTTCTAAGGATGATGATCACATTTATAATAATAATAATAAAAAAAATCTACATCGTAAGTTTTTTTTTTATGAAACTTTATCTTATTTATCTCATGTTCTCATGATTTTATAAGAAGTCTAAACGATTTTTCTGGTATATATTTCACTGGCATAATTTAAACATGCTTAAACAGAAAATGAAAACTTTAAAAAATACAAGAAAAACAGATAAACATATAAATAAAAATCATGAGGTTTAAAGAATACTTATTGCAACAATCCATGCTTTTTTTTTTCAAAAATGTTTTATTTTAGAAATATATAATTCTTTATTTTTAAATATTTACTCATTTTGAGAAATATATTTTCTATATTATTATTGGTATTATTTCTGCACAATTCTGCAAATACCAATTGCATAGTATTATAAAAAATTCAGTAATTATTTGTGCAACAGCAACAAACCTTTATTAAATAGTAATAAAATGAAGATGTTAAATAGAATGCGCTTGATAAATGTTCTTTTCTTATATCATCAATGAATAAATTTCTTTAAGTAGCTGTTTCAGTTTTTAAAAATAGGATATTTAGGATCATAAAACTGAGTTTATTAGCATTGCTTAAATCATTATGAAACACTGTGTTATCAAGAATAAAAAAAGTTAAAAAGAACAGTATTTTGAAAATAGCTCTTGCTTCTAAATAATATGAAAATGCATTTCAGATGAAAAGGAAGTTTTATGGATAGTTGTAGAGCAAAATTGCAATTTTCAAATGCACAGAAGCTTTTAGTGTATATTTCCTGATCAGAGTCTCCTAGAATTCTAATAATGAAGAGTGGAGATTTTCTTAAAAGTGAATTATTTGATTTTCAAATGGAGGAAAAAATGATTTTTATTGGAGCGCCTTTTTTGAGCGTTGACCTGAATTTTCGCTTTTTAGCGTGTTTAGAACAAAACTATGCAGAAAAACACTCAAAAGTTTTTCATTTACAGTTTTTACGATGATGTTTTGTTGTGTTGGTGCTTATTTATTGATTTGGGAATTTTCAGAGGATGGTGATCACGTTTATGATAAAAATAATTTTTCATCGCAAGTTTGTTTATGAAACTTTATCTTATTTATGTCTTGTTTTCACGATTTTACAAAAGATTTCAAAGATTTCACTAGTATATATTTTGCTTGCATAATTTAAGTAGGTTTTAAACAGAAAATGACGTATTTAAATAAACACAAGAAAAACAGGTAAGCATATAAGTAAAAACCACATGCTTTAAAGAATATTTATTGTAACAAAGCATGCTTGTATTGTGCAAAAATCTTTTTTTTTTTTTTAAGTATATGATGTTATTTTTTTAAAAATTTCTTGATAACTTTTCATTATATGACCCCAAGAACCAAGACCCACCCCATCTAAAAAGTTTATATGTATGAATGTATGCATGTATTAACTTTTTTCTGCACAATAAAAGTCGCAATTATGCCTCCGAACTCGCTAGATATATTGAGATTGTTTATCTCGGAGGGTGTTGAAAATGAGCAAAACCGACACAAGTTGATGGAAATGTGGAGGATTAAAAAATTCGAATACCTCTTTAACATGCCTCTGATAAAACCAGCTCTTACAGAACAATGATAGGAAAAAATAAAAAAAATTTAAAAGCAGTTGCCAGAAAAATCAATAAAATTCTTACTACAACAATTACTTTATTTTTGGAAGATTTCCACGCGAAGAATGAAAACAAAAAATGTTTTATGAATTTAAAAACATTTGAATAATGCGTGATAAGTTTTCTATAGCAAGATTTTCTCATGAAAACGTAAAATGAAATAAACAGTTTGGCGGATTTTAAAAAAAAAGCAAGTATCATATGTATCATGTTGAAAATATAATGAAAGAAAAGCAGGCGAATATATAATGTCATGTGAGTTTGTAAAAACGTATTGAAACATGATAAAAATTATACTGTAGAAATATTGGCATATTTTAACATTTTAAAAATCTCAGCTTTTATTTTCGCCATTTTCAAATGTATTCTATATATATGTATACGCCTGTGTATGCGTGTATATTAGAATTTTCACAAAAGGTTTTGGTTGCTAGAGCTCTTTCTCATTGATGAAAATGGGTTTATCTTTAATCTTGATTTAGATTTTGGAGGTGAAATTTGTACCTAACATCGGAATTTACCTTCGCCTGTAAGTCGAGCCGGCAGGGATTTTTTAAATCTATTCTCATTTTGTAAAATATTTTCCCTATATTCTTCTTGGCGTTACTTTTTCACGTTTCTGCTTGTGTCATTTGTGGCAATAAATTAATTTACTATGTTCAACAATGAGTGCTCTTTGAAGTATTACTTTTTAGATGATAAGAATGGCGGAATCTTCGAAGGGATGACTATCACAAAATGTAAGATTTTGATTAGTTAAGATACATAAATTATCTATTCAAAATAATTCAAAATTTAAATAGGTAAATTTATTTTCTATTGGAAGATAAATAATTTTAGATGTAAAATTGTTAAATTTTGAAGAGCTTAAGTAATAAGTTAATTTTTATGTAATTATCTGTCATTTCTTGGTATATCTATGACAGAGCAATGACCGCCAGGATATTGACAATTTCATTCAAAAACATTTTTTCACATTCTTAAGTTTTTTTTAGATCTAACATTATAATTTTATTTAAAGGAACCTATGTAGTAGCTCAAATTTAAAGTAATGTAAAACTTTATTTGTTAATTTATCGGAAGCCTGGAAAATGACATAATAAAAGTCTGCTCAATTTTTACAGGCACGTCAAACAAAGTATTTTCAAAGAAATATCTAAAAAATCTTGCTAATAACTATCATTATACTATTTCGGACTTGAATTGTGTCAAAAATAAGAAGAGCTAATAAAGAAGTAAAATCAGCAGGCCAGAAGAATAACATTCATTTTCATTAAAAATCATATTTTGATTGTGAAAAATTATTCGTAAAATACAGAATTTATTACCTTACACATATATGTTTTTCATAAGACATAAATATTAATTAGAAATAAAAAAAAAACTGGAAAAAAGATATTTATACAATATAGTAGAAGACACTTTACTTTGCACATACACTCTCAAAAAATCTTCCGTCTTTTCACAGAAAATGTACTGGCAGCACTGCTGCCAGTAATTGTCACGAATATCCGTTTATTTTTTTCTCCGTCAAAAGAAGTAAAATATCCGTCATTTGAAAAAAGTTCGGAAAAGATAAATGCGGCCGGCGTGAGGATCGAATTCAAGATCCCAGCATTGGAAGGCGAGCACTTGCCCCAGCGCCACGGTTGTTCAGGAAAAAAGTGCTTTGCAGTAAAACTATTCAATTCATATGAGTGTGGTTTGATCTATTTCGTTAAAAAGTTTTTAATTTTGAAGTTAATTCTGGGAAGATTCCATCTTTAATTAAACTGTGGCTGGGGTTTTTATACGTTTATACCTGTATTATAAAGGCCAAACGTATCTGTGCGCAACGCATACGTCATTTTGTGAATGGCAACACTTTCATATGCAATTAAGTTTTGCAATTTTCGGTACTACAAATTTTATACTTCTAAATATCACACATTTTCAATTTTTATATCGCGGAATTGAGAAAAATATGTACTTTTTAATGCAATTTGTTTGAAAGCTGTATCTCAATTTGCTTATGAGTTATTTTTTTATATAGTTTTTAGTACGAATTTTGTAATCGTGGCAACAAAAATACGCCATTTTCTCTTAAAATTGATAAAAACTGAAATAAAAATATCATGTCAAAAGAAATTGTCTAATATGAAATCCGATGACTTTTGGCTTTATTGTGTTTTTATTCCTCAATTAAATGCTTTTTTAGTTTATTGCAAACTTAATTTACAAAGGGTACAACACATTCTCTTTACAAAAATGTATTTTAAATAATATTAGAGTGACTTCGCCGCATTTACTCAGTTCGTATCGGAAAGCTGAACGAGAGCAATTTTATTTATCCGTGTGTATGTAATGATATTTTTTTAATTTTGAAAAATGAATACGAATGAAGATTTCTGATAAAACATGGAGCTATTATAAATAATGAATTATCAATTTATGAATTATCAAATATTTGATTTGTTTTCCGAGTGCCTTGAATATTGGTTTTCCTGCGTTTGTGTAACATTCCGTCCTAAATACGTCATACTTTTCTATAAATGTTGTTTAAGACTGGATCCGTAAAAATGGAATGCTTTTAGCGGATGCAAATAACGTTTTTTTATATAAAAAAGCAAGTGATTTTAAAATGATCAAATTAAAATACTATGAAAAGTGCATATGTAAATTTTGAGACGATGAAAATAATGACAGGTTTAGATTTCACATGGGAATTCAATGCTCATGTCCATTAGGATTTTTTTTTTCATTTGCTTTATACCAAACATAAGAACCTCAACTAATAATTTCATCATAAAGCTGACCTTTGTTATACTCTACTGATTACATATGAGATTAAATTTTAATGTTAATAATTTAGACAACTGAGTTTTATAGAAACAGTGTTTTTCTTTTTGTTTGTTTAGCTTAAAATAATATTTGTTTGAGAGATAGACTGACCAATCTAAGATGCATGTTTTACTGTAGCTAATTTTGTGGGTTTATTATAAATCAATGGAACAGTTCGTTCCTGAATATTTTCTTTCGTCGAAATTCGACAGGTTCCACCTTGTTAGTATAGTATAAAAATGTGAATTTTAAATATATTTAGGTAGATTGCTAGAGGAAAAATATGGATGTTCTATTTTTATTTGATAAGATTTTTTAATAATATCATTTTTTTTTTGCATTTTTTTAAAAATTAAAATATTTTTTAAATGTGTTCTCTTAAAGTATATTTTAAATGCGAATATTTTTTATATAAATAACTTTGTAAATTCAACTTTATTCAACTTATCCAATTTTGAATAACAAATTGTGAGAATTTTTGAATGAATGAAGAAAGTAATTATTATTTATGTTTAAATTCGAAAACATTTTTGTCTTTTTAAACTAAATTAGACATTTTAATCTTAGATTAGATTAGACATTAGAATATTTTTGTTTTTCATTTTAAAAATAAATTCGAATTTATTACTAACAGACCCAATACGCATGCGTGCTAGATATAAACGGAATCTCTTCCTCATTTTTCGACGTTCGGAATGAATTCACAGATCAAATACGTTTTCTGGGAGAACAGAAGTTATTTGTGAAAAAATAACGATAACTTAGTGCATATTGACGAATTTTTCTGACAGTATATAGTATGCCATACCAGGAAAATCACACTTTGAAATTTAAAGCTTTTTAATTGCTTTATTTGTATCATTAGATATGTAAAGTCTCTTGAAAATACTTCTAAGTATACTTTTTATTAAAATGTAAAAAAATTAATTGCATTATGTAACATGTAACGAGAATTTTATTGTGCGGTCTGCAATTTTCGTATTTTGTGATATTCTCCCATATATGCGTCATTACTTTTTGAATATAGTAGTCTTTCACGAAAAATAGATTGTCCAAGACTTTAAATACTACGCTTTCTCCAGGGTCCTCTAATTGTTGTCACAGAACTGCCATATCCCCAGCAAATTGTTAATATATGTCATTGCAATTCCCTTCAAGCTAAATATCCATTGACTCAAATCAACTCTAATGATGAATGAAAGTGAGTTAGAAAAGAGAATATACACAGCATTAGAAATTATGTTATTATTTCATACGCAATTATCCTAGATTTAATACAAGTCTCCATTATCAAATCGTCAGATGGGGATAGACATTGTGATAGAATTTACACAGCATTGTCAGTCTTTCCTCGGAGCTATAATTAAATTTTCTTCACTCGATTCAGTTCCATAACGTTACGAATGACATTTAAAGAGCATAGATGCTACGATCTTGCAAATATAAAAGCTAGATATGCTTTAGACGTTTTGTTCAGTTAAGTCTCCAACTCCATCAAAATATTAGAATAAATCATTCAATTCGAAATTTGTATTCCATTTAACTTATCAATACATAGGGCATTTAACTTTTTTAGAATTCATAGATCTTACCACAACAAACAATTTGACTCAGATAAATAAGATCGCAAATGCTTTATTGAAGCAAAAATATACAGAGTGCGTTTATTGCAATTTTGGAATTTTCTTTTTTTTAAATAGAAAAAAAATATAATAAAGCTAAGTTAAGGCTGCTCTCAAATGTTCTGCTCAACAAGCACAAAACGTTTTGACAGATTTACATATTCATTTTTAACGCACTATGGAAGCGATTTGGAATCGCACTGAATTTTCCATTTTTTGATAAAAATGGAATGTTTTGATTAAATTATCTACTGAGTTATAAACGTTTTTGATCATGTGATAAAGATGTTTTTAATCTCTTCGTTGACAGGTTTTTCTACTTTTGCGCGGAAAGTCGGTTCAAAAGGCCCACTTTGACGCTATTATTTGAAAAATCTATTATGTTTGCAAGAAAAAAAAAGGGAAAATGAGTGTGATTAGATACTTTTGAGCAACAACACCTGCTTAGTTTCATGCATTTCCGAACAAAAATAAATTGAAACTTGTGTCATAAAGTTGCCTTTTTGGATTTAAAAACAACTTTAAAGAATTTTTGAACAAACTTTAAACGTATAATGAAGTAAACATGCTTAAGCATTCTCCAATCGTTTAAAATCAAGTTTTAAAAACTATTTTAAACTAAAAAGCCCTCTAAAAACTCTTCATAGATAAACTTCTAAAAACCTTATTTATATCTTGTACACAGCATTCGAAATTATGTTACAATTTCATGCGAATCTATCAGAGCTTTAATACACGTCTCAGTTATCAGATCCTCAGATGGGGATAGACATTGTTATAGGATTTACACAACATTGTCAGTCTTTCCTCAAAGTTATAATTAAATTTATATCCTCGATTCAGTTTCATAATATAACGAGTGACTTTTAAATAGTATCGACAATACTGCCACGCAGTGTAAAAGTTAGATGGTTTCAGTTGTCTTGATCAGTTAAGTCGCCAACTCCATCAAAATATGTGACTAAGTCATTCAATTCGTAATTTGCATTCTATTTAACTTAACAATATATAGGACATTTAAATTTTTTAGAGGTCATATATCTTACCACAATAAACAGTTCTACTAAGATAAATAAGGTCGCACTGCTTTATTTAGGCAAAAAATATGTAGGTAGCTATGAATTTACTACTTCAGACATAAATTGTGTCAAAAATAAGAAGAATTACGCTGAATCTGCAGCGCCATATTTATACTTGATAAAGAACTAAAATCAGTAGGACAGAAAAATGGTATTCGTTTTCAGTAACATTCACGTTTTAATGAAAAAAAAATTATTTATAAATAACAAAATATGGAACCTTCATCATGTATGTACTTCATGAGGCATAAATATTAATTAGAAATTAAAAAAGCTGTAAAAGTATATTTGTACAGTGTAGCAGAAGGCCATCTACCTTTCACACGTCGCAGTGTGGCATGCCAGGAAAATCACAATTTGAAATTTAAAGTTTTATAATTGCTTTATTTGTGTCATTAAAAATGTAAAGTTTATTGAAATTATTTTTAAGAATACTTTTTATTAGAATGTAAAATAAATAAATAAATAAATAAATTGCATTATGCAATATTTAATAGAAATTTTATTGTGTGGATTGCAATAATTTTCGTATTTTGTGATATTCTCTCATACATGAGACCGTTACTTTCAAAATATCATAGTCCTTCACAAAAAATACGTTTACCAAGGCATCAAATATTGTGCTCTCTCCAGGGCCCTCTAATCGCTGTCATAGAACTGCTATATCTACATCAAATAATCAAATTGTTAATATCAAGCTAAACCCCCATTGAACAAATAAACTCTAATGATAAATGAAAGTGTATGTAGAAAAGAGAATGTACACAACATTAGAAATAATTATATTACTATTTGGCTAGAAATTATCAAATGCAAGTCTCCATTATCAAATACACAGATGGCGATAGATGTTGTCAAAGGATTTACCCTACATTGTCAGTCTTTTCTCGGAGCTATAATTTAATTTTATTCCCTCGATTCAGTTTGATAACATTACGAATAACATATAAGTATCAACAATACGATCTTCCAATATGAAAGTTAGATGCTTTAACTGCTTTGTTCAGTTAAGTCTAAAACTCCCTCAGAATATTAGACTAAGTTATTTTATTTGCAATTTGAATTCCATTTAACTTAACAATACATAAGGCATTTCAAATTTTTATAAGTTATAGATCTTATCACAATAAGCATTTTAGTATTGATAACTAAGGTCGCGAGTTCTTTATTAAGGCATAAAATATAGAATGCTTCATTGAAATCTTGTATTTTGTTATATATAACGCACAAAAAACTGTAATAAAGCTATGTTAACAAAATTTTGTACATTAAATATCATGCTTTCTCAAGGGTCGTCTAATCGTTGTCATTGAACTGCTATATCTACATCAAATAATCTGATTGTTAATATCCGTCATTGCCATGCTAAATATCCATTGAACAAATCAACTCTAATGATGAATGAAAGTTTGGGTAGAAAAGAGAATATACACAGCATTAGAAATTCATTACAATTTGGCTAGAATATATCTAAGATATAATGCAAAGATATAATCTCAAGATATAATGCAAGTCTCCATTTTCAGATCGTCAGATGGGGATAGATGTTGTTAAAGAATTTATCCAGCGCTACCTATCTTTCCTCGAAGCTATAATTAAATTTTATACCCTCGATTCAGTTTCATAATGTTACGAATGGCACTTAAACAGTATCGACACTACGATCAAAACATTTGAATAAGTCATAGGTCGCAAATTAATTTAGGCAAAAAAAATACAGGGCGCGTCACTAAAATCTTATAATTATTATTATTTTTTTTTAATAAACTATAAAAAATTATGGTAAAGGTATGTTGAGGTTGTTCTCAACTGCTCTGCTCAATAAGTGCAAAACATTTGTGACACATTTATAAATTATTTTTTAACGTAAAGTTATAAAATTGGAAAGCCTGACTATGAAAGCAATTTGGAATCGAACTGAAGTTTTGATTTTTTGATCAATAAATTACCTATTGAGTTAAAAGATCACATTTTCGATGACGTGACAAAGATTTTTTTCTCTCTTAATTGACTGTTTTTCTGCTTTCGCGCGGAAAGTTGGTTTTAAACTCCCATTTTGACACTTATTATTATTAAGTCGTTTCTGTTTGGAAAAAAAAGGTGTGATTTGATAATTTCTGAACTACAACACCTGCTAGTTTCAAGCATTTCTGAACAAAAATAAATTAAAACTTATGTTATAAAGTTGCCCTTTTTGATTTAAGAACAGCCTTAACGAATTTTTGAAAAACTTTAAACGATGAAGTAAACGTGCTTAAGAAGTCTCCAGTCGTTTAAAATCAAGTTTTAAAAGCTATTTAATGCTAAAAGTCCTTAAAAACACTTTCATATATAACCTTCTAAAAATCTTATTTACATCTTGTAACAGCTTAAACAATTTATGGTATTTGAATGAATGTACTTTTTAAACCTTTTAATAGCTACGCCTCACCTATAATATCTTATTTAAAAAGAAAAAACTATTCACATGGAGGAAGACTAACAAATCCTTTACAATAACAATTCATCATTTCACATTTTTAATTTTTTTAAAGAAGTGAAATTTGTCTCACAAACATGTTTTCAGTTCAAATCTATAAATGCAATGAAGCTAAATACTGGGGCGTGACCCCTCCCGCCCACAATAAAGTCACTCGAAAAATTTCGTGTTCGATCGAGAAAAAAGTACATTTATTCGGAAAAGATGGTATTAACTTATAAAAACTTATAAATTTGAAAAAAGAAAAAATATCAGTCGGAAAAAACTCTTGTTCAATCAGAAAAAATTATATCTAGTTGAAAATATTTCATGCTTATCTATAAAAACTTATGAACTGGAGAAATGTTTTTTGTAGTTTTTAATTAAATACAAAAAACTAGTTAAATCGGAGAAAATCTATGGAATTTTATTCTTATTTGGAAATATTACAGATTTTCTTTTTCAGAACTTTTAAGACTAAATAAGAAAAAAAAGTTGATTTCTTGAACATTATGAACTCGAAAACCTGTGGATATGGAGAAAATATATTTATATACACATAGATATTCCAGCAATTTTGATGTTATTAGAAATCTTGATATTTTGATAGAAAAACGAGATATTGGGAATTATTATTCAATGAATATACTTAGTGAAGAAGTGCGATGAAAAATATTGATAACTAGTCAGATGTGATATTCCAAAAACATTCTTCTATCTTATGCATAATATTTCCTGAAAAAGGCAGCATAGCAGCGCCTCCGGTTAGATGGTTTAACCTCTTCAGTCCCTGAGTACCCAAATGGGTACATCAGTTTTGTCCCATTTTATTAATGATACTCAAATATAAATGAAATTTCGATATAAGAATAATATGTTTCGAATTCGAAGATTCGAGCTAATGAAAATAAAACAAAAATCTCGCTCTGAAGTCAAACGAGAGAAGAAATAATTCAGTAATAATTAAAAATATTGTAATAATCGCCAGCAGCGAAGAGGTTAAATCAAAATACAGTAAGCAAAAAAAAATATGTCAACTTTTAACTGAATCTGAAGTTTCATGAAAATCCGTGCATTAGTTTTTGAGATAGAGGTATTGAAAATTCTTTTAAAAAATCTGCACAATAGCACCACATGTTCAGTGATGTACACCAGAAACTAATCAGGATCAAATTTTTTATGGGGTATTAACTGAATTTGAAAAATGATGAAAAACCATGCATTAGTCCCTGACATACATTTATTGGAAAATCGTTAAAAATTCTTCATAGCAGCACCATCTGTAGGGCGATTAACACAAAAAAGTAAATAACATTAATCTATACCAGAGACTAACTGAGTAGCAACGCCACTTGTTGAGCGATTTGTATCAAAACGTAATCAGCACAATTTAATATCAAGTACTAACTAAACATAAAGATTTATGAAAATCCATGCATTTGTTTTTCAGATATGGCTATTGTGGAAATTGCAAGTAATGCAGCATATCAGAGCTACCTGTTGAGCGATATACGCAAAAAAACCAATCAGATCTAGTTCATATCGAGGTATCACACAATCTAAAGTTTTGTGAAATTCCGTGCTGTAGTTTTTGAGACAGGGCTATTACGATCATCACCAATAATGTATCATGGCAGCGCCACTTGTAGAGCGATTTGCACCAAAACGTAATCAGTACTAAGTTATATCAAATGCTTATTAAATCTAAAGTTTCATGAAAATACATGCTCCTGCTCTTGAGATATTTCTATTGTGGTAATTGTGAATAATGCAGCATAGCAGTACCACCTATTGAGCGATTTATACCAAAAAACTAACCAGATATAGTTTATATCATGGTCTAACAAAATCTAAAGTTTTGTGAAATTCTCTTGAGAGATAGCGCCTACAAAATTTTTGTCACCTACAGATACATAGGCTGACTGACTGACTCACAGGCAGCCATTTTGTAAAAACATGTTTTTCGGGTTTTCTCACCCCTAAACCGTGTAAATCCGTCGAAAATCGGATTTCGAAAATTTTCACGAATTCAATACCTTCTTATAAAGATAAAAAAAAATAAAAATATCAGAATCTGAAGCATTTTCAGTTTTAGCTGATACCACCTTAAATATATCGCACTAGGATGTAATGTCATCGATAATAAGGATTACATCAATGAAGAGTTTTCCAGTGGTGTATCTTCTGATTGTCACAGAAGATTGAAACAAGACTGGAGAGGAATTGTCTAGCTCTATTCGAATGAATTTTAACATCAGAGAAATAAATTATAATAATATTTGTTTCAAAAGCTAAGATTTATATCTTCTATATCTCTGATTTTTAAAGGTAAGGTCGGGAGGTGTAATTATTACCATAATCTCACAATCAGAAAAGTTTCAAGTAATTAAGACTACTAGTGAGTAAATTAGGTACTACTCTGTTATCCCGTCGACCAATTTCGCCAAATTATAGAAATCGCCAAACTAATAGCCAAATTATACATATTGACATATATATATTTTTTTTTAAATGACGAAAAAACAAATAATTAGTAGAATATTAATAAAAATACAAATAAAAAGTCGAAATAAAAATCACTTAATGGCATTTTAAACACGTGAATCGTATATAATGTCATTGAATGTGACATTCACGATCATCCATTATTGGCATTTAATCTTATAGTTTGGCGATAATTTTTTGATCGATGGGATAACCTAGTAATACCGAAAATTATTATCACTATATTTTCCCCTTATACTTGCTTATACATCTTTGTTTAGAGTAATTGAGACCAGTAGAGTTCCAAACTGACAAATTCATTTATCAAAAATTTTGGCAGGCTTTGTTTCAAATTACTATTCGAATCTAAAACATGCTTTAGAATAGTGATAAAGAATATCTATCATAAAATGAAAAATATATTATAAAGTTAACAACTATGTGTGAAATAAAATTTTACCATACATGTTTTTCTCCAATATGGACGCGGTCACAATTACCCTCTGCTCATAATTACACCGCCTGACCCTACTTAGAAAAAGCTTAAGCGAAATATTAGGTAGCAATATTATCTACACAAGGTAGAACCCGTCAAATTTTGACGAAAGAAAATGTGGTACTTCTCTGTTATCCCGTCGACCAATTTCGCCAAATTATATAAATCGCCAAACTAATAGCAAAATTATACATATTGACATAATTTTTTATTTTAAATAACTAAAAAACAAATAATTAGTAGAATATTAACAAAAATACCAATAAAAAGTCCAAATAAAAACCCCTTAATGACATTTTAAACACGCGAATTGTATTTCATGTGATTGAATGTGACATTCACGATCATCCATTATGGGCCTTTAATCTTATAGCTTGACGATAATTTTTTGGTCGACGGGATAATCTAGCAGTACCGAAAATGTTTAAGAAGGAACTGTTTCATTAACTTATAATAAACCTACAAAATTAGTTATAGTAAAAAAAATGCATTTTATATTGGTACGTCTAACTCTTAAACAAACGATAGTTATCATCAAATTAACAAAATACTCTTTCTATAAAACGCAGCTGTAAAAATTGTTAAAATTAAACTTTAATCGTATATGCAAGCAATAAAAAAATGATAAAGATATGTTATTATGATAAAGTTATCAATTAAGGTTCTTATGCCAGTGTTCCAAAATGATAAAAAGCAAAATTTATTCAACTTTGACTGAATCGTAGAATTTTTTTTCCCGTGAAATCTAAACCCGGCATCATTTTCACGATATCAAAATACAAACGTACATTTCACATCTGTATTCACGTTTAAAAAAATTGACATTTTAATTTGATAATTTTGATTCAAAACTTGAAGTCTCAATGCTATTATCTGAAATAGATATTAAACTGCTGATATTCTTTTACGTGTAAATCAAATTTTGTAAAATTCACCGGTTTTTATAATAGAAGATATTTAAATTTATATTTTTTTCCCTTTTAATGAGAAAATGGCAACTTAAAGATACAGCACTCAATTTTTTCCCCTTTTTTAATTGTACTATAAAATTGTTAATTTTGCTGCAAAATCACAAATAAAATTTTATAATTTAAATTATAATTGTACAATTACTATTCAAATAACATTTTATTAAAGTCGTTATTATCATTTTATTAATATATTTAGATGATAATCTTAGATTAAATTTATATCTACATGATCCAATTTTTTTCTTATGATCACGATGTTAAGTTTTCATCTGTGATTAATATTAAACACTAGTTAAAGTACTCAGCGTTTCATGGAAATATAAGAATATTTGTTTTGAAAAATCAATTTCGGAAAACCGAAAATTGCGTGTTAATTTACGTAATTTTCAGACTTTTTCAAACATTCAACAAAGTTGAAAAGTTTTTATGCTTGTCCATCTGTCCGTTTGTCCGTTTGTCCCAAAAATACACACTAATTTCCGTGCGATTGGTAAACCTTATTTAGGATCACTTAGACATGTTTGATATTGTATATGAATTATGTAGGACTAATATTTCATTTGCAGGGACACCCAAAAGAAATTTATTTGTGAAAAAATATTTTGCATAGAAAGCAAAATGCCTGCATCAAAGCTGAATCCCTCATAAAATAAATGTTAATTTCATCTGAGTTTGCAAAATGAATAAAAATTTTTAAAAGACAGTGTGAACAAGAAAGTGTTAAATTTTCAGAATTATTTAACTTAAATCATTTTCAATAAATTTTCTTGAGGATTTGTAGATTGTTTATTTATTTAAAGCTCTAAAATTTGTGATTGCGTTAATGTTGGTTAATGGTTATTAAATTGATGTTTCAGATCCATATTTTTCATCTTAAATTACTAATCTCTTAAAGGATCAATTTCAGAAAAGACATTTTTTATGTCATCTATAATGTTATTTTGTTTCGAAAAACCCCAAAGATAAGTATTTGTATTATTATTTTAGCTTCAGAGCTGAAGAGGTTAATGTATGACCAAGTCTTTACTAATACCGTACGTATTTGAGAAAATTAAGAATAAAATGATTGTTATGCCAATATTTAAGAACATATTTACAATATTTACGCTTAGGATAATTGTTTCGTACTTTTTTCGCTATTTATTTAGTATTTATTCTCTCTTTTTATATTCTGCAACTTTATTTTTAAGCACCGTAAACTTGTAAGAGATAGGATACCGCCTAAAAGAAACTATAAAAATAGATTCAATAAAGGATCAAAAGTCAAAAAAAGTAAATAGAGACGGTTCGAAATCACTACTGTAATGTATTACATTCTTGTTAATAATATACTTATTGTTTAACTTGTTTTCCATTCTATTCAGTTTATACAACATTTTTGTAGAGTGAAATAATAGAAAACATTTGAGAAAAGAAACAAACTTCAAAAACTTCAAAACTTGCTTTTCGCCATAGAATCCCAGGAAATTGAGTAACTAATAACAATAATAAAATTGCAAATATTGCAGCAAAGTTTTTGTATAATTCATTTGTCAACAATTATTATGATTTCGTGTAGAAGTAAAAAAGCTTCCACAATAAGACGACTAATTTGTGCATTTTTGCAAAGTTTTTATTTTAGCTAGTAATTTTTCAAATGGAAAACAAATACAGCACTTTTGAATAAATTACTCTCTATCAGCAATTCTTCCCTTAGAATAAACTTTATTCTATGTGTAACTACTTTTTAAAGTTTCAAAAATAGTAAATTGCTTCGGGACAACAAAATGATGAATCATCTTCATGAAATCTAAACAAAAAAGGAACTGCCGGCAATCATTTATCCATTTTATCCAGTTACTTGTCTTGATGGACATGTATTCCTTTATTTTTCCTTTATTTTCTATGTAAAATAGAGAAGACAAGAAAAAGTTAAAATTTTTAAAAGACGAAAACTTGTGTAACTGAAACTTGTTGAAAGAAGTTTGAGCTTAAATTTACTTGACCTTTTTCAATGTTATTTGTCAGCAGAGATATTTTTAACACTTCTACAACAACAAGCTCAATTAAACCATTCAAAAAATATGAAAATACACTTTAAAAATTTAAACACGAGTATTTTTATTCATTTTATGTTTAAATACAATATGAATACTTCTTGCTTCCTTTCCTTAGTTACTTTCTTTAACTAATGCGTTATTTAAATTGAATCGCACTTGGTGAAAGGAGGGACATTAGATTGGGATTTTTTTAGTACTTTAAAGTTCTCATATTATATTATACTGTAAAATGTTACACTAAAATAAACCTTATTAAAATTAAAACGTTAGTTTAATTAAATATTATTAATTCGTCATTTTCCATTATGTAATTTGCATTAGATTTACACATTTTATGATATTGTGTCGTTCGGTAAGTCGTGACTGTTTGAAAAAATGAATTCGTACCAGAAAATTCTGCTTGTTAGTCAATAAATATTAAATATTCGAAGCAATCCCGATTTTTTTGGTACGAACTGATTTTCTCAAACAGGCGCGACTTTCCGAACGAATTTTCCCATAGAATATATTAAAATGTAAAATGTAAAAAGTAAAATTCTTCACTTTTTCTCTGTCAACTCCCTATTCGCATGAAAATTCAGTAGTTGTTGTTTTTATCTTCACTCAGCACTTTTATCCCTGTCTTTGTTGTCATAAAGAACGTTTTGAATGTTAAATTCACTCCTTAAAAATAAATCAAGGAATATTTCCATGTTTGAAAATATCTTAAGAATATCTCTGACGAAAAAACCTAAGATATTTATTCAATAGAAGACTTTTTTACTAAGCATTTTTATTTTAGCCCGTAAACATGATTTGGAAATTGAATTGTAATAACAGAGTACATTAATCTTAGCATAAGAAGAGTTAATGTGCAACGGAAGTCTATACTATAGCATAGGAATTTCGAGCTATCGTCATAATTACCTTTAGTTTCATGAACATTTCTGAACTGCATTAAATTTCTTCTGAGAAGAACAGATCAATTACAGTATAAGGCCGATTATTAGAACCCATCGGGACCGGTAACCAATTTGAATAGGCAAAAGATTCGGATGACTGGATAAAAGAAGGCACACTGCACACTAACTTCAAAGTTAAAGAAAAAGTTATTGAGCCACTGCTGTAAGCTATTCAAATTACAATAGGAATTTAAATTGTTCAAGCTATCAATATTTTCTAATATTTCGCCGGTAATAGGTCAGTGATTTCCAACCTTTTATTGGCCACGCCCTACCGAATCATCTGTAAAATTGCGTTTGGGTCTTCCTCCTTCCCACACACAAATTCTGCCAGATATATCTATTTTTATTTAAAAAAGTTAACGCTATTTACCTAGAAGATGGGCCTTAACAATAAATATTTATTTTGCTTTTATTTTTTTAGCTTATCGATGATAAAAGTCTGATGCAGCGAGAAATTTGACACCACTTTGCTGCTCCTCAATCGTCGAGTTTTGTAATAGGAAAGCCATGACGTTCTAACATGCACTGCCGCGTCAGTTCGATGAAACATTCAACTAACTGCCTGCTTCCTTCCTACTACATAGTCCAGTCAAAATAGACATTTAAGCTAGGAAAAATTAGAGAAGAGCTGAAAATTTGCAAAAACGTTTAGAATATCATTCTAAATGAAATCCCAAAAATCTTAATCAATCTGGCTGGAGCAAAAAAATTTATTCAAGGCCAAAGGTCAAAAATACAAAAAATTCGTTTTTTTTTCAGATATCTGTTAAATAGTAAGTTTTATCGTAAATATAGTTATTATATAAATTTAAAGTTATTATTAAAAATGAAATTTTTCTACAAAAAAAGCCTTTACACTTTTAAGAGGCTACTTCATTCAAACTAAAAGACCCGTTCATTAATACTAATCCTATGAAAAAAAATATAAAGATGTCTTGGTTGCATTTTAATTGTTTTTAAAAGATTTTTTTTTTTTTTAAACAATGGATAGCTGAAATCGATTTGTATGCAAGCCGTTTTATACTTTTTTGATTTTGTTTACAGGTTTTTTTTACGAATACGCTTTCATTTTCGAACCGTTTTGGAAAGTGAAAGCACTCTCCTAAAAAATATCTGCAACCAAAATCGGAAAACTAAAAAACGGCCTGCATTCAGATCCATCTCAGGAATCCAATGAAAAAAAATCATTTAAAAACACAGAAATGCAACCGAGATATCTTTATAAATTTCTTCCATAGGATTAGCATCAGCAAACAGATCTTTTAATTTGACTGCAGTAACCTCTTAATAAATTTATCTTACTTGTTATTTATTCATCTGCGAATTATGTTTCTTGTTTTATTTCCATCTTTTTCTTCCTCTGGCTGCTAAGTTCCAGTCCATTGCTCTGAGAAATCCAATGGAACTGGTATTTCTTCACTGATGTCAGAAGCATCATCATCTGTTGTATTTGTGGCAACATTTAAAGAAAATTGGCCGTGACAATTGTTATATATTGGTAAACAAAACAAAACAAGTTTTTTTTTCACCCATAATTTAAATTGCAATCCTTTGTGTAGTAACAAAAAATTGTATGGAACGATATTTACGGTGCGAGCGAGAGTAGGGTTTTAATTGGCTCCAAATCGTTATTGTTCAACACCAATCCCCATTTTTCAGGGTCAAGTTTATTACCTAACCATATTTGGACTTGAAAATAAACTCGGTACAAATTTTGGAGAGCAGCACTAGATGTTAGTGAAAGAAATGATACCTGAACAACTTTATTGTGCAGTGCTTATTGTGCAAAACTTAGGATATCTATTGCTATTTTTAGAATCAATGTTTTTAGGAGCTCTGTACATCGCAAGTAGTAAACAAATTCCATTAGCAATAATGATATCCGGAGAAGAGTAGATTTTCTTAAATGTTTCAGCATAGCAAATTAAGTCATTACTTTTTCAAATAACTTGAATATTTGAATTTTACCTTTTCTGAAGAGAGCTGGCGATGTGTCACAACCAGTTTGGCACCTAAAAATAATCTATGATCTTTACACTTTGGATATAATTCAAAACTTTGCGATGAATACATTTTCGTTTATATCTAGCTTTTCCCGGTTTCAAGAAATAAATTGTTTTATCAGTAGGCGTCCGTGCAGTTTATAAGATTAACAAATAACATCGTCCACAACAACAATAGTTGTACCCAGGGCAGGGTTGCCGGCTTTTAGCCGGGCCAAAAAAAGCCGGCCGGCTTTTTTTGGTTTTATCCACTTAAAAAAAGCCGGCTAAAATTGAAAAAAGCCGGCTTTTATTTTTAAAGTGTTAATTTGTATTGAATCCATATTAAATTTTGATTGATTTATTTTTAATACATTTTTTATAATTTACTACTAAAAAAGTTATAAATTTCTATTTAATTTTTCAAATAAATAGGTCTTTATAACTGCTAGGAGTCAACTGTGAAGGCATTATGTCTGAAAAATATAAATCTTGGAAAAAAGAAAATGTACTCAAAAAATGTGTTTTAAACTTCTACATTTCATAGTTCTACTTATATTACACATTCTTAAGAATTATATTTAATGGAATTATGACAAAATTGTTATTGCCTTTAGAAAGGGAAAAAAGAAAGCAGCAAAATACATAATTTTTAAATATGATAAATCAAGTAACATTAATTTCAAATGATTTTATGATATAAAAATTAGAAATACAATTAAATTAAAACATGATTGAATAGTTTCATGTTCTTCTTAAAGAAATGAAAAAATTCTATCATTTTTGGAAATTTCACACAAATTTAAAAATACTATGAAATAAAAAAAAAATATTTATCAAAAATTTCTGGGTAAAATCAGAGGTGCATTTTACTACTTTTAAAAAGGGCAGGGTGCTGCACCCTTCAAAAATGACCTAAAATGAACACTAACAAAATGAAACACATCAAAGCATTCATGGAAACATTGTTAGAGGTCAATATGTAAAGATTAAGTCATAAAATGAACAATGTTGAAACAGAAATTAGGAAGGATTCAATATTTGAGGAAAGTTTAATACATAATTACATAAAATTAAACAACAAAAAATGTTCTAATAAAATTTGCTGAATTAAAATTTTGAATAGCTCTTTGTTATTTAAAAGTGCATATTTGCCTACTTGCATGCAGACTTCGAGTAATCGTAATCGTGTAATTGTAATCGATTATAATCGACTACAAAAACTGCATAATCGCATTGTAATCATAATCGCAAATTTTAATTTCGAAATAATCGCGCTATAATCATAATAAAAAGATTTCCCTTTGATTACAATCATAATCTAATCGTAATCGCAATGCAGATAATCGCAATGTAATCTGCATCAAAAAGCTATATAATCGTAATCGAGCACAAAAGTACGATTACGTTCTTCGATTACACCTTTTTTTCCCCCGTTCTTCGTTTCGCCATATCCGTAAAATACTCGGTCGGTGAGTTAAACAGTTAAACATTGCACCAAAGAAAAAATAGTCGATGTGTGGATGTGGAGCTCGTTAAATCGCCCCTAGTTAAAAGTGAGAAGAGGTCATAGGTCAGGGAGCCTTTCGGGGTGAAACAGAATGCGCATACTTTACACTGTATGTAGTCAACGCTATAAAGGGCTGTCCCTGCGTTCTTGGTATATAGTATAAAAACACAGAAATGGTCTGACTTCGTTAAAAGATTTAGGAATTGGGGGAAAAACTCTGGTCTTTCGAGGGGTCTTGTTTCGCGGGTTTTTGAGTGGGAGTGATAAGGATAGAAAAGAAAAAAAGAAAGAAAAATATTTTATTTATGGTTTTATTATGGGCACTTAGCAATTGGACAGACATCACCTTCTTTCAAATGTGGGAATGGGAAAATAAAGAAAATATGAAGAAAAGAAAAAAAAAGATGCTTAAATTACATGTGACAATTCATCCAGCTCATTCGCATTTTGGATTTCTTAGTGGTTGGTTATATCTAAATTGTTGTTTACAAGGTTAGAGATGGCTAAGAGAAATAACAAAAAATCGAAGATTATTTCACGGAATCTGTATCAGATTTAAATGAAAAAGGCGTGAAAATTTTAAAATATAAATATAAATTGTGCTTGTGAGATGTCAGGGTCTCCGTAAAAACCAAATCCAATTTGAACACCCATATGCAGGTAATTTTTTAATAGATATATACATATTGTATAGATTTATTTCACAAATATTGCATAGTTATATCTTGTCTTTTTCTTTAAAATTGTAGTGAAAGGAATTTTTTATATTAACTATATAGTGTTTTTAATCATAAAGTCTGTTTATTCAAAATTTGTATTTTAATATATCTGGATAAGTTAAACATATAGATCAGTTTTCTTACAAAAGCTCTTATAGTAAAAGATTGTTTTTTATTTTTATTTATTTATTTTAAATACGTTTATTTTATCAAAATCCCCTCAAAAAAAAAAAAAAAAAAAAAAAAAAAAAAAAAATTAGAAAGTAAGACAGGTTTGTCAATAAATATACGGGTGTAAGTAATATTTCTTTAAGGGTGAAAGACAATGTTAATGATACCTAGTTGTTAGTAAATTTCTTTAGCTTATGCGCCGGCAAATTCAATGACGAACCCCTAAGTTTTGGAAATGTAGCCACCAAATTTTCTTTATCTCGGATTATTAAAAAAAAAAAAAAAAAAACTACCAAAAACTTTCTAAATGAGATATAAATAAATAATAGGATAAAAAAGGTAGTTAATTTTTTTCCCAAAAAGGTTTGTTTCCCCCTTCTACCCTCCCCTCCCTTAATACATTCCTACCAAAAGACAGTATTTTATATTATTATTATTATATTATTATTATTTGCCTGTTAACATTCATGTGCCTCAATTTTGTTTTAAATATGTGGTTCAAGGGGACAGAGGCATGCAAATGAAAAATAAAAGAATGAATTGTTTTAATTCTCCCATTTCGAAAATTTTGGTAGAAGCTTATTTTTAAATATTTAATTTTTCTTCATTTTTTAAATTTTGTTTTGCTTTTATCCTTAAATGTCTTGCAACGAAAGTTCCAAGGAAAAATAATCTTAGTTAAACTCATTTCATGTTTAAATTTTGGGTTTAAAAAAAAATGTGAAACACAGGTCTCCCCCCGAAATTTTAGTGTGTGTGTAAGCAGTGGCGTAACTAAGGGGGGGCAAGGGGGCGTCCGCCCCGGGCGCCCAAGCCTAGGGGTGCCAAATTGAGAGAAATTGTTATATATCTATATTGGGATGGGGGCGCAAAATTTCCTGCTGGCCCCGGGCGCCAAAGAACATAGCTACGCTACTGTGTGTAAGGGGAGGGGGGTTCATTCTACGTAGACTGGTATTCGTTAATTTAAAATCAGAGTTTCGTAAGTTACATATATCTATTCTATCAATCAAAAATTCTTAGAAATGCTTATAATTTCAAAATAAATTTATAATAATGAAATCAGTTCTAAAATATTGAAAAGGAAAACATATATTATTTATATAGAAAAGAATAGCTCTTTAAATATAAATGATTTATTTTTCCTTTAAAAATAAATAAATAAAAGGAAACGCATATTTTGTAAATTTGTAACTGTTTTTTAATTTTAAGTCCATTTTTAAAAAAATACAATAAAACCTGTTAAAACGAAACATGATCATTTCTAAAATCCTGTCTAAAACAAAAAAATTTTTGTAAAAAATCTCGGTGAAAACAATACAATACAGTAAGAATAGACAGTACACTTGGTCAAATGGAAAATTTCCGCTGCCCCTTGTATTTCCGTAATACTAGGTTTTACTGTATTTTAATAAACATATTTTTTACTATATTCTCAAAATTTTTTTTTTATTGATTATTCGGCTAATAAAAAATTAACGAACCGCTAAATGACTCAGAAATTTTCAATTATATTTCAGTTTCCGTTTTAACAGGTTCATTGTCTGTTATAATTTTTCTATATTCTATTCATCTCAATTTCGAAATTTTTTTGTTACAGACAGATGTTGTTTTGATAATTTTTACTTTATATGTGTAGAAATGTATATGTTTACCAAGTTGTCTATCACAAAATAAGTACAATGTTTTACAACTTTATTATTATTTATCATTTTTTTACCAATGAAATGAAATTAATTTTATTTACTGAAGTCAATGATTTTATTAATTCATCGTTCATTGAAGTAATTTTTTCCCCTCTCTCAAATATTTTATTTTTATTGCATGTATGCGCTTCGTGTTTTAAAATTGCCTTTTAAAATAAATATGTCATATTAATATTAAAATAATATACAAAATTATGCATTTTGTGAATTATATTGCATTTGTTATACCTAATATTAGTTTTTATCATTGTCATTACAATTATTTTTATCATCTCAAATTTTAACAGTTTTATATCGAAACATAACATTACCTTTTTTCGGCCTTACTGATATAGCCATGCTACCTAATCTATTTTTACTTTTATTTCAACTCAAATTGTATGTTTTGCAAAAAGGGTTATGCGAGCGAGCGAATTTTTTTTTTTTTCTGTTACTCTTTTATTTGTTCTTCTCAAAGCTGAAGATTTGAAATAAGATGAAAAAATGCTTTGAACTAACTTTAATTAGTTTTTCGTAACTTTTTATGTATCTTTTGAAAATAATAAAATTTTATTTTCTTATAATGTGCCTGTTACAGTGATATGTGTTAAAACGGAATTTCAAAGTAGCAAAAATAAATAAACAAGTATATATATACATATATATACATTTTGATTGATTTTTTCCACTTTTCAGTATGGTAATTTAATATTAAATTTAATGGTTTATGTATTATTTTTCATTTAATTTATATATATGTATATATATATATATATATATATATATATATATATATATATATATATATATATATATATATATATATATATATATATAACCATTATTTGTATCGCAATATATGAACAATTGAATTTAATAACTTATACCACATTGAACACGAGTGTAAAAAATAAATAATTAAAAAGAATACAAATGGAATTTGTAGAGCCAAAGCAGAATCTTCGGTCCCCAAACACTTTGGAATTACAAATGAAGTGTGTGGTTTCATCTTCGTATTTGCATGAAAAAGAAAAAAGTACGAATTTAGGGCTACCAACAATATATATATATATATATGTATATAATTCATTTTAGGCAAGTTTCCGTATTTACAGGTATGCCTCTTGTTCTTGCAAGTTCCATAAACATTTATTAATGTAAAAATGGATTTTGTTGTACTGTATAATCTTGGTTAAAAATCAAAATACTGCAAATATTACAAAATAATTGAGAGCTATTTAATTTTTTATTTGTAAATCATAGAATATAAATCAGTTTACAATGAATATTTTCAGAAAATTGATACCTTTAGTTTTTATTTATCATATTTGTCTTTTCGGGAATTGGTGTACCATTTTAATGCACTTTAAAAATCTATTAAACTCAATTTATTTTTGTGCCGTCAACTGTAGAATATATATTTATAACTAAATTCTAATAACAAAGAAATAAAATATTGGCATCAACAATTTTTTTTTAAATAAACTTAGTTTTTTCCGTCTAAAAAATATCAGGCTCAATAATACAATGTCATATATATGTATATGACAAAATGTTATTTTCTTAGTTATTGAGAATTTCAAAAAGTAAATGATCAAAATTCAAGAGAACAAGAAGAATTAGATTCCGGAGATTTTTTTTTTTCAGAATAGTTTGCTTTCGAACTGTGAGCACAATTAAAAAATTGTAAATCGAGAAAAGTATTGCATATATATAGCAAAATAACGAATCCAAATTTCAAAGTAAGAGGGATTCATAATAGAGTCTTGCAGAAGTTGGTTATACTAAATCTTTACCTTAAAATTCAGTAAACCCGAAATGCGGCTCGAACCCGATATACTCCAACCTAAACCCAAAAATTATGAAAATTAGTCCTTATTTTAATGCATTTAATGAATATTAGTTTTAATCTTTAATATCAATTTTTATCTTTTTCATAAAAGATTTATATGTATATAGATATCCTATTTTATTGAAATTAGCTTTAACCCGACATGAACTTAGTATCAGGTTAGGTTTGGATAAAATCAATTAACAGGACACGGTACCAGACTCTAGTTTGTAACATGTAGACTACGGAATTAGTGTAATCGAACTGTAATCGTAATCGACTAGTTCGGTAATCGTAATCCTACAAAAAAATATTAATCATAATCCAAACGTAATCGTAATCTAGAAATAAAAAAATGGATAATCAATTATGTAATCGTAATCAGACTTGCATAAATAGAGACATAATCGTAATCTGTTTTTTGAAATTGGAAATAATCGTAATCTTAATCGATTACAGTCGTCTGTAACCGACTCGAAGTCTGCTTGCATGAATGAATATATTCATGCATATGCTAATTGAGAGTACTGAAATAAATTGTGAAATATAATATACAGTCGAGTCTCCATATAACGAAATCCACCGTTCCAGTAAAAAATTTGTTATATAGAGAATTATGTTAAAAATCGTATTTAATGTGTAAAATTTGAACAAATATTATTTTTGATCTTTTGAATAATTAATTTGAAATGTTTAAAAGTAAATATTAACCTAACATTTTTGTTCTTAATTATTTAAGCTGTTTCAGAAAAGAGAACAGACATTTATTTGAAAGCTTAATGAAAATCAAATAAGGAAGACTTGCATTAATTTCAGACGAAGAAATCTGTGATTTTTTGTTGTTTTGATATTAAAATTGTTAAGCTCTAAAAAAAAATGCTCAAATTTTAGAAAGGAATGAAAAATTGTAGTTAATAGTTTCCTCCATTTCATATTCCTCCATTCCCACATTTTCTCTTATGTGCCTCTCATTGATTCCTCTCTTACATGTGCATCAATCCGATTGACTCTGTTTTATGAAGGATTTGGAAAGATGTGGATGTGTGGGAGATGGGATGAATTCGTTGGATTTAAAGAAAAAGGAGAGAAGTAATAATAATTTTTAAAAACTCATTACTGAACGATAAATCAAAAATAAGTGATGGAAAATTGATTCCATACGATTTTGAAGCCTTTTAAAACTGAGTAAATTAAGACCAATTTATGAAAAAAATTCGTTATATGGAGATCGATATTTCGCTATATAGAGACTGTTTTTAATGTAATAATATGAAAAGGGAACCGTTCCTACTAAAAATTCGTTCTATAGAGAAATTCGATGTATGGAGTTTCGTTATAGAGAGACTCGACTGTATTATGAAATCTGCATAATTCAAAATACTATTTTCAATAGTGAGAAATGTTGTTTTTTATCTGTATGATTTTAAATGTTTATAGCGAATAAAACATGACATTTTAATAACTCTTAAAATTAGTTAAGTAATAAAACATGTAACTAAGTAACCTTTGATTTTATAAAGCAGTAAAAATGGAAAAACAAAGGTAGGATTAAAGGTCAATATAAATCAGAAAAAGCACTTGGTATGGCCATTTTATAATTTAGCTGACATATTTGCAATTCTGACTATAAACCACTAGCGACTCCATCAATGTGTTATTCTAGTATTAATGTCTTCATTATTGAAAATTTGGGCTATAACCCAATTTCTCAATGAATCATAATTAAAATCTCAATTTTTCATATTAAGAAATAAATTTATTAAACTCAAAGTGAATTAAACATCATGAAAATTAGTTAAAAGACACTTAAAAATGTGTTGCTTATAATAAAAAGGCTTCACCGTATAAAAGCCAATTATGGCCAAAAAAGGCCAATTTTGGCCAAAAAAAGCCGGCTAAAATTAATAAAAGCCAACCGGCCTGGCTTTTTTTAATTTTAGCCGGCTTTTTTGCAACCCTGACCCAGGGCCTATTTAAGGCAGGGGCATACGGGGCAATTGCCCCGGGCCCCCCGGCTTAAGGGCCCCTCCCCAAGGACAGATAAGTTTTTCGTTAAAAGAGTGTCAAATGATAAAAAATGGTCAAAAGTGACCAAAATTCTTTTTTTTTTTCAACTTTAAGGGTCTTTCTTCTCCTATCCCCTCTGTTTCCGTACCCAATGTCTCCTTAAGGCCTCACATTTATTCTCATATTCCTGTATTCTATAATTTCTTAAAGTTGTCTTTCTTCTGCTTTTATGTATATAGATGTGAATAGTACTTGGTACGAAATTTATGTACACATACAATCGTTATGAATTTCAGTTTTAGTCACTTGAGCATAATTTACGAAAATTTTTAAGATAAAAGGGGGCCCCTAAAAGTTTTTGCCCTAGGGCCCCCCACTGTCTAAGTCGGGCCCTGGTTGTACCTGTATTTAACTGTTCTATAGTTGTTTCAACTATAAGGAAGTGACCCTCGTTATCAGTTTGTTTAACAGAAATACCAACAGCATTTAATTTTTTGCATAACATTGAAATAAACCGAATCTTTTTATGAGTATTAGAAAGGAATTGTTTTTGGTTTGTCGGAAAAGCCATAAATCGATAAAAAAGTACATCAATAGAAGAAGATATTTAGTAGCAATGTTGTTCTGCCGCTTTCATATTTTTTTATAATCATCATAACCAGCAAATATTATAATAACGTTGTTACCATAATGATTATGTACATATCAAATGTACATAATATCAAATCAATCATTATTTTCTGAACCTGAGGAGATGGATTATTTAAGAAAACTGGACATCTACTTTTATCTCCAGTTGCAGGCTTCAAGAAAGAACGAAAGCAATCAAGATTATACTTAGCTTCAACAGCAACTAAATCGTATTAACATCCTATATATACAAGAGAGTCTTTTCAAAATTATTCGAATGGTTTTTTGCTACCTCAACGATAGTATCTTTAAATGAAATTGTTACAACTCGATATATTACGTGCTGATGATCCTTTTGTTTTTTTTCTTTTCATTTTCTTCATTCGCTTTATTTCCACAAAATAAACAAAAATTTCTTAAAGCAAAAAGTTGGCTCATCTAATCGCGCCCTAGTCCAAGGTGGGATGGACATAGAAATACATGCTTCTGCTACATCGCGTTCTCCTTCAGTTACTGCAATATTACTCTTTAGAGTGTACACTTTACGACAATGAACATGAACTGTAATAGATTGCTTATTTTCAAAATACTGAACATTCTCATCAGTTCTCTCTATACTACTATCAATTAATGCCTTCATACCACATTCAATGGCAACAATTGGATTTTAAGCTAGTTGTTTATTACAAATGAAGCAAATTTTCGACATTTTAATGAGCGTATACAAACTAATGTTTCGACATTTTTATTTAAACAAGACAGAATAATCTCCGCACAAATGAACTGGAAGGTAAAAATAAGCAATTAATCACGGAAAAAAATTACATTTTCAAAAGGAATAATTTGACCACGGGACAGCGCGCGCTTCTATTGCTCAATGGGAGGAGAGGGGGGGGGAGGTTGATCACAGCTTACTTCGAGTGTATTGGATAAAGTACGCCCGTACCTCACATTATTCTATTTAATTTTAATATATCTACTTATATCAATCCCATTTAACAGTTAACAACATGAATTACTTTCAAGAAAATGTAGATATGCAAAATATGATAATTTTTGAAATTTTAAATTTTTACAATTTTTAAAACTGCAATATCTTACGAAGGAGGAGACGAAGGTGTGTGTAAAGACCATTTTTGTATAAAATCCTAAAATATTCGATTTTTATGACAATTATGTTTACGATAAAACTCACCATTTACCAGATAACAGAAAAAAGCTAATTATTTTATCTTTGACCTTTGACCTTAAATAAAATTTTTTGCTCCATTTTTTGCACTAAGATTTTTGGCATTTCATTTGAAATGATGTTCAAACATCAACACAAATTTCCAGCTCTTCGCTAATTTTTCCTAGGTTTCCATTATTTTTTGTCTACTTTGACTGGACTATACATGCGCTCCTGCTCATGCACACAACCACTCCAGAACATTGCAATTGCATCTCTCGATGTCTCACTACGGTATCCCAAAGCGGCATATTCAATTTTTAACCGGTTTTGATGTTGCTGTATTTCGTACTTTTCATCTAAACACCCCTAGTTTACTTATATTTTTCCAAATTGTAATTCTTGCGAATTATTTAACACTTTCGTACAAGTTATTCCCAGCAGATTGGTAATAGTATCCTTTTTTATATCATGACCCGTAGGGTGTAGGCATAGACAATACCGGATTGTATACACCACAGTGTACATAGATTAAGGTTATAGTATATTTTGGTACAGTAAGAGTAAAAAAAAGTGGGCATATACCAGAGATTATAGGTTAAGATTATTGCATATTTTTGTTGTGCAGGCGTAAAATAAACTCTCTAAGGGTATACTCCAGAGAACAAGGGTTAAGGTTATTGTATATTTTGTGCTATAGGCGTAATAAAAAGTAGGGTGTACAAATTAAAGCGTATAAATTAAGATTACTGTATATTTTTGTAATAATTTTGTATGAGTAAAAAACATAAGAATAAACACCAGAGATTATAGTTTAAGATCATCATATATTTTTATGGTGAAGGTGTAAAAAAAAGTCGGGGGGTGTACACTACAGCATACAGCTTAAGACTATTGTATATATTTTTAAGATTATTGTATTTTGTTTTCTTTTTAGGGTTCCGTGCTTAAAAAATAAACGGAACCACGGATCACTCCTGTGTCTGTTTTGTCTATCACAATTTTTTTTATTCGTAAGCTATGTAACGTAAAAATATTAAATTGGGGGTGTAATAAAGACTATTGGCCCACATGTTTACATATTATTAAACATTTACAAATATATCTAGCACTTAAGGGTAGAGGGGCTAATTAAGTTACTTGGAAAAAAAATTTTTTTGTCTGTCATTTGAAAGCTTTAGGAAAGCTGAACTTAAAAATGTATTTCCTTTAAATTTAGGTAATATATTTTTTGAGATATCGTTGGAAATGTAGTGTAAAATATGCTCCCCCATCTATTTCCTATGAAATTAAAATCATGAAAAAATTAGAGGTAAAAGACCTTAATTTAAACCTTGCATGAAAACTATAGCGATTACTCTAGGTCTAGATTTTTAGAAAAGCGTATTTTTCTCTTACACAGAAATTTCGATTTGCGTGCATTCAACAAATATTTTGAGGAGCGCTAGCTATATTACTTATTGAAGCAAAAGTATAAAAACTTTGTTGGTAATGATTTTCGATACCTATCGTAGCAGAAGTATAAAAGCTTTATTGAGAATGATTTAAAAAAAATCATGCGTAATTAGCCGAGATATTGACATTGAAAAACGCGGATGGTTTGGACATAATGACAGGGTGGCTTGCTCTATGTACCATTGGCCTTTAAAACCTAGATAACGAATTTTAAGGATATATTTGTGTAGAATTATCGAATAGCAGTATAAAAGCAATAAATGGCAAATTGTTTAAAACTTACTAATTTAAGTAGAATCAAATACATAAATACCATGGAATTCGCATCTTGTTTGCATTGAATGGACCTCTCGATACACCTCACGTGTTTTTAAAAGTTAATTAGAGACTTATTTTGAAAAAAGCATTACGGGCGAAGGGGGCGTTGCAATTTTGCGACCTTTATCGAAGCGCGCTTAGCACAAAGCCAAACTTAAACTTTTAACATGGGTTTTGTTTCAGTTGCTCTTTAAAAATAAAATATTATTACTAAGTTGGATTTAGTTTTATGTAATGTCAAATAAAGTTTAAGTGTACACTACTTTTATTGTCAGTATTGAATTCAGGTCATAAAAAATGCAGATTAGGATTAGATTTTAAAAATTGCACAAAATAGCAATATTTAATATTATTTTGGCTGCATATCTCTTTGAACTTTCATACTTTTCTAGTATATATGCATAGTAAAAAACTCTAATTTGTTTATACACAACTCAGTTTTTTATAAAGTTTTATTATTCTTTTAGAAACTATTTTTTTTTATATTTTTAATAACTCATATATTTATTATGCGGAACCATCTGATAACAAGTAATACTCGTACTTGAAAGTTTATTTTACAGTGAGAAAAGCAAAAAGAAAAGTGAAAAGTGAAATGAAAGATGACATACATAATTGAAAATCAATAATTATTGGTGAATGATGTCGAATGCGAATTTTTGAAAAAGTTCTGAAACGTGTCGGAATGAAAAGCATATAGCTGATTTCTGAGAATTTAATTGCTGTTTCAGAGGAAAATAGTGGTTAGTTTTAACATTTTTTTACTGATTTTTCTTTTAAATCCTGTAACTAGTATTGAATTTTTCTGTAACTTCTTGACTTTGATAAATGACATGAATGGGGGACAATCTGTAAATGTGGTAAGCGAATAATTATTATCTTTCTAGTGTCTTTTAGTTCATTTTGAAAGTTTTTATATTCTTTTTCATGTTATAGTATTCAATTGTAATAGCATTCAAATCTACTTGATAAATAAATAGCTTGAGTGATTTTACTGAATCATCACTGACATATACAAATCTGGAAGTATCTCATAATATAACAAGAGTACTTTTTAACAGTGGTGCTATATCCGGAATTAAAAAAATCCACAAATATGGTAAGATAATTTGTAATGTATAGAGATAAATAACGTTTTTAGTTTTTGTTAATACCTCAATATTGTTGCATTTTTAACAACATTTCATAATTCATGAAAACAGTTTACTGATTTTTGACAATTTGGACTTCAAAAAGCATGATAATTGATTCCTAGCCTTCAGTCTTCTTTCCCAAATTCTGCAAATTACTTATTACGAAACAACCAAGTCTCTGGACTTTTGGATAAAAGTATTTTAATACAGAAAATGTTCTTTTATTTAATTGAAACATTTGAGCGATTCAAAAGTACAACATTTTCTAAAAGTCTATGATTTGACAAACCTATTATTATAATATAATTGACGTCATTTTGCATAAATAATTTTCTTTTGAAGCCCTGCAAATCAATTCAATGTATTTTAGTTAGATTTATACATTACATGAGAATAATCTTGCGAAAACAGCTTGATTCTTTAATTATTTTAAGCACTGCAAAATGTAAACGAACGGAAGAGTATGGAATTCGACCATAAGTTATCTTTTATGAAAACAAAAAATAGGGGATGAAATTTCCAAATTCTTCTAAAATTACCACTTTTTTAAGCTTTTTCATACTTATGCGTTTTAACCACTGGCGCTGCTCCACACTCACACGATGTGCAAATCACGAGATTTCTTCAGGTCCATTCCAATGCTTCAATCATCGAATTTAAATATCTATTCGAATATATTTAAATGTCGGCACAAAATAGTTAATAAAAATATGTTTGGTTGAAATTGAAAATATTAATAATAAAAATAATAATTAACATTTCAACGCTTGAATATGACAGAAATTAAGAGAAACTAATTTAACCCATTAATGCCCAAATTGTTTTCTTCATTAAAAATGAAGTTTTGGGTTTCCCACCATTTTTAAAAGACGAATAACTTTTATCGTAATTTATTGAGGAATTTGTCTAGGGAAAAATAGTGCTTATTTTCTAATAGAGTTTATTTTCTATTTGCAGTTGTGTAAAGTGCTTTGTTGCCTTTATTATAATCGTACCTAAAAAGGGATGCTAGGCACTAATGGGTTAAACAGCAGTATTTTTAAATATATTTTCAAATTTTCTACAGTCATTATAGTCCTTCTTAATCCTTTTTATCACCGTTTTGATGATCTGTAACATACCCAAAAGTCAATAGTACTTACAAACAATAAGCTTTAAAACACGATTTTATTCCTATCTCTCAACACGCTAGTTAATATAAATTGACCATTAAGATTCTCAATAGATGGTGGTATTGAATTAATTTTTCGTACCAAAGTTTTGTTTATAATTTGAAAAGATGAATATTGCAAAAATTAATTAAGTAAATTTTGTCAAATTTAAAAAACTGGAAAATCCGAAATTAATTTTTTAAGGCAATTTTGTATACTTTAAATTTTTGCATTAGAAAATTGAAAATATTTATAAGAAGTAGGTCAGTTTCTATTTATTATAGATGTGAAAAAAATATTTTTTAGTCAATAATTATTTTAGTTTTATGTTCTAAATTTTTTAGTGTTTTTTACATATTTAAAATGGTACATTCCAACATCTGAGTCATTATTTTTCAAATCGGAATTGTTGAGCCAAAAAAGCTTAAGATAAAATATTTCAAAATCCCCATAATCAATAACTTACTTTTATTAGGAGAATTCGGTATACAACAACTATTGCGCTCTTTCACCTCATTCTTGAAAAAGATACTTAATCGTTGACGCCCTCGCATTTAATGCTCTAATAATAACAATACTTCAATTTACGGCAGCGTTATCATCCTGCTGCAGTAAATAACAAAATCGAAACGAAGCCATATTCACGTAGTTATGAAACAAATGTGATATGGCAAGGTATCAGCAGTTCAGAGCGATCAGTCATCCTGATTGATAACGGAGTATTACCAGGAAAACTGGGATGCGCTAAAGCAACATCCTTGTCTCTGCTGTCTTTTGACACATATTCTTTCTTTCTTTCTAGTTATTTTTAGGGCTATTTGCCACCTTATTTATATTGATTGATATACTTTTTTAAAAAGGCGAAAATTGAAATTTTAGTTTCAGAATTATAAATTACGTATGATAGCACATTTTCTAAGTTTTATTTTTAGTTTTGATGCATTATTTATAGAAAAAAAAACTTTTTGCATTGTAAGAAACTTTCTGAACCGGAAGATTGTATTGAAAAAAGCTCCAAAAAACTTTCCTATGTAGTTCATTTTTTTTATTATTTAAAGAAATTCAATGATATCTTTCGTGTAAAGTAGATGTAGTCAGCTTTTGTTCTGTTACGGCCACATTTCAATTTTTTAAGGGATATTCAAAGCACAGTCACCTTTAGCCTCTTACCCCCATCCCTATACACATACGCATACATACTTTTTATTTACACTTTATATCATATGAAAAACTGTATAGATGAATCTTTTCTTTCTCTCAGCTAAAAATAACATTTATCATCCATGACAATAAAATATGTATTTATACATTAAACATTATCGATGATATGGGCATGATAGGCGCAATTGTGCCAGTAGGCATATGATCAGAAAGTGTGACTGCAACTTTCCATTGTAATTGAAACAATGTGTTACAATAACTATCTATATATTTACATGAGACTTCGTCAAAAAAAGACATAACATAATCCTATTTTTCACACTCTTCGATTTTTCATGACCCTGTATTTCATTCAAATTTCAATTCAATATATATTTTAAGTGGAAATGAGACATTTCATCCGTGTCAGTAAACTGTTAGTTAATAAGTTTATCATTTTTTGAGTTATGAGGTCGCTTCTTTTACTACTTAATTATTACATCGACCAAAAATCTATCACCAAACTATAAGATTAAAAGACAATAATGGATTTTTTGTAAATGTCACATGCACTAGACATTGATGACATTAGTACCGCAATTCCGAAATAAAGCATTACTATGCATTAAAAATATTTAACTATACGGTTAAACTTTATTTTGGAATTGCAATGCATTTTATAATTAGTTTACAAGGGCCTCTGTGGCTGAGTGGTTAAGATGCCACATCGATAATCGCCTTCGAGCGTAGGAGGTTGTGGATTCGAATCCCGCTGACTCCATTGCACACATTCATTGTGTGGAGTTCCTGGTTGTACTTCTCTTGTCTTGTAAAATTTCCTTGTGCTACATATGCTACATGTATGTCCCTACATATTGACGATGATTTATAAGCAGGCTTTCATGTCGAGCACCACATGCCAGATGTATGTTATTCAATAAAATAAATAAATAATAATTAGTTTACGCGTATTTTATTTTCATATTTTATAGTATGCATGTACATGATAGGTAAGTGTTACGATGGTCCCTAACGACTACTTTTTACAAAGTAGTTAAAAACCATCTAATTTTACTTTTTGCGTGTTTTATATCCACCTTGGTTTTGGAAATGAATGAATAAAGAGACAGAACAAGAATGATAAAAAAATTATCTAGTGACTTATGGAATCATCTATATTTTATTGCTTAGTTGAAAGACTAATGAATATTTGAAAGTAATTTCTTCAACATTTAACCCTTTCGCGTTTGAATTTTTCTTCAATTTTTAGACAAAATTACTTTTACGTTAATAACATTAATTCTAGCTATCCAAATAGATTAATTAGTGTTTAACAAATATTTCATTGCATGAAAGATAAGAATGTTTTTTTTTTTTTGTGTGTACTATTCTATTCATATTTATATGAGAATGGCTCTAGGAGAAATTTTTGGAGATGCTTAGAGAATTTCGTATTGGAATGCGATTTAACATGTGTTACAACTTTCTAATATTTTTTTCGCTTTATTACACATGATTCTTTCTGGAAAGTAACTTTTACTTCAAATTTAGAGTGAAATACAAATTTTAAATAATAGAATCGCAAACGGCGCAAAGAGAATTATGCAAATAATAATAATAATTATTATTACAAAATGCTAAACCATAAATGAAGTCATACAGTAAATGCGTAGACATATGCTAACATTACAACATGTAAATAGTAGCAAAAATATTTCCTAAAATAAAATAACACTCCATTAGAAGATATGTTCTATTAATAGTACACCAGACCCGAAAGGATTAAAAAAATGTAGAAATCACAATATGAATTAAAATTACAAGACCTTTTAACACTTAATTTAGAGCAGCTCTAATAACTCACCGTTTGGATCAAATTGTAAAATCCGATTTCATTTCTAAAACTTGACTTTATTTTTTTTTATTTAAACCATTTGGACTTCCTAAATTTGAATTCACCTGGGAGATACATAAATTATCTATCTTAACTTCTTCCTGAATTATCTTTCCGGGATTCTAATGATTCTAGATTAGAAGGAAAACCAATTCCGTTGAATTGTCTTCCAAAAATAAAAAAAAAAGACAAAAATTTAATCCTGATGGTTCTCTATTTGCTAGATTGCAGAATGCTGAAATGGACAAATTTGTAGAATAAAAAATTATTTACTGACGTGATTGAAAAAAAAAAAGTGTTTTGTAATAAAATTATTAAGTAAAAAAGTTCAGAGTTATGAAGTTCTTATCTTAGTAGATTTATTCTGAAAACCTTGATTAAAGTATTTTACATTTTCCGGATTTCTATGAATAGATATTTTTTTTTTACCTAATTTAACATGTAATATTTTATTAGTAAATAACGATTCCCGATGTGAAAATCACGCCTGAAATTATATCGGTTAATTCAATTTAAACGAAAAAATCAAATAAAAAGCCCATTTTTTTTTTTTTTTTTTTTTTTTTTACAATATAACGAAATTATTTCAGTGTTTAAAACCACGCGAATTTATATTTTATTTTAATTTTTACTTTCTTCTATCTATAACAGAAGAATATATTCAATCGAAATTTTTTTCGACTTAACGGATTTGCATATTTTAGGAATCACAGATCCCAATAAACATTTATTTTACAAAATGTCTACCTGTTTTCGTGCGTCTACGTGTGTGTCCTCTCTGCGTCATTGAAAAGTGTATGAAGTTAAGTACAGAATTTAATCAAATTTCATTTGTATGTTTTATATAATTTTGATCATGATCAGCAAGTCCATCAGAATGTAGGGATATTGCACCGGAAAAAAACGTTATGAAATTGTTTTATATTTCATTTCATTGTTGTAATACCGAAAAGTGTAAAAAGTTATGTGGAGAATTGAAAGAAATTTCTGCTATGGTGAATAGGTTCAAGTTAAATTTGAGGATATTTCGCCAAAAGGGGCTATATGATAATGATCTTTGTATTATTTTCATTATTAATTATCGAAAAATATTCGAAGAAATGATTAAAGTTGTACTAAACATTATATATACATTTTAACTATGGGCGTTAGATCACTGTTAAAAAGGACATATTCCACCGAAAGAGGACGCTGCTATAGAGATTTTCAGATCTCTTTTCAGTTTAAGTAAAGAATTTATGATTGTATTTCGAAGAAATTGTACAAATACGGCCTATAATATGTGATGTTTTAGGCCGAGACTGATATAAGATTTTCGAGAAATTTCTTTCTTTCTATTTTCTCTAAAATTTTATACAAATCTCGCTTAGACGCACTTATGCACAATTTATCTTTTGTACCAGCGGAGTATTTTTTGGTGTTTTGCATAATCATTAAATCTATTCCGTATTTAGAGTTACTTACATAATTTTCAATATCGACCATGACATACAGAAAAGATATATTAACGCGGTGCGTTACACATGTCTCTTTTTTTGGTTGCGATGAGTCACATGATGCTCAAATCCACTAATGAAGCTGCAAAGAAAAAGCATCACGTGACTCTAGCAGTCTGAGGCAAAAAATATCGCGGCAGCTGTCTTTTTCGTTAGTCTCGATATTAACAAAGGAACGAATTTGTTTTATATTTCAGTCATTAAAATATTTTATGAGTGTTTTATTGAGCAGATATATTTTTATAGTGTATGTTTTATGAAGAAGCAAATGTACTATGTGTATTTTTTAAAATATTTTGTAGAATGTTTTCATATATTTTTAATACAGTCTCAGTATAATTCCACAGTTTCTAAAAAGATGAAGAAATAACGGGAGCACATAAAGTTATAAGAAATAAAAACTGTATAAAGTTTTGAGAAATAGCAGTATAGCTGAAATGTTTTTGCTCTGGTACATTTTTCACCTAAAAAAAATTATAAAAAAACATCAGCCGATGGTATTGTATTTTAAGTTAACTATTTCGTAACATCAAAACCGAATGTTCCGAAAATACAATGATGTGGACAAGTAAAATATTCTTTAGATGTACCCTAGTTTTATTATAAATTATTATTGCTACTCATAAATTTTCAGCTGATTTGGATCATTATGTATCCGATCCTTTAGGAAAAATTTTGAAAAATCTTTTTAAAAGAACATTTAATTTGTCGTACACTATAGTTTTAAAATACTATTGTATAGTTTTATATAATAAATCACAGCGGTTATTTGCTGTTTAAATTTGAATTGCATTATAAAATATGTAAATAAACTGTGAAAAGCTTCGAATTAATTTATATTAGCTTCTGATTTAAAAAATGTTAATTTTGATAGATAACTTGTTTATCATGAATTTCTTTTTTAAATTTCAGTTAATTGTTGTTTACCCCTCCCAATTTGAATAAATACATTTTTATACTAATTTTAATTGCTAAAAGCTCTAAATTAAAATCTTAAAAACAGTAACAATAGGTTTATTGGACTGTTTACGTGTTTTGATTCTACCCCCATTCATGTTTAACCTCTTAACTGATCAATATTTTTGAAAAAAGAAAAAAAAAGTTCAGATAACGTCTATTTTTTTACGTCTTTTACAGAATTTTTAATCTTTTTTTAACCCTTTCGGGTCCGATTTTTTTTTCTATTTTGAGAACAAAATTACTTTTATTTTAATAACACTAATCGTAGCTATCCAAATATACTTACTAAAGTTTAAAGATCATCACATTATCTGAAATCTAACGAAAGCACTTATTTTGTGTACTGTTCAATGCATTTTAATATGAAAATAGACGAAGGAAGAATATTTGGAGACGTTTGGAAAACAACGTATTACAATTAAATTTGAGAAATTATTATAATTTTCTAATTTTTTTTTTTTTTTTTTTTTTTTCGTTTTATCACATATGATTCGTTCAGAAAAGTAACTTATATTTTAAATTTAAAGACTGAAATATATGTATAAAATAAAGGAATCACTAACGGTGCAAAGAGAATTAAGAAAATATTTATTATTATTATTATTATTATTATTATTATTATTATTATTATTATTATTATTATTATTATTATTATTATTAAAAAATTTATGAAGTCATAAAAAGAAAGATATAGCCATATACTATCATTTCTATATAGAAAGTATCTAAATAATTGTTAAGAAAAAATAAAGTAGCGGATAGGGACAGCTTAATGCAACAATGTTAAAACTTAGACTGCATAGAGAAACGGGAAAAAAAATCAAAAAATCCCTATCCGGTTTCGGCGAGTTGTTTTCTTGGTATTGATGTTCGTTTCGGTTACTTCTCTCTCTGTTTTACATTGTATTGTGCATTTATATTTTATTTTTCTCATAATTTTATTACCCTTAATATTATAATGTGAGTTGTTAATATGGTAGCGCATTTCTAAATCAGAAATACTTTTTTCCTTATTTAAAAATTAGCATAATATTTATGCCTTATAAATATTAGAAAAATATTTCAAAATTTTATCGCGCATTTTTGAACAAACTTATACATATTTTAATTGTTTGATTCCTGCGTTAGTAACCGCGGCATTAACCAGTTTTGTCCATTTTAGGAATTTCTTCAATGCGACTTTCGTGCATTCAGAGATGTTTCTTTGGGTTTTAGTGTCGTTAGAGGCAGAGGATTTTACGAGTTTCGTTGTGACACAACGAGTTGCGTGCATCTAGCAATGCCTTTTTTTTTTTTTTTTTTTTTTTTTTTTTTTTTTTTTTTTTTTTTTTTTAAATGGGCGCGCAGCGTTTATAAGCGCGTTGACCGCTGCACTGACGAGTTTCATGCATCCAGTGATTTTTTTTTTTTTTTGGTTTAAATGGGCACGCAGCGCTCATACGTACGTTGGTGACTGCGGCATTGACGAGTTTCGTGCACTTTAGAGATTGCTGCACAGCGATTTTCGTGCCCTTTAGAGATTGCTGCACAGCGAGTTTCATGCACTTTAGAGACTGCTGCACGGCGAGTTTTATGCATCCAGTGATGTTCTTTCGGTTTAAATGGGCGCGCAGCGCTCATACGTACGTTAGTGACTGCGGCATTGACGAGTTTCGTGCACTTAGAGATTGCTGCACAGCGATTTTCGTGCACTTTAGAGATTGCTGCACAGCGATTTTCGTGCACTTCAGAGATTGCTGCACAGCGAGTTTCGTGCACTTTAGAGACTGCTGCACAGCGAGTTTCATGCACTTTAGAGACTGCTGCACAGGGAGTTTCATGCATCCAGTGATATTTTTTTTCGGTTTAAATGGGCGCGCAGCGCTCATACTTACCTTAGTGACAGCAGCATTGATGAGTTTCGTCCGTTTTAGAGCCTGCTGCTCAATCAGTTTCTTGTGCCCAATGATGCTTCTTTTTGTTGTTGTTGTCGTTGTTTCGTTTTAATAGGCGCGCAGCGCTTAGGAATCATCTTTGGAACTGTTCACATTGTTAATTGTCTGCCGAAAATTCCGAGTTGTGATAGGGGAGAATTTTTAGGTTTCTGAAAATTCAGTTCACTTGAGAGTGCTTGTCACTAAAATCGCCAAAAATCCAGTGTCTGGTTTGGTTTAGGATTATGTCATTAATATTTGAAGAGGATGCATTATAATTATTAAATATTCTGATATTAAAAAGATCATGCTTTCATTGTACATTTCTATAAAATAGCAATTAAAATCATCATTAAAAAATAAAATTAAAGAAATAATATTTTCATTATAACCTTTGTCTAAGTTTATAAGTGAATAACATCACTTTAAAATCAATACCAAGAAAACAACTCGCCGAAACCGGATAGGGATTTTTTGATTTTTTTCCCCGTTTCTCTATGCAGTCTAAGTTTTAACATTGTTGCATTAAGCTGTCCCTATCCGCTACTATAAAATAATACTTTATGAAAATACATGTACTGTTAATAGTACGTCAGCCCCGAAAGGGTTAATCACTGTTTTTCAAAACAGAAATTTTTGTCTAAATGAATACGTAAACTGCTCCGATTAAATAAGCAAAATTTACATTAAAATTTTACTGGTGAGAATGATACATTAAGATTGGTGTATTGATGTCCATACGTGGTGTGGGCAAATCACGATTGGCAAAAACACACTTCCCTTACGTCGTGCGGGCAAAACAGGGAAGCGGTTAAAATAGATAGATAAAAATGTTCTAAAGTTGCACGTCCAATGAAATGCCATCATTCAACTTTTGTCGTACTTCTTAATTTTATCCGTGTTACTTATTTTTTTTATTTTGCTTGTAAGTCAATTTTGAGTTTCTTAACAATAATCAAAGAGAAGGTTTACAAACAAAAACTTCTGTCAAACAATCTACCACTACATTTTTCCGTTATGATCATTACAGGAATCGTCTTGGGGTCATTCCATGTCAATTCAACCAGACCTTGTAACCCGACCCACAGTGATTTTGATGAAAATTTGTGTACACACTAATTTTATCATGAAATGATTCCATCAGAAATTTTTCCTTCCTAGACCTCATAGTTTGTGAGATATGGCGGGTCCAATTCTTGGGGTTTTTTCAAATCGCACACTTCTGAGTCTGTATTTTGAGATTGCAGTTCCATCTTCAAAAAATTATTTCTCTGGATCTAAAACGTGAATCATCTTAAAAATATCACTGTAAGAATATAAAAAGATGCAGATTTTAATAAAAAAATATTTAAAAAATTTACTTGTAATATTTAGGATAAAAAAATTAGCCAAAGTTGAGAGTTTTGGTTATTTTTCCAAATTTTTGTGACTTCACCAAAAAGGCTGTACACAAAAAGGCAAATTAAATTTCCAATTTCTTTTTGTTTTAAATAAAAGTTTATACTTTGGGCTTTCTATCTATGAAATAAAAATGATGTGTTTCGCATGGCTTATGCAAAAGTTTTGGGTACTTTCCAATTAACCGGATGCATGTTTTATTTTTACATATTACATATGCAAACAAAAATGCAAATGAAATTTCCAATTTCTTTTTGTTTTAAATAAAAGTTTACACTTTGGGCTTTCTATCTGTGAAATAAAAATGATGTTTTTCGCATGGCTTATGCAAAAATTTTGGGTACTTTCCAATTAGCTGGATGCGTGTTTTATTTTTACATATGTACATATGTATACATCTACAGGGTGTTTCAGCTCGTCGGTGACAAACTTTAAGGATCGATAGAGCACACCTAGACGAACATTTTTGAATAGGGAATGTAGGGTCCCTGACGCGATGGTAAGGCGCTAGGCGCTTTCGAAAATTTGGGTGCCGAAATTCGAAACGTCATAAAAACTAGGGAAATGGTTAGATTTTCTTGCTTGTTGCGTCGAAATGATTCTGTTTGTTTAGACTTTCTTCAGTACCAATTTGATAAGCGTATCTCTTAAAACATGGATAGGGGGCGCTGCAGACTTTGGAGAGCTAGACAACAACATTAAGCCCGTTATTTTGATAATTTAACACATGCTCGCCAAAGTTTATACTCTAACTTAAAGTTTGAACCCAAAAATAGAGCCCTGCAAAAAGCGTAAGAGCCGGAATAAAATGTCAAAGTACAGGGTGGTCGAAACTCGAAGGCTCCTAAGAGATAAACAAACAGATTTCTTGACTTATGGCATGCATTTTCATGATTCTGTTTGCTGGGGCTCTCTGAAACTCAGTTGAACGGTACAAAAAGAAACATCGATAGGGGGCGCTTTGGGCAAAAAACATAATTCGTTGACATTTCGGACGCTAACTGGAAATGGGGCGCTACGATCAGTTAGAAACAAAACAAGAGAGTAATTTACTTATCATAAGAAGCTATTAAAACTGCAGTTTGTTTGTTTTTTTTAACAAACATAGCTGGTTTCAATCATGCACAATGCGCGCAATAAAATTTACATAAGGTGCTTTTTGCTGATTTATGCAAAAGATATCGTACCATATCGATATGCAAAAGATACGTAATGCGTAGACGACAACGCGAGATGACGTAGTTGTATGCGCAGACACGTCTTTTGAACGTGCGGCACCTACTTAAGCTTCGGGTTACTTGTCTGCAGATCGGTAGTAGGATGGAACGGTACACAAACTCTGAATTGGCTGACATGCATTTGGCGTATGGCGCTGCTGGTTGTAATGGACGAGCCGCTCAGCGGTTGTACGCCGAGCGTTACCCCAACAGGCAAATCCCCTGCCATGCCTTCTTCGCTCGAGTACACCAGAGGTTGTCCACAACGGGATCTTTCGACGGAGGCAGGCCTGAACGGGAGCGATCAGTGAGCACCCCCGACAACGAAGAGGCTGTGCTTAACCTGGTTGAGAACAACCCAGGTCTTAGCACGAGAGATATCGCCAGACATGTTGGCATTTCGCAAGCAACTGCGTGGCGCATCTTACGTTCCCGGAATCTGCACCCCTACCACATCCAGCGGGTGCAGTTGCTCAGAGAGCAGGATTTTGGCCCTCGAGTGGAATTCTCAAGATGGTACTTGGCGATGAGATCCAGGGATCCCCGTTTTGTAAACAGCATTTTGTTTACGGACGAGTCCACCTTCAGCCGGGAGGGAATGTGGAACGCCCACAACAGTCATGTGTGGTGTGATGAAAATCCACATGAAACCAGAAGCCGAGCAGCCCAGGAGCGTTTCTCAGTAAATGTGTGGGCCGGCATTCTGGGGGATTGCCTCATTGGCCCTTATTTGTTACCTGAACGGCTGACAGGTGGAAATTACCTGATTTTCCTGGATCAAGTGCTGCCGCAGCTTCTGGAGGAGGCGCACGTACCCGAAGGTTCGCGTCGCCAGATGTGGTTCCAGCACGATGGAGCTCCGGCCCATTACACGAACGACGTGCGTCTCCATCTAAACGCAAGGTATGGCCAGCGGTGGATCGGGCGTGGGGGTCCAGTTCACTGGCCTGCCCGATCACCAGACCTCACCTGCTTGGATTTCTTCCTTTGGGGTTACCTGAAGGCCGAGGTATACCATACACCTGTCAGCAGTGCTGAAGAACTTGTGGCGCGCATTGTGGCAGCTGCAGGGCAGATCAGAGATACTCCTGGCATTGTTGGAAACACACACTCCTCAATGCGACGGAGGTGCGAAGCCTGCATCATGGCCCAAGGTCGAAATTTCGAGCATCTTCTGTAGTGTTATTTTTTGTAAATAAATTTCCAGTATCATTGATGTTTTTGGTCTAAATTTATTCAGAAGTGTTGAGCAGAGGTAGAAAATGTGTTTTCATTATTACTAACTGATCGTAGCGCCCCGTTTCCAGTTAGCGTCCGAAATGTCAACGAATTATGTTTTTTGCCCAAAGCGCCCCCTATCGATGTTTCTTTTTGTACCGTTCAACTGAGTTTCAGAGAGCCCCAGCAAACAGAATCATGAAAATGCATGCCATAAGTCAAGAAATCTGTTTGTTTATCTCTTAGGAGCCTTCGAGTTTCGACCACCCTGTACTTTGACATTTTATTCCGGCTCTTACGCTTTTTGCAGGGCTCTACTTTTGGGTTCAAACTTTAAGTTAGAGTATAAACTTTGGCGAGCATGTGTTAAATTATCAAAATAACGGGCTTAAAGTTGTTGTCTAGCTCTCCAAAGTCTGCAGCGCTCCCTATCCATGTTTTAAGAGATACGCTTATCAAATTGGTACTGAAGAAAGTCTAAACAAACAGAATCATTTCGACGCAACAAGCAAGAAAATCTAACCATTTCCCTAGTTTTTATGACGTTTCGAATTTCGGCACCCAAATTTTCGAAAGCGCCTAGCGCCTTACCATCGCGTCAGGGACCCTACATTCCCTATTCAAAAATGTTCGTCTAGGTGTGCTCTATCGATCCTTAAAGTTTGTCACCGACGAGCTGAATCACCCTGTATATAAATGCAGATGTATCATGCATGTATATATGTATGTATATATATAGTATATTGATATATATATATGTATAACACTGGTGCCCGTCTAACCGAAAAGTACCAAATTTTGTCTTTTTTTGAGAATCTGCACTAATTAAGATGAAAAAAATCTGAATAAGTTTAGCTGTGGTACTTAAATAATTACTGGAATTTCTATGAGTTATTGAATTTAATGTTATTTGATGCATGTTTTTTTTTTAATTTGCAAAGTAAAATTTAGGCTTTGTTTTTTTCCTGATTAAAAAAAAAAATCTGACTGTAATATGTTTCCCCATTAAATTTAGTGAATGGTCCATATATTTCATTTAGATATTTAATAATGGGCATTTTTTGCTAATCTAAAGAATATCTTACTTTTATTTTCAATAATTAAACTCAAAACAGATTTTTTTTTTTTTTTTTTTTTTTTTTTTTTTTTTTTTTTTTTTTTTTGTACAGTATAAAATAGGTAATTTTTTCTCCTCACATTTCCATTCTTTCTTTCGAATGCTTATATATTAATTATTTGTGTTTAAAAAATGTTCAAAACCTTGTATTTCCTTTCCTTGGTTAATTTTAATCAGTTTAAATATATATATTGGCAAGTTTAAATACACAAATGTTTAACAGAACTTAAATTTGTTTATATAGTCTGAAAGATTTAATTGCACCTGCCTTGTATAAACACCTTCTGATAAAGGCAAGGTAATGTTCGTTAGTATGAAAGCAGATGTTTTGAAATCAATTTAATAAAATTATTGTCATTCTGTTGTTTCTTATCATAGAAGAATGATCTAACTTTTACTGTGCTACTAAAAATATAATCTGATTGTTACATACTTTATAGTATGTGATATGTATAAATAATTTTTTGCTTTATTGCTTTAATATGGAGCCTGATATTAAACCTTCTACTAGGTCTTCAGGCTTGCAGTATTGTAATATTAACTGGTTTAGAATGTCACAAAACTAGCTATAGAAATAACAGAGAAATAGACTACATTGATAATCTCTGTGATTTAGAAAAATAACTTTTATTAGTTAGGACTATTGCATTTATAAAACAAAAATTAAGTGAAAAGCTTTTGATTAATATATATGAGCATTACAGAATTTCGCTCTTAATGAAATATGAATTACATAAATGTGGAGATTCATTTAAGCGGCATAAAAAGCAAGTGAAAAAAGCAATTAGGGCAGTTAATAGAGATTTATATACGGCCGAAAAAGTAAACCAAAGTTGAAAGTTATGATTATTTTTCCAAATTTTGTGACTTTATGAAAAAGTCTCTACACAAAAAGGCAAATGAAACTTCCAATTTGTTTTTGTATCAAATAACATTAAATTCAGTAACTCATAGAAACTCTAGTAATTATTTAAGTACCACAGCTAAACTTAGCCAGATTTTTTTCCCCCTTAATTAGTGCAGATTTTCAAAACAAGGTAAAATTTGGTACTTTTCGGTTAGACGTGCACCAGTGTTATACTGTTATACATATATATATCAATATACTGTATATATACATACATATGTACATGTATAATACACCTGTATTTATATAGATCTATACATATGTACATATGTAAAAATAAAACACGCATCCGGCTAATTGGAAAGTACCCAAAATTTTTGTATAAGCCATGTGAAAGACATCATTTTTATTTGACAGATAGAAAGCCCAAAGTGTAAACTTTTATTTAAAACAAAAAGAAATTGGAAATATCATTTGCTTTTTTGTGTGCATATGTAATATATAAAAATAAAGCACTTATCCGGCTAATTGGAAAGTACCCAAAATTTTTGTATAAGCCATGCGAAACACATAATTTTTATTTCATAGATAGAAAGCCCAGAGTGTAAACTTTTATTTAAAACAAAAAAAAATTGGAAATTTAATTTGCCTTTTTGTGTACAGCCTTTTTCGTGAAGTTACAAAAATTTGGAAAAATAGCCATAACTCTCAACTTTGGCTGACTTTTTTCATCCTAAATATTACAAGTAAATTTTTTAAATATTTTTTGTTAAAATCTGCATCTTTTTATCTTCTTACAGTGATATTTTTAGGATGATTCATGCTTTAGATCCAGAGTAACAATTTTTTGAAGATGGAACTGCAATCTCAGAATACAGACTAAGAAATGTGAGATTTGAGAAACCCCCAAGAATTGGACCCCCATATCTCACAAACCATGATGTAATCGAAGGAAAAATTTCTGATGGAATCATTTCATGATAGAATTAGTGTGTACACAAAGTTTCATCCAAATCCCTCTCTGTCGGGTTACAAATGGGAGAAAAATTGGTTGATTGACATGGAATGACCCCTTGGCGACGTTGACCAATCACATCGTAGACGTACCAGACGTAGACCAATCAAATTGCTCTAATTCACGTGTACAGTAGGAGTCGTAACGAACGTACAGGTGTTTCTTGCTTATCCACAGTAATTTGATTCCCAGTGACGTCAGCTGCCCTTTTCTTACTGAATAATTCGAATAATAATTAATTACAATTATCACTTTTAAGCTGTGAAATGTTTTTTAATAATTCTGAAAATGGTGAATTATTAAAGCAAACATGAATGGGAAATTTGAAAAAGAACATTAGATTGGAAATATTATATCGTAATTTTTTTTATTCTACTATAATATTTGGTATTGCATATTTGTGAACAGAAAACTTTCTGCATTCTGTTACCAGCATGAAATTCCCGGTGTGAAGACCACATTAACGTCTTGCGATTTTACCTTGCTTTATATCTCGAAATCCAATTTCTGGAATTTCTTTATTGTATAGCAAAATCATATTCATCCATTTCTGTTTACTTTTAAACAATGAAAATTAATAGAAAAGCAAAAGATAATTTTTCGGCAATTTATTCCCGGGACTACTTAATTTACATTTTCTGTTATTTGAAGATTTTTTATCGTAATTATTTAATGAAGAAAAAAAATCCACAAGTAATCTGTTTAAAATGAAATCAATCGGAATCTGTTATATAATAATTGCTATAAAATGCTATCTAATTTGTGAACCACAGATACATCTATTCCAAAATTCTAGCCTTCCCTGTATTTTGAATTTAGTATGCCCTTGCCATAACATCTTTCCATACTTCCGAAAAAATGATCATCCTAAATCTGTGAAAAATATTGTATAATTCGAAAAATGAGACATTAATTAAATGGGAATTATTTTTGTCTGCGAGAATTAAAAGAAAAATACATTGGAAATAGTTTATCAACGTTTCCTTATTGGATTGTATTATTTGTGTACAGATGCTATTTAGCATTCTGGTATTCTCAGGCAGAATGATATTCCCAAGGTGGAAACCAAAATAGTATATTTCGATTTTATCTTGCTTTGTATCTCGAAATCTAATTTCTGGAAATTCTTGACTGCATAGCAAATAAATACTCAGCATTTTCTGAATACTTTCTACTTCTACTACTACTTTACTCTAATCAATCAGAATTAACTATATAAAAAGAATATCGCTTTTCTCTAATTCATTCGTGGGGCACCTAAACTTTACTCCCGATAAATCAGAATTAACTAAATAAAAAGAATATCCCTTCTCTCTAATTATTTCGTGGGGCACATAAACTTTACTCGCGATCAAAATTAAAATTTCTCAACAGTTAAAAGTCAACTGAAAGCGAAATTTATAGAAATGTATTGTTTTAGTGTTAATTTCAGAGGGTGGCCCGGAGGGTGGAAGGATGTCTTCTCCGGGGCAGTGAGATGTTCCCTCCCCCCCCCCCCCCCGGAGCTAAAGAAATCCATTTTGGAGAAAAGTGTCTGAATTCAAAACTGGTTTTTTTAGCATCTAAAACTTAAAATTAACAAATGAAAAATATACGCAAGTTTCTATTATACAGGAAAAAAAAACCATCCGATTACAAAATTTATTATTTTCGATAATTACAAACAGAAGATTGTAATTAATAGTCATTTTAAAGGGAAAATGTTGCATTTTTAGTATATTACATTACCTTTTCACAATGAATGTCAACATTTTTGTGGTTGAACTGTTTCTGAAATTTCGAAAAGAAGTGGAAATGGCATCTACTCAGAAGATTTTTTTGTCCGATCTCATTTTTTAAGAAGTCAGCGAGTAATTCCTGTTAAACTTGATTTTCGGAATAAAGTACCGTATAAAAAAAGCATAAGGTGATATAAGCAGTTCAAGAAAACTGAATGCCTGTGTAACCAAATGTTACCAATGACAGGTCAACTGACTTAACTTTTTGCGACTTCTCCCTTCCGAGTTTTGTCAAATATTTTGTGTTCATACTATTTTAGTACAAATTTGCGAAAATTTAAACAACATATTTGTGATGCTTTACAAACAGTTAATTGTGAATCATTACAATGTGCTTGGTAAGAATTGATCTATAACAATGATATTTTACGGATCACTATAGTAAGTCTTGACAAACATTTGTGAAAAAAATTTAACACTCTTTGCAATGGTATATCAGTTATTACTTTATGTTTGTAATTATGGAAAAAATTAAGTTTTGTCATCGATTGATTCTGTCCTGATAACCCTACATTTATTTTTCATATAATTATTTTACTAGATGTTTTGTACTTTTTTCTTAGAAGATAGATTTTGACACTGGGTTTCGCAGTAAACTTTCGCAGTAAACTCGCCTAGTTCTACTGTTTTTCTCATTGAGCTAACATAGTAATAAAGCATCCACGATATTGGAAATTAATACAGTAATGAAATTAATACAGTAATTCCGATTATATGGCGGAAGGGTAGGCCAGATAACAAAAAAGGCTAGTTAAAGTGGAATTCTACAAACATTTATTAACTTCGTGCCTTCCCTCTGACATGATATTAAAAGCACATATAACGCATATTAAGATACGTTTTATATATACAATACATACAGTTTCAAAATCATGAAAACATTAACATAAAGCATAATCCTAATTCGTAAAAAAATGAGTAAATCTTTTTTTTTACTCTTTATTAATAAATGACTGCACAAATATGAAACGTTTTCATAAGATAAGAGAGTCTAAACTTGCGTTTTTCGTTTAAAAAAAATACACTTAACGGAGGACTGCTAATCTCTGTTAGCCCTCTTCAACGATGCCATGTCCCTCCATTTACGCCAGTAAATAATATCAGGTGGCGTTGATTCCAGCTAATTAATGTACTGCAGTGCTGCCACAATCGTCTTGAACGCTTGTAAATATGATATGAGATTTTTCCTGCAATCCTTTTCATATTTTTCTTCTGTTATTTCTCCCTCTGTCAACATTTCTGTAGTATCGTTCCTAATTAATTCATTAACTTCATAGTTCGCCATGCAATCTTTAATGATGTCAATTTGGATTGACATAGACCCCCCATTGCACCCATAGAAAATGGGACTTCTTTCAATAAGATATATTTTAGAATTCATTTTGAAATTTTTGTTAAAATAAAGTTTCAGATTAAAAACACGTTAGTCTTGGATTAGACTCCGGAATAATTAAGAAATGTTGGCATCTATGCATGCGTTATTACATAAGATTAATCTTATGCAATAATAAATTGAATGGCACACTTGAAAATCTAATAGAAAAGTAGATTTTGTTCTGGTTTTTCGAAAGAAGAATTCCTTGGAATTACCTTTTTTTAATTATTTTAAAAAAAGGAAAAAAATAGAAGTCATTCATTTAACCCGGGAGAACGCGCGCTTACCCAGGATATGACTGGTTTTAACTTTGTCACCAATAAAATCAAATTATAAGAGTCACTTTATTAAACAGAGACAATTCTTACAGATTTTGCGATAAAATAAGTTGAAGACTTTTAAAAAATCAGTGGTTACAATGGTAAAAACCATACGCACTCCGGGTTTTTTAGGCCATGCGCGCGCCCTCCCGGGTTAAAAAAAGAATAAATAAAAATCGAAATCATTGAAATAATATTACAAGAATTTCTGAAATTAAATAAATAGGGGGAAATAAACAAAATTGCTCCCAAATGTGTAAATGTTTTCTTCTATTTCAGCTCGTTTTCATTTAAACATATAACATTTTTTGAGCCATTTCGGAAAAAGTGATGCATATATTCCAGTTTATTATTTACATTTATGCTTTAATATGTATAAATATATATTGTACACAGTAAAGACCAGTAAGGTGGAATTAAAGCAAGGAGGGGGGCGAAGAGAGGTTGACTTACTGTTCTTAAATTTAGGTATGTTAGAGAAACAAGTTCAACAGAGCTTTGTTCTAGGCAGTAAATATAGCGTTAAAATTAATACAAACTTCAGAAATTACAATAAAATGTAGGTTTCCCGAGAATTTAAATAAAATTTAATGGAAATTATAATTTAACGATGCATTTAATACCTCATTTTTTTTTTTTTTTTTTTTTTTTTTTTTTTTTTTCTTAAGCGCATATATTATTTTCTGATATCGATTCTGATATTTGGCGAGCAGGAAGATTTTAGCTTGGTTTTTCTGTATACATATATTACTAATTATTTATTTGAGTAAAATTATACATGTGTGGAATAAAACAGCTTAACACTCTCTTGTAATCTATATTTAATATGATTCTCGGCGTTCGATTTATCTTTTTTGACTACTTCCATTAAATTTTGTTATTTAATCGGGTACAATGAACTGTGTGCAAAGTAGAGAAACCGTTATACTCTAGCCTTGTTACATTGGAGTAACTTCAAAATGTCGTGAACCGACATTTTGATCGTAAAACTTTTTATAGCTTACTTTAGTGTTTTATTTAATAATTTACCGAAATAATAAAAACATGACAGAAAAGAAAATCTATATTTAGAATAAAATGAAAAGTTTCCGAAAGCTATAATGAAATTCTTATGTGCTCTCATGTAGAAGTTTATTTTCTTGATTAAGAGAGAATTTATAGACTCTTATTTAGAACAAGAATGGATCATTTGACGCATATTGAAATGTAAAAGAAAACTAGAATTCCTCTTCTTGTGATTTTTTAAATGAAATTGTTCTTTAGAATCTTTATTATTTGTGTAATTGTTAGTTAAAGAAAAAAAAATTCAAAATTACTGAAATAATGCCATAAAAGTTTGAGAAAATAAATAAATAAATGTATACGAAGATCACTCTCAGATAGAGCTATTTATATTCTCTATACGAATTTGAGAAATTGGTTCTAAATTCAGTTTTTCAATCATAATGGGTAGTCTCATTTAACCTTAAATATTTTTCGAACGTATAGCTTTACGGAATGTTAATTTATTATGGTAGAATCGTAAAACATGTTCAGCATGTATTTTTTCACGTAGTGAGATTTCAAAAGCTGCTCCAATAGCATTGGTAAAAACTTTCAATGTGATAGTTTTTTTGTTGCTCAGTAACGTTCGTGATGAAAGGTTGCATAATTCATTTCTCAGCAGCGCATTTAGCTCAAATCATTACAATAAAGTTTTTGCCATAGTCAAACTTACGTAGAGATAAAAAAGTTTGCATGATAGGATTCATTATTGTTTTTACTTTCTTATATCTTTACAAAAAGAATATATTGGATTCGTGAAAAAAGTCGACTTCTGGTTTTTAACGGATTTGTACGTTTTAGAAGGTTTTGAACACGATTTGATGGTTTATAGACAATGTCTGTCTGCGAGTCTGTCCGTCACTCTGTCACTCTGTCATTTTGTATGAAGCAAAAATTTTGTGGGCACTCTATCTCAAGAATTAATCCACGAATATCCATCAAATTTCAGATTAAGTTAGTTCCAGATATAAATTAGTTTTGTCTAATTTTTGGAGTAAATCGCCCTACAGGTGGAATTTCTACACTGCATTTTTCACAATTTCGCAATATCTCAAGAATTAAAGCATGGATTTTCATAAAACTTTAGATTCAGTTAGTACCTGATGAAAATTGATCCTGATTAGTTTTTTATGCCCGTCACCCAACAAGTAGCCCTGTTATGCAAAAAGAAAAAAAAAAATCCGCAATTGCTTTATTGCAGAAACTAAAGTGCGGATTTTTACCAAATTTCAGATTCAGTTTGAAGTTGACATAAGTTGTTGCTGACTAGATTTTGGTGTAAATCACCTAACCACTGGCACTGATATACTGCATTTTTCAGGAAATATTAAGATGTATGAGATTCAAGGAATTTTTGGGATTGTCACATCTGACTAGTTTTAAGTTTGTACAACTGCTTGTGTGAAATTGCATTACTGTGCAATTTAAACTTAATTGCAATAAATGTATTTTCTTCTTCTTCTTCTTCTTTTTTTTTTTTTTTTTCAGAATAAGTTCAGAATAATTAGTCAAAACTAGAATATTTTTTACGCTTGAAGTTTATAGATATCATATACATATAAATACGTAAAAACGTACATATACGTAATCAAAGATTTTCCTTTTTACGAAAGGTTGATAAAATATTTTAGCTAAAAAATGCCTCCGGTATTTTGTTTAATTTCGCTATGAGAACTGAAAAATAAAAGATAATATAAATTTTTAAAAAGTTAAAACTCTGACTTTACTTAAAAATGTAGAAAATATACTTTTTTAAGAATAGTAAAAAAAATATAAAATTTTCTATATCAATATTTTCTACATGATTGTACTTTATCATAATCTTATATTATTAAATGAGCAAATCTTTTGTGTATGTCTGTCCGTGTATTTAAATCTTACTAAAAAGCTGCTCTAATGATTTTGTCTAAATTTTGAGTTTTACAGTTTTCGGGCACGGAAAGACCATTTTACTAGGTGCATATTTGAGAAAATTTGATTAATATTAGATCATTCTGAATCATTTGGGTCAGGATCAAATTGATTAATTTAAAAACAATTCATTTCTACAAAATTTTGTATCCAACTGTTTTCGGGTACGATAAGGATATTGGGCTGGGTCACATGTTCGAGAAATTTCAAATAGTGGGTCATTTTTTAATCATTGCAGGTCAAGCTACATTTATCTAAAAAACGGCTGGAACGATTTTTACTGAACGTTATATTCTACAATTTCGGATACAAGAAGACTATTGGGCTGGTATATATTATATAATCTTATATATTCTATATAGTTTATAAGTTAATCTATATAGTTTATATGATCTATATAAACTATTGGTCATTTACGTGTCTGAGAAATTTCAATTAGGGAGATCTTTTTGGATCATTGTGAATCAAGATAACTGTATCTAAAAAGCGACTGATAAAATTTTGACAATATTTTGTTTTCTATCGTTTTCGGGTTCGAGAAGACCATTGGGCTATATTTCATTCTAAACAAAATTCTATTAGTGGGTTCTTTTGGGTTATTTTGGGTCTGGATCAAGCTAATTTGCCTAAAAAAAGCATAAATGTTTTTGTCTTTTTTTTTTTTTTTTTTTTTTTTTTTTTTTTTTAACTATACTATTTCTCAATCCGAGAAGACCATTCAAATAACTCACATGTTCGAAAATTTTCGATTAGTGGGTCATTTTTGCATCATCGTGGCTCAAACTAATTTTATCTAGAAAAATATTAACAATTTTGAATAATTTTGTATTCTATCAATATTTCAGCAAAATTTACCACACACTTGTGACAAAACAAATGTTTATTTTTTTCCTTCTACAAAATAATAAAAATAAAGTAATTTTATCGAGAAATATACATCATGAAAGGATATACAAGGGGCATTTTATTTTGTAGACTAAATTTTGTAACAGTAAATACTGTTATAAAGAAGAAAATCAATTAAAACAAAAAAAAAGTTTTATATGTTAAGCGTGTGTGTGTAATTATTGTTAATTCTTATCGCCACGACTTACGTATTTTTTACTCCCCCCCCCCCCTCCCAAAAAAAAGAAAAATACAACCTTTTTTTGTTTGGTATGAGGTATAAATAGTTAGCATGACAGTAGATTATCAACAATATTCTACATCAAAAACTGCATTCAACACAACAATGGCCTAAATCGTTTCACTGCATAATTTTTTAATTCCAGAAGTGAATATTATAAAAAAAAATTTAAATTCGTTGTATTAAAGCGAATATTCAAAGCTATGTTTTAAATGAGGGCTTCTTTTCCAGTAAAAATAGGGTATATTTTTATATACATCCATATTTATATATCTATATAGAAACAAAAAATGTGTTTTTCCGAGATGAACGAAAAACCAATAGATCAAGGATAAAAAAAAGCACATATTCTGTTTACAATGTAAAATGTTTTACGTTATCATAAACATTTTCTTTACTTGCCGCATTTATTTGCTTAGAGACTAAAATAAATTTCCCTTTATTCATGTATTTTATCAGTATTTATCGATTATGAGTGACGAAAGTTTAAAACAAGAGAGCACACGATAACTTTATAATGATAGTTTAAAAATGTTTGCTTTTAATTTTTTATAGAAACAGTATCTACTCTCATCATTATAAATAATTGATAAGAAGAGATATTGTTTCAATAGAAAATTAAAGGTTAGGGGCAAAGCATACATTTTATGTGAACAGAGGTCAAAAGCCAGTTTAATCATATAAATATAAATGTTTATATCACTAAACGAGCTTTTGACCGCAGCTTCGTTCACATAGAATATATATTTTGCCACTAACTTTTAGTATTGTCATTTTAAATATGAAATATTTATTTTCTTACATTGACGCTAATAATTTGAATTAAGTTTGCTTTTACCTTTTGATTAATTTTAAATTCCATCATTCTCGAGCTCTAGAAGAGCATTGGATGGGATCGTATGTTGGAAAAAAATTCGATTCGTGGGTCATTATGGGTCATTATGGCTCAGAGTCGAGATAATTGCAACTAAAACAGCAAAAATAATTCAGTAAGAATAACATATCGAGATAAACTCAAAATTAATTTTGACCGAACTTATGTTTGTCATTCTCGCTAATATACATTATAGAATGAAAGATATTTCAGCAAAATTTACCACGCACTTATGACAAAACAAATATATTTAATTTTTTCCCTTTAACAAAATAACAATAAAAAGTAATTCAATCGAGAAATATACATCATGAAAAGTGTGTAAAAGGAACATTTTATTTTGAAGAATTAGTTTTGTTACAGTAATTGTCGTTATGAAGAAGAAAATCTATCAAAACACACTAAAAAGTTTTATATATTATGCGTGCGCGTATAACACTTGTTAATTCTAATAGCCACAACTTACGTATCTGTTACAAAATAAAAATTTGTCGGTTGGTATAAGGAATAAATAGTTAGCATAACAGTACATTATTAGCAATTTTCTATATAAAAAACTTTATTCCACACAAAAATGGCATAAATTATTTCTTTGCACAATTTTTAACGCCGGAAGCGAATATTATAAAAAAATTAAATAAATCATTGTATTAAAGCAGCTGCTTTAAAACTGTGTTTTAAACAATATTATTACTTTTTCCCAGAGAAATGTGTTACATTTTTATACATATCTATATTCATATATCTATATAGGGACAAAAAGTGTGTTTTTTCGAGATGAACGAAAAATCAATAGATCAAAGACCAAAGAAGGCATATTTTGTTTACAATGTAAAACTTTTTGCAACATCATAAACGTTTTATTTATTTGCCGCATTTATTCACTTAGGGACTAAAATAAATTTACTTTATTCATATATTTTATCAGTATTTATAGATTATGAGTGGTGAAAGTAAAAAAGAAAAAAGCATACGATAGCTTTATAATGTTAGTTTAAAAATGTATGCTTTGAATATTTTATGGAAACAAAATCTACTCTCATCAATTATAAATAATTGATAAGAAAAAATATTGTTTCAATAAAAAATTAAAATTAGAGACAACATTCTATGCGAACAGAAGTCAAAAGCTAGTTTAATCATATAAATATAAATATTTATATCACTAAACGAGCTTTTGACCGCAGCTTCGTTCACATACAGTGTATGTTTTGCCTCTAACTTTTAGTGATGTTATTTTTAATGTAAAATATTTATTTTCTTACATTAACGCCAATATTTTGAATTAAGCTTGCTGTCGGATTTTTTTTTTTAATTTAACTGATTTTGGTTGTAAAGATGTAATTTGAAATCTGGTGTATCAAAATTATTAGTAGAAACGTTTAGGGGAGATAGAATACAGTTAAACGATCACAAATCACAGATCAAGGTGATTCGAAGGGTGAGGTGCTAGAAGGCGTTTTCTAAATATGGTGATATATTTGTGACAAAAATATTTATATACTTAGGAATCCTTAGGTGTTTTTCAATTATAGTACGCTGTTAAAAAATTGAAACTTTCGTTGCATATATATCTGTTGTGACCAGTGAGAATGCCCCATAATATCGCCAAGTAATCATTTTCTCTAACAGCGTTGGAATGACTGTGAAACAAAAATTGAAGATTTTGAATATGAAATTTTGTTTCGGAGCAATTTTGAGTCATAATGGTTTGATAATAAGCAAAATAAGATAGCAGATTTAACAGTGTTTAAATATACATATCTATTTTAAGATATTTCTCTACATCTGTCACGTGTCTTGAAATTTTTAGTACATACATTTAGAGGATCTAGAGCTTAATTAGAGAATTTCGAATCACATTTTATAGTGACTTAAACTTTAAAGAAGTCTTTATAAATATGGTGTTGGGCTATACTTATTAAATATGTAAAGCATGCGATTTTATTACAATAAGATGCTACCAAATTTATTTGGAAATGCGAACAAAAGAAGTTATGTAGTATATTCGCTTCTCGTGAGGAATTACATAATTAAAGTTTAAAGAGGAATTACATTGTGTATTTTCCCTTCCAAGATGGAAGTTAACTTCCAAGTTAAAAATTAAATAGTAATTTTTTGTTGTGTTTATATCACTCCCTACAGAATAATGTAACAAAATTTTAGTAGAATTGTCTTTTAGAAGTTTTATTCTTTAAAAGTTATGATGCTTTTAAGTATTAGCAGTAAGCATTTATAACAAAGTATTTTTGTATTCATAACCTTCTTGAGTGGAATATAGCGTATTTAAATTTAAGTGAAATTAGCTTTTTTATGATTTGTAATGAAAATTTTTGTAATCAACTCCTTTATTAAGGATTTTTCATTTCGTTTATTTTTAATATTTTATATAAAATTATTTTTTGTATTTTACATTTTACAATTTTTATAGTTTATAACTTATTTAACTAATAGTGCAACCCTATCAAAATTCGTACAAGTTTTTAACAAATTTAATCCTTCATGATCAAGTCCACCTCATTATACAGCTTTCTCCCATAGCCATTTAACTAAAAATATAAAATGATCGGAATGTAAAAATGAACAACGTTAGAAGCATCAAACATATTAAAGCAAAAGCAAATCGGTCTCGGTAGCATGCAACTTATCGCCGTGAGTGCTAAGAGAAGTGGAAATTTGTCCATATATACAGGAGAGATGGGGGATTGAAGCTGAAGGTTTAATAACCAATAGGACAACAGAGAATTGCGAGTAATAGCAGTAATAGCGTATAGGTGAATGGATGGAAAATGGAACCGAAGGAGGGGAAAATGGGTAGAGGGAAAAAATTAAGAAAAGGAGGCTTTATTGTAATATTTCCACAATATTGTAATATATGATGCAATATTTCCAACAATTTAATAGTGTTGGGAAGACGAATTCACAATTGACAATATTTATCAAGATTTTTACAAACATGGAAGGCTTCAAGGAAGTTAAATTCATGAAGTATTTCTTGTTCTTTCTTCGTCAAAAAGGCTATATATAGATCCCACTTCGCTATTCTTGCTACGGGCTGTTATTAAAGATACTCGTCTATCGATTTCCAAATTAGAAAAAAAAAAATATTTGACCTACATTTAAAATTGGCTTCTAATCTTTTCGGTTTCATCCCCATAGATATAAATTCACGGCATCATGCCGAAAATCTTTCCATCAAACACTCACACAAGCTTAATGTTAAAATTATACGCCTGTTTCATCTGTTACAGTCATATTCATCACGTCCAAGATTCATCAGTTTCCGTGTCTCATACAGATCTTCCTATTGTCAATCAGAATGCTCTCATAAATTGTTCTAGCACTGATATTTCAGAAACACAATATTCTGTTCTGAAGTTTAGTTCTAATTTTGCGATTTCTAATAAAACTTCGTTCCCTCAGCTAATTGCTCCGATTGAAAAGACATTCAAAAGTAGTCTTAATTGAAAAACAAAACGAAAATCTTCGTTATCTTATTATGACCAAGGTTAATTTTAATTCCAATATTAAATCTAATCTCACCTCTGCAGAAAAAACTGCCCTGGAAGATCTTAAATCTAATTATTATAACGAAAGTTGACAAGGATGGCATGATTCTTATGAAAGAATAATAGATTAAAAACAATTGATGGCGTGAAAAATCTTATTAAAGGTCATATGAACCTCTTTCACGCGATTTTTCTCAACAAGAAATATTAGACATCAAATCCATTGTTAAGTCTTGTCCTCTACTACTGATATCTATAGATTCCTCATTTTACCTTCAATCACTAACTGTGGAAGATTTTATGCTCTTCCCAAAGTTCATAAAACCAATTACCTTTTCGTCCCATAGTATCTACTATTGGCACGCCCTTTTACCACCTAGAAAAATATCTAACTACAGTATTTTATCCTTTGTTGTCCAAAAATTTATACATTGTGAAGAATTCAATCACTTTTTCTAAAATAATTCAGAATTGATCCCCGTCAAAATTTATTATGGTCTCCTTTGACGTTACATTACTTTTCACAAATGTCCCAACAAATAATCTGTTGTCTCGAACAGAGACTTCGTGAGTTTCATTATTCATATTTTGAAATGGACCTTATGCACACAACCTGAGGTCGAGGCTAAAATTCGGCTGCTGGCGGTATCTACTGGCGGCGTTTAGCATAGCAGTCTATAGAGCGTGAGTTATTAATGCTTTTTTGTTAAAAATACCGAAAGAAAATTCTTTGTTGCAGCATCAGGTATTTAATATATTGTAATATAAATTCAAAATTGTTGTTTTGCTTGCGCGAAAACTCTCTAAATTTGCAAATTTTTCGTTAAAAATGCATCCATTCAACCTGGATCAAGGCTGAAGTCGTCTGCTAGTGATGTTTGCACCTGCGCATACTGGCATTCTTGCGGTGCAGTGGTCAAAATAACAGATGAGTGCACCGCAAGCTCTGGCGTCTGACGTCACGTGCATAAGGTCCATTCAAGACCTCATATCCCTTACTCGTATTTGTTTATCTCAAACTATTTTATCATCCCATCCATGTTATTTTTTATAAGCAATCTGACGGTTTAGCCATGGGCTCACCCTTTTCTCCAATCCTCGCAGGCATCTACTACATTCATTATTTTGAATGCTCCTTTTTCAGGAAATTCTCTTTCCCTTTCTGGGTTCACTATGTTGATGACACTTTCACCTTAATTGACACCTCATAACATTGATAATATTCTGAATATTATTAAGAAGTGTTTATCAGAAGTCAGTTATAAGCGTTAGGAATGAAATTCCCATTCATAATCAGATTGACTTAATTATATAATATATAATGAAGTCAATGTTTAAGTCTTAATATTCAAGTCTCAATAATTATGTATAATTATTATTTCCCCCACAGTTCGATAACTAAGAAACGTATAAGAGATTATGCATTAAAAGATTTATTTAACATGCGATTTTGGAAACGGATCTGATTATTTCAAAAGTGTCTATTTAAGTTTTTTTAATTTATCGTATATTTTTATCGCGGTGAAATGTGATTACATATGATGTATACAGTCGTGATCTTAGAGTTATTAAAAATATTTTTTATCATTCTACTTTTTTACTAAAGTAGAAAACTTTAATATCCATCCTTAAAATTTATCGTTTTTATTTTAATACAATTTAAAATTTAGAACACGGTTACGTATTCTCTGATTGATGCTGAGTTTTTTGGTCAATTCAGACCAAGTTAAAACTTCAGATTTGGATAAATCATGCAAATAGTTTTGCTGAGATTTTTTCCCAAAATTTTTTATACTGTAAGAAACAAATTCATGGTTTAATTATGTCTCCTTCAGCTTCTCGTTCCCCGTACGATCTACATCTCTGTAAAAGAATTTTTATCAGGTCAACAGGAAAGTTCTATTGTATAATGTCATTTCACACCTACTTTTTCAGTGGTAACAGTTTTTTGAAATGGTCAAATTCCCATAATTTTCACATTTCATATTAAAGTGAAAACACGAGAATTTTACTATTTCAAAATTGTAGTGCCAATGAAAAAAAAAAAAAAAAGTTTGAATTTTAAAAAGTAGGCGTAAAATAACATTATGCGACAGAATTTTCGGGTTACTCTTATAAATTTTGTGGCTATCGACATATTATGAATTCCATGATCAAATCATGTCTGTTTGAGACTCTTGTCCCCATACTTTCTAGATCTCTGTAAAAGCACTTTTATTAGGTCAACATAAAATTCTGTCGTATAATGTTATTTCACGCCGACTTTTTTGAAAATCAGTTTTTTTTCCGTGGCAGCACTTTTTGGAAATAGTAAAATTCTCACATTTTTCACGTTTCACATAATGTGAAAACAAGTGAATTTTACTACAGTAGAACTTCGATCCATCGTTTTTCAAGTGATAAGGGAAAAAAACAATAAAGGCGGATTAACATCGAAATACGAAAAAACACAACCTTTACGCATTACTAAAGCACGCAATGTATACAATATACTATTAAATGCTAATTTGTTGCTTACACAAACTGAAAAAAAAATTAAATCGAAGTTATAGAAAATTTACTTTTGTTAATGAATAATTTGTTTGATTTTTCGTTCATTTTTTTATTCCAAAAATAACTTTTCAAGATAGACAAAAATTTTCTGGTCATTTCCTGTAATTTCACATGCATATATAAAAGTTCATACAATTACAAATGCCGTAATTGCATCAGGCAGAGTTTGCACTGGTGGCTCAGTTTCATTTGTATGAACATTATCCTTTACTTCCTCGCCATTATTTTAATTTTTTGAATTTTTACACATTTCTCCTATTTTAAGGACACTACATGTTGCAACATCTTGATCAATGGAAACATAATCGCGCCCTCTATAAAATGCAACAACTCTTCATCTGTATTACTGTCGCCATCATCAACAGAAACAGCACAAATGAGTTATTTTAGGATAAAAGAAGTAATACCAGTTTGCATGTCATATAAATTCGCATAACTTTCAATCTCATTTCGGTAAGGTGAAAAATTTTACAACGATGAATGCGGGAAAACTACTTTATAAAGAACAATGCTTGCCGGTTTCATAACATTATTTAAGTATAATTTGTGCAGGGACTGTAGAAACAAAACGATCAATGCGGGAAAACGATGGATGCGGGAGCGATGGATCGGGGTTTCATTGTCTTTCAAAAATATAGTGACAATGAAAAAAAAATCTGATTTTTTAAAAAGTAGGCGTGAAACAACATTATGCGACAGAATTTTTCGGTTACCCAAATAAATTTTGCGGCTTTCGACTTATTATAAACTCCATGGTCAAATCGTGTCTCTTTGACTGAAATCTTGTTCCTCGTACTATCTAGATCTCTGTAAACGCATTTTTATTAAGTCTACAAGAAAGTTCTGTCGTATAATGTAATTCCACGCCTACTTTTTTAAAAACTCAAATTTTTTAGTGCAGTAATTTTTTGAAAGATTAAAATTCTCATAGTTTTCACGTTCCACATTAAGGTGAATATAGGGTAATTTTACTGCTTTAAAAATGTGGTGTCAATGAAAATAAATCTGTATTTTTAAAAAGTAGGCGTGGAATAACATTATGCGACAGAATTTTCCGGTTACCCTAATAAATTTTGCGGCTTTCGACTTATTATAAATTCAATGGTCAAATCATGTCTCTTTGACACTTTTGTCTTCCTTACAGTCTAGATCTGTGTAAAAGCATTTTTAGTAGGTCAACAGGAAAGTTCTGGTCGTATGATGTTATTTCACGCCTACTTTTTTAAAAGTCAGATTTTTTTTCTTTTTTTTTCAGTGGTACCACTTTTTGGGAATAGTAAAATTCCCATAGTTTTCACGTTTCACATTAAAGTGAAAACAAAAAAATTTTACTACTTCAAAAATGTGGTGCCAATAAAAAAAAACTTCAATTTTTTAAAAAGTAGATGTGAAATAACGTTATATGACACCATTTTCCGGTAACCTAATAATTTTGGGGATTTCAAATTATTATAAATTCCATTTATTTATAATTTCATATGGTAAATTAGCTTATAAAACCCAATATTGTTTACTTCGGAATCTTTATTATCTAAACTTTAAGAATACTTGCTGAAAGTATCAATTTTCTACCAATACAGTTAAAATTGGCCGGTGTTTAAAAATCCTCACCCTTTTATTTTTAAAAATTATCGTCTTATTTTCTATACTTTAATTTATTATTAAAATTTGTTATTAATCCTTTTCATTCGAGAGGCGATTCTCATTGACGACTAGGTCCCACATAAATGGGTGCTTAAGATTTTCTGGACACCAATATTTTAAATTAATTTTCTGCACCTTATCTAATGTCCAAATAATCTGTGATAAAAACTGTAAGCTATTAGTGGTTCCAAAACATTCAGCGATTTACGAGGGACACCTGACAACACTAGTGATGAGTGAGAATCACCTATCGAGTGCAAATGGTTAATAAAGTTTAATTAGGAGAACATTATAGATTCATTCAACAATTCATTGCTCTTAGTAATTAACCATATTTAATGTAAATGAATAAATATTTTAATCGTGAAACAAAAATATTTTAATGAATATTTTTAATTCTTGCTCAATTTTAGTTAGACATATAAACTTTAAGGTAAACTGTGGGAAATTAATTCTGCTTTATTATGTAAGTAGTACATAATTTTTAATTAAAGTTAACATCTATTATACACTGATGAGCCGAATTTATTGCATATTGAATAATAATATAAATTTTAAGATTTAAAAATTGTATTCTAAGAAGTCTTTTTTTAAATTAAGATCTTGTATAATTAATTAACTGCTCAAATTATTTCACTTGATTAGAATAATAGCGGAAATAACTGCTGTTTAATTATTTCTGACATATTAATAATTTTAGGTACACTACTTAAAAAGTAAGACTTCGGAACGAACGTCCATCATATTGCCCTAAAACTGATAACAGCTGCAACCCATTATGACAGTTACAATGGATATTTAAACACCAACCAACAAAATATTTAACGAAAATTCATCATAATCTGCAACAGCTGTGGGTTTCCACATTTAATTGATCCAGATTAAATTAAATATCAGTATATGGTATAACTTATTTTATCAGACTTGGTAATAAAAAATATACCTCCAATTATTAAAAAGTGTATTTAAGTTCTAAAAATAGCAAGAAGAAATAAGAAATTTGATTATTCGTATATTTAATTATAATTAATTTTTCGATTAATTATCAGCAGTGAAATTACGCTTTAAATTATTGAATATTTAATATGTGTGACTATCACATTGCTAAGAAAGCATAGAAAAAACATAGTGAAAAAAGTCCAAGTCTGGGATTGATTCCGGAACCCTTGATATAGTGCTCGAAGTGCTCTACCCTTTAAGTTACGAAGACGATGCACTGCTTGCCATTTCTCACTCACATTTTGTTGATAAGCCTACAATTGCAGTATAAGATGATAGATTCTACATGAGCATACAAACTTGGGGCGTAACATGCGATATAAACAAACCCAGCAGTTTGTTTGTGTCTCGTGTTTGTTTGTGTAGGTTAGGTTTGTTTGTGTCTCATGTTACGCCACAAGTTTCTGTGCTCATGTAGAATGTATCATCTTGTCCTGCAGTAGCCTTAACAATAAAATGTGATTGAGAAATGCAAGTAGTGCATCGTCCTCGTAGCTTAAATTGTAGAACACTTGGAGCGCTATTCCAAGAGCTCTGGTTTCGATCCCCAGCTTGGACATTTTTCACTGTGTTGGTTATACGCTTTGTTATCAAAGTGATAGTCAGATATTAAACATTCAATGATTATTTATAGTTAGGGTTTTTTAATTAATTCACTTTCAGTTAAAATAATAATACATGAGTATTAAACAATGATATTCTTCAAATAATACTTATTATTTAATGCACTAAAATTATTACTGATCATTATGAAAATTATTAGCTGTTCACTTATGTGCTCTGAAAAAATTGTCCCATTAGAACAGAAACATTTGCAAGAATTTTGCGTAGTAGTATAGTTCTTTTTTATGCTATCAGTTTTTCTGATATCTTCAGAAACTGAGATGATAAAATAATCAAAAGCACCTGAAAACATTTAGTTTTTGAAATTCACAAATGCATATTTTCTGGAATTTGCAGTTTTTATAGTTGTCCTTTTATTTCGTAAAGATTTCCGTAAAGCTTGGAAACCGGGGGATTTCATATTCATTCTTTTTTAATGGTATTTTAATAATTTTTATTGCTAAATCCTATTTGTTAAATATCTTTTGATATCTTCCATTTCTGTTATTTGTAAATTTTAAGTACGTATCTATGGAAGACAGCGAATATTTATTTTCGAGACCTAATTACTTGAACAAAATAAGCAATTTCCTGTTCAACTTTTCAAGCTTATTTTATGTAGAATCAAGAAATAAATTCAATAGAAATAAATTTAGGTACTTTTGTGCATTTTCTGTGTGTTCTATGTAAGTAAAACATCTTATGTGGATCTGTAGTTTTTAAGTAATAATTTTTAGCATGAAATTGATTAGAAGAACTCCGAGCTTAAAAAATACAAGGATTTAGTTTACAGGACTGAGGCTCTAAGATTAATTTCGAAAATTCATCTTGTGGCTAAAGTGAAAGATTGGCCCTTTATCTTTAAAAAGAAAATTTCCCTTTTATACCTGACTTTCAAACGGGAATGTCCTAATTTCTTTATATTTGATATTACTAATAAATTTAAGGATATATTTGTCGCTTCTAAGATGAAAAATGTATATAAAAAAAACAGCTAATTTTGATTTACATAGAGAAAGATTCAATCTTTGAATCAAAGGACATAGATTATTGTTGGCTTTATTTCTCATTCTTTTAAAAGAGTGTGAGCAGCCTTGATTCAAGTAACAATGTTGTCCGAACAATTTTTTTATAAACAAATATCTGCATTTTAATTTATTTTATTATTTTTTTTCATTTGTTCCTTAAAATATCAGGTAAAACATCTTTCATTTATTTACATCTTATTACATTATTTACTTTATTTTCATTGATTTATTCAAAACGAATAAAACGTATTTCTTGTTATGTAATTGTCTCAGAAAAACATTCTATTAATTTTGAAATAATAATATAAGACACGCGAAACGAAATCAATATTTAAAACCTAACTGTCTTATCTTAAATGTAGAACACAGAAATATAATATCTTCTAAAAAATAGAAACACAGTACATTAATAAAATGAATTTCAGTAGAACCTGTTTAATATGAGCCATATAAGAAAAAGTGTCGGATAAGTAATTTTTAATATTAATTTCCTTCAATTTACAGCATATTATGCGGAATATAACGAAATTCGCACTTAATGAATGTTTTTCTAGTTTTCTACAATGAAGAAAATAATTTATTTTTTTCTGAATTTCGAGAAATTTGTACAAAACCACATTATAATATAAAGAATATTGCCCAGTTAAACTAATGGCATTGAGAATGCCCTTCGAAAAACAAATCAAGAGGAAAATAGTTCTCCCTCCATTTCTTCTCTTTACCTTAATCGTTGAACCCCCCAAACTAATCAAGGATATGTCTTATCATATAATAAACCTATATCCAAAATTCAAAACAAGTCGGATAATTCTGCATAAAAAACATTTATGTAATTTAAGAGGAGTTATTCCCCATTCCCTTCTTAATGGTTAAGCCTCCAAAACTGTTCACAGATTCATCTTATCAGAAAAAACCTACAAAACCAAAATTTAAAGCAAATCGGATAATTTTACATAAAAGCCATTTGTCTAATTTAATGGGGTAGTCACCTGTTCCCCTCTCTATACTTAAAAAAAGAACCCCACATCTAATCAGGGAAGCATCTTATCACTATGAAACTATATTTAAAAATTGAAGCAAATTGATTAATTCTACATTGAAAACCATTTACCTAAACTACGAGGGATAGTCCCTCTGATCCCCACTTTATACGTATCCAATGCATTCGCAAAATAAATTAGGGAAGCGCCTTATCAGGATAAACCTATATCCGAATTGAAGCAAATCGCGTGAAAAGCCCATTAACCTAAATTAAGGGAGGGTATCCCCCTTTCCCTCTTTATACTTATCCAATAACAACTCATATTAATCACAGAGGCTCCACATCAGAATGATCATACATCTAAAATTTGAAAGAAATCTGATAATTCTGTTTAAAAAACCACTTTATTGAAATTAGGGGTAGGGGGTTAGCCCCCCCATTCCCCCTCTTTATACTTATCCAAAGAATACTTAATACTAATCACGGAGGAGCCTCATCAGAATGATGATACATCTAAGATTTGAACGAAATCTGATAATTCTGCCTGTAAAACCCATTTATAGAAATTAAGGGGAGGGGTATTAGCCCCCGATTCTCCTTATATACTTATCGAATGATCTCTCATAACTAATCAGGGAAGCATCTTATCATAATAAGCCTATATCCAAACTTTTGAGTAAATCGGATATTTTTATCGTGGGTTATTGCGTTACGCACGTACATACATACATAAAGAACGGTCCGGCACATAAGCTCTCAGGCTTTGATAGCCTATGAGCTAAAAATGAATTTGAAAAAAAAAAAAAAAACATAGTTGGGTAACATTTAAATATAAAAATAGATGAGCTTTTACTAACTTATTCTTAAAATTCCCTGCACATTTCTTTTTTAAACAAGCACTGTGAAGTAGAATTTTCAGAGTTTAAAGAATGAGTTATGAAATTATAAATGGATGGAGCTTCTACGTATTTCAATGCAGGAAAGATATCATGTGATGTATATACTAATGTACAGATTATTGCTTTGAAAATCTAATAAAAAGACAAAAAGCACAAGTAAATAAAACAGAGATACGTGGGGACTAAGATAAAGAATAATGTTCAAGAATAAGTACGTGATCAGGATAGCGACAGATGCCCCTCTTGAGCCATGGAATTACTCTATTGACACATCATTCTTTTTCATTCAGAGCATGAATTTTATTATACTTTGACAACTATAACTTTAGCATCGTCAAATTTAAAGGAGTTTTAATTTAAAGGATTTGAAATCTGTAAATGAAGGAGTTGCTAACCAATCAAACAACGAATCCGATCATTTTCACACTTTAAAATTTCGCAATCTTTTAACTCTTTTTATGCATCTCTACAAAAGGCAAATTATAACACGAGTGGTCAATCTAGCTGCTATAAAGTTTAGAAGTAACACCGCAGTTTTACTAAATAATTAAGTTTCGTATTCCAAAAAACATGGACATGAAAATTTTCTCATTTTTAAATGATAAGTTAGCGAGATATAAATGGTTTAAAAATGAATCAATCGAAGTTTTAAAAAAATAATGATAAAACTTCTGTTTTTTAAATAATTTGAACAATGTATGTTTTTTCTTGCATTCTTTTATATATATATCTTCTAAAAGTCCAAGCATAATTTGCTTTATTTCATTAAAAAAAAAAAAAAAAAATATTTTCAAACGTTATTATAAAATTTTATCAAGTCCGAAGGAGTGACGCAAATTTTCCCTTCCAAAATATGTAGGTAAGGATCTAGTCATATATTTTACTTTTTTTTTCTTTAGGCATTGTAGACACCAAACTAAAGTTCTCCATCCCCTTTCCCGAAAAACAAAGAAAAAACTAGCATTAAGGGGACTCAGGGGTTGAAAACTTTTCGACAAATCGATTTTTTTTATGATCTAGTTTGATTATTCAATTAATTCTTAACTCAATGCAAAAAACCGCATAAAATATTAGCATTTTTAAAGGAGTTATAAGCATTTATGTTTACATAGCCGCATCCATATAATTTCAACTTTAAGTCGTGTTTTCTCAAAACTTGATTTTTGACGACTAACACCAAGATTTAAAAAAAAAAAACTATTTGATGGAATAGCTTTTTTTTTTTTTTTTTTTTTTTTTTTTTTTCATGCATATAACATCATTATCTAGATTATGAATTAAGGATGTAACTATCACTTAAAAAAACATTATTAAAAAATCTTTCAAAGTTGAAAATAAAAAAAAACCCTAAAAAAATACAACTTTTTTTCCATTATACTCAAAATATTAAACTATCTAAAATATATTAATTCATAATCTAGATAATGATGTTATATGCATGCAAAAAGAAATTTAAGCCATTCCATCAAATAGTTTTTTTAAATCTTGGTGTTAGTCATCAAAAATCAAGTTTTGAGAAAACGCGACTTAAAGTTGAAATTATATGGATGCGGCTATGAAAGTGTTGATACATAAATGCTTATAACTCCGTTAAAAATGCAAGTATCTTTATGCGGTTTTTTGCATTGAGTTAAGAATTCAATAAGTAATCAAATTAGATCATAAAAAATCGATTTTTTGAAAAGTTTTCAACCCCTGAGCCCCCTTTAAATATTTCTAAATTAAATATTTCTTTTTTACAAATCACCTAACACTACTAATTCAATCTTCAAGCTACGAGTCTCGTTCATTTTCAAAACGGAATCATCTATTTGTATAAATAAAGAAAATATTCTCTGAGGAAGAGCCTGATTAAAGGCTTGAAAGTACTAAGATTTTTTAAATAAAATGAACTATTAGCATTTATATTTGATTATTTTAATCGCTTCTTAAGTAAACCTGAACATGTTAAAGTTATATATTTTGTGTTTAAAACTAGTTACTAAACAAAGTCAAACTAAAATAGAATTAATATTTACATTTGTAATCAAGTTCATTGTGCAGCCATTTACTTTACGTCCCTTTTCCTCTTCTCTTCATCAGTTGAATTCCAAATATTTGTGGAATTATTTACATCAGTTTTAATTTACATAAAACATCTAAATTTAATGGATAATATAAAGCATAAAACAAAATTGTAATTTAATTATTCCGAAGACAAAATTAAGTGGTACATATGTAGAAAATAGTCACTGTATGTAATCAGTCTCTTTTAAAAGTTTCGCACAAATCTTTTTTTAAGCAAAATATTTATCATAAAAAATCATACAATTATACAAATTTACAAGTAAACTTAATTTCACCTGCAAAAGTCACATGTGTCTTTAATCTAACAGGCAAAATCTAAAGATAAATATACAAGATAAAAAGTCATTACAGCTCAATCATCCGTATTTAAAGATATATTTCCCTGAAATATCCAATTTAATGAGTCTAAAATATTGTTTTACAAATTAGTGATAGTCTGTAATTTGGTATTCATTTTGTGATACGTGCAGAGTGTAAGAAAAATTCTTTTCTTCTTTATTCGTTTGAATCTGCGAAAGCATTTATTACTTACTCGTGACGATGATTTCGGATTCAATTCATCAACTCAATTCATCTGATTCTATAATTAGCACTTCCAGATTGATCAGTCATTCTTTGGTCTTTACAGACCGTAAGTAACTTTTAATTATTTTTAAAATAAAAAAAGGCTTTTCAGCAGAACAGTTTGAAGCCAACATTCTACATAAAATGGGAAGAGAGGGAATTTGCAGTGCTTATAACAAAAAATGGCCTTTTAGCAGAACGTTTTAAAGCTGGAATACAGTAGAAATTCTTGAGTGCAATATACGTTTTTGGATAAACATAACGAATTTACTTTGAAGTCAGCATTCTGCAGAAAAGAGGGGGGGATAGGAAACTTGCAATGTTTTTTCCTCCTTCCATAGCAAAACTTTTGCTATTTTTTAGCTCGCTGAGTTTTAAAAATTGCACTGATGAAGAATCTCGATAGTAGATTCGAAATAGCTATTTGCTACCTTCTCATACTTTATTTGTGCATTTATAATCGTTGGTTTTCTATCTTTAAACACCATTTTTTTGTCTGAATTTCAAACTAATGGCTCTTAAACTCAGTAAGTTTCATCGATTCTTTATTTTTAATCTCAGTACATTTCTTATAAAATGAAACTTTGTAAATGTGGAAGTCTCATTTTAAAATATGTATCTCATTTAAAGATATAATATGAAAGAATGTTTACATTTCAAACAAAAATTTAATTATGCACATTCTCGATTTATAGTCTTATCATTTCTTTGCCAAACTATTGCAAAATACAATCTGTATACTAATGACAGAAATGCTTATCTGAATATTCTGCGAATTTTTAAAAAATCAGTGCGCAATTTATTTCACCCTTTTCATTTTCTAAAATTATACTTAATGATGGTATCCTTTTTTAAGTTATCCTTTTTTAATTATTTTAATTTAAATTCGATTCAAATTCTCACAAAGGTCCTCTTGTCCAAATTATCAAGTTATTGACAACAAATTCCATGTTTCATATTCAGAATCAAAATATTCTTTCAAAATTTTCCATCTTTCAATAGAAATCAAAGTATTTTATATCCATTGCAATAACTTAAAAAAAGGTTATGCATCTGTATAAAATATCACTGTCCGTTCACGCTAAAACATAAAAATTAGGTTATTTAAAAGGAAACTTTCAAGAACACCGCCGTTCTAATTACGAAAATCTCTGCATAAAATAAGCTGAATTTCAGCAAGCATTTGTGTATTCTAAGTTTTATGCAATGGGGAAACGTTTGATTCACTCTTTGTTAATCTTAATTAACAATCAATGATGAAAACATTTAATAAAAAGCTAATGGAGATACAGTCAAAGCTGTCTATCGAAACCCTGCTTTGGTCAAAATTATCAAATTTCCCTGAATTTTTAATCAAAATTAAATATATTTTCCAAACTTATCTCAAATTATTGTTTCTTGAAAGCTGTCTATCTCGAATTTTCAGCTTTGTATCAAAAACTGCTAACAGACAACTTTTTTCAAGGAATGTAATTAAAACTTGCTAAAACTTCAGTCTTTTGTATTTAGCGTAAAGAAATTTTCTTCGTCTGCTTTTATAAAACCTGTATATTTCAATTTTTTTCGGCTCTCGAGAGATTCGAAATAGACAGGTTTGACTGTACAACGTCTTTATGCGAAAAATTCTTACCTGTTACACCTTTTCTGCCTAAGATGAACACAGAATAGGAATAGCAACATATGCGTGAAAAGCATTTGTCTACTGTGCAAATTTGAAATTTTGATGTTCCGTGCATTGTTTTCTTTATTCCTAGTAAACTTAAAATCTGAAGGAAAATCTCTAATATACTCTGTACTTTCGTCGCAGGATCTATAAACTTATAAGTTTACCATGTCCAACCAGCTTAAACGAGATTTTCCAGGAAGGGTGGTATAGGTGCACAGAGTATTGACAAGAAACATCGAGAAATACCCTCGAAAAGCCTTATTCAACGTTTATTTTCTTCATTAAATAACTCAAAAAAAAAAAATACTATTTAAAAAAAAAGCAGTGAATTTATGCCAAGATTTCCAAACATGTATAATCATACTCCGTTTCAAGATACGGACCCGGACTTTGTTGTTTTAACTAATCTAAGATACTTTCCATATCTACTTAACCTTCTCAAACCTGATATCGCCTGTTGTCTACACTAAAGAACGCCTGTAAATTGGTTTAAATCCTTTTGGAATTGTTAAAATTACTTCTTCTAGACATTTTTATGAAATGCATGCATATCATAAACATTGATAAATAGGGTGATACATCATTGGATACGTTTTATAGTAAATTTAAACTCGTTTTAATGGTATCTCATAATAATTGTCTCAGGACTGAAGCGGTTAAGCTAAAGCTGCTATCAGAATCACAAACCTTTCGAGTAACAAACTTTTCAGCCGATTTCGACCCCAACTTTTTCCCTTTCAAAGGAAGAAAAAGGTTACCTTTGTTGTGACTAAAGTCATAGAAAAACTAGTACTACTAGAACCAGCCGTTAATATTTATCCCATATTCGTATCAATCGCTTTTCTCTGATTGGTTGAAATGTTGAAAGTTGGGAGAAAAATCGCGATTAGTGCAGACTTTTTTAGAGCTGTGGATAAATAGTTGGGGATGTTGCTTGCTTTCATATTGGGTGTTGAAACAATATTTCGCGAAAAGTTGGAGGCAATCAAGTGTTGACTCAAAAATTGCTCCAAATGTTGGTGAATCTGATAGCAGCTTTAGTAATACAGTCCGAGTGCAATTTAGTCGTATTTTGAAGCGATTATCGAATTTAGATGCTCATGCTTCCAAAACAGGCAAGTATTTATTCTTAGCTGAGTAGAAAGTTACCTTTGCGAAGTCTTGCGTTAATATTATCAAAAATTTCAATATGAGATTGCAAAGAATATGAGATCTACAAAGAATTTAATAAGGGTAGATAAGAAAAATATTATCATCAACATTCTTTTACTATGAACAATAATTTGTCGTCATAAAAATTATTTTTTTTATTGACAAAACTATATTGGTATAAAGAAATATAAAAAAAATTTTTGGTTGAATAAAAAATGAAAGATAACGATGTCAAAAAACAAACCGTTTTTTCCCTAGTTATATCTTACGATATCAAATTCTAGATCACTTCTCTCCTCCCCTAAAGTGATATCATTATCTATGGACTGCCCCATGCAATAACAAATTGGCTTTGGCTACTATAGGTCGTAGCTTTTGAGAACCAAGAATTTTAACTGAGATATTGCAAGTACATTGCTGCTATCAATGTGTTAATGTTCATTTCAAAATTAAAAATTGTCTATGTCTGCTTGGCGGTATCTAATGAATGTTTTCTTGTTCTTTAAAATTTCTCTTTTCGCAACAATTTGTCCTTTAGAAATATGTGTGTATCCGGCTAGGACTTCACATGCTATTATAAAACATACTTTTATGGAACATGAAATGTAGAGAAAGCTTTAATAGATTCTTAACATTTAATTTATTATTTAATATGCGCATTAGTAACATCAAAAAGTATTTTTATGTGAAAAATGTCAATTTAATGTTCAAATAAAAATTGAAAATGTAATAATGGTGCTTTCATATTAACCTCATGCCAATAATTGATAGCTGAAAATATTTCTAAATATTTATCAATTTAAAAACACATCTAAACACTATAATTTTTAAAATATGTCAAAAATCATGTAATTACTCAAGTAAAATATCGTAAATGCATATAACTTTGAGAGAAATGCATAACTCTTCCAGTCCTTCTCTCTTTCGTGTAAAAATATCATATATCTTTTAACATTTTTCTTAATTATTATTATTATTTTTTTTTTTTTGTAAAATGTTTCCTTCATGTTTTAATGCATAAAAATCTATTCCAAAATTGTGTTCATAATTTTTTCATATCCTTTAAATATATTTAAAAATATATCCAAACAGTTTAATTTCTAAAATCTGTAAAACATCATTTAAATAATCATCATTAAAATATTATCACAGTTTTATCAACATTTAAAAAAAATTATTTTAAAAAGAAAATGTTATCTTTATACTTTCATGCTTCAAAAAATCTATTCCAAAAATTTTTCATCTTTTTAAAAATATATATAAAAAAATGAATGTTTAAACACTTTAATTTCTGAAATATAAAAATCATCAAATAAATAGTTAAATAAAATGGCGTACTTGCATAAAATTTTAGGAGGAATGCGTAACTCTTTCAGTTCTTTTCTCTTTCATATTAAAATATTGTATTTCTACCAGCTATTTTTTTTTATTATTTTAAAAAGAAAGGGGTTTCCTTTATGATTTGATGCATCTAAAATCTATTCCAAAAACAAACAAAATTTTCTACAATCCTACACAAATTTTCATATGTTTTTTTAATTTATTAAAAAATAAACTCCAAACACTTTAATTTCTAAATTATACAAAATATCATACGATTAGTTAAGTGAAATTTAAATGGAATGGTTAAATGGAATTTAGTTGCATAAAACTAATGGAGAAATGTGTAATTCTTTCTATTTTTCTCACTCTTGCATATTTTTATTCTTACCAGTCAATTTTTTAGTTATTTTTTTACAGAGTTTTTATTTCTATTTTCACTTATTTAAAATTAACTACAAATATGTTTCCATTATTTTAACTATTAAAAATATATACAAACAATTTTAAAAATACATAAAACAGGCAAATGCATGTCAGTTAAATAAAATATCTTATTTACATAGAACGTGTGGGGAGAGGAATAACTCTTTATATACGTCTCCTTTTTACATGAGAAATTTATTTCTAATAATCAAATTTTTCTTCATTTTATTTTTTGCAGAGAGTTTTATTTGTAGTTGGTTCATTTAAAATTATTTGTTTGACTTTTTAAAGTTTTCCTTAATTAAAAATATATACAAACAATTTAATTTTAAAAATATGTAAAACAGTTTACAAATACCAGTCAAATAATAATAATAATAATAATTTACATGCATAAAACTTACCTGAGTATGTCTTTCTAATCTTCACGCTTTTGCACAAAAACATTAAGACATTTCTAACAATCAATTAAAAAAAAAATTTTTTTTTGCACATTTTATTTGTATTTTGACTCATTTAAAATTATTTGCAAATCCCTTTTCCTTTCTAAAAAATTTATTAAAACGACTTATAAACAATTTAATTTTAAACACGTAAAGCCTTGTATAAAGATTAGCTAAACAAATTCTATTTGTATAAAACTTTGACGAAACTGGTTAAATTCAATCTACATTTCCCTTTTCAACGAAAAAAAAGAATTAATTAATCCATCTACTGAATTCGCTTTATTATTTATTTTTTATTTATTTTTTTTTTTTAGTTTTAGTTTTAATTGCATATGGACAGACCCAAAAATATTTGCAAATAATCTTTTTTTTTTTTTTTTTTTTTTTTTTTTTTTTTTTTTTACATTTAAAAAAATTCATCATTTTGTAAACATATATCACAATATTTCCAAATATTTATATTTCTAAAATTTACATAATATCATATAAAAAGTTATATAAGATGACGTACTTGCATAAAACTTTGAAAAAAAATGCGAAACTCTTTCGTATAAAAATATCATTATAATTCTGGCAACATAAAAAAAATGAAGCATTTAAAATATGTTTCAAAAATATATTAATAATTTTTTTAAAACAATTTACAAACCACTCAGAACATGAATATCACAAAATATCGCTTAAATAAAAAAAACCCCTTTAAATATTTCCAACATAAACCTTTCATTTCTATCAACATTTTTAAGTATTTTTATAAAGAAAGTGGTTCTTTTATGCTTTAGAGCATCTGAAATAAATTTCAAACATGTATTTACAAATTTTCATAATTTTTTAATTAATTTAAAGATAAATTCCAAACAACTCAAAAATATAACAAAATACCATTCAAATAAAAAACCTTACTTGTTTAAAATTTGAGAAAAAAACGAATAACTCTTTCTATTCTTCTCACTTTCGCATCAATAAATGATCAAGTTTTCTCCAACTTTTCCTTAACTCAAAAACTTAGAAAACAGTTCTCTAGTGATTTTTTTTATTTTAATTTTTAAAATAGCTATAATATTATTTAAATAATTATATAAAATGACTTACTTGCATAACACTTTGGGAGAAATGTATAACACTTTCGTTTAAAAATACCCTTACAATTTTATCAATATTATTATTTTTTTAAGAAAGGGGTTCTTTTATGCTTTGATTCATCTAAAAGATTTTTCAAACATGCATTCACAATTTTTTTTTTATAATTATTTAATCAATTTAAAAATAAATTCCAAACTACTCAAAAATCCATAAATATAAAAAAATATTATTTTTTAAAGGAAATATTTCCTTTATTCTTTGATGAATCTAAACAAATAAAATTAATTTAAGCCAATTTTATTGCAAAATATAGCAATGCAATGTTTTAAAACCTTAATTTTGTATGTAGGATACACGGAATAAATTATCAAATTTTAGCTTTAAAAAAATTTAATTTTTAAACTTTTTTTTGCTTTATTAGACCGCTATATATATCTCAAATAATTTTTTTTTCATAAAAATAGGGAAAATCGTACAGTGAATAGTTAATTAATTTAAAAATAAATTCCAAACAACTCAAAAATACACAAATATCACAAAATATCACTTAAATTAAAAAAAAAAAAAAAAAAAACTTACTTGTTTAAAACTTGACGAAAAACGAATAACTCTTTCTTCTCTTCTCACATCAAAAAATGATTAAGTTTCCTCCAACTTTTCCTTAACTCAAAAACTTAGAAAACAGTTCTCTAGCGATGTCTCTTTTACTATCAAACTATCACTTTGCTCTGAACAAATACTCCTGCGTTTTGAATATTTTAATGCAAAGCAACAAGCTAACTAATAATGAAGAAAGGTTTGGAAAGAAAGACAGATTTTCAACAGGGGAGCACAGAGGAGGTTCCTTTCTCCTTTATAAAGATCGCGAACTGAGAGGCGGTAAGGATTAGAGAGGCAGTTTATTGACTGTTTTGGAGGGATGAGGGATAATGTAGATGGCGTGCGGGATGCGAGATTTCATCCATGGTGTTTTTAAATAATTTTTATATGATTTAATGTTTTGGAATTAAAAACCTTCGTCCGAAAGGAAAATAAAATAGGCATTGTATCTTGTAAAAATAACAGTACTGAATACAATGAAATTGTTTAAAATGCAAATTTCATAAATGAAGATGCAAATGTATTCTATTTGATTTTGAATTTCAGCTTAAAGAATTTTTCTCTAAAATGAATATATCTTAAAACGGTAGTTTACAAAATTGAATTATTATTTCGCAAAATTAAAATATTTTATATAATGGAATGAAACTTTTTGTAATATTAAAAATGTGTGGTTACTACAAAGTACCATACGCAGTATCTAACATTATGCCAATATTTTATTAGATCGTATAAAAAAACATTTTATAAAAATTCCGATATTATGTTACTTAAAATAAAGTTCTTTATACGGGCAAACTCACAGAAATCTGAAAAAAAAAAATACAGAATGTTCTTTTTATGAGGATATATACATTTATATATATGAATATACACTTATAAAAAAATAATAATAATATTTGGCGGAACCTTGATAGTGTCCGTAAAAAGATAATGATATTTAGATTTTTTATCAGTTTGCGATGAATTCCAATTTCAAAAAATACTTTTTAATGTCAAATATTCTTTAAGGGGAAAAAAATGTTGAATTTGTTTAAATAACTTTAAAGTAAATAATTTTAGTTTTGTTTTAACTATGATTTTGTCATATCGATATTTATATGTATTTATATTGAAATTTAACTGTAAAAAATGACAATTCAGAACAAATTAAAAATTTAAATTAACTAAATATGTTTCAAGCTCATAATTGAGTTCAATTGAGCTTTTTTTATTCAATTTTGTTGCTATGGAAACGACTTCTTTGGTATTGAAATGTGCAACTGCACCATACTTCAACTAGCTTTTACTTTTGATAATGCTGCAGCACTAAGCAATATACATACATGTAATATAATAAATATTTTTTATTGAGTTATATTAAAATCGTTTGCTTTTGACGAGGAAACTTGCTGCTCGCCAATTCGCGTGATGCTTTCGTCTTTTCATGCCGAATTTTGGAAAGTATCATATTTTTTTACAAACTTTCTAATGTAATTCTCCCGATAAATTTGACTGATCCTTTATTACATACATAAGTAGTTTAAATAGTTTATTTTAATATTCTGGATATGCCAAGTAAGGAGATCTTCCTTTTTAGATGAAATATTCCTAGCCATTTATGCCCGCGGAAATGGTGTACATAGACTTGACTTTTTTCATTAACATGCTAAATATTAGATTGCATTGAATAATGTGCTGAATTAAGTTTTCTACAATTAATATGACAAGGAGATGAACCCGGCTTCCCGGGTTACAAAAAATGGGTGTAAACCTATATTCTAATGGATGTTTTTCTAATGTTAACATTTTTCTTTCTCTTCACATGCTAAAAAACAATACATGAATGAGATATTTTTTATAAAGTTCTGCAAAAGTTGTTTGATAGAAATAATTGTAGTTAATCAAAAATTAATGGATAAATTATCAGTAAATAATCCTAAAGACTGCGGCGAGAAAGCTCGCTCGGATCTATGGTTGTTATTTTATTTTATTTTTATTAATTAATAATTTTAATAGATATTTCATATTTAGTATATTTTTAGAATGTTTACTAACAATACTAAAACTCATATTTATATGAAAAACAAGTAAGAAAAATCATGCGTTAAGCATAGATTATGAAGCACTTTCCAACACCTCATGATATCCTTAACAAAACTTCGTCATTTAGGGCAATAACTTTACTGTATATAGCCAAATATGTATTCTAATACTGTTGAACAGATATTTGATCTGTCGCTCATTCAAAAGCGTCCATGTATTCAATTCTTTGCGTGGCCCTGTATATCGTTTTATCTATATTCTACAAACATTTCCCAGTAAAGTGAACGCAGTTCAGCGTAAAAATGCTTAACTTATTTAAAACCCACCTTTAAGTAATTTAAGCGCATATTCAGAAACGTTTGCTACCTCATTTGGGTAGCCCTGTATATCAAATATACATCATATAATATGCATAGATTTAGTGAAACATTAGTGAACGCACATATCTTAATTAAAATTCATTTCATTCATCCATCAGCCATCATCGGATACATGTACTTGTACAGTAGGGTGGAGCGAAAAAAAATTTTTTTTGAAAATCAAAAACGGGTAGGTGCCAAAAGTTGCCTTTATACTAGTACATCAACTGCGTGAAATTTTACCGCTGAAAAAAAATGGCTTGAGTCTGCGCTTTTGCTCCAAAAATCGAAATTTTGGGTAAAATTTGTCATTTTTTGACATTTTTTCAAAAAAATTAAAAAATTCCTACAGAGCTGGTTAGTATTTAAAAGTGTTGCTTAGACCTTTATATTTATCTGCTTAACATATTCAAACTATTAAACAATATGTTTATTCCCTATAGCTGGAGCAAATCAAGCAACTTTTAGAAAGAAAACAGCATTACCACTCTATTGGGTCATACAACGAATTGTTGTTTTTAATACAGCTCTTGTTTTCAAAACTACCTTTTACATGCATCGTGGAGGTGGCTATACTTAATTTACCACCCGGCCCAACTATTCGATCACCTTAGTACAGTGTTTTATTTATACATTGATTTGTGATTTTCTTTATAAAAATTTGGCATGTTTTCGATGCTTCCACCTTGTTCATATGTTCTTTGTATCCACATGCTGCTGTAACTATCTTCAGGTATATTTTTACAGTTTATACAAAAAAATGACAAGCAGAGTAATGCACGGGAATCTATTAAAGGGATCTATTCGGCCATCTATTATATTTATCAAACTTACATTCAGTTGATGAATAGTGATTGAAAGTTCTGTTACCACAACATTTTTTCAGTCAATTGTATTTTTTTTACGTAATGATTTGCTTCAAAGATGATTTCAGATATTTCAACTATAAGTATGCCATCATTTATTCTACTTCTGCATTTTTTATTTGTTGAGAAGCGAGCTGTTTAATGTGATGGTGATCGTCAGCGAGAATTGCAATGAAAATTTGTTCTCTATGTGTTCTCCATGTGTTCTCCATTGTTCACTTATAGTTTACAACCGCTGTTGTAAATAACTTTTTTTTTTCATTAGTTTTATGCCGTTTTCTAAGTGTTTTCGTATCCATGTAATTTCCTATTAACTTTTAGATCCTCTTTTTATGAGTGGACAACATTTGATGGTGAAATGTCCTGGGCATAAACATATAATGCATAGTACTTTATGAGGGAATGTACGGATTTTAATCAACTATAAGTGCTCATTTAAAATTAGGAGAATTTTATTTGTCACTGTGAACCATTTTGCATGGGGTAAGCTTAGAATTGTGTATAATATTGAATCATTCGCTACTTCAACTCCAGTGAATTTCCTCTGCGCCAATTATTAGAGAAGTCGATATAAAACGTTCTAAGCTACATGGATTCACTGGATCAATAAGGAAAATCTTTGTCTACGTACTATTCCCTTCCTATTACAATTTTTTTTTTTATAAAATAGAGAATAATTTTGAATTTTTTTTTTCTTAAATTGAGAAAAAGATACTCAGAACAGACTAGAAATTTCTGTCAGAGATTGCAAAGCTAATTCATAAGGAAAGCTATTTTTCAGAAAGAATGGGGAATAGGAGTTTAGAAAACATTTCACACAAAAGACAGCTCATAAAGTTAATAAAATTTTCCGCTTTATATAAGCACAGATTGGCAATCAGCGTCTATATGTTCACTCACAAAATGTATAATCCAAGTTTATACCGCGGGATGTTTTATACCAAATGTACTACACACCTAAATAATGGATCTAAAATCTTATTAGAAATTACTAGACTATGGAACAATACAGGAAACGACATAAAGCATACTAAAACTTCTTTAGACATATTGTTGTTTTACACGCAAATTTTGTTTGCAAACCTCTGTGACGATCGTCATAATATTAAGCAGCCAGCTTCTCAAAATATATTCAATGTAATAAGTACAGTAAATGATGACATACTAGAAATTGAATTCATACAATCATTTTTTTGGAAAATCATTATATATAAAATGTAATTGATTGAAAAAATTCTGTGGTAACAGAATTTCCAATCATAATGTATTAATTGCATGAAAATTTAATGAAGATAATAGACTGCTGAATAGGTTCAATTAAGAACATACCCAATGCATTACTCAGCTTCTCTTCTTTATACATGGTTACAGTGCCTAGAAGAGATAGTGTGGAAATCGCTAATACCGGTATAGCTTTCGATCGCATCAAGAAAAATTTACATTTTCGTAGATGGCGCTGCCGTCAATTTCATTGCGTGAAAGCTTAGGTTTTGTTTTTTGTTTTGGTTTTCTTATTGTCATGAACATTTTTAGTATTATGTGCAGTGTTTACAAATGTTGAATGTTGAAAATTTATGTGAAAACATGCAAAATTGTTTTTCCTCCTATTATTTATACTTTGGCATGTCATAAATAGTTTTACCTCTCTATATTTTTTTATACTTACTATTTTAGCATCATATACCATGTCAGATACATTGATCTCATTATTTATGTTTCAGCATACATGAAACTCTTCCACTTGTGTATATATATATTTCTATGAAGCTTTTTTAACATTGTGTATCATTTGATATTTTTCTGTTTATTACTTACCCATCATACGTAGTATAGGGTAAGTCTTGCAATCGTTTTGAAAATCGAAAAATTCTTTTTAACGGATTTACACGTTTTAGATAGTGGAGATTCCGAAAAACATATTTTTAGAAAAAAAATTTTGCCGTCCATCTATCTGTCTGTCTGTCAGTCTGTCTGTCTGTAAACGCTCTATCTCCCGAACAAATTGAGATAGAGACTTGAAATTTTGTATGTAGTTAGTATGTAAGAATGGGACGAACCCTATTTAATATCAGCAACCTCGATTATCCGGAACGTTTTTTTTTCGGACTCTCGAAAAATTCGTTCTGATGAAAGGTATATAAAAATTTTTGAATTTTTTTGTTCTAAGGAATGGACGTAAAAGGCAATAAAATAACACACATTTTGCATTTAGAACGAAGTCGATCGGATTATTAGTTGCCGAGATATTTGTAATCTTGTTTTCCACATTCTTCGATTTTTCATGACTCTGTATTTCATTCAAATTTCAATTCAGAAGTATATTTTAATTGGAAATGACACGCTTAATCCGACGCAGTTAATTGTTAGTGAATAGAATTGTTATTTTTGGAGTTATAAGGATGTTTCTTTTACGCAGTTCGGCACTACTTGAGTAGTTTGGCATTTTATATAATTTGTCGAAATTGGTACATCAGCAGTTCTTTAATATAGCATTACTATGTATGTTTAACAATATTTAAATTTTGTTTATGAATTGCAAACATTGTATAAATAGTTTCACATGTTTTATTTTCATATACATATCCATGATGGGTAAGTATTACGGTGGCCCCCAACGACTAGTTTTTTGTTTCTGCCTATATGAAATATAGTCAATCTCTAGCTTAAAATAATAATAATATGTATGCTGATCACATGAAATATTACATGAATTATAATTAGGCAATCCGAAACTAGTGTTCTGCAATTCGTACGAGTGCGAAATGCATTTAAAATATATGCCTAAATTTTCGTTTATCCCTAATATATCGTGTATAACAAGCTAATTTTTTTATTCTGTTTTTCACAAAATTTATCTTTAAAAAAAAAGTTTCCCATACTTAAATTACATCAAAAAAATATCTAAAACACATTACATTCCTATTAATTCATAGCAATGAACTTGAAGTTAGCGCCCTCTGGCGAAATATGTAATTTTTTGGATATGGTTTCGTTGGTTGATTTCCACACTATCTCTTCTAGGCACTGTAACATGGTATAAAAATATACGTGCAGCAGGTCACACCAGCAATCCAAATCATCCAAAGTCAGTGAATATAAAGAGATAAATTACTTTGATATATAGAAAACTTATACTCGTCTTCGGGAAAAAAGTAACAATTCAATACATAAATAAAACACTGGGCCTAGATGATTGGGTGGTTGAGACGGGTGGGATAATGCAACCACCTCTATGAGTTATATACACAGTAGTTTTGAAAGCAGTTAGGTAAGAAATGCATTCAAAAGAACATTTCGTCGTATGCTCCAATAGAGAGGTTAACGCTGATTTTTTACAAAAAGTTGTCAGATTTGCTCCAATAATACAGACTACAGATATTGTTTTATAGTTTAAATATGTTAAGCAGATAAATATAAAGGTCTAAGCAACACTTTTAAATACTAACCATCTCTGTAGGAATTTTTTAATTTTTTTGAAAAAATGTCAAAAAATGACAAATTTTACTCAAAATTTCGATTTTTGGAGCAAAAGCGCAGACTCAAGCCATTTTTTTTCAGCGGTAAAATTTCACGCAGTTAATGTACTAGTATAAAGGCAACTTTTGGCACCTACCCGTTTTTGATTTTCAAAAAAAATTTTTTTTCGCTCCACCCTAATGTACAGTACATCGGAAAGAACTATTGTACTATTTGAAAACTTTTGTGCGTCCCTGTAAATGCTATGTTCTTCATATTACGCATGACTGTATCGTATAATATATATTAAGCCCCAGTTATACATATCAATTTTATTATATACGAAATTGTTTATTATAGTTAAAATATGCCGCACACAATTTCCCCTTTTACCATTATGTAATGTAATTCTTTTGCGTGTCCGTGTAGATGAATAATTAATATTTTTTCCCCGCATTTTTTACAGAATGCATATTTTAGTGCATTTTGTAGATGCATATAAATTTGAAGATGTTTGACAGGGTGTAACATCTTTAAAATTCATTTGAAACGATTTTTCCCCATACGCCGTAATGTAACGGTAAACTTTTGACTTCCCCTGTAAATAAACTAATCATAGTACAAACTTCATTTTCAATAGGGTTCGTATTAGGGTAAATGTCAATAACATACAAAAATTTCATGGCGATCCGAGTATATTTACGAGAGTTAGAGCGCGGCCAGACGGCCAGACAAACCCAATGCATAAGCACTTTTCAACTTTGTTGGAAAGTGCTAATAATAACTATAATGTGTTGAACAAAGTTTTGAAACGTATTAAAAGAAATGTTTTCATATTTAGCCTCACATGAGAAACTAACAGCCGACAAAAACCGCCATTTACAATCAATTTTTTTTTTTTTTTTTTTTTTTTTTTTTTTTTTCTAAGTGGATTAAGTGTAAACTTTGGTTTTTTGTTTTAAATTTGTATTTTTTTTATTATTTTATGAATGTTTTAATTGCAAATGTTAAATGAAGATGAATTTAACTATCGTAATCTTCTGAATGTAATAGAAACAGATACAAACAATAGAAGCAAAAAAATGCTTCAAAATTAATAAATGAATAATAATTATAATAAAAAAATGAATAGATTGCGATGAAGTTTTCAAAAAAATTGCATCACAGTTTTTAAACAAATTTCATTTGAAAGTATATTAGGCCAGTCAAATTGTCATAAATAGATGCAAAAATTCTGCTAGAAGATTTTATGTTTTTTAACTGTTTATGGGGATGCTAGTAATAAGAATTAATGGTTTTCCAACAAAATATCTCGAGGCTAAATTTTGTGGAGCCAAAAAGCCACAAAATTTTCGGTCTTTTTTAAGTTTTTTGCCTATAACTCAAAAAATATATAATTTTTGCGTACCATACTCAGTTACAAAAAGAAAGAACATTAAATTCTCTACAAATTTCATACCAAAACTGTTTTTCTAAAGCAAATATTAAGCGCGCTACAGCTTTCTGAAAGTGGCTCTTTTTTTCTAACTTTGTGAAAATATTGCAAAAACGAAAATTTGACGCAATTTTTCATTATTTTATCCTCTTTAATGTAACTCATTTAAATTACAGGTATTTGCATGATTACAACGATGTAAAAAAAAAGAACATAATAACTTTTTTTTGTATTTAGAGCTTTAGTGGAAAACATTAATATTAGGTATTTAACTGAATGTAAGTAAAAAATACTTACGGTGACAATTTTACATCCCCTTCTTCTGGATAAATAATGTCGTTGACATTTTCGTAGTTTATCCCATTACATTTTTTTTATAAATTGCCGAGCATTTCAGTCTTAATTTATAAAAAGAACATGCTTTTTTGCATCGTTTTCTACAGCTACATGACACAACATTGAGCAAGGATTCAAATGCCGGGTCTTGGAACATTTGAACTGGCTGAAAGAGATCCTGTGACCCCACCCACATCCTTCAGGAGGGATGTTGTTTCCCAGCCTAGCTTGTACCTGATGATAACATCGAAGAAAATGGTGCTGCACAGCCTCTTGTGTTGGTGGTAGTCTCGCAAAATCAACTTTGCTTTTTGTGTCAGATTTAGCAAATAACTGGAACCTCAAGGTGTTCAATTTCTGTGTGGTATCTCTGCATCCACTGTATCGTGCAATAATGATCTTTTCAGAAGCCTTAATGTTTTCTTGACGGGTAGAATCTGGTATATTGAACATGCAGGCTATTTTTCCAAGTTGATCATGTTTTTTCAAAGTGTTATAAAACTTTGACTTTCCTTGCCCAAAAAGAGCGGATATTGTATCGCATCCACAGATTGCATGGGTGAAAAGAACATTGTTGTAAATTTATTTGAAAGACATAGTTGAAAACCACTTGGTTTCGATGTTACCTCTTCCTGGCTTTTAGAAAAACAGATTTTTGTGCTGATAGCCTAAGCTCGTCATAATCACGAGAAGGTGAATGTCTTCTCCGACAATTACGACGCTTTCAAAAGATTCGGCTCTTGAAATGGCTGAGGTAACTATCATGGCACCCACTTCTTTTGTTGCCTGCTCAACTTGAATTCTGTTACTTTGAAATTATTGTTTCGAAATTTTTAATTTGTTTTAAGCAATGAAATAAAGCGGCTCTTGTTTCCGTCATTGGCTCCATCAACGGATGATGCGAGTGCCCTTTTTTCTCTCCATTCGTCACAGATTGATCTAGTTTTACGCGACAAAAACTATAATGCCATGCATCTGCAAGTCAGGTTCGTGCTGAATGCGCTGAATTACTTTCTGAGACCGTTCATCCCCAAGTTTTTCAGCAGCTTTCAAAAATAAAATTTTCGCTTCCAATTTCATTACTTTGTGAATCAAATTTCTCTTTGCGTAGGGCTTTTCTTATTGTTTTTTTTGAAGTCACCCGGATTACTTCGTCACATAAGAAGCAATTATCTTGAATCTTGAAAGAAATGTTTGATCTGAGGGACAAACTATAGTCTGTGTAGAAGCTTCACCTCGACGAACATATGCTGCTATCATTCTATCATTCGCATATGTTTTTCAGCAATCATCCTGTATTCTAAATTCCTTGGTACTTTTCAAAAAATGTATTATTTTACTTTTGATGAATGTCATTTTGACGCTAAACGCTATGTTCAAAGAGCTTGGCAAGTCCTTTCTGGCGCACAACGCGAGTATCACTATTTGAAGCCGTTTGGCAAATGAAACACAATTTTGGTTAGAGCTCACTCATTTTTCATTATTACACGAGAAGAGATGCAATAAACTTAATAGCAGCATATTAGAAGAGTATGTCTTTAAAAAAAGAACACTTGCATCTGAACGAAAGCGGCTCAGGAACGTCACTAACCACAATCTTCCATCTGCATTCCCGTTTTTTTATCCCCGGCCCTCCCTCCCTTTGTAATTGTTTTCTTATAGGGTTTCTAGAATTTGTGCATCTTCTGCCTGCCTTTCTTAAAACTTTCATTTTTCATCAATCAATAGCTCTATTTAATTTTCATTCATAGTGATGAAAAAAAGTTTTTTTGAGATGGGAGGCAAAAAATTGGTCACTTTCTGTAAAGTTAAAAAAAGGTGACCTTTTTCAAAAAACCATAATGCGCTTAGTAATGGGTTTAGATAAACGTTTTTATAACAAAATTCATCGATACTTTAATGCTCTTTCGTTTTGTAACTAAGTATATTACGCAAAAAGTTTTTAATTTTCGATTTACAGGAAAAGTACTGAGAGCATTTTTTACTTACATTTAGTTAAATACTTAATTTTAATGTTCTTTATTAAAGCTCTAAATACAAAAAAAAAGTTATAATGTTCTTAATTATTTTTACAATGTTACCGTTGTAGTTCATCATGATTGTTATCATGTAAATACCTGTAATTTAAATAAGTTACATTAAAGAGGATAAAATAATGAAAAATTGTGTCAAATTTTCGTTTTTGCAATTTTTCCACAAAGTTAGAAAAAAAGAGCCACTTTCAGAAAGCTGTAGCGCGCTTAATGTTGGCTTTAGAAAGACGGTTTTCATATGAAATTTGTAGAGAATTCAATGCTCTTTCTTTTTGTAACGGAGTATAGTACGAAAAAATTTTATAATTTTTAAGTTATAGGCAAAAAGCTGAAAAAAGTCCGAAAATTTTGTGGGTTTTTGGCTGCACAAAATTTAGCCTCGAGATATTTTCTTGGAAAACCATTAATTATTGTTACTAGCATTCCCATAAACATTTTAAAAACATAAAATCTTCTAGCAGAATTTTTGCATCTATCGGCCCTTTTTTCTGACAATTTGACTGGCCTATACTTATTTGAAAGAACTTTTTTCCTATTCTAAAATATCAAATAAAAAAATATGCGATATTTAGAAATTTAAAAAATTGCAGCAGAAATTAACAGTCGCATTATTATGGGCTTCATTTGAGGATATATAAGAATTGTTCCATAAAGTATTAGAGTTTCAAAAAAATGTTCAGCATTTGCTCATGAGAACCTCATTTGTGGTCAGACAATAGCTAGCATACAGCACAATAGTCGGCAGTACCTTACCAATAGCCATAAATCCCACCAATGCTGAACTAAAATCAAAATATTGAAGCATTGTGATGTCGGGCAGAATATGGTGTAAACAGAGCAATGAATACTTACACTATTGTCAATGTAATTTTTTTCATTTATACAATCTATCATCATGTAGCAGCATATAATGAATAAAATGTTTGCAATATTTTAATTAAATTTTTACTTATGACATAAAGCAATTATGTCCCTATACACTACATGGCCATTGATGGCCGTCCACTTGCGATTTTAGACATTTTGTTGAATATCTAAAAAAATACATGAGGAATTATCCCTAAATTCTTAGTGTATAGATATAATAGTACAAGTCATACATTTCCGTGAAGATTTTTTCCCGAAACTCCATAGGGAACCGTCAACAAATTAAAAAAAGAATGAATATCTTTTGGATAACCCTGCAAAACTAATGTAGGAAAAGCGCTCAAATTGTAGATTATGATTAAGTGTCTTATTGTAATAAACCGTGTTCTTTTTTTTATGTGAATAGCAGGTATACTCGTTGAGAAATTAAGGTTTTTATAAAAACGGTCCAAAATTTTGCTAAGTTTTTTGCTTATAATTAGCAGAGTTCTCAATATAAAGTAACATTCTTTTCTGAAAATATGACAAATAATATTGCACATAATGCCGTGTAATCAGAATTTAAAAATAATCAAAACTGTATGATAAATGAGCAGGTTTACTAAGTAATTTTTCACTGCGCATGCGTCAACTATATCAAAATTTCATTTTCATATTGTGTTAGCTATATGTATAGAGCAACTGTTGTGAAAGTCTCAAAATCATAGCTTGAAAATTATGAAAGTAATCGTCTATAAAATAAGCACAAAATCCGTTGTTCCAAAAATGAAGCCAAAAAATAAGGGATTTTATTCAAATGTAGTAGTACGCCCCATATTGTGTTTTCCATATTGACTCAAATCAATGAATATATGGTTACAACCATACAATATAGGATTTATAAAATGTACGGTAAAATTTACTAAAAATGTTCAAGAAAACAACTAACATTTTAATTTTTCAAAAGTAAACTGTATTTATATAATAGAAAAATCTATCCTTAATTTTGTAAAATGTAATTAACAGGCATATGTTAAAGTTTTAATGTTTAGAAACGTATTGATAAATGATATATTAAACAAACGGAATTTGAGAAAAATAAATTTAACTATTTTAACTTTGACTTTTTAGTTGTAGTAAAAAGACTTTTCCATGCATTTATGACAAACAAGATCTTTAGGAAGCTTCCTTAGAATGTAAGGAAGAAGTCTAAATAAAATTTTAATTAAAAAAAAACCCTCGAAAAATACATATTTTCTTTAGCTTTAGCCAAATAGAAGCCATCGGAATCCGCAATTAAAAGTCTCTATATCTACCATCTTAAATAAATGTACCTTTTCTCAGACACTACCAAAGATATTCACTTGAAAGTTTTCATATACATACTATGAATATTTTTTAATAAAGTTAAGGTAATTTTATAAACAAATATTCTTTTGTTATTTCAGTTTAAAAATGCCATTTTTAACAACAACAACTAATAAAAAAAAAAAAAAAAAAAAAAAAAAAAAAAAAAAAAAAAAAGATATTTTTTTTTTATTAAAAATATGTGCAAATGTTTGTAACAAAAGTTCATTTTTGATTGATCAAGGATATGTGTAAAATATTCTGTCAAGATCGCAAACAATAATATTTTTATAAATAAAAAGGACTATTGCTCAGTTAAACTGATATTATTAAGTTCACAGGCTATTCACATTAATTGCATATAACAACCTAATTTTTTCAAAAAAAATAATGTTCCATGAAAAACAAATTAAAGGGGAATATAACACCATTTCTCCTCTCTATACTTAATCATTAAATCCCAAAAATTCACTAGGGATATGCTTTAACATAATGAACTTTTTTCGAAATTCTGAAGCAAATCAGATAATTCTAAGTAAAACCCCATTTATCGAATTTAAGGGGGGGGGAGGTAACCGCCTGTTCCCCCTTTTATACTTAAAAACGAACCCCCAAAACTAACCAAGGAAGCGCCTTATCAGAATGAACCTTTATCCAAAATTTAAAGAAAATTGTTTAATTCCACATGAAATTTCATTATTTCAAATTAAAGGAGGAGGGGGGGGGTAGAACTCGTTCCTCCCTTTATACTTAACCAATGAATCCTTTAAAACAAATCAGGAAAGCGTCTTATCAAAATGAATTTACCTCCAAAATTTGAAGCAAATCAGTTAATTCTGCATGAAAACTCATTTACCTAAATTAAAGAGTGTTATACCCTTTCCCTCCCTCCTTTATACTTAAGGCTTCTGTCCCTGTCCGCGAAGACGTTCACGAGCTAATGCTATTCCTGTGGAGAGGCATTTTTCTAATAATTCTTTCGCATTTTGATATTTTAAAGTAATTTTTTTTTTTTTTTTTTTTTTTTTTGCATTGGATAGCCGAGGTCCCTCTCAAGTGCGCTCCTTAATTATTTTTTCGATTTTGGTCACAAGCATTTTTTATAAAGTTAGTTTCTCTTTCAGAACTGGTTCAGAAAGTGAAAGTAACCTTATAAAAAATGTGTGCGACCAAAATTGAAAAAGTAATCAAGGAGCGCACTTTAGAGGGACCTCGGCTATACAATGCAAAAAAAAATTATTTTAAAATGTAAAAATGCGAAAGAGTTATTAGAAAGATGCTTCCCCAAAGGAGTATCATTAAGTCGCGAGCGTCAACCCGCGCAGGGACAGGGGCCTTAACCATTGAACTCCCAAAACTATTTACGGAAGCACTTTATCAGAATGATCCTATACCTAAAATATGAATGAAATCTCATAATTTTGCATGATAAACCAATTAATCTATATTAAGGGGAAGAGGATTAGACTCCTGTTCTCCCTCCTTGTACTTATCTTATACTATAATGCGAGCAAAAATTGTGTGTGTGTGTGTGGGTAAATTTAATCTCAAAAACGGCTCTAACGATTTTCGCAAAAATTTGGATTTTACCATTTTCGGGCACGAGAAGACCATTGGGCTAGGTCCCATGTTCGGGAAAATTCGATTACTGGGTCATTTTGGGTCATAATGGGTCAGGATATAGCTATTTATATCTATAGAACGGCTGGATCGATTTTAAGGAAATTTTGTACCCAATCGTTTTTTGGTACGAGAAAACTATTGAGCTGCGTCACATGTTCGAAACATTTCGATTAGTGGGTCATTTTTGGGTCATTATGGGTCAAGCCATTTTTATCTAAAAAACGGCTCTAACGATTTTGACCAAATTTTATATTTTATCGTTTTGGATTACAAGAAGACCATTGGGTTAGGTAACATGTTCGAGAAAATTCGGTTAGTGGGTCATTTTTGGGGTCATTGTGGGTCATGCTATTTTTTTCTAGAGATTTTCTCACGCAATTTTGACTAAAAAATTGCATTCTATGGTTTTCGGGCACGAGAAAAACATTGGGCTAGGTTACATGTTCGAGAAAAGATTTTAATGGGTCATATTGGGTCATTAAGAGTCTGGGTCAAGCTATTTATATTTAAAGAACGGCGTGATGGATTATAACGAAATTTTGTATGTAACAGTTTTTTGACATGAGACAAGTAATGGGCTAAATCACATGTTCGAGAGATTTCGACTATGAGGGTCATTTGTGGGTCATGATGGGTCATAATGGGTCATGGTCAAGCTATATCTAAATAACAGATGGATCGATTTTAATGAAATTTTGTATGCAACATTTTTTTGGCACGATAAAATCATTGGATTAGGTTACATGTTCGAAAAATTTCGATTAATGGGTCATTTTGGATCATAAAGGGTCTGGGTCAAGCTATATATAATTAAAGAACGGCGTGATGGATTATAACGAAATTTTGTATGTAACAGTTTTTTGACATGAGAAAACTAATGGGCTAAATCACATGTTTGAGAAATTTCGACTATGAGGGTCATTTGTGGGTCATGATGGGTCATAATGGGTCATGGTCAAGCTATATCTAAAGAACAGGTGGATCGATTTTAATGAAATTTTGTATGCAAAATTTTTTTGGCACGATAAAATCATTGGACTAGCTTACATGTTAGAAAAATTTCGATTAATGGGTCATTTTGGATCATAAAGGGTCTGGATCAAGCTATATATAATTAAAGAACGGCAGGATCAATTTTAACGAAATTCTGTATGTAACAATTTTTAGAAACGAGAAAACTAATGGACTAAGTCCTATATTCGAGAGCTTTCGATTATAAGGGTTGTTTGTGGGTCTTAATGGGTCAAGGTCAAGCTATATCTAAAGAATGGGTGGGTCGATTTTAACGAAATTTTGTATACAACATATTTTTGGCATGAGAAAATCATTGGAGTAGGTCACATGTTCGAGAAATTTCGATTAGTGGGCCACTTTTGGGTCATTCTAATTTTATCTAGACAACGTTTCGCACAATTTTGACTAAATTTTGTATTTTATCGTTTTCGGGCACAAGAAAATCATTGGGTTATGACAGATTTTTGAGAAAATTCGATCAATGGGTCATTTTGGATCATAAGGAATCAGGATCAAACTAACTATATCTAAAACACGGCTCAATCGATTTTATCTAAATTTTGTATCTAATGTTTTTCGGCATGTTAAAAATAATGAGCTAGGCCACACGTTCGAGAGATTTCGATTATAAGGGTCATTTGTTGGTCATGATGGGTCATACTAATTTTATATAGAAAATGGTACTCACCATTTTGACTATACTTTGTATTATATAGTTTTTGAGCAAGAGAAAATCATTTGGATGGACACATGCTCGCGAAAATTCGATTAGTGGGTCATTTTGGGTCTTAATGAGCTAGGGTCATTCTAATTATATGTAACAACGACTCAATCAATTTTACCTAAATTTTGAAACAAAACGTTTTTTGTCACGAGAAGACTATTGGGCTGAGTCGCATGTTAAACAAAATTATATTAGTGGGTCATTTCGCTTCATTGCTGAATGCTGCCAAGCTAATTTTACCTAAAATATGGCTTAAACGATTTTGATTCAATTTTATATTTTACTGTTTTTGATTACCTGAAGACGATTGAGCTATGGCACATGCTTGATCAAATTTGATTAGTGGCTCATTTTGGGTAATACGGGTCAGGGTCACGAGAATATGGCAAAAGCCAATAACTTGGTGATATTTGATAAAATATCGGCGACATATGGCTAAAAAATCGACTATAAAAATTACGAAAACCAAAACACGTATTTGAAGCCAAATGAAAGAATGCCTCCAAATTTGGCTATATCTAGCAGAAAATATTGTCTTTCAGAATGTAAAGAATTTTTTTTATACATTCTTACGAGGATTCGAGATGCATAGTTAAACCAATCAGAGTCGAGCTAAAAAAGTGATTTAGATCGATGTCCTTTCGTTGTAAATTTTAAAATAAAGTAAAATTTATAAACATGCGCATAAAAACATAGTTTTCTTATTGATTGTTTTTCTAAATAAACAACATGTTTTACAGTAATAATACCGAGTGAATGACACAGTGAAAATACTATATCGAGATGAACACAAAGTTAATTTTGACCGAGCTAAGCTCGGTCTCCCCTGCTAGTAAAATTAAACATCCAAAATTAATCTCGGAAGCGCCTGCTTGAAATAAACCTATATCCAAAATTTGAAGCAACTCTGAAATTTTTACCATGAGTTATCGCGTTGCATACATACGTACATATTAACATGTGGACGCGTTAGCTCTTAGGCTTTGATAGTCTGAGAGCTAAAAAAGTGTATCGAAGTTCCAAAATGAAAATTTGGAGAAAATTGAACTTAAAGTTCACTTTTGAAACACATAAATATGATGTAAATAAACTGAATTACATATTTCTTTTTAACTTCTTGTTTTCTCTTAGAAAAAAAAGTATCACAGCAAACGAAAAAAAAAATGTAGAAAAAAAAAAAAAAAAAAAAAAAAAAAAAGATTTTTTTTACAAATTTGACTTTTAACTACCCTTAAAAGGTAAGAAAATGGAAGAACGATGGAGAGAGAGAATAGAAGACTTACGCGAGAAACTGAAAAATGAGCGACAAAAACAAAAAAAGAAGTTGTATTCGAACATTTTACTTAACGAACATGTAGTGTAAAAAAGAAAAATAAATAAATAAATAAATAAAATAAAATAGAAATCCTGATATGTATATCTGTGTTTGAACACGTTCAGACCAAAACGGTACTTCCGATTGATATCCAATTTGAGAAATATGCTATAAACTGAATAGATTTTCGTGAAGCTTAATCATCGGATTAGGTACTTAATTCATTGTTAAGTCATTTTGCGATGAGCTTTCTTGAGAAAATTGCGGAGGAAAAGTGATGGAGTGCAATTAATAAATATTGCTCTGTCATGCATTAATAACGCTCAAGTTTCAAAATGGAAGGTCTATTGATTGAATCCAACTGAAATCATTGCCAGGTTTTTTTTTTTTTTTTTTTTTTTTTTTTTTTTTTTGGGGGGGGGGGGGGGCGTATTTATACATCAGTATTTGAAAAGTCGAGTAGAATTACTCTAGTTATATGTACATATATATATACAGTGCTCAGCAAAAGTTTAGACACTGGTGTTTTTTAACCTTTAAATAAAAAATACGAACACGTGAGTTTTACAAATGGCTATACTTATTTTCAAATATATTTTATATAATGTAGAATAAGAATAATGGTTATAATATAAGATACTATTTAATTTAACTGAAAAAAGTAAAATTTGCATATTGCAAAAGTTTAGACACTTTTTTGATTTTTAGCCAACTGTTCATGGAAAAATGCAAATTTCCAAGTTATGATGTCACATGTCTGAAGTATTTAATTATACCTTGATATAGCATCAGTTAATGAAGATGCCGCGAGCTAAAAATATTCAATTAGATGAGGTAATTGAAGTAGGAAAGCTGAAATGGAAAGGGAAGACTGTTGCAGAAATTTCAGCAGCATTGAATCATCCAAAGTGGTCTGTCTATGCAGTATAGTCTAAGGATGACTCCTTCAAAACAAAACATAATCTGGAAGATCTTGTGTGACGAGAAAATGAGATGACAAAAGGATCCAGAAACTTACATTTACACAAGTAATGATTACTAATCACATTAAAAGTAATTCAGAACTTTCTGTGTCGACGGAAATGATTCGTAGATGAATTAAAGAAACAGGTAAATCAATTTACATGAAAATAATAAAACAACCAGCTTTAAAATATCGCTATAAATTGGCGAGAATTCAATTAACTTGCAAACATACGTCATATGGACCCAAATGGTACGCTATGATATTCAGTAACGAAAATAAAGTGGAATTTGAATGGCCCAAACAAGTGGGCATACTATTAGAATGACTTACAATGTCAGTAAAGATCCTGGGACTTTATTAAGCCGACCAAAAGAAGGTGACCTTTAAATAATTTGGTCCTCACTCAGCTTTAATGCTCGTAACGTGTATCTGTGGAGTTATTCATTGGTTGCCAAGCAACTCAAGACTACGTATATACGTTGGAGATTAATTTTTAGTCATTTGGGGAACTTTTGCTGATCTAAAGTATGGATTTTAGCATCTATTCATGTTACATACAAAAGAAGAATTTCGTTTAACTCTGAAAATACTATTGATCTCAATTGCCCGGCGTGTAGTTCTGATCCGGACCCAATCGAAAACTTTTGTAACATCATATGTCGTAATGTTTATGCAAATTTTTGCTATAATTTTCTTTTAATGAGGTTCGAGCTGCTGTTGAACATGTTTGGTACGAAATAGACCCCCAAGTGACGCAGTATTTAGTTTTTTCGATGAAAAGTCACATTCTTGCACTAACTGCAAACAATGCGGCTGCAATTCGATTTTAATTTGTAGTTATTTTTCTGTAAATACACAAATTGTCTATACTTTTGCCACAATGTTAATTTTATTTTTTTGTCATTATATTTTATGTAAAAGGTAAAATTCAAAATTTATTGTGTGTGAATAAAGGATAAGTCTATATATATTTATATATATATATATATTTCCTTCCATGTTCAATGTGCTATAAGTTATTAAATTCAATGGTTCATATATTGTAATAGTATTAATGGTTATATATATATATATATATAATGGGAAAGGTGCAGAAATAAGTACATGAGAAAAAATATAAGTTAAATTTGAAAATTGAAAATTAATAACCAATTAAGTACAAAGTATTTTTAACAAAATTTAGCGCTCGGTTATCTAATGGAATAAATTTAGAGATAAATTTTTATGAAATATGAAATTAAAAATTAAAAATCCAACTAAATGTAAACTGTTATTATAATTAGTTTATGTCAAATATCTATCCTTGATAGGTAAGCATAATTAAATTGTTATGACTTTCTCTTTCTCTTACATATACACACATTTCCCTCTTATCCACTCATTTTCCAACAAAATTGAAAAGTGCTTATGCATTCTGTTTGTCTGGCCGTCTGTCCATGATCCCTAACTGTTGTAAAAATGCTCGGATTTTCACGCAATTGATAAAGCTTATTTAGAAACACCAAAGCATGTTTGGTATTGCATATGAAGTATGTACCATTAAATGGTTCATTTACAGAGGCACTCATCAGAATTTGAATACATTATGGTATACAGGTTAAAATCGTTTGCAGAGTATTTTAATAACTATTTCAAATGTATTGAAAGTGACATAAATCACTGAATTTCATTATGATCACATTAAAAAAAAGTAGTCATAGCATTTATTATTCATTTACAATGAGACACAATATAAATTGCTTATAGTAATGTCTTTACGTAATAGTTGCTGGAAAGTACGTTATAAAATTCGGTAGGTATTTTTAAATTTATTTATTTTTTGATTGTACTGATCATGTATCAATTCTACGCCTCATAGGGCTGCACAGAAGTATTCGCGTACCGTTCTCCTTATTAGAGGGAATTGTTGAAGGGGAAATTTCAACTGAAGTATATGTATCTTTTAAGTGAACTAAATTTTGAAATGCTTGATATTAGTAGTTACAAATATACATATCATATACAGGACTGCTAAAAAATTTGGTTAACTTTTTTATTGTAGATTGTATTGATGCATGATTTTTTCTCTTTTGTTTGTTTGTTTGTTTGTGTATTATTTTTTTTTCTCAAGAATATTTGTAATGCAAAATGTATTGAATGCTATTGCAAAATGTATTGTATTACAATTGTCTATATTAATTACATAATTAATTTAAAATCTTTAACTTATCGATATACCCGTAAAGTTCCAGTAGGTTCTGTAGATAATAAAACAGAAACCATTTTGGTAGAAAATTTAATCCAAAAACGCTTGAAAAGTCCTCTTGTATTTAAATTTATTTTCATGATAATCTTCACAGAGTATTAATGAAAATGTTTAAATAATTTTCAGGGTTTTAGGTGGGAATTACATTTTCTTCTACACTTCCAGTAAAAAAGTAATTCATAGAAGAAAGTTATTACTTTTATTATTATTAATATTCTATAAACTGTAATGCTGCAGCTTCACGCGGGTACAATATTCCTTTAACATTCGCCAAATAACGCTTTCATTTATCAACAGCAAAATTCGAAATAAAACTGTTTGGAGAACTGTTTTTATAAAAATGTGTTTATAAGTTTAATCTGTAGTTTTATCTAATGTCAATACACTTTAAACTGAAAGAAGGTTATTGGAACGGGCGGCTAATCCTCTTAAATTTTGACAAATAATGGATAACCAACTCTGAGTTTAAAAAGTTTTAAAAAGTGGGCTTTATCTGTTTTATATTTTTGTTTTAACATTCGAAAATCAGAACGTGAAAAGATTTTCGATATTTTTCTCAACTGTTAGATTTTACAATCAATAATTTGTGGCTATTTTGTAAACTAATACTTATTTTTTTTTCAGTTTATCTTATTTTTCATTTCATTTTATTTTTACTTAATGTCTGACATTTTTACAATGGTTAACTAAAGTATTTTTTGCTCTAGTGTATTCAACTTAATTTGGGTATACATAAAGATAAAATTTTCTTATCAACGTTTCACTCAATTTCTTATATGTTATAAATAGTAAAAAGTATGTGCACAAGCGAAATTTCGGTGTACATATGGTATTCTAATATTTACACCTTAATTACAAAGTAATAAATTATTTTTGAAATATTTTCCATATAAGGGCAGAAAATAATTCAATAAATGCTCTTTGTAGTTACAACTGTATACGATTTACCACAATGGTTAAGGGCATGTGTTGCTCAATAAAATATGGCATCTGGCTGCAAAATTGCAACAATGAAATAGATCAAAAAATTATATATCTATATATATATATGTATATATATATTAAAAGAAATTGCCATATTATTTTTCAAAAACCTAATTTTATCAGTGAAATCTTTAATAGTATTTAAATGATGATCATACGTTCAGAAAATAATTAAGAAATTTTAAGTAGATATAGTTTAAGTGATTTTTTTCCCTTGTTGTTATATTTTAAAAATAAATAGAGAAAAAATTACATTTTTCATTAAATTCCTTAGTTCGAGCCTTGTACCAAATGGAAATCAAAACAATGAAATTTCCATAATTTGGAATCCTAGCCCAAAATAGTATATTTTAACGGAATTTTTTTTGTAATAGCATGAATTGCAGTTATGATATTTAGCATAATTTTTTAATATAATTGTTGAATGTTTATAAAGGGTATTTTTTTAACAATTTTACTTACACTTCTTAAAAGTTTAAATACAGATAAATGATAATGCAATTTTGTCGTGTAGGTTCCCGAGTGATCAGTACTTATTACAAAATTTTAAATGCTTTTTTGCAGAAACGGTGATTTGAAATCTCTTTCCAAAAATTTTTTTAATTGTGGTGTGTTCTGCATGCCTTTAAAAGATCACTTTCAATCAAAATTTCAATTAAAAAACTATTTTTTAAAAGAAAGAGGGCGAACTTTATTGGGGATGGGACGAACAGTGGTTAGGCCGAGTAGTAGAATTTTTGATTACATAAAAAAAGAATTTAAAAGAAATTTATGTTCTATTATTAACCTCTTTATATATTTTTAACTTGATGTATTTTTCGATATTCCAAACACCTTTATACTGCTAATAATAAAGCAAGTTTTACTACATCCAATTTGTAATAGCATAACTTTATCTTCAGAAAAGTAATTCATAAACATTTTCCCTAAAACAGGAACTCAATCATTGCTACTCTTAAATGTACTTTTAAAATTATTTTAAAATTCCAGAAACTTATTTTAGCAAAAAATTGTGAAATTGCATTTTATTCTTTTATTCCGATAATAGATTATATTTATTTCGAGTAAATCAGGATGTTAAATTATTTCCATTAAAATATAAGGAATTTATTTCATTTTTACTGTTAAATAATATTTTTTATCATTTCTTGCATTAAAAATCAGCATTTTAACACGACATGTCTCATAATTCATGAGGAGATATTTTCTTAACATACTTTAATCAAGTAAATTTTATTTTGGAGAATTGGCATTCCTAGTGATAAACAAATGTGTAAGAACGAATCCTTTCTGAAATCAGTCTCCAAGCCTAAAATTACAAACACCATTAAAAAAAAAAAGGTGTGGTTAAAATAGAATACATATATCAACAAAATCTACGCCGTTTCAACCAGAACAGACAGCATTCACTTATTCAACTAACATTGGAGACACTTAAGTCATTTGAAAATACCTACGCCTGCATGTTAAATTTGTGGGGAGGTTGTTTTCGGTTTTCTTGTTTTAATTTGAATAATTTAATTTTTTTTTTTTTTCATACGATAGCTAAAGTTGATGTCTAAGATGGTCATTTTGTACTTTTTCTATTTTGGTTGCCGAATTTTAAAAATAAGTAACCTTTCGAAACCGGTTCCGAAAGTGAAAATACCCTTTGTTAAAAAAAAATCTGACACCGAAATCAAAAAAAGTAAAGAATAGCTATGTTAGAGATAGACCTCATCTATCCTATTCAACTTTTAAAAAACATATATATTCACATTTAAACAAGAAATTCGAAAGCAATCTGCCTATTGGTTTAACATTAAGGAGCAGGTGTTTTGAAGAGAGTGAAGAGAGTAACGTGGATGAAGGAAAATGTAAATTAAAAAAATATTATAAAACTATTTTTATAAAGCAGGTTGTGACATCTAGTGAGTTTTTAATTTCATACCAGTCCCATTTTCGGATGTATTGTTGTACTTGAAATAGTGCTAGTATTTGATATTCCACCTTAAAAATGAATCTTAGCTAAAGTATCTAATGGATGAATTTTTATCCCTTTTTACTTTACAGAAAATAGAAAGTCAATTATCATAAATTTTACAAGTTTTTTTTTATGTGCATTAAATTTGCAGACATTAATGAATATTCAAGTGTTTATAAATAAAACAGTGCTTTTCTTTTTAAGTGCGTTCATAATTATATAAATACCTACCACTTATAGTCACCGTTCAGTCCGTCAGTCTGTCTGCATATAAAAGAACAAAAGTTACCCAACCGAATTGTTTGAAATTTAAAATATATAATTGTTACATAATTTTGTTGAGTCATTTCAAATTTTATGAAAATCGGATGCTTAGTTTAATTACAGGGAGAATCTAAAGTATTTCGTAACATTATGGCCAATGGGAAAAATAGTTTCAAGTACCTTTGGAACATAATAAAATTGACATGCATCTATGAAGTAAATATTAAAATATACATTCTGTAAAATCAGAGGTGCAAAGAATATTTGTTACTCATTTACCCCCACAAAATCCCCCATCCACCCTCCATTATCCCCCCAAAAGTGTAACAGTAGTGTCCATCACATAATGATATAAGATGAAATATTGTTTGGGGCTTGTTTTAGTTATATTAAAATATTTCTCATAATATGAAATTGATACCGTTGCTGAGATTTACTACAAGTTACATCCTGCATAAAAGAAACCTGGTAGTAATTATAAGGACAAATAAAAGATTTTGGCTACTACACTTATCTAAAATACTGTATAATATTATACCAAGATCTGAATGTTTTTAAAACATTGCTATAGTACGAACGCACCTCATTTGCTACTCTTAACGTACAATTTCCGACTTGATTCTATAAGTGTTTTTACATCTAGTGTTGCAATCTATCATTCTTTAATAACAATATTTCTCTCAATTTGAATACCATTTTCTAAAACTTTTATAAGAAATAGTGGAAGGCTGAATTTTTTTCTTTTTAATGTCTGAATAACTGAGCACTTTGTTCAAGTAAGAACGAAAATGCCTTCATGAATGTACCAGAAAGTAGCCACTTTGGATTTTTTTTTAATTGCAATAAACAAAAAATAAAATATGCTGAATTTATTTACAGGGTATCTTTCAATATTCAAAGAAATTTTAGCAATATTCGGTGAGATATCTCAAAATATTCGGATGCAGGTATTGGGTCAACAGGCCTTCAATATTCGGTCAGTCGAATTTTTTGCAAAATGGCCGAATAAGCTGATTACCGAATAGTGACTGAATATTCGTCTCATTCCTAAACTTTATGTGGAACTTTTTAAACATCAATATTTTTTATAATTTTTAGAATAAAGTTGAAGCTGTTTTTTAATTTTTCTCAAATACCATTTTTTTGTGGTGGTTGGAAGGGGGGGGGGATTTTGGAAAAAATTGTCATAACCTCAATAGATAATAGTTCAATTGCGCAACATTTTAAAACTGTGTTTCAAATATCTATTCAAAGGGAATATCATTTTTATAATGTTCATATGTTAAATGTGTATAGGTTTTTATAGTTTTCAATAAGAATTTTGCAATGTTCTTCAGTAATTTTCAACGTTGTTTATATTTTTATATCGATTACTTTTAAGAAATTGATGTTATTTTCATAAATTGTCTAGTTCCTGTATAAGATTATAATATTTATCAAAGAATTCATATAATGTAATTATATTGAATAGTTTTTGCGAATTTTTTGGTTAATTTTACACTAATTTTATAAATAATAAAAATATTTATTTGTAGGTTTATGCCACGTTTTTATGTTACTTTTAATAATGATTAGCAAATTTAAACTTAAAATTTGCAAATATTCAAAATTTTCTGAAACCTTTAATTTATATCGACAACGAATGAAAAATAAATAATAATAATAGTTAGTTTTTTCAGTACAAGCAAACCAAAATAGATTTTTTTTTAATTGAATACTGATATATTAAGTAAGACTGACTTACTTCATGAAAATTTTTCAATAAAAAATAAGTAAAATGTGTCTTTTCATTCAAAAACCAACATATTTCTACCTTACTGCCAGACATAAAAAAAAAAAAACCCGGAAATAATGTAAATGTATAATGCTAATATTTCAAGAAAAAAATTCCTATGCCCATTTAAACACTGCGTTATTTCTACCTAAGAAATATTCTTTGAATTTACAAGATAGAAATTTCAAAGTAAGATTTTTAAAATACATTTTCCACGTTAAATTACACTTGAATTATCAATATAGAAGAATTCAATATATTTCTGAATTGATGAAAAAAGGGAAGAAAATCATAACAAAATCAACTGTCAATTTGAGAGGATCATTTTTTAATACACTATATTGCCATTGATTATGGGACACTTGCGATTTTAGACATTTTACTAAATATCTAGAAAAATACATGAGAAATCATCTCGAAACTCTTAGTGTATAAATATAATAGTATACGTCATACATCTCCGTGAAGATTTTTTACCGAAACTCCATAGGGGACCGTCAACAAATTAAAAAATATGAATATCTTTTGAATAACCTGTCAAAACTAAATGTAGCAAAAGCGCTCAAACTCTAGATTATGATTGAATGCCTTATTGTAATACACTGTGTTCATTTTTATGCAAATAGCATGCATACTCGCAGAGTAATTAAGGTTTTTATAAAAATGGCCCCAAATTTTTCCAAGTTTTTTCCTTATAATTTTCAGAGTTCTTAATATAAAATAATGTTTTTTTCAGAAAATAGGACAAACAACATTGCAGACAGTACCCTGTAATCAGAATTAAAAAATAATAAAAATTGTATGAAAAATGAGTAGGTTTACTAAATAATTTTTTACTGCGCATGCGCCAAAGATATCAAAATTTTATTTGCATATTATGTTAGCTAAATGTATAGAGCAACTTTTGTAAAAGTCTCAAAATCATAGCTTGAAAATTCTGAAAGTAATCGTCTATAGAAAAAGGACAAAATCCGTTGTTTCCAAAATGAAGCAAAAAAATGAGGGATTTTATCCAAAAGTAGTCGTAACATCCCGTATTGTGTATTCTATATCAATGTCCTATATTCTAATCAATGAATACACTATATTGCCATTGATTATGGGACACTTGCGATTTTAGACATTTTACTAAATATCTAGAAAAATACATGAGGAATCATCTCGAAACTCTTAGTGTATAAATATAATAGTATACGTCATACATCTCCGTGAAAATTTTTTACCGAAACGCCATAGGGGACCGTCAACAAATTAAAAAAGAATGAATATCTTTTGAATAACCCTGTCAAAACTAATGTAGCAAAAGCGCTCAAACTCTAGATTATAATTGAATGCCTTATTGTAATACACTGTGTTCATTTTTATGCAAATAGCATGCGCACTCGCAGAGTAATTAAGGTTTTTATAAAAATGGTCCCAAATTTTTCCAAGTTTTTCCATTATAATTTTCAGAGTTCTTAATATAAAATAATATTTTTTTCAGAAAATATGACAAACAACATTGCACACAGTACCCTGTAATCAGAATTAAAAAATAATAAAAATTGTATAAAAAATGAGTAGGTTTACTATATAATTTTTTACTGCGCATGCGTCAAAGATATCAAAATTTCATTTGCATATTATGTTAGCTAAATGTATAGCGCAACTTTTGTAAAAGTCTCAAAATCATAGCTTGAAAATTCTGAAAGTAATCGTCTATAGAAAAAGGACAAAATACGTTGTTTCCAAAATGAAGCAAAAAAATGAGGGATTTTATCCAAATGCAGTAGTACATCCCATATTGTGTATTCTATATTGACACTAATCAATGAATATATGGATACAATCCCTCTTGTTTTTGCTTCATTTTGAGAATAACGGATTTTTGACTTATTCAATTGACGGTTATTGTCAGAATTTTCAAGTTATGATTTTGTGACTTTCACAAAAGTTGCTCTATACATTTAGCTAACATAATATGCAAATGAAATTTTGATATCGTTGACGCATGCGCAGTAAAAAATTATTTAGTAAACCAACTCATTTTTTATACAATTTTCATTATTTTTTAATTCTGATTACAGAGTACTGTGTGCAATGTTGTTTGTCATATTTTCTGAAAAAAATAATATTTTATATTAAGAACTCTGAAAATTATAAGGAAAAAACTTGGAAAAATTTGGGATCATTTTTATAAAAATCTTAATTACTCTGCGAGTATGCATGCTATTTGCATAAAAATGAAAAAGGCTTATTACAATAAGGCATTCAATCACAATCTAGAGTTTGAGCGCTTTTGCTACATTAGTTTTGACAGGGTTATTCAAAAGATAGTCATTCTTTTTTAATTTGTTGACGGTCCCCTTTGGAGTTTCGGGAAAAAATCTTCACGGAGATGTATGACTTATACTATTTTATTTATACACTAAGAGTTTCGAGATGATTCCTCATGTATTTTTCTAGATATTTAGTAAAATGTCTAAAATCGCAAGTGTCCCATAATCAATGGCAATATAGTGTATATGGATACAACCCCTCTTGTTTTTGCTTCATTTTGAGAATAACGGATTTTCAACTTATTCAATTGACGATTATTTTCAGAATTTTCAAGTTATGATTTTGTGACTTTCACAAAAGTTGCTCTATACATTTAGCTAACATAATATGCAAATGAAATTTTGATATCGTTGACGCATGCGCAGTAAAAAATTATTTAGTAAACCAACTCATTTTTCATACAATTTTTATTATTTTTTAATTCTGATTACAGGGTACTGTCTGCAATGTTGTTTGTCCTATTTTCTGAAAAAAACATTATTTTATATTAAGAACTCTGAAAATTATAAGGAAAAAACTTGGAAAAATTTGGGACCATTTTTATAAAAACCTTAATTACTCTGCGAGTATGCATGCTATTTGCATAAAAATGAACACAGTGTATTACAATAAGGCATTCAATCATAATCTAGAGTTTGAGCGCTTTTGCTACATTAGTTTTGACAGGGTTATTCAAAAGATATTCATTCTTTTTTAATTTGTTGACGGTCCCCTATGGAGTTTCGGTAAAAAATCTTCACGGAGATGTATGACGTATACTATTATATTTATACACTAAGAGTTTCGAGATGATTCCTCAAGTATTTTTCTAGATATTTAGTAAAATGTCTAAAATCGCAAGTGTCCAATAATCAATGGCAATATAGTGTACAAATGGACAGCAATCTATATATATTATGCTATCGTACGTGGCACGAAAATTGCGATTATATTTAATGGTTTAATGGCAACGACCGAATGAAACTCACCCCATTGGTTATTGTGTAAAAGTTCTTTGGCAGGATTTAGGACGAGTGAATCGACTATATTTATATTTCGCTCTTTCGAGCAATTATGGAACTTCAAAAAAAAAAAAAAAAAAAAAAAAAAAAAAAAATTCTGTTCTTATTTAAAAATAAATTAATAAAAAAATAAAAGCCTTGAATTTTAAACGTTTTAGTTTAAAATTAAAGTTATGTATTATAAGTGAAATGAGTGAAAGTATTATATTTTAAATAAAATTAATCTATACTAATAAAATCCGTGCACCTCTGTCTGCTTGAAGCCGATTAAACTTCGCAACGCGGGCGAGTTGGAAGTCGCGAGAGGTGTCTTTCGATTGGAAAAATTCCGGGGAAGTCATTTCGGGCATTTTCGAGACCGTGGGACCAAAATTAAAAAAGTTATGAATTAAAAACCCCTTGGGAATCGGAACGAAAAATGTCTCAAATCCCAAACGGCGCTCAAACGGAGCTCTGAGGCAGAACACTGCACCACCTTGCGGTGAAGGAAAAGAACTTTTCCCCTTTGGCTAAAAGAAGAAACAGTCGAAAACCTCTTTTCCTCCCTTTTTTGCGCGTTTTTTTCTTAAACCATCATGCAGACAGTTTTTAAAGTAGAAAAAAACTGATTACATATTCAGAATCTGCGTAAAAATCTGCTTCTGATGAACTAAAAAATACGAAAAAATGTCTTATGGGCGCTTAGTGCCCATCGTGCAAAACCAAATATTTTTAACGGGACTATGGGCGCGAAGCGACCATAGCTCCGATCCACAATCTTTTTTTTTTTTCAAGTGCACGTGGCCCACCATGCGAAATCACATATTTTTAACGGGACCATGGCTCTTTAATTTACTTTTTTTTGTGCTTGAGGATTCGAACACCAAGACTTTCTTATTAAATGAATTTTTTTGCTTATTATATACTGCTTAATACCGAGGTTCGTTTGGAAAAAGTGGCCCAGCTAGCGGGCGTAGCTTGCTAGTAAAATACGAAAAAATGTCACGGGAACAATGTTTGGCCATTTTTCACCTGCGACCGACTAGCATAAAGTTCTTGATTTCTCTAGCAATATCTTTTGATTTGGCAAAGAACTGAGTAAGTAAGCAAATTAAATTATGAATAAAAATAATATGAAACAATGCCTAGCATACATTTTAGGGAGATTAGTAAATATTTAAAACTATGAAAAATTCTCTAACCATCTGGACATTTACAACAAAAAATGCTGGCACACAAATTAGCGGGGCAAAATTTTGCTTTGATTTTCTGTTCTTTTTCCCTAGAATTTTGAAGTTTCGGTGATACATCTGATAAACAAAGTCTATGATTTGTTATTAAACTAGTCGTTGGGGGCCACCGTAATACTTACCCATCATATATATGCATAAAAACATTCGTAAATTATTTATAAAATGCATTGTAATTCCAAAACATAATTTAAATGTGTATTTAAATATTTTTATTATGCATAGTAATGCTGTATTAATGAGTTACTGGTGAATCTATTTCGACAAATTATACAACACTACTCAAGTAGCATTGAATCGCGAAAAAGAAAAATCCTTATAACTCCAAAAATAATAATCTTATTTACTAACAGTTTATTGCGTCGGATTAAGCTTCTCATTTGCAATCAAAATATATCTTTGAATTGAAATTTGAATGAAATACAGGGTCATGAAAAATCGACGAATGTGGAAAGCAGGATTACAGATATCTCGGCAACTAACTATTCGATCGAGTTCGTTTTTTGTGCAAAAATTTGCGTGATTTTATTGCCTTTTACGATCACTCCTTAAAATAAAAAATTTCGAAAAATTTTATGTACCTTTCATCAAAACGAATTTTTCGAAAGTCCGAAAAAAATAGTTCCGGATAATCCAGGTTACTGATATCAAATAGGCTTTGTCTTATTCTTACATACTAAGTACATACAAAATTTCAAGTCTCTATCTCAATTTGTTCGGGAGATAGAGCGTTTACAGTCACACTGACAGACAGACGGACGGCAATTTTTTTTCTAAAATTATGTTTTTCGAAATCGCTAGTGTCTAAAACATGTAAAACAATCAAAAAAAAAAAAAAAAAAAAAAAAAAAAAAATTCGATTTTAAAAAAGATTGCAAGATTTACCCTATACTAAGTATGATGGGTAAGTAAAAGCATTTTTTATTAGCTAGGATTTTTTATTAAAAAGATATATTGCTTTTTTATGTAAAAATAAATTTAAAATTTGCTATTCTTCATAGAGCTTTTTTTTCCAGTAGAAAACATCAAAATATACCTCATTTACACATTTTAGATAACGATCGGAATGCACAAAATATATCCTTCTATAGTAAAAAAAAACTAGCCTTAAAAGGAATGACTCCTGGAATGATGCTGATATGGAAGATTTCCGGAACTAACGAATCCGGGTTGTCCACTCCTTCCATGAGTCGAATAGACCAATCAGGAAAGGGCTCCGTCTATGCATCGCCATATGGGTTACCATAAAGAGAGGAAAGGTTACCATCGCCAACAATCGGCAAGTTTGTCGCCAACTTGGCGATGTATCACCAAATTTGGCGACCAAAATTAGTTGTCAAAAGTGACGCCAACTTGGCGATAACTGTAATATTTCGCCAAATTTTTAATTTCTTTACAACACCAGTCGTTTGATACATCATTTGAGAGGTTTGCAACTGCTTATTCATATAATGGATGTCTTGTGTGTTATCCCCCATTCTGCTCCCCAGTGGGGACACATTTTTATTTTCTTTACAACACCAGTCGTGTTACACAAGATTTGAAAGGTCTCCAACTGCTTATTCATATTATGGATGTCTTGTGTGTCACCCCCACACTCTGTTCTCCCGAAGGGGGGGGGGGGTGTCACATTTTTAATTTCTTTACAACACCAGTTGAGTGACACATCATTTGAAAGGTCTGCAACTGCTTATTCATATTATGGATGTGTTGTGTGTCATCCGCCACTCTGCCCCCCAGGGGGGCACATTTTTAATTTCTTTACAACACCAATTGTGTGACACATCATTTGAGAGGTCTGCAACTGCTTATTCATATTATGGATACCTTGGGTGTAACCCCCCCTCTCCTCTGCTCTCAGAGGGGGCGCATTTTGTAATTTCTTTACAACACCAATTGTGTGACACATCATTTGAAAGGTCTGCAACTGCTTATTCATACCATGGGTTATTGGCGAGCGCAGCAAGCTGGGGTAGACAATAATTTGGAATCGCGAAGCGATTACGCGGGGGGTTGGCGAGCATAGCGAGCAGGGGGGCGGGGCCCCCTTAGTCTTCTAAAATAAAAACAAAAAAATATCCGTCTTTATTTTTTCAACATGCGGGTTTTCAGTCAAAATAAACAAGCAATAAGTCACAATTTCGTACGCATTTAAGCGTAAAAAATTACAATTTAAATATAAAAATTAAGTAAAATTTCTATATTTTCCAAAATTTTAAAACTTTTAAAACAAAGTAAAATTTTTTATTTTGTACAAATATTTATTCATATTGATTAAAAAAATAAGTAAATTAGTTTAATTTTTTTCTTTTTTATGAGTTTTTGTAAAATTGTTTTAAAAGGGATAATTTAAAAACCAAAGCATTGTCATATTTTATCACCTTATTTATACATTTATTTATTCTTTGTACATGGGTAGAAGTAAATACATGGAGGAACAATATTTTAAAGCAGATACTGGTTAACGTTATTAACAGAATTTTTAAATTGAAAAAATATAAACATAAATACGTTTTATCAGAGTAATCGGTAGAAAACAATTTTTAAAACTAGGTCAACGTAAAAAGTAATACACAAATAACCATTAAAAATTATTAAATATTCAACTGTAAATTTGCACTAGCACTTAAAAAAATAATTTAAACAGCTATCTCTTATCTCCATTAACCCCACCAGTGGCCGCGAGGTTCTGACCTCGAAACTGATAGACGGTAGGTGCTGGGTTCGAATCCAATCGCGACCGTCGGCCTAACCGTTCGGAGTTTTCGTGGTTTTCTTCGAACCTTGGGTAAATACGGGTTAGGTTCCCTTAGAAAGACCCCCACGGAGGGCATCCCACCCATTAGGGCCTATATCCTAAGCGTAGATAATTGGCCGGCATGAACAAAACCAAACCAAACCTTATCTCCATTATAAAATAAAAAATTAACATGTGAAATTAAAAAGAACGAATCGGATGTAACAATCCCCAAACTTTCTTCTTTATCATATATATTAATATCCCTGAAAAAATGCAGCATAATGGCACCACCAGTTAGGTGATTTAAACCAAAAACTATCAACAACAATTTATGTCAACTTCAAACTGAATCTAAAGTTTGATAAAAATCCATGCATTAGTTGTTGAGAAATAGCAATTGCGGAAATCGCGAAAAATACTGCATATATATGCACCACCTGTAGGGAAATTTACGCCCAAAACAAATCAGCACCAAATTATATCAGGTGTCTAATTAAATTTAAAGTTTTATGAAATTCCATTCATTGGTTTTTGAGATAGAGCGCCCACAAAATTTATATCATATACATATAGATGGACAGAAGACATTTTATTAAAACATGTTAAAACATGTTTTTACAATCATGTTAACACATTCGGTATCTCTGAGCACCAAAAGCATATTAATCCATCGAAAAACGGAATTCGAAAATTTTTACGTATGTAATACTTTCTTCTTGTAAAGATAGAAGAAAGTAAAAACAACTAAAATATATTACTTTAACAACGGCTTGAGAGGGGGAAGGGGGAGGGTGGTCTCTCTGATGAAAAGCACTCTTATTTCCATTTCTATCAGTACTTAAATATCTTTAGCCACTGCTAAAAAAACAAGCTCCCCCTTTTTGCTTCAAAACTATCAGATTTTTTTTTTTTTTGTTGTTGTTAGTTGAAATTAAAAATTAAAGAATCATCATCAATCTCCCATTTCTTCTCTTGTCAGCGCATATAGTTTTTAGGAAAGATAATTTAAGAAACATATACGTTGCCGTATTTTATCACTTTATTTTATCACCTTATATTTTATCATCTTACCCGTATACTTGTGCTCTTAGACTATTGAAAAAACATTCCGGTGATTTTAAATATCGTCACTTTTAACTTTAAAAACGTTGCCAAATAAATATTATACAAGACATGCCGTAAAAATTTGAATAAATGTTGTAGGAAAAGAAAATAAAAGTTTTATGCTGGAAATGGCTACGAAAACGAATATAACTTTTGAACCTGGCATTCGAAATGTGTTTTTCTTTCTCTTTTGAAGATTCTTTTCCGTTTATGTGCGTTCTGAAATATGCCTTTTCCTTTTCCCGCCCGCTGATCTTAAAAATTCCAAATAATTCTGTAGGGACTCTAGAATTTCCCTTCTTTCGGAATGCGGCGGTTTAAGAAATAAATGTCGTTTCAGCTTCTGTTTTCCTGAAATATCTAAAATGTTAATCATGTTTTTTCGACTTTGCTTTTCCTGAATGAAAAGATTTGTTCCTAATATGCAATAATTAAGCTTTATTTTTAACGCTTTCCAGCATAGTTGGATTGTGTTTATGAATTCGATTTTATTTATTCTTGTATCTGTTCTTTCTCTAATTCACAAAAATGTGATCGTACAGGTAATTTATATACAGGGTGTTTATAAAGTCCCGGATCCATTTTGATGTTTAATAACTCATGAAATAATTAAGATATAAACAAGCTTATGGCATTTATTGATGGAATAACCCATACATTTTCGAACATTTTTATTAAGAAAAAATTAAGATTGCATGCGTACAAAGTTCAAATTGCTTAATAAAGGAATGGTTTCCGCTACCTGGCGTGAGATTGGCTATCGACTTGATATTCTCCGTGCGACGAAGGGGGCACACGTGGAAGTTCATTGACTAGGGTCAAGAAACTATCTAACTATTTGTGTTATTAATTTTAATCTATCTTTATTATTTTATGAGTTATTAAACATCAAAATGGGTCCGGGACTTTATAAACACCCTGTATGTTATTCAGATTTACCAGGGATGCTTGGCTTTGAAAATTCGGCGAGGAATAAGTTACCCAATTGTTGATAAATATGATATAAATGGAATTATTAAAAACATTCTGAACATTTTAAAACTTAACCAAATAATGTCAAGAAAGTAAGATTTAAATCTCAAAAGGAAGTTCAAAATTCCACCACACGAATATAAGAGAGATCGATATGAATATAGAGAATATACTCGGTATATTCATAATGATATAAATGTAGAAAGACGGATCCATTGAACCAGAAAATTACCATTTTCATTTGCATGGCATGTGCAGAGTAAAAGAAAATGACAAAAATGCGATATTGTTTTCGTTTTTTTTTTTCACATAGGTTGGGATGTATTATTTACCGGCTTAATCATTATAAATATAATTAGAATTTTGGCAATCCTATTTGCACTATATGTAAATTAACGACTGAACACTTTCAATTTTAGACATTTTGTCTTATCTTTATAAATTTTCTTTTAGGATTCTTCTGAAACTTCAGGATTATAATGAATATGTTTATAAAGAAAAAAGATATAAAGATGTGTTTATAAAGATATATGTTTATATAGATATGTTTATAAAGATGTTTTATAAAGAATGTACATTTATCGATTCAATAAGGAGGACAATTAGGGGACCAACACAAATTTAAGAAAAATAATATTAGGTATCAACCTGTAAATAAAAATGCACGAAATTATCTATTGTTGCAGTATACAAATGTATGGATACTGTACAATATGTTTGCTGATTTGTGTAAGAATAGCACTTATATTCAATGAAATATACCGATTTTTATAAAAAGTTCAAGAAATTCTTGGATTTTTTTAGCTTATATCATGCAAGGTTTTCAATTCAATTTAACGCCAGTTTCAGAAAAACTAAAAAAAGTGCTATAGAAACAATAAAGTGTAATTAGAATATAAATTTATTAAATATTTTATGAAATATAAAATATTGCATTAAATATTTTTTGTTTGCGCATGCGCAAAAAATAACAAATTTTAATAACAAAAAAATTTTTTTTTACTTAATTTTATAGTCAACTCTGGAACAATTCTTAATAAAAAAAAAAAAAAAAAAAAAAACAGTAAAATGTTGTGAAAATTTAGAACGATATCGTTATAGTATTGAGTTGATTTTTTCTTGTCCTCTAAAAGCAGCTGAATGATAAGGGATTTTCCACAAATTGCCTGACGAAAGAAAATGAATGTTTTCGACATCTGAGTCTGTGTTCGATATAGAATTTGAAAATACAGTTTTATATTTAAAAAAAAATGATCTTTTATGGTACATGCATTTAAATATATGTGCGAAAAAAATTCACTTGCATGAATAATGTGCTTTGATGATAATTACATCTCAGCACTTCACGAAATGTCAAATATTTGGAGAGTTAACTAATATATCCAGCTAACGAATTATGCATAAAATGGCACAAAAAAAGAAGAATTTTCTTCATCTCATATTCAAACTTTCCAATTTTTAAGTAAAAAAAAATTAAAGGGATAAAAACACATAACTTAGATTAAACTCATTCCATTTTATTGCTTAGGCACTTATAAAGAAAATAAAAGTTCTTCCGTATTATTTAAGATACATTAGTCATCAAAGTTGAAGGATAATTAGTAAAATTATATTCATTGAATTAATCTTGCAACCAATTCCCAATGCATCAATTATTTATGTTAATTAAATGCTATTGAATACAAAATTGCACGTCCTTGGATATGTTAGCGTCGTAAATATGCAAATTAGAAGATTGTCAATGTGGTGCGCAATGGACATATTTTGGAATTATGTCTGTAGTTTTGTTTAAACTGAACGCGTTGTCTGAGCGTGATCAGAATCCATTAGTTATGTCTCAAATGCATCATTTAAATGAAGGTCAAAAGTGGCGAATAATTGGTTGAATCGAGGGAGGTCAAACACAAATGGAGGTCGCTAAGAATTGAATATTCCTCAAAGTATCACATCAAGAGCTTCGAGCCGCTTTTTAAGAACTGGATACGTTGATAGACAGCCATGATAGCCGTTGATAGACTTAGTCAAGGGAGACCAAGTCCAAAAACTACATCCGAAGACCCTTTTTCTGTCATTTTCGGCTGGAAGAAACCACTAAGCGACTACATGATATTTGGTTTCAGATCTTCAGGCTACTACAGGAACTCTAATTAGCCTTTATACTGCTGCAAGAAGACTTAAATAGAGTGTATTGTATGCGAAACAAAACCATTAGATTGTGTTCCACTCGTGCCAGCTTCAAAAGTAGCCCATTTAAGCTGTTAACATCGTAATGTTCAATGGAGCTAAGAAGGCTGCTCGAAATTGATAGTTAACGTACAAGGGAAGGCAAGTTGGGTGTTCCTTCCTCTCTCCAGATCAAAACAAGTCTAGAATTATTGTTAAGATTATATCTAACTAGTCATTAAACAATTCTCGAGACCAGTCTTCTTGGCTCCATTGAACGTGACGACAGCAATAGCTTAAATGGGCTCATTGAAAGTTGTAGTAAGTGGGACACAGTTTGGTCTTCTCACATACAGTCTACCCTTGTTGAGCCTCACCCAACATTAGAACGGCTAATTCGAGTTGCTATGGCAACATGGAGGTCTGAAACCAAATCTCTTGTAGTCGCTTTATGGATTCTTCGATCCTAAAATGACAGAAAACATTCTTCGATTGCAGTTGTTGCTCTTGCCTTTCCTTAATCAGGCAATCTATCAACGTGTCTAGTGCTTAAAAAGCAATTTGAAGCTCTTGATGTGACACTTTGAAGAATATTCAAATCTTGGGTGACCTCCATTTGTGTTTGACCATTCTCTATTTTACCAATTACTCTTCACTCTTGACCTTCACTTAAAGAATATCCTTCAAACATAACTGATCACTTTCAGACACCACATTCGTTTTAAACAACCTTACAGACCAGAATTCCAACATACGTCCATTGCACACCACATTGTCAATTCCTAATTTGAATAGTACCGAAGCTAGCATATGCGCAAAAGTGAAATTCTCTATTCAATAGTATTTAATTAATATAAATAATTGCAGCATTAACATAGAGTGCATATTTTTTCTCATTATCTTTTAATTTTGATGACCATTGTGCATACTACATACTGCATATTTATATAAATACTTAGGACTTATAGTAGTCGTCTGCTCCGTATGTCTGTCCGCATATAACAGCACAAAAACTACCCAAACAAATGGTTTGAAATTCAATGCATATAATCGTTGCAGGATTTTGTAGAGTCATTTCAAATTTTATGAAAATCTAATAAAAACTTAAAAATATGCTATAAAAATTTTCCTCATACTAATAAATCATATAATTACCTAAGTAATTCAGTCATATCGCGTGATAGGTAATGATTCTAGGTTGTCATATTGATTACGTCCTATTTAAGATGGAGTCATATTACTTCCGTATTACTACATTTAACATATATAAACGTGATAAACTCATTCATTTTTGCATAAGAGTACAACAGCTATTGCACCAGGATCTGTATACATATATATATCTTGTCTTAGTACGTACGCACCTTTTTTGCAACGTTGACATGGAATTTCCAATTTCTTTTAAAAGTGGCTGAATGCCAGGGACTAACACTGCTGAAACATCGCATTTGATGTACAATATATCATCGTCAATAATCAAAGTTTTTGATAATGTGTGTTTCCTCTTCTTGTTTCAAACATTTTACATTCAAATTTTACAAAATCGACCCCATCCAGCTTAGAAAAAGTCATGTAGCCTAGAAAAAGAAGAAAAGAATATTTTTACCAATTTTTTAAGGTTTTCTACTAAAAACTTTAAATAAAACGATAAATAATATTAATGATAAATACATCTAATTTTTTCTATAAACAAAAAAAAAAAGATTTTTTTGATAGGTTTGAAAAACTAACAGATTTCTTACAGTATTTCATCGAGTTACCGACTTTTTTATCTTTATAAATGTATTAACTAGTAAAAAAATAATACTTTATATCAAGTTCTTCAAGGTCTAGTGTTATAGTAATGCCACTGAGCATTTTTGTAACAAAAGATCAAATTCACTAAAAATATGGAGTAAATAAATTTAAATATGGATCATCTAATACATGGAATAAATGATATAGCAAATTCTGGATGTTTATAATTGCTATATTAGCACTTAGATTCTAAAATGTCTATTTCTAATCATTATTCAAAGCCTGAAATTAAAACCTACTTTGCATTATTCAAAATGTTAAACTAGCACCTAATTAAAGTTTAAGATGTATAGCTCTTAGTTGAAATATATTCAGTTTCATTCAAGCTGTTTACTTGAAAAATTATCTTTTAAAGCGCAAATTATATTAATTGGAATAGACTACATTATGCCAGACATTTTTTCAATTAAAATCTTCAGACTTCGTTGTCAAATTTATTTCAAAATGTATAATAATAGACTAATCTACTTTAAAATTTGTTTTAGAAATGATTAATTTGATTGTAAGATCTAAGGAGAAAAAATTATTGTCTTTCTATCAGATTAAGTTGTCCTGAATCAAATCGCATTTTTCATTATTTGTTGAAAGTCAACTATCAACCTATTATGTGTTTTTAGCATTTTTCATCATAGATGAAAAATACTTATGAATTGAGTTTGTCTGGCAGTCTGTCCGTATGCCTGTCCGAGATTTAAGTTGTGTAAATATACCTTGATTGCCATGTGATTGATAATTGTTTATTGATGTTTGCATTATTGATGTTCACCGTCATTTGTTCGATATAGAAAATTTAGTGTTTACCATTAATAGTTCATACACAGAAATACTCAAAAGTATTCTATTACATTATAGTCTATGGAGGAAAATCGTTTGCAGTGCATTTTAATACCGTTACACTATTTTTAAAAATAATGAAATTAATATGCGTTATTGCGATGCATTATAAAATGTTTACTATAGAATGTGTAGAACTTACACTACGCGTATAGGGAAACTCAAATTTACTTCCGTTATATTATTATTCATAAATAAAAGTAGTTTGCGAAATATTTTAATAATGTTACATAGTTGCAAATAAAATAAAATTAATATGAATTACTGAAAGGCTCTAAAGCCTGTTTTCTGTAGAATATGGAGTGCAAAACATTTATCATTTATAGAGTTATAAATGATAAACTACTACTTTATTTCAGTATATACTACTTTATATACTCAAATATACTCAAATATACTACTTTATTTCAGTTTTATTTTACGTAGACCGTTATGATCTACAGAGAAAACTGTTCTTGGCGTATTTCAGTTATTTTTGTAATATTTCAAGCATGATGAAATTAATATATATTCCTGAACTGTACTGCAAGATGCTTACAATAGAAAACGATCCTCATTGTACTTATCATTCATTTACAGAGACACGTAAAAGATTTCTGAATACTGCATACTGAGTGTTCTGATTAGGAATAAATGTTGAAAGTGTGTTTTTTGGTTATGGCATGCATTTTTAAGTTTAGCTTACTTTTTACAGACTAAACGGAGTACATAATTTTATAGAACCTATACAAATCTACACAAAAAATTCGCTAACATTACTATGAATGAGGGTAAAATGCTTGACGACGTTTTTTAATTTCTTTTATGGAACTTCAAGTTGATTTTCAAGTTTAATTATATTTAGTATAATGCTAATACATTTTTGTAATATACAAATAATATCATATACAGGGTTACGCAAAGAAGTGGATTCATGGCAACATATGATAGTAATTCCTGGAAGTGTGGTTTCAGCAATTTTAATCATAATTTAGTCTCGATAAAATTTTATCACAGCATGTGGCGTTTATAAAATTATTATGTAACATACTGGGCTATACAAAAGAATTAAAATATGTTCCTGTCTGTTGGCAGAGATTGTTGAGGGGAATTTTCACTGTGTTACGTGTTTTCTTACTAAATTAAATTTTAGCATACAAATTTAGAAATCATATACAGAAGTCACAAAGGAAATGGTGTATTTTTACAGCTGTGGATGGTTATTATTGAAGTGTAGTTTTCAAATGCGTTATACGTTTTCTACAATGTTTTCTGTGGTATCTTTTTTACCTTATTAAAAAGCGATGTTTTATTAAGAATTTCTGGAAGTGTTGAAAAGTGTTTCATAATCTATGCTTGATGCATTACTTTTTCTTTCTTGTTCATTTCGTCATATACATCGTGTACACATTTTATCTAAAAATACATCAATAATATCACATCATAAATATTTTTATTAATAAATAAATTAGTTAATCTATTCCAATAAAACAAATATCTTTGTGTATCTCTATGAGATAGATAGGGAAAGCTAGAGGTCTGCAAGTTTGGATAAAAATAGACAAAAACCCAAAAATACCAGAGATTTGAGGGTTTTTTTTGTCTTTTTTTAATTTTACAATTAGCCGAGATATTAACTATAAACACTTATCAAACGCGTCAATTCGTCGGCATCATGATTCATGGAAATGGAAAAATAACCTAGAATTCAAATTACCTAGAATTCAAAATTGCGAAGGATGAATTAGTGAAGGAGAATGATGAGAAATAATAAATGTAGTAGTAATAAATGTAATAGTAAATGAGAACACCCTGTGAAGTGCTAGTATCTTCTCTGTATCGATGGTATATTTCATTAAAATGAGAGAGATTTGTGTTAATATTTGAAATTGTGTCTACATTGTATACCCTGGGAGCCAAAACTGGGTTATGTTGGTATCTATTGAATCGTCTCTCAAGTTCCACATGTAATAATTCATTCGATTAACATCTGGAGAGTTGGGAGGCCACAATGGGACGACACAAACACACCACCCTTGAAAACCTCTCTTTACTTTAAGGCACGCCACACTAGGGAGACATGCGTCAAAAATCGTGCAACATGACGCAGTGAAACCGGTTTTTTCTTTGTTATCAGGGTGAAATTGTCGCATGTCTCATGTTTTTTCGCTCAATGTCTCACAGGTGTGTGGCGTGCCTAAAGAAAAATGACCATGACTTTCAAGAACGTGTTAATTTCTAAATCGAAACGGGCTGCAACCAAGAACATGATAACAGTATGCCTCTTCATTTCTTGCTTTATTTTAGGTTTTGACATAATTACCTGCAACAGAAAATGGTTATATGTCATACGGGAGAATATTTCATCTATCATATGTGTTCTCAAATACCTGCAATATCCTGTATATTTTGAAGAGGCTTCTCTTTACACAAAAAATTATCACTATGTAAATTTTTTTTAAAGTCTTCTGTTTAATCAGAATTTTTTAATCTAGAACATCTTTTTTTTTTTTTTTTTTTTTTTTTTTTTTTGAGAAATTTTTGTTAAGATGAGTTTTATTTGTACATAAAATCGGCGATTACTTAGCATTCGCATCATTACAATTTATTTACAAAAATAGCATTTTGCAAGTTTTTTTTTTTTTCTCTTAAAGGTGTTATTCAAGAAAGGTTTCAAAGTGGAGTGTCAGAAATATCCAACTGCTGGGTTATTTTTGTCGCCAAACATGTGTTGGTAAACTTTGTAACGATAAAATAAAAATAACAATGACTGTTTCAAGCACGTCAATATGCATACCACGGTATGAATACGGTAGATTTTAAATACATTGTATTACTGGATGGGCTGTCTGCTTCGGAATAAAAGAAATCTGCTTCGGAGATAATAAGATCAAATCAAGCAATCAATAAACAAAGAGAAAAAAAAATTTTCCATGATAATATTTTTAGATATTCTTAAACAATTCTCTTATTCTTAAGTATTAAATAAAGAAAGAACAATCGAGATAACTCATCTGTAATCTATTTTCGTAAATAATATTGTACTACTCTATAGGAGGTATACACCGTATATCTTCTGCATATTCTTAAAGAACTCCATATACCATCCGTTTTTCAAATAAAGTTATACCGTATACTCCAGCCACGAGCATTCAAGACTATAGCGTATACATTCCGCTTATAGTTTGTACACTAGGTGCTTTTACGATTACAACACTGGTGTAATCTAAAGTTTAAGAAAAAGAGAGAGAGGCAAAAAAGATACTTTAAGTTTATTTATTGTATATATTTAGACATAAATAAACATTTTCGTAATAAAGAAAAATTAAATTATTCAGAAGTGCATGCAAGACTTCTTGATTTAAAATTGTTGTCACTGTATTAACAGGAATTAACGTTCTTATTATATGTTGTAAGAAAGTTTCTTAACAGAGCTACTGTAAAACATTTCTTGCATGAGCCATAGCCTTTTGTTAATGTGGTATTAAATGTGAATTCCTTTCTATGAAAATTTTAATTACGAATTTATATCATATCTAAATAGAACAAGTAGTACTTTTGAAATTGTTTGATGAAACATTTTTTGAATATTTATGATTAATTCATTTCCAGTATCGCTTTTGGGGTAAAAAAAAAAGCGTAGAATTTTATTAATGAATGTGTCACGGTGTTTACAGAATCACGTTTTTCTTTTATTTTTCATGAATAATATATGAGTATATACTTAAGTTTTGCAAATTGAGACAACAACGATGATTGATGAGTTAATTTTAAAATCAAGGTTCAGTATTTAGTGCTCAGTAACTGGTGCATTTAAAAAAAAAATTATTTTCCTAAGAGATAAATAGCATAGAAAATCTAGATAATTTTGTCAACCTCATTTGCATTTATTAAAAAATTCTGGCTTTCAAAAGTCAATAGTTTTTATGAATGATTTTAAAATATAATAAAATTTAATATGGAAGATGAAAATTATAAATGTAACCAAAGACATTATATAAAGAAGAAGAAATGAAAATATGATTTTAATAATCATAAATCAAAAAAATATATCATAAAAGCATTAGGAAGTTGCGTTATACTAGCAAAAACTCGGGTACAAAGAATAAAAAATTTGCAATAACAGAATCATTGTTGATTTTCATTTATTTTTCTTTGTTTTCAATAAGCAAAATGTTTTATTTCATAAATGTATTACATATTTTTTGTCGAAAATAATTAAAATAGTTCATAGAAACGCACCTTTTTTCTGAAATTATTAAATGGTTCTATATTATTTTAAATAGTATGATCAGAACTTTTTATATAAAACAAGAAAGTAAAATCATGCAGTAAAGCATAGTTTAAGAAATTTTTTGAATAATTAAATAAATCTTTTAGAAAACCCGCATAATGTATACGAAAACCAAATTTCAATAATTACCACCCACAACAGTAAGGTTCTCCTTTTATTTTGTGCTGCTCATGGTCTATAAATTTGTATACATACTATATAGTACAGGGTGGTCATAAAAAACTTTGCCAATATATCGAACTCTAGCTGCTGGCCCATTCAACCGATCGAGATGAGATTTTAGATATAATTATTCACAGGTATGAAATCGATATTCTCTCAACGGCAACAAATTGGCGCTCGCGATTACAGTTATAGCGACAGAAACTCAAAATTTTCAAATGGCAACTCCCATTTTTTTTCTCGCAAAGTGCTTAGCGCATGCTAAAACCTTAAAGAGCGTTGGAACGGTGCGCTTATTGCAATAAACGGACGTGTTATGCTCGCTCAAAAACAGAAATAAATAGAAATGCATCACATAGTGACTACAGGACACACGCAAAACTGTAAGAGGTGCATCTCTTGTATTGGATACACCGAAATCAACGGTGCTAAAGCTAAAGCGCTCTTTAATCCGCATGTTTCCTTACCTGTACCAGCGCGTCCGGATGATGAAAGTAGGGGACCATCAACAACGTATAGACTTCGCTAATTAATTTCTTATTAAATATGATGGAGATAAGGACTGGCCTCTTCACTTATTATGGACAGATGAGGCACATTTCACCTTAATTGGCAATGTCAATACGAAAAATTGTGTGCAGCGGGCAAACAAGAATTCCGACGCTGTGGCGCCCGTGCCTTTACTCGACATGAAAGTTACTGCATGGTGGGGCATTGCATGCACAATTATTCCAAGGCCGTATTTCTTTTTAGGAAGTGATACCAACGGGATTTTTAACTTGATCTGTAACGGGCTCTCGCTATACGGCAATGTTGCAAAATTACATCATACCAGAATTACTACAGCAAACTGGCTTGGAGTGTTGCAATCAATGATCGGTGTAATGAATCTGTGTTATATTCAAATTTCTTCTGTATGCTCCGATCGTGTTTTTTTTTTTTTTTTTTTTTTTTTTTTTTTTTTTTTTTTTTTTTGGGGGGGGGGGGGGCGTTTGAAGATCTGTTTTTTTATGCGTGCATAACGAGTCCATTTCTTGCGATACACGTACGGTTCCAACACTCTTTAGGGTTTTTGCATGCGCTGAACATTTTTGCACGGAAAAAAATGGACGTTGCCATTGAAAAATTTTGTGTTCCTGTACCTATAACTGTAACCGTGAGCACCACTTTGTAGCCGTTCTCAGAATCCCGAGCTCATGCCTCTTAGTCTCTCATACTTCTTGAAATCTCATCTTGATCGGTTGAACGGACCAGCCGTTAGAGCTCCATATATCGACAAAGTTTTTTTATGACCACTATGTATGCTGAAATTTAATATACTAGGGAAAACGCATGTAATGTAACTGAAAATCCACATTCAACTTTTACCATTTAATGTAAATGTACTTGAATTCTTTTGTACAACCCTATATGTTAAAAAATTTTTTTTTACATGCACATGTTAAGTTAAAATTTAATTTAAGCAGTACACACTTAAAACTTGTAAAATCACATTTAAAAAATATCATTCATATGCGTGCTTGTGTCCAATTACTTGCATAATTTTATATATTATTACATTTATATTTTAGAAACATTGTGTTTATATGAAATTTCATTGTGTTTAAAATATTTTAACAATATTAAAATACACCGCGAATGATTTTTCTCTCATAATGTAATGGAATAATTTTGAATGCCCGTGTAAATAAAGTATAAATTTTACACACGTCATTTTAAATACCATACATGTCATGATTAACCTCAATAACATACAGGTGAGTCAAAAATATCGAAACAATAGGCTATCTCCTTAAATATTGCACCTAGACCCATACTTCCAATTGCAAAAATTCATCAAAAAGGTGAAATTTTTGATAAAATAACTTGCAACTCCATGGGGAGGAGTCTATTTGAAAAAATACGAAAATTAAATTTTTATACGGCCTCAGTTGTGCAAAATTCCCAATTAGGAAATTATTCCTTATCCATTCCTAAATTGAATTTAAAAAATTTTCATCTCCATATTTAAAAACCTCACAGAGATATTAAAATCTAAAATTCTTCAAAAATTGTATAATCAAACCACTTAACTCTGCATGCTTGTAAACGAAGAGTTTTTGACTAATTTTGAAAGCAAGTGATGGCTCGTCCACAAACTGTCCGTCATTAAATGTCGATTTAAGACGCTGCCTCTTATTTGGGCATAAAAAGCAGTGTATTGATTTAAAGTTAAACTTGTTTTGAAAATTTGTTGGTAGCCTGCACAGGAGTCTGCATAGGTCGAAATATCTAGGTCCGGTTCCAAACTGACCCATAGGGAAAAAAGTTCGGTCCGGTCTAGAAAAATGTTAAAATCATAACCTGGACCGGCCTGGAAAAAATTTTAATTATAACTCGGCTCAGCCGTGAATTTCTGCTTAGATTTTTACTTCAGTGTGGTTAAAAATTGTATTTAAATTTTTATCCTTTGAGTATACTATTCTTTGAAAAAATGAATTTTAAACTTTTTTTTTCTAAAATAAAAGCAATTTTAAAATCTATGTGTTTTTCGTAAACATTTTGATTGAACCAAATTTTACTTATTTTATGCACGCGTTAGAACAGTCAGAGACAGCGATTTAAATACGGATTGTTCGAGAGCGGGATTGAAAATTTCGTCCAGCGCAGACCTTGGAATAAGGAATCAGTCCTCCCCGGTATGAAAAATACATTAGGCCCGACCAGGCGAGACTTCAGAAAAAAGTAACGTCTCGGTCCTGAACCGGAATGGGCCCAGAATACAGTTTTTTTTAACAGCCTCTCCAGGACAATAAAAAGCCTGAAGTTGTGGGAGCTAAATTTATAAAAAAGATTTAATCTTCATCTTAGAAAAAGCATTGTTTTAAATAACTGACGAACATTTAAACAGTACAGAAAAGAGATGGAAGTGAAAAAAGTTTAATTCGATCGGAAATTTGAGGTACAGAATGGAGTAACTTTACACTTTCAATTTTTTTAAAAAGCTTTAAACATTTTATTAGGAGCTAAACTTTATTTAAAACACTTTAAATTCGTTTTTCTACATGAAAAGTTTTTATCTCCAGTATTTCTCGTCTTTAAATCATTAAAAGTCTAGAAGTGTTGAAGAAAAAAGTGCAAAAACATGAAACATGCCATTTTTGATTATTTTACATTAGTTTTGTTTCTGCAAATTTGAAAAAATATTTACTTTTGAAAATAGGTTTTTTTTTTTTTAAATAATATCACTTTTTAAATAAATATTTTTATTAATTTCAAAATAATTATTGAAAAAAAAGACCCTGGAACAAAACTAAAATTATATTTTCATCTTTAATGAAATGGAAAGAAATTGAAATCCGATAAATAATGTTTCGAGTTACAACGATTTTAAATTATCCCATTTAAATTAGTACTAATCATTTGAAATCTTTATAAATTTTTTGATAAATTTTAGAAGTGAGTTTCTTAGCAAATTATATGGTTAACCATTACATAAAAAGAAAAAATAATCGAAATTCTAAGTCAAAAGATAGGTTTTTTATACGTTTCCTAGAACTGTTAAGGAAACACTGTTTCTTGCATTTCAATTTGTGTAATTCCTTAAAATCTGATGAATTATTTAAACGGTTATAACTCTGCGAGTTTTGAAAATATGAAGATGCAATTTTTTGTGTCTAATCCATGACTAGATAAGGAAAGTTTTCCTAATTGGTATTTTTATCATACAGAAGCCATATAAAAATTTAAATTTCGTAATTTTTTCAAATACACTCCCCATGGAGTTGCAACTTATCTTATCAAAAAGTTTACCTTTTTTTATGAATTTTTGCAATTGGAAGTATTGTTCTAGGGGCAATATTTAAGGAGATAGCCTATTGTTTCGATATTTATGACTCACCCTCTATATCTATTAAATGGCAATCAGAGTATATTTACGCAAGTTAGTACACGGGCAGACAAATCGAAACTATTAACACTTTTCAACTATGTTTAAAAGTGTTAAAAGAAAACAATAAGGAATGTAACTATCTGTGACAATAGACAAATAAAAATTTTAAATTGCTTAAATTAATAAATAATTTCAACATTATTTCATCATAATCAATATTTTCAACTCTCTTTCTATAATCTTTTTTAAATTTATAAGTTCAAAATTGAAAAATTAGAAAAATAAAAGTTACCGTTAATTATTTGCAGCTTAAATTAATACAATATTTTTTTAACTATAAAATTGCCCTTAAAAAAACAAACATTTAGTAATTTTTAAAACTTTTAACTTTTTACGAATTTCTTATCTATTTATCTGTATTATAAAGATCAAACATGTCTGTGCATAACGCATACGTCTTTTTGCGAATGGCAGCAGTTCGAAATTTGAAATGAAACTTCTGTTTTGCAATTTTTGCTATTGCAAATTTTTAAACTTCTAAACATTCCACATTTTCAATTTTTACTTTATCGTATAGGGAGAAAAATGTGTTTTTAAATGTAATTTATTTGAAAACTGCATCTTAATTTATTTTTGTAGTTTTTAATACTGTTTTTGAATTCGTGCACTGTAAAAAATATTCGTGTAATTTTACACTAAAAATGTCGGCAACTAAGTTGCCACCAAAAGTATAGTAAGAAAACGCCACCATGTACAGTAAAAGAACAGTAAGAAAACACCATGTTATTGAGGTTAATCATGGCATGTTTGGTATTGAAAATGGTGTGTAGCATTTATACTTTAGTTACACGGACATTCAAAATTATTCCAATATTTTATGAGAGAAAAATAATTCGCGGTGTATTTTAATAATGTTAAATATATTTTAAACACAACAAAATTTCCAATAAACACAATGTTTCTAAAATATAAATGTAATAATATACAAAATTATGCAAATAATTGGACACATGCACGCTATGGATGATAATTTTTTTTGTGTGATTTTAGAAGTTTTAAGTGTGTGCTGCCTAAGTTAAATTTTAACATAACACGTGGCGTGAATAAAAAAAAAAATTCTAACATACAGGGTTGTACAAAAGAATTCAAGTACATTTGGTGTAATAAACTACCACAATCGACGGATGTTAACAAACACTATTTTTGGTGGCAACTTAGTTGCCACCATTTTTGGTGTGGAGTAAGTAATATTTTAAAATGTACGTTATAATAAATAGTCTCAATTAAAAGGAAGTTTAGTAGCCTCTTTGCGTTAAGCTATTTATTTTAAATTATGGCTGGATGCAAATCTAAAATGTAATCTTTAAATTATTTTTTATTTTGCTACCACTTATTAAAGTACATAAAGTAAGTGGTAGTGTCAGTAAGTAAAATACGTAATTTCTTAATAATTACATGAATTTAACGAGCATGACGTCCATAACTTCATATCCTTTTCGATGATACAATAATGAAAAAGGCACAAACATCTCTATTACAGCGCTCCCTTAAGGCAGAATATTTCTAAACTGAAGGAGGACCTGCTTGTAACAGTCAAATACACACCCAAAATATTTGGTTCAATTTATGCAGAACTTCATACATTTTTAGATAGTGCAATAATGAAATTGGCACAAAACTTGCAATTACAATGCCCCCTTCCGGCAGATATTTCTAAACTGAAGGAGGACCTACTTGTCACAGCCAAATACATACACAAATTTTGTCCAAATCTATGCATAACTTCGTACACTTTCCGATGGTAAGTAATAAAAATGACACAGACATTGATAACCAGCGTCCCCTTCCGGCGAAATATTTATAAATTCATGGAGGACCAACTGGTCATAGTCAAAAATACTCACAAGAAATTTGATTCAATTCTATGCATAACTTCATATACTTTTTGATAGTACAATAATAAAAATGCCATAAAAGTTGCTATTACAGCACCCTCTTCCGGTTGAATATTTCTAAACTAAAGGAGAATATGCTTGCCACAGCCAAATACAAACACAAAATAATTGGCTCTATTCTATGCATAACTTCACGAAGTTTTCGATGGTACAATGGCGACATCCGGACAGACAGACATTTTGTATAAACATGTTTTTAGGGATCTCTGACCTCTAAAACGTGTAAATTCGTCAAAAACCGGAAGTCGAAAAAAAATTTCTATTAAAATGCTTTCTTCTATTGAAGATAAAAGAAAGCAAAAATAAAACCATACATTGAGATAATCACTTTAAAGTATATTTTTTCTTTTTTATTATCATTTATCAAGAATACATTTTTAGTTCAAATTAGCGTAATTATAGCTGTTATATATTATGTGTATATCTATATATATGTATATATATATACATGTACTAATAATAAACAATATTGCTCTTTCGTACATACATGTATATATGTATATAAAAAAATTTTATCAATTTAAAAAAAAGAGAGATGAAATAATTAATATTTAAATATTTTTTCATTAAATCTCTTTTTGTTACCTTTAATAAAAAACATTAACAGATTTTTAAACGATGGCTAAAAAGTGATTCTACCTTACATAACAATAGTGAGAATCGTGAGAATAGTGAGAATCTGAATTAATCTTGTAATTTGTCTCTGGTATTTCTTAAAGAAATTGTTGCATTACTAGAGAATAAATCATCAGAAAAGTCGTATGTTCCTGACATCATGAAGACAGTAGTTGTCTTGAATTTACTGCATTCCAAGTTTATGATAGATAAAACATTATTGCAATGGCATTTGCCGGGCTAGCTGTTCTGCATTAAGATAATGTATTCAGCAAAATATTCTATTCATACAGAAAACAAATAAGGAAACATGAACTCAATGAAAGCAAAAAATGGTGCAAGTCAAGATAATTACTTCAAATTTTGGATCCAAAGCTACTTTTTTATAAACACCCGAGAACCCCGGGATGTTTGATTACACAATATCCAACCCTGTTAAAAAAACAAAAATAGTGACAAAGTGAAAAACAATTTTTCATTCTAATGTGATACGTTTTTAAGCACGAAATATGATTATATATCTGTTAGATTTGTATTCTAATTATTCTGTTTTATTTATTATGGATGAACTGTTGATTTTGTTATGTAATATTAGTTCGAAACAAACACTGAACTATCTAAGGTAAATGCTGCAAATAATATATATAATATGCATATATAAAACCATTAATTGTATTACAACATATGAACCATTAAATTTAATAGAAAATTACTACAATGAAACATGGGGGGAAAATAAATAAAATGAATACAAATGGAATTTGCAGAACCAAAGCAGAATTGTCAAGCCCCAAATACTTTGGAACTACAAATGAAGTGTGTGGATTCATCTTCGTATTAGCCATGAAAAAGCAAAATAATTCGAATTTGGGTCTACTAACACACATAAAACCAAAATTAAATGGAGAAAAATCATTAAAAACGAAACACCACAAAATTACTAATTTGGATCGAAAAATATAAAGAGAAAAATAATAAAAAACTAAAAAAAAATTAAAATCGCAGTTGCAATGTGTTATCAATAAATAAATAAATAAATAAATACCAAACATTAATAATACAATGGTATTTGTCGGGCAAGCTTTTCTGCATTCAGAAAATGCTTTCAGCAAAGTATTCTATTTATACAGAAAGCAAATAAAGAAACGTGTATTCGATAAAAACCAAAAAAAAGTATAAGTCAAAATACTATTTAAAATTTTGGAGGCCAAAATTACTTTTTCTAAACACCATAGAATTCCGAGATTTTCGGATTGCACAACATTCAGCACGGTTGCAAAAACGTAAGTGAAAGACAATTTGTCTTTCTAATGTGATACATTATTAAACATGAAGTTAATTTTCTGTTGAAGTTAGTTAGTCTGTCAGATTTCTGTTCTAGTAACACTGTTTTACTTATTTAAGTATGAACTGTTGATTTTGTTATGTAATATTAGTTCTAAACAAATGCTAAACTATTTAAGGCTATTCTCAAACTAAAAGGAGCAACTTTGTGACATAAGTTTAAATTTATTTTTGTTCGGAAATGCATGAAACTAGCAGATAAATTTTGTTCAGAAACTATATTGCCAACTCTGGCGACCAAAATTAATCGGCTGAAATGACGGTACATATAATATATGTATGTAAAATATATGTATATATGTATATATGTATATAGACATAAAAATGTATGCATACATCGCACTAGTGCCCGGCTAAACGAAAAATACCATATTTTATTTATGTAGCATTTTTTTTAAACTCAGGAATTTAAGTTTTAGCCTCCCCCTCCTTCCTCCCATTTTAATTTCTAAATTGCAGCTAAAGGATACGAACCTTGTGATCTACCTGATGTATGTTATGCCACTGGGGAAGTGGGACATAGGTCCCTCGCCCCTTGACCGAAAACCTTCTTATCGTCGCTTAGTAAAGTACTTAAAATCTATTTAAAAAATCTTAAAAATAGGTCTGAAACCATTAAAAAGATTATATATACGTTTCATTAGTGCATGTAGAGTAATTTCTGATTTAAAATTATTTTTTGTAATGAGTGAAATATAAGCTGGAAATTACAGTAAGTAATTTTGTTGGAAAAAATAACTACACTAAACGTTTGGTTCTGGTTTAAAAAATGCAACATTAAAAAATATATAATGGGTCCTAAAAAAAGGAAATATTGCTTTTAGTTTTCAAGTTACGTAAATAATAAGAAGTATGTCTTCTCTTTTCGTTTTCCACGAGTTAGCAAAATTGAACAAAGTATAGATTAAAGTAAGTACAGTACAGAAAAAAAAGTAAACACACCCTACTAGCTCCACAACAAATTATTGTAGAAGAAAGTTACTGGTACCGAACGATTAAAAATTAAGTCTACTTTTAAATGGTGTATATAAAATTTGCTTATGGAGCCATTCACATATTGAAACGAGCCTTTTTTTTTTTTCAATAGCAGTATCTAATTCTAACAGCATAAATCAACTAACTCTACACCCTTAAGCTAGCCTAAAAACAAATTCGTACGATAAGTTACCGAGAAATTAATTACTTTAAAACGAGGATATTTTAAGGGTGCAATCAAATTGAAGTAAGGTACTCGATTGTTGACTGAGAAATCCCCTTTTTTTATCAAAGCATCTTATGCGCCCTTCAAGCAACCACTGAAGACTGTTAGATTACAGGAAAACATAAGAAGTTTCAAAATAAATAACAACTTTCTGTCGTAGACGACTCCTTGAACTATCATTTTGCCGTTTTTTTAAGCATAACTTGAAAACTTTTTGGAAGAAAATTTTTAGATTTTTATAAAGCAGGACTTAATAAATATGAATCCATCAAAAGTTGTAGCAGCAATTGTAGCAATTATTCTTATTCATTTTTCTTTCAAATATTAATTTAAAAACGCTTAATTAATATCATAAAATTATAAAAATTGCAAATTCAACGTATTTATATTTGGTAGTTTAAGTATTATCACTACATAAAATATTAGCACATTAGGAGTTTAATTTTAGGAGACATTGAAAAAATATGGAAATGCAATTTAACATTAAAAGAACTAAATTTTAAAATGTTTATAGTTCAAAAATTTATCATTCAAATAACTTGAAATTTGATCTCTAAGCATTGTTTAAAGAGAAGATTTCAAATATCTTGTTAAAATTGGGTATTGCTATTGAAAAAGATAAAGTTTGCGTTAGTTTTAATATGCAGATGCCCCCCTAAGCAAAATTTTATATACATCTTCAAAAGTAGATTTTACTTCCAATCACTTGGTATCAGAAACTTTCTTCTACGATAATTTGTAGAGTAATTAGTAAAGGGCGTTTACTTTTTTCCCACGACTTTACATGCGTAATCTTAAGAGTCTAAATAATAATAGTGAATTTCTGAATTAATATTGTAATTCGTTTCTGGAATTCCTCAGATAAATTAGTGCTTTAGAAGAGAATAAATTATCACAAAACTCGCGTGTTTCTGACACCATGAAGATAATATTGTCTTGAATTTACTGCGTTCCAAGTTTACGATAGAACAAATATAACTGTAGTTTCATTTATCGGTCAATGCTCTTCTGTAATAAGAAATATGTTCAGCAAAATATTCCTTTCCCTTTATTCATATAGGAAAATCAATATTGAAATTAGAACTCATTTAAAATACATGAAATGATATAAACCCGTGATATTTCAAGTTTTGGATTTCAAAGTTATTTCTTTATAAACATGTTAAACAAAAGCAATAAAGATGAATTTATATTATTGTGGGGTCTTTCTAAGGGAACTTAACCCGTATTTAAGCAAGGAAATCCAAGATTCGAAGAAAACCATGAAAAACTCCGAACATTTAGGCCGACCTTGGGCCTAATTGGGTTCAGACCTTGCATCTGCCGTCTACTAGTTTCGAGGGCAGAACCTCTCAGCCACTTGGGGGTTAGAGACATTTCGGTAACTATATTTTACATATTAAAAATAAGCAATGTAAACATGCTGGCACTATTTGCATTAACCACTTGAGGGGCAGTGGGATATATTATATCCTTCCTAAGTTTAATTAAGATTTGCGCCAGAAACTTTAAAATGCATTCTCGCTACAATTTCGTAATTGGCTCTTTTTAGGTAGCTTTCATTACAAAAAGTAAAAAGCTACCTATTGCAGCCGTCCGGAGGAAAGCACTTCCGGAAAATTTTGGTATATTTTCACCGATCATGACCCCCAGACCCCAAAACCACCCTCCGTTCAAATGTTGACATATATATATATAACCATATATATATATATATATATATATATATATATATATATATATATATATATCTGATTTTTGTCATGCGATAACTAACGTATTTATGAACCGATTTGAATGAAACTTGGTATGTACATGGTACTTACAAATGTCTCGACCGAGTTCGTTGGTCAGCATCATCCGCCATTTTGTTTCAAAATGGCGGCCATTTTAAATTTTTTAAAAAATTTAAAATTTAAAATTAAATGCGAAAAAATAAAAAGTTAAAAAATATTTTCCTTTTACGTGTTAGAACTTAAAACAAAGATTTCAGAACACTTTTTATTTTGTCTATATCTTAAAAAATGATTGAGTTATAGCACTTTGAATTTTTCTTATGGCTGACATTTTGAAACGATCTGATTTTTGTCACGTGATAACACGCGTATTTATGAACCGATTTCAATGAAACTTGGTATGTACATAGTACATACAAATGTCTCGACCGAGTTTGTTGGCCAGCATCATCCGCCATTTTGTTTCAAAATGGTGGCCATTTTAAATTTTTAAAAATTTTTTTAATTTAAAATTAAATGCGAAAAAATCAAAATTTGAAAAATATTTTTCTTTTACGTGTTAGAACTTGAAACAACGATTCCAGAACACTTTTTATTTTGTCTATATCTTACAAAATGATTGAGTTATAGCACTTTGAATTTTTCTTATGTCTGACATTTTGAAACGATCTGATTTTTCTCACGTGATAACACGCGTATTTATGAACCGATTTCAATGAAACTTGGGATGTACATAGTATATACAAATGTCTCGACCGAGTTCGTTGTCCAGTATCATCCATCATTTTGTTTCAAAATGGTGGCCGTTTTAAATTTTTTAAAAAATTTAAAATTAAAAATTAAATGCGAAAAAATTAAAAATTGAAAAATATTTTTCTTTTACGTGTTATAATTTAAAACAACAATTCCAGAACACTTTTTATTTTGTCTATATCTTACAAAATGATTGAGTTATAGCACTTTGAATTTTTCTTATGTCTGACATTTTGAAACGATCTGATTTTTGTCACGTGATAACACGCGTATTTATGAACCGATTTCAATGAAACTTGGGATGTACATAGTATATACAAATGTCTCGACCGAGTTCGTTGGCCAGCATCATCCACCATTTTGTTTCAAAATGGTGGCCGTTTTAAATTTTTTTAAAAATTTAAAATTTAAAATTAAATGCGAAAAAATTAAAAATTGAAAAATATTTTTCTTTTACGTGTTATAATTTAAAACAACAATTCCAGAACACTTTTTATTTTGTCTATATCTTAAAAAATGACTGAGTTATAGCACTTTGAATTTTGCTTATGGCTGACATTTTGAAACGGTCTGATCTGAACGATCCACGATGTTGCTTTAAAATGGCATATACTTTATGATATCGTGGAATTTGGTGACTCTCTAACCGGTCAAGTCACGGCCAACCTTTAACTAGTGTTTCAACTCTCAGTTGAGAAACTCTAGGTTGACAAATCTAACCGCCAGTTAATATTTCGCATTCATCAATAACTTTGGAGCCGCGATTATTCAACCTCGGGTTACTCGACCTGGGTTAAAAACTAGTTAGCGGATTGGCCATAGGAATCACATGACCTGGTAGTTGCCGTTATGAGTTCTGTCCTGGCCCAATACCATTTTTATCTGTTTTTTTTTTTTTTTTTTTCTCCAAGAACAAAATTAAAGGAACTATTGAAAATGCATACTTATCATGTTTAATTTTTAAGCAAAAAATTTTTATAAATAAATTTCGAATGGTGGTTTTCGTTTACAAAACAAAATTTTGCGTTGCTTTGAAATTCTTAAAAAAAAAACATTTATTTCATTAAATGTATATATATATATGTATATATATTTCTTTAATATAAATTTAATAGAAAGTTATCTGATCAAACTAATAAATTTATTTATTATAAGCAAAAGTAATTATTTCAAACTTACCAAACATATAATTAACAAAAAAATACATTTATCTATTAGTAATAACTGATCACATGTACGCAATTTGGTAGAATTTTCATACTTTAAACAAATATAAAAAGTACTGCGGTACAACAGAAATTAAACTTCGTTTTTTCCTTATTATTATTATTATTATTTAAAGAGAGATAGAGAATTTTGATTCATATAATTATAATTGATGTTAACATATTTCTTTTTGGATTCTTTAGAGGGCGCCACCAAACAAAATCCGTAAAATTGCAAGCTTCGTTTTCGACACACAAATTTATGTAATTTTGCGTTCGTAGAGCAAAAATATATAAGAAAAAGGGGGGAAATTAGGTGACACATTCTGTTATAATAGCAACTTTCATAATAAACGCTTCGCCTTATTAATAAATCATAAAGAGCATTGTTTTAGAAAAAGACGCATCAACGCTCTGTTTAAAACGACGGCCATCTTTTTTTCTAGTAGGCATGCGCGGTTCACTAACCTGGGATTTTAGCTTGGTTGAGTTCGTCAACTCCAGGTTGGGAAACGTCTCGAATCTCGGCTGTTTTAGTTAACGGCGAATTGGATTTCGCTTTCAACCCAGAGTTCAGCTCGAAATGCGAGGTTGAGGTTGATGGAGAATTACCGGGTAAATCGCTTAAAATAAAACCAGGTTAAATAAAAGATGACTAATTTCTAAAAATTCCTATTAATATTCAGTCTTGACAAAAACTAGTTTCAATCTTATAAAATCACTAATTTTATAAGATTATTTCCACTAATTTGAGCTTAGTATTTTTGAACAATGTAACTTACCTTAAAATAAATAAATAAATATATAAGTATATGAAAGCTACCTCTTCCTCCCGGCATTGCCGGAAGGACTTTTTTTTCTCACTCTCTCTCCTAAATTTCGAGATTTCGAGATTTATTTCGCAAATAGGAACATTTCTATCGATTTTATAAGATTTTTTCTATTTCCTTTACTATACAACCATATCATTTTATCCGATGTCACTTTACTACATTCATTGCATTTTCTCTATCTATAACTCTCGTTATTGAAATGTTTGGATGTTTTTTCATGTAAAGGGACTTTTCTATCATTGTTATACATAAATACATATAATAAAATTGAAATCACAAATATATAAATACGTATGAAATAATAAAATATCTTATTTTTTCTTTTTTTAAATTTTTACATTCTGTGTAAAGATTACCCAGAATTTTCAAATAAAACAAAGAAAAATTCATCAAAATTTATTTTGTGCCATCCTCTATTCATTTTTCTTAGGCAGATTAGGGCTTTTAGTTACTCTAGGTCTTTACTTAGTTATTCCTTTAGATCCTTAAAGGATTTATTTTATTTTATTTCATTTCATTTCATTTTGTCCTCATTTGATTTATTTTGTTTTCTTAGAAATAGTAATTTTAGCTAAGGTCACAAGTGGTCATATCAAATAAGTACACTGTAAAAAAAAATTCAAGAGGTTACTAAAAATTTTTTAGTAAATTTGTATTCCATAGAATTTTTTAGTAACCATTACAAACTTTTTTTTTGCAAGTGAAACAAATATTTCTTTTGTAAACTGAACAAAGTAGCAACCTTTGCAAAGGAGCAAAGGGACAAAACTTCAGCCTGGAGTTCGGTGCTATAACCACTAGGCTATCACGGCCACACCAAGTGAGATTTAGTAATAGCTATTAAAAATATAAAACTATTAACTCTATTCGTTGCTAGATTTTTTTTAGTAATTCTTACAGATTTTCTTGTAACCGAGCTAGATTACAAAAAATTTCTTAGTACTTGCGAGGATCACTAAAATTTTTTTAGTAGATCGACCTTTTTTTTACAGTGTACGGTGCTTGGTTGAAAACTTTCGTCGCGTTTTAAATAAAAACTCTTAAAATAGGGTAAGATTGACTGTTATCGGAACCTGATGCGTGGGCGACGCGTTTCATTCGCAAAGTGTGAGACATAACGTTATGAACGGACTTTACAAAAAATACGTTCAGCTCTGGATCCAACTCTCTATGACTCATAAAACAATTTTTGAGGACTAGCCCTTTGATTTTATCGATTTTTGATTCTTTCGTTAATGTTGAAGACTAGTCAGAACGAACCAAATCAATTACCACTTCTCGGTTCTATACGAATGCTTTATACAATTTATACTCCTGAGTTTTGGACTTACACGATTTATTGAATGCATTTTTAAATTTTTCAGTGATTCATCTCAAGAAATTTTGTTTAAAACACAAAATTTAAGGTAGACTCTTTGTTCAACTAATTTTTTCATCATAATGAATAAAAATTTTTTTTTATATCAACTGGATAAATCATATTCAAGGTTTCAGTAGCATGGTTGAGTTTTATTCCATCAGAGCGTAAAATGGCCAGAGCAGGTCTCGAACCTGAAAATTTTGTCTTGATTTACCAATTCTCTACCTTTTGAGCTATTTGGATGACATAGATCGATCTTTAACTAGGTTCGAGTCCTTGATTTGACGTTTTTCAATATGACAGAATAAATATAAACTGTTCTGTTCCAACCTCAAATACAATTTATCCAGCTGAAATAAAAACAAGCGGGTAAGTTTAATCGCAGATCGCACAGAGGATATCGTTTAAGATTTCCTTCAAAATAACGTATCGCTTAATTAATAAGTACAAATTGTTAATTTATAATTATTAAAATATTATATACATGGAAGTACCAATAAATTTAATTTAAAAGTAATGATAAAAGGAAGTTATTTATTTTAATCAAATTAAAATATTCAAATCAAATTATCTATACTATAAAAGCCAAAGATATTTGTGCGTAACGTATGCGTCATTTTGCGCATGGCAACATTGTCAAATTTTAAATGAATTTCGGTATTGCATTTTTTTACTACTAAAAGTTTTTAAACTTCTTAATGTCGCATATTTTCAACTTTTACACCATCGTGTAAAAAATGTACTTTTAAGTGAAATTTGTTTGAAAGCTGTATCTTAATTTGTTTTTGAAATATTAATCTTTTTTGTAGCTTTTAATACCTCTTTTCTAATCGTGGCAACAGGAGTACTCCATTTCTGTTTAAAGCAAAGGAAAAAAGGGAAAAAATTGAGTGCTGTATCTTTATGTTGCCATTTTCTCATTAAAAGGGAAAAAATAGAAATTTAAGTATCTTCTGTTATAAAATCCGGTGAATTTTGACTTCATTTACAAAATTCGATTTACACGTTAAATAATATCAACAGTTTAATATGTATTCGATATTAAACTGTATAATTCAAATAAGAGAATTGAGACTTCAAGTTCTGAATCAAAATCATCAAAATAAAATGCCAATATTTTTTAAACGTGAATATAGATGTGAAATGTACATTTGTAAATTTTGATATGGTGAAAATGATGCCAGGTTTAGATTTCACGGGAAAAAATTTCTATGATTGAGTCAAAGTTGAATAAATTTTGCTTTTTATCATTTTGGAATACTAGCATAAGAACCTTAATTGATAACTTTATCATAATAACATATCTTTATTTTTTTTACTGCTTACATATACAATTAAAGTTTAATTTTAATAGAAATGGCGTTTTATAGAAATAGTATTTTGTTAATTTGCGATAAAATCGTTTGTTTAAGAGTTAGACGTATCAATATAAAATGCATTTTTTACTATAACTAATTTCGTAGGTTTATTATAGGTTAATGAAACAATTCCTTCTTAAACATTTTTTTTTTCGTCAAAATTTGACGGGTTCTGCCTTGTTTAAATAAAATCCAAAATTCATTTTTTTTTTAAATCCGAGATTTAAAAAAAAAATAAATAAATAATAGAGATAAAAATAAAATTTTAAGTTTCTATAAACTAAAGAACCTTTTTTAAATGAAATTTAAAATGTTGAATAATTTTATAAATTGTAATTATCTTTAAAATAGAAAGATAATTGAATTCCAAAAAATATTACAAATGTCAGTAATAAAAAAAGTAATACAAACCCTCAAATTGGCAGAAATTATGGAATTTCTGTTAATTAAATCCATCTTAATATGAAAATTTCAGCTTTCATCACTGGGATTCAAATTATGTACCTTCTGTTTATTAGCGAGATGCTTTATCTCCAAGCTATGATGTCTATACTAATAATTTTGAAATTAAGATTCTCTTTTGAAATTTAAATCGCAAAAACGAATGGGTGGCATTTAAAAAATTTATATAATTAAAATAATAAACTTTTTCATAATTTGGTGATTTGTAGTCTGCACGAAGTATTCAGCTGCAAGTACACAAAATTTGCAGTCTCTGACTTATTCAGTTATTGTGTACGGACTCTATGACGGACAGACAGAGGAATGAGACGAATAGGGTTTCATCAGATGAACGAAACCCTAAAAAGATTCTCTTCATTATGGCTTATTTACATGGTATACTACAGAAATTCCAGTGTTATCACAGAATTGCATCTTGTAAATGCTATAGTTATAGCTAAGATAAATGGAATTAATGCTACAGTTCGCAGGCATATTTTTAAACTTCTTAATGTCGCATATTTTCAACTTTTACACCATCGTGTAAAAAAATGTACTTTTAAATGAAATTTGTTTGAAAGCTCTATCTTAATTTGCTTTTGAAATATTAATTTTTTTGTAGCTTTTAATACCTCTTTTCTAATCGTGGCAACAGGATTAAAGTAACAAATAACAGTCAATTATGCCAGCCAGGTCCATCCGGATAACTCAAAAGGGACCATTGGTACGTCAAGCCAAATTAATCACGTTCGAATCCTTGTTTGGATGTTTTTCACTCCATTGGAATAAACTTCATCTGTACTTCTCCAGCTTTGAATATATTTTTTTCCATCATAAAGTCGCAAAACTGGCAATAAGTCTGAAAAAAATTACAAGAAATATATAGATGTCAGCTGTCAACACATTAAGTCACAGCTGGCGCAAAAACTGCGCGTTTGAACTCGGTACAGTTCTTCCTTGCACAATTCTTGTATATGCATCTTTTAATTAATTAATTCCGAATATATATCTATATATATATATATTACACAGGATGTATAATGGTGGTTTCGATTACTGGTGATGAACATTTTAAAGAATATTTTGTTCGTTCCATATTTGCATCAAATATGACTTTTTTTTTCAATTATTTCAAGATAAATGTAATAATTGATATCACATCCCTTTTCCTTCAACTATTAAACGATGAAATCTTCAATAGAAAAAATATATATTAAATTTTTATCAATATCAATAATCCTTATATATATTATAAATGTGAAAGTGTGTCCGAAAATTGGAATGAACTTGGCTTCAAAACGGATGGATTAATATCTTTGAATTTTTGTATATAAATAAATTATTGGCCTGAAATGAACATAGGCTAATTTTTATTTATTTTATTCAAATACTTTTCTTAATAATTCAAAATTTCACTATTTTTCATACAGAATAAATTGAAAAATTTTCCATAATATTTTAATCATCTTTTTTTTTTTTTTTTTTTCGTTGCCAAAAAATAAAAAAACCGGAATAATTATTTCTCTTCTGTAATTAATTTTCAATTGAAGGATTTTCACGTGATAAAACAAAATGAAATAAATAAATGGACCCTATTCTGTTTTTCGGTTCGAGGTTAAAAACCGCAATTTTACCAATTGTGACGTCAGAGGAATAATGTTTTCCTTCTTATATCAAGCAGACGATTATATAAAATTTCTTTTACACTTAGAAGACTTTACAAGAATATAACTTCACACTTTACAAGAATATAAATATTTTAGTAGTTTTTCCAATTATTAATCCTTAATAAAAATGAACCTTTTTCTTTTTTTCGGTTCGAGGCTATAAAATTCAACTTTTTACCAATTGTGACGTCACAGGAATACTTTCCATTAAGAATTTTAAAAATATCAATGTAACGTCATATTTGAAACAAAGTATAAGTTTTCAAGTTTTCATTTTTAATAACACAATGTAATTTTGAGTAAGTGCTAAAAAGAGACGACTGTAACGTCACATATTGAAAATAAAATAAATATGCTCTGATGTTGTAATGAAATGAGATTGAATTATGAAATCAAAAGTTATTATTTAAAGAAAATTAACTTTGTCGTCTGAGCGTGGTTAATATATATATTTAATTTTAAAATGAAATAAGTTTTTTAAAGGTTAAATATTAAATGACTAGAAAATGTTAATAATTTATAACGCAAATTTATCCATATCGTAAATGACGTAATGATCAATGAAAAATACTTTTTATCACTCTTAGAAAGTAAAAAAAGCTCAGGTAATTTAAAAAAAAAAAAAAAAATGTGAGTTAATTTTTAAAATTGTTCAATTTTGAAAATACAAATAAAAATCACTTTAAAAATGCACTTTCGGGGTTAAAATCTTAAGATTTAATGCAATTGTGAGAAAATACGTTCCCTCAGTCAATATCTCAATTTCGCATAATGTGCTCGAAGTGTACTGGAAACAAGTTTGTAAATGGATATTAATTCCACATTTTTTAGCTCTTAAAAAGTAAAAATATGTTGTCAATTTTAAAAATATTTTTTTATAATAAATTTCTATAAAGTTTTTTGGTATGCAAAGCATATATGTACAAATTATACAAAAATGCCACCTAAAACACAGTTTTGTTGTATATTTTTCCTAATACAGTTTTTTTCGTTTTACGGAAACTATCCCCTTTTTGACACTTTCTAACATGGTCTAAAAGTGTTTACGACTTCAACCTGGCTGTATACCGGATGCCGAGTGCCTGGGGTCTGCCGTCTGTTTGTCCGTCTTTTAACTTGAGTAAATATAGTGGGATTCATACGAAAATAATATATGTTATTGAGCCATAGCATGTGTGGCATTGAAAATGAACCAGGTAGCAATTATAGCTGAATCACAGGAGCACTCAAAAGGAGACTTTACATTATGTTCTAAGGCGAAAAAATGATTTGTGGTGTATTTTGATAATGTTACATAATTTTAAATGTAATGAAATTTACATGCATTTTTAAGGTTCACAAGAACATGGTTACTATCGAATATGTTAAGTGTAATGTTTATAGTGTGCGTACCAATATATCATAGTCTGTGAAGAAAAACCATTTGCAGCGTATTTTAATAATGTTATTTTATTAAGGTTATTTTAATAATATTGAAATTGATATCAGTTTTTGAAGTGCACTAAAACAGGATTTCTGTAAAAAATGGTATGCAAAGATATAACATTCATTTACAAAATCACAGACAAATGTTCGACAATATAATAGTGTACGGGGAAAAATATTCCCAGCGTACTTTAATTGCGTTGCACTATTTCAATCATGATGAAATTAAATTACTGAGATAATCAATACAATGATAAATACTGAAATTTTCTACAATATGCTTGCAGTTAAATATGATTTGCATCACATTTGTTGTTCATTTACAGAGACGCATAAAAGATTTTGGACCGGTGGTGTCCAGATCTCAGATATAGTATCCAAAGTATGGTCGATTAGAAAAGATGGCTGAAGAACCTTTTTCAATTATCGTATGTATTTTAAGGAAAACTAATGCATGCTGAAGTTCAGCTACATTTGGTATAATAAGAGATGTTTGTAGAATTTAAATAAGTCATGTATCGGACTATACAATAAACTGGATATATGGTCATCTGTGCAATAGCAATTCCCGGAAATATGAATTCAATGATTTTAATCGTTTTTTTTTTTTCGTTTTCTTTTGAATAATTTAAGCTAAATATGCGGTCGTATAAATATCTGAACGTAATATACAGGATTGTACAAAAGAATTCAAGTACGTTTCTGTCTATTATTAAAAAATGCTAAAGACGAATTTTAATCTTCGTTATACTTTTTCTAACTAAGCAAAATTTTAACATTGTATTTAGAATATTTACAAACATATAGATCATATACATAGCTGCAGAAAAGAATGGGCCGGCGAAATTATATATTATGGAAATGTTGGATAGTTTTTTATTACTTAGGTTTAACACATGATTTTTCTTTCTTTGATATGAAATTGTGAAATGCACTTCAACATGATTTCTGTACAATTGAGGTGCGTTACAGTTGTTCTACAGTATAAGTGGTTGCAATTTCATTTTCGCGATTGTTCATATTATCCAACACATTTCCCTTTTATTTGACTGAGTTCTTTAAGTCCCCTATAAAGAAAAACTACTGCATAGCCTCCCATAAGATATGTGTTAGTTATGTATGTTTTAAATTATTGTAAGGAAACATTTTGTTTAATTAAGGCGGTTATCTTTTTTTTTTTTTTTTTTTTTTTTTTGGTGCTACGTGAACGACGTCACGGGTAACAGCTAGTATTAAATAAATCTTCTAGGAGATTTGTATTTTATCTTCAGTTATTTAATGTAAGAAGGGAAAAATACAATTACTTCCTGCTAATAACAAAAGTAGCAACATGAAATAATCTAGTAATTCATTTAAAACATTTCTCAGGGATTAGATGTTATTACTCCGGAACGTATCTTCTTAAAGCATCTTTGTTTATTCACGTCAGCAAGAAGACAGTCAGCTGCCTTGAACTTACAGGATTGAACGTTCATGGTAAAGAGGGTATTAATGCAGCGAAATTGTTTGGTCAAAGAACTTGAAGATTGGGAAAGATTAGCAACACAAAATGTACATTTTTTCTCTTTTTGATTGGAAAAACAAACAAAGAGAGTTATTATTTAATTAATGCACATTTTAAATGTTTTCAGGAAAGTTGAAGACCATTTAAATTAGCTACATCTATATTTATACCAGTTAGAGATTAGACGGGTTTAGCCCGAGACCAGGTCTGACACGTGCTCGAGCCAAATTTTCTTACTAACCATTGGGCTTAGGCGAACTCGGGTCATTTTTTTTTAAATTGTTTCCTTTCTGAAAAAAAAAAGTAACCATTTTTTCTTCTTAAAAAATTACTTATTTAATTTCAAGTCAATTTAATACTATTTACTTCAGAATTAAAGAGAAACAGATTTTTTTTTTCTTTTTTTAATAGTAGTAGTAGAAAGATATTCAAAAAAATGGCTGGGATATTTATGTCTGGTATTGACGGCGAGTGACGACATGTTGGTATAGTACCATTAGGATATTTTTAATTGGAATATTTATTTATTCCTTTTAAAGAGATCTATCGTGAAATGAACATTTTTTGTGTTAATCACTGTTAGCTTAAGATTTGCGAATTTTTATCCATGTATTTTCATCTTGTTCTAATCTAGTGCTACCGATTAAACGTTTATACGAGTATACGTATAGTACATATCATACGGAATATGCATTTCATATACGTATAATATGTCTACGGCGGGCGGCTATATGCATTATGAAAAACAGCATATACGGTACATCGTATATATGGATCTTACCCAAGCGGTTAAACGTTATAAAGATCTAAAAGTTTGCGTTCAAGGCATGAAAATAGATGTTTTAATGCCTATCTGCGGATTAAAGACATTAACAAATATCCTCTTTAGTCCTACATTCTCCCGTTTTACCAGGGTCATCGAGATTCTTTATTCAAAGAATCATGATGGCCTGGGGTTTACCTAATTCCAGGTTGTTGTACAGGTATATAAAAAACATTAAATACTTTTCCTCAGTTTACATTTTAGTTGTTTTTCTTAAAAACTAAGTTATTAATAATAAAATCTTTTACTGTTGGTAATGGTAGCTTCAGAGCTACCTTTCTCAAATCTGTAGCATAGTATCTAGCTTCTTATGATTTATGGTATGACACTTCGCGCAAGACGTTATTATTTCATGCAGGTACGAAACAGACTTAAATTTACTTTATATTTTATAGTAAAATTGATCAGTACGATTCCTGTAACGTTTTGTAATCATACTTTTACTATATTTAATAAAAAAATTTCTAAATTTGAAATATTTATAAAATATATTTTGCTCTAAAAAAGAAAAGCGAAGGTAAATTATTTGAAGCATGTGCAATTGTGCTCTAAAATTTGCAATTCGATTATTTGCCAGTATATAAGTAATTGAAATTTATAGATACTATACAGGGTGTATCTAAACTACTGGGCAAAACTTTATGGGGTGATAGTACACATCAAGACAAACAATATTAAATAGGGAACTAAGGGTCCCAAAAGTCTTCCGAAGGAGATAGGCGCCATTAAAGTTTTGGGTCCAAAATTTCAAATAAACATAAAAGACGGAAAAATTGGTCGATTGATTTGCGGTTTTCACTTAAACTATTCTTTATGTCAGTATTTTCTTGAAAATAAATTATAAAGATAAATTTCAAAAAATACCGATAGAGGTCGCTTTAGACTTTAGAGTAACAAACAACTACTTTTTGTCATTATTTTTCCATCTCATTAAATGTTTTCGGAAGCTTAAGTATAAACTTAAATTTTGAGCTCAAAATGTGAATAGTTGGGAGCGGTTAAGTAGCGCAAACTGACTATTTTCAGAGGTTCAAATTTCAAATGATTATAAAAAACGGAAAAATTTATCGATTCGTTTGCGGTTTTTCCTAAAACTATTCTTTAAATCACTATTTTCTTGAAAATAAATTTTAAAGATAAATCTCAAAAAATGCCGATAGATGACGCCTTAGACTTTGGAGAAACGTACAACTATTTTTGCTGCTATTTTTTGCATCTAATTAAATGTTTTCGGGAGCTCAGACTTAAATTTTGAGCTCAAAATCTGAATAGTTGGGAGTGGTTAAATAGCGCAAACTCAACTGTGTTCAGAGATTCGAATTTCAAATGATTATAAAAAACGGAAAAATTGGTCGATTCGTTCGCGCTTTTCACTAAAACTCTTCTTTAAATCAGTATTTTCTTAAAAATAAATTTTAAAGATATTTTTTTTAATGCCGATAGAGGGCGCCTTACACTTTGGAGTAACGTACAACTATTTTTAACCGTTATTTTTTTAATCTCATTAAATGCTTGCAAAAGCTTAGACTTAAATTTTGAGCTCAAAATCTGAATAGTTGGGAGTGGTTAAGTAGCGCAAACTCAACTGTGTTCAAAGATTAAAATTTCAAATGATTATGAAAAACGGAAAAAGTGGTCGATTCGTTCGCGGTTTCACTAAAACCCTTCTTTAAATAAGTATTTTCTTAAAAAATACTGATCGTTGAGAGTAATTAAGTAGCGCAAAATTGAACTGTGTTCGGGGGGGGGGGGGTTAAATTTCAACGCTTGGACGCATTTCAATTTGCGCTTCTAAACCCCTTCCAACGATTCAGAATTTGAGCTCAAAATTAAAACTAAACTTTTGCAAGCATTTAATTAGATGCAAAAAATAACGGTTAAAAATAGTTGCTGGTTACTCTTAAGTTTAAAGCGCTTGCTAACGAAATTTGAAAATTTATTTTTAAAATTTATTTTTAAGAAAAGAACAGATTCAGTGAAAACCGCAAACGAATTGACCAATTTTTCCGTTTTTTTTAATAATCATTTGAAATTTGAATCCCCCCCCTCCCCTTGAAAGAAGTTCAGTTTGCGCTTCTTAACCACTCCCAAAGATTCAGATTTTGAGCTCAAAATTTAAGTTTATGTCTAAGGTTCTAAAAAAATTTAATGAGATGCAAAAAATAACCGTAAAAAATAGTTGTTCGTCACTCAAAAGTCTAAAGCGTTCTCTATCGTAATTTCTTGAAATTTTCCTTTAAAATTTATTTTTAAGAAAATACTGATTTAAAGATTAGTTTTAGCAAAAACCGCAAACGAATTGACAAATTTTTCCATTTTTTATAATCATTTGAAATTTAAACCTCTGAACACAGTTCAGTTTGCGTTATTTAACCATTCCCAACTATTCAGATTTTGAGCTCAAAATTTAAGATTAAGTCAAAGCTTCCGAAAACATTTAATGAGATGCAAAAAATAACGGTAAAAAATAGTTGTTTGTTACTCAAAGTCTAAAGCACCCTCTATCGTCATTTTTTAAACTTTATCTTTATAATATATTTTCAAGAAAATACTGACATAAAGAATAGTTTTAGTGAAAAACGCAAATCACTCGACCAATTTTTCCGTCTTTTATGTTTATTTGAATTTTTGGACCCTAAACTTTAATGGCGCCTATCTCCTGCGGAAGATGTTTGGGACCCTTGGTTTCCCATTTAATATTGTTTGTCTTGATCTGTACTATCACCCATTAAAGTTTTGGCCAGTAGTTTAGATACACCCTGTATATAAAAATGATATTTGTCAATATTAACAAATTTTAAATATAATGTCCTAATATTTTGTACAAGAAATACGATGAGTGTCTAAAAAAAAAGGATTTTCATTATACAAAAGCATAGTCAAAATCATTAGCACCATGGAAGGAATAACATTTGCACATGAATTCTTGAATGTGACAACACATTAATCAGAGAAAAAAGAATTTTTTAAGATTAAAAAGAAAGATTAATACTTAACAAGGATTCACAAAAAAAAAAAAAAAAAAAAAAAAATACTTATCCTTTGCTCAAATTGGTCATTTATTCTTTGCTCAATTTAACATTGCTTCGCTCATTCTTTGCTTAAAAAGTTAAAAAGTTATACAATTTGTATACATTATGTACATAAAATATAAAAGTAACAGGATATCTTACCTCAATACCATACGATGAACAAAAAAAAAAAAAAATCTAAATAATTTTAAAGTAAAAATTTGCGAAGTATATTTTACACCTCATTGTAATAAATTTAAATTTTGAAATAAAAGTTTTAACATACTAACATTACCGGAATTCAGCAAATGGGTCTTGAGGTTACAATGTTACCTGCTGCTGAAAGGACTCCTTCAGAACTTGCTGAAGAAGATGGAATGCAGAGATACATTTTTGCTAAATCGGGTAATCCAGGGTTCATATGCTCATGACTTTTCCACCTCAAAAGGGTTTAACCTTTTTGGGTGTGATGTATTATTAATTGTACATATCTTTTAATGGAATATTATTTTGTTTTAAGAAATACTTTTGCTACTATTTACATGTAATGATGTTAGTATATGTCTATGCATTTACTATATGGCTTCATTTATTGGTTAGGCATTTAATAAAAATAATAATTATTATTATTTGCTTAGTTCTCTTTGCGCCGTTTGCGATTCATTTATTTTGAACAAATATTCATTCTTTAAAATTGAAACAGTATTTTCTAAACATCTGAAAAAATTCTTCTTTGTTGTCATATGAATATGAATTTTATAGTGCGCAAAACAGCAACATTCGTTATATTTCAGACAAGGAATTTTTTGTTAAATGCTAATTAATTTATTTGGATAGCTAAAAATCCTAATTGTTCAACCATTTAAAAATTTTTGGCTATAATACTATCCTTATCAGATTGTTTTGTGTAATTGCTCATTACTTCACTGGCAATTATGGGCGAACCATTGACTCGGTTTAACAGTTTTCATCACATAAAGCAGCCGTGGTCATTTCTAAATGTTTGAGAAGCTTAATTCTTCAATTCGTATTCAATCTTTTATCTTTACAAGAAGAAATATTGGATTCGTAAAAATTTTCAACTTCCGGTTTTCGACGGATTTACACGTTTCAGGAGTCTGAAACAACATGTTTTTACAAAGTGTCTATTTGTGTGTCTGTTTGTGACATAAATTTTGTGGGCACTCTACCTCAAGAACTAATGAACGGAATTCAATAAAACTTTTTTAATTGAATTAGTCCTTTATATAAACTGTTGATGATTAATTTTCAGTGTAAATCTCCCAATTGTTGCCATTGCTATGCTGTATTTTTCACGATTTTCACACAAGTCATATCTCAAGAAGTAATAGATGGATTTTTCTTAAAACTTCAGATTCCGTAAGTTCATTATCTAATTTAGGGCTAATTTCTTTTTGGTATAAATGTGCAAACAGGTGGCGTCGTTATGCGGCATTATTCATGATTAATGCAATAGCTCTATTTAAAGAAATCATACTTGATTTTTCATCAAACTTTATGTATTTTAATCCCAGATATAAGTGCTGATTAGATTTTTAAGTAAGTCGGTCAACTTATGACGCTTCTATCGAGATTTTTTAGGATTTCGCTAATACTTATATCTCAAGAACTAAAGGATGCTCATTAAACTTCAGATTCATTTAGAACTTGAAATGAGTTGTTGCTCATTAGATTTTGGTGTAAATCACCTAACCGGTGGAGCTCCTATGCTTCATTTTTCAGGAAGTATCAATATGCATATGTTAGAAGAAAGTTTTGACATTGTCACATCCGACTGTTTAAGCTGCGCTTCTAATTATAATAAAAATTCACAAATCATAAAGAATAGCAACATAAATGATAACTTTGACACTTAGACTATTACATTCAAATGAAGATTTATCAAAAAAAAAAAAAAAAATTAAGGTAGTTTAGAATTTTTTTTCTTTTTTGTGAAGATAGTTAAAACATTATAAATGATGGGGCCAAATGAGAAAAAGAGATTTTTAAAAATGTTTCTCTATAATTTATTATATTACATTTTTAATGATTGCGTAAGCTGAAAATCATGGTTGATATACCATTTTTATAAAATAAATTGCGTTTGATATGTCCTCGTCCAGTGAGTAATGAAGTTCAGATATGACTTGTCTTGGTCTGAGTATGTTGAGAGCATGTAAGCTTGTTGAAAAAAGTCTGCTGAAAAAAAATCAACTATCTGGCTCAGGCACAATCTAGCTATTCAATGCCGAGCAAATTACGTTTTTGTATTGATGTTGTCAAACTCATATTAGCTCATGAAGCACATTTGTATTTATTCTCACCATAGTCATATTCATTGCAAATTGTTCCTAATTTATCGACAAATTTTATTCGTTCAAATTTGTTATGTTGGGCCGGCCAGCCTGATTTTTTTTTTACCACTTGTTGTGCGATTTGCACCAAAACGTATTCAAAACTATATTATATCAAGAACTAACGGAATTTGAAGTTTAATGAAAATCCGTCCGTTAGTTCTTGAGATATAGCTTTTGTGGAAATCGTGAAAAGGCAGCATAGCAGCACCATATGTCGGGAGATATACAGCAAAAACTAATCAGGTACAGTTTATATCAACGTCAAAATGAATCTAAAGTTTTGTGAAATTTCGTTCATTAATTCGTGATATAGGGTGTCCGCAAAATTTATGCCACATACAGACAGACTCACAGTCAGACATTTTGTAAAAACATGTTTTTTTGGATTCTCTGATCCCCGAAACATGTAAATCCATCGGAAACAGGAATTCGAAAATTTTCACGAATCCAAAACTTTCTTCTGGTAAAGATAGAAGAAGGTAAAAAAGTTGGAGACGCAGTCGGAGTCGGTTCTTTTTTTAGCGATTCCGTCTTATACTCTTTTGCTCAGAAATGGTCTCGACTCCAACTCCGTAGCCTTGCTTTTTAATACAGAATCGAAACATACTTCAATCCCTAATGTGATATTCGCATGGGAAATAAAATGACATAATAACCTAGAAATGATGAAAAACAGTTTGATGGTCTTTTTTTCTCCACTCTTTTTCTCCTCTATGATTACGAAGCACTCAACTCTTAACTTTCAAACAAGTAGAAACTTTTTTAATCATCTTGTCAGAACAACAGATTTGTAAAGCGAATTTACTATTACAGGAAGTCTTTGAGAATCTAATATTTCAAGATAAATTAAAACGTCAGAAAATGTGTTAAAAATATCTTATTTTTTTCCTTTTCAAAAATAATGCTATCTTATTTGTAAACAAGTTTAATATAACATTTTAAAATACTTTTAAAGGAAACACAATGTAGCCTCAGGTAAATCTAGAATACTGTTTCTTATAGTTGAAAGTATTCTTTTAAAAAGTTTCACTCAATAATAACATAATGTATGCGGAAAAAAAACTATTCTTAGTGTCGATTTAATGAATTTTGTCATTAAACATGAAAGTTTGTTTCCTCCAAGGAATAATATAGTTCTTGGCGAATTTTTCCGGAAGCATCTTACAAAATTTTACATGTGAAGAACAGAAAAATAGCTTACACAATAAGAATATTATTTCCAAGCATCTATATCTGTCTATCAATCATTTCATATATATATATATATATATATATATATATATATATATATATATATATATATATATATATGTAATAAAATAAAAAAAATTTGCGCCATTTTTGTTCTCTCTTAGCTTCAGTTCTAAATTTGTGGAACATATTTCAATCTTAGTTTCGTAATGTATTAACTTGTAACAGCTAAAATTCTTTTTCTTATTTTATTTATTAATGAATTATTGCTTGCTTCTCAAAACGGCGGGAGGTATTTCGTAACCTTTTTACTTTCTGGAATATTCCCGGGATTTTAATTTTATTTTTTATTTAACATCGCGTGACAGGTGTTAATACGCGTTGTTAAAAGGGCTTGCTACTTGCGAGGAAAAATATAGTTCCTACCGAGGACACGCCTGCTAAGACCAATCAGAACTGATCATTTTTTTTCGTTGAGACTCAAGTTAATCCTAATTGGATTTTTAAAATGGTTGACGCGGAGTAGAAGGGAGCTAGTTTTGTCGTGAAAATGTTTTTTTTTTTCATTTGGTTTTTGAGGAGCGTTAGAATGCAATTGCCCTTTAAACTATCAAGACGCACGTTTCTTTTCTCCGCTGAATTAGAATATCTGATGATGTGGACTAGATAACGAAAGTTGTAGTGTCGATGTGTGCTAAGGTGATTGTGGGGAAGAGTTTATCTATTTTATGAGTTCATCAATAAAGAACTTGAAGACTGATGGTGTCTGTTTTTATAATGGGGAAATACCCCAATTAAATTCATCCACTGCTCGCCAACTGTCGGAGCGACTACTCTGCTCGTGCTGCTGAGAATTCCTAGAATTTATGCAACATAGTTTATTTTTGTCGAATTCTATATATTTATTACACACACATATATATATATATATACATATATATATATATATATATATATAAATACTTTTATATATATATATTATTATTATTATTATTATATTTACATGAAAAGTATCGGAATATTTTTTACAATATGAAAACAAAATGCAAAAGACTGGATCACTTATCTAATAAAGTGTGACCTCGAAAATCCAGTATTCAGAATTCTGGTATAAAAATAATTTCCTTTGTCTCCTTTTTTATTTTTATTTATTTGTTTATTTATTTATTTATTTGACTTTTTGAATTTGTCAGCAAAATGTGTGTAGTGTGTTATAAAAATGTACAATCGTTGTTTTATATAGTATTTTTGCATGTAATAATAATTTAAAAAAAGTCAATTGAATCAATGTGCCCCATCCCCGGCGCAGATTGATGCACCTCATAGGACACTTTGATATGTTTGGAAAAAATGGAGACAAAAAAACATCAATGCATATTTTTCATAGAAATTTAGTTAGCAAACAATTTTTTATTTATTTATAGATTCAATTTATTTGTAATATTAAAAAAATCAAAATTAAATGGATAATGACTTGATGTTCTGGCTGTTCCTTGTTTGATTATTGGCTGTGGTAACTTTGTCATATCTGGCACTTCAACTCCAGCGTTATCTTCTTTCTTATGAAAGATGAAAAAATTACCAGGTTTTCTGCTTATAAATCGGTTTCTAAACAGAAAATAAAGGATAATTATTTTAAAAATTATGTTTATAATAATTATCCTTTGCTGTTCTGCAGCTTGTTTCACTTACTTAGCATTTCTCATGTCGAAAATACTTTTTTCTCTGGAGAATCGATATGAATTCGTGATTTGCCAGGCTACCCTCCTTTTCTTTTATTAGTTCTACTAGCACTAGATGTTTGATAAATTCGTGCGTCTTCTGTTTGCAAAAATACTATAAAATATTCTAATATAAAAAATTAGAGCTATTTCACTTCCATAAAATCTAATAATAGAAATTTTTGGTGAAAAATGGTTGGATTAAGGAGTGCATGGTAAAACAAAATAATAAAAGTTAATGAAAAAATTAAATAGAAAAGGTTTTAGATTGTCTGTAGTTATCATGGGACACATTGATACATATCAATATGCCACGACATAGACTGTATCAATCTGCCCCTTACAGCCATTTTGAATAAAATGAGTCTCAAATCTAACACTTCATAATTTCAGTAACAATAAAAGAATGAGGAACTGATAAAGAGTACCTTTACTTGCTAGGGAGAGTATTCTTTTCGGGAAAAAATACTGGAGCAGTTGTATAATAAATATCATTTCAATTGCACAACTCAAATTTACTTGTGACCTACAAAACAATAAATCACCCGTCCTATTTCATCAAACTACTGAATCCTGAAAAGTTGTGAAATCCTGTATGTAGTTGTGTACACTAGCATCACCTTCTGAAGCTGTTGTGAAACTTCCTGTAATGAGCATGTGAGCAGTAGAGGGGGTGTATCAATGTACCCCATTTGTCAATTCGGCCCAGTTCCCAATACCTCTCTTCTATAAATGTTATCCCTTGTGTTAATTTAAATAAATGCTTTCTGATAAAACGTAGAATTATAATACATTATTTTTAATTTTAAGTATCCATATTAATTTTACAATCAAACGGATGCATATAAATCATTAGATAGACAATTTTCTTTTAGGTGCGTTCATAATTATGTAAATACGACGCACATAAAGTTGTCATTCAGTCAGTCCGTCCGTCTGTCTGTGTATAACAATTCAAAAACTGCCCAAGCGAATCGTTTGAAGCTTAAAATATAAAATTTTTGCATACTTTTGTCGATTCGTTTCAAATTTTATGAAAATCAGATGCATAATTCAATAACCGGGGCAAACAAAATTGTTCCGTTACATTACAGTCAATACACCCAGAAAAAAAATTTGTTAAATCAAAAAAAATTTGTTTGGTCCAACAAATCTTTTCGTTTAAATATGGGTCAATGGAAATTTTGTTTAAATAATAATAAAAAAAAATTGATTATTTATTTTTATTTTATTTTTTTTTAATTTTTTTTTAATTATTATTATTATTAGTAGTAGTAGTAGTAGTATTTTTTTTCAATTTTTTTTTTTTACAAATTTCATCCGAAATGCATAATAACGTTATAATAACGTGATTAATCCGTCTCAATTTGAAAAGTTTTTATTATCCAAAAATTATGTTAATCCTTTGAAGTCATCCTATATAGAATCCTATATAAGTCAATTAAACAGAATTACGTGAGAGAGTTGTGGTTACTGTATACCAATTTAAATTTTGCAATAACAACAAAATTTTGTTGGAGTTACAAATTGAAAATACAAGACTTTAGTAATATTCAAATAAAATTGATGAAATTTTGTTAAAATTTTAGAAGCGTGTTAACAATATTTTTTTTCGTCTGAGCAACAAAATCGATTTTTAGCACTTTCCAACAAAGTTGGAAAGTGCTTATGTATTCGGTCTGTCTGGCCGGATGGCCGTCTATCCGCGCTCTAACTCTCGTAAGTATACTCGGATTGCTATGAAATTTTTATACGTTATTGATGTTTACCCTAGCACGAACCCTATTGAAAATGAAGTTTATATCATGACTAGCGGCCTTCGCCCGCTACGCTGGTCGGTTTATCTAAAGAAATCTTGAAGAAGTAGTTAGATAAGGTTCAGACATACATTAAAAAAAAAAAAAAGCAAGTCGATCATTCAAAAAACGTTGGGAAATATCAAATATTTACTGTAATTTTTTAAGAAAAACAAAGTTTCGAAAAAAAAAATTAAATCGAAAAAAAAATTACACTGACATATTAATGCAAGGAAATTTTCCCAGAGAGAAAATTCGCCTTGAATACAATATTTCAAATTCTTTTAATTGCTTATAGGCGTTAATGCCAACATAGTGAAAAAAAATTCCATGCTGGGAATCGAACCCGGGCCATCAGTATGGCGCACTGACGTTCTACCGACTAAACCACATGGAACGACAGCCAGCTTGAAACTTTCTCATACTTAAGTAGACTGGCGAAAACATAACGATAGCGCGTTTTAAAATCGCACAGTGACATCTATTGGATTTTATATGTACTAAAAAACGTTATGTACTAAAAAACGTTATGTACTAAAAAACGTGAGCAGCGCACCTAATAGTTTCTTTTGTTTCTTTTTGTTACTTTTTTGTCTGTTGTCCGATTTTGATGAAACAAAGCCTATACACTGCCCGGGAGTGTGCATTCTTCATTAGTGAAAACCGCATAAAAATCCATTCAGTAGTTACGAAGATAACCTCGAACAAACAGACAGACAGACAGACAGACAGACAGACAGACAAAAAATTCAAAAAAAATTTTTTTGTGTTTCATTGGTTTTCTTTTATCGCCCTGACTCCATTTTTGTCAATTATCTTCAATGTACAGACACACCGGGTCCTACTGTTTTATTATATGTATAGATTAGTTTATTTACAGGGATAAAAGTTTTTCGATACATTACGGCCTATGGGAAAAAATCGTTCAAATGAATTTTAATGGTGTTACACTTTCCCAAACATACTCAAATTTATATGGATTCGCAAAGTTTACTAAAATATGCATTCTGTAATGTATGCAATGAAAATATAACTGTTATTCCTTTACAGGGCCGCACAAAAGAATTTCATTGGATAATGGTAAAGAGGGGAAATGTGTGCGACATATTTTAAATATATTAAACTGTTTCATGTATAATAAAATTTAAATATGTCAAAGAAGATTAATATAAATTATACGATACTATCTTGCATAATATGAAGTACATAGCATTTACAAGGCCATACAAAAGATTTCAAATAGTATATTCTTTCCGAAGTACTGTATACGTATCCGATGATGGCTGATGAATGGATGAAATGCATTTTAATTATGATATGTGCGTTTAGGTTTCAGTAAATGTATGCACATTATATGGTGTGTATAAATGTTATAGTTGCTATACAGGGCTTCCCAAAAGAGCTCCCTAACGTTACTTAAAATGGACGAAAATTACTTAAACGTGGTTCTTAAACAAGGTATACATTTTTATGCTGAACTGCATTCAATTTACTGAGAAATGTTTGCAGAATATAGATAAAATGATATACAGTGCCACGCAAAGGATTCGATATATAGACACCTATGAATGAAAATTTATGAGAATGTGATTTCAGTTGTTTTAAAAGTGCGTTAGTATATAATAAATTTTAGCTTAATGTTGACGTGTAATAAAGGTACAAGGTAAACTACAGGGCTTAACAAAACTATTCAAGTATGTTTCCATCTAGCAGTATAAATTGCTGAAAAAGAAATTTCAAGCTACTAGGCATTTTCTTGCTAAACTAAATTTTCCCATTAGATCAACTGACAGATGAAATATTGGACTATTCAAAAGTTCCGGAATACATATTTGGGTATATTTGTTATGTACCCTTATTTCCGTAAATAACGAAGTTTTGTTAAGGATTTCATGAAGTGTTGGAAAGTGCTTTATAGATCTGTGCTTAATCTATGCGCATGATTTTTCTTACTTGTTTACTTTAACTAAAAAATTTGCTTAAAATAACCAAAATGTATTCAACAAAACATGTTTTGTAGTTATAATCAACATCATCACATTCTCTGGGTGTGGGAAAAAACCGTTTTAGGTGCATTTTAATAATGTTTCATTTTTTTGAACGAAATAAAATTTATATTCATCTACAAAGTAATGTACTAAAACATAAAGTCTTCACTCTGTATTGCTAAGCGTATTTTTTATCAGTTTACACAGCCTGAGAAAACTATTCCGCTATGTAATTACAGGAAGAAACATTGTTTGGGGCGCTTTTTAATATATAAAACTATTTCCCTTTTTATGAAATTGATAAATTGATATTGGTTGCCGATGTAATTATAAATTACTTTCTTTGTAACAGAAATGAGATAGCAATATTTACAGGGATACACAAAAGATTTCGAATACTATATTGTACTATAGACTATACAGTACCCGAAGCATTGCATACTATTACACGAAGATCTGAATATTTTAAAAACTACGTTCAAGTATGAACGCACCTCATTTGCTACATTTAAAGTGCAATTTCCTACTTTTTTTTGTCGCGTTTATGAGATTTTTTTTGTTGGATGTTTGGGTTCATTCTGCCATCGTGACGTCATATGCATACTTTTCCTGGATACTGTTTGACTGAATCGTAAATGTGGAATTCTTCTTCGCCTCCTAGTTACATAATTTGCACGTATTTTAGGTCTCAAAAATGAAATAATTTTTGTAGAAGTGGATCATTTCCATTCCAATGTCTTTTAATTTTTTCCCAAGTGGAAACGCTTCAATTTTTAGAATAACGCAATTGAAGTCATACACTGATAAACCGTAAAATTTTACAAAAATTTAGAGTGTCTTTATAAAAAAAGCAGCAACCTTTACGTTAAAATAATATTTATCTAAAAGTTATGCCAATCAATATATGATGTGTTTTTTATTGCAGTTGATTTTGTATTTTATTATAAACTAGCAGCATTCGCCCGCTACGCTGGTCAGTTTTTCTAAAGAAACTTAGAATCAAACTAAATTTTTATATCATATTAACTTTTTGTGCGTTGGTTAATTCGAAATCCAGAGTTTCTTTTACATATATAGATTGAAAATTTCAGGTTTTTGCGCCGAAGACATCGCCAAATTAAGAAAATGTGAAGTACCTCACGAACTACTGGATTTAAAAGAATGTGCTTGATACCATTCGATTCAACATGAAAAAATACACTAAAATATGTTATCAGTTGAAAAATAACTGCAAAAGCCGATTTTTAAGGAATTTTTTTTAAAGTTCGTTCTTTTTTTACTCCCCCCCCCTTCTTAGAGGTGGAATTTTCGAAAATCCCTTCTTAGCGGCACTCGTCGTTATAGGAGGTATTTTTACCCCAATTTTCAAAATTTTTAGTTCGGTAGATTTTGTTGTGCTGTGATTAATACGAAATCCAGACTTTCTTTTATATACATAGATAAGGATTGAAATTGTCAGGTTTTTACGCCGAAGACATCCGCCAAATTAGGAAAATGTGAAGTATCTCACAAACTACTAGATTTAAAAGAATTTGCTTAATACCATTCGATTCAGCATGAAAAAATACACTAAAATAAGTTATCAGTTGAAAAATAACTGCAAAAGCCGATTTTTATGGAATTTTTTTAAGTTCGTTCTTTTTTTATCCCCCCCCCCCCCCTTAGGGTTGAATTTTCGAAAATCCCTTCTTAGCGGCACTCGTCGTTATAGGAAATATTTTTACCCCAATTTTCATTATTTTTTGTTTAGTAGATTTTTTTTTGTGCTGTGATTAATACGAAATCCAGACTTTCTTGTATATATATATATATAGATAAGGATTGAAATTTTCAAATTTTTGCGCCAAAGACATCGCAAAATTAGGAAAATGTGAAGTATCTCACGAACTACTGGATTTAAAAGAATTTGCTTAGTACCATTCGATTCAGCATGAAAAAATACACTAAAATATGTTATCAGCTGGAAAATAACGGCAAAAGCCGATTTTTAAGGATTTTTTTTTAAAGTTCGTTCTTTTTTTTTACCCTCCTTAGAGATGGAATTTTCGAAAATCCCTTCTTAGCAGCACTCGTCGTTATAGGAAGTATTTTTACCCCAATTTTCAAGATTTTTAATTCGGTAGATTTTTTTTGTGCTGTGATTAATACGAAATCCAGACTTTCTTTTATATATATAGATTGATGAAACAATTTTTTTCGTCGAAATTCAATAGGCACCACCTCGTAATAATAATAGTAGTAAATAGGAATTGTATATTTCCAACTGAGCGAAAAAATGCTCAGGGTAGGAATCGAATTTAGATCTTTAACTTACAGGGCCAATGCTGTACCGTTTAAGTTAACCTGGGCTGGCAACTAGCGAACGTATTTCGCTCAGAAAACATTAATGGTAATAGCATCTGGTCTGTCACGTAGACAGCTCAACAGAATAAACCACAGGTAAAGGTAGAGAAACTTCATATAATCATATGTGAACTATTGTATCCTATTATTTTTTAATTTATAATGCATCTCATTCTAAATTCAGTGTAACTCAAATGCGGCTGAATCATTATATATATATATATATAGTGACAGTGCCAGCGCCGAAACTAGCCTTTTTCGCGCCCGGGGCAAACATGGATTTTGGCGCCCCCATCCAACCCACCCTCCACATATATGCATTCTTTGTATCAAACACACCAAACAAAATCTTAATTTTCGCCCCCTTCACCTTCTGTTCTGGTGGCGCCCGGGGCACGTGCCCCCTCTGCCCCCCTCTAGTTTCGGCCCTGGACAGTGCATATACTTTTTCTATTGATTCTCGTATAACATATGAGACATTAAATCTTTATTGGTAAATTATTCTACTACTGAGTTGAGCAAAAACGTCTGGGAAATTTGTGAAAGTTGCATTATTTTGCGCAAATTAACAACAAAAGCGGCAAGGACTTTTTTCAAAGTAGAAACCATTGTAGTCCATGGATTTCTGTGATCGTTTTGCCAGATTTCAGATTTGTTGGAAGCACCATGGTGATTGCTTAGAATCGAAAAACTCTTTACATGCTTCGTCAACTACATTAAAGAATTCATATCGATGGCCCTTGAAAAAGTGTTGCATTGATTGAAAGAGGCCATAATCGGATGGAGTCACGTCTAGACCGAAATTCCTGAGCTTCTAGTTATAAAACTCGTACTCCTATATCCAATACAAATTCTGGTATATTAGATTAAAAATTTACCTTACCTTTTTGTTCAACCTAATGTTTTTAAAAAATCTATCTGTGAAGGCCTTTGTTACGCTGCTAAAAATATCTATAAAAACACAGAAAAAAAAGCAAGGCTCACTGTAAACTTACACTAGTTCCGGTTAAATGCTTCCGATCGAGATTCTCGTTCATCATTTTACAAACATTTCCTATATCTTATATCTAGTTCCTTGGGGGGGATTTTCATGTTTTTATTAACTATTTGGAAAATAGTTGTTGTCTTCGGTAGAGAACTGGGAAGTCTGAAGTATATCTGAATTTTTAATTGGTTGGATTCCGCAACATTTCTACTTTATTTGTTTTCTGATTGGTCCATGTTTAATGTCCAAAAAATGGAATACTTTTGTTGCCATAATGACAAAAAAAAAAAAGTAATACAAACTTTAAAAATAATAATAGTTTAAAAACGAATTATGATAAAGATTTCAAACAAATTTCATTTAAAAGTGCATTTTTTTCTCTATGCAACGGTGTAAAAATATAAAATGTGCGATGTTTAGAAGTTTAAAAATTTGCAATTCCGAAAATTGTAAAATTGAAATTTCATTTAAATTTTTTTTTATGCTAGATCCATGAATATTATTTAACCCATGTCACAGTGGCGTAGCTAGGATGGGTGACACCCGGGGCGGATGTAAATGGTGTCATCTCCTCCCTTCAGATCCATCATATTTTTTCAATCTCAATTCTACTTTATTATAACAAATGACCATAACATTTCTTATTTACTTTTTGTCCTTCTGTAAAAAAAAAAAAAAAAAAAAAAAAAAAAAAAAAAAAACAGGAGCGATTCTTTACTCAACCCTTAGTCCGTATAAGTCAATGTGGTGTCTATATGTATTACAAAATTGTTTCTTTTAAAATTTGTTTTTCCTACCCATTTTCGTTGGATAGGTAGGTTTTTGTTCCCTGGTGCATGTCTTATTTAGGTACACCATTCTGTGTAAAATTACATGTTCAAAAAAAAAAAAAAAAAAAAAAAAAAAAAAAAAAAAAAAACTATTGAGTTATCGGCTAAAAATTTCATTTTATTTCAGAATTACTTTTCAAAATCTTATGAGATTATATTTTTTATTTAAAAATAAAGATTGGGTGTCACATCTTGAAGGGTGACACCCGCGGCGGACCGCTCCCTCCGCCCCCCGCTAGCCAAGCCACTGCCATATCATACGTAATATGAGGCGTTCAGAAGTCAGTCTGATTAACTCCATCAAATAAAAATGCACATTTTAAACAGTTAAAACTGTATATCTATAAACTACTGTTTCTTTTTTATAATTGGTCTAGGAATATTAATGCTTAATGCATGGCGTACGTAATATATGACTTGTTGCGAGCATAAAAAAATAATGTTTATTATTAATATTAATTTAAGAATAGAATTTATTTATAAGTCTTTGAAATTTTAGTCTTTGAAAATATCATTTTCCAAATAGTCGTTGTAATTTGTTAAATTGCAATCTTGTTATTATTATTATTTTTTAATATTTATTTCTTAGCTAAAACTTGCCATTCAAACTACACACATTTAAGATTCTTTTGCAATTTTATTAAACATATTAAAAAAGAAAATTTAGGTAAAAAAAAAGTACATTTTTTAAATTTTCGGTGTAACTTAGATCGGAAAAAATCATCTCCTCTGATTTAATCGAGATTTATACCGATAATCACTTTGCAGTTCAATTATCATTTTGTACACTGAATGATAAAAGGCATACTTTGTACTCAGCAGAAGCAACTTTTATAGTTTAGATTGTAAGACGTTCTCCTGCTGTCAAGCGGTCTCGGGTTCAAGCCGTGGTACAGCTGCGAACAAGTTGTGTAAAAATTAAATGATACTAATAATAAAGTGAAAATATAAATTGTTATATAATTTACTCTTAGACCATTGCAGGTTGGGGGATTTCTGAAAACTAAATTAAATTATTTTCAACAGATGTAAAATTTCCAAGTGGGTGGAAAAAAGTCCGAGCTAGGATTCGAACAAGGGATGTACTAGCTGAAGCCGCCAATGCTCTTCCAACTGAGCCAATCCGGGCGAATGCTGGGGGACTTTTTCACCCAAATGACCTCAACGGTCACAGAATCTGGTCTGATACTGTGGATCAGCTAGCTCAACAGAATAAATCGGGAGTCAATAATTGGAACTGCAGAAAACGCTGCATACGAAATCATATTAGATTATTTTTAAACACGATTATTCCGTCCGTAAATTAATTACATCAGATGTAAACATATGTTGTAATTAATTCACAGATTGAATAATCGTGTTTAAAATTAATCTAATATAAATTATTTTCATTTAAAATAAAATTGCAGAGTCTTGTGTATTTTTAACGATATTTACAGAGTCTTATAAATTTACAAAATAACTCCTGTGATATATAACAGAATCTGAGTTTTCTCAATCTGTGTAATTTTACATAAGACTTAAGATAATGGATTATCTGTAGCTTCTCTGTGATTTCACAGAAAAGTTTTTAATAGTGTATGTAGCCTGGCTAAAGTGTTTATATTTTTAGTATTTTATAACGATGGTTTAATAAAGTTTATGTCTGCGTTGTTCTTACAAAACTTTTACGATACCAACATCATATTTTTTTTAATATATATTCTTTAATCACGAAATTTTAAATTACGAACTATTAGAAATAATTAAACTACGCAAGTTATTTTGCTAAGAACAAATCGAAGAAGAATTGTTTTCTTAATCAAAGTTTTCGCTCATAATATTAAAATTAATCAAACAAATGATTTGGAAAATCCGCTTTGTGTGGCGCGCTATTCTCAGAAGCAAAATACTCCTTACGGAAATTTATTCAAATGTAAACGTTTCTCAAAATATATTCTATGTCACTTTTATTTATGATTTCATACATTTTTACGTTGGTTAACATTAAACAATTTTTCTACACATCACTTCAAAACACATCTAATGCTTCAGAAGACTTCTTGGGTGAGTGCTTTTGTGAGTTTTTCTGTTCCTTAAGATAGAATATTAATTTTAGAAAATCAACGATTTTTATTTTTCAGTATATTTGTTTTTAATAATATTATTTCCTGATTTATGAACCTTGCTAAAAACGTGTTAAAGGCTCCATTATGTATATCATATTCCAAGCTGTATATATATATATATATATATATATATATATATATATATATATATATATATATATATATATATATATATGAGCAGTGATGTAGCTAGGATGGGTGACACCCGGGCAGATGTAAATGGTGTCACTCCCCCCCCCCTCCCCCCCCAAAAAAAATCCGCCATATTTTTTAATCACAATTCTACTTTATTGCAAATAAAATTTCAACATTTTTTGCATGCCTGATGTGATTTTAATAGATAATTCGAAGAAATTAATACGAAATTGCAATTTAAATACGAAATACTAAAACCTTTGCTTTTGCTACCCACTCGTTGGATAGGCAGGTTTCTGTTTCTGATGAATATCTTATTTAGACACTTCATTCTGTGTAAATTTTCAGATTCTCCAAGAAAAGAAAATTAACTCTGTTGGGTGATGCGCTAGAAATTTCATTTTTCTTTCAAAATTCTTTTCCAAAATTTATAAGATTACATATATTTGCAAATAAAGATTGGGTGTCACCCCTTAGAGGATGACACCGCCCCCCACTAGCTACGCCATAGTATGCGTGTGTATGTGTGTGTGTGTGATTATTATGATACATTTGTGTATCATGAAATGAAATAATATTGATCTCAGTTAGTTCATCAGATCATTTCAGATAGTTATATTATAATTGCAAAATGTATAAATCTTTTTAAGGATCAAATATATCTCAAATATTTCTCGCTAATGTTAAATTCATAAGCGTGAGATTAATTCATATTTTTAAAATATCTTCTGTAAATAAATATTATTAGCTTTTTTACCAAGCAATAGTACTCTTCTTTAAAGATGTCTTTCATTTTCAATTGTGAAAAAATATGTAAAGTATATACTTATATTGTATGTAAATTATTGCAATCCTAGTCATTATTATAATCCTTGTCAGCTAAGCTTTTAACACATAAATTCTCAAATTATATACATTTTTTATAAGTATTTTTACAATTAAAATAGAAATTTTTAATCCTGACATTCTAAACTGTCTAAGACTGACTAAAATAAAATGCCCAAGCCATAAATCGATTTCGGTTCGGGAAAATTAATTAAAATTATACATCTCGCCTATGCTGCAATGTTAAAACTAAAGGTTGCACATGGCATTCCTAAGGGTGAAACGCTTGTTCCGTCAGCGACTCCCCTTAAGGGCCAGAATTGCACCCCATGGTACCCTGGTATGGTGAGGTGCCATGAGGTGCCCTAGGGCACCGATAAGGGTGCAATTCTGGTTCCCTTAGGGATGTCGCTGACGAGACAAGCTTTTCACCCCTAGGAGTGCCATATGCAACCTTTAGTTTTAACAGTGTGTGCTTTGTTTAGTTCGATGTTTGCCGAGTTTTATGTGTTCATGAAGACTATTCCACCTTGTGCTGCGTTTGCAGGGTAACCGATATTTAAGAAATGTAGGATGACAAGCTATATATCGTCCCCATAGCTTAATGGTAGAGCATTAGAGCGCGGTTCGATTCCCGCCTTGGACATTTTTTACTCTAATGTTCAGTTAGCGATGCGGAAAATTTAACGCATTTAATATTCAATTATTTCGGGCGTAATTTTATTTTTGAAAATTGTTAGAAAAATAACTAAAATAATTTTTTATTAATTTTTTAATCCTATAATTTTTTAAAAGGGTACGTGACTCATTTCAAAATATTTTTTATTTATTGAATTAAAATTTTATTTTTTTTTTTTTATTTTTTTTTTTTTATGATTAACCATATTATTTGTAAACAAAACTACATGATAAAACTTTTCATATTTTTTGTAATTAAAAACTTCGTTATAACCCGAAATATTATTTATAGAATTTCAATTTTTTTATATAAAAGAAAAAATATCTAAGCTTTATTTTTAACTCGGCATTTGGAAAAATGTTAATTTAAATATAAATTAAAAATATTCAAAATAAAAATGTGAAAAAATGATGTAACTTTTCTTTAAAAAATCATATTTTTAAAAGGAAATTTTTTTTTCTAATTTGTTGAATAAAAATTAAAGAAAAACAATTGAAAAAGACATGTTCCAAATTTAAACAATTTATCTTTAACGGTGACTTTCACTTATAACAATTTAAATTAAAAAAAATGGTGAAAAAGCCATCATGAAGAAAAACACATTTTCGCATGAAGTTTCCATAACAACCACTGCTTGAAAGCGAAATTTTGAAAACAAATAAAACTAAAAAAAATTAACATTTCCTGTTCCTTTTATGATGGAAACGTAATTTAAACGTCATTCTAAGCAGAAAAAATAGACAAATTTTTAATACATTAAAATGTTTTTTAAAAAATTGAAAAATTTTTGTGTCTTTGACATTCTGAAAATAATTTCAGATACTTTTATTGCATTTTTAACTAAATGATTTATGTGTGAATTTTTAAGATTACGCAGCATTGGGAATAATTGAACAAACAAAGCAATAATTATTTTCGGGAGCAAAGTTTTCCCTCATAAAATTAAAATTAATCGAACAAATGATTTGGAAAATCCTCTTTGTGAGTTGTGTTATTTTCAAAAGCAGAACTGCTTTTACAGAAACTCAATCAAATGTAAATTCTTCTAAAAATATTTTCCGTTTCACTTTAAGCTATGGCTGTATAGCATGATATGTTAGTTTATATAAGCAAATTCTTTGCACAATACATCAAATTATATCGCAATGGTTCAAAAGATTTTTCGGATGAGTTAACGAAAAGAACTTCATTCACTTTTCCGTTTATTTATAAATGAATAACAATGTTATGAAATGAAGGGCTTTTATTATTGATTTTAATTTTAATCTTTAATGTGTTAAAATTTCTAAGAAAGTACTAACATTTTCAGAAAGTGAAGGAATAATCTGACACAGCTGCCGTAAATGAATTTTTTTGTCACCAGAGGTCTTTCTTCTGCTCTGCTCAACATTGTAAAACATTTGGTTTTAAGGTTCCTGAAAAAAAACCTGTAGCAGCTGTTCTGCCACAGGTTTTCCGAGAGATTTCGCCCCATAAAAGTAATGGACGTTACACAAATCGTGAATTTTAAATGTTTCAGTTTTAAATGAAAGTCGTGCATTTTAAAGTGAACGGATGAAGGGCAAGGATATGTTTGATGCTATTTGATTATCCCGTCAACCAAAATACTATCGCCAAACTATTAGATTAAAATGTCAGTAACGGACGATTATAGTTGACACATTCACTTCACATTAAACACGAGATATAAGTGTTTGTTACCTGATTAAGTGATTTTTAATTTTAGATTATAAAAGTATTAATGTTTCACTAATTTATTTCTTTTTTTGTTATTTAAAATAAATATAGTTTAGTTGTAGTTAGTTTATTATTATAGTTAGTTTGGCGAAAATGATTGACGGGAACAGTGTTTAATGATTTATCCCGCGTCTGGCTAACATAAACATACCAATACAAAAGTTTAAAAACTACAACGTTATAACGCATAAATGTCATAAAAACGCAAACCCCCCAAAGAATTTCAAACAACGCTTCAAGGATGCCTTGATTCCCTTCCTCGGTGAGGAAAAAAAAAGAAAAGAAATGGGTTCAAAAAACCAGGCTCGGTTATAGCCCCGAGTACTGGTTGTGGAATGATTGAAAATGTGTCAGTAAAGGGTTTAAATGCAATAAAAAGGAATGACGTAACTGTCCGGAAATAGCTAGAAGTCAGAGCCACTACGCAAGATCTCTCCATAATTCTGAAAGAAAAGTGGTGCTAGCCATGTCGTTTACTAAAGTACATGTTTTTTTTTTAAATATTATAAGCTTAGTAAAAGTTTAAATCTAAGATTGAACTGCATTTTTGAATTAATTTTGCATCTTTATAATTAAAGTGATGGTTAAATTTCCAGAAATGTTTAGCTATTGTAGCTCTTTCAAATTCCTGCATTAACCCTTTAACGTTCATTGGTTTCGCCACGAAACCACAAAATTTTAATTCCGATACGCAACACTGACACCGGTATTTTTATCTAAAAATATCCCTTTTATTTTGTATGCGAAAAATCACGTTTTCTTATTTAGAAATATATTTGTTCTTAATTACCGGTGTCATTCATTTATTTCGACATCTTAGCAATGAAAATGCTATGATCGTTAAAGGTATAATTACGATGTTCTTTAAGTCTAATTCTTAGTGCACGCTTTGTTTACCCAATTTATGAGAGACCACACTGACAAAAAACTCTGTAAATACCCCAGTAGTCGTGATCGGCAATTGGGTCTTTGAGATTAGAAAAAGTGACATTATTAGTTGGAGAGAAAACAACGTTGAAACTAAATCTATTGAGGATCTGAGAAATTTGTCTGCTGATTTTAGGAAAATAAGGCAATACAACGACATTTTCAAAATCTTTATTCATTAAACTAGAATCAGAGACAATCGGAGGCTTGGATAAAATACGGTTAATGATATTTAAACTAAATCCGCGATCAATGGCAATGCTTTAATGTAATTAATTTCACCTTTGAATAACTCAGGATTTGAACAAATTTTTCGGGCACGGAAAATAAGTGTATTGAGTGCAGCATGTTTCTGGTTGGGGGGGGGGGGGGGGGTGATTGAAATTATAATGAGAGTGCAAACTGACAGCAGACGGTTTTCGGTAAACAGTTGTCAAAAACTCAGAAGTATCACGAATTACTAAAACATCCTGAAAAGCTAGCCGTTGTTGAGTTTTAATTTCAAAGGTAAACTGAATGCAAGGGTCTATTGAATTGTATAAATCGAGTACAGTGTTAACATTATGTTTTGCTAAATCAAGTAAGGCGAAAGAATCATCTACGTAACGAGTATAAAACGGAAACTGTATTAATTAAAAAAAAAAATTCTTCGAAATGGTGCATATAAATATCACTCAGAACCGGACTTAAAGGGTTCCACATAGCTAAACCTTCTGTCATTTTATAAAATTTTCCTTGAAACACAAAAGTATTTTGAGACAAACAAATGCTGGTTAAAGAGATCAAGTTTCCATTCAAATCTATAGATCAAGATCTATTTCAAATTTAAAATAAGGAAATTCGTTTTATCTTTTTTCTCAAACAATCTAAAGCACCTTGTACAGAAACATTAGTGAAAAGTGATTTGACATCAAAAGAAACCATAAGTGTAGCCTGTTGAATAGAAGTTACAAATTCTATTAGCAAAATGAACTGAATTTTTAGACATATAAATATCGTTAACCATGAGGGAAGAGAACCTTGAAACTAAATGTTTAGCAAGTTTGTAGGACGCAGTACCTATATTTGAAACAATAGGACGAAATGGAATACCTGGTTTGTGGACTTTAGGTAAAGCATATAAACGAGCACAGTTTACACAAGAAGGAATGAGAGAAAGTTTGTTAGAATCAGAAATAATTGGGGATGAATTCACGGTTTTTTTATGCTATTGAGTTCAGAAGTAGATGGATCTTTTTTAATGTTTATATAAGGACCTTCATTAATTAATTTCATGACATTTTCGATATAATTGGTTTTATTTACTACTACTATTTGACCTCCCTTGTCAGCTTTAGTTATAATGATATCGGAATAAGTGTTTTGAGGTAAATTTTCATAAAATTATTGAGATTAGTTCGTTCCAGCTTTGCATTAAAATCAATATTATTTTTAATAAGATGTCTTATGGAATGCTTCTGCATTGGGGACAAAGCGCTAAACTTAAAAGCTCTTTCTGTTGGAGCAATTAATTTTGGAACCTCAGGTTTTTTAGTAACTGCGAAATTGTTGTTTAGTTTTAAAGCATTAATGTGACTATCATTTAACTTAAAGTCCGAAAAATTAACTACAGCATCACTGTTTACAATAGGTAAATTTTCTGAGATCCTAGGAACAGAACGTTCAGATAGTTTTTTAAATTTCCTTTCCAGAACTATTTTATGGTGATCAGCAGAAGTGCGTGTGCTCTAACCCAAGACATTTTATCGAAAGATAAAAAATCATGATATGAATTAGCAACAGGAAGATGTAATCTATACAATTCTTTTTCAATGTTGGCCAAACGTGTGCGAGTATCCTGAATAAGTGCTCTTAAAAGAGATAAACGAGAAATAAATAAAACCCTGCAGATTCTTTTAGACTCCAATAAATTACTTCACTAGTATTAAAAACTAGGACTTCCCTCAGAGGGATTAGTCTGAGCGATATTGCTGAGAATGCACATTTAATAACTTGCGATAAGTAAAGAAAATGAGATGTTACCTTTAATTGGTCATTCATTGTGATAAAATATAATGATGAAAATAAGCATATCGAATCGTAGAACTACAAAATCTTGTTACATATACTATTTTTATAAAACAAAAGCAAACCATGCATGGATATAAAATTCGAAATATGCAAAATGTTATAAGTAATACAGAAAACAAAACACCAAATTTTCCTATATTGAAAATATAGCTCTTTGAAATGATGTCATGAGCATAAACAGAAGCTTCGCACCGATTTGAGAAACTATAAATAACATAAACTATTATGTTTGAAGAGAAATGGAGTGTATTTTATATGGTGTGAAATCCGTCCGAATAGTTTATAATGTTGAATATCTGTTTTCCACGGATGCAATGAGGTTGTCGATAAGAGTTAAGGAATCCTTTTTTAAAAATTTGTCCTAAACGAGCACTTACATCTTATAAGTTACTGTGATGCCAAAGTTATAGTTTCTGACCCCAACAGTATCCTAGAAATTGCAATATTCTCAATAAATTGGGTTTAAAACTTTTTCTAGAAAAAAAAAAAATGTTTAATATGTGAAATTAAATTGTCGAATGTTTTAGAAATCGTTCATAACGAGAATATTATATCTTAAAAGTTGCCACCAAAAAAAAAAAAAATATATTTTAAATTTTTAGTCATATCAACATCAAAGAATTCTCAATTTTAGAACTTTTTTTGCTCGTGCATTGATGGTGATTATTGTTCCTACGCAAAATATAGTATATTTTGCAGCAAAGATGGTTACCAACATTTTTTACCCACATTATTTTTTAAATCGGCTAGGTACTCCCAATGCTAACAAAAAACACACAAACGTTAATGCTTTATAGCATAGAAATACTGAATCAAAAGCTATTTATCTCCTATTATATACACATAAAACATAAATTATCTAATTAGTGCTAGCAGATGCATTTTTAAATATACATAGATCAATATAATGCTTCATTTTTCTTTTATTTGTATTTCTTAGTATTCATTTTTCATTTATTTGTATTGTTCAGTAAAAACCTCACTTTCTTAAGCCCGAATTACGTCAAACTTTTTATAAAAGCGCCTAAATCCATATAACAGCGAAGTATTGTGAAGAGTATTAAATACAAGGTAGTAAGACACTTAGCCAAACGCAGGTAATAAATCGCCAAATATTGTCCTTTTCGCCCTCTCTCGAAATGCATTTTTTTCGTATATTTAAAAAACACGATTTTGAGTAATCTTATTTAAAATCAAATAAATAAATGAGAGGAAGCAATAATAGCATAAGTCAAAACATTCATAAGTCAACATCAAGGAATTATATCGTAGTTACACATATGGAAAAAACTGCTTTCGGCCAAAAATCGTTGTCTTCACTAAATTTGAATCCGATTAAAAAAAGTACCGTGATTAATTAAAATGTTATAGGCAGAGCTGCCAAGTCTCCGGCATTTTGGGTACGGGTATTTTAATACAGAAAATGTTTTGTTAAATTGGAACATTCTGCGGTTTTAAAAAATAACTTTTCCTATAAGAAAATTCTGCTATGCAATAAGCGAGGGTTTGGCATCTCTATATAGGAATATTTCGTAATCTACTTTTTAACCTTAAAAAAAGCAACGACCATTTTTCGGGTACAAAAAGTATTGCTAGTTGTTCCATTTTGCATACAAGGTACTGATTGTAATATTGATACATCTATGGTGATAAATTTCCAATAATTTTTCAAATCCCATTGATTTCATTAAAAATATAAATCTTTTATTCATTTAGTTTAAAATAAATGGTTTTTAATTAATTTCATAATACTTTTGAAATATCACTTTTTATTGAAATATTCATACTTAATCCATAACGTACATAATATATGACTCTGTTATCACATAAGTCACCTTTTTATTATCACAAAAATTATGTTTTTACTGATTTTTATGAACTCAATAAGAAAAATTTTGTGTTTTGAGCAATAGATGTCCGCATTTCCTATTATTTTTTTTTAAACAAAATTCTTTGTATTTAGAATAATTTTTATTTAAATAGGAAATCCAGATGTCGCTGTTAATAAAGAAGAAAGTTACAAAAAAGGGTACAAAACAAGTAGACACATACTATCAAATATGGAAAAACGACGAATCCCAAAAAGACGTCGTATGAAATATCATCTTTTAAAGCAAAAAAACGAGATCTGATTATCGAGCCTACTGATTACAAAATGTGCATTACATTTAAAAAAAAAAAAAAAAAAAAAAAAAAAAAAAAAAAAAAAAAAAAAATGCTGCAAATATTGATTATTTTTTCTTTTGTGCAGTTTTGGCTTCGAAAGGTGCGCTATGTTGCAAAAAGGTATAAGCGCCTATGAAAACACACCTGGTAAACTTTCATGCTCAGTTTTACAAATAAATATGGCACATATATGCCCTATATACACCGAGTACCTAATTGGTGCCAAAATGGCGTTTAGTTGCCTAACATGCTGGTTATCATATAAATGTTATAATAAATTGTTTGTTCTAAAAATATTATCATTTATTGATTGTTATATCTTTTTTAATAACAGGAAATGTTTCATTTATTCCTTTTTTTTCATTTTGAAGTAAATAAATAACGTGTTGTTATAGCATGCTATATGCATCTGGTAATCAAAACGAAGTTTTCACCTAATTGGCATAAAAAATCTCGTCAAACCCTGTGCTTATATCTCTAGTATATTATCTCAAGTATTTTATTTATGTATACTCTAATTGTTTTTACATACCACTTACTTCTTCTGGTATATAGAAATAGGTAAGTGGCTCCTTTATGCAGTATAAATTGTATAAAACTTTAAAAAATAGCTCCGTTGCCCCTTTTTGGATCGAATTAAAAAAAAATCAATGTCTAATTCTAGTATTGCTCCCAGGTATGCATACATACTCTATATTTCAAAGTTGTATGCCAACAGGAAACGGATGAAAAATGGGAAAAAATGTCACATATGCACCAGGGTACATAATTGGCGTCAAAATGGCATTATTTTACCTGAGATGGTAACCCGGCTTTATTTATTTATTATTTGTTTATTTACTCATAAAATGTTTATTTACTTTCACTTCCTTCTTTTAATTATATAAAATATTTCTTTTTATAGTTATTAATTATTATTATTATTTTATTTACTGTAAGTTCTTTTTGAAAATAGAAAATAATTTTAAAATGTGTATGTAAGCGTTATTTGAAAAGGGAGTTTTCGCCAAATGGGCTTTGAAAAAAATTGCGCCAAATCTGATGCGCTTGTGGTATCCGTGCCGAAAAATTAGTGACCAGAATTGACTTCCATACACAAACAAAATATAAATTAAAAGAAAACATGCAATGAAAATAAATATAAAGGGAAAATGAAATAAAAGAAACTTTTTATTTAAAAACGTAATTGTTTCTAATTTTCACACGCGAAATATGTAAAACATTCTTTTAGCGATCAAAAAGTGCCGTTAAGAGATTATCTCAAAATCAAAGTTTTTATGACATTTTTTAAAATAAAAAAATAACAGTTTTATTTTCCTGCATGATTAAATTTTAAAATGTTTTATTGCATTCAATATTTCTGAGTGCGAAAATGATTACCATTTACTCCATGTACTGATTCGGTTATCTACGAAAATGTCCAGCCGGTGAAAATCACGCTCACCAAATTTCTGTGACGTATGCACATAAATTGTGCTTTTTTATCAGTTTTTTTAATATAACTTTTGAACTATTTGGAATTAATTTTTAAAAGTAGGTGCATTCACCAGATTACCTTCATAGGTACCTATTGGTACAAACAGAATCAAAATCCGACAAGTACTTTTTGAGATTTGCTTGACGAAAGAATTTTTTTGAATTTTAATATCGTTACGTATCTCTGAGTATAAAGACTTCGCTTCGCTCAGACAACTAGGACTTCCCTCAGAGGGATTAGTCTGAGCGATATTGCTGAGAATACACATTTAATAACTTGCGATAAGTAAAGAAAATGAGATGTTACCTTTAATTTGTCATTCATTGTGATAAAATATAATGATGAAAATAAGCATATCGAATCGTAGAACTACAAAATCTTGTTGCATATACTATTTTTATAAAAGAAAAGCAAACAATGCATGGATATAAAATTGGAAATATGCAAAATGTTAAAAGTAATACAGAAAATAAAACACCAAATTTTCCTATATTGGAAATATAGCTCTTTGAAATGATGTCATGAGCATAAACAGAAGTTTCGCACCGATTTGAGAAACTATAAATAACATAAACTATCTTATATGGTGTGAAATCCGTCCGAATAGTTTATAATGTTGAATATCTGTTTTCCACGGATGCAATGAGGTTGTCGATAAGAGTTAAGGAATCCTTTTTTTTAAATTTGTCCTAAACGAGCACTTACATCTTATAAGTTACTGTGATGCCAAAGTTATAGTTTCAGACTCCAACAATATCCTAGAAATTGCAATATTCTCAATAAATTGGGTTTAAAACTTTTTCTAGAAAAAAAAATGTTTAATATGTGAAATTAAATTGTCGAATGTTTTAGAAATCGTTCATAACGAGAATATTATATCTTAAAAGTTGCCACCAAAAAAAAAAAAAAAAATATATTTTAAATTTTTAGTCATATCAACATCAAAGAATTCTCAATTTTAGAACTTTTTTTGCTCGTGCATTGATGGTGATTATTGTTCCTACGCAAAATATAGTATATTTTGCAGCAAAGATGGTTACCAACATTTTTTGCCCACATTATTTTTTAAATCGGCTAGGTACTCCCAATGCTAACGAAAAACACACAAACGTTAATGCTTTATAGCATAGAAATACAGAATCAAAAGCTATTTATTTCCTATTATATACACATAAACAGGGGTGGGTAAATACATCATTTTGCTCGCCAGTGGCGATTGGATTTTCTCATAAGGCGAGTGCATTTTTAGTTTTTGAAAAACTGTAGGCAATAGGCACATTATCAGAAACACTTTTTTAATCTAGATATTTTAACTTTCCAAATTATTACAGTGTAAGTATGGTACTAAGTTCTATCTAATATTAATCTTACCTTTGTTACATATATTTCTTAATATTATACAAAAAAGAATTATGAAAATGCATTGTAGTAATAGTAATTTTGTCTGTAATCGCGTGCGATTTTGTCATAACTATTTTCAACTGCGTGTGTTGCATCTTGCGGGCTGGCGAAATAAATCCTTGGCTGGTAAGAATTTGGAAAATTTCCCCACCCCTTCACATAAATTATCTAATTAGTGCTAGCAGATGAATTTTTAAATATAATAGATCAATATAATGATTCATTTTTCTTTTATTAGTATTTCTTAGTATTCATTTTTCATTTATTTGTATTATTCAGTAAAAAACTCACTTTCTTAAGCCCGAATTACGTCAAACTTTTTATAAAAGCGCTTAAGTCCATATAACAGCGAAGTATTGTGAAGAGTATTAAATACAAGGTAATAAGACACTTAGCCAAACGCAGGTAATAAATCGCCAAATATTGTCCTTTTCGCCCTCTCTCGAAATGCATTTTTTTTTCGTATATTTAAAAAACACGATTTTGAGTCATCTTATTTAAAATTCAAATAAATAAATGAGAGTAAGCAATAATAGCATAAGTCAAAACATTCGTAAGTCAACATCAAGGAATTGTATCGTAGTTACACATGTGGAAAAAAGCTGCTTTCGGCCAAAAAACGTTGTCTTCACTAAATTTGAATCCGATTAAAAAAAGTACTGTGATTAATTAAAATGTTATAGGCAGAGCTGCCAAGTCTCCGACATTTTCGGTACCGGTATTTTAATACAGAAAATGTTTTATTAAATTGGAACATTCTGCGGATTTAAAAAACAACTTTTCCTATAAGAAAATTCTGCTATGCAATAAGCGAGGGTTTGGCATCTCTATATAGGAATATTTCGTAATATACTTTTTAACCTCAAAATAAGCAACGACCATTTTTCGGGTACAAAAAGTATTGCTAATGGTTCCATTTTGCATACAAGGTACTGATTGTAATATTGATACATCTATGGTGATAAATTTCCAATAATTTTTCAAATCCCATTTATCTCATTAAAAATATAAATCTTTTATTCATTTAGTTTAAAATAAATGGTTTTTAACTAATTTCGTAATACTTTTGAAATATCACTTTTCATTGAAATATTCATACTTAATCCATAACGTACGTAATATACGACTCTGTTATTACATAAGTCACCTTTTTATTATCATAAAAATTATGTTTTTACTGATTTTTATTAACTCAATAGGAAAAATTTTGTGTTTTGAGCAATAGATGTCCGCATTTCCTATTATTTATTTATTTTATCAAAATTCTTTGTATTTAGAAGAATTTTTATTTAAATAGGAAATCCAGATGTCGCTGTTATTAAAGAAGAAAGTTACAAAAAAGGGTACAAAACGAGTAGACACATACTATCAAATATGAAAAAACGACGAATCTCAAAAAGAAAAAAAAAAAAAAATGCTGCAAATATTGACTATTTTTTCTTTTGTGCAGTTTTGGCTTCGAAAGGTGCGCTATGTTGCAAACATATAAGCGCCTATGAAAACACACTTGGTAAATTTTCATGCTCAGTTTTACAAATAAATACACATATATGCCCTATATACACCAAGGTACCTAATTGGTGCCAAAATGGCGTTTAGTTGCCTAACATGCTGGTTATCATATAAATGTTATAATAAATTGTTTGTTCTAAAAATATTATCATTTATTGATTGTTATATCTTTTTTAATAACAGGAAATGTTCCATTTATTCCTTCTTTTTCATTTTGAAATAAATAAATAACGTGTTGTTATAGCATGCTATATGCATCTGGTAATCAAAACGATGTTTTCGCCTAATTGGCATAAAAAATCTCGCCAAATCCGGTGCTTATATTGTGAGGGAGTGACCTTTAGTCATAAAGGCACTCTAGTGTTTCTGAGATCGTGACGTCAATAATTTAACATTTTGTAGGCGTAAAAGTGACATCTATCCTCTCTTTTACTTTAACTTTCTAGAGTGTGTGTGCTCTTTCGAATTCCGCAGTTAGCTCGCGGTTATTAGTATTATGTTAATGAGAAGTATCTCAGTTTGTCGCGTATAAAAGCTTGAGTGTGAGTTTGTGGGGTGTGTGTTTCTGGCCTTAGCCGGCAGCCAGCGTCTGTGTGTTCTAGCCGGCAGCCAGCAGCCTCTGTGTGTATTCCGCCATTAGACAACGAAGTTGATGATTGTTTATGAAGGTGCTGACGATTAGAAAATAGCTACGGCCTCCAGTAAAGCGAAAAGGAGTTCAGATAGTGGATTAAAGATTCTGCCTTGGTAAGAAAGTTTAGAATCGTTCCGTTTTGATTATTTGAGAAATAAAGAAATATCCACAGCCACGGGCTGTGAAATTAAGATTTGTTTAGTAGATCAGCCAGGAAATAGTGTCAAGTGTTAGACGGTGCCCCGACTGAGCTAGACCAACGCCTGTGAGTATGATTTAGCTTTTCATAGTGTTCTCAGTGAGTGAAATTATAGACTGGCTCCACTTTCCTTTAGCCCTTATCATTTTAATAAACTGTGTTGTTTTAACCTAAATTAATGAGTATGTCTGCATATAACGTGACAAATGACACCCAGCATGAGTATACCGTCACAAATGGCGCCCAACGAAATGTCGGACATTTTGAGATTGTGCCACGAGTGTATTTCACCGGTGAGGGTGATATTAGTGAATTTTTAGTGAAATTAGACGATTATATTTTGTTCAATAATATACCTGAGAAAAACAGGTACGTAGTGCTTAAATGCTCGTTAAAGGGCGAAGCACTTTTGTGGTTAGAAAATATAGGAAAGTTTTTGATTACTGAGGAAGCGAAAAGATTTGAACAAACTGTAATTGAGTTAAAGAAGGCATTTCCTCCAGTTAAAGATAAAAGTATTTTGAGAAAAGAGTTCTATTGTAATAAGCAGAATATTTATGAGTCGGCGTCAAAATTTTATCTTCGTAAGCTGGAACTAAAAAATAAATTAGATTTAGATATTACATTTGAGGAATTGTTGGACATTGTTTTTCCTCTTTTTAATCCAAATATACAGGACTTTATTGAAGTTCGAGCACCGAAGAATTTTGCAGAAATGCACCAGATATTATCGAAGTATGAGTCTCGGCATAGCTCGGATCAACGGGATTTGCGTAACCCTCGGCAGAGACCTGTCACGGATGGTAATTTGAGAAATGAGGGGGAACGTAATTTTGTGAGAGGGGGACAGCGATTTCCGGATAGTAATGTGCGTAATAGAAGTGATGGATTTGGTCGTAATATGTCGAATACGAGTAATGGTAATAGGAATGGTGGTGGTGCTAATAATTTTAGAAGTGGTGAGAGAAATATGCATGGAAATATACAGAATAGTGGTTATAATCGTAGTGGGGGAGTACGGGACAGGAATGTTTCTTCGCAAGTAAGGAGATTAACTTCGGATGAGAATGTTGAAAATAGGTCAACGCAAAAGAGATGTGTTCAGAGGTCGGAAAAGTCTTCGGTGAATTTGAATAAAATTACTATTAATCCGGTTGAGTTACCTGAAGTGTTAATTGTGTTAGATGGCATTGTCGTTAAAAGTGTCTTCGATACAGGGGCAGATAAGTCGTTCATTTCTTTTGATTGTTATCGGAAATATTTTTCGTATAAGAAGTTGAAAAGGTCAAGTCTGGTGGTTCAGTCAGCACAGGGAGTAGCTTGCGATAATAAAGGTTCAGTAGAATTGGAAGTTGAAATTCGTTCGGTTAAGACATGTTGGGAGTTTTGTGTGTTAGATGGATTAACAGTGCATTGTATAGTTGGTGTGGATTATATGAAGGATAGAGGAATTAGTTTGGATTTCTTTAAAAAGTCGTTAATCGTGAATAATGATGAGAATGTGAGTAAGAAAGAGCCTGTTTCAGTGTCAGTTAATTTGGAGGAATCTAGTTTAAGTGAGGTTAAGAAGGTGGAGGTTAATAAGTCTTTAGTCGATTGTGGTAAAGTTTTTTCAGATAAACCGAGTTTAACTAATGAAATTTATATTGGTTTTGACGCACTAGTTGCTAGTAAACCATTTCGTTATGATTTTATATTCAATATTTTTAAGTCTTTGTGTGAAAAGTTGCAGACTGAGGACGGTAGGGAACTTCCTCAGTCTAATATGGCTGAACGTGTAAATCGTACATTAATTCAAATGATTTCTTCTTATGTTGGTTCTCATCATGCAAATTGGGACCAGTTTCTTCAGCATTTTGCGTACGCACTTCGTACGGCAGTTCACGAGTCAACGGGGAAAACGCCTGCTGAATTGTTTTTGGGTAGAAAAGTTATTACTCCATTCCAAAGGTTAGTTATGGTGTCAGATGCGGAAAGTCAGTACATGTGTCAGGATATTGAGAGGTTGGTTAAGGAAGCTCAGGTTCAAATGGGAAAAGCACAAGAAAAGCAAGCTCAGTATTATAATATGCGTAGAAGGGAGTTAGAAGTGAAAGTTGGAGATTTTGTGTTAGTAGAAAAGCATTGGTTAAGTTCAAGTCGTCAAAAGAGAGTAGCTAAGTTTGGTCCGAAGTTTGTAGGTCCGTTCGAGGTTTTGGAAGTTCGAAATAATAATTTGGTTGTTGATGTCAATGGTGAAAGAATGACTGTTAATCTGGATCAGGTTAGAGTGTATAAGTTTAGAGAAAATGGTAGTGAAGGTTCTCATATGTCGAGTGGTGTTTCGCGAAATTCCCGATCCAATGAGTGTCCCGAGTCCAGCACTTCTTCGTCTAATTCTTTTCATCAATATTCAAGAAGAAAATTTGGTCAAACAGCTCCAAAGACTGTTATTGAAAGTCGAAAGCCTAGCAATCCGAGAGCAAAGTATAATAAAAATAAGAGAACTGTGTCAAATACATCGGACTCTGTGTGTCATAAAAGACAAAAAATTATAAATTGTCCAGTTCCTCCATCTATTAGACAACAACCTCACAAGCATAAATTAACTAATAGTTCACCATCTTCAGTGATTAATCCCCAGAAAAGATTTCGTTTGGACACTCGTAAAACTGTTAAGCGAACTTTAAATGCCGAATCTTTGCCTAACAAGAAACTACATAGGTCCGGAAAGAAACGTGGCCTAGGATCTTCGGTAACTTCGGGTGCGTCTAGAAAGAGGAGACAACTCTCAGATTACCGGCAACAACAGTGTGAACCTCGCCATGGAGTGAACCCAGCGAACCGGCCAGAGCAGAGTCGTCGAGTGGAACCTACGAGTATTCCACGGCATCCATTCAGAACCAGGCTGCAGGCACGACAGTCAACTGTGGCGTCACCGTACAGTTCTGATGACGAGAGATCCTTCGTACAAGCCTTCTGGGACAGGAGGAGAAAGCCATCTTGCAGTATGAAGCCTGCTAGCAGTGAATCATCTCTATGATTGGGTGATAATGTTCTTTATTAAATTTCTATTAGAGTGCATATATGTGGTAGCAATGTGAAGGAATAGAAAGCAGAGAGACTGTTTTGTACTTTTGGCCATTTTTGGAATTTTTTTTGACAGACTCACGTTTAGTGCTTAATTGTGTTCAAAATTTGTTTGCAAAATTGTTAGTTTTATGTATGTTGGAAATTTTGGTCTTAACTGCTTTTAAAAATTCTGGATCTATTGTTAAATGGTTATGTTATTTGTTTAAAATGTTATTATATTGTTATATTGTTCATGTGTTATAAAATGTATGTTAATGTATGTTTAAATTTTCAGAAAGTACGGATAGTAGTTTGGGTTATTTTGTACACGCGCCGCGGTTCAGGCGCGCACGTGTTTTGCGGTCAAGAAGTCCTTGACACGCGTTTCTATCTCTGATACTAACATTTAATGAATTAACTTTCTTCTTATCGTTCGTGTTTTATGAGTTGCGTTTTGTACTTTAGTTGGGAATGGTTTCCGCAAGTTGCGAAGTTTTAAGCTGCATTTGAATTTGAAATTGTATTGTATTAAAATTGAATGTTAATGTGATTTTCTTGCAGGGAAGTATACCTTTTGTTATGTATTGATTCTGCTATTTTTCTTTTAGTTAATACAGATGAAGAGATTGATGACGTCATTTTGTAAATTTTTGATATTTTTTGATTGTTGCATAAGCACAGCGATATGCCGCTGTACGTATGTGCCCCAATTATTGTTCAAGTGGAGTTAAGTCTGAAGAAGTTTGGGAGTTAGTTCATTGGCTAATGGGGATGTAGGTATTACGTAGTAGCAGAGTTAGTTTAGTATGAAGTAAATGTAATTTTAGATGAAGTCGGAATTTGAATGAGGAAAGTTTTTGCGCATTGGGTTTTTTGGACTTGGTGCGAATTCTAGTATATTAAAAGTTATGGAGAAATTTTTGGGTAAAGTTATAGTTGCATTGCAATATTGAGGAAAATTTCGGAAGGTTAGTGTTTTGAGAAATTTTAGCACTCCCAGTGGAGTGGGTTGTTTTGAGAGAAGAAGTAATTAGTTTTGAAAGTTTTACGAGTTTTTGGAAGTTTTACGGAGGCTATTTGTAAGATAGAAGAATGATTGGATTGAATATGTGATTAATTGAGGCAAACTGAGTTTTTTTTGGTTGTGATGGGTTGAAGTTAATATTTTAAAAGTTATGTTTCGGCGTTAAATTTCACCCATCACTGTGTTTATTACGGCTCTAAATTTATAACAAGAAAAAGTTCTGGGCATGCATTTAGCCCAGCCCTTTTTCTCTGCGGAGTTCGAGGGGGGGTTGTGAGGGAGTGACCTTTAGTCATAAAGGCACTCTAGTGTTTCTGAGATCGTGACGTCAATAATTTAACATTTTGTAGGCGTAAAAGTGACATCTATCCTCTCTTTTACTTTAACTTTCTAGAGTGTGTGTGCTCTTTCGAATTCCGCAGTTAGCTCGCGGTTATTAGTATTATGTTAATGAGAAGTATCTCAGTTTGTCGCGTATAAAAGCTTGAGTGTGAGTTTGTGGGGTGTGTGTTTCTGGCCTTAGCCAGCAGCCAGCGTCTGTGTGTTCTAGCCGGCAGCCAGCAGCCTCTGTGTGTATTCCGCCATTAGACAACGAAGTTGATGATTGTTTATGAAGGTGCTGACGATTAGAAAATAGCTACGGCCTCCAGTAAAGCGAAAAGGAGTTCAGATAGTGGATTAAAGATTCTGCCTTGGTAAGAAAGTTTAGAATCGTTCCGTTTTGATTATTTGAGAAATAAAGAAATATCCACAGCCACGGGCTGTGAAATTAAGATTTGTTTAGTAGATCAGCCAGGAAATAGTGTCAAGTGTTAGACGGTGCCCCGACTGAGCTAGACCAACGCCTGTGAGTATGATTTAGCTTTTCATAGTGTTCTCAGTGAGTGAAATTATAGACTGGCTCCACTTTCCTTTAGCCCTTATCATTTTAATAAACTGTGTTGTTTTAACCTAAATTAATGAGTATGTCTGCATATAACGTGACAAATGACACCCAGCATGAGTATACCGTCACAATATCTCTAGTATATTATCTCAAGTATTTTATTTATGTATACTATAATTGTTTTTACATACCACTTACTTCTTCTGGTATATAGAAATAGGTAAGTGGCTCCTTTATGCACTATAAATTGTATAAAACTTTAAAAAATAGCCCTGTTGCCCCTTTTTGGATCGAATTAAAAAAAATCAATGTGTAATTCCAGTATTGCTCCCAGATATGCATACATACTCCATACTTCAAAGTTGTATGCCAACAGGAAACGGATGAAAAATGGGAAAAAAATGTCACATATGCACCAGGGTACATAATTGGCGTCAAAATGGCATTATTTTACCTGAGATGGTAACCCGGCTTTATTTATTTATTATTTGTTTATTTACTCATAAAATGTTTATTTACTTTCACTTCCTTCTTTTAATTATATAAAATATTTCTTTTTGTAGTTATTAATTACTATTCTTATTTTATTTACTGTAAGTTCTTTTCGAAAATAGAAAATAATTTAAAAATGTGTATGTAAGCGTTATTTGAAAACGGAGTTTTCGCCAAATGGGCTTTGAAAAAAATTGCGCCAAATCTGATGCGCTTGTGGTATCCGTGCCGAAAAATTAGTGACCAGAATTGACTTCCATACACAAACAAAATATAAATTAAAAGAAAACATGCAATGAAAATAAATATAAAGGGAAAATGAAATAAAAGAAACTTTTTATTTAAAAACGTAATTGTTTCTAATTTTCACACGCGAAATATGTAAAACATTCTTTTATCGATCAAAAAGTGCTGTTAAGAGATTATCACAAAATCTCAAAATCAAAGATTTTATGACATTTTTTAATATAAAGAAATAACAGTTTTATTTTCCTGCATGATTAAATTTTAAAATGTTTTATTGCATTCAATATTTCTGAGTGCGAAAATGATTACTGTTTACTCCATGTACTGATTCGGTTATCTACGAAAATGACCAGCCGGTGAAAATCACGCTCACCAAATTTCTGTGACGTATGCACATAAATTGTGCTTTTTTATCAGTTTTTTTAACATAACTTTTAAACTATTTGGAATTAATTTTTAAAAGTAGGTGCATTCACCAGATTACCTTCATAGGTACCTATTGGTACAAACAGAATCAAAATCCGACAAGTACTTTTTGAGATTTGCTTGACGAAAGAATTTTTTTGAATTTTAATATCGCTACGTATCTCTGAGTATAAAGACTTCGCTTCGCTCAGACAAATATCGTTACGTATCTCTGAGTATAAAGACTTCGCTTCGCTCAGACAATAAAACCAGGAATGATTTTGCGACGCCTGCAATTGATTAAAAACCATAGATGATTAAGAAATTTGAAACGTTTGAGTCTAAGCTTCATAAAGCGATTGGTTAAAGACATGATAAAACTAACGTAAGCGAATAAAACAATTAAAACCACAAACTTCCACAAATGAAAAGGTAAAAATTATTAATAAAAAGATTTAAAAGGCCCGTTGAAGCCAGAATATAAGTAAAATTGTAACACTTTGTGCGATTTTCAATACAAAAGCTTAAAAACTACAACGTTGTAACGCACAAATTTCATAAAAACTCAAACCCCCCCAAAGAATTTCAAACGACGTTTCAAGGATGCCTTAATACCCTTCCTCAGTGAGAAAAAAATATTGACGTTGAAAAAATTTTCGGATTAGTTAACGAAAAGAACTTCATTCACTTTTCCAGTTCTTTATAAAGAAATATAATTTTACGAAATGAGAGGCTTTTATTCATTGCGATACTTATTTGCAAGCTAATTTTAATCTCTAATTTGCTAAAATTTCTAAGAAAGTACTAACGTTTTCAGAAAGAGAAGGAATAATCTGACACAACTGTCATAAATGATTTTTTTTTTGGGGGGGGGGAGGGGGGGGGTCACCGAAAGTCTTTTTTTCGATATTAATATCGGTGTTCTCAACTGCTCTGCTCAACATTGTAAAACATTTAATGTAAAGTTCCTGAAAAAACCTGTGACAGTTGTTCTGCCACAGGTTTTGCGAGGGATTTTGCCTCAGAAAAGCAATGAAACTTACAAGGCGTGAATTTTAAATGTTTTAGTTTTGAATAAAAGTCGTGTATTTTAAATAAAAATAATGAATGAATGGAAGAATTATATTTGGTACTAGTAGATTATCTGGTTAACAAAAAAAAAAAAAAAAAAAAAAAAAAAAAAAACTATCACCAAACAATAAGATTAAAATGCCAATCATAAATTATCTTAATTGACACATTTACTTGATACTAAACACGAGATAAGCGTGTTTGTTACAAGATTAAGTGATTTTCAAGTCGACATTTTAATTGTATTTTTATTGATTTTTCACTAATTTATTTGTTTTTTCGTTATTTAAAGTAAATATTTTTGTATAATTTAACGAAGATGATTGTTGGGAACAGTGTTTGGTGATTTATCCCTGTGTCCGGTTAACATAATTGTACCGAATTTTTTATTTATCTATTAGAATCTTCCAACGTGTAAAGTATTGAACAAGTAAATTAAATTATGAATAAAAGTTACATGATAAAATGCTTATCATTAAATTTAAGGGGAACCAACTGGTCGCCAAGGGTGGCTAGTGTTTAAAAAATATTTTTGATGACAAATTTAACCTTAAAAATAATTTCCGATATTTTCACTGTATTTTTAACAAAATGATTTATGTGTGAATTTTTAAGATTATGTAGCATCAGGAATAATGAAACAAACAGAACAAGAATTATTCTTGGGAGCAAAGTTTTCCCGCATAATATTAAAATTAATCGAACAAATGATTTGGAAAATCTTCTTTGTGAGTTGTGCTATTTTCAGGAGCAGAACTTCTTTTACAGGAACTTAATCATCTGTAAATTCTTCCAAAAATATTTTCCGTTTCACTTTAAGCTATCGCTGCATATAATCTTTTATGTTAGTTTACAATTCTTTGTTCTTAACACATCAAATTATATGGCGATGTTTCAAAAGATTTTTCGAATAATTTAAAGAAAAAAATTTCATTCACTTTTCCGGTTTCAATAAATGAATATTAATTTTTTGAAATGAAATGCTTTTATTGGTTGTGATAGTAATTTGCTTGCTAATTTTAATCTGTAATGTGTTAAAATTTCTATGAAAGTACTAACATTTTCAGAAAGTAAAAGAATAAACTAACTAATATTTTGAGAAAAATAACTAATATTTTGAGAAAGTGAAGGAATAATCTGACACAGCTGCCGTAAATGATATTTTTGTCACCGGAGGTCTTTCTTCGGTAATAATAAGGCTGTTCTCAACTGATCTGCTCAACGTTGTAAAACATTTGGTGTAAAGTTCCTGAAAAAAACCTGTAGCAGCTGTTCTGTCACAGGTTTATCTAGGGGTTTCATTCCATAAAAGCAATCAACGTTACACAAATCGTGAATTTTAAATATTTCAGTTTTAAATGAAACTTGTGCATTTTAAATAAAGTGAATGGATGAATGGAGGGATTATTTTTGGTACTGTTTGATTATCACGACAACCAAAAAACTATCGCCAAATTATAAGATTAAAATGCCCATAACAGGTTATAGTAATTGACACATTCACTTGACATTAAACACGAAATAGTCATGTTTGTCACATGATTAATTGACTTTTAATTCGACATTTTAATTGTATTTTTATTAATGTTTTACTAATTTATTTGTTTTTTCGTTATTTAAAATAAATATTTTTGTATAATTTGACGAATGATTGACGGGAACAGTGTTTGGTGATTTATCTCTGTGTCCGGCAAACGTAAACGTGCCGATTTTTTTGTTTCACTATTAGAATCTTCCAACTGGCGAAGAATTGAACAAGTAAATTGAATTATGAATAAAAGTAACATTAGAAAATGCTTAACATTACATTAGACGGTGACCAAATTGGTCGCCAAAGGCGGCTAGTGTTTAAAAGTAACGTTGATGACAAATTTAATCTTAAAACTAATTTTAGGTACTATCATTGTATTTTTAACGAAATAATTTATATGTGAATTTTCAAGATTACGTAGCATTGGGAATAATGAAACAAACAAAGCAAGAATTAGTCTCGGGAGCAAAGTTTTCTCTCATAATATTAAAATTAATCAAACAAATGACTTGGAAGTCCTCTTTATGAGTTGTGCTGTTTTCAGAAGAGAACTCCTTTTACAGAAACTCAATCAACTGTAAATTTTTCCAAAAATAATTTCCGTTTCACTTTAAGTTATTTCCTTATATAGAGTATTATGTTAGTTTGCATGAGCAAATTCTTCGCACAACGCATTAAATTATATCGAAATGTTTCAAAACATTTTTCGAATTTGTTAACAAAAAGAACTTCATTCATTTTCCGGCTCTAAATAAATAAATATTAATTTTATGAAATGAAGGGCTTTTATTGATTGTGATACTAATTTGCTTGCTAATTTTAATCTTTAATGTGTTAAAATTTCTAAGAAAGTACTAAAATTTTTAGAAAGTGAAGGAATAGTCTGACACAGCTGCCGCAAATGACTTTTTGTCACCGGAGGTCTTTCTTCGCTAAAATTAAGGCTGTTCTCAACTTATCTGCTCAACAATGTAAAACATTTGGTGTAAAGTTCCTAAGAAGAAACTTGTGGCAGATATTCTGCCACAGGTTTTCTGAGGAATATGACCACATAAAAGCAATGAAAGTTATACAATTTCTGAATTTTAAATGTTTCAATTTTAAATGAAAATCGTGTATTTATAATATAGTAAAGAAATGAATGGAGGGATTACATTTGGTACTATTTGATTATCCTGACAACCAAATAACTATCGCCAAACTATAAGATTAAAATGCCAATAATGACTTATTGTAATTGGCACATTCACTTCACATTAAACACGAGATACACTTGTTTGTTACATGATTAATTGATTTTTAATTCGATATTTTAATTGTATTTTTATTATTGTTTCACTAATTTATTTCTTTTTTCGTTATTTAAAATAAATATTTTTGTATAATTAGGCGAAAATGATTGTCGGAAACAGTGTTTAATGATTTTTTCCGCGTCCGGCTAACATAAACATACCAAATTTTTTATTTATCTATCAGAATCTTCCAACTGGCAAATGAATGAACAAGTAAATTAAATTATGAATAAAAGTAACATAATAAAATGCTTAGCATTACATTTAAGGGTGACCAAACTGGTCGCCAAGGGCGGCTACTGTTTAAAAATAACTTTGACAAATTTAATCATAAAACGAATTTCAGATACTTTCATTGTATTTTTAAAGAAATGATTTATGTATTAATTTTTAAGATTACGTGGCACTGGGAATAATGAAACAAACAAAACAAGAATTATTCTCGGGAGCAAAGTTTTCCCTCATAATATTAAAATTAATCGAACAAATCATTTGGAAAATCCTCTTTGTGAGTTGTTCTATTTGCAGGAGCAGAACTCCTTTTACAGGAACTCAATCAACTGTAAATTCTTCCAAAATTATTTCACTTTAAGCTATGGCTGTATTGTTAGTTTACATAAGCAAATTCTTTGCACAATATATCATATTATATCACAATGTTTCATAAGATTTTTCAGATGAGTTAACTAAAAGAACTTTATTCACTTCTTTATGAACGAATATTAATATGTTAAAATTTCTAAGAAAGTACAAAAATTTTTAGAAAGTGAAGGAATAATCTGAAACAGCTGCCGCAAACGGACTTTTTGTCATTGCAGGTTTTTCTTCGTTAAAATTAAAGGTGTTCTTAACTGATCTGCTCAACAATGTAAAACATTTGGTGCAAAGTTCCTGAAAAAACCTGTGGCAGCTGTTCTGCCACAGGTTTTCCGAGAGATTTCACCACAGAAAAGTAATTAAAGTTACACTAATGGTGAATTTTAAATGTTTCAGTTTTAAAGAAAGCCGTGTATTTTAACCTCTTGGGGACGAACGACACGTATACGTGCCTCAAAATGGCTTAAGAATACTTAATTATCCCCATCAGTAAAATTTTACTGCAAAATTTGCCTTATTTTATCGAAGACATTTTTTGATTTAACAAGCCAGAAATTTCTGTATTAAAAAGCCGGTGACGAAACATTAAAAAATTCGTAAAAGGCTCCCGTCGCAAAGGGGTTGAATAAAGTGAATGAATGAATGGCAGGATAATGTTTCGTATTATTTGATTATCCTGTCGTCCAAAAAACTATCGCCAAGCTATAAGATTATAATGCTAATAACGAACGATCGTTGACACATTCATTTCACATTAAATACGAAACACATTTGTTTGTTACATGATTAATTGAATTTTAATTCGACATTTTAATTGTATTTTTAATAATGTTTTACTAATCCATTTGTTTTTTTCTTTATTTAAAATAAATATTTTTGTATAACTTGGCAAAAATGATTGACGGGAACTCTGTTTGGAGATTTATCCCTGCGTCCAGCTAACATAAATATACCGAATTTTTTATTTCTGTATCAGAATCTTCCAACTGGCAAAATATTGAACTAGTAAATTAAATTATGAATAAAAGTAACATAATAAAATGCTTAGCATAACATTTAAGGGCGACCACAATGGCCGCCAAGGGCGGCTACTGTTAAAAATTAATGTTGATGACAAAATTAACCTTAAAAATAATTTAAGGTTATTTCATTGTATCTTTAACTAAATGATTTGTATGTGAATTTTTAAGGTTATGTAGCATTCGGAATAATGAAACTAACAAAGCAAGAATTATTCTCGGGAGCAAAGTTTTACTTCATAATATTAAAATTAATTGAACAAATCATTTGGAAAATCTTCTTTGAGAGTTACGCTATTTGCAGAAACAGAACTCCTTCTACAGGAACTGAATCAATTGTAAATTCTTCCAAAAATATTTTTCGTTTCACTTTAAACTATGGCTGTATTGTTAGTTTACATAAGCAAATTCTTTGCACAACATATCGAATTACATCGCAATGTTTCAAAATATTTTTCGGATGAGTTAATGAAAAGAACTTAATTCATTTTCCGGTTTTCTTTAATAAATAAATATTAATTTTATGAAAGTAAGGGCTTTTAATAATTGTGATACTAATTTTCTTGCTAATTTTAATCTTTAGTGTGTTAAAATTTCTAAGAAATTACTAACGGTTTCTAAAAGTGGAGGAATAAACTGACGCAGTTGCCGGAGATGAATTTTTTGTCACCGGAGGTCTTTCTTCGCTAATATTAAGTCTGTTCTCAACTGCTCTGCTCAACATTGTAAATTATTTGATGTAAGTTTCCTGAAAAAAAAAAACTGTGACATCTATTCTGCCACAGGTTTCCGAGGGATTTCACCATAGAAAATCAGTGAAAATACACAAGTCGAGATTTTTAAATGTTTCGATTTTAAATGAAAGTCTTGTATTTTAAATAAAGGGAACGAATGAGTGGAAGTATTATATTTGGCGCTATTGACTATCACGTCAATCAAAAAACTATCGCTAAACTATAAACTGAAAAAGCCAATAATAAATGATCGTAGTTGACACATTCACTTGACATTAAACACGAGATACATGTGTTTGTTACATGATTAAGGGATTTTTAATTCGACATTTTAATTACCTTTTTATTAATGTTTCACTAGTTTTTTGTTTTTTCGTTGTTTAAAATAAATAGTTTTATTTAATTTCGCAAAAATGACTGACGGAAATAGCGTTTGGTGATTTATCCCTGCGTCCGGCTAACATAAACATACCGAATTTTTGAATTCTCTATCAGAATCTTCCAACTGGTGAAGGTGGTAAAAACAATTAAATTATGAAGAAAAGTAACATAATAAAATGCTTAGCATTACATTTAAAATCAACTAAACTAGTCGCCAAGGGCGGTTAGTATTTAAAAATAATGTTGATTACAAATTTAACCTTAAAACTAATTTCAGATATGTTCATTGTACTTTTGACGAAATGTGTTTATGTGTGAAATTTTTACACATAGCATTGGGAATAACGAAACAAAAAATACAACAATTATTCTCCGGAGTAACGTTTTCCCTCATAATACTAATATTCGTCGAACAAATAATTTCGAAAGTTCTCCTTGTGAGTTGTGCTGCTTTCAAAAGCAGAACTTCTTTTACAGGAACTCAATCATCTGTAAATTCTTCCAAAAATATTTTCCTTTTCACTTTAAGCTATGGCTGTATAGTGTTTTGTGTTAGTTTACATAAGCAGTTTCTTTGCACAACACATAAAATTATAATAAACAAATTATATCGCAATGTTTCAAAAGATTCTTCGGATGGATTAACGAAAAGAACCTCATTCACTTTTCTGGTTCGTTATGAATAAATATTAATTTATGAAATGAAGGGCTTTTTTCAGTTGTGATACTATTTTGTCTGCTTAGTTTAGTGTCTAATGTGTTAAAATTTCTAAGAAAGTATTAATATTTTGAGAAAGTGAAGGAATAATCTGACACAGCTGCCATAAATGAATTTTTTGTCACCGGAGGTCATTCTTCGCTAATACTAAAGCCGTTCTCAATTGCTCTGTTCAACAATGTAAAACATTTGTTGTAAGGTTCCTGAAAAAACCTGTGGCAGCTGTTCTGCCACATTTCTGGCAGCTTTTCTGAGGGATTTCACCACAGAAAAATAATAAAAGTAACACAAATCGTGACTTTTAAATGTTTCAGGTTTAAATGAAAATCGTGTATTTTAAATAAATTGAACGAATTATTGGAAGGATTATATTTGGTACTATTTGATTATCCCGTCAACCAAAAAAATATTGCCAAACTATAAGATTAAAATGACAATAATGAATTATCGAATTTACACATTCACTTGGCACACATTAAACACGAGGCGCACGTGTCTATTACATGATTAATTGATTTATAATTCGACGTTTTAACTGTATTTTTATTAATGTTTCACTAATTTATTTGTTTTTTCATTATTTAAACTAAATGTTTTTGCATAATTTTGCAAAAATGATTGATGGGAATAGTGTTTGGCGCGTTTTAGCGCGTTAGTTTCCCTGCGTCCGGCTAACATAAACATGCCGAATTTTTGATTTCTCTATCAGAATCTTCCATTTGGCGAAGGATTGAACAAGTAAATTAAATTATGAATAAAAATAAGAGAGGATGTTGTTTAAAAATAGTGTTGATGACAAATTTAACCTTAAAATTCAGGTACTCTTATTGTATTTTTAACGAAATGATTTATGTGTGAATTTTTAAGATTACGTAGCATTGGGAATAATGAAACAAACAAAGCAAGAATTATTCTCGGGAGCAAAGTTTTACCTCATAATATTAAAATTAATCGAACAAATGATTTGGAAAATCCTCTTTGTGAGCTATGCTATTTTCAGGAGACGAACTCCTTTTTCAAGAACTCAATCAACTGTAAATTCTTCCAATAACATTTTCCATTACAACATTGTAAAACATTTGGTGTATTGTTCCTGAAAAAACCTGTGGCAGCTGTATGCAGCATTTACACACATCGTGATTTTTTAATGTTTCAGTTTTAAATGAAAGTCATGCATTTTAAATAAAGTGAATGAATGAATGCAGGGTTATATTTGATACTATTTGATTAACCCGTCAACCAAAAAACAATCGCCAAACTATAAGATTAAAATGCCAATAACAAACGATCGTAAATGACACATTCACTTCACATTAAACACGAGATACAAGTGTTTATCACATTATTAAATGTTTTTTAATTTGACATTTTAACTATATTTTTGTTAATGTTTCACTAATTTATTTATTTTTTTGTTATTTAAAATAAATATTTCTGTTAATTTGGAGAAAATGATTGACGGGAACAGTGTTTCGTGATTTATCCCGGCGTCCGTTTAACATAAACATACCGAATTTTTAATTTTTCTATCAGAATCTTCCAACTGGTGAAGGATTGAACAAGTAAATTAAATTATGAATAAAAGTAACATAATAAAATGCTTAGCATTACATTTAAGGGTGACCAAACTGGTCGCCAAGGGCGGTTACTGTTTAAAAATAACATTAATGACAAATTTAATCTTAAAACGAATTTCAGATACTTTCATTGTATTTTTAAAGAAATGATTTATGTATTAATTTTTAAGATTACGTATCACTGGGAATAAAGAAACAAACAAAGCAAGAATTATTCTCGGGAGGAAAGTTTTCCCTCATAATATTAAAATTAATCGAACAAATCATTTGGAAAATCCTCTTTGCAAGTTGTGCTATTTGCAGGAGCAGAACTCCTTTTACAGGAACTCAATCAACTGTTCCAAAAATATTTTCCGTTTTACTTTAAGATATGGCTGTACTGTATTTTATGTTAGTTTACATAAGCAAATTCTTTGCACAACACATCAAAGTTTACATAAGCAAATTCTTTGCACAACGCATCAAATTATATCGCAATGTTTCTAAAGATTTTTCGGATGAGTTAACAAAAAGAACTTCATTCATTTTCCGGTTCTCTATAAATAAAAATTAATTTTATGAAATGAAGGGCTTTTATTAATTGTGATACTAAGTTGCTTGCTAATTTTAATCTTTAATGCGTTTATATTACTAAGAAAGTGCTAATGGTTTCTAAAAGTGGAGGAATAATCTGATACAAATCCGTAAATGAATTTTTTGTCACCGGAAGTCTTTCTTCGCTAATATTAAGGGTATTCTCAACTGTTCTGCTAAACAAGCGCAAAACGTTTTGACACATTTACAGATTTAATTTTTTAGCGGAAAGATATAAAATTGAAGAGCCTGACTAGGGAAACAATTTGGAATTGAACTGTATATCCAATTTCTTGATAAATAAGTTGGCTATTAGTTATAAGCGAAACCGATCACGTGACAGACATTTTTCATTCCAGCTTGAGTAATTATTCTTCTTTTGGCCAGAAATTTGGTTCAAAATACCCACTTTGACACTAATTTCTGAAAACTCTATTGCATTTGCAAATAAACGAGTGCGATAAGATAGTTTCTAGAAAATGAATACGATTTGATAGCTTCTAAACATCACCTGTTTGTTTCATGCACGTCCGAACAAAACTAAATATTAAAGCTATATCATAAAATAGTCTTTTCTGATTTAAGAATAGCCTTAAGAAAACTACAGCAAACAAAAATATTGAAACTAGTAGTATTAATAAAAAAAAAGTTTGATTAAAACAGAGATAGTTTTTAACTCGAAGAAGTATTTAAAGAGATATTTAATTTTAAATTTTGTAGAAATAGTTCCGTTAAAAACTTTTATTCACTATAAAAATAATAAAAAAAAACCGCTAAATTTATAGCAAAAACTGCTTTTGCCGTAAAACAGTTTTTGCCATAAAAATTACAGTAAAATTAGATGTACATTTTTTTATTACATCTAATTTTAGTGCAATTTTTACGGCAAAAACTGCGAGCAACATTGCTGGAAGCATTTTTCGCTGTAAATTTAACGGATTTTTTTACAGTGTAGGAACAAAAATTATACACAGTAATTTAATAATTTTTCCTTAAGACTAATACAGCTGCTGGAAAAGAAATTTGCCTATATTTTATGGTGCAATGTTTGTCTCTTATATAAAGGTGTAATTTTACATATATTATTGGTGTAACATTGCAATGTTACATCGGTTAAAGTACTCCATAAAACTAGAGGCAGCAAGCCTGCCACCAGTGTGAGCGTTCGCGTATGAAGGAGGGGAGGAGCAACCAATTATGTGTTCCGTCTAAGGCTGTATTCAGATTGCAGTACTTTCAGTTGAACTAAGGCCGTGTGCTTTATGTCCCCACACGGCAAGTTTGATGTTAATGAGTTTTGTGCTTCAACTTCAATCCAAGTGAATGACAGGAATCTTTCCCTTCAGTATGGTTTAAGATAGTTATCTCCCTGGCCATTGTATCTCCCCTGTTTTCTGTTGTCATTAAACCGCAAGTGGGGAGAAAAGAAAAGGGAGTTCCAGGAATTCAGTTAAACTTCAGAGTGGTCAGGTCTGTTTTGGGCTTAATTCCGCATGGCGTGTGAGCACATCATGGCTTTCCTATTGCAAAATCCGATGATTGAAGAGCAGAAAGGTGTTTTATTAATGTCTGACGCAGCGTGAAATTTGATAACACCTCGCTCCACCTCAGTTGTTAAATTTTGCAATGGGAAAACCATGATATCCTCACACACATTGCCTCATCAGTTAGACGGAACACATTACTGCATGCTTCTGAACATTCTTCATGTGCACACAAACACTTCGGATATTCCAATCGTATCCCTCGTTGTCTGACTACGTAATCTCAAAGCGGCATATTTAAAGTTCAGCCGATTTCGTTTTTACAACGTTTAATACCTTTTCATTTGAACATCCCTAATATAATCAAAACTAATTTGTACTAATTTATTTTCAGGGCAGACATTCTCCAAAACGTGTTCTGGACATTCTAAAACTTGTAAATATATCACTCATCTTAAATTCAAAATTTTCACTGTTACATTTCTTTCTTCTTGTATAAATATATGTATCCAACAATAATGAGCCTTTAAAAATGATGCCTTTAAAAATTGAAACTTAACACTAGAACGACCAAGACCGTAATTTTGATGGTTTTCAAATTTCATGCTTAAAAAATTGATATAATTTATGGTGAGTTCCAAAATTTTATGATATGACTTTTAATGAAACATAAGAATATTTAAATATTCCCAATCAATTTCCTCTCACCCATTTTAATTTCAGAAATCAGTATGACCTATACTATTTATACCAAGACCCGTCAAATTGATGACTTTGGCAATTAACAAACTCATCCCGAAGTGGTGCGGACTTCCCCATTTTCCACATGAAGTAGCCCTTTTCGCCCATGCGCACTCTGCTCCAGGCCTCATATCAAACGTATTAGTAATTGGTAAATATAATTAGGACGCGACCATTATCAGTTGTACGTCTAATGTGATAACGCTCTTAGTGAAAAGTGCAGTCTGTGAATAGTGTAATCTGTGTAAAGTCCAATCTCGTAAAAATGTATGAATATATTTTTATGAAAAAAATAACATTTATTTTTTGTAAATTCTAGTCAAAAATGAAACGATTTCGAGGACGAAAAAAAAATATTCGGAGAATACAAAGAACTCACTAGTATAAATGAAGACTGTTCGGACACTAATTCAAGTAATAATAATGACTCTGAAAATTGTGGAGATGAAATTGAAGTACGAGATATTGAAGAAAGTGAATAAGAAGAATATGAAAGTGAAGATTCAGGGAGTGAAGATGAAACTCCCCAAAAGAGCCACAAACGCAATAAAGCTATTGCGAATAAGTTCAGATACTGAATCGGACAGCAAACAGAAATTGAAAAAAGACAGGAAAAAGAAATTGCTCTCGACGGTACTGAATGGGAAGAAATAGGTAATGGTTGTGTTGGTAGACTCCCATCACACACTATATTCAAGGATACTTCAGGCCCAACTGGTTATGCGAAACGAAACATTATGCTTGGTAATGTTAGCAGTGCATTTAGACTTATAATTGATAATCGAATGATGAAGCACATAAAAACTTGCACTGAGCTTGAGGCCAGAAATGTTTTACAGAAGGACGATTGGAAAATTACTATTGAAGAATTGTATTCGTCTGTAGCTGTTTTGTTTGCTTGAGGAGCCTATGAAGCGAAAAATTTGAAATTATCCTATTTGTGGTCAGAAAAATGGGGACCTTCTTTCTTTCGCGAAACTATAAGTTTTGTCAAAAAAAGTGAGAGGAGTGTTCGCTTACGAACTGACAAATTTGGATTAGCTTCCGAAATTTGGAAGTCCTTTACTGATAACAGCCAAGCTTGTTACAAACCAGATCAGAATATAAGCGTAGATGAACAATTGCTTCCCACAAAGGCAAGATACAGATTTCTGCAATATATGCCAAAAAAAAAAAAAAAAAAAAACAGACAAATTCGGAATTAAATTTTGGTTAGCTGTAGACGTGCGAAGTAAATATCTGATAAATGGCTTTCCCTATTTAGGCAAAGAAGAACTTAGACTACCAGGAGTACCTTTGAATGAATTTGTAGTTTTGAATCTTGTAAAAAACTACGTAAATTGTTTGAGGAATATAACAAAGGATAATTTTTTTACAAGTATGCAGCTCGCAAAGGAGCTACTGACGAAAAAAGACAAATCTTGTTGGAACTATACAAGCAAATAAAAGAGAATTGCCGAAAATAGCTAAAGTTAGAAAAGATAACATGGCTCTTTTCTTCACAAAACTCTATAAATCAAATGATATTGTTTTAACAGTTTACAAAAGTAAGCCTCGTAAAAAAGTACTACTTCTTAGCTCAAAACATAAATCTGTAAAAATTGATTCTAATCGAAAACAAATTCCTGCAACTGTGTCATTTTATAATGAGACTAAGTTTGGAGTAGGCGTAGTTGAACAAATGGCCCGCAAATATAGCGTAAAAGCAGGGTCACGTAGATGGCCTTTGCAGGTATTTTATAATATTTTGGACTTGGAAGCAATTAATACATGGATTTTATATAAAGAAACTTGTGATAAAAATATAACTAGAAAACAATTTTTATTTCAACTATCCGAAGAACACTCTAGTGAATATAGGTGCTGCAGAAAAGAAGGCTCCTCCCAAAAACAAGAACGGAAATCAATGGATTGTGCTCTAGAAAATTACAAAATATTTCTTATCACAAATCTTGCCATATTTGACTATGCAACAAAACCAAAGCGATTTATACTTGCAATGTATGCAACAAATATGTTTGTGGTAAGTGTTCATCTAAGATAACATGTACTTGTAAAATATGTGCCTCATAATTATTTCATTCATATCAAATGTGCTATACTATAAATGCAAACAGAAACTGTTTTTTTAATAATAATTAATAAATTAATACATTACATATTAGTTTTTTTAAATTATGTATATATTTTATTTACATTAACCAAGTCAAATATCTTTGCGGAAAGTTTTCATCTAAGATAAGAAACACTTGTAAAATATCTGCTTTATATTATTCCGTGCATATCAAATGTGCTATACTGTAAATACAAACAGAAACTGTTTTTGTTTAGTTTCTTTATATTTAGCATTAATAAATTATTAAATTAAATATTGTTTTTGTTAAATTATATTCTTTTATTTATATTAACTAAGTTTAATAAGTTCGTTTCAAGTGTTAATCTAAGATAACATGTAAAATATGTCCCTCATAGTTATTTCATGCATAGAAAATGTACCATAAATGCAGGTAGAAACTGTTTTTTTAATTGCATTTTTATTAATAATTAATGAATTATCATATTAAATGATCTTTTTGTTAAATTATATATTTTTATCTACATTAACTAAGTCAAAAGTTACAATGAAAGCCGTGATCAAAAATCCGTCAATTTGACGGATGCGGTAAAACTAGGTATATATGAAACGCCGGTAGTTCTAATGTTAAATACTTGGCGGCATTATAAGTCGAAAAAATCTGCCTGCTTTTATGAACTCATTTCTAACATCGTAAATTCTTCATAATAGCCATTCGAAATAGACAAGAATTTTCCAAAACATTCCTGTAACCAGGGTTCTCACCGCCGCTAGTCATTGCGCCAAATCAAGACAAAATGCTTCATTTGGCGAGTAAATGAACAGTCAGTCTCGCCGAATTGCAAGTGCTGTTCGAGTGAATTTCTACTCTTTTTTGTGTGGTTACAGTTGAGATTCTTTTCCACATTACTTAACGATTGATGTCGCTTTTCATCTTACCACGCCATTTACATCGTTATTTATAGAGGTAGTGACTCAACACAAATTCAGTTTAGCAACAGCCAAAGACACAGAAAATCCTTACTAATATTATAAATCGGAAAGTGAGTTTGTTTGTTTGTTTGTTTGTTTGTTCCGCTTTCACGTCGTAACTACTGAACCGATTGCTTTGAAATTTTGCAGACCTAAAGTTAGAAGTCCGGATTAAATAATAGGGTAATTTTTATTTATTTTATTCAAATATTTTCCTTAATAATTCAAAATTTAATTATTTTTCATAGAAAATCAATAGGCATTTTTCAGATAAAATTTAACCATTTTCCTTTCCTGTTCCCAAGAAAATGAAAAATTGGAAAAATAATTTTTCAGCGGCAATGAATTTTTAATAGAAAACTTCCACGCGAAAAACTATAATAAAATAATTTAAAAGAAAATAAATATGACGTCATGTTTGAAATAAAAATAAAAGGTGTATTTTTTATAATACATTTAACAAGGATATTTGTTTAGTTAATGGGAATTTTTGTGTAAAATATGGTGACATAAATTAAAAGTAAAAAGAATGAAAAAGAATTATATTTTTAATAAAATGGTTCACTCATGAAAATGTGACGTCATAGTTGAAACAAAACAGGTACTTTATAGCAGTCGTTAAAAATACAAGGGGTATGAATATCAGTAGCTAATGGAGCGAGATAAATAATGAAGTCATATTTAAAATGAATCAGAAATATTTTTTACTTATACTAATTAATAAGTTATAAGTTACATACAAATGAATATTTTTATTCAAAACTCATAATTATCAATGGAAGAAATTTTTTGTGGGGAAAAGGTGGAAAATAAAATCACTGATTAATATATTTTTGGCTCGATTTTTTAACACTTTCGAACAAAGTTGAAAAGTTATTATGCTTTCGGTTTGTCTGTCTGTCTGGTCGCTTTCCAACTTTCGTAAATATACTCCGATTTCCATGAAATTTTTGGACATTATTAACGTTTACCTAGCACGAATACATATTGAAAATGAAGTTTCTACCATGATTAGTTTATTTACAGGGATAGTCAAAAAATTTCCTTATATTACGGCATTATGGGGAAAAATCGTTTTAATTAAATTTAACGATGTTACAACCTGTAGAACATATTCAAATTTATATGCATTTACAAAGTGCACTAAAATATGCATTTTGTAAAGTATGTAGTGAAAAGGGCACTTACTATTCATTTACAGGGTCAGACAGAAGAATTCCATTGCACAGGAATAAAGGGAGGAGCAGTTTCCGACATATTTTAATTATGGTAAACGATTTCATGTATAATCAAATCGATATATGCTGCTGAGGCTTAATGTAAGTTATTTCATGCATAATACGAAGTGCATAGCATTTACAGGGACACACAAAAGATTTCAAATATTATATATTCTAACCGAAGTACTGTATATCATGGATGATGACTGTTGCATGGATGAAATGCATTTTGAATTATGATATGTGCTTTTAAGTTTCGCTAAATGTATGCGTATTAAATGGAGAGTATAAATGGTAATAGTATAAATAGTTAAATTTAGATATACAGGGTTACACAAAAGATCTCGGAAAGGTTACTGAATATGAGCGTAATTTACTTAAAGGTGGTTTTTAAATAAAATATGCATTTTTATTTTGATCTGCATTTAGTAAACTAAGAAATGTTTGTAGTATATATATAAAATGATAAACAAGGTCCCGCAAAGAATTGGATACAAGGTTGTCTTCGGATGATAATTTCTGAAAATGTAATTTAGGTAGTAATAAGAAATATTTTTGTTTGAAATAAATTTTAGAAAGATACTTTCGTGTATTAAAGGCACTTGGAAAACTACAGGGCTGAACAAAATAATTCAAGAATGTTTCTATCTATTAGTATTAATCGCTGAAAGGAAAATTTTGACCAGCAAGCAAATTAGCAACTAGGGATTATCAGAATTTTTTTTACCATAAATTCGCGATAAAAAGTTAATTACACATGATTTTCATCATCGAAATTTTTTGCTTGATTGATCAATTATTTCTTCTTTAAATGTTATGTGAACGAAGTCACGGGTAACTGCTAGTATTATATAATATAAGGTGAGTATTTCTGTTATTGGTTTATCACTATCTGTGCTCCGGTAAAATTACAAATGAAATTACTCGCATCAATTGCCGAATCGGGAAAGGATTTTGCTGACATGCGACATTGAATTTGCCATTTACCGTACTGCAAAGCATCACTGACCAATCAACATTTTTTCCCATCAGTTATTGTCGAATTCTGATAGCAATTTACAGCTAAAAGAATGTTTGGAACTTTTAGAAGACCATTTAGGACATATTTAGAATGTACTTAATTTTAATAGTTTTTGTAGAGTATAGTAGAATTTCTATTTTCTAAGCAATGACAAAAAAATTATGGTACGTTAGAATACATTGAAAAAAACGATATAATACAGCATTTAAGGTAGATTTTTCAATGTTTCATACCAAGTCTATTTTGCTAACATTTTTTTTTTTTCATTTGGCTACTGTTTTTTATTTCTTATTCGCCAAATCGCTAATGTTGCTCAAAAGCCAGAGAGAACGCTGCCTATAACTGTTATTTGAGACAACAAAAATTAAATAATCCTCAAAATCACTTTTCCTTTTAAAGTATTAGTTTAAAATTTATGAAATATATTCAAAACGTATTTTCATATTTATTCTGAAAACTAAGTATTTCACTCCCATATTCGAAGCATATAAAAATCAAAATTTTAAGACGAAAGCGTGTATTGTCCATCAATAATATTTTCCGAGGCATTTGTCATAGTGTACCTGTCATCTTGTCAAACAAAGTATGAACGGACCTCTTCTAAAAGCTCAGTTAATAAATCAAAGATCCTCCGGAAGCTTTAGAACTAAAAGTAGGGTACATATTTTAGGTTCGTTTTAAAACACCTTTATCGTTTTGCGTTGAGAAATTTCTATTGGAATATTTTTTAGAGTGTCAAAGAGAAAAAAACTGACTGGACAAAGTGTAGCAGAAGTACATAAGGAAAAAAAAGTTTTTTTTTTTTTTTTTTTTTTTTTTTTTTTTAACGGAAGAAATTTTTGACAAATGTTGCATTCTAAAGTAGAACGATTTTAGACTGTTTTATTAAAATCATTCTTTTTTTTTAAAGATTTTTTGTAATTACTGTTACTGAAAAAAAAACTTTTATCTATTTTTAAAAGACTTTTAAGTACTTTATGTAATATTAAACAATAAAGATAAATTGTGCATCAAACATACATTGTGAAACACTCTTCCAGAATATTTTAACAATAATTCACTGTTTAATAGGGTAAATAAGACACCTAAGTAATAGTTTTTAAAAATGCATAATAAATTTGAAAATATAATTTAGCAGTTATGGTCTTTAGCCATAACTATTCTTCAATTCTTTTATGAAAAATGCTTGGATTATTTACAACAGCCATGTTTATATACCTGTATTTTACCCACTTCTGAAATACCATTTTTAGGAATTTCATCCATAAACGGCTTTGTATCCAGTTTTTTACGTGGCCCTGTATAGGATTTTATTTATATTCTATAAAATTCTAGCTTCTGAATACCGTTCAGTTTGAAAATACATAACTCAATTAAAACCCACTCTTAAGCAATTATTTTTCCATTTTTGTAATGTTTATTGATTCTTTTGTGTAGCCCTTATATACATTTATGATGTGGCATTTATACATGCCGCGTAATGTTCAAAATTTAGCGAATATTAAAAACACATTTTTACCAGTTATTACTAACAGGCAGTTATGCAGATACAATACCATCTCTGAAACTTTTTGCGTGTCCCAGTAAATAAACAATAAGTGATATGCACATCATATTCTACATCAAGTATATTGCTGTAACAATCCATTTCAAGTTCGTTATATTTCAGATAATGTAACATAATTAAAATACCTTGCAAACAGTTTAACTCCGTTGAACATTATGTGATGAAATTCGTTTGTATGGCTCTGTAAATAAATAGAAATACTTTGCACCTCATATTCCACAGAATAAATATGTTACTGCACTTCATAAGTGTATATCAATTTCTTTATGTTTCAAACTGTGCAGTATGATTAAAAATTCACTCCAATCGATTTTTTTTAATGAACTGTAATATAACGGAATATGTTTCGTTGTCCCTAGAAATGAACTATAACCGCTACAGTCTTCATTTTCGATAGAAATCATGCTATATATAGTAAACGGCAATACTATATTAAAATTACAGAGTAATTTGAGTACACTTACGATAGTTAGACCTCGGACAGACTTGAAGACAAGTAGACAGTAATTGATACACATTGCTAAAAAAGTGTAGAACCAACGGTGTGAAAGATGTTAATAATTTAAAATGTAATTTCACTGATGAAAATTAATTGAAAAATTAATTAAAATTATATACTTATTCACTTATGCTGGGTTTATTTGTGTCTCATGTTTTGCCGCAGGAATGTGTGCTTATGTAGACGATTTCCATCTTGTGCTGTAGTTGCAGCCTTACCAACATATTTCAGTGACGATTGCTAAGCTGGGTATCATCCTTGTAGCTTAAATGGTCGAACACTTGGAGATCTATTCGAAGGATTCCTGGCTCGATTACCGGCTAAGACATTTTTCACTTTGTTGGTTCTACGTCTAGTTAGCAATGGGATAAATCACATATTAAATATTCAATAATTTCACTGCTAAAAATTAATTAAAAAATTAATAAATTTAAATTTTTATTACAGTTCACAATTCTTCAATATGAATAAGAGTATCTGACAAATTAATGCGGGTAAAGATATTTCGTGAAATTGAATGAAAACTTACAAAAACATATTTCCGGATGAAAGAAAATAAGTTGAATACCTTTTTATTTATATGTGATTGTTAATTTTGACTATGAAGTTTTTATAGGCAGTACTTTTAAACTTTCTCTTTATATTTATCGAATTACATAAAAGCTCATAGATTTGCATGTTTAATCATAAAAAATGTTTCAAATATTTTGCTCCTGTTCACGAATGGTTGCATACATGTTATTAATTCTCAAGGGAAAAAACATAGAAATATTGATTTTTGAGAAAAAAGAAAAATAAAAATAAATTTAAAAAAAAAAAAAAAAAGAGAGAGAGAGAGAGAGAAAGAGAGAGAGAGAGAAATTTGTTTTCGTATCTAAAAGGTGTTTCTTTTTACTTTTAATCGAACATCATTGTTTTCTTATTAGACTTTGTAAAGTTGTAAAAGGTAGTTTTGTTCGTCGTATTCTGATGCTTTTATTTTATTTTATTTTATGTTACTTTATTTTGTTTATTAGTTTGAGTTATCAGAAACACGAAAACAATATGTCATATTAAAATGAAATTTTTTTGGGGGGATGCTTTTATTTAAATTTTTCCATTTATATTAATTCTATTTATATTCTATTTATATTTTATCTATATTAATACAATCTAATTCTTGAAACTGATAATGCATTTCATCACATGAAGTGGCATGCAAAAAAGTAATTACTCTTTTTAAACATATTACTTAGCCGTCATACGTAGTATAGAATATTGTAATCGTTTTAAAAATTGAAAAAAAAAAATGACTGATTTACACGTTTCAAACACTAGAGATTCCGAAAAACATATTTTTTTGAAAATAAAATTTTGCTGTCCGTCTGCCTGTGTGTCTGTAAATGTTCCCGAGCAAACTGAGATAGAAATTACAAATTTGGTGTGTACTTAATATATAATATTGGGAAGAAACCTATTGAATATCAGTAACATCGATTAACCGGAACTACTTTTTCCAGAATCTCAAAATATACGTTCTGATGAAAGGTATATAAAATAGTTTATTTCAAGGAATAAGTATAATAGACAATAAAAAAGAAACAAAATTTTTGCGTAAAAAAGTTAATCCAAAAATTAGTTGACGAGCTGTTTTTGTAATCATACTTACCACACTCTTAGATTTTTCATGACCCTGTATTTAATTCAAATTTCAATTCAAGGATATATTTTAATTCAAAATGAGACGCTTAACCATTTCAGGCACGGACAAAATCTATTATTTAAATGAGAAATTATCGACTGATGCCGGAATTCACAAACAAATTTTTTAGATATTTTGAAATCCTTAATTTAAGTTTTTATTGTAAAAGCAAAATTTCACTAATATTATTGGTGCCATTTGCAAGTTTGGAATAAAAGTTAGGTATCCCAGACCGGGCACAGTGGGCAGGAAAGGGTTAATGCGATGCAGTAAACTTTTATTTAATACGAATATCATTTTTGGAGTTATAAGGATTAATCTTTTACGCAATTCAGTACTATTTAATTATCCCGTCGACCAAAAAAATGCGTTTTTCTCGAATTTGGCGATGTATCACCAAATCTGGTGACAAAAATTACTCACTAAAAGCGATGTCAAGATCGAATAGGATACCGTTTTATAAAAAATATTTAAATATACGTTAAAATTTTATTTTGGAATTGCAATACATTTTATAAATAGTTTACGCATGTTTTATTTTCATATTCTATACATCGATAATGGATAACTATTACCAGAGTTCCCCAACGGCTATTTTTATATTGATACACATGGCATTGCAAGCCGCGGTGTGTTGCACTTACATTAAATTCTGTGGGAACTTTTGATTTCTTGAAGGAAAAATAAATTTCATATTATCGTATATTTCCAAAAGATTTATAACGTTAAATAAACGTCAATAATAAACGTCATGTAACAAATTTAATTTATAGCAAAGGTTAATTACACATTGCAAAAGTTCAATTTTTCAGATTACATGCTTTTTAATGTAAAAGTATATTAATCATTTTATTTTAATTTTATTTTTTTTTTATTTTTTATTTTTATTAAGATTTGGCTTATAATTTTGAAGCTAGTTGAAATAAACTGGCGTTATTTTGACAAACTTGTTCAAACAATTTTATTATTTTTATTAAAATAAATGCTTTTCAAGAAGATTAAAATATGGTGTAATTCGACATTCCGAACATTTTTACAGAATATCATGCATTCAATCAGATAATAGGAAATAAGAGGTATTGCCAGAATCTCCATAGCCACATTGTAAAATCATGGCCCAGTTGCCCCACGTAACCCTAAGTGATATTTTGAAATAAAAGTTGATTTTTGAATAAGAATAAACAATCGTTTATTTATTATTATTAAATTCTGCCTTTTTAATTTATAATTTTTAATTTATTACAAGTAGACAAAATGGTATTTTGCTTGGAACATTTTTTTTTTAGGTTTTTTTCTGCCGTTTTCGCAGAGTGGATAAAAAAAAGGAAAACCCTGTTACTATTCTAACTTCATTTAAAGAAAAAAGTAACTTTTTAGGCTTTATCCAACGACACATTCTAGTAAGTTTTGGATGATTCGTGTAGTACATTTAAATTTAATTTAGGTTATACGTCATCGCTGACTGATGGATAACGCATCAGTTGATTCATTTTTGATTCAAGTTGCTATATAATATCAATGTTAAAGGAAGCAAGCTTCAAACTTTATCGCATTAATTTCCCATTTTTGATTTTATTATTCTCGATAGCTCAATCATAAACGCTACTGATCTTTACTCTGTAATTGTGATGCTTTTTTTTTTCGACATCGAGTATCTTCTTTTAAAATAGTATTCTAGAGAAGACAACAAAACACCTACACTGACTCATTATTGTGCATAAAACAAATTCAATGGCATCAATTTCATCTCTGAATATAGTACAATTTTTCTTCAGTTACAGTCCAGACGACATTAACTACATTTTCTTTAAGATAACTGAAAAAATTTTAAAACCTCTTTTGAAATATGAAAAGGACATTTAGCTAATAGAAGACTAATCTTTTCAGGGAAAATGGGAATTCAGCAGAAATAATGAGCAAACATTTCTTGAACATGCTTTAAGGATGCTATATCTTTACGAATAGGTAAATACATCAGTGGTTAAAATATCTCAGAGTCAGATTTTATTATGTGGTTTCTATAGGGTATCCAAATAAGTTAATACATTTTGTAGAAAATGTATTTCCTCATTCAATTTTAAATTGCATTTCTTAACAGCAATCATGATTCTTTACAAGTTTTATTCATGTTTAACTTATTTTTTCCTACATTTAGTTACATCAGCAAGATGCGTGAATATATCAGTAAACTTTTAATTTGAAATAACCTAAAGAATTTTTCTCTTGAGTTTAGCAGTTACATTTTTAGCACAAAAAGGAACACATAGAAATTTCCAAAACATATCATCAGCCTCAAAATTTATATACTGCTTCTCAAAATCCTTTATTGCTATCTGGTATGATAAGTATTTTAAGGTCAGTTGTAATTAAATATTTCATATTTTGATACTTTTGAGATTGATTCTTCAATTGTAAAGAACTTAAACATCCACCACAGTAAATTGGTTTTTAGTTTGAGAATAATCTATTATCATTTTACGTTTGTTGCTATTAGAACTCGATATCGTCTGCTATAAAAATTTTACCCCAGTTAATCTCCAAAGTTTATTTTTAACACTGAAGTAACAGACAAAATAATAATAATAATAAAAGCAGTGTCTTTTTTATTTCTTCATATTTAACTATCATATATAATTACCTCCTTACAGAGTTTTGAACATTAATAAATTTTTCGTTATTTTATAGGTAAATGCCAAAGAATTCTTTCAGCTTTAGAAAGTATAAATTATGAATCCCAAAGACAAGCTAATATTCATGTAAGATTAATTCGTAGATAAATCCATTTATTGTCACTCACTGCAAATTTTCAAATCACTCTGGCATGATCCACTAAAACTCAACAAAGAACTTGATTTATTAAAATTTCAAAGCATGCTAATTCATCTGGATACATAGCTAGCCCTAAAATGTTTCAGGAATGCAATATTACTATTGATGCTGGGTTGCTGCAATATAGCCGAAAGAATTTCTCTAGAATGTCCCAAAATGTCACCTGTCACTCCCACGATGAAAGTCGTAATGAGCAACACATTCCAATAGCTCTTCAATATAGTAAAAGTGATGGCAGTACAAATTATGCAAGATGTTAAAATAAATGCTTTTTCTTTTAATAATTAGAATAATCATTATTAGAAGAAGATCATCAGGCAGCTAATCTAATCGATTTTTTTAAGTAGAGGGAAGAAAGAGGAGGTGGGGGAACTCTGATCATAAGAAAGTGTAAAGTTACTATTTTTTTAAACGACAGTTCTAAATTTTACTAACTTTTTACTGCTGAAGTAATTGTACATTTTATCTTATAGATGTATGAAAATTATTATTTACTTGAAAGTGGTGTCACTAGTAAGTTAACATGTCGCTTTGTTTTCTATTTTCCATCCGCACGTGATTTCTATATTATATTTCTATTTCGATTCATTATTCAGAACTTTTGTTTTCATTTTTTGTTTTACATTGTCTAACTTTAAAATGTATTTAACAACCTAAATGTAATGAAATAGCATGGTAGATTTTTTTTATAAAAAAATTCCAGATTTTATTATTATTATTATTAACATTATTAAATTATTTCCGATTAAAGATTTGATAATTTTTGTATTGAAATTTTCTATCAAAGTTATGCTAAACTACATGGCCATTGATGACCGTCCACTTGCGATTTTAGACATTTTGTTAAATATCTAGAAAAATACATGAGGAATTATCCCGAAACTCTCAGTGTATAAATATAATAATACCAGTCATACATTTCCGTGAAGATTTTTTCCCGAAACACCATAGGGGACCATCAACAAATTGAAAAAGAATGAATATCTTTTGGATAACCCTGTCAAAACTAATGTAGCAAAAGCGTTCAAACTGTAGATTATGAATAAGTGGTTTATTGTAATAAACTGTGTTCATTTTTATGCGAATAGCATGTATACTCGTAGAGAAATTAAGATTTTTATAAAAATGGTCCCAAATTTTGCCAAGTTTTTTTGCTTATAATTTGCAGAGTTCTTAATATAAAGTAACATTCTTTTCAGAAAGTTATTCTATACATTTAGCTAACATAATATGCAAATGAAATTTTGATATCATTGATGCATGCGCAGTGAAAAATTATTTAGTAAACCTACTCATTTTTCATACAATATTTATTATTTTTTAATTTTGATTAAAGGGTAATATGTGCAATGTTGTTTGTCATATTTTCAGAAAAGAATATTTTTTTATATTAAAAACTCTGCAAATTGTAAGCAAAAATCTTGGAAAGTTTTGGGACTGTTTTTATATAAACCTTAATTTTTCTACGAGTATACATGCTATCGACATAAAAATGAACACAGTATATTACAATAAGCCACTTATTCATAATCTACAGTTTGAGCGCTTTTGCTACATTAGTTTTGACAGTGTTATCCAAAAGATATTCATTCTTTTTTAATTTGTTGAAGGTCTCCCATAAAGTTTTGGGAAAAAAATCTTCACGAAAATATATGACCTGTACTATTATGTTTATACACTTAGATTTTCAGGATAATTCTTCAAATATTTTTCTAGATATTGAACAAAATGTCTAAAATTGCAAGTGGATGTTCATCAATGGCCATGTAGTGTATACTAAAACGTCTTTGTGCCTAAATGAGACGAGGTTTCCCATAGTTTTGTCGAATTTAAGGTAGAACTGACATTCTATTAAATATGTTATTATGTTTTATTATATGTGTTATTAAACAGTAGATTATTTAATACTTTGCGTTTAGTTCAAAACTAGCTTATTTTGTAGAACTGGAATCTTTGTAAGTAGTTTTTACCCGTAATATACCATTGTCGCATTTAGTTCATTTTTGTCGCATTTATGACAGTTAAAACCTAAATGATACGTCCTAAATGTGACAATGCGTTTTATGCATGCAAATTCATCTAAAAATATTTAACAACCATTCACAGCTGTGATAGAAATTGTCACATAACAACTGTGAAACATCTGCGAGATTGCTCGATCAAAATATAAATAAAAGTTGTGATTAATTTATCGAATATTATTTCTCCAGTAAACTTTTTGTACAAGATTAATTCTAAATAAATTCTATCTATTCAAATATTTCTCACGATTTTACTAGATTTCCAAACGAGTATTGCTATAATGAGAGATTTATTCAATGAATACTACTTATATGAGAAATTTTTTGAATAATTTCAATCCTAATACAATTTCAACCATTCAAATATTTCTAATGACAGTATAGTATTCCAGATTTTAATAGTAATTATAGTTAAAGTAGAAAATAGAAGTTATAGTGTGAAAATTGAAAAAAAAAAAAAAAAGAAAAAAAAAAACAGCGATCAGTAAAATCACTGACAGTGGTTAGAGGTTAATTTTATTGGTAATATAGTGATAATGAATTATAATGAATTATAATTAATTAAAATTTCACGAATCATGCATAAAACGTAAAAAAAGATATAACAGGCATATTGATTTTTATCAAAATCTTATTTTGTTAATTAAAAATATAAAGTAATTAAAGAAATATTTAAATAATCTCGACATTTTAAATTTTGGTCAGTGCGAATCCGCATAAGTATGGAATTCACAGATTAAAATGTATTTAGAAGACATTTACAGCAGCATTAACAAGAATATTTATTAATGTAACTTTAGTTATTATAAAATGTCTCATTTTAAAAATATTAGACTTTAAAAACAGTTTAAATTGTACAATGTGTCTAATAATTATATTTAAGCGGGCCTTATTAAGCAAAGAGAAGCGCATATTCTGATAGTCTGTCCTAACCCCCCCCCGCCCCCCCGCTCCTCTTTTTTCTTACACTTTCACAAAAATTGAACAATTTCTATTGCTTATATTACATATATGGAAATATAAATATTCATTTAGATAGATACAGTTTTCTAATTTGATCGTGTTCTAATCTAAAAGTAGAAAACATTGATTTTAGATAATTGAAAGTTGACAACAGATTTAAAATATGAGATTTAACAAACGTGCAAAGAAAAATTGCTCACTCTAGCTATCTTAAAAAGAATTGAGCGTTTAAGCTACCGAATATTATAATATTTGTGAAATTAATTTAAATTATCGCATTAAAATTTAACTTAATTTATGTGATTTCAATCCATATAAAGTTTTTTGAATTTTCACCATATAAAAGTATTGCGAAAACGAATGATGTGATTATCGAAATACACAGCTTTTCTCATGCCAAATTTTTAAAGATATGTATTTTTCTGTTTTCATGATTTCAACCACATATTTATGTAATTAATTGAAAAATATATTATTTGTGGATTTTGCTTAAATTAATAAATTATTAACACTAGTTTACAAAATTAAACATTTTGTCTGTTGCCGCGAATTCTGTGGTTGATAATGTTCAGTTATGACTTGTTTTTGTCAAATCTAACCTGAAAACTTTTTGAGCAGCTCGAGTTACATTGTTTTTGATTTTTATCTTTTAAGCATACATATTAATCGATAAGAGGCGTATTTTACTGTGTTAAGATTAATTTCTCAAGTTTTGCGTCATGAGTAGTTTAAGAAGACGTTGTTTAAACAATCCAGATCATTTTGGCTATATATGCGGAGAATATGTGTTTAATAATTTTAGGAAAGTTATATCAGAGTTGGTGAAAAATATCTATTTTGAGTATTTTGGGATGCTCTTGGATAAAAATGAGAAGTCTTGGGCTCCCAATTGTGTTTGTAAATCGTGTGTGGAATATTTAAGATTATGGAAAAGTGGTAAAAGAAGTGCCTCTAAATTTGGAACACCGACTATTTGGCGAGAACCATGAAATCATCTGGAAGACTGTTATTTTTGAAGCGTGGACGTAAACGGTTTAAACACTAAAAATCGAGCTAAATGGCAGTACCCAAGTACTAGTTCTGTTCATCTTCCAGTGCAGCGTTCACCTGATCATTCAGAACCTAAAAATATATCTGAACCATTATATCAAGACATTGAAGATCGAAGCTCATCACAAAATGATGCTGATTTTGAAGGTATGTCAATTGAGCCAAAATGCTTTTCCTAAAATGAGTTAGATGATCTTGTAAGAGACTTAAATCTTTCTAAACAAGCTTCAGAATTGTTAGCATCAAGACTAAAAGAAAAAAAATTGCTTTCCTCAGATATTAAAATGAGTTTTTATCGTGAAAGAGATACAGAATCACGGCGTTAAATTTGAAAATTATATTGAACTTGTAGAAGACCTTCTGCTACAATTAAAAAATATGGGATGCAATATGAGTATAAAATTCACTTCCTCCATAGTCACCTGGACATGTTTCCGGAAAATTTAGGAGATATGAACGAAGAGCACGGAGAGCGTATGCATCAGTGTTTCTGGGATACGAATATGATGTCTGACTATTGTTGGTCTCTGATATGTCATTTTCCAAAGTCTACACATCTTAGAAGAGATTTAAATCGAAGGTTTTTAGAACTCAATGATGAATTATTTTTTTAGTAAAGTTTTTCTTAGTAAATGCATATTTTTTTTCTGTTTAATACCTACATAGCTGAAACTCAGAAACTAGAGCTGATTAAAATACTCTAGTTATATTTTTGAAAATATCATATCATATGTAGTCAGCAACAGCTAAAAATTTTTCGGCAACAGATGTGTTGTAAACTAGTATAATTCAACACAGCTTAATTAAACACGTTATCTGCTCTAAACATAATTCTAAAACTTGAATGCAAAAATACCATGTAACCATACTTCGTTAATCTTCTATAAGTCTCTATGCAATTAAAGCCATTGCTATGTCGCAAATAACCATTCGAAGTCACCAAGACAACTTAAATGCTCAAATTTTTATAACTCAAATTTAAAAACTGGTGGCCTATTCTTAAGTTTATACCTCAAGTAAATGAAACATCTGTTGTAGTCCTTGACATATATCAAGTTATTTGATCTTCAAAGTTAAAATTAAAAAAAAAAATAAAAGCCACTTTTTTTTTTTTTTTTTTTTTTTTTTTTTTCATTTTAGAAAGATGGGGCATGTTGTGAAATGAGCGATGTGCATTTAATGGAAGTTTTTTTAAGAAAACGTTTTAAATGTAGAAAAATTTTCGTTCTCACCACCGCGAACAGTTATATCCGTTCACTAAACTGCAAGTTTCACTGCAATGTAAGCATTATTTAAATTAATATAATTCTACAAATATAATAGTTTTAAAATATTTGTTACCATTAATACTCTCAAGGCTTATACTGCTATGCATAATGAAATGTTTTATGTCATGTTGGAAAAAACAATCTTTCTTTAGATTCGTAAAATAATAATGAAAAAACAACATTACAATTTTGCCCTTTTGCTCGGCTGTCAGAAATTAAGATCATGAGTCATCATGCAGCAGTTACTTAAGATTCTAGCATTAAGATATTAAGTAAAAAACATTGTTGCATTTTAGGATCAACGTATTTAGGCGCAATGATCTTATATACTGTTTGTAAATATTATTAAAATTTAATTTTCTTTATTAATATGTATTGGCATGCATATTATATGTACGTGCTTGCATAACTTACCTATACTTTAGTATTATGAAATATCTGGCAATTGTAACGCTAAAAAATTTAAAGTGTAACAAAAGACATTTATGTCATAAAAGTACGAAATACATGTTTAGTTCGCTTGCTGAAGATGTAATATCGCTGGAGTTTCTTTTTCTTGTTTCCTTTCAAGGAAAATATAATATTTTCCAGTTGATTAAACGCTTTTTATAGGTTTTCTCATTCAATTCGGATTTTCTTCCTAATTTGTACTCTTCGGAATTTAGATCCTGACCTAATCTTTTGCGTTCTAATGATAAATGTTTCGTTTATACGGCAGAAGTAATACATTTTCTCTTTCATTTATACATTTATTTTTTGGAGATCTTTTGATTTTTTTCCTCTGGTAATATCTACGTAAAATTCGTTCTGAAGTAAAACGTTTGATTCTAGTGCAGATTCTATAATATATTTCTTGTAATTGTTTTCATAAATCTTCCAAGATACATTGTAACATTGTTCTTTTCTGAGAATTGTGAATAAACAGTGGAAATTCCATTTAACGAAGCCTTATTTCGCGAAGTATTTTATTTAAGGATGCTGGTCACTCAGCATCCGAATTCCCCTCCGTAATGTTAAGTCTATAGACGTTTGATGCATTCGTATACTTAAAATATTTCCCCAGGAAATTATTATTTTTAACTTCTTTTTTCTATGTATATGTTACAGGCCAAACCCGATTTTAGGCCAAACTAGATTGGCCTAGTCCAAACTAGTCTATCCTAACGCCCATCGGATAAACTAGTTTTTCCTAGGCCAAACTAGTCTATCCTAACGCCCATCGGATAAACTAGTTTTTCCTAGGCCAAACTAGTCTATCCGAACGCCCATCGGATAAACTAGATTTTCCTAGGCCAAACTAGTTTGGCCGAACGGTCATTAGGATGAACTAGTTTAGCCTGCTATTCATTGGTTTGAATTAGTTTATCCTAGGCCGAACTAGATTATCCTAGGCCAATTCAATTTGGCGTGATTTTTTTTTAATCTAAAGGCCGCCACGGCGCCAACTTTCTAGTTTTGATCTAATTTAGCCTAGGCCAATGTAGTGTGACGCGATTTTAGCTCACAGACTATCAAAGTATGAGAGCTAATGTGCTCACAGATTCTGTGTGTGTGTATGTAACCATGTATGTATGTATGTACGTATGTACGTAATGCGATAACTCCTGATAGAAATATCCAAATTGCTTCAAAATTTGGACATAGATTTATCCTGATAACGAACTTTCCTGATTAGTTTCAGGGGTTCATTGGATAAGAATAAGGGAAGGGAAACAAAAGGCTAAACCGCACCCCCCCCCCCTTCTCCATTCCTTAATTTCATTAAGTCAGTTTCCATGCAAAAGTATCAGATTTTATTAAAAATTTAGGTACAATATCAGTTTGATAAGGTACATCCATGATTACTTGTGGGTGTTCATTGTTTACATATAAAGAAAGGAGGAATGGGGGGTAACACTCTTAATTTATGTAAATAGATTTTTCAGGGATAATTTACCGATTTGTTTCAAATTTTGGATGTAGGTTTCTTCTGATAAGGCGTTTATTTGATAAATTTTGGGGGTTCTGAGTTTAAATATAAAGATAGAGCGGATTATTTTTTCAATCGGATAGAAACTTTTGGTTTTATGAAAAGATTTTTAATTCGTAACAGATATTGGTTTTCACACACATCACATCACGCGAAATTGTTCGTATTAAAAAAGTAAATATCCGAATCCTTTTAAAAATAAGAAAAAGCTTAAATAAAGCATGACACTTGAAATTTAGGATACGGCGGGGAGGTAGAGTAAGGGGACGCTAGATTTTTTTTTAAAAGCTCAACGTTTTTTTTTAAGTTTTAGCTGCTAATTAAATATTACCAATTTTGTGAAACTTTTTGAAACATAATATAACATGATGTTAAATATTTAAGAAAAAAGATGCCGCGTCAAATACCACTATTTTCTATCAGTAATTTTTGTAAAAATGTTAATATCTTGTTGGAATTGTTGAAACTTTGTGATAGTTTATAACATGTGATAAAAAATTGTATAAAAAGTCCCATTACGAAAGGGAAAGAGGGGGGGGGGGGGCAAACAAAATCAGGAAATATAACAGAAATTCTAGGTTGATCTATTTGAAACTTTAAGATAGTTTATGACTTATGATATAAATTTATAAAAATATATTTCGCATTTAATGCCACTATTGAAGAATAGTGATTTTTTCAAAAATCTCAAATTCTTGTTTTGAAGCACCGCGACATAGAGTAACATATCTACTGATAGATTCTTTAACGGAGTTTTCTTAAGATACAGTTTTGTTAGTAATAAGGTACGCTCCCTGGTGATGGAATGTGGAACTAATGCGAGCACCCTGGTGTTGAAATTTGGAACTAATACAACGCGATTTAGGTATTTACGAATGTTGAATCGAAAAGAAAGAAACATGATGATAAATACTTAAGAAAAAGGATTCCGCATCGAAATACCACTATTTTCTAATAACAATTTTTGTAAAAATGTTAAATTCTTGCCGGAACTTTTTGAAAAATCCATAACAACGTCTTTCAAATTCTAATTCAAGCTGAATTTTGATGAAAATCTGTGTATATTTCAGATATTTGAATTATCGCAGAAGTCATAAAAAAACTGGATAGAAGCGCTACTTATTGAGCCATTTACTCTAAAAACAAAAGAATATTAATTTATATCAGGGACTAACTGAATTTGAAGTTTGATGAAAATCCGTGCATTTCTTCTTGAGATATTGCGATAATCATGAATAATGCCACATAGCAGCGCCACCTGTTGCACGATTTACTCCAAAAACTAAAAAGTACTTTTGTACTTTTTTATATCGAGGACTAACAGAATCTGGAGTTTCATGAAAATCCATGCATTAGATCCTGAGATAGAGCTATTGCAATAATCACGAATAATACCGTATAGCGGCGCTACCTTTCAAGAGATTTACTCCAAAACTACAGAATACTAATTTATATCAGGGACTTACTGAATCTAAAGTTTGATGAAAATTCGTGCATTAATTCTTGCGACAAAACTATTTCAGGAATCGGGAAAATTGAGCACACCAGTGCCACCTATTGAGCAATTAACACGAATACGTAAAAGATTTAGTTCATATCACGGATTTACTGGTTCGGAAGTTTGATGAAAATCCGTAAATTAGTTATTGAAATAGTGTTAATGCAAATCAGTAAAAACGCACTTTAGAAGCGCCATATGTTGAACTATTTACATGAAAAAGTAATCAGTATCGATTTATATCAGGGACTACACTATAACAGGGACTATCTGAATTTAAATTTTTATTAAATTCCGTCTATTAGTTCTTGAGATACAGCTATTGTGAAAATTGTGAAAAATGCAGCATATCATAGCCATGTTGAGTGATTTACTTCAAAATATAAACAACACCAATTCATGTCATGGACGAACTGTATCTAAAGTTTGATGGAAATTTGATTGTATTAGCTATTAAGATAAAGCTCATGCGTAAATCGTAAAAAATGCCAAACAGTACTCCACCTGATGAACGATTTACAACAAAAACTAATCAGAATCAATTTAGATCAGAGACTGCCTGAATATAATTTTTTATTAAATATCGTGCATTAGTTCTTCAGCCGCGTCCCCACAGACTGCGGCAGCGTATGGCAGCTGTGCTGCAAGCGTACTGCCGAATGCGCTCTTCCTTTTCGAATGAACTTCGAAGCGAACAAAATTTAAATCGTAGCAAGCATGCTGAGCACGCACCACCGAATGTAACCCTCCTTTTCGAAAGAACCTCGAAGCGAACGAAATTCGAACCATATCCCCGCTGTCCACGCCAGTCCGATAGCGGGCGAAGCCAGCAAGTTTTAACTAAAGCACGTTATATTTGTTTTTCATTCAAACACCAGGGAGCGTACTGTATTATTAACAAAACTGTATTTGAATGAAACTCCGTTAAACAACCTATTAGTAGATGTGTTACTTGAGGTCGCGGTGCTTTAAAACATAGAATTTCCTTTATATTTCCTGATTTTGTTCGCAACCACATCCTCTTTCAAGCCGAAAATGTAACCTTTTTTTTTATATAAAATTATATCATATGCGATAAACTATCACAAAGTTTCAAAAAGTTCCAGAAAAAATATAACATTTTTACAAAAATTACTATTAGAAAATAGTGGTATTTCGATGCAAAATCTTTTTTCTTAAATATTTATCATCATGTTTTTTTTTTCACTTCACAGTTCGTTCGCCTCAACATACGTCCGTTTCAAGATTTTATATAAAAGAAAAGGCCCGATAGCGGGCGAAGCCGGCTGGCTTGAACTAAATCGCGACCAAATTCCAACACCAGAGTGCTCGCGTTATATTAGTTAAACATTCGTCCGTTATATTAGTACGTACATACGTACGTACATAAGTATGTACATGCGTACGTACATGGTTACATACACACACACAGAATCTGCGAGCACATTAGCTGTCAGGCTTTGATAGTCTGTGAACTAAAATCGCGTCGAATTGCATCGGCCTAGGCTAAATTAGATCAAAACAAGAAAGTTGGCGCCGTGGCGGTCTTTAAATTCAATAAAATCACGCGAAATTGAATTGGCCTAGGACAATCTAGTTCGGCCTAGGAGTAACTAGTTCAAACCAATGAATAGCAGGCTAAACTAGTTCATCCTAATGACCGTTCGGCCAAACTAGTTTGGCCTAGGAAAATCTAGTTTATCCGATGGGCGTTCGGATAGACTAGTTTGGCCTAGGAAAAACTAGTTTATCCGATGGGCGTTCGGATAGACTAGTTTGGCCTAGGAAAAACTAGTTTATCCGATGGGCGTTAGGATAGACTAGTTTGGCCTAGGAAAAACTAGTTTATCCGATGGGCGTTAGGATAGACTAGTTTGGACTAGGCCAATCTAGTTTGGCCTAAAATCGGGTTTGGCCTGTAACATATACATCTTAAAGAATGTCTCTTTTTTTTTCCTTAGTCCTCAAAACATTTCTAAAGTATATACTTAATTTTATATGAAGTGTTAAAATCTTACTCACAGTTCGCCAGCTTTTAAAACACAAAATATTAAATTAAACATCCAATAATCTTTTATGTGTCCCTGTAAATGAATGATAAATGTATTGCAACTCATATTCTAATGCAAGCATCCAGGTGCATAAAGTAAAACTCAATGTTGTATATCTATTTCGTCAGGTCTGAAATAGTGCAATATAATTGAAATACTCTACGAACAGTTTTTCCCGTAGACCATTATCTAACGCAACTCTTTTGTGTAACCCTGTAAATTCTGTACAAATACAATGCACCATGTAAGCATGTATTATTGCACCTCCCAAATGCATATAAATTTCATTTTGCATGAACTAGAGTAAAATGATTAAATACACCACAAACTATTTTTCTTATTTGGTGGTATCATAACGGAATATTTTTGGGTTGCCTTATACGCGTACTGTAAGTTTTACACATATATATATATATATATATAATACCATTAAAAGTAGACAAGATTCACCAATGGATGTTATCAACAAAACAATAAACCAAAACGAAGAATTAAATTGAATTATAGTAAACAATATTAACCATTTGAAATTAACCATTGAATTTAATAACTTATAGCACATTTATATAGTCTGAAGTAATCGCTTTCTAGTACAACTCAATACTAAAAATTTCATTATATTAAAAATATTGTAAATACACCACAAATGATTTTTCCCCATGGACTATAATGTAAGATGAATACTTTTGAATGCCGCTGTAAATGAATCATTAATGGTCAATATTCACTCTTCATTTTGAATACCAAACATCCGATGATGAATATCAATATCGTCTATCAATTGCATGGCAATTTGACTATATTTGCGTAAGTTAAAGCACGTACATACAGATGGGCAGACAGACGAGAAGACAAACTCAATTCACAAACACTTTTCAAATCTGTTACACTATAAAAAAAAAAAATCTGTAATCCTACAATGTAAAGTTGCTTAAATCTGTATGTTTACTAACATTTTGTCTGCACACTGTAAAAGAAAAGATGTAAATGTACAAAACTAATTTTTGTAAAGCTACAGAAATCTGTAACTTTACAAGCGAATCTAGTAAAATTATAGTTATCTTACTAAAATGTTATCTGTAACCATGGTTGCAATTACATAATGTATTCTAGGCATCCCCAGCTTTCTAAAAATATCTTAGTAACCATACAGATTTTTTGAATTTCAGTGCAAATCTATATGTGTTGCATGAATTTTTGCTGTTACCATTACATAAAAAGTTCTATGAATCTCAGTGTCCTCGAAAACGTTTAGTATCTTTACAGAATTTTTTTACAGTAAGAGTGTTAAAAAGAAAGTAAATGTGAATTGGGGCCTGTTACATAGCCTGTCCTATCTGATTGAGTCTTTACAATACGCCTATAATAAATTCTCATTCTTTCAAATAATCACGTTTATTTCTTTTGTACGTTAATATAGGAATGAAAATACAAGGTGTCCCTAAACTAATGGTATATACGCTAGGGGGTGATAGAACACATCAAGGCGAGTAATAGTAAATAGGAAACCAAGGGTTCCAAACGTTTTCCAAAGGAGATAGCCGCCATTAAAGTTTGGGGTCCAAAATTTCAAATACACATAAAACACGGAAACATTGGTCGATTGATTTGCGGTTTTCACTAAAACTATTGTTTATGTTGGTATTTTCTTGAAAATAAATTATAAAGATAAATTTCGAAAAATGCCGATAGAGAGAGCTTTAGACTTTGAAGTAATGAAAAACTATTTTTTGCCGTGATTTTTTGCATCTCATTAAATGGTTTCGTAAGCTTAGACTTAAACTTAAATTTTGAGCTCAAAATCTGAATAGTTGGGAGTGATTAAGTAGCACAAACTTAACTGTGTTCAGAGGGTTTAAATTTCAAATGATTATAAAAAACGAAAAAATTGGTCGATTGATTTGAGGTTTTCACTAAAACTATTCTTTATGTCGGTATTTTATTGAAAATGAATTATAAAGAAAAATTTCAAAAAATGCCGATAGAGGGCGCTTTAGATTTTGGAGAAACAAACAACTATTTTTTACGTTATTTTTTGCATCTGATTAAATGTTTTCGTAAACTTAGACTTAAACTTAAATTTTGAGCTCAAAATCTTAATAGTTGGGAGTGGTTAAGTAGCACAAACTTAACTGTGTTCAGAGGGTTTAAATTTCAAATGATTATAAAAAACGGAAAAATTAGTCGATTCGTTTGCGGGTTTCGCTAAAACTACTCTTTAAATCAGTGTTTTCTTGAAAATAAATTTTAAAGATAAATTTCATAAAATGCCGATAGAAAGTGCCTTAGACATTGGAGTAGCGTACAACTAATTTTAACCGTTATGTTTTTAAATCTCATTAAATACTTTCAAATGCTTAGATTTAAATTTTGAGATCAAATTCTGGATCGTTGCGAGTGTTTAAGTAGCGCAAAAGTGAACTGTGTTCGATGGGGGGGGGGGGGTAAATTTCAACTCCTGAAGACATTTCAATTTGCGCTTCTTAATCCCTCCCAACGATTCAGAATTTGAGTTCAAAATTTAAGTTTAAATCTAAGATTTCGAAAACATTTAATAAGTTTTAGAAAGCATTTAATTAGATACAAAAAATAACGGTTAAAATTAGTTGTTGGTTACTCTAAAATTTAAGGCGCCCTCTGACGGAATTTTTTGAAATTTATCTTTAAAATTCATTTTCAAGAAGATACTGACTTAAAGACTAGTTTTATTTTAAACCGCAAACGAATCGACCAATTTTTCCGTTTTTTATAATCATTTGAAATTTGAACCCTCTGAACACAGCTCAGTTTGTGCTACTTAACGACTCCCAAATATTCAGGTTTTGAGTTCAAAATTTAAGTTTATGTCTAAGTTTACGAAAACATTTCATCAGATTCAAAAAATAACGTAAAAAATAGTTGTTCGTTACTCCAAAGTCTAAAGCGCCCTCTATCGGCATTTTTAAAAATTTATCGTTATAATTCATTTTCAGTAAAATACCGACATAAAGAATAGTTTTAGTGAAAACCGCAAATCAATCGACTAATTTTTCCATTTTTTATAATCATTTGATATTTAAGCCCTCTGAACACAATTAAGTTTGTGCTACTTAACCACTCTCAACTATTCAGATTTTGAGCTCAAAATTTAAGTTTAAGTCTAAGCTTACGAAACCGTTTAATGACATGCAAAAAATCACGGCAAAAAATAGTTTTTCATTACTTCAAAGTCTAAAGCGCCCTCTATCGGCATTTTTCGAAATTTATCTTTATAATTTATTTTCAAGAAAATACCAACATAAAGAATAGTTTTAGTGAAAACCGCAAATCAATCGACGAAGAAATTTTGGACCCCAAACTTTAATGGCGGCTATCTCTTTTGGAAAACGTTTGGGACCCTTGGTTTCCTGTTTACTATTACTCGTCTTGATGTGTTCTATCACCCCCTAGCGTATATACCATTAGTTTAGGGACACCCTGTATTTATGGTTAATTTTTAAGCTTTCATTTTTATACATTACTGTATAACGCTGACCTGTAAATTTTCTTTAATTTTTCCGTTTCAAAGATGTGCGTTGTTCGCTGAAATAAATGGTATCTATAGAACGATTTTTTTTATAGAAATGTATTTAATTAATTGATATAAAAATTTTATATTGTAGTATTTTATGAATTAATCTGTAATAGTATTGAACTTGTAATTATGTTTTTAATTTATTTTTATTATTATTATCATCATACCTTTTTAGTGACAATTTTTAATAAAACTCAACTGTATTCATATGCACTTACATTTGAAAATAAAAAAAAGGAAAGAAAATTATTGCCCTTTGTTGAAATTTATGCAAATAAATGTTAAAGTCTAACTGTATCATAAGTAAACAAATAAGCGTAATAATTATCATTTTAATTATTGCACATATACACCGACTGAAATGAATATAATTTTAATCTACTACAATATTTCACAATAACATGAAACCGCTTTACTAAAAATACGCCTGTTATCACTGTTACATAAATATAGACTTCAGTAAATTATCTAATATCGGACAAAGGCAAGTGTGGTTCATTTTTTATCATATACCCTATTTGTTTTTCTTCTTTTCTTTCGTGGGTCGCTAGAGTATATACACAATAATCAATACAATATTTATAAAGTTTTAGGAAAGACCTAACTGAGCTAAGAAGACATTTTGGCCTGAAGGGAATAAGTATATTGAAAGCATATTTTTCATAAATTATTTTTATTGAGAAAATTAAAAATCTCAAATCACTATCAGAAAAATTATAAATTTTTACGAGATAAAAATGAATGCAGATTTTATTGTTGTTAAAGGAACCCTTATCAGCCAACATATTTTTAATTTTCGATATACCTTTTTTATACTTTTTATAAATATTCATTATAATTATACACAAGATTTATTTTTAAATAAAATGTATGTGATATGGAGTTGATTAAAATTTTCAATGTGAATTACTATCGGGATTCAAAATATCATTGTAAAGAAACTAGTCTATATTACTTTTAAAATATTTTTAAATATCACAGTTATATAGGAGATGCTTAATTTTTAAGTTTTCCTTTTTGTGCGTTACAGTATAACGCAGACCTGTAAATTTTATCTGATTTTCCTATTTCAAAAGTTTTCATTATTTGCTGAAATACTGAAATATACAATATCTATAATAGGATTTCTTTTAGTAGGAATGTATTTAATCAATTAAAATTAAAATGTTACATTGAAATATTTTATTAATTAATGTATGATACTATGTTGCACGTAATTTTAATTATGTTTTTAAATTATCATTATTATCATCAAACATTTTTTTGTAACAATTCTTAGAAAACAAAATTACAAGCGGTGCTCTACTGTGATCATATACACTTACATTTTAAAATTTTAAAAAGTGAAAAAAAGGAAAAGAAAATTTTTGAACTTTATGAAATTTTTACATATAAAAGTATAAGTCTAACTGTATAATTATATTACTATATATAATATATAACTATATAATTAATAAATAAGTGTAATAATTATCAGTTTATTTACTCCACGTATACAAAGACTGAAACGAATAAAATTTTAATCTACTGTAATATTTCACAGTAACATGTAACTGCTTTACTAAAAAAAGCCTGTTATCACGGTTACAAAAATATAGACATCAGTAAATTGTCTAATACCAGAGAAAGACAAGCGTGATTCATTTTTAGCATATGCCCTATTTGTTTTTTTTTTCCCTCGTGGGTCGCTAGAGTATACATGTATACAATAATCAATACAATATTTATAAAGTTTTAGGAAAGACGGAACTGAGCTAAGAAATACTTTTAGCCTGAAGGGAATAAGCATTGAAAGCGTATTTTTCATAAATCATTTTATTGAGAAAATTAAAAATTTCATATCATTATCAGAAAAGTTATGACTTTTTATGAGATAAATGTAAATGCAGATTTTATTGTTGTCAAAGGTACCCTTATGAGCAAACTATTTTTAATTTTCTATACACCTTTTTTATACTTTTTAATAATTATTCATTCTAATTATATACAAGATTTATTTTTTAAGAAAATATATATCAAATGTATTTAATCAAAATTTTCAAAGGAAATTCCTATTAGGATGATAATCATCACTATAAACAGGCTTGTCCATATTATTTTTAAAATAGTTTTATAGGAGATGCTTAATTTTTAAGTTTACATTTTTGTGCATTACAGTATAACGCAGATCTGTAAATTTTATCTAATTTTCCTATTTCAAATGTTTGCATTATTTGCTAAAATACTGAAATATACAATATCTATAATAGGATTTCTTTTAATAGAATTGTATTTAATCAATTAATATAAAAATGTTACATTGAAATATTTTATGAATTAACATATGATAGTATATTGAACTTACTTTTAATTATGCTTTTAAATTATCATTATTATTATTATACATTTTTTGTGACAATTTTTTAAAAAAAGATACAAGGGGTGCTCTACTGTGTTCATATACACTTACGTTTAAAAATAAAAAAATAAATAAAAATTAAGAAAAGAAAATTATTGAATTTTGTAAAATTTATACAAATAAAGGCATAAATCTAATTGTATAATAAATTAACAAATAAGCGTAATAATTATCAGTTTATTTACTCCACGTATACACCGACTGAAACGAATGAATTTTAATCTATTATAATATTTCACAGTAACATTTAACTGATTTACTAAAAATAGGCCAGTTATCACTGTTACATAAATATAGACTTCGGTAAATTATCTAATACCAGACAAAGACAAGCGTGATTCATTTTTTAGCATATGCCCTATTTGTTTTTGTTTTTCCTCTTGTGGATCGCTAGAGTATACATGTATACAATAATCAATACAAAATTTATAAAGTTTCAAGAAAGACGGAACTGAGCTAACAAGACATTTTGACCTGAAGGGAATAAGTATTGAAAGCGTATTTTTTATAAATCATTTTTTTAAATTAAAAATCTCTTATCATTGTCAGAAAAGTTATGAATTTTCATGAGTTAAATATAAATGCAGATTTTATTGTTTCTAAAGGAACTCTTATCACCAAGCATATTTTTAATTTCCTATATGTCTTTCTGATATTTTTAAGAATTATTCATTTTGATTATATACAACATTTATTTTTAAGGAAAATGTATGTGAGATGTTGTTAATCATAATTTTCAATGGAAATTCCTATCGGGTTTCTAAACATCCTTATTAAGAAGCTGATTTACATTATTTATTCTATTTTTTTTAATATCTCAGTTGAATAGATGATGCTTAATTTTAAAGTTTTCTTTTTTGTATATTACAGTATAACGCAGACCAATATTTTTTCCTAATTTTCCTATTTCAAAAGTGTGCTTTATTTGTTGAAATATACTGAAATATACAATATCTATAACACGATTCTTTATATATATTATTTAATTAATATAAAAATTTTACATTGCAATATTTCATGTATGTTGAACTTACTGTTAATTATGTTTTTAAATTATTGTTATACGTTTCTTTAGTGACAATCCTTAAAAAAACTTACAAACGGGGTATGCTCTACTGTGTTCATATACACTTACATTTTAAGAAATTTTTAAAAGAAAAAGGTAGGAAGTTATTGAAATTTATAAACTTTTAAGTCTAACTGTATATTAAATAAACAAATAAGCGTAATAATTATCAGTTTAGTTATTCTACGTATAAACCGCCTGAAACGATTTTAATTTTAATCTACTGATGTATTTAACAATAACATTTAACTACTTTACTAAAAATAAACCTTTTATGACTGTTACACAAATATAGACTTCAGTAAATTATCTAACACTAGACAAAGACAAGTGAGGTTCATTTTTTATCATGTGCCCTATTATTTTTTTCTTTCTTGAGTTGCTAGAGTATATATATAATAATCAATGAAAAATTTATAAAGTTTAGGAAAGGGGAAATGAGCTAGGAAGACAATTTTGGCCTCCAGGGAGTAAGCATTGAAAGTGTATTTTTCATAAATTATTCTTATTGAGAAAATTAAAATCCTCATACCATTATCAGAAAAGTTATGAATTTTTATGAGATAAATGCAGATTTTATTGTTGTTAAAGAAACTCTTATCAGCAAACATATTTTTAATTTTCTATGTACCTTTTTTTTTTTTTACTTTTTAATAATTATTCATTATAATTATATACAAGCTTATTTTTTAAGGAAAATATATTTGAGATGTAGTTAATCAAAATTTTCAATAGAAATTCTTATCGGGATTCAAAGTATCACAGTAAACAGGCTAGTCTATATTATTTCAAAAATATTTTTTTCTAAATATCTCATTTGTATAGGTGATGCTTAATAAGATTAAAATGCATAGTTAATATTTTAATATTTCTCCAATTCTTTATGTAATAGTATGCTGACGCGGCGTTAATTTTCATTTATTTATTTTTTTCATTATTATTGCCATATTTTTGTTATGACAGGGTCTTTAAAATACGCGTATAAGAGACGTAATTATATAACTTAATTATATGGTTAAACATGTACTTAAGGTCACTGAAAAGTTTCATATAACGAAAACCTGCATTATTTGTTACTAATATTTTTATAATTATTGAAACTTTAACAATATCGTACAGCTGATCCAATAAGAGAAGTCTTAAAGTTACGGACAAACAGGTCGTAAACACTGAACTGTGTACTAGTGAAATCTGTGAAGCTAAAGGTCGTTACATGTTTCCTTTTTAAAATAAAGGCGATTTAATTTCTTTACAAACTATATACACTGGTGTGCAAAATTTAAGGACGAGTCCCAAAATGCAAATTTTCAAGGGATTTTCAAGCGATGATTTTCACGCGAATATTCAAAAGGAAGTAATATACACTGGTGTCCAAAAGTTAAGCATAATCGGTAATTAAGTAATTAGTTTTAAGTAATGAAAGAAATATGAATCGGAATGTGCTGAAACTCCAGGTGTGTAAACAAAATAGTACGCGTCATAAATTTTCGCGAAGAGTTTTCCCCGAAATCGAACAGGGGACCGTCAACAAATTGAAAAAGAACGAAGATCTTTTGGATAACCCTGTCAAAACTAATGTAGCAAAAACATTCAAACTGCACATTATGATTAATTGGCTTATTGTAATGTACTGTGTTAATTTTTACAAGGATAGCATGTATACTCGTAGAGAAATTAAGGTTTTTATAAAAACAGTCCTAAATTTTTCCAAGTTTTTTGCTTATAATTTGTAGAGTTCTTATTATAAAATAATGTTCTTTTCTGAAAATATGACAAACATCATTGTACACAATACCCTGTCATCAGAATTTAAAAATAATAAAAATTGTATGAAAAATGAGTATGTTTAGTAAATAATTTTTCATTGTACATGCGTCAACGATATAAAAATGTCATTTGCATATTGTGTTAGCTAAATGTATAGAGCAACTTCTGTAAAAGTTTCAAAAACATAGCTTGAAAATTCTGAAAATGGGAGCCTATAGAATCAACTCAAAATCCTTTATTCCCTAAATGAAGCAAAAAGATGAGGGGCTGTATCCATATTCCATTGTTTAGTGCCTACACAATATTGCACGTACAACTATATTTAGGTAAAACCCCTGATTTTTTTGCTTCCTTTAGGAATAATGGATTTTGAGTTGATTCTATAGGCTCCCATTTTCAGAATTTTCAAACTATGTTTTTAAAACTTTTACAGAAGTTGCTCTATACATTTAGCTAACACAATATGCAAATGACATTTTTATATCGTTGACGCATGCGCAATGAAAAATTATTTACTAAACATACTCATTTTTCATACAATTTTTATTATTTTTAAATTCTGATGACAGGGTATTGTGTACAATGATGTTTGTCATATTTTCAGAAAAGAACATTATTTTATAATAAGAACTCTGCAAATTATAAGCAAAAATCTTGAAAAAATTTAGGACTGTTTTTATAAAAACCTTAATTTCTCTACGAGTATACATGCTATCCTTGTAAAAATTAACACAGTACATTACAATAAGCCAATTAATCATAATGTGCAGTTTGAACGCTTTTGCTACATTAGTTTTGACAGGGTTATCCAAAAGATCTTCGTTCTTCTTCAATTTGTTGACGGTCCCCTGTTCGATTTCGGGGAAAACTCTTCGCGAAAATATGTGACGCGTACTATTTTGTTTACACACCTGGAGTTTCAACACATTCCGATTCATATTTCTTTCATTACTTAAAAATAATTACTTAGTTACCAATTATGCTTAACTTTTGGACACCAGTGTAATTCGAATAATTACTATCCCTGCATAACAGCTAGTCCATATAACATCTCATTCAGGTCACACATGGTCACAAGAGTCACAGTCACTACGGCGAAACAAAAAATAGGAAATTCCATACGTCTTTTTTATGAGTCTCAAATGACTACTATATGTGACTCCACTGACAGGTAACTGCGACTGCTGTTTTGTATCGAGTCACCATGTGACATTAAAATGTCGTTTTATTGAGACTCTCATGTGACTTTCATTTGGAGACTCAATTTCAAAGTCATTGTGAATGTTGCATTATGATAAATCGACAAATAATGCCACATTAAAGTCACATGGTGATTTTCTGTCACAAGACTTTGTCATATGGTGACAGAGACTCTACTGTGAAGTAAACACTGTGAAAAGAGGTGGAAAGTCACCATGTGACTTTTATGGGACATTATTTGATAATTTATCATAATGCAGCTTTCACAATGACTTTGAAATTGAGTCTCCATATAAGAGGTCACACGAGAGTCTCAATGAAACGACACTGTAAAGTCACCTGGTGACTCGCTACAAAGCAGCAGTCGCAGTGACATGTCAGTGGAGACACATATAGTAGTCATTTGAGACTCATAAAGGAGACGTATGGAATTTCCTATTTTTTGTTTCGCCGTAGTGACTGTGATTCTTGTGACCATGTATGACCTGAATGAGATGTTGTATGGACTAGCTTTTATGCAGGGATAGTAATTATTCGAATTATACACTATATTGCCATTGATTATGGGACACTTGCGATTTTAGACATTTTACTAAATATTTAGAAAAATACATGAGGAATCATCTCGAAACTCTTAGTGTATAAATATAATAGTATACGTCATACATCTCCGTAATGATTTTTTACCGAAACTCCATAGGGGACCGTCAACAAATTAAAAAAGAATGAATATCTTTTGAATAACCCTGTCAAAACTAATGTAGCAAAAGCGCTCAAACTCTAGATTATGATTGAATGCCGTATTGTAATACACTGTGTTCATTTTTATGCAAATAGCATGCATACTCGCAGAGTAATTAAGGTTTTTATAAAAATGGTCCCAAATTTTTCCAAGTTTTTCCCTTATAATTTTCAGAGTTCTTAATATAAAATAATATTTTTTTTCAGAAAATATGACAAACAACATTGTACACAGTACCCTGTAATCAGAATTAAAAAATAATAAAAATTGTATGAAAAATGAGTAGGTTTACTAAATAATTTTTTACTGCGCATGCGTCAAAGATATCAAAATTTCATTTGTATATTATGTTAGCTAAATGTACAGAGCAACTTTTTTAAAAGTCTCAAAATCATAGCTTGAAAATTCTGAAAGTAATCGTCTATAGAAAAAGGACAAAATCCGTTGTTTCCAAAATGAAGCAAAAAAATGAGGGATTTTATCCAAATGTAGTAGTACATCCCGTATTGTGTATTCTCTATTGACACTAATCAATGAATATATGGATACAACCCCTCTTGGTTTTGCTTCATTTTGAGAATAACGGATTTTCAACCTATTCAATTGACGATTATTTTCAGAATTTTCAAGTTATGATTTTGTGACTTTCACAAAAGTTGCTCTATACATTTAGCTAACATAATATGCAAATGAAATTTTGATATCGTTGACGCATGCGCAGTAAAAAATTACTTAGTAAACCAACTCATTTTGTGTACAATTTTCACTATTTTTTAATTCTGATTACAGGGTACTGTGTGCAATTTTGTTTGTCATATTTTCTGAAAAAAATATTAATTTATATTAAGAACTCTGAAAATTATAAGGAAAAAACTTGGAAAAATTTGGGACCATTTTTATAAAAACTTTAATTACTCTGCTGGTATGCATGCTATTTGCATAAAAATGAACAAGGCATATTACAATACGGCATTCAATCATAATCTAGAGTTTGAGCGCTTTTGCTACATTAGTTTTGACAGGGTTATTCAAAAGATATTCATTCTTTTTTAATTTGCTGACGGTCCCCTATGGAGTTCTGTAAAAAATCTTCACGGAGATGTATGACGTATACTATTATATTTATAGACTAAGAGTTTCGAGATGATTCCTCATGTATTTTTCTAAATATTTAGTAAAATGTCTAAAATCGCAAGTGTCCCATAATCAATGGCAATATAGTGTATTACTTCATGTTGAATATTCGCGTGAAAATCATCGCTTGAAAATCTCTTGAAAATTGGCATTTTGGCACTCGTTCTTAAATTTTGCACACCAGTGTATATAACCATTTCGGGTCTGGTGTACAATTAATAGTACATACCTTTTAATCGAGTATTATATTGTTTTAAGAAATACTTTTGCTACTATTTACATGTAGTACATGTCGGTGCATTTACCATAAGACTTCACTTATCATTAGACATTTAGTAATAATAGTAATTATTATTATTATTTTCTTAATTCTTTTTGCGCTGTCTGCTATTCTTTTATTTTAAACATATATTTTGCCCTTTAAATTAAAAATAAAAGCTACTTTCCTAAAAGAATTATGCGTAATAAAGTAAAAAAAGTATTAGAAAGTTGTAACAATAAGTTAAATCTTATTGTAATACAATATTTTCTAAACATCTCGAAACTCTTCCTTAGCCTATTTTTATATGAATATGAATTGAAAAGAACGCGAAACAACAATATTCGTGTTCTTTCAGACAATGAAATATTCGTTAAATACTTATTAATCTATTTGGATAGCTAGTGTTAATGTTATTAACGCAAAACTAATTTTTTCTATAAACTGAAAAAAAAATTCGGACTCAAAAGATTTAAAAAAAATTCTTTTTAAATAATAATAAAATATCCGATCAATTTTTAGGTTCGTTGGTAATCATATAAATATGTAGCGCTTATAGCCGCTGTTCAATCCGTCCGTCTGTCTGTCCGCATATAACAACGCAAAAACTACTCAAACGGATTTTTTGAAATTTAAAATATTGTTACGAATTTTGTAAGTAGTTAGTGTTTGTACTGTAAAATAATGTAAATAATCTTATTAAGCTTCATTCCTTTACTAATATTAGTTTTTGTTACATTGTCTCTGTAATCAAGCAAACTTGTCCATTATTTTCAGTGTATGTCTACGGCAGATTGGCGAAATAATAAAGATATCGCCAAGTTGGCGTTACTTTTGGCGACTAATTTTGGTCGCCAAATTTGGCGATATATCGCCAAGTTGGCGACAAACTTGGCGATTGTTGGCGATGGTAACCCTTTCCTCTCTATGGTAATCCCCCTTACAAGGAAGGTCTCCATACGGGCATACTCAGAAAAATCTGAAAAAATTATGGAATGTTCTTCTCATATAGTTATATATGTTTATAAAAAAATTTTCGGCGGAACCTCCTTATAACATCCGTAAAAAAATAATAAAAATTTCGTTTATTTGGCGATTTATCTCTGGTTGGCGAAAAAACGAAATTTTGAAAAATACGCTTTTACGCTTCTACTTTTTAAAGAAAAAACTTTCTATGTTCAATTTATTTAAATAAGTTTAGTTTAAGTAATTTTAGTTTTGCATTTTTACTTTACTTTAAGTGTAATTTTGTCATATACGTTTATATGTACTTATAACAAAATGAAATTAATATATTTTATCCTTTAAAACACAATTTAAATTGATTAAAATTGTTCCAAATTGAAAAATACACTATTAAAAATCTGCTGCATTTTGTTGCAACGCACTCCCTTGCTTGTATAGAAAACGGTTACTTGGCCGTGAAGTGGAGCTTTCTCATTGGTTGGAATAGAGATATTATATACAAGCGGTGGAGTGCGTTGCAGCAAAATGCAGCAGATTTTTAACAGTGTTGCACAAGCTACAACACCGCTAAAAATCTGTACCATTTTCTGCAGTATCACTCCACCGCTTTTATAGAAAACGGTCAATTCACCGTGCTATGGAGCATTCTCATTGGTCAGAAGAGAGATATTCTATAAAAGTAGTGGAGTGACGTTGCAGTAAATGCTGCAGACTTTTAACAGTGAAGTCAATTAAAATCCATTTTCAGATTCGTTCAAATCGTCTGCTTTTGGCGAGGAAATGCACTGCTCGCCAAATCTCGCGTCGCTTTCAGCTTTTCACGCCAATTATTCCAAACTATTTTATTTTTTTACATATCTAATAATGTAATTCCGCCGCTAATTTTCACTGATCCTTTATTACCTACATGAGTAGTTTAATTCGTATTTTTTTCAAAAAATTCTGAGTATGCCCCCAATGGAGACCTTCCTTGTTAGATATACTGATACATTGTTTGGTGTTCCGTGGATTTTTCGAGATGGTTCTAGAAATTTCCCGCACATGCTGCGAGCCTATATAAGAAGAGAAGCGATGCGAGCTGTTGTTATTATTTACCAGTCAGTCATTGAGTGAACAAGGCGTTTGTTAGGCGAGTTTGCTTGAGTTTCATTTATGTTGTTTTGGATGTTATTAAGTGTTGAGACGTTGTATAAAGAGTCTCTGAGATCTAAAGCTATACTTGTACGATAGATTTGAGCAGTTATTTTTGAATATCTAGCAATATTTGTGAGTTTTGAAGACTCTGTTGTTCTGGAGATCTGTAAATAAATTATTTTCTACTTTTCTAAGAGACAAGAGTTTGAAGTTCTCTAACCATAAGATCAAAAGAACCCCATATACGCTGCAACATTTGGTGTCAGGAGTCGGGATCTTATGGCGAAAATAAGAACAATGGACGGACAACTGAAAGAACTGTTAGAAGCTATTAACGGATTAAGAACAGAGCTGACCAATAAAATTGATAAAGGCTAAGAAAAGTTGGCGGATAAAATGAATTAAAACGAAGAAAGAATGGAACAGTTGACAAATAAAATTGATAAATGCCAAGAAGAAGTGACTGAAAAGATGAATACAGGCCAAGAACAGTTGGCGGATAAAATGAATAAAGGCCAAGAAGAGTTGGCGGATAAAATGAATAAAAACGAAGAAAGAATGGAACAGTTGACAAATAAAATTGATAAAGGCCAAGAAGAAATGAAGAAAACTTTTGAAGAAAAGTTCTCGTCGGTAGAGAGAAGAATAGGTTCGGTAGAAGAGAAAATTCAGAATGAAATAAGTAACGTTGAAGAGAAAATAGTTGACGTAGATGTAAAGCTAAATAAAAGAGTAGAAGATCTTTAGAAGAAGCTTTCAGCGTCTAGTGGTAATTATGAAGAATTTAGGAATCCGCCTGCTTCTCCCGTGCACATTAAGCTGTCGACATACGACGGAAAGAGTTCCTGGCAAGTTTACAAGACCCAATTCACCATAGTAGCCGAAGCGAACAAATGGAGTGACGAGGTGAAAGCTTGTCAACTGGCAGCATCTTTGAGAGGAGAAGCCGCCGACGTGCTGCAAACATTTTCCGATATGACGCAACTGAATTTTGAGACTCTAAGTTGTGCACTTGAAAGAGATTCGGCGAAAAATTCTTCAAGGATTATACGAGAATACAAATGAAGAGCCGCCATCAAAAATCGAGTGAAACCCTTCAAGAGTTTGCCTCTGAAATTGAACGGCTTGCAAATTTAGCATTCATTGACTGTCCAACAAATGTACGGGAAATGCTCTCACTGCAATATTTTGTAGACGGAATAAAAGATCCAGAAGTGCAGAGAGCGGTACGAATGGCAGATGTACAGGATTTAAAGGCTGCACTACTATATGCCTTAAAGTTGGAAGCAGCTACACAAGCCAGCCGAAGAGATCGTCATTCAGTCCGAGGGGCAACGGTGAACAAAAGCTCAGACACTGAGAACGACGTCTTGAAAAAAATTAGGAAAATAAATCAAGAACTTGAAGCTTTAAAATACGGAAGAACAAGTTCAAGAAGACAGAATCTCACGTGCTGGGGATGCGGTGATACAGGACATCTCCGAAGAAATTGCCCCAAAATCCACGAACGTGAGATAAATTCAAACAGTCAGCAGGGAAACTAAATTTTGGCCATCTTGCGGGGCGGATGTTGCCAGAGAATGAAAAGCCCCACCTGAAGATCCTCCAGATATAAAAAATGAATGGCGGTGATAATGAATTATATGTGATAGGCTTTATTAACGGAATTCAATGCCGTATGATTGTCGATACAGGAGCCAATGTTACAATAATAAGAGAAGATTTGGCTCGAAAATTGAAATGTAAACTCATCTGGACTCCACCATGCGTTACCCTGCAATCTGTGACGGGCGACAAGATTGGCATATATGGAAAGGCCAATTTAACCATACACTTTGGAGGAACGAAATATTACCATACGGCATATGTGGCTGACATAACAGATCCTTGCTTAATCGGGCTAGATTTTCTGAAGAAGTTTGGCTTCAAGCTTGATTTCAAAAATAACAAAATGCTCTCAAAATTTGAAGAAATAAGTCTTTTTGGATTAAATAATGAAATTGAATGTAAACAAACAGTAATAGCCAAAGAAGACATCAATCTAGGTCCAAGAACAGAATTTTTAGTTCCAGCTGTAATTAAAAATGAAACTAATTATCGATTTGGCCATATAGATTATCCCGAGGACAAAAGTAAACAAGCAGGAGTATTGGTGGCTTCATCTGTGGTGGACCTCTCGAAGAAGACCATTCCAGTCAGAATTGCTAACATCAGTGATAAGACGAGGACTATCAAGAAAGGAGAGGTGATAGCGTCATGTGCTCCTGTGACGTGCATAAGTCAAAATTCCAGTCACTCTGAGAAATCTTCAGATAATTTAGTCAAGGATTTGTTACAAAATACAGACTTAGATCCAAAACAGATGGAAGCTGCGGAAAATTTAATTAGAGAATTCCAAAGTTTATTTTCCCAAACATCTGAAGACTTTGGACGAACTAAAATGGCACAACACCGAATTGACACGGGAGATCACTCTCCTATTAAACAGACCCTAGACAATTACCTTTTGCCAAGCAAGAAGAGGTGCAGAATTTAATTAAAGATATGGAAGAAAATGACGTCATCGAACCATCAACAAGTCCATGGGCGTCTCCCATTGTATTAGTAAGAAAGAAGGATAGTTCTACAAGATTTTGTGTAGACTACCGCCGACTGAATGACGTCACCAAAAAGGATAGTTACTCTCTGCCAAGGATTGACGACACTCTTGACACACTTGCGGGCAACACTTGGTTCTCGACTTTAGACCTGAAGAGTGGTTACTGGCAGGTAGAGATCCATCCCGACGACCGCGAGAAGACTGCCTTTACAACGGGACAAGGATTATGGCAGTTCAAGGTAATGCCTTTTGGTCTATGTAACGCACCTGCAACTTTTGAACGCCTTATGGAAACGGTTCTTCGGGGACTGTCATATGAGACATGTCTTGTTTATTTAGACGATATCATAATCATAGGAAAATCTTTTGATGAACATCTGAACAACCTCAGGCGGGTGCTACAAAAGTTAAAGGAAGCTAATTTGAAGTTAAGCCCTTCGAAGTGCAGTTTGTTTCGTAATGAAGTCGCCTACCTTGGACACATCATTTCGGCGGAAGGAGTTAGGACTGATCCGGAGAAGATATCGGCCGTGAAAAATTGGAATCGTCCAGCAGATGTTCACCAGCTTCGAAGTTTTCTAGGATTATGCACCTATTACAGAAAATTCGTCAAAGGCTTCTCGATGATTGCAAGACCACTTCATAAATTAACAGAAGCCAATCAAAAATTTATCTGAACACAGGAATGTGACGCTGCTTTCGAAAAGCTTAAGGAGACCTTGACATCCACTCCAATTCTGTCGTATCCTCAAATCGATAAACAGTTTATACTTGATACGGATGCAAGCAACGAAAGCATTGGCGCTGTACTGTCCCAGGAAATCGACGGCCAGGAGCGTGTTATCGCTTATTTCAGCAAGTGCTTGTCAAATTCAGAGCGAAAATATTGCGTAACAAGAAAAGAGCTTCTTGCTGTAGTGAAAGCCATAGACCATTTTCATCACTATCTTTACGGTCGAAAATTCCTGATCCGAACTGATCATGCTTCTCTAACTTGGCTATTGAATTTTAAGAACCCTGAAGGCCAGATAGCCAGATGGATACAAAAGCTTCAAGAGTACGATATGGAGATACGCCATCGAAAATGCTCATCACATGGAAATGCAGATGCTCTCTCAAGAAGACCCTGCTCAGAGAATCGTAGATACTGCGACCGGGTTGAGAAGAAATTTAATGTCAAATGTCTTATAGTAAGACAAATTACAACTGGGTCTACATCATCGCAAGATCCGTGGAGTGACGAAAGCCTGCGTAAAGATCAACTTGCTGATCCTGAAATTAAGCCAATTCTAGAGCTTAAAGAGGAGTCCAACAGGAAGCCCAGCTGGCAAGACATGGCCCATTACCATCCTACGACTAAACGTTATTGGGCTCTCTGGGATTCCCTACATTTGAAGAATAGTATTTTGTACCGAAAATGGGAGTCTGATGATGGAAAGACATGTAGATGGCAACTACTACTCCCTAAGTCGAGAATTTCTATGGTCCTTCAAGAACTTCATGGTAGTCCCACAGGAGGTCATTTTGGTGTAATGAAGACCCTTCAAAAGGTTCGAGAGCGTTTTTAGTGGAATAATGTTCGCAGCGACGTGGAGAAGTGGTGTCGAATTTGTGACACCTGTGTAGCACGTAAAGGTCCAAAGAGGCGCACCCGTGGACGATTGCAACGTTATAATGTAGGAGCTCCTTTCGAACGAATTGCTCTAGACATCCTGGGTCCTCTTCCTAGAACATCTGATGGCAACAAGTACATCCTCGTTGTCATGGATTACTTCACCAAGTGGCCTGAAGCCTACACCATTCCTAATCAAGAGGCGGTAACCGTAGCAGACATACTGGTTCAACACTGGGTTTCCAGATACGGAGTTCCTCTTCAAATCCATTCTGATCAAGGAAGAAATTTTGATTCGGCTGTGTTTAAGGAAATGTGTGGACTACTCGGCATGGACAAAACTCGAACTACACCTCTACATCCTCAATCGGACGGCATGGTGGAGCGTTTCAATCGTACCATCCTAAATAGCCTCTCCCTCCTGGTGTCTAAAGATCAACAGGACTGGGACAAGAAATTACCTCTGTTCCTGCTTGCCTACAGGAGTGCTGCTCATGAGGCCACTGGTTATTCCCCTTCTCAAATGCTCTTTGTTCGTGATCTTCGTCTACCTGCGGATCTTTTGTTTGGCCGTCCTCCTGATGCTCCTTCATCGCCTGAGGAATATGTCGATGAACTCCAGGCGCGGATTGAGGAGATTCATTGTCTAGCGAGGAACCGAATTGGACTGGCAAAGGAAAAGATGAAGACACGGTACGACACAAAGGCAACAGGACATGAGTTCAACGAAGATGACAAAGTTTGGTTGTGGAATCCGATACGTCGTAAGGGACTGTCACCAAAACTACAAAGAAACTGGGACGGTCCCTACACAGTCGTCAGCAGGCTGAATGACGTCGTCGTATGCATACGAAAATCGCCACACACCAAGCCCAAGGTCGTACATTATAACCGGCTAGCCCCTTATTTTGGCCAAAGTGATTAAAAATTCTAAACTGGAATTTCAGGCCATGGTCATGAAAGTCACTTTTTGTAAATATGTAAATAGTAATTAGTTCTTATTTATGTAAATTTTATTATTGTTGTTATTATTATTTATTTATTTATTTATTTGTTTATTTATTTTAAGTGTTCTCCTCTAACTCAGGGATTGCACTGCCCGGGACGTGCAGTCTTTGAGGAGGGGGTAGTGTTACGAATTTTGTAAATAGTTAGTGTTTGTACTGTAAAATAATGTAAATAATCTTATTAAGCTCCATTCCTTTACTAATATTAGTTTTTGTTACATTGTCTCTGTAATCAAGCAAACTTGTCCATTATTTTCAGTGTATGTCTACGGCAGATTGGCGAAATAATAAAGATATCGCCAAGTTGGCGTCACTTTTGGCGACTAATTTTGGTCGCCAAATTTGGCGATATATCGCCAAGTTGGCGACAAACTTGGCGATTGTTGGCGATGGTAACCCTTTCCTCTCTATGGTAACCCCCCTTAGATATACTGATACATTGTTTGTTGTTCCGTGGATTTTTCGAGATGGTTCTAGAAATTTCCCGCACATGCTGCGAGCCTATATAAGAAGAGAAGCGATGCGAACTGTTGTTATTATTTACCAGTCAGTCATTGAGTGAACAAGGCGTTTGTTAGGCGAGTTTGCTTGAGTTTCATTTATGTTGTTTTGGATGTTATTAAGTGTTGAGACGTTGTATAAAGAGTCTCTGAGATCTAAAGCTATACTTGTACGATAGATTTGAGCAGTTATTTTTGAATATCTAGCAATATTTGTGAGTTTCGAAGACTCTGTTGTTCTGGAGATCTGTAAATAAATTATTTTCTACTTTTCTAAGAGACAAGAGTTTGAAGTTCTCTAACCATAAGATCAAAAGAACCCCATATATGCTGCAACAATATATAGGTAATTGTTGAATAATTTTGTCGAGAAACTTCAAATTTTATGAAAATGGGACAATTATATAAATTTATGCATTTTTATATAAATTTTTCATTTGATTCATGTGTATAACACTTCAAAGGTTTTTTTTTATTTTATTATTGATTATTTTATTCTGTGTGTTTAGTTTGAAATTGATTTTTGATAATAAACTTTCTTGAAATTCATGTAATCCAGATCAGCTAGTATATCATAAAAGAGTGAAACATTTTTGAACAAATCTTTATTAATAATTTTGATAGTAATTTTCAAACATATTGTAGTTGAAAACAGATGTTGGGATGGAATAGCTATCTTCGTTTATTTAAAAAATCCCTTTCTGAATACGAGAAGCAAATCATTCTATATTGTAAGAAATCACTTACATAAAGAAGACGCAATCGAATTATATATATCATAAACTTTACGGTTCATAAAAACCTATAGAAGATAAGGTTATTGTTGTGTATACATCCTGAAACATTTCATTGACATTCTCATGTATTATCATTTTAGAGTTAGAGTAATACATTTATAGACGAATTACTAGGTTAAAGAGCAATATCTTTCGTAGCATTTTTTTTAAATTATATTTTGTCATTTTTATCTTTGTTAGAAATCTTAGATTTCTTCTGAAAAGCCTGGATTACATTTAAGACATAGGGCAATGATAATTTAAAACACAGATAAAGATATCCAGGTTTGAATGGATTTTCCAGAATTCGAAACAGTCGGTTATTTTATTTATCCTTCTAAATTTCGTTTTGTAATCAAATATATTGTTAGAATGATAAACTTTCTTAATTTAAACATTTGGTGGAGATCAAATTAGACAATGGCATTAAAAAATTAATATATTTTTTTTCCAATTACATCTTTTTAATATCTTCTTAAGGGAGTTTCACGTGTAGTTTTCTGATTTATTATTTTAACATATCACAGGGAAATAAATAGCTCTTGGTTTTGAATTTATTGCACTTTAATTTAAATTTGTAAATGTTTTCATATTAATGTCTCAAAAGTTCATTATGCATGGTGTGCATATAGTAAATCGATAAGTAAGTAAATTTGTTTTCAAATGTGATTTGCGTTTCCTAAACTGTTTATTTGAATATCTTCTTTACTTTATTAAACAGTAAAGTTTAATTAAATTATTCTGAAATAATGCTTCAAAATTTTAATTTCTTAAAAGGCACACAGCCAACATAGTGAAAAAGTGCCCAAGCAAGGATTTGAATGAATGACGGTTCCAGCCAACCATTTCAAGGGTAGGGGGGGGGGGGGTCATGGTTACCTTTTTTGCGGTGGAGTGGAGGGGGGTATTCAGGGCTCTTAATAAGCAAATTTTATATTGAAGGCTGATCCCATATCCAAAATGGCTATTTTTCTAATACTTTGTGAAGTCATTTTCAAATGTAAATACAAAAAAATTGCATTAATATTCGTAAAAATATATAATTTATACATTTTATTCAGATACCAAGAAACTGAAGAATTTCCATTTTGTTATAAAGGCAAAGAATCAATCAAAAACTGATCATTTCGAGTCAATTTTTAGGACTTGACAGTCACAAAAATTCCGTTATGATGGTGCAACCTGTCTTGTGGTTTGAAATTCAGTTTAAACTCTCACAAATTACGGAGATTTCCCGAAAGATTCTTTGCTTTTTCCGAAAAATGGAAAACGATGATCAATAACATTTGTTTGTTCTGCACTTTCAAAACGTTTTGCATCAGAGAATAAAAATGACTCCATGCATGTGTCAGAAATTACCTTCTTTGGATTTAAGAAAAGCTTTAAAAAAATCAGAAATATTTTCGTTATTGAGCAAGGGATGAATTTGAAAGAATTTAACCCATTCGTGATGGGAGCCTTTTACGAAATTTTCAATGTTTTGCTACCGGTTTTTAAAAACAGACATCTGTGCCTTATTAACCCTTTCGGGTCTGCTGTACTATTAATCGTACAAGTCTTTTAATGGAGTATTATTTCATTTTAACAAATGTTTTTGATACTATTTACATGTAGTAATGTTAATATAAGTCTATGCATTTACTGTATGACTTCATTTATGTTTAGGTATTTAGAAATAATAATAATTATTATTATTTGCTTGATTCTCTTCGCAACATTTGCAATTCTTTTATTTTAAACACATATTTCACTCTTTAAATTTAAAACAAAAGTTAAATTCATGAAAAAATCATGTGTAATAAAGCTCAAAAAGGATTAGAAAGTTGTAATATAAGTTAAATCTTATTCTAATACAATATTTTCTAAACATCTCCAAAAATTCTTCTTTAGTCAATTGTCATATGAATATTATTTGAAAAGTATGCAAAACAACAACAGTTGTTATCTTTCATACAAAGAAATATTCGTTAAATACTAATTAATCTATTTGGATAGCTAGTGTTGATGTTATTAACGTAAAAGTATTTTTTTCTAAAAATTAAAAAAAAATTCAGACCCGAAAGTGTTAAATCGAGAAAATGTTCTGATTAATTAAGGCAAATTTTACAGTAAAAATTTACTGGTGAGAATAAAAAGTTTTCTTAAGGCTCCTGTCCCTGCCGGCGAAGACACTCACATGCTAATCATTTGGAGCGAGATTTTTCTAATATCTCGTTTGCATTTCGATATTTTTAAATATTTTATTTATTTTTTTTTTTGAATTGGATAGTCCAGGCACATCCAATCTACATCGCATATTTTGTACTTTTTCGATTTTGGTCACAGGTACCTTTTATAAAGTTACTTTCATTTTCAAAACCGGTTCTGAAAATGAAAGTGTCATTCTACAAAATATCTGCAACCAAAATCGAAAAAATAAAAAAGGTGCGATGTAGAGACGGACTTTAGCTATCCAATGCCAAAAAAGATATTTTAAAATGTCGAAATACAAACGAGATATTAGAAAAATCCCTCCCCATAAGATTAGCATTGGCTCGTGAGTGTCTTCACCGGTAGGGACAGGAGCCTTAAGCCTTTTTACGGTATGCATACGTACTGCTCGTCCCCAAGAGTTAATGCATATTTAATTTTTAAAATGCCCTCCAGATTTTTTCCGTTCCTCTTTGGGGGGGGGGGGGGGGGTGTCATGACGTACCGTGACTTCTCCCTTTTATACGCCATTGATTCGAACTAAAATGACATTAAGAAGTGCTACAATGGGTATCGTCAAGTGGTTAAGTTAATAGAATGTCGGTCCACTATACCAAATTCCGGGTTCGAGTCTCGGATTGGACACTTTTCCACACTTTTGACTGTGCGCCTTTTAAGAAATTAAAATTTGAAATAATATTGAATTTAAGTCGTGAGAAATTTCCTTCCGGAAAATTTTCAAGAATTATATGAATGGCTAACAACCAAATAGTGGACCAAATCCATTTTGAAAAAATAAAATTTATATATATGTAGTCAAGTTAGAAGGTGAATAAAATCTGTTTCATCCACTTCCCCAATAAATCAAGTCTGTAAACAGATGACATCTATACCTATATTATAAAGAGGTTAAATTTGTTTATTTGTAGGAGGGTAATCTTCGGAAGTACTTAATCGATTTCAAAAGTAACGGTACCAAAATAATGGTTTTCGAAAAGAATTAAACATAGACTGTATCTTATGTCGACGCCACTGAACCAAAGGGGGTGTAATAGAAGAAATGTTCTAAAACGCAATTTTTCTGTTCCTGAAGGCCTACAAATGTGAATTTTGACATGTTAATTACTTATTAGATATAAAGATCTCTAAAAACATTTCCTAAAAAATACGAAATTTAAAAGGGACAAAAATTCACGAAAACCGTTCTAAAAACGTTCTAAATTGCAATTTTTAAACAATCTCGGGAAGTAAAGAACCCATTTAAAAAATAATTATGTCAAAATGATGGTGACAGTTCCTGCTCCAATATAAACTATATCTTACGTCGGTATCACTACCCTTAAAGGGAGTGTAGGAGCAAAAAACGTTCTAAATATAAGATTTTTTGTTTACTGAAGGGCTTAGAAACATGAAATTTAGCATGGTAGTTATTTATGGTATCGGGTATAAATGATCTTTAACAACATTTTTTCAAAAATACGAAATTAAAAAAAGGTTTATATGCTCACATAAGCATTTAAAAAAATGTTCTAAATGGCGATTTCTACGCAATCTCAGGAAGTACCAAACAAATTTAAGAAAAAAATGGTTTTAAAAATGATGGTGACAGACCTTGCTCTTATAAAGGCTGTATTTTATGTCGATGTCACTACCATCTTGGGGTTGCAAATCCAAAAATATTCTAAATTGCAGTTTTTTGTTACGGAAGGAACTAAAACATGAAATTTGACCCTGAAGGTACTTATGTGAAGGTTGATTTTCAGAACATTTCTTTAAAAAATCGAAATTAAAAAGGTGTAAAAATGCGGAAAAAGCATTAAAAATCTATAAATAAATAAAATGAAAAGTTCGAAATCGCTATATTTCTGCGCAATCTCAGGAAATACCGAAGCCATTTAAAAAATATTCGTGTGAAAATGACGGTGACAACTTTTGCTACAAGATATGACTTATGTCGGCTGCCACTACCCCAAAGGGGGTATTGGAGTAAAATATGTTCTAAAAATGAGATTTTTGGGGTGTTAAAGGGAATTGATTCCTGAAATTTGCATGGTGGTTACTTATAAGATATAAAAGATACCTAATAACATGTCTTAAAAAAAATCGAAATTTGAAAAGGATAAAAATGCGCGAAAAGCGCTCTAAAAATGTTCTAAATACCGATTTGTCAGCAGTTTCAGAAATTAACTTAAAATCTGGCATGGTGATTACTTATAAAAATTGAATGCTCTACAAGAACAGTTTCGAAAATTATTAAAAATTTAAAAGGGTTGAAAATGCGTGAAAAACGTTCTAAAGGCGTTCTAATTTGCGATTTTTTTGTTTCGGAAATATCAAACCAATTTTAAAAGTAATGGCTGCAAATTGATTGTGATAGCCCCTGCTTCAATATAGGCTATATTTTATGTTGTTGCATACCACCTGGGGGCTGCAAGAGTAAAAAATGTTTTAAATTATGTTTTTTGTACGATTGACGTGTCTGAAATTTTGAAATTTGGCATGATAATTACCTTAAAGATGCAAATGGTTTCTATGAACCGACGAAAAAAAAAATCCCAAATTTAAAAGAGTTCAGGAAAAACGTTCTAAATTATGTTTTTTGCGCGTCTTATGAAGTGCCAAACTGATTAAAAAAGTTACTGGTTGGACATAGGTGGTGACAAATCCTGTTGAAACATAAGCTATATTTTATGTGCGTTCCACTACAACAAGAGGACTGCAATAGCAAAAAACATTCTAAAGTATGATTGCTGCGATACTAAAGAGGCTAGAAAATTTAAATATGGAATGATAGTTACTTATAAAATACAGTTGTCCTCTAAGGACAATCAAAAATAAATTCGAAATTCAAAAGTTGTGAAGCGATGAAAAAGAGCGAAAAGATTTCTAAAAAATTACTAAGCTACGATTTTATGGAGCGTGAGAATATAATAAACCGATTATAAAAGTAATGACTGCGAATCAATGGTGACAATCTCGGATCCTACACAGGCTATATTTTAAGCTGGTGACATTATCACACGAGGCTGCCAGGAATTTTTTTTTTTTTTTTTTTTTTTTTTTTTTTTTTTTTTTTAAGACAGTATTTAAAAAAAATTACGTTTCTATGGAAAAATAAAAAATATCTAATTGATTTCAAAATGTTGGAAAATTAATTGTGGCAGTCCCTGCTCCAACATAAGTATTTCATACTGGTGCCCCGAACCAAGGAGAGAGGGTAGACATTAGAAAAGAAGATTGGATTTCGTCACAATGGTTAAATTTAAGATGTAAATGCGTATTAAGTAGATCGTTTCTAAAAAATTCAAAACTTCAAATGAATACTGAAATAAACGTATAAATTGAGTATAAAAGTTTCAAAACATTTTTTAAATTATTATTTATTTAGAATTAGTTTTACTTCTTCTTTTTTATTTCATTTCTTTTTTGTCTAATGAAGTGCACTGATGTAGTTTTGACAATATGTGGCTTAAATGTTTTTTTTTAATTATTCCTAAAAGTATAATTTTTTCTAATGAAATTAAGACTTACAAACATCACTTAGTATATTAGAATTATTGCACGAGCAAAGCCGCGGGGTTTGATAGTACAGGATGAAGTACATAAAAATAGATTTTGTCACTGTGGGCGTGTTCAGCGCAACTTATCAAAGTCACCAATGTTACCGACCGATTATAGGGCAGTCCGAAAGCGAATTGTGGCACCAATGAAAACTGTCCTGTTGAATTGGAGCTGACGTTTCACTTTGCCTTGATTTTCATTTCATACTTGTCTACAATCGGTAAGCGACCGCTAAGTTGTGCTGAACACGCCCTGTGAAAGTAGATATAATAGATTTTATGCACCTTCTAATCTGATATTTTTGCAAAATGGACTTGGTCATCTATGGTTGCGACTCTCACATACAAGGTGTCCAGTAAATGGCTGACCCATTTTGAGCATAAATAACAAAAAACAATTTGCGAAAAAAATGTCCTGTTTGCTGTATTGTTAATAGAAAATCAATAAATTTTTAAAAATACACTTTGTTTAAATACTTCGAATTTCGGCCAAAAGATGGCGTTGATGGCAACCTGCTATTTGAATATAGACATTTCTCTGATTTTCTTTGGCATGAGATTATCGACTCATTTCGAATAGTCGACTCTGAGCCGAAATACTTACTTGATGTGTCGACTCTCGACTCACCTGCAGCAATAGGGTTTGTTGATTGGAAAGAGATTTATAATGATATTTATGATTGAACAGTATTGTTTGTTATATAATGTCTATTACGTATAATAGATATTGTTCAATCATAAATATTATTTTAAATTTCTTTCCAACCAGCAAACCCTATTTCTGAAGTAGGTAGAGAGTAGACACATCAAGCAATCAAGTGGACTCAGAATGGACTCAAAATGAGTTGAAAACTTCATCCCGATGAAAACTAGAGTAATGACTGTATTTCGACAACAGGTTGCCACTGGCGCCATCTTTTGGCCGAAGTTCAAATTATTTAATCAAAGTGTATTTTTAAAAACATATTGGTTTTCTAATAACATCACAGCAAATGGCGCAGTTTTTCTCAACCCTTTTTTTCGTTAAAAATGGATTGTTTATTTACTGGACATTCTGTATATGAATATATTCTGGAAGATTTGGAAAATGTTTCATAATCTATGCATGACTTATGATTTTTCTTTTCTGTTGTTTGCTAAACAGAATTTAATTTACATGCCCGACAGTTTGCTCGACAGAATTTAATTGCCAACTTACACTTCTATCATCAATTTTCCTTCGCAATTCTCTATGTGAGTATATAAATAACAACATTTATACCTTAATTATTAAGAGGTAAGCAATAGAATATGCCTCTACGACACTATGGCGCAATCCATTCATTCTGAAGACGTCTCAAAGATATATTTAGCCCCAAGGAAAAAATATATATCAATTTACTCGAGGCCGATTTCGGTCATCAAAAAGTAGTTACGCTTTTGCTGATGCTCTAAAGCCTCTCAAGATTTTTCTTCTCCGTACTGGCGCCCATTCAGAAGGTGTTTTCGCTCTCAACATTTTCTTTTCTGTTCTGTGAAAACTTTCTCTAGGGTAAGATATTAAAAGAAAATCTGGATTTTTGACTGTTATAAATGATACTCAAATGTATTGAATGGGTGTAGGGTGCCCTTGAATTCCTCTTAAAATACAAATGTCAATGTCGGTAACGAATTTAAATCGTTTCGTTTCTCAGAAATTTATTTCCATTTTATTTTACTTACCCATCATACGTAGTATAGGGTATGCCTTGTAATCGTTTTAAAAAGAGAAATAGTATTTTTTACGAATTTACGCATTTCAAACCATGGAGATTCTGAAAAATATTTTTAGAAAAAAAATGTCGTTTTTCCGTCTGTATCTGTAAACACCCTATCTCTCGAACAAATTGAGATAGAGACTTGAAATTTAGTGTGTACTTAGTATGTAAGTAATGAGAAGGAACCTATTAAACATTAGTAACCTTGAATATTCGGAACTATTTTTTTTTTACAAACTCCCAAAATTTTCGTTCTTATAAAAGATACATAAAAATTTTCAAAATTGTAAATTTCAAAGAGTGTATACAAAAGACATTTAAAAACATAAAATTTGTATATAGAATTAAGTAAATCGGATAATTAATTGCCGAGGCAGTTGTAATAATGTTTTCCACACTCTTCGATTTTTCATGATCTTGCATTTAATTCAAATTTAAATTCAAAGACATATTTTAATTCAAATTAGACGCTTAATCCGACGCAGTAAGCTGTTACTTAATAAGATAATCATTTTTTGAGTTATAAGGAGATATATTTTACGCAATTCGATATTACTTGATTTATAAAAGAAATCGCCAAGTTCGTAGCAAATTTGGCAATATATCGTCAAATCTGGGAATAAAAATAACTCACCAAAAGGAACGCCAACTTTGCGCTATTTCCGGTATTTCTCCAAATTGTCATAGACATATAGTGTAATCCAATAGAGTCCTCTTTTGTAAGAAATATTTAAATACTGTGTTTAAATTTTATTTTGAAATTGCATTGCATTTTATAAATAGTTTATGCATGTTTTTTTCTTCATTTTTTATATTATGCATACCCATGGTCGGTAAGTATTACGATGGCCCCCAGCGACTAGTTTTCTTTTATATTTGATTCAATGTCGTCTTTTAAATGTGTTTTCCTTTCTCTTTTTTAAAAGTGACAGAGATGCTTATTACGATAAATTGTTGGAAAATGTTCATATCATTCGTGATAAAACACACCGATCATGCAATTAAAAACATTTGTAACAGTGCTAATATAATTGTTGAAACTGCTTTTGTATCAATGTACAGGATAACTTATTACTGAAAATTGTATATAATACGCAAATGATGCATATGGCATTCATCCCAAATAAAAGTTAAATCTTCCAACTTTCTTTTTTCAACCTAATACATTTAAGTTTTAGGTGAACCAGGATCATGGAAGATTCCTCATTAGTCAATCTTAAATTCATTTGTTGAGAAAGATCTTGTTATACCTATTGTATGTAATAAAAGTTATTAATTGCGCTTGCTATAAGCAGTATTTAATCTTAACTTCTAAATGTAACAAGAATGTGAATATGTAACATGCAAATATCAGAAAATATAAGCAATGACATGATTTTTGTAAGTATAAGATAATCAAATTGATACGTCTATGTTATGAATATTGACAAGCACACAAAGTCTCAGTTTAAATGCATTTTCAGCTTCCATCTATTTGCAGTACGATTCATATATCCATTTTGCAGTTGATAACAAAAGAATGGGGAGATTCATTAATGGAAAAAAAGTGGAAATTGAGCAGATCAGTATCTGCCGTCCTACAGAATTTTATTTCAGTATACTGAGGTGACAAAAGTCATGGGATACCCTACTAATAGCGTGTTGATCCTTTCTTTTCCCGGCGAAGTGCAACAACACGACGTGGCATGGATTCCACGAGTCGTTGGAAATCCTCTGCAGAAATATTAAGCCATGCAGCCTCTGTAAACATCCATAATTCTAAAAGTGTTACTGGTGGAGTATTTTGTGCACGAAGTGATTTCTCGATTATGTCCTATAAATGTTCGATAGGATTCATGTCGCGCGATCGCGGTGGCTAAATCATCCGCTGGAATTGTCCAGAATGTTCTTCAAGCCAATCGCGAACAGTTATGGCCAGGTGACATTGCGCATTGTTAGATTGGAAAATTCCATCACATTTCGGGTACCTGAAATCCATGAATGGTTGCAAATGGTCTCCCAGTAGCTGAACGTAATAATTTCCAGTTAACAACTGTTTCAGTTTGACCAGCGAATCGAGTCCATTTATTGTAAACACAGCCTATACCATTATGGAGACTTCATCAGCTTTCACAGTGCCTTGTTGACAACTTGAGTCAATGGCTTCTTAGGGTCTGCACCACACTTACACCTTACCATCAGCTCTTACAATTGAAATCGTGACTCATATGATCAAGCAATTTTTTTCCAGTCGTCTACGATCCAACCGATATGGTCCGAGCCCAGTAGCGCCACTGATGGCGATGCCGTGCTGTTAATAATGGAACCCGAGTCGATCTTCTGCTGCTTGAGCTACGCATTAAAGCCAAATTTCGCCGGACGGTGCTAACGGACACGCCCGTCTTACGTCCCACATTCATTCCTGCGGTAATTTCACGCAGTGTTGCCTGTCTCTTTACACTGACAAGTCTACGCAGACGTTACGTGTCGCGATCATTAAGTGCTGGCGGTCAACCACTGCGATGTCCATGATGGGAGGTTATGCCAGAATTTAAGTATTCTGGGCACACTCTTAGAACTTGGATCTTGGAATGTTGAATTACATAACGATTTTCGAAATAGAATGCCGCATGCTCCTTAGCTCCAACTAGCATACCGCATTCGAAATCCATTAATTCTCGTCGTATGGCCATAATCACATAATTAACCTTCTCACACGAAGCTTTTGAACACAAATGAAAGTCCTTTCCAGGCACTCACCATTTATACAATTTGTAAGCGACGTTACTGCCATCTGTATATTTGCATATCGCTATCCCATGACTTTTGTCACCTCAGTGTATACTTGAAGCGCAATTAAAAATGAAAGACGCCGCATCCTCAGAACAAAAATGCCGAGAGTACTATTTTATATCTATTTGGACCTAAAAGCTGCAAGCAGAGCAACTACTACCTGTTATCAGTACCAGCATCCTTTTTCGTGGCGGCTCATTGTTTTAGATCTTTAATGATTTTTAAGGACAGGGGACTGAATAACCTTTCCCTTAAGTAGGGTTGAACTGCTTAGCTCCCGGTCCATTGTAGATTTCTCCTCATTCTATCGTGAACAAATTCCAGAAGAATCCTAAATAAAAGATTTCCTAGAATTTGGCTGAAGGCTGGTAAAACAACCGTGTGCCTGATGTCTTAGATTCAATGCCATCTGGACGAGAAAATAAAAACCAAATCAACACTTAAGGCCCCACACTAGTCACTGAAAAAGGCCCGAATGATAGTGTTAAATCTATGGGGGCGTCCTTTTCAAATATTTCGCATATCACATATCTCTGTCTAATTTTTTTTTTTTTTTTTTTTTTTTTTTTTTTTTTTTTTTTTTTTTTTTTGCATAGGATAGTTGAGAACGATCTGCAATCGGGCTAGTTTTTACTTTTGCAATTTTGGTTTCAGATTTTTTTTTAATTACTTTAATTTCGAAACGGGTTAGAACCGAAATTTAAACTATCATAATATAAAAAATATATAACCAAAATCGAAATAGTAAAAACTAGTCTGGCTGTAAAATATTCTCAGCTATCCTATGCAAAAAAATCATGTAAAAATATTCAAATTTGAGCGAGATATTAGAAAAGAATGCCTCCCTATACTTAACATTATCATCCGGGTCACATACACGCTTGTTTTGCCATACATCTACAGTTTTCTAGGAAATATTCTGTCAGAACTCATCTGCGGTTTATTCACAAATGAATGAGGGGAATCTACAATAAGTGAGGAGATAAGGAACTTAACCCTTCTTGAGCGAAATATTTCTCTTTTGCAAGCTATCAGTTCCCTTTTAAAGTCATTATATAAAAAAAGGGCAATTTTGTGACAAAAGTTAAATTTACTTTTGTTCCGAAATGCATGAAACTAGCAGGTGATTTTTTTTCAGAAACTATCTAATCGCACTCATTTTCCCGTTTTTATTTAAACATAATAGAGATTTTAAAAAAATAGTGTCAAAGTGGGCGTTTTGAATCGGTTTTTCGCGCGAAAGTGGAAAAACCAGTCAACGAAGAGAAAAAAAAACGCCTTTGTCACTTGATCGAAAACGCTTAGAACTAACTCAATAGGTAATTTGCTAATCAAAAAATGGAAAATTCAGTTCGATTCCAAATCTCTTCCATAGTCAGGCTTTTTAATTTTATAGCTTTTCATTAAAAAATGATTTGTAAATGTGTCGCACCATTTTGTGCTTTTTGAGCAGAGCAGGTGAAAACAGCTTTAAAGATAAAAAACACTGCATTGCTACAAGAAAAAACACCAATACTGATAATAGTTAGAAAGTTTGTCTGCTCGCAACCTAGAAAAAATACTATCACAGGACCGACTCCTTCCACGGAACTTCACGGAAAGAGCCACGGAACCCTTCTAAGAGTAGTGATGGTCAACCACCACTGCCAGCTGTAATTGAGTATTCCTCATTGCCCACAAACAGCTGATGGACAAAACACAGACACATATTAACAGCATAATCATAAACTGGGTAAATGAAAGATGAAAAGGAAAAAATAGGAAAGTTAATCCTCCCACATCGTGTGTATTAGGGCCAACTATTTCCTGGATATCAGGGCTACGGAAGTGGAAAATAACAGCAAAAATGGGATCCAGCCGGACCCTTCGTTCCTCCTGTGCCTCGTTTATTCATTTGTTTCTAGGATATTCACCTGTTTTGAACCTCCAAGGAAGACTGCTCCTCACAGTTCTTCAAGACCCTGAATGAGTCCCCTTGCACTGAAATTCACGTCATTTCTCTATTTCTACAGGTTGATTCGAGATCACATAGTCATGCGCAGTGGTTGTATTGTATTGTAATGCTTCAGCGACGGGCTATCCAGGTGCATTTTGCACGAATATGCAGTATCCGAGCTGGACTGCAGTAGGCAGTATGCGCCCACTCTGGGGATCAGCTTTAGGCTTAAAGCCAAAATAAACGCGTAAATCCAGAAGGGGGGAGGGTATTTTACCAACCAGCTTTCATTTAAGACTTTTTTTTTTACAAATGGCATGGACAGCTCAATATTGCTTGAGCTTGGCGTGCTAATTTCAAGATAGTAGTAGATAATTTTTAGGATCTGTAATGTCGCTACTCAATTTTACCACAAGTCTGGGCGAGCGGCTGTAGGACAATCTAAGATAATTTGAGAATTGTAAGTTATAACGACATATTTTCTGACTGAACGTGATGCTTCACCTGCTGCCTGCACCCTTAGAGACACCGTTTTTTATTTTTATTTTTTCCGAAAAGGAAGAGATCGCTAAGGCCTCCTCAGCCAGACTCCCGGTCATCCTCCTACACTAGAGCCAGACTGATTCGAGACCATTCGATTGTACACGAAAGTATAGAAATTATGTAACATGAAGCATCAAATATTCACCACGAAAGTTTGATAACCTAAAAGGGATTGTTCTGACGAGCTACTTAGACGGAGAAACCAATTATTTTGTATTTTAAGTAATTTTAACAAAGTTCTAATTTTCTAATTCTGGTTTCATCGCCCGTTTTTTTATGCTGTTTCATGTAAAAAAACCAAATCTCTAGAGCATAATCATCTCATCCGGTTTCCTTTATTTAACTTTTAAAAAATGTTTTAAAAATCACAATTTTGTGTTCAAATTGTGACACTGGGTAGTATCATTTGATGAAGGAACACAGCGTAGCCCGGCGACAAATGAGTGTTAATAGTGTTGGGTGAATGAGGATGTTGCGCAGCCAGCTTTTAGAGAGTATGGATGAGAGAATGATGTGCCAGCACTGCGTGACTGTACATTGATTGAATGCATGAGTAACGGTTCCCAGTTCCTGTCACTCAAACGCTGGAATCGGTACATTTGTATTTGTGCAGGTTAAAGGGCAAATGGCCTATGAGAAAACTCTCACACCATGAATAAGTATGGTGAGAATGTAAGCTTATTTTGAGAAACATTAAGGATTATATCATAAGTGTAGCTGCCATTGTCTGAACTATCCCAATACTCCTATCCTTTGGATAAAATCCTAGCCTTCAAGATGTTTTTCATAAAGTAATGAGGTATTGCAACGTGTAGATCAATTATGATGATGGTTCATGCGTGTAACCAGAGGGGGTTCCCTGGGTGCTCGGGCACCCCCCCCCGCCCCCCCACTCGCGCAGATCCAAGATTGATTATTTTAAAAAATCAAAATTTATAAAAGAAACATCATGCGTTAAGCATAGATTATGAAGCACTTGCTCCTCCTCACACGATTCTACTCTAAGAGGATGGGTCAAAGGTTTTTTTTTTAATTTTAAGCGGGAATTTCAGGGAGTTTTTTACCATACTATAGTACGATGGTGTTTTTTAATTTTAATGTGGGGACTTTAAAATTTTCGGCGTGTTACAGTACGTGGGGTATGTTTTTCGATTGAATTTTGCTGTTGTTCATTTAAAAAGGTAATTAAAAGTAATTAAAAATTAGGAATGAAGCGACTTTTTTTTTCTCACCGTGTTCTTTGATGAGGGGTTAGCCGGGTATTTTGGGACATAGAATTTTTTTTTTTTTTTTTTTTTTTTTTTTGTTGATCTATAGTATAAGGGTTTTTAAATTTTAATGCGGGGACTTTAAAATTTTTCGGTGAACTTTAGTTTAAGGATTTATTTTTTGATTTTAAGCGGAAATTTTGGAGAGATTGATTTTTTTTTTTTTTTTTTTTTTTTTTACCGTGTTTTAGATGAGGGGTTAAGCGGGTATTTGGGGACACAGAATGTTTTTTTTCTGTACTATTGTACGAGTGGTTTTTAATTTTAATGTGGTGACTTAAAATTTTTCGGTGAACTTTAGTTTAAGGATTTATTTTTTCGATTTTAAGCGGAAATTTTTGGGGAGATTGATTTTTTTTTTCCACTGTGCTCTTACATGCAGTGGCGTAGCTATGTTTTTTGGCGCCCGGGGCCAGCAAGAAATTTTACGCCCCCACCCCAATATAGATATATAACAATTTCTATCAATCTGGCGCCCCTAGGCTTCGGCGCCCGGGGCGGACGCCCCCCCTTAGCTACGCCACTGCTTACAAGATGAGTTAAGCGGGTATTTTGGGGGGAAATTATTATTTTAGACTAATCATACACGAAGGATATTTATTTTTTTCGGGGGTTGATATTTTAACAAAGAACTAATTAAAGAGGGAGCATTCATGATGAATTAATGAATTATTTTTTAGGAGTAATTTTGTTTAGATTGGATTATTTTTTCATTTTTTTTTGGAGTTTTAAGCGGTAACAACTTTTAATGGAGAGGCTTTAAAATATTTTTTGTGCTAGCATTGAATCGCGCTCGTCGCCCTAACGGTTCGGAATATGTGCTTTTCTTATAATCATGTGTGAATATTGGTTTAGAATATCTTAGAATGACTTCCACCACCTTTCTGTCTATCCACCATCCCAAATGATACATACTTGTAATGGGAATTAGGAAATAATAATGTTAAATATTAATTGAATGAAGGAACTTTAAAATTATTTCGATTGTTTTTTTTAGTCAACTATGTTATTTATACACTTGATATTTTAGAATAAATAAAAAATAACTTTAAAATTTGAATGAAAAAATATGTTTCAAAATGGGATTTTACGTACTAACATTTATTCGCTCTCGTCGCCCTAACGGTTTGGAATATGTGGTTTTCTTCATGCTGTGGAAAACTTAATTGAATTGATTATTATTATTATTTTGTATGTGTTGTTTGTATGTGTGTTATGTATGTTTGTGTGTTGTATGCATGTATGTATGTATGTGTTGCATGTATGTGTGTATGTATGTATGTGCGTGTGTGGTATGTATGTATGTATGTATGTATGTGTTGCATGTATGTGTGTATGTATGTATGTGCGTGTGTGGTATGTATGTATGTATGTATGTATGTGTGTATGTATGTTTGTGTGTATTTGCGTGTGTTGTATGTATGTATGTATGTATGTATTGTATGTATGTATTTGTGTTTTATGTATGTGTGTGTGTGTTCTATGTATGCGTATGTTGTATGTATGTGTGTGTATGTATGTATGTGTGTATGTATGTATGTGTGCGTTGTATGTATGTGCATGTTGTATGTATGTGTGTGTAATTTTTTTGCCGAAAGGTGTGATCTTTAGCTGAAAGTGACCTAGGGTCAAAACTTTCACCCAGGAATCGACACGAGGAGGCAGATCACATGATTCCCATAATGCACACATTCACATACATTATTTCGAGCGATATATTTAGTGAACCATAGTATGCAATTGAATTTTTAGAATAATTAAAAAATAACTTTAAAATTTAAATGAAAAAATGTTTCAAAACGAAATTTTACGTACTAACATTTAATCGCGCTCGTCGACCTAACTGTTTGGAGTCTGTCATTTTCCTTTGACCTTGGGAAACCTTGCGTCAATGTGGTTAGAATATTTCAGAAAGACCCCCACTTTGGGTACTCTTTTAAACTAATATTTGTAATGAGATGTGTTCGCGCGCGTCGGCCTAACTGTTTGGAGTATCAACATAAAATCATCAAATTAATACAAAATATTTCAAATAGTAAGAAAATGATTGATTAAAATCACCAAGTAAGAACAAAATACTTCAAGCAATGAGAAAATAAATGTTTAAAATCGCCAGTTTAACATAAAATATTTTATTCAATAAAAAAAAACGAAAGATTAAATTCGCCAAATAAAAACAAAATCCTTCAAACAATGAGAAAATAAATGTTTAAAATCGCCAGTTTAACATAAAATTTTTCATTCAATAAAAAAAAAAAATAAAAAAAAAACGAAAGATTAAATTCGCCAAATAAAAACAAAATCCTTCAAACAATGAGAAAATAAATGTTTAAAATCGATAATTTAACATTAAATATTTCACACAATAAAAAACGAAAGATTAAAATCGCCAACTCAAAATGAAATCTCATGCAATTAGAATAAAAACATTTTTTAAAAAATTGCCAAATTAAAAGATTATTCTTGTCTCACAATAAATAATGTGAAAGACCTATTCAAAAATTCTAGTTGAAGAAAGTTTTCGTTCAAAATTTAATTAAAACTTCTAAAGATTTGGCATATCGCATAAAAAATTTTAAGTAAAAAATTTTTCGAAGTATCAACATCAAAGATTAATTTTTCTTATGAATTTTATAAAGCTCTTCGAATAATTGACCTTGCAAAGAAAGATAAACAGACAATGATTCACCATTTGCTTGATAAGACTCAACCCAGAAAAAGACGAATTCCCCCAAAATTACTTTTAATATTTGAATTCAGTCCAACATTAATCTCCCAAGGTTTTATATAAAAATTAACATGCAATCGGAAATACTTCAAATGAATTTATAATAATATTAACAATAATAATATGTCAAAATTTTCTTTAGTAAGTTTATTTAATAAGAATATTATTAAAACTTGTCTAAGTAAGTAATCTGTAGTAAACATACTGAAGTTTAAATTATCCCACACGCATAACTATTCGCTTAATTTTTAATTTAATTAATATCATTATCATATAAAATAATTATGAGCTGTAAGTGTAAGCAATTTTTAATATATAGAGAACTTTTGACATGGGTAATTTTTCACTGTTAGAACAATTAAATATTAAATAATAATAATAATAATAATAATTCTTCAGTATTTTTCAACTGATCTTAATGAATTTTAAGAGGTCTCTTTAAAATCTAAATATTACATTTTTAGAAGACTAATCTTAATATTAATTTAAAACTCTTCAACTCTTTTTAACACACTTTAGGTAAGTACAATAGAATATTAATATTTCCAACATAAATAAGAAATGACTAATTCATAATAAAAATGATTTTTAAGGAAGATGTGCTTAATCATACATTGCTAGCAAAATCGCGATATTTTATTTGCAATTAATTTTAAGAATAAAACATAAGTAAATTGACTTACTTAAATTCGTTTTACTATCAACAGTCGAACACATTAGAAACCATACTTCATAACCAGTCAGTGACAATATACGGAATGAATCAGACTGTTGAACCCCACGTCTTATCTTTTTACGGTATTTTCCATTACTCTGAATCATGAGATAACTAAAAATGACACGTTCAAATCTGAAATTAAGACTTATGTTAAAGAATTTACTTTATTCATATGAAATATAATTAATATAACATGCAATTAAAAAGGGACTTAATTTATTTGATATGTCATAATTCAGAATTTAATTAAATCCTGAATATAATTTTTTAAAATCTTATTAATATAATAGAATAGAAATTCTTTTCAGCATTTTCAAGAAACACACATGTTATCAAATACTTAATAGATTATTTTTCTTAATGAATGTGTAATTAACATTTTTAAATGATTTTTTCTAATTAATTAGTGTTTAATTAAAATTTTCATAATTAAAATAAATATATAAAATAAAAAAAGGGAATTCTTTTCAAAATTTTCAAGAAACACCAAATTATTATTAAGCAATATTTCGAAAAACTACAAACTTTAATCATGATGAGTCATCACTGTGAATCATATTCTCAAGTTTTTAAAAAGATTCTAAACATTTTTATATTAAAAAAGAAAATCAACTACTAAATGCCAACTATTAAACATATTCTTTTCTTCTCATATGTTATAAAAACAAGTTTAAATATTCAAATTTATTGATATATTTCATTGTGTGTTGAATCCTTCTTTACTAATTATCATTAAAATTATTCATTCACAATGATTTAAACTTCACGTTTTAAAGTTAATTATATAACATATTAACATTTAATTATAATAGGTATAATTTTATTAAAAATACTGAATAAAATTAAATTTATACTAAAAAAAATTAAAACACCAAGTAAAAATATTCAACAACAAACTTGTAATTAAGAGATGAATAAATTTAAATGTATGAATCACACAATAAAAATATAAAAAAATTATTTCTTTCATAAAAAAATTTCCCTTGAACCATGTGTGTTAGTAAAAATATTATACTAAGTTTTCAAAAAGATTATAAGTATTTCCAAATTAACAAAGAAAAATGACTATTAAATATGAAATAATGGACATACACTTTTTACACTCACACCTTCCAATGTACTTAGTAACCAAATTTAATGATATTTAAACATGCCTTCTTAATTTTTTTTTCAATTTCCTTTAAATATTTAGCTTCTTCTTCACAATTTTATCGAGAAGTATGTAATGCATACCACTCAACTTCATTAATTTAATCAATCACCACCTAATTGAAACTTTATATTTTCATTGTTTTTTATACTAGTGTTTATCAAATGATTGCACATTTTAAACAATCATTACTATCTTCAAAATATTGAAAATTATACAACAAAACATTTAAATTCTAACATTGAACAGGAGAAGATTTTCCAATCTGAAACCTTTAAAAGAAAAATCATTCACGATTCCATGCAACATGCACTGAGATATTTACTTTCTGAAAATTTTATAAAAATACTAATTTTGATCTGCTTACAAGAAAAGGGGGTTTACCCTTATGACTACTAATCTGCTTTGAAAAATTTAATGAAATGGAGCTTCCCCGACCTTCTGTTTTTTTTTTTTTTTTTTTTTTTTTTTTTTTTTTTTTTTTTTTTAATGATCTCACAGATGAAAATATAACTGAAGAGGATTATTGCCATGCAAAAAATATTTGGACAATATTCAACATGAAGTCGCTGGGAGAATATCACGACTTATATATCAAGACAGATGTTCTACTAGCGGATGTCTTTGAAAACTTCAGGGGCTTGTGCAGACGATTTTATGATATTGATTGTGCACATTTAATGATAGCTCCTAGGCTTGCTTGGCAAGCTTGTTTGAAAATGTCTGAAACACCCTTAGAGATACTCGCAGGTTTCGAACCCACAGTCATCCAATCATACTTCTCATTTTTAACACGCGACGCTAACCATTGGGCCATTAAGGCTCATAATTTAGTAACTAAAAAGTAAGAAAAATCATCGAAAGTGGTTACTTCACACATGCAAAAATGATTTTTATTGTGACTGAACATATAAAAATCACGAAAAAAAGAAAAAAAATCACATATGTTTTGGATTACTTTAAGATTTTATGAGTCACCTCATCAGTTAAATAGACATATTCACTTCTTATGAATCACTACTTATGCTTAAATTTTCAAACACTTGCTTATATGAAATGTATTATATTTTAGTTTATCAGTGATAGTGTGATTATTTGTTAATAATTTTAATGTCATTAAAAAATTAAAAAAAATTAAACGTTAATAATTAATTTAAAAAAATACAAGTCAGTGTTAAAGGTTTAAACAAATTGTTAAAATAATTTTACAATGTATTTAAATATGTTTCACTAATATTTAGTAATCGACAAATTTTAATGTTCATAATCATTTATGTGACTTAGGTTTTCTGTTTTAACTGTTAAGTTATTAGATTCCCCCTTCAAGTTCATCTCATTGCTATGTTTTAATCAACCAACCAACCATTCAACTGTTTTCACAATCAACTAGTGTGTGAGTTAGGTTTTCAGTTTTAATTGTTAAGTTATTACATCCCCCCCCCCTTCATTTACATCTCATTGATAAGTTTTCAACAACCAACCACCCAACTTTTTTTCGTAATCAACTATTTATTTATCCTACCAACCAGCTTTTTGCTTACTCTAGTAACCAAAAAGCTTTTATCGACACATAAACAAAATTTTTAAAATGGAAGACTCTTCATTTTCATTCGAAAAAACAATGACTTGCGTAATAATTTTTTTCCTTACTTAAATGAAACCTTCGCATGTGTATGGTAAAACTTGGAAAATTTCATTTAATGCACAAATTTAAAGTTAACAGACAAAGTCTTCACACATTTTTTAATATTTTACTAACACTTTGCCAAATATCTTTAGAAAACAACAGATTTTTAAATAATTATTTTAATAAAAATTCTCTTTTGTAAGTGATAGTATTAAACTAACTTGAAAAATTAACTTGGCAAAGCAAGTTTTCACTATTCCAACTAAGTAATATTCATAAGTTTTATATGATAAACAACCTGTTTGGTTATGTCCCAGCATGGCTTTATAAAATGTATCTAAAATAACCTTTAATATCAATGTTTAGAAATATGCGAATAATTCAGTTAGTCTTTTATAGATGATTATTTTCCCTTCTATTATTTAAAAAACATTTTTAAATAAAATTATTACTGATGCCAGTTTATTCCAGTATTATGAAATGTGCATGCAAAACTTTTAATTCTAATTTTCACATTTTATTATTTCAAATTATTGTTTTCAAGTTGTACTAAAATTTGGAAAAAAATATTTAATTTTCATGCATAATTAAATTGAAATACTCTATTAATAAAGACACATTTAACATTGTATACTCACCTAATCCAACACTTTCACAAATACACGTCCGACTCACTCCAAGGTTTAGGAAGAAATGAGAGATTCAAAGTCCTTATCAGAAAATGTTATCAGATAACCTTATCTTAAGATATGTGACGTCATAGAACATATGACATCAACTGGTCACGTGATGTATATCCCATGACGAGTGCTTTGTTAATTAATTAATCTTATTAATTAATTATTAAGTATTAAAATAATTATCAATTATTTCATTAATTAAATTATTTAATATTATTAATATTATTAATATTAATATTAATATTATTATTGATATTATTAATATTATTCATATTAAATTCAATTAGTAAAAAATGACAATTTGTAGAAAATCCCTTATCATTCAACTGCTATTAGAGCTATTAGATTCAAATGCTATTGTCAACTGCTATTAGAATTTTGCTACTCAAAAAGAATTCCTTCTATGGACGATATCTTTCTGAATTTTCATAAAATTTGCCTGGATTTTTTTAAAAGTTTTTATTATCGTTCGCGCATCCGCAGATAAAAGTTATTTCATAAAACTACTCATATTTTATAAATATATTTATTACTTACCCACCATAAGTAGTATAGGGTAAGTCTTGCGATCGTTTTGACAATTGAAAAAATATTTTTGACGGATTTACACGTTTCAGACACCAGAGATTCCGAAAAATATATTTTTAGAAAAAAAAAATACTGTCTATGTGTCTGTCTGCGAGAGTGTTTATAAACGCTGTATCTCTCGAACAAATTGAGATAAAGACTTGAAATTCGGTGTGTACTTAGTGTGTAATAATAAGAAATAGCTTTCAGTAATCTCGGTTGTCAAGAATTAATTTTTTCAGACTGTCGAAATATTCATTCTGATGAAAGAGATATAAAAAAAATTTTTTTTTTCTTTTTTTAAGTAGTAAGGGTAAAAGACAATAAAAATAATTTTGCACATAAATTTTGCATAAAGAATGAAGTTGATCAATTAATTAGTTGCCAAGATATTTGTAATCCTATTTTTCAAACTCTTCTATTTTTAAAAAATAAACAACTTAAATTATTGCACCTACTATTTCTTTTCTACATATACCGGAACTTGATATGATTCTGCTTCCTGATTATGTTCTGTAACGTTTTTGAGAACTTTCTTAACTTAAAAAAAGATAATGCAGAAGTTACTCATTAATCTGTTTATTGTTTTTTCAGTCATTCGCCACTTTAGCAAATACAAAACACAATTATAACTTTCATGCAAAATAATACAGAATATAATTTTTAATAAAAAATTTCTTTAAATAACTCAGAATTATTAAGATGGAATTGTCACTTAAGTAAATTGCATGTTATGTCTTATGAATATGCACTTTCCGTCTTTTCTTTAGAAATCGAGCTTAAATGCTAAAATGTTCCATGCTTGTCAAATCCCATAAAGTTTCACTTATAAATGGGAATCCCATTTATCAGCGATGCTTTTATTGTTAAAATTACTTCTATGGCGTAGGAAGATACCCTATTTTACACTATAAGCACTAGGTGGCAGCAGTAAACATTAAAATTCTGAGCCATTAACGTGGTTATATCTTAAATTTAACAAAGTAACTTGAATATAATAATTTGAATCGATTTATTCTTCCTTCAAAGTGAATTCCTAATTCATTAAATATGTTTATTTGTGCCTTTTCAAGAGAAATTTTGAGCAAATGCTAAACTCTAAGAAAAGCTCATACAATCATTAAAATTATGAAAACTGAAGTTTGCTCTCTCTAAGCTGGTTTATTCTATTTTTTTTGCATTGTAAACACTAGAGGGCAGCAGTAAATTTTAAAAATCTAAACCCTAAAATAGATTTGTCACTTTGAAAGTTTTTCTGTTTATCTTTCTTAAGGGTGTATTCGAAAAAATGATTTTCCACCTTCAACAACTCGAAATTTTCGGATACAATTTTGGACCTATTTTTAAAAGTAGAAGCATGAAACTTGCTGAGGGGATTTTTGAAGTGACGTACAAGGTGCCGTGTAATGTAATTTTTAGCTGATTTAATTAGAATTTGATTTATAAACAATTATTTTCTCAGCGTGACCCTTTTTTTTTGCTCGCAGACCTCCCGCTTCGGAAAATTTGGTCCAAAACGCCGTTTTTGACAGCATTTTTTTGCAACATTTTGTGCATTTATCAAAGAATTGATAATCACGGCACCTTGGATAGTTTCTAAATAAGAGAATCTGAAAGTTTGGTGCATTTGAGAGCAAAAACGAATTCAAAAATAAATCGGGAAAAAGGCAGTTTGTATCGGAATACATCCTTAAATTTCCATGTTATCTTGTATTACCTTAGTGTTTTTTTTCTTTTTCATTCTTTCTTTTATACAGTCTAAAACACTGGAATTTAAGCAAACCTCATTTTGTCAGTAAAGTTTTGCAAACAAAAATTTGCTCTATTCTGTTTATGTTAATCTTTTTACACTGTAAGCACTAGATGGCAGCAGCAAACGTTAAATCCTAATCCGTTTTTTCATTGAGAAGTTCGTAAAAGTTCATATTTCAAAACTGCTAAATTCGTTGTTTTAAACCAGTTGTAGAAGAACTGGTTATAGATATGATATAGACTGTAGATGAGGGCATAAAGTGGCATACGCTTAGCATTACCAGTAAAATGTAACAAAAAAGAAACGACTGCCTATTACGGAATCCTGTGCATTATACATGATAAGAAGATAACCTGTTTAAAACGGTATATTTCTTCAGTCCTTATCATTCCGTTTTAGAAGGTTTTATTTAAAATCTAAAAGATTCTATTTATTATTAGATTTAAATATATATAAACATAAATCTTCTATATAAAACCTGTCAAAGCGGAATCGCTATAGACTGATGCAAAGTTAAAATTTACCAGGTACAGTAGAACCCCGCAAATCCGGACCCCGATAATCCGGATCTCCGGATAATCCGGATCGATTTGGCCATTTTTTTTTCCAAGCTTGAGAAACATTTTTGCTGATTTCTATAACACTAACTTATTTCATCGTCATATTTTGAATTAAAAAAACTTTTTCTGAAATCTTTTCGATTTTTTTATTACAAAGTAAACATTTTTCTGTCTGTAAATATTCAATAAGTTTAACATAAAAGTGATTTTCCGTAAGTATGCTTAATTTTACTTCATTTTTTTCTAAGTCTCCGGATAATCCGGATTTTCGATAATCCGGATTGGGTCTGGTCCCAATTAATCCGAATTATCGGGGTTTTACTGTATTTACCAATATTAAGGGTTTGTTGTTCCTATATTAAGGGCAAGGAAATTTTTACTTTGAAAACCGAATTCCCTTATAACCAGGACTGTTTATACAGGATATATTAAACTAAAGTATTGTACAAATTTTATAAACAGAATCTGTTAGAACCGCACAAATATATAGTTTTAGATTAATTTCTGTCTGAGCAGGTAGAATTGTAAAAGATTCTTTTGGAAAGGATTATAAACATTTTCCTTTATAAACAAATTTTGTCTTCAGAAGTTTTTCTTTATTTTTATTAAGTTCCACTCGATGCAGACTATCAAATAGCATGATATGAAAAGAAATTTAAAAATAGAATAGAATTAAAGAAATATTTTATCGTCTGTGCACGGATAACAAAAAGATTTAATTTCAATTTAAAATTGAAATAAGTTAAAAGAGTTAAAAAAGAAAATGGATAGTATGTTAAGAATATACTCCGCAAAATTATCCATGTCATAAATGATGTCATGATTAGTGTAAGATAGCTATGTTCATTCTTAAGAGGGTCCGGGATACAAAAATCTTCTTTGTTTTTTCTGCTTATGATGACGTTTAAATCATGTTTCTGTCTTAATTGGAACAGGAAATATGATTTTTTTTTTCTATTTGGTTTGTTTTCAAAATCTGGCTTTCAAGCAGTGGTTGTCATGAAAATAAATTCTTGTGAAAATGAAGGGATTTTTACCATTTCTCCTATTCAAATTCTTATAAGTCAAGAACTTTATTATTATTATTATTATTATTATCATTATTATTATTTGACTTTAACGTTGATTCAGCAAATTTAGAAAAATATATTTACTCTTAAAAATGTGATTAATTGCAATATATTTTTTTTTTACTTTAAATAATTTAAATTTTTATTTAAATTATTATTTTAAAAAATGCTGAATCAAAATTAAAGCGTATGTATTTCTGTTTAGTTAAATGAAAACAAATTGAAATCTACAAATAATATTTCTAGTTACAACGATTTTAATTTACTCTATTTTTAATAAATTTTTAATTTAAAGGTTTTTTTTTATTACGAGAAGTTTTATCATGCGATTTTGTTTATAAATAATATGGCTAATCATCACAAAAAGATTCAAAATTTTAACTCAATGAATAAAAAGTATTTAAAAATAATGTCTTGGACCGCTTAAAAATTATAAAAGTAACTTGGCTGCCCCCCCTCCCCCCCCAAAAAAAAAAAATAAACGAGTATTATTCCTTACAGTCACTCTTTCAGAAAATAAGAATAAAAATTGTTATTATTATTATTTTAAGTTTCGTTTTTGTTCGTAACGCATAAAGGCTTAATATGATTGCGTATAGAAGTAACATCATTTTCTCTTTTTTTCTGGGACAATATAGAACAACAGTGAAGTTGTGCCATAGAACGAATACCTGCTGAATAAATACAACTACCAATACAACTACCTCATATTAATGTCGAAGTTTTATAGAAAACACAAAGATAATTTTTTAATAATCAGGTAGCGTTGCATCAGGGAGACTTGATTTCAAGTACAGAAAGATCTCGTAATTGACGAATTCGGAGACTTTGATGATATGTCAAACGATAAAAATGAAGCTTTAAAAGGCAGCGAATATGAAGCGTCACAGGGAACATCAGCATCAAGCTATCATCCAAGTCCTGATAAAAAGAGACTGTGAAGTGTGATCATAGAAAATGACAAACAACGGGAAGTTGCATACTAGAAATCTGGGAAAACTAAAAAGTTGAACCTGGCTATGGTACAAAAATCATTCAGGTTCGTGACATATCTTTCCCAACTGTATAATTGGGAGAAATAACTACGAGCTTCGTGCACTAGCCTGTCAAAACGGTCAACGTATAAGCAGATTGCAAGCCATGTTTAACCCATTAGTGCCAGGGACGGTTAAAGAAAAGGCCATAAAGCAATTTTCACACCAGTAAATAGAAAGAAAAATAAGCACCATTTTACACGAGGCAAATTCCCCAATAAATTAAAATAAAAATTACTTGTCCTTTAAAAGTGGTGAGAAACCCAAAATTTCAATTTTAATATAGAAAATAACTTGGGCATTAATGGGTTAATATGAGACATTCCTCCAAAAGCTTGTGAAGAAACGTTATCTAATCCATGACGAATATTCATTTTTTTGCTTTGGAACATATTACAATGCTACAAGTTACGGATTTCACCGCTTCTCCAAACTGGTTAGAGAAATTTAAAAATTGGTACAACATTGTATCACGAAAAATTACGTCACATTGTTACGTCAATATAGAGTCACGAAAAGAAGATTATTACGTAGAACATAGCTCAATTAGATATAGCAATCGTCAGCTTCACCGCTCAAATATGCCCTAGAGTGTAACAAATAATCCAGCCACATAGTACAATTCAAATCAAAGTGATTTCCAGAAGGAAATAGATTTTTGCAGGTGTCTCGATGCACGCGTGATGCAGAAAGCTGAAGCTGCTGCTCAATCAAAACGCAGTGTGACTCATAAATATTACTATACAACCTGTGATCAGTGCCAACCGTTGTTTGTTCTCACCAATGCAACGTATTTGAAGAATCTCAAGTTAAATTGGTATTGCATGTAAAAGAAACTATGTTCAAGCGAAACAATTTACGCATCCAAGCCACAAAATCTGGTGAGATGCGATTTCTCATTTTCAGTAGTTTAAAAGTTTGAGTAATAGATGACTTTGCTTATATATATTTTTTATAATAATAAGATATAATAATATAATAATAAGATATAATAATATTTGGATAAGGTGACAAAAATGTTAATAAAGACATGGCTGCAAGATGTTTATTTTTCATCTGTTGGTATAGAATTTTTTCGTGTAGTGGATGCTCTAATCAGGGCCGTATCTAGAAGTGAATGACAGAAGGGGGGGGGGGGGAGGCTGAAGAAAATGTAGGGGAGCTTATATTTCTTATCTCTCTCTCTTAGAGAAAAATAAATTAGCTTATTAAACTGTTGTAATAACTTAATTTTAAGCTAAGAAAGGGATTAATTATAATTTTGTTTCCCCAGGAAGTTGACTATTGTAACCACTGCACTAGATTTAATTTCATGAAATGTGCTTTGTGCCACGATTTTCCATGTTATAATCATTTTTTGTTCACTAGGTACCATATTTGTCAGTAGCATCTTTTTTGCAGCCATATTTAAATATTATATTACTACACTGCTCAAAACAATTAAAGGATATTGCAGTTTTAGGTGGATTTTGTATCTGGGAAACTTTTTAGCTGATTGATACATGCATAGTAGGTTATATGAGAATAAATTACACATGTTTGACAGAAAAAAATGCATTTTATTGCGCATTTGTGTACAAAAGGAAAAAAACACAATTTGTGCATATGAGAAAAAAAAGAATAAGAAAAGGTGTTTTCTTCAAAGAAAATCATTTTCAGTAGGGGGTATGGTTTCCAGGGGCGGCCAGCAACGTTGAACACCTTTGAGGCATGGACTCAATGAGGCTATTAATGACGAGTTGGGGTATTCTGCCCCACTCTTCCAGAAGAGCTCTTTCCAGTTCTTGGAGAGTTTGTGGGGGTTGTTGGCGGCCAGAAACTCGTCTTTCTAGAGCGTCCCAAACGTGCTCGATTGGATTCATGTCTGGAGAACACGCTGGCCATTCCATTCAACCGATTCCTTCCTCGAAAAGAAAATCCTCCACCAGGTTTGCACGATGTGGCCTGCAGTTATCGTCCATTAAAATTAAGTTATCTCCGATTGCTGCAGCGTAAGGGACTACAATAGGTCTGAGGATCTCATCCCTATATCGGCGACCAGTCAGAGGTCCATCTCGAATGATGTAGAGGTCAGTGCGCCCGTCAATGGAGATGCCACCATACACCAACACTCCTCCACTGCCAAATCTGACACTTTCGTGCACGAACGCAGGATTATTCCTACTGCCACGGTCCCTCCAGATGAAAATACGCCTATTATCCGGATACACAGAAAAACGGGACTCGTCAGAAAACAGAATATTGCTCCATTCATTTTTCCTCCAGTTGACATGCTCGGTTGCCCACTCCCTGCGGTCGCGACGATGCCTTTATGTTAATCTAACACATACCATCGGTCGGCGAGCATACAGACCTACAGCATGGAGCCGGTTTCGGACAGTCTGAGTTGAAATCGTGGTGCCTGTAGCCGAGCGAAGGTGTTGTTGGAGAAGAGTAGCGTTCATGTTTCGGTGTCTCCGAGCTGTTAACGCTAAATACCGATCTTCATTGGGCGTTGTTGCCCGTCTACGACCTTGCCCTGGTCTTCGGCCTGCACATCCACTCTCCAAAAAACGGTTCCAGATCCTGGAAATGACACTTTGTGACACTCCAATGGCTTGCGCTACTTCGGCTTGAGTTTGGCCTCCTTCTAACCTACCAACAATTCTCCAAGCTTCTGAATCTGTCAAATGACTTCGCTGAGACATCGTACTCATCGAAACAAAGCAATCACTGAATGCCGATCATCCTTGTCTTCATTCTCTTTTATCCAGTTGAAAGTCAAATTTCATTCGCTGCCGCTGAAGCGACGTTTTTGACGTCGAACTCAAAATTTGCATACTCCACAGTTTGAAAACCAGAAAAATTTGCATTTGTGATTCTCTTCTTCTATTTTCGGCAAAAAAAATTTCGTTTATATCTTTATTTTATATAAAACTTCAAATATCCTTTTATTGTTTTGTGCAGTGTATATCTAAATATGATTTCTATTTTATATTGATACAAAATTATATTGTCAAATTACTGAATCAGAATTACCTTTTTTCTCAATTTTTTTCACCCAAATTAAATAAATAAATTAGAAAATTTTAAGAATTTAATTAATTTGGTCAAATGAATGGCCAAATTAAAAAAAAAAAATTACGTTTTTAAAAGTATTACGCATATTATAATAAGTGATATATGAAAATAAAAAGAAGCATTTTTGTTCGATTGCGAACCTTTCGTAACACGAAAAATTGCCAAATCTTTAATCAAGTTCGCTCCGCACATTTGGCAGTTTTCACAGCCAACGATTCTTAATTCGCACTGATGAATTAAAACACTAAATAGGGCATCAGTATGCACCATTTAGCTGGATCCAGCATCAGTGCTGGATTAAGAATAGTTGACTGCAGTGCAAAACTGTCAAATGTGTGGAGCGAACTTGATTAAAGATTTGGTAATGTTTGTCGGGTTACGAAAAGTTCACCCCCAAAATATTTGTAACTGAAAAAAAATACTTGGAATGGTTTTTATTTTTTTTTATTTTATACATCACTTATTATAGTATGAGTAAAAGATTTCAAAATCCGGTTATTCATTTGTGTTATATGTCGATATGTCGCTATGTCCCCGTATATCTCGATAATTCGCAGATGAGGACAAATAACTTATGCGGCAGCAAATGTGTTAACTCTATATACTCTTTCCATTGCTGCTTATGTCGATTTTTTTTCATTTTTACACTATGATGTAGTTTTCTGCTACGAAAATATGCAAGTATCAAGGAATATTTCTCCGGATTAATGCTCCTGTCCCTCCAGGCGAAGGAACTCGCGAGTTAATGGGAGGTTGTTTTCTAATATATCTTTTGCAAATCGTCATTTTTATTTATTTATTTTATTTTTCATTTTTATTTTTATTTATTTATTTATTGCACTGCAAATTATTTAAAATGAAACGATATATTAGAAAACAACCTCTCTATAGGTTCATAATTAACGCGCGAGTATCTTCGCCTGCAGAAACAGAAGCCTTAAAGGGGACATTTGATAATAAAATCATGTGTGACGAAGTCTTTACTTCATCGATAGAGAATTTAAAATAGCTATTGTCATTGACAGTGGAGTTGCAAACTTTATTATGGTAATTCACAAAGTTTATATACAGTGGTGGTCAATATTGTTGATACTTTTAGGTAGCTTTCATTACAAAAAAATAATAAAAACTACCTATTGCAGCCACCCGGAAAAAACCCATTGGTAAATTTTGCTATATTTTCGTCGATCATGACCTCTAGATCCCCAAACCACCCTCCGTTGAAATGTTGACTTATACATATATACAATATATATAGATATATATATATATGCCTGAATTTTGTCATGCAGTAACTCTCGAATTTATGAACCAATTTGGATAAAAAATTTTATGTGCATAATATAGAAGTACTAATGTCTCGACCGAGTTTGTTGACCAGCTTCATCCACCATCTTGTTTCAAAATGGCAGCCATTTGATTTTTTTTTTTTTTTTAATTTTTATCTTTTTTAACTTTGTATACTTATAGAAAAAGTTCCGTTTCACAAAAAGCAAATTCTTATCTATCATTTTAAACAGAATGTTAGAAACATCAAAAGACATTTTAAACAGTCACACAATGTAAATTAACAACATAGGTCATTTTAAAGAAAAAGTTAGAAAACATGAAAATTTCCATAAGTGTCCACAAACTCAAATGGCCACCATTTTGAAAAAAGATGGCGGTTGAAGCTGGAAAACGAACTCGGTCGAGATATTAGTACTTCAACTATGCACATAAAGAATTTCATCCAAATTGGTTCATAAATTCGAGAATTACAGCACGAAAAATTTCAGATATCTATACATAAATGGATATATTCAGGGTGAACGAGAGTCTATATATATATATAGTATATATATGTAAGTCAATGTTTCAATGGAGAGTGGTTTTGGGATCTAGGGGTAACGATCGACGAAAATACATTTAAGTTTTCCGAAGTGCTTTCCTCCGGACGGCTGCAATAGGTAGTTTTATACTTTTTGGAATGAAAGCTACTTAAAAGTGTCCCCAATTTTGACCACCACTGTATATATATGTACTGTACAAACTCTTAACTTATCGATTGCGCAATTGTTTTGATTTTCGATAATCGGTAGTAGTTAGATGAAGTTTTTACGATAATGATTGTAGATTACTAAGTGTAATTAATATAAAGTATGAATAGAAAATATCTGTGAATGACGTTTATTGAATTTCAGCTTCTTCAACACACTTTTTTTTACTGTTAATTTTCACTGGACATCTTTAATTCCCGCGTGTGAATATGTCCCGATAGAAGAGATATATTTTTATGTAGTTTATGCGAATATAAGTAAACGTTCCCGGTTTTTTCTTTTAATAAAAGACACTGCTAACGTGTATGGAAGTGTGTTTTTGTAAATGGGGATACTTTCTCCTGCTTCCGTCTTAGGCTCTTTCTACTTAGTAATATATTCTTCATAATGTCTCTTTATTTGAAATTTATCTTGGGTAAGTAAACTAGAACTATCTTTTGACCGTTAAGGGTTAAATATGGCTTAAGAAGAAAAGATTTTTAGTCAGTTTAACTCGAAAAATGCAACAGAAATGTTAAAAATAAATAAGAACTAGTCGTTGGAGAACCATCGTAATACTTACCGATAATGGATATGCATAATATAAAATATGAAAATAAAACGCAGGTAAACTATTTATAAAATGCATTGCAATTCCAAAATAAAAATTAAACGCATATTTAAATAGTTTTAATATACATAGTAATGCTCTATGAATGAATTGTTGATGAGCCGATTTCGACAAATTATATAAAACGCCCAAATGCTCAAGTACAACATCAACAAGATTGCGTAAAAGAAACATTTTTATAACTCCAAAAATAGTAATCATAATAACTAACAATTTGCTGCGTCGGATTAAGCGTCTTATTTCCTATTAAAATATATCTTTAAATTGAAATTTGAATGAAATACAGAGTCATGAAAAATCGAAGAATGTGGAAAACAGGGTTACACATATCTTGGCAACTAATAATCCTTTCGACATCGTTCTTTATGCGAAATTTGTCTTATTTTATTGCCTTTTATGTCCACTCCTTAAAATAAAATATTTCAAAAAATTTTGTATACCTTTCATCAGAACGAATTTTTCGAAAGTCCGAAAAAAACAGTTCAGGATAATCGAGATTATTGACATTAAATAGGCTTCGTCCCATTCTTACATACTAAGCACATACAAAGTTTCAAGTCTCTATCTCAAATTGTTCGGGAGATAGAGCGGCTACAGACAGATAAACACACAGACAGACAGGCAGACACACAGACAGACGGGCGGCAAAAAAAATGTTTCTAAAAATATGTTTATCGGAGTCTCCAGTGTTTGAAAGTGTAAATCCGTCAAAAAAAAAAAATTCGATTTTCAAAACGATTGCAATACTTACTCTATATTACGTATGATGTGCAAGTAAAAATGATTGATATATTAACCCGTTGATGTTGAATACGTATATAATTTTAACACTAAAGATTTAATATCGGAACATTGACTAATTTATAAATATGCATATCTATAAATTATGATAAAAGTACATAGATCATGAGCCATGCACTATGCATTTATCGAACCAAACAAATCAGTAAACATAAACAGCCACATATGTTTAAAAAAAGATTACGCAAAGTTTATTTTACCATTGGTCAATCACTTTCAATCTTCATTACCCAGAAATGTTAGGTTTATTTACAGTAGAAGCCGTAACTGGTCTTCACTTAATCTTAATGGATCTAAATCTGCTAACAGTTCACAGTATATTATTCAAACCAATTTAACACAGATTGACTTGCTTCAATCATCTGATTGCTATGTAGTGATGCCTTAACTTATTGAAATATCTAGCTGAAATGGCTGAGGTAATCAGTAAAGTGGGTGAAACATTTGCATAACACCTCTGACCAAATAGTGGCTACTTCCAAGATACACAGTAAATGACCATGCAGGAGATGTATCCTGTGGGATGTGTGTGAAGTGGGATAACACAAATAGATATTTCTTGAGATTTTAGAAGTAATAGACAAATGTGCCATCCTATTACAGAAAAATGTGTCTGTTGAAAAGTGAAGAGATTCAAATTGTGTTTACTTATTATATGCGAAATAATTTGAGATAACAATACGCCCCATTAAAGTTTTGATATATATATTCCATGGAAGATCGCGGAAATATTTTTCCATAAATGCACGTTAGGATTTTTGAGGAAGTAAATTTATATCAATAATATAAATGTCAATCAATTATTATATTAATAAGTAAATTTATATCATATTGATTCTATGTTCTCTTCTTAAAAAATGCCCCTTTTTTATTGGTTCTCAAATTATTTCTAAAATCTTTACTTAATTTAATGTTTTGTGCTTTAAAAACTGACTGACAAAGTGGGAATAAAAAATTTTTAATACTTCATACAAAATTAAGTGTAGCTTTTAGAAATATTTTGTAAACTAACTAAGGGGAAAAATAGGCATGCTTAAAGAAGAGAACACTGAAAAAGAAGTTAAAAATATTAAATTCCCGAGGCGATATTTTGAACATAAATATCAATAAAGGAGTCCATGGGTTTTTAAACATATATATTTAATAGTTTCTGGGTTATATGTTATTTTTACAATGAAAGGATGAGTAAAATAAAAGGTTTATGGACATCTTCGGCAATTTCTGCCACTGGAGCTCAGTGCACGTCTTCACATTGCTGCATCCGGAATGGTTCTGATGCTTTTCGCTGTTACCAGGGCCCAGAATTATACGTCATTCGTATTCCGTGAGAGACTGCTGATTGTGCATTATTTCTTTGCACGTGGCTTGTTGCTAACGGCCACATGCTCCTATGTGCTTTACTTACTGCTTCGTTAGGTTTCTGACGACACAGGCTATGTTCGTTATATAAAGCTGAATCAGTAAATGAATCCAGAAGCAAGCATGTTGCCATGGGCTTGCTACATTGACATAAAAATGCATCAAATGTCCGCAAACTTAACATTACGGAGGAGATTTCTCAAAATGAGTAACCAGCAGCCTTAAGGGTTAAAAATGGTATAAACAGAAAAGATTTTTATTTTATAATTTTGAAACTGAGCATTTAATTGCGAAACATTAACTAATTTATAGATATGCATATCTATAGATTAGGATAAAAGTACATAGATCATGAGCCATACTCTATACATTTTTTGAATCAAACAACTCAGTAAACTTAAACAGAGAAAATTGTTTAAAAAAATATGCAAAGTTTACTTTAAGATTGGTCAATTGCGTTCAATCTTCCTTTCTTAAAGCTGTTAAGTTTACTTAGTGTAAAAGTCATAACTAGCCTTCATTTAATCTTAATAGATCTAAATCTGCTAACAGTTCACAGTATATTCAAACCAATTTAACACAGATTGACTTGCTTCAATCATCTGATTGCTAAGTAGTGATGCCTTAACTTGTTGAAATGCTGCTAACTCTCTAGCGGCTGAGGTAATCAGTAAAGTGGGTTGAAACATTTGCATAACACCTCTGACCAAATAGTGGCTACTTCCAAGATATATAACGAATGACCAAACAGGAGATGTATCCGGTGGGATGTGAGACAAGAGGGATATCACAAATAGATATTTCTGGAGATTTTAGAAATACTAGACAAATATTCTATTGTATCAGAGAGATATACATGTGTTGAACATTGAAGAGACTAAAAATGTGTTTGTTTATGTATCGAAATAATATGAGATAATAATACGCCCCATTAAATTTCTGATTTAAATATTCTATGGAAGATCACGGGAATATTTTTAGGGAAACACGCGTTTTACGCTGAAAGGATTTTTGGGAGATTAAATTCAGATCAATAAGTAAATATAAATCAGTTATTATATCAATAAGTAAATTTATATCATATTTTCTCTGTGCTCTCTCTTCTTAAAATATTTCCTTTTTTATTTATTTTTTTACTTTTTTTTAATTGGCAAAATATTTCTAAAATCTTTGCTTAATTTAATGTTTTTACCTGAGACTGACAAAGTGTGGATAGAATTTTAAAACTCCATATAAAATTAAGTGTAGCTTTTAGCAAAATTTCGGAAACTAAGAAAAAAATAGAGATGCTTAAAGAAGAGAACACAGAAAAAAGAAGTTTAAAATATTGAATTTTCAAGGAGATATTGTCAATACATAAACTGCATCAAACATCCACAGACTAAACATTACGGAGGGTAATTCTCAAGAAGATTGATCATCAACCTTAACGATTAAATATGGTATAAGCAGAAAATATTTTTAGTATGCAATTTTAAAATTAAGCATTTAATTGCGAAACTTTCACTAGTTTATACATATGCACACATTTATAAATTACGATAAAAGTACATATCTCATGAGCCAGATAACTCTTTGCATTTATCGAATCAAACAAATCAGTAGTTTAAGCAGATAAAATTATTTTAATAAAGATTACGCAAAGTTTATTTTACCATTGGTCAATCGCTTTCAATTTTCATTTTCCAGAACTGTTAAGGTTTATTTAGAGTAGAAGTCCTAACTAGCCTTCACTTAATCTTAATGGATCTAAATCTGCTAACAGTTCACAGTATATTATTCAAACCAATTTAACACAGACTGACTTGGTTCAATCATCTGAGTGCTATGTAGTGATGCCTTAACTTGTTGAAATGTCTAGCGGCAATGGCTGAGGTAATCAGTAAAGTGGGTGAAACATTTGCATAACACCTCTGACCAAATAGTGGCTACTTCCAAGATACACAGTAAATGACCAAACAGGAGATGTGTTGCGTCCAGTGGGATATGTGTAGAATGGGATATCACAAATGGATATTTCTTGAGTTTTTAGATACATTGTATTAGAGAAAAATATGTATGATGGAAATTGAAGAGACTCAAAATGTGTTTGTTTGTTATATGCCGAATAATATGAAATAATAAAAAGCCCCATTAAAGTTCTAATTTATATATTTCATGGAAGATAGCGGAAATATTTTTCAGGAAATACACGTTTTCTGCTGAAAGGATTTTGGGGGGAATAAATTTAGATCAATAAATAAATGTCAATCAATTATTATATCAATAAGTAAATTTTAAATCATATTTTTCTGTGTTCTCTTCTTAAAAATATCCTTTTTTTAAGTTCTCAAAATATTTCTAAAATTTTTGTTTAATTTAATTCTTTATGTTTTAAAAACTGACAAAGTGGGAGTAAACTTTTAACAATTCATATAAAATTAAGTGTAGCTTTTGGAGTTATTTTGAAAGCTAAGAAAATAATAGACATGATTAAAGAAGAGAACATTGAAAAAAGAAGTTAAAAATATTTAATTACCGAAAAGATATTTTGAATATAAAAATGCATTAAACGTTCATAGACTTAACACTGCGGTGGAGAATTACCAAAAAATGAGTGACCTGCAGCCTTAAGGGATAAATACGGTATAAAGAGAAAAGATTTTTATTTATAATTTTAAAACTAAGTATTAATTATGAATTCTTAACTAATTTATAAATATGCATGTCTACAAATTACGATAAAAGTACATAAATCATTAGCCATATTCTATGCATTTATCGAGACAAACAATTCAGTAGCTAACGCAGACGCAATTTCTTAAAAAAGGATTACGCAATGTTATTTTACCATTGGTCAATCGCTTTCAATCTTCATTTCTCAGAACTGTTTGATTTATTTAGTGTAGAAGTAGTAACTGGCCTTCACTTAATCTTAATGGATCTAAATCTGCTAACAGTTCATACTATATTATTCAAACCAATTTAACACAGATTGACTTGCTTCAATCATCTGATTGCTATGTAGTGATGCCTTAACTTGTTGAAATGTCTAGCGGCAATGGCTGGGGTAATCAGTAAAGTGGGTGAAACATTTGCATAACACCTCTTACCAAATAGTGGCTACTTCCAAGATACACAGTAAATGACCAAGCAGGAGATGTATCCGGTGGGATGTGTATGAAATGGGATATCATAAATAGATATTTCTTGAGTTTTTAGAAATGCTAGACGAATATGCCGTTGCATTAGAAAAAAATACGTATGTTGAACATTGAAGAGACTCAAAATGTGTTTGCTTATTACATGTGAAATAATATGAGTTAATAATACGCCCCATTAAAGTTCGGGTTTAAATATTTCATGAAATGTCACGGAAATATTTTTAAGGAAATGCACGTTATGCTGAAAGGATATTTTTAATTTATATCATATTTTTTCTGTATTCTCTTCATAAAAAGTGTCCCCCCCCCCTTTTTTTTTTCCAAAATAAGTCTTCTGTTTTAAAAACTTCCAAAATGGGAGTAAAATTTTAACCCTTCATATAATATTACGTTCAGCTTATGTTTTAAAAACTAAGAAAAAAAAAGACATGCCTTAAGAAGAGAACACAGAAAAAAGAAGTTAAAAATATTAAATTCCCGAAGAGTTATTTTGAATATAAAAAGTCATGAAACGTCCATAGACATTACGGAGTGGAATTCTCAAAATAAATCAGGGGTTAAGGGTTAAATATGGTGTAAGCAGAAAAGATTTTTAGTATATAGTTTTAAACAAAGCGTTTAGTTGCAAACATTGATTAATTTAAAAATATGCCACGTTTTTACCACCTTAGTCACGTTTTTAAAAGATGGTTCTGAAAAATATTTTTCATATTGCATTTTTAATTATTTGACTTTAATATATAGCATTTTTGGCTAATAATTTTTTTGGTACCATAAATTATTTCTTTTTTAGGTGTAATACGTTTTTTATATAAATACGTAGCAGCAATACGTAACAGTCGATACGTCGTCGACTGCTCCAATTGTCTGCGAGTCCTTCCGCATATAACAGAGCAAAAACTGCCCTATGGAACGGTTCGAAATTTTAAATATATAATTATTATAGACTTTTGTGCAGCCATTCCAAATTTTATGAAAATCGGATATATAGTTCAATTAGAAAAACAGTAAAAAAAAAAAAAAAAAAAAAAAAAAAAAAAAAATCCGTTACATTACGGCCAATGGAAAATTTTTTATTCAAATGCATTTTAATGATGTTACACACTGTCGAGCTATATGAAACTTATATATATGTACCAAGCTCACTAAAATGTACATTTTGTAGAATATGCGATATAAAAAATATTTATTAGTCATTTTCAGGGTCTTACAAAATAATTCCGTTAAGTAATTTTAGTATCAGACGAAACATTGTTTTTGACGTATTTTAATTATCTTCAACTATTTGGCGTACAATGAAACAGATATATGTTGCTGAAGTTTATTACAAGTTACTTCCTGTATAATTGAAAGTGCATGGTTTTTACAAAGACACACAAAAGATTCATATGCCATACTGCACCCGAAATATTGTACATTAATGATGATTGCTGGAAGTGCATTTTCAATTGTAATATGAATTTTTAAGTCTAAAATTTTGCATATTACTTTGTGTATATAAATGTAAATTATATACAGAGGTACACAAAATAATTCGTAAGTGTTCCTGAGTATGAACGAATGAATTATATATTTTTATGCTGAACTGTATTCTAAGATACGCTTATAATTATAGAAAAATGATATACAGGGCCACGCAAAGAATGAGTTACATGATCGTCTATGGAGGATAATCTATAAAAATATGATTTCACTAGTTTTATTCAAGATGCTTCCGTTTATTGCTATAAAATTTCTAAAAATCAAATTTCAACTTATTATGCGTTAATAGTAATGAACTGAACAAATTGAACCATAAAATATACTAAAAATATGACATATTGCTAAAACCAATGATAAATTCTATTGTATAAAAAATAGTTTACATCTTGTAAATAATATTAAAAATTTACAAAACATTAAGTACATCAAAACATTTGACTTTAATAATTTATTCAATACAATTGATATCACAGATATGTATAGAATCATTAATTTATTATTCAAAGAATATAGGGATTCACTTAAAATAAGTGTCACTTTATCTTACTTCAAATCATTAACCAAATTCATTCTTTATCATAATTATATATTATTTAATAATACAATATTTAAATAAAAGTCGGTCTGCCACAGGGTGGGATTGTATCATCGATCTGTGCTGAACTCTATCTACATTTTTATGAATGTAATACTTATATTGTTAACTGTTATTTGTATGGGTATCTTTATGATGTACCGTAATTTCGTGTAGATAAACCGCTGATCAAACAATTCTGTTTCGACCCAGAAATTTTCAAAAATAAAATGTAACATTTTGAATCACGGTATATATTTATCCTAAATTGCTGAATGGATTTTCTGGGTCAAAAATGAATTGTTTTAGCTGCGGCTTATCTACACGAAATTACGGTAATCATGTTATACTATAAAAAGGTCATCAAACTATTCTCTACCAATCAAATACCATAAGAATTTAAAATATAGTTATAATGATATGCTTAATAATAAAATTAATTTTCTAGACGTTAATATTACTCTTTCTAATAATAAACTTCTATTTGATATTTATGATAAATGTAATGATTTTCCATTCAAAGTAAACCTCTTTGCTCATTACAATTCATGCTTTCATAAATCTGTATACAGGGTGTCCACTCTCAACGGTGGCCAATGGCTAATTTCTAAACCGTTAGTCATAGACATATAGTTCCAATTGCAAAAATGCTGTAAAAAAGGTAAAGAACTGTTTTTCAAGCGATTTAGGTCAAGAAAACTTTCTATTAAAAAATTACGAAAATTAAATTTTTATACGGCCCCCCGGTCCTATAAGTGATATTTAGTAAATTTTTACAACTACTCTAACAAGTAATACAAAAAAAGTTCCATTCCTCTGCGATTAAAACTGACCGAGTAATAGCTGTTTAAAGTTGAAGCATATTTTTTGCTGCAAATTAGGGGTCAGTCACAAATTTATTGGAAATAAAAAGAAACGCAAGATATAAAGTTTAACATTAAACATTGAGAGTAAAATAATTTTTACAATATTATTTTTAAATTTATGTTGATGATCACATATTAAAGCAAAATTTGTAATAAAAATATAAATAAAAAAATAACAGAAAGTTTGTTAATTTAAATTATGAAAAGAAACAGTTACAATTGTTACAAAATGACATATATTTAAAATTCTATTAGATTACTTAACCTAAGAGAATTTGGTGTAATCCTATAAAATAAATAAATGGTACGCACCTAAAACTGTATTAATATTACAGTGTCATTGGATATAAATAGGTGTGTAAATTGAGCCTTGATCGGATATTTGGAAGTGAGTTAACATTTGAATAGAAATTTTAAACTAGGAAAACTTACATACGAACGTTTTAAGCAAAAAATAAGCTTATCAAAATAACACACATTCTTAAAATAAAATCACGATTTCCCAAAATTTTATTTTCTCGATAAAGATAACTTTAAAACTCAGGTCTTTAACTATTTTAACCAATCTAGAAGTTAATTAATGAAAATTAACACTACCGTAAAACATATAAGGTTGTAGAACCTTCAGTTCAATTGCTTTAAAAAATATTTTTTTATGTTGTTTAAAACATTTTTGTAATTGGAACTAAACGTCTGTGACAAATAGTTTAGGAATTTGCTAACGGACAGAGTTGAAAATGGATGCTCTTTATAATAATTTAAGCACTTAGTATATGTTCCCTGAAAGCAAAGTCCAACTCATTCGTTTTCAGCTACAGAAAAGTGGTTTAAGTCATGAAATGTAAAATTCCATAACTCGGACAATTTTAATGTTAGATGAATGGGACTTTTTTTGTATTGCTTGATAGAGTGATGGAAAATTTTTATTAAATATCACTAATAGGACCGGGGGACCGTATAAAAAGTTAATTTTCGTAATTTTCGTAATTTTTTTTTTTTTTTTTTTTTTATAATTTTTTTTTTTTTTTACCTAAATCGCTTGAAAAACAATTCTTTACCTTTTTTAAAGCTTTTTTGCAATTGAAACTATATGGCTATGACTAACGGTTTAGAAATTAGCCATTGGCCACCGTTAAGAGTGGACACCCTGTATATAAATATTTTACTTAACTTTACTCACAGAATTAAAAATATATGCTCACTTTAAAATATGTGTGATAATGTATAAAAATATGTGTGATAATATATGTTCAATTTTAAAATGCATAATTTAAAAAAGTGTTCAAGGTACTGCTATACGATATGGTTATCATTTGCATATGGTTAAAAAAATATTCACTGTATAATTAATCATTTATATATAATTAACTGTTTATGTTCTGCTCATCTAATTAATGCAAATATTAAAAAGTTAATTTATGAAACACTAAATAATGTTATTCCTAAGAGTTCCTGCATTCTTTAATATACAACTAGTTATTACATGATCTTAAAAATTATTAACACATTGCGTAAAAAAAGTTAAAAAAAATTATTAAAAAATAAAAGTAATATAAAAAAATAAAAAATATTTAAAATTTATATACATAATAGGATGGCTCGGTGGGTAGATGTTAGAGTACGGAGGAGGGCGGTGTTGTCTGGATAATACGCAATGGTTAACTATTATATATACATATAAATATTTTACTTTATTTTTACACTTGGAATTAAAAATTATCTGTTAACCTAAAATTAAAATGCACAACTTAAAAATGATCAAGATATTGCTATAAGATATGGTTGTCAATTGCATTTGATTTAAAAAATTTGCTTGTAAGAAGATTTGCTTGGAAAAAGTAAGAATTTGCTTATTAGAATATAAATTATTCTAGAAAAAGACTCTCATGCTCTTTAAATAATTTTTCTTTTATTGAAATAATATTTATTTTATATTTCATAACAGATGGCAGCACCATAAGTAAAAAAAATGTGAATATAGATGGCAGCACTAATGTTTTTTGTGCATTTGGAGAAGGAGTATTATTCTTTAGTTAAAAATTAAAACAGTATTATTGATAATTGTTCTAAAAAGTAACACCTTTATCAGTAGATTACTGGTTTTAATTGTAGAATGAGTGGTATAATATAATGTATGATCTACTAATTTTTAATGTAATAATTATTGTTATTATTTTAATTTCATCACCTACATTGTTGTAATAACTGTAACCTTTAACCTTATACTGTGTCACATGTAATTTTAAATGTGACATAGCACATGACCGATCCAGTTCTCTTGCTTTATTGCTCATGCAAGATATATGTTGGTAAATATTTTAATATATATATATTATAGTTATTATTTAATAGTGTTATTTCATTGAATTCCTTTTTTACTAATTTGAAATGGTAAATAAAATCCAACCAGTCTGGTGCATTATAGGTCGAATTTCTTAGCATATTGGACGACCTATAACAGCAACTGGTTGGATGTTTTGCTTTTGTATTTTGGCTATGCACCCCTGAAGAGAAGTCTAATGGAAAAGTCTTCTACAATCTATTTATCCATTTACCTTTGTTAATTTTGGTAATCTACTCTCTATATCACTTCAAATGATTTTAACAATATTTCATTTTTTGTGTTAATTATACTTAAAGACAGTATAAATACTGGTTTCATTGGCTTTTTGTTATGGTAATATCCGAGTTACTTTGGTTTTATTTGTAAAGGTGTTTATATACTAAGATAAATACAGATTGATAAATGATACATTTAAAATTTTGAATCTTTCTATTTTATCGTGACGACGTTCGGAGAAGCGATACGGAACGTAGATAACTTTTAAGTGTATTTTAAACATATTTTTTGAAATGTACCATTTAGCAATCTGTATTTATTTTAGTACGTATTTTTACTATTATGCGTTTTTAACGCTTTCCAATTTAATTGAATGTGTTTATGAATTCGGTTTGTCTGCACTGTAAAAAAAAAGAAGGGAAAAAAAAAAAAAGACCCAAACTGGGTTATAAGATTTTTGAGTGCAGCAGTGTTCCAAATTGGAAAGTTCATTTTATTACACGACATGATTGAAAAGAACGGGAGATCATTAATAATATTGAAACAATCAAAACATCCTAGATAGTATATTCATTATATCTGACAAAGTTTGATTGTTTTGGTGTTATTATCGATCTGTCTGTTTTGAAACATTTTGAATTAACTACTTTGGGAACAATACTGTACCATTTTGGGAACACTGTTGTACTCCAAGAACCTTACATACCAGTTTGGGCCTTTTATTTTTATAGTGATGTTCGGACTCTAACTTGTGTTAATATACTTGGATGTAATTGATATTTATTATGCTATGTTCGAAAGTGAAAATAAGCCATGTAATGTTCATAATTTATTTGCAGAGATACTTAAAAATATTCCGTACATTATCTTCTATGGAGAACTGTCGTATTTATACAAATATATAGCAGTTATATTTGTCATCTGGGTATATCATATGTGTGAACAGGATAGATGAAGTAACACAGGTAATAAAATTTTTGAAGTTTTAAAAGTCCTATGATATCCTTTAAAATAAAAAAATTAACGAAATTACTTCGATGCCTAATCAAATGTATCAGACGTGTAAAAAAAAAAATAAATAAATAAATAAAAATAAATAAATAAATAAATAAATAAAGAACAATGAACTAGACTATATATTTCTCTCTGTCCGCATTTAACTGCTTTATAGCAGAATTTTGTAGGGTTATTCAAATTTTGTGAAGATTGAATGAAAACTTCAAAAGATATTAAAAAAAGTCTCTTCTCTATTCTATTAAATCCTATCATGCGTAATTAATTCAAAGCTATTCTGATTTTGCCACGGTGATTATGTCCCATTTAAGATAGTGTCATATTATTTCAGTATTAATGAATTTAATACATACGTATGTAATCATATCAAATTTTGCATTCATTATTTTTTGTATAAGAGTGCAACAGCTATTTCAGCAAGATTTGAATATTTATAAAAGTAAATGTAATACAAACGGACAAATTTAATATGTTTGATTTACAATTTCCATCTTGTTTTTGTAGTAAATTTTCATTTGTTAAAATGTTATATGATTGCAAAAATTTTGGTTACATTATGTGTATATATATTCCTCGCACAACAATGTGAAACTTTCTGACACATTTTCTATATTTTTAAACATTAAAAGCATTTTCAATGAAGCGATTTGCATTTGAACAATTTTCTTCATTTTTCGATAAATTAATTACATCTTGATTTATAAGCGAATATTGTCTCAAGAAGGCAGTTTTTTCTCTTTTTTTTTTTTTTTTTTTTTTTTTTTTTTTGCGAAATCTAACGTCGAATTCGAATATTCTCTTCAAAGCATCAAGTTTGAATCTTTTTTGAAAAATCTACCTTTATCGAAAAACAGTTCGATTATAGAGATTCTTAATAAGAGCACCTGCCAATTTGATTTGAGAATAGCCTTAGATATAAAGGATCTCTCCAATTCCTTCTTTTAAATATAAAGATTTTTTTATACTTGTTTATTTAGGCTAAAAATGCCTGAAACAGTGCCTATAGATTAATGTGAAATAAACATAGATATTTTTTTCTTAATATATTTAGTGTGTGAAATTTTATTTGATTCGCATATGCTACAATATGCAGTGTAGCAATAAAAATCAATTAAATATAAAGTACTTGAATCGTACTAATATTAAGTACTGATATACTGTAAAAAATGTTGATTTTACAGAAAAAAGCTACCAGTAAACACGGTAATGAAAAATTGTTGATTTTATGAAAGTATATACATATATTTGGGAATTTTCTTTTGTTTCAAAAGTTTTCTTAACTCCATAACATAGAATATTTCAAATGAAATAAATAGTTTTTGGCCAGTGTCCTAGCTGAAAAGTTTTTAAATACTCTGTTCTAAAATCACAATCATAGAAAAATAACTTTATAGTTCTCTGTTTTCTGATATATAATAGCTATTAAAAGTGTAATTAATTTTGATTTAAAGTGATCATAAATGGTTACTTTTTACTATGTATACGTTTTTAAAGATTAAACGTATAAAATATCGATGGCCCAATTTAAAATAAAAAAAACCGTAACAAATTCACTCCAATGCCTAATCGAGTGCAACAGATGTATAAACAGGATAGATAACACAGAAAAAAAAGTTTTGAAGGTTTAAAAGTCCTATGATCCCCCTTAAAATAAAAAATGTAACAAAATTACTTCGATGCCTAATCAAATGTATCAGACGTATAAAAAAAAAAGTACAATGAACTAGATAACACAGAAAATAAATGTTTTTAATGTTTGAAAGTCTTATGACCCTCGTAAATTAAAAACTATAAATAATATTTGAAATGTATGTTAGTGCTTAGTGAAGTGTATAAAACATGTGAAAAAAGAGCAATAGACGGGAGAACATAGAAAATAAGTGTTTTGAAAGTTTAAAGGGCATATGACCCCCTTAAAATAAAAACTGTACCAAAATTACTTTAATGCCAAATAAAGTAAATCAGAAGTGTAAATAAAAAGTACAGTGAATCAGACAACAGAAAATAAGTATTTTGAAAGTTTTAAAAAGTCTTAAATTAAAACTATAAATAAATTATTTCTATACTTATTGAAGTGTATCAGACATGTAAAAAAGAAGCAATAGACGAGACAAGAGACAACACAGAAAATAAATTTTTTGAAGTTTTAAAAGTCCTATCCAAACTGCTTATTTTCTGATTGATTTTTAAATTACTTTTTGCTCTCAAACGCATCAAACTGGCAAGTTTTCTTATTTAGAATCTACATAATGTGCCGTGCTTGTCGATGTTTTAATAAATTCAGAAAATATTGCAAAAAATGCTGTCAAAGGTGCTGTTTTGAGCCGAATTTTTCGAAGAGGCAGATCTGGACACGAAACAAATGGTCATACTGAGAAAATAATTGTTTATAAATCAAATTCTAATGAATTGAACGAAAAATGAAATTACACAATCTCTTATACATCACTTTAAAAATAACCGTAACAAGTTTCATGTTTTTATTTTTAAGAATGAATCTGAAAATTTCGAGCTGTTGAGGATGGAAAAATATTTTTTCGAATGCACCCTTAAGTACCCCAATGCGGTGTAATTATATTAAACCAAATTCATATATACGAAACTCAATATTATACGAATCATATTTATGTTTTCCGAAATTCATTATGAAAATTTAACAATTTGAATGCTCAATTCACACTGCAATTAAAAAATAAAGGGGTGCAAAAAGGAAAAAAAGGGAAAGAGGGGAAGAGTGAGAGTCAGAAGAATAACTTACACACTACAAAAATCATCTCAACAAGTTTCATGTTTTCACTTTTAAAAATGAGTCTGAAAATGCTTCAGAAAATTTGAAGCTGTTGAGGATATTTTTTTTTTTTTCAAATACACCCTTAATTAAAAACTATAAATAAATTATTTCAACGTTTAATGAAGTGTATCAGGCGTGTGACAGGGGAAAATGAACGAGACCACACAGAAAATAAATATGCGCGATAAATTTATTTCAAAAGCTTTTTTCTTTTTTTTTCCCTTCATTCATACATAATTTTATATTAAGACAAATGGAATCGGAAGAGGAGATTCTTGTACACCCGAAGAATACATGGAAGAGAAGCACAATAAGAAGAGATATACAGGTATCATATATATATGTATATATGTACAATAATGCCAGGCAAAAAATATGTACGCCCAATTACCACCAGAGTTCATCTCGGTTATTTATTTATTTTTTTATTCTTTTAAAGGAGGCGCTTTGGACGATACACGTTGTGTACATAATCAGTTGCCATCTGTTTTCAGCTGTCATATGGGAAGCTCAACATGTTTTATTTCTTTTTGTACACAGCTTACAATATTTTTCATTTTAATTTTTGAAGCATTTTATATCACAAAGCAGTAAGGTCACAGTCAGCTAACTTGCAACCTTTTTTAGTAAGAAATAGGGTGACAGGGAGGAGTTATAAAGGGATCGGGCATCAGTATAGGAAAGTTTGACTTATGCGCCAGAAAGGACCACAGAACGTAAATAAATAGTCGCATATATAGAGACCGCTTTGCATGTGATTTGAGGGTGGATGGTGAGAAAATATTTGCAGTCGAAACTTAAATGAAAAATAATGTTTGTATTTCGTATATTTTTTTATTTACAGTAATATTTGCTGTTGAAACTTAAACGAAAAATAATGTTTGTATTTCGTATATATATTTTTTCATAATTACAGAAATATTTGCAAAGAAATGAGAAATTCCAATAATGGCTTAACAACCTTTCCAGTTATTTTTATTCATGCCTTAATTATTAACGTTCCAATAACTTAAATATTATATCTACGTCTATGAAGTTTCATTTTTATTAATTTTGAAAAAGATGTATTTTCTAATTAAAAAAATAAAGCAGAATTTTTTACCAAATAATGTTTTCTTTCATTCACACATCAATATCATATTACATGCAAAGCTTCTCTAGACCTGGAAATTTTATATAAACTCTCTCATAAATGTAACTCCCATCACTTTTTATGACAATAATATACAAATATATATATACTTTTTTGTTTGTTATTTATGTTTTAAATTCGTTTCACAAACTAACAGGAAGAAATGTTCTAAGTATGTATAAGATATAAAACAAAGTATGCTGCATTCCGGTTTTAAGTGATTATCTTAAATTAGGAAAACATAATAAGATAATATAAAAACTTAAATTTAACATATAAGTTACAAAATTTGAAAATTTTCGAACTATTTTAATTATGTAAAAATTGCTCAGTAAAAACATAAGATGTATACACTGAACATTAATACGAGAATACTTTTAAATATCAAACAAATATTAATAATCTATACCATTTTCATTAAAATTTATTTCAAATAACAAATATTTCGAGTGTTAAATATATTTCTAAATGGATTAACAAACAACTTTGTTTCTAGATGAATAACATTTAATCATGTATGTTTTCCAAATACTAGGGCATTTGAAGACAGGGAGATTTTAATCAATAAACAATAATAATTTGTATTTATTTATTTATTTTTAAAAACAATCATGAATAAAAATATTATTTGCAAGATTTACCATTAGTTAAAAATGGTGTATTCAGAGGTAATAAGATATGTTTAAAAATGTTACATTTGATTCTTAAAAATCTACCATAAAGATTAATGGTTGGAAATAATGTATTAATAAACTATAAAAATTGTTGCCAATGAATTCACTGTTTTAAGCTAAGACTTTTTGAAAGGATTTCAGCTCGTATATGACATTTCTAATCTTCACTCGATTCTCACTTTAAAATCTGAATGCAGCTTACAGACATATATTATGCGGTAGCATACATCACAATACACATCAATATACAGAAGAGATGGGAAAGAGGTGTTCAAAAGACGAGGCACACGGGAAAGAGAATTAAAAAAAAAATGGAATTTTTCAATAAACACACATTTCATGATAAACAAGGACATTGATGGTAACAATGCACATAGTACATTTTGTTATTCATAAGGCAGAATGTTTTTTTGTGTCAGCACACTGTGGTATTTTAAAACAAAGTAAAGCTTTAATTAAAAATATTTGACTAGGATGATATTGCTTTTTTTATTTTCTTTGGCAATAAAAAAATATCTATATAACTTTTTAAAAACATAATTAAAATGTATACAACCCAATCCATGCATAAATAAAAACTTAAAAAAAAAAAAAAAAAAAAAAAAAAAAAAAAGATTGCACTGGTAAAAAAATAAAATTAAATTAAAAGATAAATTGCACAAAATCAAACATTTGAGATTCTAATTGCTACATAACTTTCAAATTTTTAGCACAGAAAAAGAATATTTTTCTTTTGGATATAGATGAAAAAATAAAAAATGAATAAATGCCGTTATCTAAGCTAAATCCCTCTTAAAATAAATGTTATTTTTTATCTGACTTTGCAAAATGCCTAAAAATGTCCAAAAGACAGTGTGGACAAGAAAGTGATAAATTTTCATAAGCTTTTAACTTAATATTTTTTAAAGATTTGTAGATCATTTACATGTTTAAAGCTCTTAAATTTGTGATTGCGTTAATATTGGTTAATAGTTATTAAATCAATGTTTTAAGGGGGGTTGTATTTTTAGATCCATACTTTTTTTTAACTAAACTGCTAAGCAAATAAAGGATCAATTTCAGAAAATAATATTTTTTTTTGTCATTTGCAATGTCATTTTGTTTGGAAAAAACCCAATGAATAAGTATTTGTATCATTATTTTAGCTTTGGAACTGAAGAGGTTGAATAAAAGGTAGCTTTTTAAAGCCTTTTCTTCGTATATTTATAAACAAAACAGCAGATCCTCTCTTCTTGAACGTATTACAAAAACGTACTTACAGTACGTAATTAATTCCATTCCCGAATAAAAAAAATTGATCCTGCTCTCGAATAAGAAGTTTTATTCGATTCTCGAACAGTAAGATGTTCTTGCCAAATCGATAGAGTGAACAAATAATAATAATAAAAAATTCTTACATATTAAGGTAAAATTTGATTTAATTCTCAAACAATTCGATTTTCGAAAAACCGAATTGTGTTCAAGAAACGAGAAGCCACTGCATAAGTTAAAAAATAAAAAGCGTTTTTACAGATTTTTTACGTAAGTATTGCACAAATCCCTATTTGTGTTTCTAAAATAAAGACATGTTTTCAAATCTTTGTTTTGTTAATACCACAGCAAAGTGCAAACTAATTCTACCCGTGGCGTCAGTAAGTGAGCATGCACAGTAACGATATATTTGAAACAACAAACCCGGAAAAATGAATGGAAAAATACATTCAGAAAAATCACGAACTGGGTTGAAAATTGTATGAATTCTACTTTCTGCGAAATAAAATTCTAAATACACAGGAAATGTTGGGAGGGGGATAAAAGTTGGAAGGTTATGTACAAACACACATAATTGGTAGCAAAATGAGATTTCGTCACTTTTCAAAAGTTTCTCAAATGGCAGTATTTTCAAGCAATTATTTCAAATTCTTTTATTAAAAAATTAGAAGTTTAAAAGTGTTAAAAATAAATTATAAAATATATTTTTAGATAATTAATTTTTAAATTAACTATAGATTTTTTAACTTTTTGCAAAAAATATCTAATAAGGTACCCTGGGGTAATAACGCCAGGCGGGGTAATAACGCCAAGTGCTTATATTTTGCATAATTATGAAATAATCAGGTAAGTGACACCCATGTGCTCTGCGCAGAAGGGTTTTGAGTCATATAAATCGCAAAAAACAGCTTCAAGTTAATTTGTTTCATTTTTAGGTCTTATTGTTTTTACAAACAACTAAAATTAACGCTTGATCTAAAATTTGCGAGATACGTTTTGTATATGTGAAGACTATCTTTTTATCCGGAAATACTTTGTTAATTACATAAATTTGTAGTGCATTTCATGTACTTTTAAAATGTTGTTGAAGATTTTGGATATCTTCTCGAGATAATTTGTAATTTAAAATGTACTGCGCAATAACTATACCGGGCTAATAACGCCAATCCTTGACATTAATACCCCGGTTGATTGCCTACAGTGACCGAGCTACATCCTAAATACTGATTCAAATAAACACAGTTAAAACTGTGCAATGTTTCTCATATTTCTATTTAAACGGTCCTTTTTAAGCAAAAAGAAACTCACGGTCTGATATTCATTAGCCTCATCCCCCCCTCCCACACCACACCTTTATATTTCTTACAATTTCACAAAAATTGAACATTTTCAATATCTTAGAATGCAATTTGTCAATTTCTAAGTTTGTAGAGTTTGTATTTTTAGAATTGGGCTATCTACATGCAATTATTCCATCTTATTTCATAGTTTTGTTTACATGGCTTTATTACCCATATAGGTGGGTAATAACGCCAAATAGCATGGGTCAAGAAAAAACGCCATTACATTTTATGAATACATATCTGTTAAATTATTTTATTTTATATAGATAGTCAATGAGTTGCTGTATCAGATCCTATATTTGTGTGAAAAATACAATCTAAAACTAAGCCGTGAAAATTGGTAGAACCTTAACGTGGCGTTATTACCCCAGGGTACCTTATAAATGATATTGTAGATTTATACACAAATTATTTTCATCATATTTTATATGTTAAAAAAATAAAAATTCATGAGAAAATTCATTTACAATAAAGAACTAGTTAGAATTAATGAAAAATCATGAATATATTTCAGCAAAATTAGAAAGAAAAAAACCTTTACAGTCAGAAAACATTGCCACTGAGAAACCATTACATCAAATAAAAAACGTGAGATTTCAGTTTTGGCACAAAAGTATCAGTATCATTTCATTGTTGTAGATTATTGTATAAACTCCCTAAAAATTTGTGATCAAATAACAAGTGAAGTAGTCAAGTATTTTTTTTCTTTTCTCCATAAAACAATACTGGACAGTTCCATGTCAACAACCAGCTTTTCAACAGCCAGAGGGTGAAGTTTGTTAACAAAGTGCAACATAAAGGACGCAACAAATACTTTTTCTATCTTTAATATGATCTTATATAAAACTAGACATCTTTGGCTTTCTTCCGTTGAAGCTCGCTAATAAAAACATAAAAAAAATTCGTTCATCTGAAACACTATTAATAAACTTCCCGCAGTTTTCCGTATAGATTAACTATTTATTGCCATATTTTAAGCTGTTGTGCATTTAGTCAGTGCCTCGGATTCGCACAAATTCAATAATATTATAAAATAGGATGAAGACAGATTTTCTTTAAAAAAATTTAAGGCAATTGGAAGTTGTATACCAACATCATTTTATATAAAAAAAACTTTTTCTGAAGGAATTTAAAAAACGTAAAATTGTATTTCCACAAAACCAAATATCGAAAAAGTTGTAATAAATTTTCAAAAACATTCACATTACTTTTTAAAAACAAACTTTTACTAAAGGTGTCTACAGTATACAAAACTATATTTTCATAAAAAACAAATATACTTTTCTGTTTTTAGTTTTATGAAAATACCATTTGGTATATTTTAAATGTCTTCCATAAATTGTTTTTATAAAATGACTTATATATTTTTGAATTTTACTTTTGTATATTGTAAGGGAATCTGTATTCTACGTGTATGTTTTATCATATCTTAAGTTTTTACAAATCCCCTAAACCTATCATGTTAAACTAATGTATCTTATTGGAAAAATTGGGTTTAAAGTTCATCTATATAATACTTGTACATGATGTAAACAAACTGAACCACGTAATTTTTTAAAATTTCCTTTTGTTGTATAAATAAAAGAAATATACCATTCAAAAGGAATTCAAAATATTGAAAAATCAAATAGAGGATTTTTTTTTCACCAAATTAACTTCCAACTGCCCTTAATGGAGTAGAATACCTGAATGACTTACACACACACATATATATATATATATAAATTATTCAATGAATGCTCTACAGTTTGTGACAATGTGATGAGTTCTACTGAATGCAGAATGAATTTGGCCTATTCAGCGGCATGGAATTAATAATATAAATTTCCATATTCGATCAGTCAGTCCTTACCATTTTCAAGCAAGTATACAGGAATAAACACTGGAGTTTTCTTCCAGCGATTATTTTTTTAATTCTAAGTGATAGTTAGGGACTTCTGCGGCTTAGTATGGTACAATGTATATGTATTTAATAAATGAAGACTTTTTTTTTATAGGTATAAATTTCGATGTTTTAAGGTCAAATCTGTTGAACATGCCTTGATGTACGCGAAAATAAAGTCAAGACCGTAGGCAGAAAAATATTTTGGAGGGGGATTTGGAGCTCAGAATTTTATTCTCGTCTTATATATAAGCTCTATTTTTTATGAACTTTATAATCAAGTGTGAAAGAGATTTTATTAAGCTTTGTTGTGAATTCAAATAATGCAATTTAATGTAATTACACAAGAAAATTTAAATATTTTTTAATTGCATTTAAAATTATAATCACATTTAAATGTTTCTTTGGTGACATCATGACGTTAGTGTTAATCAGTAGTGGCAAAAATGTTTCTCCGGTATCATACATCGGAGCAACTAATTTTGATTTTACATTACTTTCAATGAAATGTTCTTGAATTTCCGCTAAAAAAGTCTATCAATATGTATCAAGCACATTTTATTGAGTCATTTTGCTCTTACAGAAATCCATTCCAAAAACTCAAATGAATTGTAAAGATTTCATAGAAAATGCATTTTAAACAATAAAGATATACTAAAGAATAATTCTGATTTTTAATTAACGGCTATAGTTGATTTTCGAATAAAGACCATCTTGACTTATAGTTAATGGCGTGCTTATTGAAACTAGGCAGAAATTTAGGAAAAGGGATTAAACCCCGGAATCACTTTATTAGCTACGGACTTGAAGACAATAGATATGTTTTTATAGTTGGAATTTTGAAAGATTAAAGACATAAGATACGGGAGTTAAAATAAATTGAAAACTAAGTTTTAGTGATCCAAATGCCAAGAGGGAAAAATTCAGAAATAAAATTTTAAATATTCGATAATATAAATAACATGAGATATTTTATTCAAGATTATGGTACTTCTGTGTAATGCGAAAGTAGTAGTTTTTATAAAAAAATATGGACAAATTCCACAAATATCAGAAAAACACGATTCCACTATTCGAAAAATTATGCGTTATTTTTCATGTTATATATTTGTTTTGGCACAGGTGAAAGATGGGATTGTAAGTATTTGAAAGTATTTTACTGCTTAATTACATAATTTATTATCTTTATTTACCATCATCATCAAAAATAACTTTTTTCAATCCACTTCTGGATGTAGATAACCCCCAGTGTAATATTTTGTGTAAAGTTAATAATTACTTGCAAATTTGAATTACAAAGAAGGAAAAAAAATGCAGATGATTCAGCATACACTTGTATACATCCTGCATTTACTGCATATGAAAAAACTAGGAATGTTTTTAATGATCTTTGCATGTTGATGTGATACTAAAACACAAATATTGCTTTATTGTTTTTTAAAAAAGAGAAAATATAATGCCCAATCAGTCTTATAATATATATCACCTCATCAAATATTATTATTTTATGTATACTAAAATAATTTCTTTGAACTTCAAGAAAATTTAATCCATCCTAGGCACTAACGTAAATGCACAAATAATTTTCTTCTATCGAAGAAAATATAAAACTCCTCAGTTTGTAGAAAAAATAACCCAATCTTATTTTTTATTAAGCAGCATGTTCTGTTTCCGTTTTCCTGTAAATGTTTTTTTGTTTTTTTTTAATCTTAAAAATTCACTTTTTGAAAAAATCTACATTATTAATAATTAATAGAAAAATAAAATAAAATATCAACTTTTGAAAAGGCATTTTTCTTTTAATTTGATGTACAAAATTCGGAATTGTACACGCTATGGAAGTAGTTAACCACTTAATGGTCGCATTAAAATAAGGTTTAAAAATTCAAATTCATTATTGCCACTACTTTTTTGAAAAAGAAAATATTCATCTTACTTAATGACAAGTAAAATAATACCAGAACAAAACCAATTGCACTATTTTATAAAACTGGTGGGAATCAAACAATTCTAAATAAAAGCTGTGAAACTTGCAGCCCGTGAATGTCTCGGGCGCGACGATTAAGTGGTTAAAGACATTCATTACAAAACATAATAATTGCAGAACATGACTGCCCAATAAAAATACATCAGAATTTGTTTCTCACAACTAGAAGAGAAGACTAGTTTGTTTCCTCTAAGCAGCATAAAAATGAAGTGCTTTACATTAAAAAAAGTGCTTGCAAGTTGACTAGCAATAAAATGTCAGAAAAAGCTGTTTTATACAAACTATTTGGCACTATAAACTACAAAAAAGCACCTTTGTTGAAGTAAAAGTTATTTGGCATACATAATATGTGTATGAGTGAAATACTCATGGCAGAAGCACCTTTCGGACGACAGCAAAGACAACACAAGCACAAATTCGTTGCAAATAGAAACTTATATAACGCCAGTTTAGTACAATGAGTAAATCAACAATGATCTCTTTAAGTATTATATAAAAAGAATGGATTTTAAAAAGGCAGAAATAATAGTAAAAACTTGAAAGTTCAATGCATTAAAACGCGTTTAACGATCTTTGTATGCTAATGTGATACTAAAACACAAATATTGCTTCATTATTTTTAAGCAAGATAATATACATTGTAACTATTCTATAATATATATTACCACACCAAATATTATTATTTTATGTATGCTCTAATTATTCTTTGAAACTCTTCAAGAAAATTTAATCCATCCATTTTTGTAGATTTGTTTGTTTTTCTTGCGAAATAGTAAAACGACTTAATATAGTTCCAGTTTAATCATAGACTTCTTTGATCCTTTATCCCCCAAATTATAAATCAGAAACTTGTTTATCTTCAATAATTATCTTTGTTAATGTCTGGAGATATTTAAAACAACTTATGGACTCAGAATTTGATTTTTAAACAGATTTTTAAACAAATAAAACTGGTTTATCCCCTTAACCCTTTTTAATAAGTTTAAAACAGTCAACTGTGATTCCAAATGAACGTAAAAGACCAGTGGGACAAGTAGATATGTTTTTCTATGCGTTTCAGGCACTACCGTGTCCTGTGATAACTTTTGAAGATGCACTGGAACATAGTGTCTCACTGGGGGTCTAAAGGTTAATAAATCAGTAGTCATTTTTTTTCTTCATTCATTTTTTTCTCTTTTTTAAGCATTTAAATAATAATTAGATTAATTAACAAACAAATACTGTTGTAGAAATCTCACAATTCTTACAATATAATTAAATAAATGTATTGCGATCCTATCTGTAATTCAGAAGTATTTTGTAGTTGCAAATCAAAAAGTTTTTTGAATTTTTAAGAAATTCCAGTATATATATATTTTTTATTAAATAATGATATTTTTTCCCTTTATTTTAAGTTTTTCCAATGTGTATTATAGAAGACTACGTATCGATTTTTAGATGCATCTAGCACCACATTAAATATATATATATATATATATATATATATATATATATATATTTTTTTTTTTTTTTTTTTTTTTTTTTAACTGATTGTATGAAAGATAAAACGATGAAATCTGACTTGTTTTCATATATTTTTCAATTTTGAAGTAAATTATTGCCTTAACAAACAATCATTTCAAAGTTCAAACTAGAGCAAATAATACGATGAAAGAATTTATGTTAAGATAATTTATCGACAAAAAGAATGCATAATATTTAATTTATTTTCGTTAAAAAAGCACTTATTTGTTCATTGTATACGCAAAAACTTGAAAATGTTTCTACATTTGTACATATACAAAAACTGCAATACCTTGAAATAGTAATAATTACAATTATACTAATATTGTTGAAATTATATCCAACATATCTTCTGCCTTTTTAAAATCAATTCAATTCTAAAAGTATTTATATAATTAAAAGAACTTTCTAATAATAAAATGAAGGCTTTTATTTGAGCAAATATTTTAAAGCAAATTTCCCATACAGTATGGAAGAAAATTTAAAAAAATACTAGGAATAAATTAATACACATCTGTATTTTTTCTGACACAAATTGAAAAAAAAATTATTAGGTCCATCAATATAATATGAAATAAAACATTTAACTAGATGCAGAAAATGGGATTAATGATTTTTACTAAACAAAATCTGCATACACTGAAGGAAAAAGAAAACGCTTTAGAAGAAATTCCATAAGCATGGGAAACCTGTTAGATATAAGTTCATGGAAAAATATACTATGTAAAGACATAAAAGCACCAATTTATCAGCAATATTTAAGTATGGTTATTTTATGTTCACAATTCTCGTGAAAAAAGAAATGTAATTACTATAGAAGATTTTACCTTTCTACTCAATTTTTTTTAACTTTAATGTGTTAATTACCATATATTTTAGCGTATAAGTTTATACTAAAATCGCACTGTCGTATTTAAAAACATACCTTTCTTATAAATTGAATAACATAAATCTATAGTCTTTCATAGACAGTTGATAATGTCAGAGTCATTTTATAATGTAGATGTTAGCTAAAACCACTGAAGTTTGATCACTTAGTCTTATTTTTAATCATTTTTGCCATCTTATACGCCTAAATATATGGTAACTTAAATGAAATGAGGCTACGCTTTTTTAAGTCATTAAAATTATCAAACAGAATTCTTAAAGGAGATAAAACTATAAGTATTTTAAGAAATCCTTTAAAAACTTTAAAATAGCTACAGCTAAGCATATTAATACTACTCAAGGCAAAATATTTTTTACAACTATAATTATTCCAATAAAAACTGCAAAGAATAACTCCATGTAAAATTTAACTTTTTAGACAGAGATCATTACAATTCGATGTCAGTCAGACGTCTATTAACGTCTTAACTTTTTTGGCACTCTAAGATGTCAACACAGGTATATATATAAATATCTTTAATCTTCATGAAATCTTTGGTTTAAAATATTATATGACAGAAAATTAACCAAAATACCAAACATAATTACTCTGATTAAACCACACACATATAAAAAGAACTAAACTCTTTAAAATGTCAGAAAATAGACAGAAAATTTACGAGGATGTTATTTTTGAAGAAACAGGATAAAATACATACCTATAATTAATTGTAAAATATTGTAATCTGGATAATAAGATGACAAAATCATTTATTTCGATGTAGAGTATTTATAAATTGTTATTTCCGATTCATATTGTCCATTAAATTATTGATATTTGTTTTAAAATATTTTGGTAGATGAACTCAGATTTTGATATTTCTATATATTTTACAAGTAATCCAGTATATGTAGATGATGAGGAATGTAAACATTTAACAAATCTAAAGATCAGTGAAAAAAAAGCAAAGCAACAATCTTGAAACATAAACAATTACATATTCAACTCAAAATAAACAATAATAAACTAAAATAATAACAAAAATTACAGTCTTTGGTACAGTTATTAAAAAAACCTTTGGTATATGATTGTTTTACAAAATGCAAATATAGTTTTTTTTTTCACAAATATAGGACATAGTTTTAAAGCTGTCATATATTTTTTTCTAAGCAATAAAAACTGAAATATATACACAAATCAGACTTCAAATGAATTCTGTTAACATAACAAATTATACATAATAATAATAAAAAAAGCTTCAATGTAATCGAGCAAACCTTTCTATAACAAAGATTTGCAAATAAATCGCAACAGTAAGCAGCTAGCATTTTGCTACGATTTCCATGAATATACGCAATTAGAACTCTTTCTTAGGCATATTTTGAAAACTTTAAAAATTTATAAAGAGTACTAACTTTATAACATCTTTCTTACATACAATGTTATGATTTTTTGTCATCAGCAACAAACATATAAAAAATATTTACCTAGATTCTCTGAAAAATAAAAACAAATAATATAATAAACAATAAAGAATCTCTATATTGACTGTCCAGCAAGATTTGCTTCAAACCAACTTTAATATATTCAGATCTTTCCATGGGAATACGCAGGATTTTCGTTACGAATTGGAGAGAGGGCAGTGATATCTGGCATAGGCGCAAACAAAGTTGGGAGTGGGGGAGGTTGATTATAGATCCTCCCTGGGTATTGAAATTTTATTTATTTATTTATTCTTAAAAAGAATTTTTATAATAATTAAACACTCTTAAAGAGAGAAACTAAGAATTTTTCAGTCCCGCTGGAAGACAAATTTTAATTCGTTTCAGACCCCCCCCCCCCCCTCATGTACCATTAAAAAAGTTTTATTTCTCTCATTTGTAAAATTCTGGAAATAAACTTATTTTTGAATATTTAATATTTCTTAATTGTCGCTTTTTTGTTTTATAATATTTTAAATTTTTTTATGTATTTAAAAATTGTCTTGTGCAAAAAATTTTAATAGAGAGTTTTTTTTTTTTTTTTTTTTTTTTTTTTTTTTTTTTTTTTTTTTAAAGCTTATTTCATGTTTATATTTTGCGAATCAGAAAGTAAGTCGTCATAGTGGAAAAATAGGCACAAATATAACAAAATCTTGACGTTGTTGTATGGATTATTTATTTATCTTTGTCAGCACCTATGCCTCATCTTTTGATATTTTAAGCTATATTACTATTTGTCGCAGCATGTCCCAAAGGGAACCTTGCGCCATTAAACCCATCTCAAAAAACCATCTTACTATTTTCAGAGATTTAGGGAGTGGACCCTTTTGCAACCCTGCGCACATCCATGGATCTTTCACAGATGCATCTCTCCATATTCTTAGAAAAAATTATCCAACATAAAATATATGTCCTAAAAGTCACACAATAATTACTGTAAGCATCTCTTTTGGAACTTCTTTCATAAATTTTAGTTCACCCTTAACAAAACCTCTTGGCTCCAGGACAATACGAAGCAGATATATGTAGTAAATATGAAGGTACACAGGACAATCAAAAGAGCAGGATATCGGAGAGGAAAGGCGAAAAAGGAAAGAGGTTCTAGGAGAGTCACTCATGGTAAGGTTTGCAGTAGCTGAAACGGTGATTCATGTGTTGGCTATAAGATCCTGAGTGAGAAAACCTTTTGAGGCATTTTTTGCATTGGAATGGTTTTTCGCCACTATGCAGACGCTTGTGTTCAGTAAGGTGGTGCTTATGTTTAAAGGCTTTACCACAAACATCACATTTGTGGGGCCTTTGACCTAAAAAGAAAAGCGGTAAATTAAAACTATGCATAATTAAACAAAGATTTTACATGCTAAAAAAATCTGATTGCAATAGTTTAAGGAAATAACGAAACTAGCGAAAGCAAAATATGTCGTATAAAAAAATTGTTTGCTCATATATCTGATAAAGCAAAAAATAAAAACTATAAAACAGCAAATTTCCTTTTTTTCATTTTACTAATTACATGAAATTTGAATTTGAAACGTCAAGCGAGGTAACGTAAGTACTAGGCTATGTGTGTTTTGTAACCTCAGTCTTGCCATTAAGTTATATAATAATATTAAATATTGCATATACTATTTAGTAGTAAATGACTACAATTCAACTCTTCTATGAGATTTCTAAAAATGAATTACATAATATACGCACCTTTTCGATACATATGATTTTTATTTTTTCTGTGTGACATTTTTGTTGTAATTTATTTATTTTTTTTTTAATTTAAATAAAATTTTCTTCGAAATTGGGCAAAAATGAACAGAGATCAATTGAAACCTAAAAAATTTACAATAAATAAGTCTAGGAAAAATGTTCTGTTTAAAAAATCAACAAATTATTAAACAATCCCTAAAATCAGAGAAAATTATGCCAGGGAAATAGATTGTTATCCCACAGAATTGCATCGATCTACCGATATTTTATAATTGATATTTAGAAAAAATACGATGGCTTAAAAAAATAAGTTTTAAAAGGATACTAATAATATAGTAAAAAATTGCATGAAATCACGTACCTGAATGTTCATACTTGTGTCTTGCAAGAGAACTCTGTTTACTGAACATCTTATCACACTGGTCACATACATACATCCCCTCCTCATTTTCCATTTTGTGCATCTTCCAAGACTTCCTCGTCTTTCCTGATCCTTCCGAAGAATCTTCAGCACCAGGACTATCTTCTAATGTACTTTCATCGCCTTCTCCCTGCAAAAATAAGCCAAAAAAATTCCCTAGAAATTAATTTTAAAATTTCAGCATAAAGTAATTCAAAGAGCAAAAATTATTTTATCAAATCACTTATCAGACATGTTGCAGTACAACAATGAAAAAAAATCGTACTTGTGTCTATTTGGACAAACTTCTAATAAAACTTTTGTGTACATATAATCCATTAATATTTTTATAAATTACCTCTGATTAAATTACAATTTCTATAATCTAAGTATAAAAGTAGGGAGGAAACAATTTTGATAACGAAAAATGAGTCGATTTTTCTGAAGTATATTCATAATTCATCGACAACTTTTAATATATTTAAAAATATAAATAAATAAATAAACATTAACATGAGACGAAAAGTCCTTATTACTGACTCATTTAGCTGCATCTCGTTGTCTGCTATTTGTGAATACAGATTGGTAGTATACCTTTAGTTCTAGAATTTCTTTTTGTGTACCCTTAAGGGTCATACATATCTTTTCGGCTGAAAGTAGAATTATTTTCAAGACTGGACGGAATTTCCAAATGTATAAAACACATGAAGTGTTTGGCAAATGACTGTGTAAATTCGAACTAATATCTACCGTAGCAGATACTAAAAATGATTAGGTCGTGAGTGAGAAATTACGAGAGGTAAATATCACAAGGCTAATATTGCCTATGATAGTGTGTGTCTTATTGGAGCTTAAACAAGTCGGTCAACCTACAGTCGCCAAATTTCTAAAGACGGCACTTCTAATATCTTGCTAGATAAGGTTATTTAATTCATAATTTTATAAATTTGATAAATACTACTTTATATACTATAATGTACAATATATATATTGAATATGTACCTGATTCCATAGCCGCATCTTTTTTGCATTTGGGCTAAATGGATTTCCCTCAGCAGTTTCGTCTGTATGTCCATAAGACCCCGTAGTACCACTCGGGCTACTACTATGATCTGCATAACTTATGTGGTCAGGAGATGGCATGTTCTGAGGCTGTTGTTCGGCACGTGCAGGAGAACGCTCAGGGGAAGATGGCATCGTAGCTGCTGGAGATTTCTCACGTTGAGGAGACTGCCTACGGTTAGATACACCCATTTGCATGTATTTATAGAGAAGAGAAGACTGTATGTGGTTCTGCGAATGTTCACGTACTGAGTCTTCAAGCTGAAGATTATTTCCTCTGTTGTTTTGTAGAGAATACGGACTGGACACTTTAGGCGGCGTGCGGGATGACCTTTGGCTTAGATTAAGGGCTCCACTTTCGAAGTGCACCGGGGATGACCTATGATTATTTGAATTTTCTACGTGAGATTTTGATTCGTCTGATTTCATTTTAACGGAAAGATCGAGAGGCTGGTCTTCTTCATGATGCACAGCATCAAGTAAAGGTGAACGTTCTGGAATAGGACGAAATGGCACTATATGTGAGCTGGATGAAAGAGTTCCGTTGTAAGGTATGACAGCTGACTGAAAAGAATGACCGTTGCTATGTGGAATAACTGAAGGGAAGGTAAACCCGGAAGTTTGTTGCAAAGGAGATGAACTGTGCGTTATTTCACCATTGATTGAAAAATCTTTAGATTTCATTTGTTGGCTATGAAACCAATCTTGCACAGTCCTAGTAGAGCATTTTAAATCACGTGAAAGCCTTATTAGTTCGGATTTTTTTGGACGTGGATTAACACTATAATGAGCTTTCAACGTAAGGATGCATTCTACACTTAGAGAAGATGGGGATACTCTATTTCCCATTTCCTCTGTTGATTCTATATCACTTCCATTTTCATGTACCCTTTCAGAAAATTCTGATTTAGTCCGTAACTCTGTATTATGTGGGCAAACGAATCTTTCATGCTGATATAACTCTGCTTTACTGTCAAATGGCTTACAACAGAACCTACATCTTGTGTTAACAGGGGCACTATATTGAGGAGGAGGAGTTTTGATCAATGGATGAGGACCCGAGCTCAATAATTCAGACAACAAACCATTAGATGACCTCTGACTTGTTGGAGATTGCTGCTGTTTTGACACTGTTGCATCGACAATTTCTAGAATTTTCTTGACTGCTTTCATTTCTCCAGGTGGCTGAGGACTACCAGCACCCGCTTCATCTCTTCTATCTTGTAAAGAAGATGATGGGGCCATATGAGGTGGAATCTGCGAATGAGAATGATGTTCTGCACCTGGTGGAGCATCGTTTTCAAACCTGCAATTTGAAAAATCATCATTAAGATACAGAATTTTACCTAAAATGTAATGTCTGATATAATTATGAGTAAATAATAATGTATTATATATTAGCAAAAACTATTATACTATAAAAACTATCTATGAGATGATTTTCACGGTTCCAACAGATTTTGAATAAAAACTAATGTACAACAAATCTATTTATATTTTAATGGCCATTTTGTTTATTGAAAATATAAAATGCTATAATGATGTTTTTTTTTCTGGCCTCTTCAAAGTTATTTTAAACAAGTTTAATCATGCTTAATTAATAGTATATATCAACATTTTTTTTTTTGTGGGGGGGGGGGGGGGGGGTAATGTCAGATAGTATTTTGGCATAATTGAAGTTAGCATCCAGGCATAGAGTTAGAATTATGTATAACTCTAAGAAACCTTAAAATGCTTAATAGTTTTCTAGAATTATGATTTAAATCCAAATTAGATTGAAAATTATAAATTTTACTTCAGTTTAAGCTATTTACAATAAGTGTGTGCAAATTCTTACCGAGAACGCTGCTGTAGCAGATGTGAAACTTCAGAGAAGGCTCCCATTGGTAAATGATAATGAGGTTGACTAATTAAAGGATGGAAAGCAAGTGGCAAGTAAGGTTGCTGGGGTCTGCCAGAAAAATTTGAGAATCTTTCGGACGAAGGCATGTATCCTGCAGGTAAGAGAGGCATCTCGGGCGTGCGCGGAGTCGCACCGTTGCCACCAGGAGAGGAATATTTTGGAATGATTGGGCGGAAAGAATTATTCTGTGTAGTTCCACGACCTCGAGGTGAGCGACTGTCCACTTTGCGCACCTGGAATGAAAAGAATTAAAAATTTACATTTTTTTAAAATTAAAATATTGGTAAAATTCATAATATACAACAATGGAGCTAAGTACTAATGGTTAAAGGTGTATTCCAGTTCAAACTGCTTATCTTACTGACTCAATTTTAAATTCATTTTTGCTCTCAAACGCATCAAACTGGCAAATTCCTTTATTTAGAAATTACATCATGTGCCGCACTTGTCTATTTTTTGATAAATGTAGAAAATATTGAAACAAAATGCTACCAAAGTTGACTTTTTGAACCGAATTTCCTTAAGCGGGAGATCTGGGAACGAAAAAAATAGTCAGGCAAAGAAAATAGTTGTTTATAAATCAAATTCTAATTAATTGAGCGTAAAATGAAATCACACAGCTTCTTACACATCTCTTCAAACTCACCTCCCCAGGTTTTACGTGTTTACTTTTAAAAATGAGTCTTAAAATGTATCAGAAAATTTCGAGCTGTTGATGGTGGAAAAATATTTTTTCGAATAAGCCCTTAAGATAGAATATTATGCGGGGATCCCTCATGCAAGTATATTAGTAAAACTCTCGTTTTAGTTAACCCTAACAACTCCGATTTGAAAAATATTGACTCAGATCTTACAATACATCATTTCAAGCATGCAAAAAATAATTAAAAAAATTAGAACGTAAAATTAAAATAGTTATTGACAAAAAGGTACTTTTTCACATCTACAATAAATGTCCTCTTGAATATTGTTCATTTTCTAATACAAATTTTAAAGTATACAAAATTACCTTTAAAAAAATCTACTTTCGGACTTCTTCAACCTATTTTAATTTGACAGAATTTACTAAGTTAATTTTTGCAGCATCGACCTGAAGCTTTTCAAATGATACATAAAACTTTGGTATGAGAAATTAACTCTGACCGCCTGATGAGAATTCCAAAATGATCAATAACTGGTGTGTGAATACTATTGACAATGACTTTTCGGTATGCTGCAAATATGCAACACGGTGATACAAAGGGTTAATAAAAATGAATATCTTGATGACTGACCTTGAGGTTGACGACGAGGCACTTCTTGCTGGTCATGTGTGAGGAGTAGGAGCCTGAGTGAGAAAATCTTTTGCCACAATTGCCACATGCGAAGGGTTTCTCACCGCTGTGGATCCTGATGTGTTCTTTCAAGTGATGCTTGAACTTGAAAGCTTTGCCGCACTCCGTGCATTTGAACTTGCGGAGCACTGCATTCTCGTCCGTACTCACCGTCGAGGTCTAAGGATAAAAAAAATGGACGATTTAACTTAGACAACCATCAATATAAATAATAATAATATTTTATAAATAAATATAAAAACTTTCAATAAAGAAAATAGTTTAAACATACTAATTCGTTGCTTTTATGTTAGCCGGACACAAATCTGCCAATATGTACACTTAAGAGCCAAACATTATGACCACCTACCTAATAACGTGTAGGCTGAATTTTGACCCGTAAAACAGTTGCAAACCGCCTTGGAATGGATGCCTAGTTATAATTCTTAGTAGATAACCGAAGATAAATTGTATTAGTTGTTTAAACAGCGGTCATGCATATCCGGATATTCCAAAATGGTTGTTTTTGGACTTTGGACTGCGGTTGAATGGCACTCGAAATGTGCTTTGTCGGATTAATATCCGTTGACTTAGGTGTTCAGGACGTTATCTGGAATTCATTAGGATGTTCCTGGAACCAATAGAGTACAATTCGAGTAATGTGACATGGAGAGTGTTCTTGTATGAAGACTTCATTTCCATTTCAGAAGACAGATATCATGTAATGGTGCAAGGGATCCGCAATGATGTTCAAAGTCTGTGGCGTTCATGGTCTATTCTACAACAACCACAGGTCTCAGGGACGCCCTTTTAAAAAGTTCCCCAAAGCTTAATATTGCCACAAGTGGCCGGTGTACGACCTGTTGTATAAAGGGATGTAACAGCTCGCATAGAAGACGGCGATCCAAAACAAGGCCATAGACCTATTGTAAGATAAATCGTGTTTCATACGATGATACAACTCTCTCCCCATGTTCTAACACTCCAGTCATGATGCTATCGTACCTAGTGTACATTTCGCGATGATTCTTGATAAACAGGGGCACATAAGTGGGATGTTAGCCTCGTAGTGTCATATTACACAGTATCAGCTGAACTGTATGCTTCGAAAATTTCTATTTGAATCTGTATTGTCTTGAGATATAAATTTAGCTAGTCTCTAGTACCGATTTTACTTTACCAAGGAAAGAAGTCTAAGACGTCTTTTTTATTCGATAACGCCTGGATTCTACTTCACCATCATTCAAGTACTAACAACGATGTGTCCCGAACAACCCATGAGGCATGCAATTTCGAAGTTACTCAATCTCAGTCGTCGGACGATTGAACTCTGCCATCTATCAATTTAGATCAGCAGCCTTTAAGGACCAAACAGACCAGACCACTTCTTGCGGTTACTAGTCGACGAGTTTGTACTGGCGACGCGGTATTTTTTATCTTTAATAAGTTTTTCAGGAAAGGGGCGGTTGTCCGGCAACAGAGAAATCTTTCCGTCAAGTAGGGTGGGTCTGCTTATATCCCGATTCTTTTGTTCCCTCCCCTTTATTTTATTATGAAGAAACCGCAAATGGGTCCTATGGAAAAGGCTCTTCCAAGAATTCAGTTGACAGGGACAGTATTTCAGTGTGCATGCAGCCTTACCTTCAGAAACAGAAGTAAGTGCAAAAATGATTCCTGAGATTCCTTAGCAATATTTGTAATTCTCACCAGATTATGTACCTTCCACGTCATATAAGTGAGTTCATTTCAAGATGTGAGGGTGGTCATAATGTTTTAGCTATTGAGCGTAAAAAATATGAGAAGTTTTATCATGCAATTTTGTTTACAAATGATGTGATTAACCACCACAAAAAAATTTAAATTTTAACTCAAGAAATAAAAATTATTTTAAAATATGTCTTGGATCTCCTTAAATGCGTTTTTGTATTTTATATTATTTTATTTTATTTATTTTTTAGGATGTCGCAGTAAGAGAAACACAATGTCCTTTTGCCTTGGTAATGATTTTAGCTTTTGCCAAAAATGAAAAAATAAAGTTTCTCGGTAAAACAATATCATTGTACAAATAAATAAATAAACAAAAATTACATACCTGTCCATTTGTAGCATGAAACAGTTTGTGCTTGGCGAGGTTCTCTTTACAGGTGAACGAGGCATTGCATTTTTGGCACACAAATGCATCTGGAGGATTAGCTTCTTTGTGTGATGAAGCCAAGTGGTCTTTGAGCTCATTTATAGCTTGTTGGCCTGAAAATACTTGATCACAATGAGGACATTTTAACAGGTAATCGTTGGGGACTTTGGGTTCTTCTGAAAAGAAAGAAAGAAAAGAAAACCCAAATAAATCTACTGAAACTATAAAAAATAGCAGCAGAAAATGTTAGTGTAAAAGTTTTTTTTATAATCTGAAAGATTGCATTGCGACTAAAAATTCAAAATAAAAAAACACTAACAAAATCAATTTTGCATGTAAATGCACGCAAAAGAAAGTATTACTACCGTAATTTCCCAGAGATAACCCGCAGCTCAAACATTTGTGTTTCGAATGATGAACACAATGAATTTTATGGGTCAAACAGAATTGTTTGAGTTGTGGATTATTTACGGGAAATTACGGAATTTATCTCTCACTCTATAGCATTTTTCATTCTCACGTAAACAAGAAAGATACATAGAAAAAAACCCTAAAATAAAACCTGCGAAATTTTTAAAAGCAACAATAATCTTTGTTATTACAAGTCTACACCCTAAAAATTTTTTACTGTGGCTTAAAATTCACGATAAAAAATGCAAATATACACCTTTTTTCATGTAGGCATTATTGTTTAATTACTACTGAATAGTGGATATAGTTTTCATGCAGAAAATAAACATTTTGAATTATAATCGATTATTTAGAGGTGACAACCTTTTCTTTACTGATGTGCTCCGAAAGCTGATTTAAAATTTAAACTTCAAAAACATTTTTTTTTTTTAAGATTTAATTAAGAAAATAGTCATGTATTGACAAATTACGTATTTGCGAATGAAAACAATTTCGCAGATGTGTTAGAACGTAGTCAATATAGATGAGAAATTTCTTAAACAAATGTTTAAATGTATGTAAAATTTAAAAAAAATGAAAACAAATACACCAATGATTTTTATGCATTTTTTGTTAAAACTAAAGGGAATTTTCAGCGAATCTCTCCTAGTGTAAAATCTAGCTTAAATTTATGGAAACAGTTAAATAGGTGTTGATTATTCATCAGAAAGTAAAAACCCAAAGCATTTAAAACCCATTCCTTAAAAGTTTAAATATTTTTTGAAAGGTAAATATTGAAACTTTTCTTTGTGTAGAGATTTTAAAGTTTATAATTTTTAAGAAAATACTTTCTAAAAACTGTAGACATAGTAAGACAAAGTAAGTCTGCTTTCTGAAAAGAATAAAATCATATAATGATAATTAAATTACGTAAAGGATAATCACCTATTAAAAATTTCTTATAGGTTAATGCTGGATTTTGAGTCAAAGAAAGCAGTTCCCAAAAGTTGAGAATATCGGTCAGATATTCAAAAATATATGATTAATTTTATCTACATGTGCATAACAAAACCAATATTTTAAAACTTTAAAATAAAATATTTTAAAATGATGTAAATAAATAATTTTGGTAAAATAATGCTTTGATATATTTTGTGTAGAATTGCTTATTAAAATAAAATTAAAAAATTCAATCTCAACAGATCCTGTCATCATAGCTAATACGCAAAATGGAGCTAATCGCATTCATTCAAAAAACATTTAAAACATATTTTTCTACATTCATTAAACTATTTTTTTCTTTATTTTGTAAAAGGTTTCGGTAACGATAACTAGGCTTACACGTTAGTATTACTTATTCTTGTTATCATTTTCATTTTTTTTGTTTGCGTCAAAGTTATTTTTTTCCCTATGACAAGTTACACAGTTGACTCTATATGCCTGTATAGTGGGTGAATTAGAAAAGAAAAAAAAATGAAGTTTTAAGGTGGATTGGTCAGCATAATAAAGTTTGGGAACCGCAGCACGAAAAGTAACAAAAAACAAATTTATGTTTCTCAACCAAACTTCAACAGATGGCAGCACGAGTAAGACTTTTCGCTTGTAAAAATTTGAGGAAATTACTCAGCATCCAACTTCTCCCGCCACAGTTAAAAACGCTCCGATGGCCAATCTCTGATCCCCATCTTCTTTTCCAAGGGTTTTACGACACCCAAGACTTACTTTCTCCCTCAATATCTCAGGGGATCTATCCAACTTACGTAGGGGAGGGTGATATGATCATGCTCATTTGCATGTTAATAACTGGAAGAGGAAGATATGCCCTGGGCAAAAGAGGGACATAACAGTGTTGAAGGGAATGACTTGATTTCCACGAATGCAAAGTCCTCTATATCACGATGCTGTTTTCGGATATTGTGAACGGAAGTTAGTTATCAAAGAAAAGACAAGAAGATACTTAGGATGCGTAATAGGGCACACAGAGAGAGGGAGGAAAAAAATCCATGAATAAAATGTTTTTATGAGTGGTGTTATATAGCGAACGGGAGTTGCTGTTAAAAGTGCATCAAAAGTAGTTTCGTCTAAGATTCATCCAAAGAGAAATAGCATTTAAAGAAAGAAATAATTGTTACGGTATCAAGCAATGTATTGCGTATAATAGTTTGAGATTTACTTTCGTTTCAGTTTTTCAACAGCTTGAAGAAATAAAAACTTGTATGTACAAGACCTGTACAATATTAAGCTTAGCGAGTTAGTTTGCATTAACAAAATGGCGTTGTTAAAATGCATATTATTTGAAGAAAATAAGTTGAAACTCGTGTGAATTAATATGAAGAGATAAAAACTTCTCAAATACACCATAAAAAACTTGAATTCGAAAAAAAACTGATTTTTTTTTAAGCCTTTGATGCTATTTTTTTTTTTCAGACAAGCTAAAAAGTGTCGTGTCAAAAATTGTGGCCCACTTTTTCATAATCTGGCCGTTAAAATGAGACATTCATGCAATGTATATATTTAAAAGACCTGGCTGTTTTTTTAGTCATCAGCCCTGAATTTCTAAACGGGGTCGCCCTTCTAAAAGACCTCTATCGATTTTTTTTTTCTAATTGGAGGCGAAACTGAATTCTGCAATGGCAGAATCTACACTCAACTTTTTTTTTTTTTTTTTGAGTCTTGAGTCATGCCGCTGCTTTCATAGCAGACGTACTTCTTTTTTGTGTTTAACCCGGAGAACTCGCTACATGAGATTTTCTCTCACCATCATACCTTTTTTAAGACTCCTATTTAAATCACCTTTCCTTTTAATTAAAATTTAAAAATGTTATTTCAATTATTTTACCGGTTTTAGTTACTAAAAGTACTAAGGCAAAGAAAAAAAAAAAGGTGATATTATAAGAATGTAAAGTAAAAGAAAAGCAGTTGAGCACTGTGAGAGAAATTCTCACTAGCGAGTTCTCCCGGGTTAACGAAGAAAGGCTCAGTTCTTTTGAAAAGCCTAGCGAATTCAAGTATTTTATGGTGTGTTTGAGAAATTTTTATTACTTTTCTTAAGCTACTAATATGACCCATAAGTTAGTATTTTGAGCCATAAGTTTACAAATGATCTTTAGTGCCTTTCAATACCTGGAGCTTTATGAAACGACTGTAGTTAGTGCTTATGTAATCACATAAGGTACCACAATACTTACTATGTATCATGATACCATGGTTTCTATCATGGAATTCCATAGATCCCAACATATTTAAATCGTAGATGTATGGAAATTTAAAGGAGAATAATCATCGGTCTATGAATCATGCTTATAGCTTACGGATATACACGGAAACATATTGATCTTCTTGAGAAATACAAACAGTCTCATAAGATTGTCATGACATCGTGAAAAATAAAAGATAGGGCTAAACTTTGAGCAAAATAATGCAAAAAAATAATTTATCTTCAATAGTTTCATGTAAAATTTTAAGATTTATAAAGTTACTTACAAAACATTAAAAAAAAACTTAATCTGTATATTTTTCTGTTAAAAATAGTACTAAATGTATAAGTGAGTAAATTGTTTTCGAGCCCCACTAATTAATAATTCTTTTACAAAAAATACTTAATAATTATTAAAAATCAAATTTAGTAGAAAGATATCTAACAACGAATATTGTCGAAATCAATGGTTCTATTCAATTACAAGAAGTAGTGTAGGAATATAATAGAGGTAAGTTCTCACTAAGAAGCCTGGCTACCTAGAATCCTATATTTTAAATATTAGAAGCCAAAATATATATAATGTTTAAATTGTATAAAAGAAAGCTATTAGAAATTTTTCTCCGCCTAGATTCGAATCCTGCGGAAGACTTGAGCATACTTCGAACTTCGAACAGATTTAGCAAAAATGAAATACATAACAAGTAAATGAATTACATTCGTAGTAAAGAACTCGTACTAAAGTAAGTACAAAATCTTTAATCACACAACGATCTTCATCTCTGTTAGCTTAATAAAGATCTTGGCGACCGCAATGAAATTTTATTAAATTTCCTGATATTTCCTCTTTTTGGATATTGAAATTGCCGATTTTTTCCTAGCTTATTTTGGACAATTTAGTAATTCATTAACATTTCTTGGTTTTCTAGTGTGTAGCATCCCAGTTTAAAACTGTATAGAATTATGGCGCTCAGATATTTCTTTATTTTTAACCTATGTCTAGATTATAAAAATAAAATATTCGAGTATAAAGAAGTAAAATCGCGACTGACCGTATGATCAAAAGATGTTAAAAACTATGTTGGTGAGGGAAAAAAAAACCCAACAAAGATCTCATCGAAACGACAAAAACAACACAACAACGGTAACAACAGATTTGAAAATTTGAAATTTAATAAAACTTCGTCATAATAAAAAAGGGATTTTCTTTTTATTTATTTTAATCGTCAATTTTTAAAACTGTATAATATCAGACATTCAGATTTTTCTTCCTCTACCTATATACGGATTGTGAAAAAGACTAGAGTATACCTCGAGCACAAGAAGCAAAAAAAAAAAAACTTCACTGACCGCACGAAGATAAGATAAATAACCGAGTCGGTAAAAAAGAGAAACAACAAAGATTCCAATAGAAAGACAAAAACAACACAACTCGCAATTTCCCCATATACGGAACGCGTGGTTTGAAATATAGGGATTGAGTCTCGGGGGAAAGATCTTCCCAAACCACAGACTTCGGACCGGGGAGAATTAAATAGATGGGGGTGGAAGAGAAGCCGGCATGCCAGTCACGTGTTCCGGACGCGGACAGAGAGGCGGTTGCCATGGTCACAGCAGCGCCAGGTATATGGGGACTGTATCTTAGATGGGCAGTTGGAGATGGCGATGGTAAACAATGTGGGGCCGGATGGAGAGTTAACATCAGGCAAGAGCCACATAAATAAAGTAGAATAACTTCTAAGAAAAGTTTTCCTTCTTAACCTGTATTTTCAGCGGAGACCAACGTCACAAAGGAGAAAATAACTCCATAATTCTCGTGACTAGCTACTGTTGAAACCCCGTGGTCACGTAGTTGTTGTCAACAGATAGCCAATGGAGCAGAAACTTAATTGGACGATATATTTTGCGACCGCAAGAGGGCCTTTTCTTAAAAACATGATGTCAACGATTACATCATTCTAAACCACTGGAAAGTAATGGGACTTTATATCAGGCAGGAGTCCAGTTCATCAGGATATTGAAAGAAAATGGTGCAAGAAGTAGTCTGAGAATTTATTTATTATGTTATCATCGGATGCAATGTTTTTTATTAAACCGTAAACACATAATCAAAATTTTATACGCACTTTAGATGTGACATTTACATTTTAGTAAAAAAATATTTTTTTATAAAATAAAACTTTTAAATTTTCTTGGTAATTATTATTATTACTATTATTATTATTATTATTATTATTATTTAACAAATTAAATATTTTAAATCAAAATAATTTTTTTTTAACCAAACATTAAAAAAAGAGAAAAAAAAATTAAAGTAATAAATTATAAAAAAAAAAAAAAAAAAAAAAAAAAAAAAAAAAAAAAAAACTGACTTCAATACAATGCATTTTCTTGTAAACTTCTAATTTAATTGCAAAACACGGCTATTTTAATTTATTTAATTTATTTTATTTTAATATGAAATTTGTGAAATACCTTCATATTTCACATTATTAATTTAAACCTTATATACAGAATTTTTGCAATCTTTTACGTATGATATTATTGTGCGGGCTTTGAGAAGTCTAAATACATTAGTTATACAGACTTCGATGCCGATCTCGGATTGTCTGGTGATTTGAAAAAACACGATCTAATAAGAAAATCCTTGAAATTAAATTTACTCTATTAATCAATCATATAGACAATGGAGGCATTTTAAGATCTAAGTAATTCAATTCAAAAACTTTTGTTTTATGTTGATATCGAGAATTGGGCACTTAAGAAAACAGTTCAAACTTTCATGACAATCACCAAATAGATTTGAAAAATTATTGTATTTTTAAGAAAGTTTCAGCAATGAAATTGTCCCTCTCTACTTTTCAAGCAACACTGATAAAGAGATTTTTCAAATCTAGTGCATTTAATTTGTAACTTAGTTCCTACATAACATTGCAATCAGCAAAAGGACGTGTTTATAATCAAGAAGTGAGAATCATGATTAGTCAGGCATGAAAGCGCGAAATAAGAAAAAAGGTGGAAAATTTTTCTTGTTTATACAATAAGGCCAAACTTGTAAAATCTAGATATACTAGATTTTACTAGAATTAATTACATCCAATAAAAGTATTGATTCATTAAATCAAAAAAGAAAATTGAAGACAAGTTTTCAAAAGGAAAACCCAAATATCCAAATATATCTAATATATAATCCAAATGTATCTGATGAATTTATATGAAGTACAGAAATTTAATTCTCCAAAATAAATATTATATTGGATGATTTGTATGTTTATAATTCTAACCTTTTATTATTTGTTTATTTGAATCTTCATTTTAAATATATGTATGTCAAATTGATGTTTGCTCCAAAAATATATTTATAAAAATGCCTCAATGGATTTACCCAAAAGTGTTGTACAACTAGAACAAAATATTCTATTTAAAAAAGAAAATTACAGAAATTTCCTTTTTCTTTTGCGATACTTTAAAGAACTTCATTTACATGACTTTCATTATACTTATAGTAAAAACTCATTGATAGGCGAAAAAGCTGCCTACATTTTTCAGGACGCCCCCCCCCCCTCCCCTTATATTCTTCCAATATTTTCTTCGCATTTTTGCATCAGAGAACGTCCAAAATTGCTTTAAAAAAGTGGAATTCCTCCTTCAGGAAGAACTCTTTCATATCTGATTAGTAAGGTTCGCTAATGCACACTGTTACACGTCATTCAATAAAAATTTTGAAACACTGACCAAAAACAGAAAGAAAAAACCCAAAAATACTAATATTATAATAAACTATGTCATTACCACTACTTTTGCACGACACTTTGAAGGGTGTATTTCGATTCAAACTGCTTTTTTTCCGATTTATTTTTGAATTCATTTTTGCTCTCATATGCATCAAACTGACAAAATGTCCTATTTAGAAAGTACTCAAAGTGCTCTGATAGCCGTATCTATGATAAATGCAAAAAATATTGTAAAAAAAAAAAAAAAAAAAAAAAAAAAAAAAAAAAGCAATCAAAAACGACATTTTGTACCAATTTTTTCGAAGCGGGAGATTTGGGAACAAAAAAAAAGGGTCATACTGAGAAGGTAATTGTTTATAAATCAAATTCTAATGAATGGAGCGTAAAATGACATCACACGGCACCTTGTACGTATCTTCAAAAATCCCCTCAGCAAGTTTCATGTTTCTACTTTTAAAAATGTGTCTGAAATTGTATCCGAAAAATTTGAGCTGTTGAAGGTAAAAAAGCGTTTTTTCGAATACACCTTTTGCAGGCAATTTATACTACGCCTGCACATTTCGTCCGAGTAAATTGAACTGAACTTCAAAAACTAATACGGTAATTTTAATACTACAGTAGCTTTTTTTTAGTGGAGGAAAAGAGGTTAGAGTATAAATGCAAAATTCTTAGAAAAAAGAGACCCATAAAGACACAGAATCTATTGTATTTAAATTCATTTCTTTTTTAAATATTGAAATAAATCTACAGGGTAATACCCACGCGTTAAAGGAGTTTCAAAAGTCGTATTTCATTTAGACTTAAAAAACATTATTTCCAAAATCAACGCTTTTCAATATAAGAACTAACTTGAAATTTTGTAATAATTTTTTTATTCAGAAAACTATAACATAAAATCAAAGAGCTCTTAACTAAAATTCTGAAAGCAGGGTGCATCAGTATTACGATTACTGCGATGACAAGTCTTTATACAGGAAAAGGGATAGTAATATGTGCCAACGAATATTTTTTTTTATGATCATACATAATGTCAGACTAAACTATATTGAACAACAAAAGTTAATCAGGTGATTACCAGTAAAATAGCCCATGGGGGTGGGAGTAAATATAAAATTCGAATTTATATATATATCTATCATCGAGAAAGAGGCAGAGAAGAACGGAATAATACACAAGTATTCATTTTGTTTACCCACATTTAAAATAATCTTATTTCTGAAATTAACGTTTATCATGTTCCAATTGTAAATTTTTCTTTATTTAAATAGAATATGCAGAACTTAACACAAAATGAAAGAACTCTAAAATCGGAAAATGGAGGTCTTTGCCCCGCCATACCGAGAAAGTAATGTTGATGATCAAAGAATATATATATGTCTAGTCAAGGAATTTAGTCTAGTATGTCTAGTCATGTATACTATCCCAATGTACCATTTCTTGACCAAATTAAAGTGAACAAAAAATACTGACTCAGTGTAAAATAATATTTTTTAATTTTTGAAGGAAAGAATGTGTATCAATGCCCAGGGTAAAGGCAAGATGAATGAACAATTACAATTCTAATAAAGAGGAAGAAACTAATACAAAGGCGCGGGGGGGGGGGAGGAGAAATCTAATGCAGATTTTATGTGAATATTTTTTTCTATTTTTAAATGCACATAGAAATTTAAATAAACCGATAAATTATCGCGCACTATTTACATTATTCCATATATTGCACTACACTAAGCAATTTGTGTTACTCATTAAGATTATGTTCCAATCTGATTTCTATACATAACAGCATGAGCTCTATAAGTATTAAAATTTCATGTCTTATTTGCAAATTTTGTACAACTGCTTCACTCGGAAAATTACTAAACAGATTCAGGGATCTCTATCTAAATTTCCGAAAACAGTGTGCATCAATATGAGATTACTGGAATGACAAGCCGTTGTCACATCTCGTCATACAGGAAACGTAATGGTGCTCGGGGACCATACATATTAGATGGGGAGAAAGTCTCGGACATTTTTATCACAGGATTCCTGCCATAAAGCCTTCACACCGCACTCCGTCTCCATATTGTATGCTCCTTGGGACTCCAAACAACGTCGAGTCTCGTCCCCACTAAATATCGGGGACATATTCATATATGCAGTAATGGCATCTTGGAACCATCCATCTATAAGACTCATTTCCATGACTTCCCTTGAAAGCACTGACCAATCGGGAGAGGGATGGCTTCAATTACCTTAAGTGCATCGCTTATAATAAAATGATGAAATTAATAGGAACGGGGCCACCTGCTTAATGCCTGGCGGCCAATCGGGCCAAGTGGCTATCACGAGATGAGCTGCTGAGCACACACACCAACGCCTGTGTTTGGCCTAGGTATTATGACGTCATGGTTAGCTGTGTTTTTAGAGATGAGCATAGAAGCATTCCGTTGCATTTGAGTAGAATTCATTAAGAGAATGTTAAGGATTAAAACGATACGTTGTGGGTTCTAATAGACCGAGTTCAATCTTTGTAATTTGCGTAAATCTTTAGTTATCTCTTTTCCAAATTTGTGTAACGAAAACTACTCGAAAAAGTAAGGTTATTCAAAAGCGTTATAAAGAGCTATAAATATGAAGAATAACTTGTGAAAATAAACATTGTAAAACAGTCAAAACCAACAAAATTGCTTGATACGACTTTCGTTTCCAGTTTTAATAAATGAAAAGTACGATCTAAACGAGTCGAATTGTTTATTACACGGCCAAATATTCACGGACACTAAAAATCCCTATTTTTAAATAATATAATTCACCTTATTTAATCAAAAACATTTAAACAAATATATTGTTCTTTAAATAATTTTGAAATATTTTTATTTATCTATTTGATGAGATATTCGTATAAATTCACTGTAAAAGAAAGTCGTTTTTATTCTCTCAAAATTAGAGCCTTTTTTTGGCCCCGAGATTGCACAGTAAGTATAACCAAAGCAAGTTTAAACATATAACTGTAAAAAAATTTAATTTAGAAAATAAAAAAACAAAACTTTACATATAGTCATAGGCTACGTAATATTACGTAAAGATATAAGCAAATTTTACGTCAGAATATTAATTTTTCTAACTTTAAATTACATTAAAGACATTTAAAAGACATTATTTAGTGAAATGATTTCATCGAATAATTTATTTTTTGCTAGAAATTGGCAGCGACGTACGTAACAGAAAAAAGGTCAAAGTGTTTATTTGTTATCGTATAGCAATTTCACTAATAAGTACTTAAATTTAAGTACAGTAATTTAATATGAAGCTTTGAAACATTAATTTTTCCAAATAAATAAACAAATTCATTGAAATTTTATCTTGAAAATATCTTACATAAAATTTTAAGAGTCCAATAATTTAATTTTAATTTTATCGAATCTAAAAATTTTCTATCCAATACTACATAACACAATAAAAACTAATTATTTAACATTATTACACATCTTTTTTGCTTGCTAATAATAATAGAAAAATAAATCCATATATTTTTTATTCTTACAAAATAACATTTTATGTATAAATTATTAAAAAAAAAAAAAAAGTATTATTTGATGCATATGCACATTGAATAAAAATTACATGAAATACGGTCAATAGCGATGATAATAATTAATTTAAAACACTTTAGTTAATGCATATTTATAAATAATTTTAGCTGTAAATGTATTTTAAAATGAGCGAAATGCATATATATTCGTCGAACACAATTTTTAAAGTTTCCCAAATAAACCGTTCTTAAATTATTCCAAAATATTGTTAACATTTCGCTAAAATTTCCAAAACTTTGTATCGCTTACAACGACACAATGACATTGACATTCTGATAAAGATTTTTTAACGGAAAAACAAAAGCAAAACACTGCATCTTTAAACACTGCTTTCGCTCTCCTTCAAAATTAAACTTAACAAACTCTAAAAGGGGAAAAGACTCTTCATTTGTTAAATTATTTCTACAGAAACATCAGTAGAATGGCATTCAACATTGCCATTCTGAAAATACGAAATTTCACACCATCATTCATTGACATTCGATATCAAAGTTCAAACGAAACGTTTCCCAGAGAGAAAGACAGAAAGGAAAAATAAAAATGAAGAGAAAAAGTTTGAGTGCCACTTCTGCAGTCACCGCAACCCACAATTATTCGAAAACACAATGCAGACCCCCCTCACCATCGCTCGCTCTTTCTCTCTCACATTCATTCTCTCCCTTGAAGCTACTGAAAAGGTATTTAAGCACCTAAGCTAAAAGTCGCAGCTACTTAACCATATTGAAAGACCATAAAGGTTGGGAGCGAAAATGGTGTAGCTCAGTAACTTTGGAGAAAGGGCGAAGAATGAACGTGTTATTAACCATTTATCGAGTAGCTTAATTCAGAAACTTCGAATTTCAATTTAAGGTGGTAATTATAGTAATTAAAAGATCAGTTTTAACTGATTTATAGAGCACAGGTAAAATTAAAGTAAGAAAGCTGGTCTAAAATTTCTCTCTCGAAGAAAACATTTGTTTACAGAGGTGCAAAGCTAATTATGAATAATTAATTTATATAATATATATAATATGTATAAATAATTAATGTTTTTAACATATGGAAGTCAATATTTTTTTATTATTTATGTTTATTTAAAAAAAAAATACTTTAATTAATTTATAGATAAAAATAATATAGGAAATCGTACTTAAAAGAGATATTTTCCGATTGATCAATAATAATAAAAAAAAATGATGAAGAACAGGATATTTATGAAAAACTCTTCTTTCTAGAGTTAATAATGGCATTTATAAATAGACAATGACATCATGTTTGAAATCCATGCGCGCACACACACACACACACACACACAAAAATTAACAATATTAAATCAATATAGAGTTAAGAATATCCTAGTGTTTAGTATATCTATGCAATAAAATGTAGATGTGAGGCTCTTCTTTTTCTTCCGTCTTTTTAAAATTTCTAATTTAATGTAATGTTTAAAAAAATAATTGAATTGATGTTTAAAATTTTTAACTCTGTATATTTGTCCGTATTACTTTATTAAACTATATTTAAATGACCGGAATAATGGAGAACGCAATGAGAATGCACAGTATTTGACTCCTCCCTCCATAATTATTATATTTTTTATATAAAAATAAAAGTGAACTTACTAAAATTGAATATTTTCCTGTCGTGATTAAAATATGTTTGTGCCTTTTATTTGCCGATGCTGTTTATAGGTTGTTTATATATTTTTAATTATAAGAGAAGAACAATTTCCTAGAAAAGAACAGCAGTATAGTCCATTACTATAAGATTTCACTGAGCGAATTTTTAATAAATAAATATATTGAATATTTCCCATATTTTTCTCAAAAACTAAATTCTAAATTTCGATTGATTATTCGTTAAATTATCTATTTCAATAAATTTTGTGTCAGTCTCAAAACGCATTTATATTGCACTTTTATCTTTCTTCTGCATGCTTATTTTGTAACTTTTAAAATTGCCACATGTACCATATTTCTAGAAATAAAAATAAATTGTTAAAAGTAACAGTGAAATAGGATATAATGTACATTTTTCCTTCGTTCAATATTATTGTATTGTTCACTTTCGATATAGTTTCATATTAGTATCAGATTAGATTGTATTATGTTAGTATTACATATTTTTTATACTAAATTTTTTAACTCCGATTTTTTAATAAAATTTTAAACCGTCATAAAAATATAAATAAATAAAAAATACATATTACAGTAAAATTTCTTTTTTTTTTGGGGGGGGGGGGGTAAATTTGAATTAATTTCGGGAGGATTTCTTTCCCGCTGCAGATACCGTGTATGTTATCTTTAAATTATTTTAGTCTTGGAGAGTTCTTGAAAACATAACGTCGAAAAAGACGATGACAGTAGTAGACAATTAGACGGGAGGCATTCATAGGTCTTTCTTTTACGAGCGACGACTTTTTACCGTTTTTCCTCATTTATAGCAATCTACAACTGTATATACAGTCAAATCGCATTAACTTGAACCTTAAGGGGAATGAATACATGTTAACAGTAATTCATGTTAACAGTAATTCATGTTATCAGTATCAAAGCTTTGTATTCGTCTTTATAGGGGTCTGTGAAAACAATTCATGATAAAAGTAATTCACGCTAAGCGTGTTCATGTTAACGAGGTTTGACTATGTTTTTAAAAATCTTACATCGTCCCCCCCCCCCACCACCCCTTTATAGAAATTTACAACTATGTTTTAAAAGGACTCTTTTCATTTTCTTCTCTCCATTATAATAATCTTCAACTTCGTTTTTTCAAAGGACTTTAATCGTTATCCCCTCCTATTTATAGCTGTGTTCAACTGTATTTTTTCAAAGGTCTTTAATCGTTTTCACTTGCGTTTTTCAAAAACATTTCACTGTTCTTCCCTCCTATTTATAGCATTCTTTAATTGTATTTTTTCAAAGGTCTTTAATATTTCTCTACCCCCCCCCCTACCCACGCCGCCTTTATAACAATCTTCAACTGTGTTTTTTCAAAGGCCTTTCACCGTTCTCCTTTCCCCTTTATAGAATTCTTCAACTGTATTTTTTCAAAGGCCTTTAATATTTCTCTACCCCTCCCCCCACCCGCCTTTATAACAATCTTCAACTGTGTTTTTTTCAAAGGCCTTTCACCATTCTCCTCTCCTCTTTATAGCATTCTTCAACTGTATTTTTCAAAGGCCTTTAATAATTTTCTACCCCCCCCCCACGCCCGCCTTTATAACAATCTTCAACTGTGTTTTTTCAAAGGCCTTTCACCGTTCTTTTCTCCCCTTTATAGCATTCTTCAACTGTGTTTTTTCAAAGCTTCTTCTCCCCTCCCTTTTAAAACAATCCTCAGTTATGTTTTTCAAAGGCCTTTTGCCGTCCTTTATAGCATTCTTCAATTGTGTTTTTTCAAAGAGTTTTAATCATTCTTCCATCTCCTAATTTACATAACAATTTCAATTGTGTTTTTTCAAAGGCCCTCTATCATTTTCTCCTTTCTCTAATAATCCTAAACTAAGTTTTGTTTTGTTTTGTTTATCTTTTTTCAAAGACCTTTCACCCCCCCCCTTCCCCTATACACGAATCTTCAACTGAATGTTTTCAAAGATATTTTCATTTTCGCATTAGTCCAATGATGCCTATGAAGATAGCATATGTCGACGTTTCTCAAATTTAAAAAAAAATGTAGACTACCATCGTTTTTCCCTTTCGACTCTTCAAATAACCGATGCTTTGAAAAATATATTTCCTGCAGGATATCTTTATTATAAAGCCTATGACTAATTTTGACGTCATACCAATGTTGAGAACATCCTTCCCAATAAATTTTGTCTTTACTGCTAATACTTTTTGCTTTTAAAAATTGTGCAATTTCAAGTTTTACACTGTCAAATTTGAGATTTTTTTTTTTTTTCAAATGCAATTTCTCCGAAAATTGTATTTCTTTTTACAGATTTTTTATTTTTTTTTTTAAATAACTTTCAAGCATGTATTTTTTCAAGTCTATTTTTATAGCGTGCAGCTCGATTGCGAAAGATTAATCCGCAGTCGAGCTATCTAACGTATGCTTTATTCAGAAAATAAAAATAATAAATATGACGTAAAATAAATCTCAATGTTTCGGTTTACACTTTAAAATTATCACCAGGAGACAAATTTTCCAATAAGAAATCGGCAGAAAATCATTATGTAACATATTGATTGCGTCTTGTCAATTTTTTACTAAGAAATTTTTTCGTTTATTTTACGTTATCTTTTATTTTATGAATAATATGTACGTTGCATAGCAACATTCATTTTGTTTAATATTAGATAATAAAACGTAAAGTCTTCAATTATTAAAACCATCATGAATTCAATAATTTTTCAGTAAAATGATTAGGAGTTTTGAAAAGAATTCCGCGCCCAATTCAACGTTTTTTGCCTCCTCCCTCCAAATCCAAATAAAAACAAAAAGGAACTAAAAAAATTTAGTAAAACGTGAATTGTTTCTACGGGGTAACAATTTGATTTCATTTATTAAGTAAAACTTCAGTTTCAAAATAGATGTTTGCTTAATTTGGGAAGAAAAAAAAAAAAACATAAAAATTAATATGGTATTTACTTTATTTCAATTCGGATGAGTTAAAGAATTTAAATTCTAAGAATCTCGAACTTTTATTAGGTGAAAACACCAGTTATATAGAGATGAGATATGAGATACTGTAGAAAACAAAAATTATTACCCGGATATATTAGTAAAGCAATTTTAGGTGCATTCACTCTATATTTTTAAGCCTATTTTTAACCTAAATCACTTGCAGACAAATAAAGTTACAGCACTGTTGAACAGAAATAAAAAACAGAATTGGTATAATTTGTCTTTTTAAAACAAAATAATATTTTAAGATTATTGTTTTGGAAAGAAATATGTCTCGGATATTGTATGTCATTAGTTTAAAGTAAAGTCTTAGTTCCGATCAGCATGGTCAATAAAATTCTATCTCCAACAAGCTAACTTGCTTTTACACCATTCTCCCGGGAAACGATCTCAAGGCATCCCGCTTCCGCCCCCACATGAAACACCGACGTTTAATCATCGACCCTCCGATCCCCCCGCACTCGACTTTTCGCTCCCACCCGCCATTGACAGACGATGATTTATAGCCACTGCTAACCCCCCGTTCGCAATTTGTATTGCCTTTTCAAGGCTTCGTTGCTATAGATCGCCGATGGCCCCCAGACCCAGGGTGGGAGGATGGAGATGAATGGAATCGCATCCGGGCGGTCATTAGGCATCGGGCAGTACTGAAAGCTTGAGTGTGGCACGGCCAGAAGAAGAGGGAGCACGTAACAAAAGGGGTTTCCTTTTAGATATGTTTCGTGGTTGGCCTTTTACTGATTTGGTTGAATAATGGTTGGATGAAAATTCGGGGAGTAAAGATGCATAGGTTACTGGCAACGGAAAACCTTTTATCCTCCCAAATGCAAAATTTTATAGGCTAATTTTTTCTTATCTATAACATTTTTGAAAAAAGAAAATAGTATAATTTTTTTCTTAACAAATCACTTCAAATAATCAAACACTAAAAAGAGATAATAAGATTTGTTTGACTAGAATGGTCTTAATGCCTCTTTGAACCCCAAGAGGAAGTCAGTTTTCAGATCTTTTTTCAAGCCCAAGTATTAAAATATGTTTAAACTATGGGATTTAGAGGAGCAGAGTCTCATAAAAAAAGAAGAAAAAAAGCTCTTCCTATTATCTTTAAGGAAAATACACGTGGAAACTTATCTTTGAGCATATTAGTATATTTTTTTAATATATTTAAAATTATAAAATTTCTATTTATACTGACTTTCAAAAGTTGTGGAGTTGTCATCCCTTACTTTTGACTTTCAAAAATCGTAAAATTAATTAATAAATAATAAATATCTTTAAAATGCCTTATAATTTTTTTGAGATAATCAAATTCCCAATTTAAAATAGTACGTAGAACAGAGCCATCACTATACTATTTTCATTCAATAAAATCAAGTAAATGTTCATTTACAAACAATCCTAAATTTTCATAAATGTTTGCGAAACAATATTTTACAATTAATAATATTTTTTTACATTTTATTCAATAACAATTTCAGAAACAACAGAATATTATAATCTTTGTCTCTAATATGACGAATTTCGTATAATATTGTAACACTGTATTAGCGGAATTAATATTTGAAAATGCCAATAAGATACCAATGTACGTGAAATGTTCCAAATTTTTAAAAAATATTTCAATCAGTAAATGTGAATCAGCATTGTTGTTACACTTACATTTTCACTATAACAGCATCGTTTTCCTGATATTTTCAGCGAACTAGAATGGATACAGGCAGGAGTTCAAAGATCGTACATTACTGTAAATCTTCTTTCCCAGTGATAATAATCTTGATGCAGGGAAAGTAATTTCTTATGCTTCGTAAAAATAAAGAAAAAGATAGTTGTAGATTGTCGAAATCGTACATTTGAAAAGGGGGGGGGGGGGAATTTCTATAAATGAATATTAATCAAAAATAGTATTTTACTACTTTTAATATTTTTAAAACAATGTTTAACAATTATTTTGGAAGAAAATTAATAACTGATCTTTGTCTCCAATATCGAGAATTATATTGTAATACACATAATTCGTAATGCTGTATTAACCTGTTTAACATTTGGAAATGTTAATAATATGCTAAATGGTTAGCCATACGGGTGGATATTCTGTTATGTTCATTGCATTACTGTAAATCTTCTGTCCCAGTGATAATAGTATTGATAAAAGAAAAGCAATTCCTGATTCTTCATAAAAGTAGAGAGAAACACTGATGGATAATGTAGTTACCTTATATTTGAAAAATAACTGTAAATATCTAAAAATTTACTTTCACATTCTATATTTTTGGCGAAGGCAATTACTAAAATGGTAAAGTAAAATGGAATCCAGAGATTGATTAAGGATTTTTAGAAGGTGCAAAATATGCAATATCTGAATCCTCTCTAACTTTCTCTATACCGTTTTTATCCCTTTTTTGCACATTTTCTTTACATGTTGCAAAGCAAATTAAATATTTAAACTGATAAAATTCTATATTGACTTTCAAAATTTATTGCTAATTATTAAATATTTTCAAAATCCCTTATAATTTTTTTTGAAACAATCAAAATCACAATTTAAAATAATTTATAAAAACCATCGCTACTATAGTATTTATTGTTTTTAGTAAAATCAATCAAATATTCGGTAGTAAAATTCATAAGCATAAATATTATTGTTAAAAATAATAAATGCTAATCAAACATCATGTTTTACTATTAATAATTTTTTTTTATACTTTATTCAATAAACATTTTCAAACGAAATTATAATCGATTTTTGCCTTTCCATGTGTAAATTTAATATGATATTGTAACACTGTATTGCTATTTTCAAGATTTGGAAAATCTAATAAAGCATAAATGTTTCTAAAATGGTCCAAAAAACGTATAAATGTTAATCGTATTGTTGTTACACTAACATTTTCGCAAAATGATATCGTTTCCATGATCTTTTCAGCGAACCGGACTGGTCAGCCACAAGGGCAGATGTTCACGTTCATGTATCACTGTAGATCCTCTTTCCCAGTCATGACAGTCTCGATGTAGCGAAAGCTATTCCTGAAGCTTCATAAAAGTAAGGAGCGCATTGATGCGGATTGTAGCAATCACATATTTAAAAAAATTATCCAGATCTGAATTTCTAAAATTTACTTCCACGTTCATATTTTAGTCAAAGATAATTAGTCATCATTAAAATCGAATCAATAAAATGATTAAGGAAATTGTGTGAGTTTATCTTCTTTCTCTCATTCTTCTCGTTCCTCTCCCCCCCCCCCCTTTAAAAAAAATCTTTTTTGCACTTCTTTTTTTATTGTAGTGTGAATTCAGTATTTTAATTGTCAAATTTTTATATTGGATATTTAAAAAAAACCATAAATATAATTCGTATAATATTGAGTTTCGTATATATGAGTTTGGTATAATACAATAACACAGTGTTGGGGTACTTAGGGCTGCTGGTCATTCGTTTTCCGAATTACTCTGCGTAATGTTAAGCCTATGGACGTTTGATGCATTTTTATATTCAAAATATCTCCCCAGGAAATTAATAATTTTAACTTCTTTTTTCTGTGCACTCTTCTTAAAGAATGTCCATTTTCTCTTAGTTTTCAAAATGTCTCTAAAAACTATGCTTAATTTTATATGAGGTGTTAAAATTTTACTCCCACTTTGTCAGTTTTTAAAATATAAAATATTTAAAAAAGCAAAGATTTTAGAAATGTTTTGAGAACTAAGAAAAAAAAAATAAGGTACGTGTTTACATTCACACATTACTGTAAATCTTCTTTTTGCATGATAATAGCATTGATGTAGGCAAAGCAATTACTGATACTTCACAAGAGTAACATTATTCATCATCATAAGTTTTATTATGACTATTTCATAAAAAAAAATATTTTAATTTCAAATTATCATTTTTATTATTTATTTAATTACATAAAGAAAAGCTTTTAAATACTTTTCTACCAAACATTATAATAGCAAAACAAGACATATAATACCATTTAAACCGGTCTGGAATTCAACTAACACTTAATAACAATCCGACTCAGAAAACGAAATTAATTCTTGTCACAGAATCAACAGGTTAGGAGCTAAAAGGAAAAAGCCAAATCGGATGACATGCATCACACTACTAACAACATAGACGTCTAAAATTTCTCCAAGGCAGAAGGAAATGAGGGTCCATTTCAGAAGAACGACACTGAACGACACAAGAAAAAAAAAGTAAACAAATAAAACAAAATTCCCGAAAAGAAACGCCGATAAAAGCAGCTTAGTAAAAAGGGGGGCGAGTGGGGGAAGCCCATGTAATTAAACAGGAAATTACAAACGGTGATTCGAAATGGGATTACAGTAGAGCAGGATTTATGAGGAACCGTTTTCAGTAGCAGCAACAAGTGTGAATTTCGAAAAGAAATTTTCTACCTTTTCAGGCGACCGTAAATGAAAAGTAGGCGGGGGATGTTGGATGTGGTTTAAGTAACGCCGTGGGGTCTGCGAAGAAAAGTTAATATCCGTTTTCCCTTTTATTTTTACCTCACGGGTAATGCTTGATATTAAAAAAGGAGATGAAGGGAATAAAAAGGGAAAACTGATCCGGAATCACTATAATGAAGACGCGGCTGTGAAGAGAGAGAAGAAAAAAAATTGATTCAATGAATAGTTTTAAATGGATTACGATAGGCATAATTGTTCCTGAATATTTTAGTTTTTTTTTTCTTCTCTAAAATATGTTTTCATTAATCATACAATTATATTTTAAGATTTGCACTGTAGCGTCTTTTTCTGTATGTAATAATAATAATAATAATAATAAAAATATTTTTTTTCCTGATTTAATCTAAAAATGTAATATAATCTATTATAGATGACTATTGTTGCATTTTTATGAGAAAACCCAATATAAATATCATATTATTGCTGAAATTTTAAAACTCACACATGTTTGCATTTAAAATTTTTTAACATTTAAATATATTTTCCTTCTTTATAATATAAGCTCATATATATGAGTCAGCTTATGAGTTTTTGCAAATTTTTTGCAGTACTCACACAATCATACTTTTAAAATTTGCATTGGAACGTCTTTTCCCCATAGGTAGTAAAGTAAGAACTTATAAGAGCAGTTTTTACCCTACTATAATCTAAAAATGTAATATATTTTTTTATAGATGACAGTCGTTACATTTCTATGAGAAATCCCAATATATATATATGTCAGCTTATGACATCATTCTTGTTAAAATTTTAAAACTCATACATTGTGTGCATTTAAAATTTCTGAAATTTCTTCCAAACACTTCGATGATAGAAGCACGAAACAACATATTTAAGTATAAAATAATTGTAGGACAAATTGACAACCTCATTATTTATTTATTTTTACCTTTTTTTTAAAGAAGGATATAAAGTGATGGTGAAACAGCAGAAGCAGCATACCTGAAGTTTTTATGCTTGGTAAAAGATAAAAATATTTAAGAATAAATTTATAGTTAAAAAAGAAGTACGCAGTGAGTTTGATTTCTGAGCCAACAGCAATATGGTATACTAAAAACGAAATATCTAATAAAGAAGAGAAAATTATCCAAAATAATAATGCAGATATTGCTGTAACGGGAAACATACTTAATATGAATAGTTTAAATAATTACAGTGATTGTAATTTGCCTGTTCTTACATAATTAGACTTTTTTATCACTAGAAAACACTTTTAGTTGACGTTGGGCGAAAATCATGCATCTATATTCATCCTTGTGCAACAGCATAACAGTTCTACTGTAGCTGTTTATTTTCAGATTATTAGAATAATATTTACCTGATCAGATTTATTTATTTATTCCATTTAATTATTTATTTTTACTATTATCTGGTTTAATGTCGTTAAACGAATTATTTTCATGAAGAGGTTTAATAGTTTCAAAATATTAGTTGTAACATTTTTATTAAGCTGATAAATTTCATGCAATTACAATATCTCCGACTTTTGACATATTTTTCAATGGAAATTGAATTGTTCGTGTATTATCGAATATAATGTATTAAAGTTAAATAAAATTTTTGCTAGTGACCAGATACATATTTAAATATTATATATATATATATATTCTAATACACTACAGCTCAACTAGTGACCGACTAGAAAGAAGATCAAATGAATACATTTTCCATACATACAACACTTTTTTCCTACAAAAAAGAAATAAAATGATTCTCCTTCGAACATAAAGTAGACTACGTGTAGGGGTTTCAGTGTTGAGAAAACTTAGTAAAAATGCATAACTACATTATTGATGAAATAATGAATAAAGAAATAAAAGCAATATTAAGGATGAAGGGCGAAGAATGTTATCAACCGCATAGTTAAATTCATATTTAAAAACAATCAATGATCTACTAAATTCTGTATAGCTCTCCACTTTCTTGCGATGCGTAGATTAGCAGTAGACACTTACAGAGTGTAAATATAAATTTTTTCTTAACATTTAAATATTAAGCTTCAAAATACTTTTCATTGTAAACCATAAATATGCAAAGAGTAAGGTAAGTAATTTAAAAATATACAAAATAATTATCTTTTTACCTTAATTGTACATTTACATATAAAATATTAAAGATATATGAAAATCCCGTTTTTTTTAATGAAAAATTTGTAGATATGCATTTTAATTACAAAAATTCAAATCAATAAGAAAAATGAAAATAAATCCTGATGATCACATGATGAGAAATTATGCATATTCTCAAAATAAAATAATCCGAAATATACCAACGTCAGGAAATCAAAGCGCGTGTTTTCAAGAACTGTTCTTCATATGTTTTACTGTTAAAAGATTTAATTATTTGTTACTACCAACCTATAAAAATAAAATCAAATTTTCAGCGTTGTTTCTTTTCTAACACTTAATAAAAAGACTTAATTTTGAAATAATTTTACGTTACAATTTTAATCACGAAAATATGAAACGTGAATTATCGAATGTGTTAAAATAATTTTCACTACTTGTTTCTAAACATAATATTATGCAATTAAAAAAGGGACAAAAAGTGCTATATGTACTTCTTTCACTTTATTAACTTTTCTTTTTCATAAGTTTATTATAAGTATCAAACTTATTATAAGTTTTTAATAAAACTGTAAGAAACTATTTAAAATAAAAATTCTCCTCTTTTATGTATAAATATTGATACAATACTTTTTAATTATACTACTTTAAGAAAGTTAAAAAACAGAAACAGAAACAATTGTGACGTTTTTTCCATAAATTTATATATTTTAAAAAATGCTACCAATTACTAATGCTCGAAAAGCAGAACATTAAACAAAATTTATCTTCATTTTTCAGAACATTTTTTTTACCCTTTTTTACAACACATTATAAAAACATGCGTATTTATTTAACCCAACGAATTCCCAAGAATCATTCTTGAATTCTAAAAATAATAACTAAGAACAATTTTTTTCGCAGACGATATATTATTTTTCGAAGTAATTTGTTATTGCAAGATGGCAAAATAGGAAAGAAAAAGAAAAAGCGAAAACAGGTATTCCAGATAAAATTTGCTACGTGTGCTCGAGATTGATCTTGAAGTGCGAGCAGAAACAAAACAAACGACCGACATCACCATATGCAAATGCAGCGTGTTATTGTGCATCCCTAGAGGGGACAACATAGAATAGGTACGCCCTAACCGAATTAGGCGTCGAGTACGCCAAGACGAGATAGAACTAAATTTATGCGATCTGGTAAAGTATGAAAAATGAAAACACGGCGAACGAGTAAAAAGAATTTTCGTGTATATATACTCAACATACCACCGCACCTGAGACTTCAATTACGATGCCAGAGAATACTTTACGATGAGTCAAAGTAAATAAATAAATAAATAATAAATATACAGTGGTTTACTTTAATTCTGTATTCTGGAAAGCTTCTTTTTCTATTAATTTTCATTTTTTTTTTCATTCGAATATAAAATAAAATAGAAAATAATAAAGAATTTGAAAGATAAATATAAATAATATGAAAAATAGATTTTTTATTTAATAGCGATATCTAATATTTTACTGCATTGTAAAAAAGTAGTTTAATGCACTGTATTTGTTAGTAGTGTAAATTTTAAATTGAAAAATTGTTGCAGATGGATTAATATTGTACCACTATTGATAAAAATAACCCTTTCGGGTGGGAATTGCTTTTTAATTTTTAGAAAAAAAAATATTTTTACGTTAATAACATTAATATTAGTTATCTATAATGAGGCCATCAATAAAAGATGTCACGCTTGGACGGGGGGGAGGAGGGGGTCCGTGATATTGTAACAGTTTGTGACAAGGGGGTGGGAGGTGGTAAGAACAAGTGTGACACACATTTTGATTAAAATAAATAAATAAAATTATTAAAAGTCAGCAGATTAAATATGAAATTTGTATTCATAAAGTATAGATAAGCTTTAAAATTATATTTATTAAATTATATTTGAATTTCCAAAATACTACTGTTTTTAATTGCTCTTTCACATTAATATTTTATTATTATTGCATGTTAACTATGTTTTTTGTTGTAAACCTTAATCTTATATCATACAAAATAAGTACACAAATAATTTTTATTGTTATGCTCACAAATGTCGTTAAAACAGGTAGTTAAACTTAACAATAAAATTTGAAATATGAACTATAACAAAGTGACTGGTCGCTGAACTGTAAGTATATGTTTACGTAATATAGCATGACATGTGACAAGAGGAGGGGAGGAGGTATGATGAAGTGTGACACTTTGTGACATAAAGGGAGAGGGAGAAGTCAAAAATACTGGAAAATGTGTGACATCATTTATGAATGGCCCCTAAATAGATTAATTAGTGTTTAACGAATATTTCACTGTCTGAAAGAGGACGATTATTATTGTTTTACTCACGATTCAGTTAATATTTATATGACAATTGGTCAAGGAATAATTTAAAGAATGATTTTAAAATGTTGTATTACAATGAGATTTAACTTATATTACAATTTTTTAGTACTTTTTGTGCTTTATTACGGATGATTCTTTCAAGAAAGTAACTTTTATTTTAAATGTAAAGAGTTAAAGATGTGTTTCGAATAAAAGAATCGAAAACGCCGCAGAGAATTAAGCAAATAACAATCATTACTATTATCACTAAATGCCTAAACATAAATGAAGTCATATTGTAGATGCATAAACATATACTAACTCAATACATGTAAATAGTAGTCAAAGTATTTCTTAAAACAAAATAATACTCCATTAAAAGACATGTACTATTAATAGAAAATCAGACCCAAAAGGGTTAATAAGGGTGGTTTCGAGATATTGTTCATTAATTATATAGACGTTACTTTTATTATATAATTACACTTACTCATGCAAAGATTTTGTCTTCAGATAAGAGATCCGTGATTCATGGAATACGAAGTAATAATAGTTTTAATGACAAAAGCCTATTTTTATGGAGAGGACGATATTGATTTTTGAAGGGGGGGGGGGGCTAAATAAGAACTAAGTAAAATGAAAATAATGCATGCAAAATAAATCTTACTTTGTTAAAATTATTTAAGATACAAATAATTTTTAAAATTTACCCATAAAAGTTTTAATGAATGCGCAAGTAATTTCGAAACAACTATTCTTTCTTCATCAGGCGCAGAGAACACATCCTGCTATTTTAAAAACAGCAGCAAGACGCATTGCCCGACTTAGACAGTAGGGGCTCTGAGGCAAACATTATTCGGGGATCCCCCTTCAATCTTTTGAAATTTTAAGTAGATTATGAGGAAGTGATTAAACTTAACTTCATACTTATTGTATTTAAATATAAATTTCATGCCAAGTATTATTCACACGATATAGCACAAGAAAGATTACTTTAAGAAACTATAAAATGCATTTTTTTTTTTTTTTTTTTTTTTTTTTTTTTTTTTTTTTTTTTGATTATAGGAATATAAAGATAAATGTAAGCTCTAAAGGGTGCATTTCGATTCAAACTGCTTATTTTCCGATTTATTTTTGAACTAATTTTTGCTCTCAAATTACACCAAACTTTCAAAATCTCTTATTTAGAAAGTACATAAGGTGCCGTTATTGTCGATTCTTTGATAAATGCAGAAAATATTGCAAAAAAAAAAAAAAAAAAAAAAAAAAAAAAAAAAAAGTAATCAAAAACAGCATTTCGAACCGATTTTTCCCAAGCGAGAGGTCTGGGGCCGAAAAAAAAAGGTCATACTGATAAGGTAATTGTTTATAACTCAAATTCTAATAAATGGAGCGTAAAAGATATCACACGGCACTTCATAGTCCCTTCAAGAATTCCATCAGCAAGTTTCATGTTTCTACTTTTAAAAATGTGTCTGAAATTGTATCGGAAAATTTTGAGCTGTTGAAGGTGGAAAAGCGTTTTTTCGAATACACCCTTAAAACGTAAATACAGTTATTTCAAATAGTATTCCATTCATTTCGGAAATTCCATCACATGGAAGAGGAAGTGGTAATAAGCATTTAATAATAACAACAACAAATTAGTAAGCATAATTTTTTTTCCTTTTTGAGTCACAAAAATTCTCGTACTAAATAGGACAAAATTTTAAAAAAAATTATTGGTGACAATAATAAAAGATTCTGAGCACTTTTTGCGGCACGTATACCAATCTCACGTCCCCAAAGGGATTAAACAGAAATACTGAGACAATTTATTAACAAGGAAAAGTTTCAAGTATCTTAAATGATACTAATTCATAACTTTTTTTTTAGAAAAAATACTTGTGTTTGTGGGCAAAAGTAAAATGCATATTCGGTACGACAAAACAGTGTTGGTCTATCTTCTTCGTTAAGACTTTGGAAATTTACTTACAAAAATAAATAGCAAATCCCAAACGAAACCAAAACAACATTTCTTGTACAACGCATTTCTTCTAATTACGTCAAATAAATAAAAAACATAATCCAAACACATTACTCAAATGCGAAGATGGGGGAATATATTTATTATAATAACATTGGATAACTCATAAAACACGAAGTATTAGGTACAGCACCGAGTTATTTAAATAGAACACTGTTCTTTTCACTTTCATATCCCATGAGAGAACAGAAATTCGTCTACGTACAATCTAAACGAATTAGGTAAAGCAGTGTGTGTGTGATATCAGCTTGACTAACTGATGAAAAATGAAAACAAGGGAAAAAAAGAAAAGAGAGAAAGATTTCCCATGTACACAAAGTCTTCATCACATCGCACCTGAGATCGGGCTTCAACATAATTATTCCGCTGAGAAAGGCTTCCTTAGAATAAATATGCACGCTCTACAATGCAAAAGATGCCGAGAGGGTTATTTGTTTCAATATAAGATTGCGGAAAAGTAGGGGTGGAGATTAAGTGGAATGAAGAGAAAACAAAGGATGAGCCTTATTTTAAGGTAGTGGTGTCAAACAGTGATCTCTCCCCTCCCCCTGAAAACTTTGTGGCAGAAATTGATGCGCATTATATATAAAGGTAAAGTTTTGCTGATTTTTTTTTTTTTTTTTTTTTTTTTTTAATCAAAAATAAATACAAAAAATTAAATTTCAAACTTTTGTAGAATTGGCCTTATCCTTGTTTCTTTTCCCCTTTTCCTTAATAAGGTTGCAAGATTTTTAATAAAAATATTATACTTACTAAACTATACAGAATATCATACATACTATAATACTTCCAAGTTAAGAAAGCATCATGAAATAAATTGTTAAGAGCCCCATTAGTCATACAAAGAAGTAAAAACGCTAATGTTAAGTCTACGGGAACGTTATTTTCAAATGTAATGCTTGCATTTTAAGATTTTTTTTCCCTACAAAAATACTAGCGTTTGAAGGCAAAAGTAATATGCATATTCGATACGACAAAAGAGCGTTAATATATACAATTTATCTTCGTTAAAAGCTCGGAAATTTTCTTACAAAACAAATGGCAAATCCCAAACGAAACCAAAACAACATTTCTTGTAAGAACACATTTCTTCTAATTACGTCAAATAAATATGAAACATAATCCAAACACATTACTCAAATACGATGATGGAGGAAAATATTTATTGTAATAACATTGGATAACACATAAAACACGAAGTGTTAGGTACAGCACCGAGTTATTTAAATGGAACCCTGTTCTTTTCATTTTTATATCCCATGAGAGAAAAAGAACTCTAGGTACAATCTAAACGAATTAGGTAAGTCAGCATGTGTTAATACCAGCTTGATGAAAAATGAAAAACAAAGGGAAAAAAAGAGAAAGATTTCCCAAGTACACAAAGTCTTCATTACTTCGCACCTGAGATCGGGCTTCAACCTAATTATTCCGCTGAGAAAGGCTTCCTTTGAATAAATATGCACGCTCTACAATGCAAAAGATGCCGAGAGGGTTATTTGTTTCAATATAAGATTGCGGAAAAGTAGGGATGGAGATTAAGTGGAATGAAAAGGAAGGGATGGATGGGCCTTATTTTAAAGTAGTGATGTCAAACAGTGATTCCCCCCCCCCCCCCCCGACAACTTTGTGGCAGAAATTAGTGCAGACCACGCATATAGAAGTAGGATTTTGCTGACATTTTTATCGAAAATAAATACAAAGAATTAAATTCAAAACTTTTGCAAAATTGGCCTTAACTTTATTTATCTTTCTGGTTTTTTTTTTTCCTTTTCCTTAATAAAGTTGCAAGTTTTTTAATAAAAATGTTGTACCTACTAAACTATATAGAATATTGTGCATGCTATATATTTCCAAGTTATGAAAGCATCATCAAATAAATAGTTAAGAATCCGCATAAGTCATAGGAAGAAACAAAAACGTTAATCTTAAGTCTACGGGAACGTTATTTTCAAGTGTAATGCTTGCATTTTAAGATTTTTTCTTCTTACAAAAATACTTGTGTTTGTAGGCAAAAGTAAAATGCATATTCGATAGGACAAAACAGTGTTGATATACGCAATTTATATTCTTCGTTAACACTTTGGAAATTTACTTACAAAACAAATAGCAGATTCCAAACGAACCCCAAAACAACATTTCTTGTAGAGCACATTTCTCCTAATTACGTCAAATAAATATGAAACATAATCCAAACACATTACTCAAATACGATGATGGGGGAAAATATTTATTATAATAACACTGGATAACTCATAAAACACGAAGTGTTAGATACAGTACCGAGTTATTTAAATGGAACACTGTTCTTTTCACTTTCTTGTCCCATAAGAGAAAAGAACTTCATCTAGGTCACGGTAAGTAGAAAATGGTAAGTAGTTTTCTACTTACCGTGGTCTAGGTACAATCTAAATGAATTACGTAAAGTAGTGTGTATGATACCAGCTTGACTAACTGATGAAAAATTAAAACAAGGGAGAAAAAAAAAGAAAAGAGAGAAACATTTTCCATGTACACAAAGTCTTCATCACTTCGCACCTGAGATCGGGCTTCAACCTAATTATTCCGTTGAGAAAGGCTTCCTAGAATAAATATGCATGCTCTACAATGCAAAAGATGCCGAGAGGGTTATTTGTTTCAATATAAGATTGCGGAAAAGTAGGAATGGAGATTAAGTGGAATGATAAAAAAAGTTAAGGGTGAGCCTTATTTTAAGGTACTGGTGTCAAACAGTGATCTTTCCCTTCCCCTCGACAACTTTGTGGCAGAAATCGATGCGTATTATATATAGATGTAAAGTTTTCCTGATAATTTTTATCAAAAATAAAAACAAAGAATTAGATTTCAAACTTTTGTAAAATTGGCCTTATCCTTCTTTTTGTCCCTTTTCCTTAATAAGGTTGCAAGTTTTTTTAATAAAAATATTATTCCTACTAAACTATGCAGAATATTATACATACTTTATACTTCCAAGTTAAGAAAGCATCATGAAATAAATAGTTGAGAATCCGCATTAATCATACGAAGAAACAAAAACGCTAATGTTAAGTCTACGAGAACGTTATTTTCAAATGTATTGCATGCATTTTAATTTTTTTTTCTTTTTCTATTTTTTTTTCACAAAAATACTTGTATTTTTAGGCGAAAGTAAAATGCACATTTGGTTACGACAAAACGTATTGATATATACAATTCATCTTCTTCGTTAAGACCTTGGAAATTTACTTACAAAACAAATAGCAGATTCCAAACGAACCCCAAAACAACATTTCTTGTAGAGCACATTTCTCCTAATTACGTCAAATAAATATGAAACATAATCCAAACACATTACTCAAATACGATGATGGGCGAAAATATTTATTATAATAACATTGAATAACTCATAAAACACGAAGTGTTAGGTACAGTACCAAGTTATTTAAATGGAACACGGTTCTTTTCACTTTCATATCCCATGAGAGAAAAGAACTTCGTCTAGGTACAATCTGAACGAATTAGGTAAAGCAGCATGTGTGTGATACCAGCTTCACTAACTGATGAAAAATGAAAACAAGGGAAAAAAAGAAAAGAGAGAAAAATTTCCCATGTACACAAAGTCTTCATCACTTCGCACCTGAGATCGGGCTTCAACCTAATTATTCCGCTGAGAAAGGCTTCCCAGAATAAATATGCATGCTCTACAATGCAAGTGATGCCGTGAGTGTTATTTGTTTCAATATAAGATTGCGGAAAAGTAGGATGGAGATTAAGTGGAATAAAAAGAAAGGGAAGGATGAGCCTTATTTTAAAGTAGTGGTGTCAAACAGTAATCTCTCCCCTCCGCCAGACAACTTTGTGGCAGAAATTGATGCGTATTATATATAGATGTAAAGTTTTCTTGATAATTTTTATCAAAAATAAATACAAAGAATTAGATTTCAAACTTTTGTAAAATTGGCCTTATCCTTGTTTTTTCCCCTTTTCCTTAATAAGTTGGCAAGTTTTTTAATAAAAATAGTATACCTCCTACTAAACTATGCAGAATATTATGCATACTACATACTTCCAAGTTAGGAAAGTATCATGCAATAAATCGTTAAGAATCCGCATTAGTCATAAGAAGAAGCAAAAAAGCTATTGTTAAGTCTATGGTAACGTTAATTTCAAATGCATTGCTTGCATTTTATTTTTATTTATTTATTTATTTTATAAAAATATTTGTGTTTTTAAGCAAAAGTAAAATGTCGGTACGACAAAACATATTATCTTCGTCATTAAGACCTTGGAAATTTACTTACAAAACAAATAGCAAATCCCAAACGAAACCAAAACAACATTTCTTGTAAGAACACATTTCTTCTAATTAAGTTAAATAAATATGAAACATAATCCAAACACATTACTCAAATACGATGATGGCGGAAAACATTTATTATAAAGGACCTTGGAAATTTACTTACAAAACAAACAGCAGATCCCAAACCAACCCCAAAACATCATTTCTTGTAAGAACACATTTCTTCTAATTACGCCTAACAAATATGAAACATAATTCAAACACATTACTCAAATACGATGATGGCGGAAAACATTTAATAACATTGGATAATTCATAAAACACAAAGTGTTAGGTACAGTACTAGAACACTGTTCTTTTCACTTTCAAATCCCATGAGAGAAAAGAACTTTGTCTAGTTACAATCTAAACGAATTAGGTAAAGCAGTGTGTGTGTGTGATACCAACTTCACTAACTGATGAAAAATGAAAACAAGGAAGAAAAAAAAGAGAGAGAGAGAGAGAAAGATTTCCCATGTACACAAAGTCTTCATCACTTCGCACCTGAGATCGGGCTTCAACCTAATTATTCCGCTGAGAAAGGCTTCCTAGAATAAATATGCATGCTCTACAATGCAAAAGATGCCGAGAGGGTTATTTGTTTCAATATAAGATTGCGGAAAAGGAGGATGGAGATTAAATGGAATGAAAAGAAAAGAAAGGAAAGGATGAGGTATTATTTTAAGGTAATGGTGTCAAACAGTGATCCCCTTCCTGACAACTTTGTGGCAGAAATTGATACGGACTCCGTATAGAAGTAGAGTTTTAACTGATATTTTTATCAAAAATATGTATAAAGAATTAAATTCCAAACTTTTGCAAAGTTGGACTTATCCCTGTTTTTTTTTTTTTTTTTTTTTTTTTTTTCCCTTAAAAAAGTTGCAAGTTTTTTAATACAAACATTATACATTATACCTATTAAACTATGCAGAATATTATACATATTGCTATATGCTTCCGAGTTAAAATAGCATCATTAAATAAATAGTTAAGAACCCGCATTAGACATATGAAGAAGCAAAAAAGCTAATGTTAAGTCAATGAGAACGTTATTTTCAAGTACAATATCTTTATTATTTATTTATTATTTTAACATAGTACAATTAACGTCTATTTCTAACCGGGCTAGTTTTTATTTACTGATGAAACTAAAACCAGCTAATAAAACCAAATATTTTTTTTCAAACATTTTTATAACAGGATTTTCGATTGCAAAACATAAAAAGCTATATGCTTCCGAGTTAAAATAGCATCATTAAATAAATAGTTAAGAACCCGCATTAGACATATGAAGAAGCAAAAAAGCTAATGTTAAGTCTATGAGAACGTTATTTTCAAGTACAATATCTTTATTATTTATTTATTATTTTAACATAGTACAATTAACGTCTATTTCTAACCGGGCTAGTTTTTATTTACTGATGAAACTAAAACCAGCTAATAAAACCAAATATTTTTTTTCAAACATTTTTATAACAGGATTTTCGATTGCAAAACATAAAAAGCTTCTTATTAACCCCTTTGTGACGGGACCCCTTTTACGAAATTTTTAATTTTTGTCACCGATTTTAATAGACAGAAATTTGCTACTTATTAAATGGAGAAAATGTTCCGATTAAATAAGGCCAATTTTATAGTAAAATTTTACTGGCCGGTATAAACACGGATTCTTAAGCCTTTTTACGGCATGTATGCCTGTCGTTCGTCCCCAAGGAGTTAAATATATTACTAAAAAAAAAAAAAAGCATCACTTGTTAGAGAAGGAGTTAAGAACAGATAAGCAGATATAAATATACGTTTTCTCTCTTTCGCAGACACGCAGAAATAGAGAAATGTTTTTTGAAACAAAGTAGAAATTTCATAACATGAAAAGCGAAATTGTAAAAGCAAGTGCGAAAAGACAACAATCATTAAATATGTCACCAGCATCATCCTAAAAAAGTTACATTTCCTCAAATATATCATAGTCTTTCGATGACTATTCAAATAAAACGCTGTCGCGAGCAGGAGCTAACTGATAAATGTAGTGTCGTCATATTTTACAGCCAACTTCATCCCCATCACCTGTGTTTACGAAACATTGGCAAACGTCTCGGAGAAAAAACAAACCCTGTCATTCTGTAGACAAACTTCAAAAGACACCGTCACACCTTGTTACCATTTATACATCGAGTTGGTCGACCAAAAGTGCATCCAGGTGGTTAATAGCACATGATCAATGGCGCATTTTTTCCTTCTTGGCGAGATATGCGTCATATTAAACGTATCATTAAATGAAAGGCATCGCTTGTTTGAGAAGGAGTTAAGGACAGAGAAACAGATATATATCTACATTTTCACTCTTTTACACACACAGTTGAAGAGCAATAGTTCAACAAAGTAGAAATTTCACAACATGAAAAACAAAGGTGCAAAAGCAAGTGCGAAAAAGCAACGGTCATTAATATGTCACCGTAAAAAGTTACATTTCCTCAAATATATCACAGTCTTTCGATGACTATTCAAATAAAAAGCTGTCGCGAACAGGAGCTAACGGGTAAATGTAGTATGTCATATTTTACAGCCAACTTCATCCCCATCACCTGTGTTTACGAAACATTGGCAAACGTCTCGGAGAAAAAACAAACCCTGTCATTCTGTAGACAAACTTCAAAAGACACCGTCACACCTTGTTACCATTTATACATCGAGTTGGTCGACCAAAAGTGCATCCAGGTGGTTAATAGCACATGATAAATGGCGCATTTTTCCTTCTTGGCGAGGTATCCGTCTCCAGAAGTGAGCAGGAGCATTACTTATCCAAGAGACAGGTAAAAGGAGAGAACACGTTTAAAAATACTCTCCCTTGGCCAATGACTCGTGAATGTGATAACGAGATGCAGTTTTTTTCTTTTCTTCGTCTTCTCTCACTGTGTGTGTTATGTCACACACGCATTTATATATAGATAGAAGATTCTGAAACAAAGAGCTCGGTTGTGCAGAAGAGTTCGGGTAATGTGAAAAGTGTCAGGAAGGTGTCAGGTGAAGAACAAATTGCCCGATTGTGATCTATAAAGTACTGGATACTTTTTTGCAACCGAGTCGATTCGCATCGCATGAACAGAAGCTGTTAACTTTCAATCAACTTGAAATAAATTATGTGTAGTTATCATTTTCGTTTCGAAACTGTAACAGATTTGTTAAGGCTGATCTCAACTGCTCTGTTCAACAAGCGCGAAACGTTTCGATACATTTACAAATTCATTTTTTTTTCTTTTAACAGAAAGACATAAAATTGCAAAGTCTGTCTTTGGAAGCAATTCAAATCGAACTCTATTTTCCATTTTATGATAATTAAATTACCTATCGTGTTCACGCATTTTTCTCTCTTTGTAGGACTAGTTTTTCTGCTTTCTTCGGGAAACGCGATACAAAACCCCAAGTTTGACAGCCTATTCTAAAAAATCTACTGCGTTTGCAAAGAAACAGAAAATTCAGTGCAATTAGATAGGTTCTGAAGAACAACATCTAGTAGTTTTATAGATTTCCGAACAAAAACAAATTAAAACTTACATAATAAAGTTGCCCTTTTTGATTTAAGAACACCCTTAATAGCAAATTAGTAAGCATACATAGTGGACCCGACTTTTCAAATTTGGATAAACTGATTATAGAATCACTATAATTTTTATCTGTAAACCATAGTATAGATTTTATAAGATAAGAGACGAGGAGACTTTTCTAACAGTGTAGTAATTGTTTTCCTTTAAAACAGAAAAAATATATTATTTATTATTTTATTTATTTGAGGGAAACATAACAACATTGTAGGCCTTTTGTTTACAAATTTGCTAGGGTTCAAGCTTAAATTAAATAGATTCGTAATTCGTAACAACACAGATTTTTGATATAAAACGTGCAGTTATTCATTTAGCAAAATTGATATTCAGCCGGACAAATTTGACAATTTGTTCAATATAAAAGTTAGAATAAAACATCAGGTGCACGAAAAAAAAATGTTTCAAATAAATTAGATCTATTTTCTTTACAGATATTTATCACGACCACAAAAAAAAAATACTTCAGTTAATTAACCCTATTATATAGAGTCAAACTTTAAAATAGAAATTCAAGTCATTTGTTTTTATGCGCAAAATGACGCTAGTTCCACAAAACCAACCAACCATCCCCAAACAAACTTATTTCTCAATTCTAAATCAAATAATATTGGAAAGATCGAAATGTTTCAGCAGATTTTTATAAAAATAGGAAGAAAAAGAAAAATACTAAAATTTTATCAGAGAACCATTTCTTTTTGTCGCGCACATTCGTCACCGAAAACAGACTTGATATACGGACAACTATGAAACAATGTGAATTGCGTTTGAGTTTGAGACAGGTGAATTCCCAGTCGATCCATTTCTGAGTAACGTCGGCTGTGTTTGAGGAAGGTCAGAATTATAGATGGATCCCAGAAGTGCGGTCAACCTGGAAGCCTGACCGTTGTCCACAAAGATTCCAGAAATGTTTCAAAATGACCAAAGAAGAAGAAAAAAAAACAGTTAACATCTTTATCTGGAAATCGACTGATTGCTACTCTCTGGGGTAAAATTGTTTCGACAAACAACTATTTTCTAGAGAACGTCGAGAAATGAATGTGTTGATAGTACAGAAGAGATTTCAGTGTTAGTGCTATTATTTTTTTGTGAGAAATTTAGGCTTTTACTTGGGTGACAATTGTTTGTAAAATATGTTAGTTTTAAAAGGAAGTTTGAACACAGAGCTTTTTCGTTTGTAACTGGTTTTGCTACAGAGATTTATAAACGATGAAACGGAAGATAAATTGTTTTATTTTGGATGCTAGATAAATTCAGGATGAAAAATAAAAGTATAAAAAAGGGATTAATAGTAAAAATAATTGAAATCGTACAACGATTCAACAGCCTTATTTAAAAGAAAATTTCTCGAATAATAATAATAATAATAATAATAATAATAATAATAATAATAATATCAAAAAGAAGTACTAATACAGAATAGTCTAAAAGTTGAAAGGTACTTTAAAAATATTTTTTTACTTACTCTCCCCCTCCCTCCCACCGATATATATATATATATATTGTATATCCCAACATTTTGCAGTTTTACCTCACAGATATACACGGATTAACAAAAAGTATAGCCCCGGTAGAACTGTATTTTCAAAATCAATTCTTGCAATCTTAATATCTTGTAAAGTAAAAGTAAAACGTGTTCACCCTGTACAAATTGAAAATGCCATAGCAATTCTACTTGGAACTTGACGAAAACATACAGCGCGGTGCACAGATTAAAAGAAGGGAAAAAAAAATTATGGCCCAAATGGTGTCCCAATCAATTTGGAGGGTAGTACTGAGACACTGCGTACATCACTTTTGTCTCGGTTTTGCGAGAAAAGTCATCTACTGTGCATTATATACACTGGTGTCCAAAAGTTAAGCATAATTGGTAATTAAGTAATTATTTTTAAGTAATGAAAGAAATATGAATCGGAATGTGCTGAAACTCCAGGTGTGTAAACAAAATAGCACGCGTCACATATTTTCGCGAAGAGGTTTCCCCGAAATCGAACAGGGGACCGTCAACAAATTGAAAAAGAACGAAGATCTTTTGGATAACCCTGTCAAAACTAATGTAGCAAAAGCGTTCAAACTGCACATTATGATTAATTGGCTTATTGTAATGTACTGTGTTTATTTTTACACGGATAGCATGTATACTCGTAGAGAAATTAAGGTTTTTATAAAAACAGTCCTAAATTTTTCCAAGTTTTTTGCTTATAATTTGCAGAGTTCTTATTATAAAATAATGTTCTTTTCTGAAAATATGACAAACATCATTTTACACAATACCCTGTCATCAGAATTTAAAAATAATAAAAATTGTATGAAAAATGAGTATGTTTAGTAAATAATTTTTCATTGCGCATGCGTCAACGATATCAAAATGTCATTTGCATATTGTGTTAGCTAAATGTATAGAGCAACTTCTGTAAAAGTTTCAAAAACATAGCTTGAAAATTCTGAAAATGGGAGCCTATAGAATCAATTCAAAATCCGTTATTCCTAAAGGAAGCAAAAAAATCAGGGGTTTTACCTAAATTGTACGTGCAAGTTGTACGTGCAATATTGTGTAAGCATTAAACAATGGAATATGGATACAGCCCATCATCTTTTTGCTTCATTTAGGGAATAAAGGATTTTGAGTTGATTCTATAGGCTCCCATTTTCAGAATTTTCAAGCTATGTTTTTGAAACTTTTACAGAAGTTGCTCTATACATTTAGCTAACACAATATGCAAATGACATTTTGATATCGTTGACGCATGCGCATTGAAAAATTATTTACTAAACATACTCATTTTTCATACAATTTTTATTATTTTTAAATTCTGATGACAGGGTATTGTGAAAAATGATGTTTGTCATATTTTCAGAAAAGAAAATTATTTTATAATGAGAACTCTGTAAATTATAAGCAAAAAACTTGGAAAAATTTAGGACTGTTTTTATAAAAACCTTAATTTCTCTACGAGTATACATGCTATCCTTGTAAAAATTAACACAGTACATTACAATAAGCCAATTAATCATAATGTGCAGTTTGAACGCTTTTGCTACATTAGTTTTGACAGGGTTATCCAAAAGATCTTCGTTCTTTTTCAATTTGTTGACGGTCCCCTGTTCGATTTCGGGGAAAACTCTTCGCAAAAATATGTGACGCGTACTATTTTATTTACACACCTGGAGTTTCAGCACATTCCGATTCATATTTCTTTCATTACTTAAAAATAATTACTTAATTACCAATTATGCTTAACTTTTGGACACCAGTGTATATATATATATATATATATATATATATATATATATATATATATATATATATATATATATATACACACACACACACACACACACATATATATATATATAATTAAATCGTGCATTATCATTTCTATGCAAGGACTTATATGAAAACCTCCATATTCTAAATCGTAAAGGGGGCAAAATAACTATATCAAAAGGTATAAACTTATAAAATCATCGAAAATGTTTCACTTTCCTTTATTTATTGAGTTTTTATTTGATTATCACTATGTCAAAAGCATTTAATATTTATTTTGAGAGTACAATAGATACAAATAGAATCAATTACCAGATTTACAGTATCTTTAAAGTTAAATTATAATGAGTGAATGGTAGATACAACTCAAACATATATAGATCATACTTTATTTTTATTTTAACAACTAAAGAACAAAAAGCTATTTCGATATGAAATCTTGTGGGTAAAATAATTTTTGAGAGCAATAAATCAGCAGGTCTTTTTTTTTTCATCATAAGAAAAAAACACCCATAATGCTATAAAACAATGCAAATTTTACTTTCTTTATGTGGAAAAGAAGGACTGTTGTTAGTAGCAAATTATTAAATGGAAAAATAATACTTACAAATAATTAAAAAAACTTCTTATCATTAACTTAAATTTTTAAAAATTGCAATAATTAAAGAGGAAATAAGTAAAGCTACAAAAAGACTTATATAAGTTGCAATGAATATAATGTAGCCAACTATTATTTTTAAAATATCTTAGAAAACGTAAGAATAAAAACTTATACTTTTGCTACATTATTAATTATATATATTAATAATATTACTATATTATTAATTATCTATAACAAGACACTAACACTGCATGGTTAAAATTAATGCGAATTTTCAAGCAGAATTAATATCTTATAAAAAATTTAATGACTAAACCTTGAAAAGAAATAACCTTTACCTAACACACACATATATGTTTCTATATTGGCTATCTTAATGTGATATTTGTCATCAATTACACACACACACACATTATATATATAATTGTGAGTTTTTAAATAATTAAGTCTACACATTTATTTAATTCAAACTCTATTATATATGCTTGTAGCAAAAGAGCAATTAATGAAGAACTTTCTAAATAATTCTTCATGAAATATTCTAAGTTCCAGACAACTCTGCAACAACAAATTCACTACGATACAATAAACGTAGTTCGTTACTTCAGTTTATTTAGCCATGACTAAAAGCATAGTCTTGTCACTTCTGCTGCGTGAACAAACATAGGAAAGTGACAGAAATATGTTACACCAGGACAGGTGAATCCTCAGGCGACTCATTCCGGAAAACTGCGGCACTATTTGGACTAAGCTGAAACTATGAATGGTTCCCAAGAGATGGTCAACCTGGAGCTGGCTCTGTCTACCTAGGCATTGAAAATGACATACCAAAGCTAGGAAAAAAAAGCAAGAGGAAAGAAAAACAAAAATAAGTTCAGATGTATCTTATTTCCTAGTAAGTCGGCTGATTGCAATCCTCAGGGGTGCATACACAATTCGAAAAATAAGTTTTCTTCCAAAAATAAAGGAAGTGGACACATAGCAGAATGATCTCTTTCAACGAGGTTGAATGCAATACTGGAAATGACAAAAAAGCATGATTAAAAGAAAGATTTTAGTTATTAGTGCACATAAAATTATTAATTTGTCTTTTTCCCTAAATTTTCATTTTGATATTGCGCATTCATCATTTAAGAAATGAATAGTGTAAATAATTTTATTTTTTATTATTTATAATATTAATTTCCTTTTAGAAATTAGCATGATACTTAGAAGCACACAAAACACTATTTAGAGCACTAAAAGATGTGCTAATTATAAGTGCTATTTTTAGATATCCCTTGGTATCATGAAAGTTGTTTTATGCGCTAGAAGTGATAAAGTGCTGAGTTTTTAATTTAGTATTTATTCATTTTTCATAGCACAATCTTACTCATCATACGAAAAGGGTAAAAAAAAATCCTCCGAAAGATAGATTTTTCACATTTTTTCGGGTCCTTGACTTATTAATTCTTGCCTTTACAGATTATTTAAATGGTGTCATTTTAGCTATCAGACTGTTAAAGGAAAATCACTTGAACATATATTGTACAAAGCCAAGCGCATAACTCAGCAAATACACATCAAAGAAATGGATAAACCGTTACATCAAGCGTTAAAAACATTCAGACTTAACATAATATCCGTTCTCCATTACATAAACGACACAAAATCACAGTAACGCTATTAAGTCCGCTCCATCCATACCTGCATACCAAAAGGAAAACAAACAATCTCACTTCCTAAAGCGTTCAATAAACGCAAATGGGTAAGCGGGAAAAGAAAAAAACAGTAAAGCCAAGTCGATAAATCGGTCCATTACGTTACGTTCATGTAGGTACAAGTAACAAAAAGGAGAAAAAGAATGCTAACGGTAAAAAGAACCTTTTCAACGACGTTGCCAGTTGAAACTTTTCCATTTCCTAGATCCAGACGTCACAATGGATAGGCCATCCGCAAGATAAGGTTTGATGGCTGGTGCACAGAACCTGGTAAAAGCAAAGAAGACCCCCATACCACGCGCTATCGCAATTCTAGACCTTAATGCCACCGCCGTGAACATAGAATTGCCATCCAGGAAAACGGTTTTCAATAGAGAAGACAGGAGAAATCTCCTTTTCCAGATTTTTTTTTCCTCTTCTGATGACCAAATGGGCATCGGAGTTGAAATGACGCACCAAGGGGTCATCAGAAAGTCTTTTTGTGGGCCTGTGACCTGCGAATCTAAAACGTCTAAGGTCAGTCGGGTATTCAGCTTTTCTTTTTCGTTCCATCTGTATCCGCCCGTCCGAATTAAGATGTTATCGGTTTTATGCTGCAAGGAAATCCGTTAATGGTTCGATCAGGATGTTAAGGAATGTAATCGAATAAAAAAATGAAAGTATTGCAGAGAATAAAGTAAGAGGTGAATCAGATTTTAATCAAAAATGAATACATTGTCAGGCCATCACTTTAATTATTCGACAAATTCCATTGTCTAAAAATGTATGGAGATCAAAATTCAATTTTGAAAATAACAATAAAATCAGATTTGTTTTGAAAATTTCTTTTCTTTTATTGGGACTGAAGGCTGGAGAAGAACGTATAAGTGAATTAAATATTCATTAAGTGTTTCAAGTTAGGAATGTATGCTTTCTCTTTTTACTTTAACTCTTTAATAAATTATTGATTATTTACTATTTATTATATTTTAAACAATTAAACTTTTAACACAGAGAAAAATACCAACAGTTTAAAAAAAATCTACAGTCAAACTACAGTATAGAAATTTGCATGGAAAATTCAACAAGTTAAGATATTTTCATGCACATCCAAGCATATTTCTCTATTAACATTTAGGACGTACGTTAATGATGTGGTCATTGATCACAAGAACACAGTAAGATGTGACGAAGTGCTCCCACTTAAATAGATTCAGAAGCTTTTAGAATAGATCGAAATGATTTGTCTCCCAATGACACACTTTAATGGCACAGTATTAACGCGGCTAACAGAATACGTATACTCTCACGAATGATCTGAAGCGATTCCTCATCCTGAAATGATACGTCAGTTTATTCCTCAAATGCTTTCACTTACAGACTTTGTAAGAGCTCATTAACAGGTTTCTGTGTAGTCTGATTTGCAGATCAAATTAAACCAAGTAGTACATCTTTAACTGCGATATGAAATGACACAAAATTTCAGATATATTTCATAATTTACGATCCCATATATATTTTAATCTACATGGCATTTTTTAAAAAGGTGTGACAAGAAGAGGTATTAATGCTAAATGTACACAAAAAGAAAGAATTATTGTATAAGGAAGCAGAATCTCAATCCATTTACGCAGTAAAAGAATTAGAATGTTCCACTTTAATTGAAACCTGATTTTATTTTTTTTTACATTAATAATAACAAAGATAATAATAATAATAATAATAAACTTGACATTTCTTTGTGGGATATATGATGGTAATGAGAAAATTGTTGTAAAAGCACAGTAATTTTGTCGGTGGTGACATATGTAACGTTGATTATGTCACAAAATATCAATTTCAGAGCTTTTTATCTTATGTAAATCAGCCACCTCCAACATTTTTCGTGATAGTGTTACAGTTTACACAAAACAAAGTAAGACTCTGTTTTAAATTTCGTTAAAATATTTGCATTATTGCTAAAATTATGAATAAAAACCCAAGTTCCGTTGGAGTGAGGTAATTTATACTTTTGACTAAATAAAAGGATTGAAACCCTAGTTTTCCACACAAGAATTGTTTGTTGTATTGTAAAACAATATCTCCTAATGTTTGTTCCACAAACTTTTGGAATACTATGTACAAAAAATTCAACAAGTAAAGACATTTTCATGCATATCCAAGCAAGCTAGTATTAGGAAGCGCGATAATGATGTGATCATTGATCACAAGAACACACTGAGATGTGACGAAGAGCACCTAACCACATTCAAAGGCTTTTAGAATAGATCGAAATGATTTGTCTCCCAATGATACATTCTAATGGCACAGTATTAACTCGGCTAACAGAATATGCACTCTCATGGATGATCTAAAGCGATTCCTCATCCTCAAATGATACGTCAATTTATTCCCCAAAGACTTTCACGTACATACTTTGTAAGAGATCATTAACAGGTTTCTGTATAGTTTGATTTAAAGATCAAATTAACTCAAGGAGGCCATTATTAACTAAGCTATTAAGTGATGCGAAATTTCTGATTTAATTCGAAATTCAGGATTGTATTGTAAGATATGTAAATACATATATAAGACTGTTTAAATCTTAATTTATTTTTTAAATAAAGGAAATGCACTTTATTATTTATTAGGAAGAAAGCTAATAGATAAGGTTATTAACCTTTAACTGAAGCGACAGAAATTGTAGTATAACTAAACTGAAGTGGTCTGTGAAACTATAAGTTCAAAAGATGAATAAAAAACATGTTTACACTCATAGGATGTCACTCATAAGATGGTAGTTTTGTTCCAAACCTTTTGTACAGGACTGATATAATTAACAGTCACCTATTTAAAAGTCTCTGGTGGTAGTACTAAAGTTCCAACCGAAACAAAACTTCGGTAGTGCTTGTAAATAAACTAAAAATTACTATTAAAACTGAAAAAAGCAGTAGTCTGTGAGACCGATAACATCAGTTAGGTCAAAACACATCCTTCTGCACAAAGACGATATCGATAAACATACAATCATTACGCAAAAAGGGGTATTTCAGGACTTATAAAATTAATATATCGATAATTTTTTCCCGAATAAAAAATTAAAAACTTTTCAACATAAAAAGCAAAGAAAAAAATTCGGAACTTAGCAGAGTAGTCTCTGGAGCTAACTTTCAATTATTATTATGGAATAAAACATTATTTAGTATTTTATCAACTTTTGAGAGTTTTAAAAGCTAAAGGCAGCAATTTCAATAATTTTTAAAGAACATGAAAATGCTGCAAAATATACACTTGCATAATAAATAGTATGGTTAATGAAAAACATGCACACGGCCTAAGACATGTCAGACTATATAAAGATGTTTTAAACAATTTAATTAAAAAAAAAAAAAAAAAAAACAATTAAAGATCTTAAAAACAAATATAAACTGTATATTTATATTTTTAATTTGATATAAATGAATTGACTGGAGTATAAAGCTTACGAGAAAAGTATCATATGGCATAAAGCCTTATCTAAGATATTAAAGGTAATAAATTCATACCGTAGCAAGACTTGTGGCATTTCACACACTACCCACGCTATAATATATGCACGACCCCTCTGAATCCCCAAGCTATGCATATATATGAGCTTGCACATTTGTGCATCAATTCATAGCAGGAAAACTGGGCAACGATCGCCAATACACAACCCAATCGGATGTTATCGCGGTCAAGCGAACCAATATCTGCGATAAGAGAGGGGGTGTAGAACCCCCGAATGGGAAAGATATCTTCGATACGAATATATACCCCAGTCTAAAGGGGGCTTTTGTCCATGACCAAATGTCGATAAAATAAAAATTGCGAACAAGAACCTAATATATTCATATAGTGAACAGGATTCTGCGGAAATCGATGCTAATTTCTCCAGAATTTCCACTGGATTAATGGGAGAGGGCGGTAAAAACCGAGCACTTCGGTTGGGGCATTTTTTTAATGAATAGATCTTCCCACCAGAATTGGATTTTTATAGCTGGTTTTCTGAATAAGTTTATTTGAAATTTCTCAGGGTATATTGAAAGAGGTGCTTCTCTACTAGAAGACCGTGTAATAGTGGTTCGCGATAGAATATCAATAGTTTGATGAAAAGGATTTTGGAAAAGAAGAGGTGTAATTTTTTTTCAACCTTTGCAGGAGGATTTAGTATCTCTGCGTATTAGACTCTTTTCCTTAAATAATAATAATAAAAAAAGCTTAGACTTTTATTAGCTTTGTAATAACAAAGATCATTATGGAAGGATATGGGATATCAATAAACTGTTTGAAACATTTATTGTTAATTAATGATCACTGGATTTTATAATGTAGGTACCCGATAGTTGTTACATAAGACGATTTAGTGGCGAAAGTATTGGGTCATAGATTCAACACTACATATTTGTAGCTAGCTAGTAATAATTTTAAAAAAGGTTTGAAAACTTAATTCAATTCTAATGCCAGAATAATTTAATATTATAGCAAAACTATTTTTTTTAATAAAATGAATTATAAAGAGCACGAAAAGAGTAAAATAGTTTTAAATTATTTTCACAGAGTTCTCCTATATATTACCAAGAAGAAAAAAAAAAGGAAAAATGTGAAATAAAATAATGGCAACAACGTAGTCAAATATTCTGCCTGTGTTATTATGATTGAACTTATTAATTTAGCTTGATGTAATAATTTAAAAAGCTGCCACCTTTCCGAAAACTTAAGTTCTTCAAATGAATGAAATGATAAGGAAACTGATATAATTTGTTATCAGCCACAAAATTTTAAAAATGGGAATACAAGTTTTCATTTAAAATTTATCCTTTTCATTATCAGTTCATTTCACCATAAATTTCATTTATCTTTACACTACAACTAAGCAGGGTTGCCGGCTTTTAGCCAGGCCAAAAAAAGCCGGCCGGCTTTTTTTGGTTTTATCCACTTAAAAAAAGCCGGCTAAAATTGGAAAAAGCCGGCTTTTATTTTTAAAGTGTTAATTTGTATCGAATCCATATTAAATTTGGATTGATTTATTTTTAATATATTTTTAATTATTTACTACTAAAAAAATTATAAATTTCTATTTAATTTTTCAAATAAATAAGTCTTTAACTGCTAGAAGTCAACTGTGAAGGTATTATATCTGAAAAATATAAATCTTGTAAAAAAAGAAAATATACTCAAAAAATGTGTTTTAAACTTCTATATTTCATAGTTCTACTTATATTACACTTTCTTAAGAATTATATTTTATTGAATTATGACAAAATGTAACCAAAGCATTCATGGAAACATTCTTACAGGTCAATATGTAAAGATTAAGTGGTAAAATGAACAATGTTAAAGAGAAATTAGGTAGGATTGAATATTTGAGGAGAGTTTAATACATAATTATATAAAATTAAACAACAAAAAATGTTCTAATAAAATTTGTTGAATTAAAATTTTAAATAGCTCTTTGTTATTTATAAGTTCATATATGCCCACTAGTATGAATGAATATATTCATGCATATGCTAATTGAAAATACTGAAATAAATTGTGAAATATAATATATTATTAAATGTGCATAATTCGAAATACTATTTTCAAAAGTGAGATATGGTAGTTTTTTTATATGTATGATTTTAAATGTTTGTAGGGAATACAACATGACATTTTAATAAATCTTAAAATTAGTTAAGTAATAAAACATGTAGCTAAGTAACTATAGTCCTCTTTAATTTTATAAAGCTGTGAAAATTGAAAAGCAAAGGTAGGATTAAAGGTCATTGTAAGTTAGAAAAATCATTTGGTTGGTATGGTCATTTTATAATTTAGCTGACACATTTGCAAATCTGACTATAAACCACTAGCAACTCCATCAATGTGTTATTCTAGTATTAATATCTTCATTATTGAAAAATTGGGTTATAACCAATTTTTCATAATGAATCATAAATAAAATCCCAATTTTTCATTTTAATAAATTTATTAAACTCAAAGTAAATTAAACATCATTAAAATTAGTTAAAAGACACTTAAAAATGTGTAGCTTATAATTAAAATGCTTCACTGTATAAAAGCCAATTATGACCAAAAAAGGCCAATTTTGGCCAAAAAAAGCCGGCTAAAACCAATAAAAGCCAACCGGCCTGGCTTTTTTTTAAATTTTAACCGGCTTTTTTGCAACCCTGTAATTAAGAAAACTGAGTTAAGAGGATTCTGCAAGCGTTTACTTTTGTAGCTTTGGCAAAATAAATTTCATGAACCAGGAAGACTAATGTCAATCATAAACGCTATAAATCAAATGAGATATGTTTTGAACATTTATATGATTAACTTTTTCCCTTTGAAAATGTGGGCTTTGAATACCAAACTACGACGACCATCCGTCCCATTTTCCTTTTGATCAATTCTTGGTTTCAGATTTAAAGTTTTTGTGTCCTAAAATAATTTTAACTGCCGTCTTCCCCTCCCTTCACAAAATACCAAAATGACTAAATTATCCGTTACAAAATTGTTTGTGCAAATGGAAATTTAAAAAAAATAATGTCCATTTATCCATATATTTCTTAGTAATTTGGTAATCTGCCTTCTATTTCTCTTCAAACTTCAACTGTTTTTAATAATATGATTGTAAAAATACTGGTTTCATTGGTTCTTTTATTGGTATTGTCTGAATAACTTTGGATGTATTTATAAAAGTATTTATATATATATATATATATATATATATATATATATATGTATATATTCTCTCCAAGTTCAATGTGATATAAGCTATTAAATTCAATGGTTCATATATTGTAATACGATTAATGTTTATATGTATATGTATATATATATATATATATAAAGACTCTATTTTACTACAGACACTTTTTTACCATAAACTCTTCCTTTTTTTTATTAATATACCTAAAAAATAATAATAAGCAAATGTAGAGGAAATGTTTCTTTAGAAATAATTAATACAAATTTCTATGCATTTTTTGTAATGGCGAGAAAGAGATTATATCTGAGACTGTGTGGGAAGTGCGGGTGTGTTTGTTGGGGCGGGGAGCTATAAATAATTTTACAACTTATGTTGTAGTTTTTGTTATGTGATATGTGATTATCTTATATACTAAACGGCGAAATATAAATGAACAACGGTAAAAATCTAAGTCGCAGTTCTTCATGTATCACAAAAATATAAGCACATGTGACAGTTATAATTTGGGGAGCTATTATCAAATGACTCACCTTCAGTGAGTTCCCACACAATTTCTTCTAACATCAAATAAACTTAGTAGTGCAGTAGTTTTTTCTTTGTGACACATTTTATATCCGTGACAAATTCTCCCTGTATCCTATGATCTGTACAACAAAACTTATTTATTGCACTGATCATCTGAAGCCGAGACGAATGAACGGTATCATCTTTTGCCGCAGCAGTTCAAAATATACATGAGGTAGCGGTTTGGGATCGGGATGGTGTCACGTTTGGTATCTCTGGATGATCTCCGTGAGAAAGTCGACATGAGAAGCGTGGATTAATTTATTCATCGAAGCATAAAACTGATTTTCCTTTTTTTTTTTTCTTTTCTTTTCTCTCTCTTTTTTTTCTTTCCCCTCATCATCTGTGACATCTCACAGAAATTTTGATTTCAAAGAGATAGGAAAAATATGAACTGGATCTGATTTTAACGGTTTGGCATGAGAAGGTTGTACGATTATAGTGAGTAAATGTGAAGTATATGAAAGAAAAAATAACAAAAAAGGGATCACTAAACTTTGATTTGAATCATACTAAGTATGCTTCGTAATACTTGCCCCTTTTAAGCAGAGTGTCCTGTTAAAAGGATAACTTTAACACAATTAAAATATGTATTTTTATGCATACAATTATGTAACTTAGCTTTCTTTGGAAACTGAGGGAGAGCATTTTAAGTCTCTGTTGTGAAAATCTCATTGCTTAAACATATTGGTATGATATGCAATTTCTTTATTTCCAGCTGATTTATTTTTATTTTATTTTTTGTTTGTATTTTTATTTATTTATTTATTGTAAAACTAATATTTTCTGTGGGTACTTTTCAATGGGACATCCTATACTAGACTTACATTAATTCTACAAAAGAAGGAAAAGCACTACACCAAAATCAATAATGTAACTCATTATGATATTAATAATTAATGTTATTTATTATATATGTTTATAATGTTAATTAGACCAACATAATCAATAGCGAAGCATTAAAGCTTATTAAATATTTACCAACTAACAAAAAGCGTTTTAAGAATATGCATTTAATTATTGTTATTATTATTTTTATTTATTTACTTATTTATTTATTTTTATTTTTTTACTTTTTGTAAAACTAACATTTTCTGCGACTCCTTTTTAGTGAGGCATCCTATGCTAGATTTACATTAATTCTATAAAAGAGGGAAAACGCTAAAATCAAAAATGTCCATCAATAATGTTAATCATTGTGATGTTAATAATGAATGTTATTTAGAACAACATAATTAATAGCGAAGTATTAAAGCCTATTTTATATAATTTTAACAAACAAAAAAGTTTTAAGAATATGCGTTTAATTATTAATTTAATTTAATCTTTTGGTGAATTTTGCCATTGACTTACATGCAATTTAAATTTTAATATAAATGTTATACATGTTTAAAATTATTTTCAAATCAATCAGCACAGATCATACCAGAAAAAGGCACATAATAGTATTTATCTACTAGAAGTTAATAAAACTCAACACAGCACAATAAAAGTATTATTCTCTATACCTTTGTTTCCACGTCAGAAATCTGAAACAATTATTTCGTAAGTTTTATACGTCAATAATTCTTTGAAGAAAGGCGGTCAGAAAAGTATCACAATGAAACGTTTATTTATTTATTTTATAGAAAAACTACAAATTACAGAGTTTCGAAAAGAACAACTATTATTGAAGTACAAGTCGAGTAAAAATAACTCCGCTAAGTAGCTAACAACTAAAATGGGAATAAAATAAAATAAAAAAGTATGAAATAAAATGAAATTTTCGAAAATGACGGAGTAAAACGGTAACTGTAACTTTTTTCTCCGTGTCCAAAAATGAACTTAAATATAGGGTTCGTTTTATCGATAAAAGTAAAATATAAAAACAGTATCGTTCCAAGAAAAAATACAGAGAACGATTCGTATGGACTTTTATACGTAAAAACAGAAGAGAATAAAAAAAAAGAACCATTAAAGTTAAAACTGCTTCTAGATCGGCGATTGCTAATTTGTCTTAATTCAGCCTCGTCTGTAATTAATATCTTAGTTCGAGAGTCCTTATAAGGAGGGTGGGGGAGGATCTTATAATGAACCGGTGAAACCCGTGGAGTAAGGGGAGGGGGGCGAAATTATTTTTAAGGAACGGTGTGATTTAACGATAAAACAGGGGGGCCAGGTCACCGGAAAACTCACGCCAGGTTCGGCGCGCTCAAATAACAATAATTTAGCGGAAGACGGCGCTAAAATTCTTCGAGTGAAAACAAAAAGGCAAAGGCAAATCAATTAATCTGAGAAACAGTGCATAGAGAGAGTGTGGGGGGTGCACGGGTTTCGGGGGGCAGTCAGGCGAAACAATACCTTAATGGAAGATTGATTGTTCAACGCTCGCTGTTGTTCCTTCAGAAGGGGGATACTTGCTGTGCAGGAAAACACTAGTGCAGGGGGTGGTGGAGGCAAGGAAATGGCACCTTTAAGGGAAAGGCTGAAATATTAACAACGGTGCACTGAAGGGGAAGAAGTTTAAACTTTGTTCAAAACGTCGTTCAATGAGTTGAGCGATTGAAACCCCCCTCCCGAAATGTATAGGTTACGTTACAACAGAAGGCGGGGGTTTGATGTAATTTTGGAAAATATACCCACCCCCCTCTAAAGCGCGATGATTTCTTTTTTCCCTCTAAATATTTTTTCGCAAGGGGGGGGGGGAGAAAAAGGAAAAAATTTTTCGCTGTTATTGTTGTTATTATTACCATCGTGTTTTCCGTGCTCCAGAAAAAGAATTGTTTTTCAGCCAGGCATTTAATGGCAAACTTTATTAAATTTATTTTATAAACGGTTTTTAGTTCCGACTTGTTACCAATGATTATTCAGGGAGATCACGCGCGGGGCATGTTATTAAAAGCGATTTTTCTCGCCTTTCTCGACGCCCCATGTATGCCCTGATTATATCAATTAGATGCCGGAGTTAGCCATTATTCACCAGCACCTCTCAAAACACACGACGTGCATCAATTCATTGTTGGGGATCGTTAACTTTTTATTTTGCTCTTCTTTTTCTTTTTTTTTTTCATCCACACTTTTGCCTCCTTTTCGTAATTTTTTTGTGGAATATTTAATCATTCTAAATCAACCAAAGCTGAAGGTTCGCAATATATCGATAAAAACGTAGATTTGAAACAGCACATTGCAATTACAATGATTATTTATAGCAAGGTCTTTTTTTTTTCTTCTTCTTTTGCTTTTTCTTACAGGGGGAAAATTAACAAAGCTAATTTCATCGCAGACGATAAATAATACATATGCCACCGCGGTCGAAATTAATTTTTGAGTTTTTTTCTGTCGAGTAATGTGTCGAGATAATAAGGTAATATTAATATTTAACAAATGTTAACTGCATTTAAATGAAAAAAAAAAATCCATTCATATACAGGCGAATATTTTTCTTAAAAAGTGTCATTATAGGCAACTGCGCTAAAACAACAAAATGTCGCTTTTTCTTTTAATATATGAAGCAGAAAATGAGAAACAATTTTTATTTATAAAAAAACTTAATTTAGAACATAAAATAAGAAGTCTGATATAACATCAATAATTAATTCAAGTATATACAGTTACATGAATAATTAACTTTAAGGAGTGAGAAAAAAAATAAAAAAGAAAAGTGTGTTGCATAGTTGTTATAAACAGCGAAAAAGATTTAATAAATGATGTGATATCAAAATAAAATGCTGAAAAGGGGTAAAAAATAAGGTAGCAATATGTATTGGAAAAAGTAATATATAAAATAAATAAAAAATAAAATTAATATAGATATTTTTAAACTGTACAGCATATAATTTGCTCTGGGCGAAAAAATTAGAACAGAAATTTCAGTGGTCTAAAAGTATTCATAAAATGGTTTCTGTTAAATGTTTTGGTTGAGCATATTAATTATTAAAGTTTCAGTTTTATTTCACTTTTGTGTTTTTTATTCTTATTATCTTACAAGGGATATTTGAAATATTAATTTATTTTAAAAATAGGATTAAATGTTGAAAGTATTTAATAAACTGGAAAATAATGACAATAATTTAGCTGCAAAATAATTTAAAAAGAAATATGATAACTATGATATTAAAAATTCAATTCTTAAAATTTCGTTCATTGGTTAGGATCTAAATTTAATCTTCTCTAACATAAATAATTCAGTAAGATTCAGTAAGTAGAATACAATACAATTGTAACAAAGAGTACACTACAATTATAAATAATATGATGCATTTGATTTTCATAAATGAATTTTATCTGAAACTTATTTCTGAATGTAATTCTTCAATATGTTGATTTGGCAAACGATGCTTTTAAAATTGGTATATTTTATTTATTTTTAAAAATCGAATTTATTGAGCAAATTTGTCATTAAAAATGTTTTGATGCAAGACTAATTACAAACTGCAGCATAAAAAAAGAAAAAAAAAAGAAAGAAAAAAAATTGCAATTAAATTTTTTATAAGAACTTGAACTAAGTACATAAATAATTTTTAAAGGAATAAATAGCGATGATAAAATAAAATAAAATACATGCCGTGTAAATTCATGATAAAGCTTTACAATCACCAAAACTATGTATAACTACAATTAATTTAAAATAAAAATGAATAACTAGAGTTTTTCTTTACGAACTATTAGAATTTCTTTGTATATACATATTAAACTATAGCAACAACAAAAAAAAAGGGGGGGAGGGGTAAACTGTTTGTTTTCGAATACTAGTTGATAATTTTGAAGCTAATTTTGGTGTTTTTTGCTCATTGATTTTTTTTTTTTTTTTTTTTTTTTTTTTTAATACAAATACAAATTTAAGCTAAATGATTTAAATAAACAAAATAATAAATGATTACAAAGATAAATGACCAAGATATTTTATTTATTTGCACCCATTCAATATAGAAACGATTAAATAAATATCTACAGTGGAATCAATTACCTTGTAGAATATTTGCATGCATACCTAGTACTAATCCATAAGTGAGAATTTACACGTATTTACACGTATTTACTAAAGGATACTAAAGGTGTGTTGATGTAATAAAACAGAACACAGAAGTTATTTTGACGCTTGTAACTTCATTTAAAATTGATGTTTTACCAAATATGAATAAATAAATAAATAATATACTACAAAATAAAAAATAACATACTACATTTTTTTAAGAGTCACGCAAAGTTGTACTTCATACTTTTTATTTAATTAACTTCCGAAAATAAATCGAAATTGCATACTATTTAAATATTCCTAAATAGGTAGTTTTTAAGAGACAGTGACACTAAAGTTTACACTAAAACTTTTAGTTTTTCCTCATTTATATCTTGATTCCATTTTAAGATTGTCTGTACTATAACAAATTGAATAAACAACGATCGTTCATTTACCATAGTAATGGTTAATTGACTAAATCAGCTAAATTTTTCAATAACTTATTTTTGAATTAAAGGCATGCACAGCTAATGTTTAAACAAACCCATTTCACACGCTAATGCGAAATCATTGGTTAGGGTTTAAATTAAATCTTCTCTAACATAAATAATTCAGTAAGATTTTACAAGTGGAATACAATACCATTGTAACAAAGAGTGCAGTACAATTAAAAGTGACATAAGGCATTTTATTTTAATAAATGAATTTTATCTGAAATTTATTTCTGAATGTAATTCTTCAATATGTTGATTTGACAAACGATGTTTTTAAAATTAATATATTTTATTTATTTTTAAAAATCGAATTTTTTGAGCAAATGTTTCATTAAAAATGTGCTGATGTAAGATTAATTATAAACTGCAAGATTAAAAAAAATAAAAAAAATGCATTTTAACTTTATTTAAAAAATTAGACTAAGTACAATGAAACCTGTCTAAAGTGACCATTTTTGGGACCGGCTAAAATGGTCACTAAGAGGTGGTCACTTTATGAAGTGTCTTTCAAAATGGGGCATTAAAACTCTTGTTACCTCAAAAAAAATGAAAATACATATAAATAAAGGAAAATGCAGGACTATATTAAATAATGAACTGATTGATTAACAACTCTAATAACTGAATCACTACTATAAAATATACAGTATTGAAGATTATTTACTTAAAACTCACGTTATTTCTTTTGAATCAAGTTGAAATTCTCTATTGGTTGATTTAAATAACACATAACTACTAGGTACACTGTAATTTATATGCATTTATATTTTAATAGTAATTGCATAATGATAGCGTTTCTATAATTGGCAGCAATAAAATTTTCATTCAAAATCACTTTAGACAAGTGCAAATATCATTACAATAAAGGACAAAGTGACCAATTTATTACGTTAAGCAAATAATCACTATAGAAGATAAATTTCTGTGGTTTTTTAATGGATCACAATAAGACAATGACAGGCTAATTGGTCACTTTACACAGGTGGACACATTAGGCAGGTGGGCACATTACCGGAAAATTTCCTTATTATTTTATATGAGCACAAAAAAAAAATTTCCAAAAGCGGTTTTTAGCCAGATAGTCACTTTAGCAGGTTCCACTGCATATAAATCATTTTTAAAGGAATAAATAATGATAATGAAATAAAATAAAATGCATGTCGAGTAATTACATGATAAAGCTTTACAATCACGAAAACTATATATAATTACAAACATTTTAAAATAAAAATGAATAATCAAAATTTTATTTCCTTGTATATACATATCAAACTATAAAAAAAATCACCACTGCGAGCACCTTGAACATCTTAGTTTTTGAGAAAAAGTATGCATTACTTGAACATAGTAGATATAGACTCTTACTACTCCCTTAAATAAAAGTAAACTATATAATCAGGAGACCGACACTTACTTTTATAAAAAAAAAAAAATAGGGAAAAAAAAACTGAAATTTATGTATTACCTTAATTGAGTTTTATGTAAACGTTTCGGAACGGAAAGTTTTCAGTAAACATGTAAAGTTTTAAAAAATTTCAACTGTTTGAAGTACTTGATACAAAATACATGATGCATTAAAAAATGTAAAATTAGCTTAACTTTACATTACTTACTATTTCTTACTTTATTTTTGCATTCGCATTGGGGTCATTTGGCCACACATGTAAAATTTTACAATTTTTGAACTATTTGAAGAAAATACATGATACATTAAAATACGTAAATTTAGCTTAAAAAGCATTATAATTATTTATTTACTGTTAAAACATGCATTTCTGTCTTTTTGCGGCTACATGTAAAGTTTTACAATTTTTAAACTGTTTGCAACATGATACATTAAAAAACGTAAATTTAACTAAAAAAGTATTATTATTATTAATTTACTGTTAAAACATATGCATGCCTGTCTTTCCACTTTATTTTTTCATTCATATTGGAGTCATTTTGCCGCTACATAAAAATAAAAAAAAGAGGTGGTAGACACTTTTTAAGTTGCACAATTTTCCGCTGCAAAAAGTTAAATATGTTCAACTGAGTAGGGAGACAGGCGCATCGAAAAAGGAATCCTAGGTCAAACTTTTTCCCATCTCACCTAATTACTTTTTTTGTCTTAATTGTCTCCCATTTTTTTCTCGTTTGCTTTCACTTAGTCGTTCATTTCAATGGACAATCCTAACGAATTTGAAAACCCGTTGAAGCATCATTGCATGCCATTGTAAAATAAAGCTTAAAATTTGTGCTTCAGTGTGCCATGAACTAATGCCCAGGCGTTTTCTTTGATGCTCCATTTACGACGTCTCTTTTTTTAGATGATTCTTTTCATCCATTTTTTAAAAAAATTCTTGACATATTCATTAACCATTCTGTAACCTTTTTTTTTTTCAGTCTGTTGTCGCTTCCTGTTTATTCGTTGACTTGTTTTTTATTCAATAAAAACTTGGAGGAGAGCAGGGGCTAGGATAATTAATGAGCAAAGGCTCCACACCCGTTTCATTACATTACCGAAAATAGCAGACATTCTGTTCAATTACATCAATACAGTTTTCACTTTTCTAACTTACGTGTGAAATGGGGCTCGATTAGACACTAGCTATGCATGCAATAAACTCTCAGAAATCAAACAATGTAGCAGATGTATTTATCATTTTAATCGCTACTATGTTAAATAAAGGCTAATTTTTTTTTTTTTTTTTTTTGTAAAATTTATAGTTGAAAAAGCATTTGAGGGAGGAAAAAAAGACGTAAAAGAGGTACTGGTTTAATATAATGCAGATTATAATATTATTTAAAAAATACCACTTCGTTTTTTTTTTTTTTTTTTTTTTTTTGGGGGGGGGGATAAAAAGTATTATGAAAATTTAAGATAGATTTTCTTTGTGAAATATTATATAGTTTAAAAGTGTTTTTTAAAATAATTAAAAAAAGTTTTAAAAATATTAAATATTTTTTTATTATAATATAGTTGTGTAAATACGGTTCAAAATTTTTAACTATATCAATAACATGCATATTAACTATACTTTAACATTCAAAATAGATACGAAAAAACCGAAGTTTTTTATCTTTAATTTTGTTAATACCAGCAATTATAACTATATCATTGTTAGCTATATAAATATATAGTTATACTTTAAAAGTTATCCCAAGTGCAATTCTTTTTTTTTAAGAATGAGTATAATAAGAGTAAAAGTTGATACAAAGAGCAAAGGCTCCCACTCGTTTCATTACACTACCGAAAACAGCATATATTCTGTTCAATTACATCAATACAGTTTTCATTTTTCATAACTTACGTGTGAAATGGAACTCGATTACACATTAGCTATGCATGCAGATATTCAGCAAGGTAATTGATTTAACTATAGATATTTATTTAATCGTTACTATATTGAATGAGTGCAAATAAATAAAATCATTCGGTCATTTATCTTTTTAATTATTTATTATTTTGTATATTTATTTTGTATTAATGTTTTATGTATTTATAATTATTTATCTTGAATTTGAATTAAAAAAATCAATAAGAAAAGAAGCACTTGAAAATTAGCTTAAAAATTATCAACCAATATTCAAAAACAAACAGTTTGAGGGGTTTTTTTTATAATTTGATATGTATATACAAGGAAATTCTAAAAGTTCGTGAAGAAAAAATTCTGACTATTAAATTTCATTTTAAAATGTTTGTAGTTATGCATAGTTTTCGTGATTGTAAAGCTTTATCATGTAATTACACGACATGCATTTTATTTTATTTTATTTTATTATCATTATTTATTTCTTTAAAAATGATTTATATGCAGTGGAACCTGCTAAAGTGACCATCTGGCTAAAGTGACCGCTTTTGGAATTTTTTCCTTTGCGCTCATATAAAATAATACGAAAATTTTCCGGTAATGTGCCCACCTGCCTAATGTGTCCACCTGAGCTCTCCACCAATGATGTTCACTTAAATTTTTTTAGATACATAAGTATAATTTATAATAAAGTAGAGTAAAATTTGTAAGCGAATAATCATTACTTAAAAATAAATAAATAAATAAATAAATAAATAAATAAAATGAGATTAAAAAAAATTGTAAATAACCAAATCTAGAGAAATAACAATTTTAATAAAATATTTGCACATATGTTAGTAATAAAAGTTCTCTTCAGATTAATCAGAAATTGAATAAAACAAAGGAATAAAATTATTTTTACAGATTTAAAAGTTTTTATCTTAAAGGTAAAGTTAACATATTTTAGAAATTAAAAGTTATATATTATTGCGAGGCATTTTTTTTAAATGTATTTAATTTATGTTTTATCAAACTTCAATATCATTGATTGATCGTTCTATATTTGGAAAATAACGAATTAATTTTAAAACACGCATACTCACACAAGTAACGTCTGCGTTCAAATCATAAATGTACATACAAATAATATACAAACATACAGGCAATAAATACAATAAACCCAACTGGAGTGACATTCCTGGCTCAGGCTAATTTTTCATTCCAGTTACTTTATTGCATTTATTGCTTGTATGTTTGTATATTATTTGTATGTACCTTTATAATGAAGTTATTGTTTGCTAATGTATTGTTTTATTTTAATAATATGAATATAAATACAAAAAAATAATATATTTAATGTATTGTTTTCAGTTTAAACAACAACAACAACAAATAGTTATTTTGTCACAACCATTATTAATTATTTACAAAAAAAACAAACAAAAAAAAAAAAATACATTTTATTTTGTTTCTGAGACTCAAACTTTATTAATATTACGTTATAATTACAAGGAATTAAAATAACAACTCGTAAAAACTGAGGAAGAATATATATTAATTAAATTTTAAATGTTAAAAATTAAAACATTATTTTATTTTAAGAACAAATATTGCAATTTTAAATAGATATAATTTTCAAAACTGCATCAAGTAATAGGATTTTTTTTTTATTCTTGCTGTGCTTTGTATTATTTTGCGACTTAAAAATAAATAAATAAAAATATTACAATTAATTTCCTTTTTGCTTTAAATTAATTAATGACAATTTTTATATTTATTTAAAAGACATTATTGATAGATAAAGAAAATTGTTGGCTTTTCCATACATTTAAATTATTATTCTTATCCAGCGCGGTGTGAAAGAGGTGGCGAAGGGGGCGGTCACCCCGGGCGCGGAGGGGCGCCAAATTTATACTGTTTTTACAAATTTATGCAACGTCATTTTTTTGGCTTATCACAAGAAAAATTCGGGGTGGGGGGTGCCAATTTCAATCTTTGCCCTCGTCGCAGTTTTCTCTTCGCACGCCCCTGTTTTTATCATAAAATATATATGAAAAGCGGGGGAGAATGTAAATGTGAAGATACAACAATACATCACCAATTCAATTACAATAACATCACCAATTACAGTTATTATAGTAAACTGAAATCCCATTATAGTTTCTTCTGTTGAAATTTCCTCATTTGTGACATTTACAAAAGCAAGTAAATATATAAAGAACAAGAAGAGGAAAATGAAGACAAAAAGAAAAGATAACCTTACAAAATTTGACATCTAAGCATGATGTGGATGATTCGGTAGAGCATAATTTAATAAACCAGCGGTCTTCCTCCTGACATTTGTTCTAAACGGTGTTGTTAAACTGTAAGCTAAGCATTGCAAGTCTTGGAATGGATAATATCATTCGACCGTCTAGACATTTTATGAAAATCAACAAAACTGTCTTTGCTTTTATTGCATGAAAAGTTCTTGCATTAAGAGACTAAGTCAGAAACTGAATTTTCAGAAGCTTTCGAAATATCTATCTTGAAGTAATATATAAAAAAGTCTAAAGTATATAATATGAACTTTAAAATGTTCAGTTTTACTTAAAAAGTGATTAAAATAATCAAACAGAGATGTTAATAGTATATTTTATTTAAAATATCTTAGTACATTCAACTCTTCCACAGAGAATATTTTTATAACAGTTATTATTATTATTAGCAGTAGTAGTAGTAGTAGTATTTATAAAAAAAAAAAAAAAAAAAAGTCTTTGTTATTCACCACCAAACGTTACTCTTTCTTTTTCTTTTATCTATGGTATTTTACAGAAATTTACACTGAAATAAAAGGAAACTGGACAATGTGTAATAATTTTTTTTAATTAATTAAAGCAAAATATTCATTGTAAAATCTGGACGTGCATGTAATTTGTTTTACTGATCTTACTAAGTGAAAGAATTTTTCATATGATATCAATTTTTATTTAACACGTTCACTGCCGCTCACGCGAAAGCGCGTAATATGGCGCCAACGTTAAGGGGCCACTCATGAGCCAGCGCGTCATGTGGGGTGATGTCCAATAGCCAGCCACGCGCTGGCGCGGGAAAATCTTTCACTGTTCTTTGTTATAAAAAGTAAATCGACTTCTTTGAAAAACCCACTTCTACAGTGAGGCATTAACTAGCATCACATTTTCATGTAAGTGGCAGCGAGCATGTTAATGCATTTATACACTGGAAATAATGTAATTTATTTTTAAAGCAAAAATAATAAAGTGTGATTAATGTAAATAAAAAAAAATTAAAAGATCACAATTAATTTCTTTATTGTGTAAAACAATTTAAGACAATTCTGAAATTTTCTTTAAAAGAAGGCGTTTTTCATATAATGTAATTTTTTAAACACATTTATATACGAGAAATAATGTAATTTTTAATGCAAAATAATGAAGTGTAATTAATGTAAAAGGTATGTATACAAACGGAAATTAAAATAGATAATATTAATTCGTATAAAAAATAATTTTTGTGGAGGATACATAGAAACTATGCATATGTTAAAACAGTACACTAACAATGATCCTCATTATATTCAAACTTACGGATCTTTTTTTTTTCCCTTATTGAACACTTACATGCAAATAAAATGAATTCAAAAGTAAATAAACAACTATTTATTATACGTAATGCAACCTAAATAAATTACAATAAGTACAATTAATTTTGTCTCGCTTATTTTTATTTTTGTAAGTTTGAATAACATTCTACATACCTTATGCAACAGTGACATCTAAAATTTGTCTACTCGAAGAGATAACAAATAGAACCTGTCTAAACAATCCGCACTCAAAAAACATCGACACAATTCAAACACTCACAAGTTAAATTACATAAACGACAAACAGCATACGAATTCAATTTCAATTTCAAAGCCATGCAAATATGTCCTAAGTTATTGGATGCCGGAATCTAAAATTATACGCATTAAATTTAGTTCGTTCGTCATCAAGGCAAAAAGAAATGCATTAAAAAGTCTCTTTCTCTCCACCCCACACCCCCATCCCTCTTTTCCAAACTTGGAACAGGGGTGACGAGGGGGGAGTGGGGCCTTTCTAGAAATGTGAAAGATGGTGTCCTCCCTTATTTTGTAAAATTAATTTCTTCTTCTACCGTAAGGAATCGTTATCGGGGAAAAATCGAAAGATTGTGGAGTGTCTTTGAGGTTCATGCGTTATTGGTGAGGTATAATTTAAAGGACGTATCTGAATAAGATGCGAATATAATTACTTTTCTTGGATGAATGAATGCAATATGCAAAAATAAGCTTTATTCAATACACATTAGTCACAGGTTTGAAAGTTGAAGAATTTTTATTGCCGATGTAAAGGGAGAAGGGGAAAGAAATACTGATATTAAAATTCTAAGGGTTTCTTTTTTCGTCATTCATCTGAATTATCAGTTTCGATGATGAATTAAAGCACGTCGAATGAATTAACATATTTCAGAAACTTGTCTTTAGAGTACAGTTTCCATAAATTTTTTTAATCCATCAAATCCATCCTTTGCAGATTTAAAATAAATGATGGGATGTTAAAAATTAAATTCGATTTTATTTTCTATACACTATTTTAAAAATACAGAAACAAACCCATATATGTTATGTATTGTATTTTAATACATTAAGTATAGTACTAATATTATATTTCTAAGGGTTTCTCTTTTTCTAAGGGTCTATCTGAATTATCAATTCGTTAAAGCACGTTGAATGAATTAACATATTTCAGAAACTTGTCTTTAGAGTACAGTTTCCATCTTTTTTTATCTTTCAAATCTATTTTTTGCAGATTTAAAATAAATGATGGGATGTTAATAATTAAATCTTATTTCATTTTCTATACACGGTTTTAAAAATATAGAAACAATCCCATATATGTATTATATTTTAATATACTAGGTATAATACGATATTAAAATTCTAAGAGCTTCTTTTTACGCCATTCATCTGAATTATATGCTTGATGATGAACTAAATTACGTTGAATGAATTAACATATTTAAGAATCTTGTCTTTAAAGTAGAGTTTCAATTATCTTTCAACCCCCCCCCCCCCCATTATATCAATCTTTTGTAGATTTGGAATAAGTGATGAGAAGTTAAAAATAAAATTATATTTCATTTGTTATACATGAAATAACACACGGTTTTAAAAGTACAGCAACAATGTTATATATATAATATACTTTAATACACCAAGTATAACACTGATATTAAAATTTTAAGGATTTCTGTTTAAGTCATTTCCCTGATTTATCAATCTGATAGTCATTTAAAGCACAGTGAAATAATTAATTTATTCCAGAAACTTGTCTTTGAAGTATACTTTCTATAGTTTTCTATCATGCGCACGAATACATAATTTTACAAGAACGTTTGCCTTCGCAATTAACTTTTTAACAAGTGAGAAATTAATCAATATGAAATTTAAACAGCAACACTTTCACTACCTCACCCTATTTCTGTATTTTATTCTTTCATTGTTTCTATCTTTAAATTATGTTTAAAAAAAATCGTTGTATATCCTACAATTTTTTGCGAGAGATACAACAAAATATATAAATTAAACGGCTTTTTTTAAGCTGTTCATCCGAATTATCAGTTCCGATAATGAATTAAAATATATTAAATAAATTGACATATTTTTGAAATTTGTCTTTAGAGCACAATTTTTATCACCTCCAAGTCACACTATCTCAATCACAAAATTTCCTCTTTGCTTGGGTATTGAATAAATAATGAGACATTCTAAATTTTTTTTTTTCTTGCTATGCAAGCTTCACATACAAAAATGTGGTTGTTATAGAGCTAACATAGATAATTACGAAATTTAAAATAAAATTAAGAAATTAAATGTAGAATCAGTATTAATTTTGGACTGCTAACATTCAAATTTTGATAAAGAATAAAGTAATTAAATTTTAATGTTAAAATACAAAGGGTACAAAAAATTCCATACTTAAATAAACAAACATTATCGAAAAAGAATATGACGTAAGATAATTTAGTTAAAAATTTTATGGCAATCATTTTACTAACGTGTGGAAAAAATGAAGATACATATTTCTTTGCACGTAAATAAGATGAACAAAAATACAATGTTTCTGGATCAATTAGATACTTTTTAAATTATTTCTATAAAAATAATGCATTTAATTAATTGAAAATAAATTTAAGTTTAAAAAAAACATCTATTATGGAGAATCATAAATTTAGCAAGTAACCATAAAACATTAGATAAAATGTTAATTTTTTTTAAGTAATACTTATTCGACATCTAGATTCATGTAGATTTTACTTTTAAATTAGACTAAATTACGTACATCACTAAATTTGTAACATTTTAAATTATTTTTAACATATGTGTACCATGTCTCCACAATATATTTAATTACTTTTTACGCATTATATGTTAATATTTATAATGACTTCAAAATGTAGATTTTTTCCCCATAGAGGCGGTGCAGTTCATCAAAATAAAGAAGTGAGACCTTTCAAAACGTCCGCAGTTGATAAAACTGTCAGTTCAAAGAAAATGCAAAACGAATTATCTGAAGTCAACGCAGTATATCTATATTCTTTCATCTTTCTTTCATTTATTTCAGCTATTTTGGAAGGAAAAAGGTAACTGAAACGTAGAAATTGTCGGAACATGCCCAAATGACAAAAAATTAACGACTTTTTGAATAACTGCTGGTGGCAACAAGTTTTTCGGGGGAAAATATCAGACGCGAATTAATTAACGACCTCAAATTAAAAAAGGAGAAATTTTCAACAGGAGCTGTTCACTTTTTTTTGTTATAATGACAGCATGCCTGTTGCACCGTATTTACTTTTGCTTATCTACCTCGACAGATATACAAACGTCACTTGCATAAAATTAGGCACTGATATGAATATCATTAAGAAAAGATGTTTTGAAACAATATATCTTTTACTTTCACTCAAATAAACAGCGAAATATACGAATAATATCTACATTTCCGCATGGGGAATTATGTAATGGGACCATATGTTATCTAAGGTGAATTGTAGAAATTAATGAAAGTTTCATGAAAAAAATGTTTAAACTAATTGGATAGGGAAAATGAAAGTAGAATGAAGAAAAATTGAAATGAAGGAATTTTTGTTAATTTTACGGATATTATTTTGAAAATGTTTATGTTCATGTCACAGGATCTTGCAAAGAAAAAAGCTTTTTAATTCATTTATTGGGAAAATACTTAAAATGCTTCTTCACCGGGTTCGACTGTATCTTTCTATAGTTAATGCTTGAAGAAGAGGAGGAGATAGACAGAAACAGAACTTCATATTTACACATTTTTCTTTCTTTCTTTTTTTTTTTTTTTTCTAAAGGATGTTTTCCAACAAATTAGCATTTATTTTGGTATGTATGTTTTGGTCTAGAAAAAAATATTAATCCTTTCGAGTTCGATTTTTTTTTTCATTTTTTAGAAAAAATTACTTTTACATTAATAACATTAACCCTTTCAGGCGCACTGTGCCCGGTCTGGGATACTTAATTTTAATTCTGAACTTGCAAACGGCACAAATAATATTTTAGTAAAATTAAGCTTTTACGATAAAAGCCTAAATTAAGGGATTCAAAATATCTAAAATATTCGTTTGTGAATTCCGGTGTCAGTCGATAATTTCTTATTTTACTAACAGATTTTGCCTGTGCCGGAAAGGGTTAACACAAGCTATCAAAATAGATTAACTAGTGTTTAACCTCTTGAGGACTAGCGACACGTACATGAGCCGGAAAAAGGCTTAAGAATCATTATTTATCCCACCAGTAAATTTTTTTTGTATAATTTACCTTATTTAATCTGGGCATTTTCTTGATTTAATTACCCGTAAAGCATGGTGACGTCACTGCAACGTCGTTGTGAAGTCACATTGTGACTTTGTGACCATCGATTGTCGATTTGACGTCACGTGACGTCGATGTGAAGTCACAGTGACTTAAATGTGAAGTCGTTATGGCCGTTTTAGAGATCTTTTGTGACGTTTCACAAAGTGGTCACAATGTGACAAATTTGTGAAAAATGTGTCATTTGTGAATAATTTGACATTAACATTGTGACGAAACTGTGACAAAAGCGACGATATTTAAATTGCCAGAAACATGTTTTTTAAAGTAAATAACATGTTTTGAAGGATATTTATAAATTTCTAAAGATTTTTAAGAAAGTCACATCTCAGTCACAATGTGACGTCAGTGAGTGGTGGCATTTTGGTCACAGATGTGATGTGACCAAAGTGACTCACAGTGACGTCACTGTGACCATGCATGCTATTAGGGTAGGCACAAATTTGTGTTTTTAAAAACTGGTGACAAAAACTTAAGAATTTCGTAAAAGGCTCCTGCTCAAAAGGGTTAATGAATATTTCACAGTCTAAAAGATAACGAATATTGTTGTTTTGCTTACTACTCAATTAATATTCATATGACAATAGACTGAGGAAGAATTTTTGGTGATATTTAGAAAATACTGTAATTACATTAACATTTAACTTACATTATAACTTTCTAATAGTTCTTGATCTTTATTACACATGATTCTTTCAGGAAAGTAATTTTTATTTCAAATCTAAAGAGTGAAATATATGTTTTAAATAAAAGAATCGCAAACGGCGGAAGGAGATTTAAGCAATTATTAATTATTATTATTATTATTAAATGCCTAAATATAAATGAAATCATTTAGTAAATGCATAGACATATGCTTATATTATTACATATAAATAGAAGCAAAAGTATTTCTTAAATCAAAATAATACTACTTTAAAAGATATGTACTATTAATAGTACACCAAACCCGAAAGCTATTATCAAAATAAGATTATATAAAATAACACTTTCAATTAAAAATGTTATTATATATTTTATTTTTTAACGTTGTAAATTAGCTCATAAAATTCCTTCTAAGCCAGAAATAAGTTTGAACGATATTGTTAGAATAGATAGTTTAAAAAAAGAGAAAAGGAATTGCACTATTTGACAATTTCGCTTGATATGTAATCATTTTAACAAGTTAGTAAAATGCGTCTATTATTGTGCGCAATTTCGTAACAATCCATAACAATTTTAGCTTTTTTAAACAGTTTCTAAATTTCCCTTATTCTTAGTCTTTTTTTTTCTTTCACTATTTTTATTTTTTAATTCACAATTTAAACAAATACCTACTTCTCCATACTGTGCAGAATGGAGTACCATATAAAAGTTTTATTAATATTTCTTCTTAATAAAAGTTTTGTTTTTAAATAAGATTTTAAAAAATTACTTATAATATTACAATTAATAAGAACTTCTTTACGAGTTTCTAAATAAAAAAAAATTGCTGTGTGATTTCAAATGTAACATCAAATAGAAGTAATATGCAGTTAAAGTAATAAAAATAAAATAAAATAAAGCTTGTTAAGAGAATTTTTTTTCTTATTCTTATTAATTTTAATGATAAATTACAAATCAATATCACAAGATTGCCGTTTAAAAATATTTAACATCTAAATGCAAAATAAATAAATTTATTCGTGATAATACATGCAACGAACTCCTTGATGTAATTTAATTTCAAAAGCATTTTAAAAATATAAAATCTTAAACTTTCTTTCTTTAATTATAGCATTATAAAGAAACATTTTTTTTTTCGGAAAACAATCCATACTCAATCAAGCGTCTAGCGTTATAATTTTTCATTATATCACATTATAACACATAACACTAAATCAACACACACCAGGAAAAACTCCCAAATTTTGTGACCGCTCCCCCTACTGGGAGCTAGAAAATTAAATTTAATGTTATCAGGGGAATAACTTTTTAAATATATAGAGGGGAAAAAATAACAGAGGCCTAGCAGCGAAAAAAAGAAAAATCTAAAATGAGAAGCGTTCTGAACTTAATTGATGAATTTTTAATAGCATCCATTGAAGAGAAGGGGGTGCGTGGTGGGAAAGATAGGGGTTGGCAGAACATATTTTTTCCTGACTTCTTTTAACGCAAGTTTTGGATGTGACCAAGTAGTACATAACGTGTTATTTATTTTTATTTATTTTATTTATTCATAATTTTTTTTCGTTATTAGATAATTTTACAATACTAACGAGGAGCAGAGGAGAAAAAAAAATAAATAAAAAAGGCGGCGATCTCCTGTACCAACAGATGTTGTTCTATCTTTTAAAGGTGAGTTTTTATTCTGTACTTTTCTTTAAGGTGGATATCTAATGCGAGCACATAATGTTCTTGATCAACTTACTTGCTTTTGTTTAATGGTGTTAAATAGTTTAAAAAAGCTATGAAAGGATGTTGTTCTAAACAAAACAAGATCTTTTTTTTCTGCCCAGCTTCGGAAAAAGAAGTGAATCTGAATTTTAAGCAACTATATTTTTCGATTTAATGTCATGTAAGCAACAATGCATAATTCTGTCACTTTTTTTATTCCCTAAAATATTATGATCAGATGAGGAAACAGAAAAACAACTCACTTGATACTGGAATAAATAAATTTTTAAAAATATTAATTTGTGATATTTAGGCGTGATTTAGTAATTTCTTTTTTTTTTTCTAAACAAGGAAATATAATATTTCTTTTTATAATATCCATTGAAATTAGTTTGACGTTAAAGCTTGAATGTGAGCTAGTATTTTAAAGACTATGACATTCTGAATGCTACAAAATTTAAACAGATGAATTTACATAAAGGTAACCGGCATGCCCCCCCCCCCCGTTCATGGAAATTTCGTACAATTTATTTATTAAACATTTCATTCTTAAGATTAGTGCGGTGGAAAAAAGATAGGGTCATTAATATTTGGATTTTTTTTTTTTTTTTTTTTTTTTTTTCAGAGAAAATATTAGCATTGCATACAATATTGTATGCACGGCGCATATTGTCTGTGGAAAAAATTCCATTCATTAATGTATTAAAACGATACTGGATTTATTTGAGTTTCATTTTAGCCCCATGTCGGGGGCTCACGGAAAATATTTCATCTTGTGCTGCATTTGTAGCCTTGCCAACATGTAATAGTGAGAAGTTCCAGGTTGGGCATCGTCTCATGTGGTTTAGTCGATAGAACGTCAGTGTGCTGTACTGATGACTCGAATCCCGGCTTGGAAACTCTTCCACTAGGTTGGAATTTGCGCCTCTTAAGCAATTAAAAAAATATTGAAATTTGATTTCTATTTGAAATATAGAGAGAGACATGTTATTTATTTATTTATTTATTTTAATCTAAAGTACACTGGTGTCCAAAATTTAAGCATAATTGGTAATTAAGTAGTTATTTTTAAGTAATGAAAGAAATATGAATCGGGATGTGCAGAAACTCCAGGTGTGTAAACAATATAGTACGCGTCACATATTTTTGCGAAGAGTTTTCCCCGAAATCGAACAGGGGACCGTCAACAAATTGAAAAAGAACGAAGATCTTTTGGATAACCCTGTCAAAACTAATGTAGCAAAAGCGTTTAAACTGCACATTATGATTAATTGGCTTATTGTAATGTACTGTGTTAATTTTTACAAGGATAGCATGTATACTCGTAGAGAAATTAAGGTTTTTATAAAAACAGTCCAAAGTGTTTTGCTTATAATTTGCAGAGTTCTTATTATAAAATAGTGTTCTTTTTGAAAAAATGACAAACATCATTGTACACAATACCCTGTCATGAGAATTAAAAAATAATAAAAATTGTATGACAAATGAGCAGGTTCACTAAATAATTTTTTACTGCGCATGCGTGAACGCTATTAAAATTTCATTTGCATATTATGTTAGTTAAATGTATAGAGCAACTTTTGTGAAAGTCTCAAAAACATAGCTTAAAAATTCTGAAAATTATCGTTGATAGAATGAGATCAAAATCCTTTATTCCCTAAATGAAGCAAAAAGATGAGGGGCTGTATCCATATTCCATTGTTTAGTGCCTACACAATATTGCACGTACAACTATATTTAGGTAAAACCCCTGATTTTTTTGCTTCCTTTAAGAATAACGGATTTTGAGTTGATTCTATAGGCTCCCATTTTCAGAATTTTCAAGCTATGTTTTTGAAACTTTTACAAAAGTTGCTCTATACATTTAGCTAACACAATATGCAAATGACATTTTGATATCGTTGACGCATACGCAATGAAAAATTATTTACTAAACATACTCATTTTTCATACAATTTTTATTATTTTTAAATTCTGATGACAGGGTATTGTGTACAATGATGTTTGTCATATTTTTTAGAAAAGAACATTATTTTATAATAAGAACTCTGCAAATTATAAGCAAAAAACTTGGAAAAATTTAGGACTGTTTTTATAAAAACCTTAATTTCTCTACGAGTATACATGCTATCCTTGTAAAAATTAACACAGTACATTACAATAAGCCAATTAATCATAATGTGCAGTTTGAACGCTTTTGCTACATTAGTTTTGACAGGGTTATCCAAAAGATCTTCGTTCTTTTTCAATTTGTTGACGGTCCCATGTTCGAATTCAGGGAAAACTCTTCGCGAAAATATGTGACTCGTACTATTTTGTTTATACACCTGGAGTTTCAGCACTTTCCAATTCATATTTCTTTCATTGCTTAAAAATAATTACTTAATTACCAATTATGCTTAAATTTTGGACATCAGTGTATTTCATGTCATGTATTATATTTATACGAAAAGAGATAAAAATCTTTTTTTCTTTCAAACAGTTGCAATAAAAGTGTGTCAGTTTCATTTTTAAGCTATCGTAATTACATAAGCAAATTATTATGAGGGTATTTCGATTCAAACTGCTTATTTTCCGACTTATTTTTTAATTCACTTTTGCTCTGAAATGCATCAAACTCACAGATTCGCTTATTTAGAAACTTTAGAAGGTACCGTTTCTGTCGATTTTTTGATAAATGCAGAAAATATTGCAAAAAAGCAATCAAAAATGGCATTTTGAACCGATTTTTCCGAAGAGCGAGATCTGGGAACGAAAAAACGGGTCTTACTGTGAAGGTAATTGTTTATAAATCGAATTCTAGTGAATTGAGCGTAAAATGACATCACACGGCACCTCATACGTCTCTTCAAAAGTTCCCTCAGCAAGTTTCATGTTTCTACTTTTAAAAATATGTCTGAAATTGTATTGGAAATTTTCGAGCTGTTGAAGGTAGAAAAGCGTTTTTTCGAATGCATCCTTAAGTAAAAAAATAGCTAATCATTTTTAAAAAGTATCACTATTGTCAACAAATTTCATTATTCTGAAAGTCATAAAACCTGAGAGTTGTATTTAAGGATGATTTTTGGATTTTTTCTTTCAAGATATTTATATAGTATATTTTTGTCCGTCATTGGCTATATTCCATACACATAACACGCGGCGCGGCAAACAGCAAGAGAGACCATTCTAATACTTTACTGTAAAAGTTGTTTCCCAACAGTTAATATATGTCACTGGAAAGAAAAATTACCGCCTGAATTAAAAAAAAAAAAAAAAAAAAAAAAATACTTTGCTGCACATTCTGAGAAGCTTTTGTTCAGTTATTTATTTTAAATATTAATACACATATAAATAATAAATAAATATGTGAACTGACGGGCAGATTATTTATTAAACGTATACTAGGTGCCCTTTTTATAGTTGATCAAAAGCTAATTCGTAAACCGTTAGTTTTGAGGGTACACATACAATTGAAAAAAAATAAATAAATAAAAAGTTTGGAATGTAGAGTTCCATTTTTATCATATGAAAGTTAAAAGGACCATTTGCGCAGTTATACTTTTTTTAATTACGAAATTTAAATAGTTATTTTATGACTTCAAGAAATAAGGTGGTGTGGGGTAATAACGCCAGGCGGGGTAATAACGCCAAGTGTTAATATTTTGCATAATTATGAAATAATCCGGTAAATGACACCCATGTGCTCTGAGCAGAAGGGTTTTGAGTCATATAAATCCCAAAAAACAGCTTCAAGTTATTTTGTTTCATTTTTAGGTCTTATTGTTTTTACAAGCAACTAAAATTAACGCTTGATCTAAAATTTACGAGATACGTTTTGTGATGTGAAGACTATTTTTTTTATCCGGAAATGCTTTGTTAGTTACATAAAATTGTAGTACATTTCATGAACTTTCAAAATATTGTTGAAGATCCTGGATATCTTCTCGAGATAATTTGTAATTTAAAATGTACAGCGCAATAACTATAACGGGGTAATAACGCCAATCCTTGGCATTAATATCCCGGTTGATTTCCTACAGTGGCCGAGCTACATCCTAAATACTAATTCAAATAAACACAGTTAAAACTGTGCAATGTTTCTAATAATTCTAGTTAAACGGTCCTTTTTAAGCAAAAAGAAGCTCACAGTCTGATATTCTTTTGCCTCATCCCCCCCCCACACCACACCTTTATTTTTCTTACACTTTCACAAAAAAATGAACATTTTCAATAGCTTAGAATGCAATTTGTCAATTTCTAAGTTTGTAGAGTTTGTATTTTTAGAATTGGGCAGTCTACATGCAATTATTCTATCTTATTTCATAGTTTTGTTTGCATGGCGTTATTACCCATATAGGTGGGTAATAATGCCAAATAGCATTGGTCAAGAAATCACGCCATTACGTTTTATGAATACATATCTGTTAAATTATTTTTTTTTTTATATAGATAGTCAATGAGTTGCTGTATCGAATCATATATTTGTTTGAAAAATACAAACTAAAACTGAACCGTGAAAATTTGTCGAACCTTAACGTGGCGTTATTACCCCAGGGTACCTTATTTAGTATGATTATCTTCGGTGGGAAAACAAAAAGTGTTATTGTATTTTGTTCTTAGAAAGTCAATAGAATATTATTTTTATATTATTTGATAATTAAAGACATTTTATTAATAGATTTGTTTGCTTAAAAATAAAAACAAATCAAAAAACGATATTTTTCAATTAAACTCAAGGAATTAATCTTCAGAGTTATCAAATTCAGTAAAGCACCACTTTTCTGAAGTTTTGACGAGTAGTAAATAAAATACTCTCTAATTTGAAAAAAATGAAGCAACATAAAACCAGTGACGTATTAAGGCAGTTTTAAAATTTTGCATAATCAAAAACATGTCAATCTTATTAAAGAATTCAGTATTACAAGTTACCTCATACGTTACGTTCATGTTGAAATACATATAAGCTTTAAAAAATTCTCTCATGAAAACAAAATAAAGGCTGAAATGGTCTGGATATCAACTAAAATTGACGCTCCACATGCTGCTGGGAGAAAAAAAAAGTGAGCAACAAAATATGCATTCTTTATCACTTCCCCAAAAACACCATGCACAGGTAATGCACCAGCTAGAGGATGTCTGCTTTCAATATTTCGCCTCTCACGTGTTGCAAAAGCTTTTAATAATAGTACCTTCTCAACAAACACCCTCTCCCCAGCCCCCCGGAATTTTTCTTCATTGTGTGCATGTGTATTTGCAACGAGGATAAATTTGAATAACATCGCAAATGCAAATTTCAAAGCTCCCCGTTGCTAGGCTTCCAGTAAATGACAATTTAAAACTCGTTACGACTTTTCATCGATTTCTTATTTTATTACGACTTTCGCTAGCTTTTTTTTACTTTTTTTTTTCATTTTATTTTTATCTTTTCGTAGGTATCGCGGCGATGCCAATATCAAGAATGGAAGAATAATAAAAGCGTTATTCCTTGATACACGCTGTCAAGGCTGTTTTCAAAATCACTTTTTAAAGTCCCACCGATGAATAGCGATTGATAAAGTAAGGAATTCCAGTGAGAGGGGAGGTAACAGCAATTTTATTTTATTTTTATTTATTAACACCGCGATTCTAAATAGCGGTGATTTTATTGACTTGTACTTGGCAAACGACGTACATTTACTAAGCAATTTAATGCTGCTTTGTTTAGGAAGTACTTTAAAAATTTAAAGTTAAAAGTTAAGTCTTCTGTCACATAAATGCAACATTCTAAGATATTTTTTCAGATTTCAAAATACCAAATTTTTCACTTTTCAGTAAATTATCATTAGTATTTTAAAGCAAACAAATAATCTAATTCGTATAACTGAAGTGGTTACTTTCCGATTGTACAATATTTTCATCCTTAGTTATTCAAGATTTCATCAATTAATCCGTGTCAAATTTTATATTCTTAGCAATATCTATTCAAAAAATTCGATTATGTATCAGCAAACAACGAAATTTTAAAGTTGCATAATTTTACGAATTAAAAACATAATAGTAATGATGCCTTCACAATTTTTCTTCTTAATAAAACATTAAAGGAAAAATACATACAAATTTTAGATAAATTAAAATGCTTATGTTTTAATAATCCCTATTTACATTACAACTTTTCAGTTGCAGAAAACATTTACATTTTTACTTTTAATTACTAAATCAATTTAATTATTCATTGGTTTCAAAATTTAATTTTACAATAAAATAAATGTATATAAATTTACATATTTTAAAGAGTTGGAAATACAATAAATAAAATAAAATATTTTAGGCAATCTCTATTCACAAATTATCTACAGCAATAATGTAAAATGTAAAATTCCATTTTTGAAAATATATTAGTATTTATTTATTTTAAAACAAATAATAATAGTATTAGTCATTTTGATATTTGAAGATGCTAATCCTTGATGGCGAAGAAATCGCATTTATTTTTCTCAGTTTTCGAGTGTGAAGATTATAAGTATTTATGTTGTGCGAATCCCCCTTCCCTCACGCTTTAAATTTACTTTTCCAAGTATAATGTACATGAAGCAACAATAAAGTTTATAACAATTTTTATTAGTTATTTATTGCCATTTTCATATATTTCTTATGCAAATAATGATTCGATTCGAAAGAATAAACAAAATTTTTTTTCTTGCAAATGCTGCAAAAATAAAAGAAGAGTGGAAATTCTTTTAAAAGGTAAATGTTAATAAAATCCAATATAAAGGAATAAACAAAATAAAGCAGACTACAATATACAAGAAGCAAAAATAAAGTTCATATAAATTATTATTATTTATTTATTGTCCTTTTCTCATATTCCTTATGCAACCCATGATTCGAATCTAAAGAATGTTTTTACTTGCAATTCATACTACAAAAGCATAGAAGAGTGAAAATTTATCTACTATTAGAAGGTAAAGATCCTTCATAAAAATCCAACAAACTGGAACAAACAAAATAAAGCAGACAACAATCAAACAACTAAAGAATTTAGATCAATTTAAAAGTGCATCAGAAATTTCCAGCAGACACCAAAAATCACGGTAAAAATTACACACTACAGCAACTCAGTTTAACTCCACACAGAAGTTAATAAAATAGATCGAACCCCAGTTGCCATTAGGAAAGGAAAGGAATTACACAAGAACTTAATGAATAGTTTCTATCAGTTCTATCTGTAATTGAAGGAATGACACGGCCAGAATTCTCTCTGCCTCCCCCTCGCTCCTTGTACTCAATCACTGCAACAAACGGTAAGGAGAGGTGACAGCCTATATTCTTTTTCGGAGAGAAAGTTTCCAGTAATCCCCCTTAATCCGAATCCCGGTAGTGGAAAGTTCCGGTTAATTCGAAAAGTCTGTTAGAAGGAGAAGAAAAAAAACTGAACCATTTCATACGGAAAAATGCTTCATTTCATGAAGATGTTGATTGAAAACTGAGTAAAAACAGAGATTACAGTAAGTAAAGGCAGAGAGGTGTTTTGGAAATTTTAAGATTGCTTTCTTAGATTTAACACAAAGAAAATATTTTCAACGGAAGGGATTTGAAATGTATCAGACAGCCGAAGGGTAAATTAGGCGTGGTACTTTGCATGAGTGAGATTTTTAAAAGAAAGGATTTTTAAATACTGCTTTGAAAATAAAAGACCAGCAAATTTCAGTAACTGCTACTTCAGATCGAACAATAAAAAGATAAAAGTAAAAGTTCCAACCTTTTAGATTCTATATGGATGCATTTTTAAGATTGCAACTAGTTTTTATAATATAAACTTGAATGCATATATATATATATATAAAGAGTTTTCTAGGTAAATTATTTTACTATTAAACTGGGAAAAAAAAACAACTAAAGATGACTTGAGCAATGTTTGTGTATGCACTGCTAAATATTAATAGCTGTATTCAATAAAAGTTAATGGAACTTTGTCATCATTAATTTTATATGAGGAAAAAATAATTGGGCAATGCCAAGCAAAAATATTCAACTTTAGTTTTGAACATGCTACACTAACAGTATATCTAGAGAAATTTCTAAATATTTAAAGTGTTACAATGAAACAGAATAAGCGAAACAAATTTGATGCATAATAAAATAAATATTATTTTTAAAATTTATTGATCGAGTAAAAACTAGCAAAACTGCAAAATGTAAGTCAACACACCTATTAAATAATGATGAATTAATGGACGTATATTTTACACACAAACGGGTAAAAGCTTGCAAAATATTAATGCACTTTAAGTACTTTCTTTTAAATCGTGTAAAACTCTGATAAAAAATGGCCGAAATTTGTCAGTTTTAGACTTTTAAAATTTAAAGTTTTGAAAGTTTTTACCTGTTGTGTGCAAAATATACGTCTTTTAGTAAATCATTTATATATATGTGTGTGTTATTTCCAAGACGTAATAGTCCTTTAATTTATATAAGTCAACACTGAAAAAAAGAGCGGATTTCATAGAAATATTTTTTTTAAGTAAGAATACCAGCAAAAAGTTATTTATTACGAAAGCATATCTAGTAGCAAGTATTCTAGCATCAACAAAAAACTAATTGGCAGAAAATTATAAATGTTATTTTAAATACATTAAATGTTTATTTAGATGTACACAAGTGTTATCCCATTAGTGTATCACTATTTTCTCACAAATACCAGCAGAACAAAAATAATGCAGATAAAGTAATTTATAAATCTAAATGTACGAAAATTTAAAGTTGGAAAATAAATTCTTAATTACATTTATTCTAAATAGCATAAAGCTTATAATTTAATGAATGCTTACTCATATAAAAATATCGCCGATTCATTATCCCTTCCAATATCTTTATATACAAACTTCATTTGAGAAACAATTAATGAACTTTTTAAAAAAACGAAATTGGAAAACAGGAAATAAAAAATAAAATATAATAAATACTCATCATTAGCACTTAGCAAAAATTATAAATTACACATTGCAACTCTAAAATTAAAAGGTGCAACCCCTTTAGATTTGCTGTTAAAACTCTTTGTGCCCTGACCAAATGGCAGTTTTCAACACAGTTGCAAACCTTTTCGCTTCATATTTGTAGCAATATCCAGCAATTAGAAAGCAATTAATTACAACCGCTATATTAAAACTTTTTATCAAACCAAATAATTATTTGGCGACAAAATTTTATTATAAAATTAATGAGTCATTATTATCTTTCATCTATAAATAAAATAACATAAATACAGAATCATATTTTGAAAATCTAAATTTTTTAAAAATGTGAAAACTTTGAAGACATACTCCTAATTACATTTTATCATAATATCTCCAAACGTATAATTTAATGAATACATACGCATATAAAAATATTTACCGCTCATTATCCTCTCGAATATCTTCAGATATAAACATAATGTGAGAGTCAAACAATTAATGGACATTTTTGAAAAAAGTAATTGAATAGCACGAAATAAAGTAAAAAAAGAAGCGAACACATAAGCGTCATCAGCACTTGGCAAAAGATTTCAAATTCCACAGTGCAACCTCGAAACTCAAAAGGTGTGACCCTTTTACGAATACCGCAAAAACTCTCCCAGACCTTTTGTCGCCTGAACCGAAACGCAATTTGCAGCCTAACATTTGCATTCAATTCCTCGCCGATTCAATAAAATAGAAAAGGGAGGGAAAAAAAAAAAAAAACGAAGATGAAAAAAATAAAGAGGTCCATAATCTCTCCTATTCACTCTTCGGTCTATTATTCCTTACCTCTTAGAGACAAAGGGAGTAATTACCAAGGGAACCTCCTTTCCCGTGTCGCAGAATAACCTTCCTGACAGGAATAGAAGTGTCTACTAATTGACGGATTCAATTCCAATGAAAGAGTCGTGTTATGGTTTTCAAATGCGGTGGAAATGTGGGTAAATATATAGATATATATGCACATATGAACAGGATTTTTATTTTTTTATTTCCTCAGTGTGGTGTACAGGTTTAGGCTTATTACTGAGGTACATGTAAATGACAAAAAAGATAAAAATTGATCGAAGATTTAAGGAGGGAAAAGATGAAAAAAGAGGTATAAAAAAAGATAATTTAATATTTCGAACAAGGAAAATTAAAATATACTTGACAAATTAAAATTTATGTGATGTACTTCTATGTTATCATTGATTTAATAAGCGACGGGGAGAATGAATCATTAAAAATAATTTTAGACGCAAACTAAAAAAGTTAAAAAATAAATAAGTAAAAAATATTGGCTTGAGGTTTTCAGAACACTTCTCTTATGTCTAGAAATTTGTCTGCTATTTAACGAAAAATCTGTCTTTTGTCAGACAAATAAAGGAAATTTTGAGCCCAGGTTCGCAAATTTTCTGTTATTTAAGAAAAAAAGCACATACAAAAAAATTAAAAAAAAAAAATTCTATGCCTAAGATTATGTATATTAATGAATTTAATTATTACGTTTAAAATGCAAAAAAAAAAAAATTATTTATAACATAAAAATATAGGATTCTCACAGGTTACTCTTTTTTTTTTTATAATTATAATTAATATTTATTATTATTATTGTTAAAATATTATAACAGCAACAATAACGATAAAGTCATTTTTAGAAATATAGCTTTTATATTATTTACTTTAAAATAAAAATATCAACAAAGACAAAGCCAAAAAATCATTGAAAATCATACGAGAAAACACAACAAAGTTATTTATCAAATTAATTTTACATAAATAAAATTTTAAAAAATGCTCTGAATATTTTTGAAAATTTTTCGCAACATATTTGAGGAAAAAAAAAGTGCAAATATTTTGATTTACCAGGAACATAAAAATACCTACAGTTAAAGCAATACTTATCTGTTATAATAAAAAATAGCTAACAAAACATTTGAGGAAAATTTATTTTTATTCAGACTATAAAAATTAGAACTTGAATGAATTAACAGCATTGAAATTTTATCATCATAATATAAAACATATATATGTATACACACATATATATATAACAGTCATTTTATGATGATATTTTTATGCATTTTGTTTTTCCTATGACCCAGGAGTCATTTTTGTGCTGTTTTATTTATATTGTTTCTTGTTCAAAGTTACTGTGATCTTAGGGTTAAGATTTTTTTTTTCATCTGGTTATTACATCAATTTTCATTAAATTATTTTATAATTTTGAGGTATATATATATACTTCTATTATTATTGGTTTAATATATGCCTGGTATGTTTCATTGAATTAAATTTTCCATTTACGATTAATTGGATAATTTAGAAATCATTTTTAGGTTTATTTTGATTTCTAATCAGAAATTAATCGTAATTAATGTGTCTATTTGGTATTATCCTCGACGAGGAGCCAAATACCACATTTCCAATACTTCGTAACTGTTCCAATATTGCAAACTCCTCTTGTCCTCTTGTTTTAGTTTATTTTATGGGTTATTCTATATTCATTATAGATGTTAAATAGTAGTATTGTATAATGGTTCATACATATATACACAAATATATTCAGCTTATAGTTACTATTCACTTATTCGTTGATATTTAGTGAACAGAAATAAACAACAAAGTCTTGCTAACGTTTCCGTGGATGGATTAACTTCGTTTTTGGTTTATTTTAATCCTCATGGTAAAACTCAGAACAGTTTTTTTTTTTTTTTCATCTTTGTATGTTTGTCGGTCGCTGAGAAAATCGAACTTTTGTCTGAAATTTCCAGCTGAACTTAGTCTTTTTCTTATATATTTCTTATATTTACTTCTTCTTGTAATTGTTGCACGTAAGTTTAAATGAACATAAAAATAAAAAAAAATAATTGTAATTTAAGAAATTACCCCAACCATTTGAAAAATGTTTCACTCGATACATTCATCTATCATTTTAAGCTAAATACCAGTTGTTTTATTGTGTATTATCCGTGCCACTGCTATAAATGACTTTATACATGCTGCAATTTGAAGGTACGGTTCGTTTAAGTTATATCACTCTATTGTCGCCAAGCATAAAAGTTGGCGACGAAAGAAACATTTCAAACTATTTAACATTGTTGGTGCAAAAGTAATCATTATTAAAATACAGCTTTGGCATATACTGTTATACTTGTAAGACTTTGGCATATATTGTTTGATTTTACAGAGCAGAATTTTGGTGATGGAGGTTTTAAACCAAAATCGATCGCAGCACATGCATCTGTGAATGGGTCCATCAGACATCGAATCAAAAAAGTTTTTTCCCAGTTTTTCCCAAGCCGATTGCTTTTTAGTTTTCTTTTTAGGTGGTGGAAAATCAAGAGTAATAGCTATAACATTTTCCGGCTTGTTAGAATCACTATTGGCACTCAAATTTTCCTGGTTAGAACCGACCGATAGTAAAACGCCATGGCTAGTGGATTGGTCGCCCTGGCGACATGATGTTTTACAATTAATCGGTTCGGCATTAAATTGCTTCCTTTTTCGTGATCGCCTTTCAACACGTAATTGGTTTTCAGCGGCTCAATAATCTTTTGATTTTATCATTTTCTGCATTGAAAGACGTTTTTGCGCCAAACCAAATACAGTATTACTCAGTTATCCCGTCGACCAATTTCGCCAAATGATACGAATCGCCAAACTAATAAGCAACTTATACATGTTGACTGTGTTTAATATCATTGAATGCGATATTCACGTTCATTCATTTCTTTGGCTTCGGCTTTTTCCGTATCTGTTAATTTCCGTCTACCCATTTTTAAATTTGTTAGTTTTCTCCTTTATTACAATGATTTTAACCATTTTAATTTACTATTCAAATAAAAATTCTTCTAAAAGTAAAGAATTTAATTTAAATTCAAATAAAAATTCTTCTAAAAATAAAGAATTTAATTTAAATTCAAAAGTGGTAACATCATTCAAAAGTGGTAACATCATTCAAAAGTGGTAACATCATCGGGTCCATTCTCCCGAAAACAACAACCATTTTTCAAATGGTTAAAAAGAGCAGAGTTCGAACAGTTCTTCTTTCATGCGTGAATTTTCCTTTCCCGTAGAAGGTACACAACTGTAGGAAAACAACTTTTACAGTAAAGTTCTTGGGTCTGTAATGTGCCGCCATCTACAAAATTCACTGCTATTTTACAGTTGTATATATCGAATAAAGTTAGCTATCGAAAAAAAAAAAAAATGTAGTTAATGTTAAATAATGATGTACCGATAGTTTCAACAGAAGCTAATTTGAATTTTAAACAGCACAATTTATTTCTAAAAGTGATAAACTAAATAAACAATGAAACTTGTAAAATTGCAGAAAACTTTGTAGTTTCAAAATAAGTTACATGTTTTTTCGTGTTACTAAAGTATTATGATATAATATCATTTGATATCATCTAAGTAAAAAAAAAAATAAATTAATGAATGAAATCTACTATAAATAATCATAAACATTACTCTTCTTTAATAAAGGTAATTTCTTTTTTAACTGTGTATAGTTTGAAATTTCCACACATTTTCTTTTTATATGAATCAATATATTACTAACTAGTGCAATTTGAGTACATGATAATATAATGGCATTTTATAACCAGACATGAGGCATCAGAAGATAATAAAAATAGCTCTTCTAATATGGCAACTTTACAGTTTCAGCGTTTAATCATTTTTAGTTATCCAGGTTTGGAAATTTTGAACAGACATGTTTAATGACATACTTATGTTGCTTCTATTGGAAAATTTCGTACGGGTTTGAATTGTTTTTCATATTTAAACATTTTTAATAATATTTTCTAATGTTTGTTTTACATTCGGTTCACTTCAAACAGAGATAAAGTTAGAAAGTAATAAAACTGTGATATTCTTTCTCTTTCCCTCTTTTTTATATTTATTTCCCCCTATCACAATACGTTTCAGTGAGAAAACTAAATATATAATCGAATTGCCTTCAAAGATCATATTACATTAAAAAATAAATAAATGAAATGAAATAAAGTAAAATAAAAATGTTTTGTGAGATTTTAATTTGAAAAATGAAAATTAAATAAATAACTAAATATCTTTCAAATATAAAGAAAATAAGCAACAGCAATAACCATGCATTATTTCATTTATTCAATTTTAACAAGGCTGTTTATTTTACATAATAGTGGGCGTATCATTCAGTTAACTTATTTGTGTACTACAGTTTTTTAATGCTTTTACTAAACAGCATGCAATATTTAATGCCTGTACTGAAAGGGAAAAAAAATAATGAGGTCACTAAAACCTTTATTTTAGAAATAAAAAGATTTCAGACACTTGAAACTGAATACGCACTTTTATATTTTGATTCAAACTTAGAATAAACTCCCAGACTTAATCTCGTCTGAAACGGTATTTACGGATTTAAATTGATCAACGTGTCTGATGTTGATGGAATAAAAAAGTATTGCCATGGCAAAGATTTAGAGCACAATTTGGCAATGAACTAGTCCATAATACCTGACAGTGTCAAAAAAGCAAAACAGGTATAAGAACTAAGGAACGGTCTGAGCTTCTTAAATTTTGTACATCTTAGGGAGGAAATAAAATGAAAAGAGTGTCCTTCGAATTGCTTTATATTTTCTTTAATAACAACTTTGATGTTTTTTTAAAGGATAATATTCAAACTTTGGTAGTCCAGAAGGCGCCTGTAGCTTTGAAAAGAGTTATTTATACATTATGTCTTTTGTACAAGTGCGTATTTATTTCAGTTGTTTCTAAGTTATACAATTTTTACTTATTCAGTAACTTTTAAACAAGCTATTTTTAATGAGGTTTTATTTTTCTAGAAAAGAAAATTTATTATAAGAAGAATGGTAGTTAATTTCCATCATAAATTCATATATTTAATTAAAATAAATATAACATAAAAAATACTAATAACGTGAAAAATAAAAAGAGAATATAGAAAGAGCTGTACAATTATAAATCCTTTTCTTACATTTTATTATTTTACTTTAAATTCATATGTTTGTCACCTAAACATAATGTTAAAATTTATTCACAGTTTTTAAATGCATTTTCATAACCTCTTTCTTCAAATAACTTCAAAAATATTTTTATGTACTCACATTTCTGCAAAATGGTTTTTTAATGTATTTAAACTGTACACCTTTTCCAAATATGAAAAATAAAATCCAAAAAATGAAATAATACTTAACAAAATAAGAAAATAACATAAAAAATAATATAATACTATTAATAGGATTTATTTTGAAATCATATTGCAAGGAAAATAAAACATTTGTAAGTATTTTTAAATCAAATTAAAAAGTAGTTTTTATATAATTATAAAATGCTCTCCAAATTACATTAATAATATTCGAGATTAAAAATTAAATATTAATAATATTTTCAAAGGCAGTTTTTCATTTTTTTTATTGCCCTAAACGTAAAATCTACTAACGGAACGGAAAAAGTCCGGAAACTTTGCTGCCAAAAGTTTTACAGTGAATTCGCAGATTTATTTTTAACAGTGTACACCACAGGGAAAAGCATAGTTATGGCTTGGTTCATAGAGGTGAACTCAGATATACAAGGTCCAAAGTAAATTCCAAACAAAATTTTGAAGCCAAGCGGCCCTGAATACGAGCGTGATATAGGACACTTATTGTGACTAATAGTGCGCTTTGTTATGGAGACTAGTTGTGTCTTTGTTCGGACGATCAAAAGTGCTCACGTGGAGTTTGTTAGGTCATTACATAAAACTTTGGAACTTGCTGTTCATTATATAACAAAAAGATTTTTTTTTTTTAAATCTAATTTCGTTTAAGTTATATGGAGATTGTATAGTTACAAGATTTGTTATTAAAGTTGTAAAGTTAACCCTTTAGTGTACCACGTGCCGTATCTGATACATATCTAAAATATTATAATCTTTATTGTGTGAAATGAATTTGGCCAATAGAATCTGTCTCTGACTAGAAACAATCCAAAGAACGGAATAACACTTATTTTGCCTGTGTCAGATGGCTGTACTAGTACAAAAATTAAAATTTGTTCTTCGGAAACAAAAGAAATTTGTATCAGACTATAACAGTAAGATTTACTTTCATTATTTTTCATGAATATTTAAAAATATTAATATAAAAAAACTGTAGAATATTGAGGAGATAAAATTAATTATTGTAAGATCATTTAGTTGCAAAATCTAAAACTACAATATTTTAAAACCTTAGCTGTGTACATATGGTTGACACCATAAAATATCAAATTTTAGCTGAAAATTAGAAATTGATTTTTTTAAACTACTTTTTCTATTGTTGGACCGAATATAGATTTCCAATATTTTTTTTCATGGAGTGTGCAGTAAAGGGTTAAATTTGAAACACCCTGTAAATTGCATTTCTACTAAGATTTCATAAGAAATTTGAAAAAAAAAAAATCATCAAAAACAAGAAAGAAACAGCTATAAAACAAATTTCCCCCAAAGAATACATAAATCCAATAGATTATTCAACTTGAACTTGGAAAAAGATATTTATGCTTGAAATCGCATGTTTTATTAAAAGAAACTATGTGCTCTTCAATAAAATGAATTTTCAGGGAAAACTAAAATAAACCATGATTTTCATCTCTCAACCTCTTGTTTTCTACAGTATGCATAAATTTCGAATATCAAAGTTCAAAAACGTCGCAATAGAATGGAGAAAGTACATCTATGAAAGGTACGGAATCTAAAAAAGAAATTTAAGAGGGAAAACAGTCTGGGGGTTTCCCCTTAAAAAATATATAAATTTTAAAATTATGGTTTATTTCAGTTTTCTAAAGTATAATTTTTTAGCTAAAAATTTGAAATTGATTTTTTTTTAAATTTTTGTATCATTGTAAGACTGATATATAGATTTCAAATAATTTTTTTGATAAAGATAGATAAAATCATGCAGTAAAGGGTTAAATTTGGAACACACTGTGTCTTGCATTTCATAAAAAAAATTGCAAAGAAAATCATCAAAAACAAAAAAAGAAACAGCTATGAAACTAACTTCCCGAAAAGAATACGTAAATCCAATAGATTATTGAACTTGAACTTGAAAAAGATATTTAGACTTGAAATCGCATGTTTTATTAATAAAAACTATGTGCTCTTCAAAAAAAGAAATTTTCAGGGAAAGCTGAAATAAACCACGATTTTCATCTCTCTCTCACCCTCTTCTTTTTTACAGTATGCATAAATTTCGAAAATCAAAGTTCTAAAACGTCACCATAGAATGGAGAAAATCTCTAAAAGGAACAGAATCTAAATATTTTTTTTAAAGAGGAAAAAACGTGTGAGGGTTCCCACTTAAAAAATATATAAATTTTTAAATTATGGCTTATTCCAGTTTTCTACATATAAAATTTAGCTAAAAATTTGAAATAGACTATTTTTTTACTGTTTTTCTTTTCGTGCAATAAAGGGTTAAATTTGTAACATATTGTGTCTTGCATTTTATGAGAAATTCGCAAAGAAAATCATCAAAACACAAGAAAGAAATAGCTTGAAAAGCTTCCCCCAAAGAATATATAAATCCGATAGATTATTGAACTTGAACTTGAAATCGCATGTTTTATTAACAGAAACTATGTGCTCTTCAATAAAATGAATTTCCAGGGAAAACTGAAATAAACCATGATTTTCATCTCTCTCTCACCCTCTTCTCTTTTACAGTATGCATAAATTTCGAATATCAAAGTTCAAAAACGTCACCGTAGAATAGAGAAAGTACATCTCTGAAAGGGACGGAATCTTAAATTTTTTTTCAGGGAGGGAAAACCGTCTGGGGTTCCACAAGCATCAGTGTCTTGCTTCAGTGTCTTCTGCAGAGTATAGAAGAGTCGCAAATCAGAAAACAGCACAAGAGGGGATGAAGTAAGGAAAAATAAAGAAAACGTGAGGATAAAACTACAATCCCCCCACTGCCAGAAGATGTATGAGACAGAGTAAAAAGGGAGTGTGGGGATGCCCCAGAAGGATGAGCAAGATGAGAGATGTGTCGTCCATTTCGTCTGCTCTTTTGTGACCGACCAATTCGGTTACTTCCGCCTGATTTACAACCCCTGGGATCCCCCCCTCCCAACCGAAGTCTTCTCTTCCTCTACTTCCTGGACTCCTCCCACCACCTGCAAAAGACGCATCGCCACTTTTATAGAAATCTGAAATAGGAGAGAAGGGGGAGGGGGTCAAAAGTGGCAAGGTTATTACTTTATCTTTAGATATTTTTAGGTAACGGTGTGAAGTAGTATTAATGTGCTGTGCTTAATATAGAAAAAACGAGCTTAGATATTTGGTCATTTATAGTTTTTTTTTTCTATGCATAAATCAGATAGATATATAAAACAATTATATATCTGCTTTACATACGTTCACACGGGTATCTTAAATCTATCCTAATTACCCAGAAATAAAAAAAAGGTAAATAATAATAATAAAGATAGTAACTTACACCGTACAATAAAAAATTATTAATTACTAAAATGATAAAATATAAAGGTAACAACTGTTTACTGAGAATGTAAACAGCGCAAATAATGAAGCATAATGGTAAAAATAATGACAGTAGTAAGTAGTTTAAGGGTAATCGCATTACACAAATCAAGTTAATAAAAATCTGGCTGGATTTCTTTTTCATACAGTCTCCAATTGCTAAGTTTTAACAGTTTAAAATTTATGGTATTCTTTCAAAAGAATTTCAATAAATGGTATTACCGTCTACACTGTAAAAAAAAAATTCAAGAGGTTACTAAAATTTTTTTAGTAAATTTGTATTCCACAGAATTTTTTAGTAACCATTACAAACTTTTTTTTTGCAAGCGAAACAATCATTTCTTTTGTAAACTAAACAAAAGAATTTTTTGTATAACTAACTTAAAAATTTTTAGTATGAGCCACCAAGCAAATTTTAGTAATAGCTCCAAAATTATTTTTAATAACCATTACGTGGGCTCGAAGGGCAGGAGCTTCCTTCGAGCTGCATCCAGACTTCTAGAGCGGAAGATTTTCGGCAAAACCGCAATAGATGGCAGCACCAAACATTGCTACTGCTCTGTCAGGATATTCATAATCCCTTTGTTAACGAGTACTTACACTGCATACATTCGGGGTGTATTTGGCAGTGGCCAGTATCGAACCCGGGACCTTTTAGCCTGGAGTTCGTTACTATAACCACTATGCTATCAATGCCACACCAAGTGCGTTTTTGTAATAGCTATTAAAAATATAAAATTATTAACTTTATTCGTTGCTAACTTTTTTCTAGTAATTCTTACAGATTTTCTTGTAACCGACTAAGATTACTAAATTTTTTTTGTAATTACAAGGATCACTAAAGTTTTTTTAGTAGATCGACACTTTTTTTTTACAGTGTATGATATTAACTGCAATATAAATGCATTTATTTCTTATAACACGAAACTTTTAATCGAAGTAAAGTCTAATTAAGAAAGAAAAGTAGTATTTCGAATTTCTCCTCCAGAATGGTACACTAGAAGTAAAAGTGGATATACAGGGGCATAGAATAAATAGTGAAGTTTCATGGCAGTGAAAAACTATAAGATTTTATACACACGTAATTATTTTTTATGCAATACTGTTTGATAAACATTTAGTAAACCTTCTACCATAACTTTCTTTAATAGTTTTGTAAGATTTCTCAATCAGAATTAGAACATTTTAATTTTCCATGATGTTATATTAATTAAAGGGGGAAAAAAGATGAAAACGAAAGAAAAGATATCCATAACTACCGCTTATTTATTTTAATTTATCTACTTATTAAATATAATTGGTCTTTTAAAAATTATGAAAATAACGCATTAAAAAAAATCTCATTAGGAAATTGTACTACAAAGGTCTTTAAGTCAGAAATTTCTAAAATATATGTCATGCATTAAGTAATATATTTAAATAATCATACTTATCATAATTCCATTGTAATGAGTCTAACAAACAAGGAATTAAGAAACTTAAAAAAAAAAAAAAAAAAAAAAAAAAAAAAAAAAAAAAAACAGAAAAAAAAACAGAAAAAAAAGAAAAGAAAAAACGAAAGAAAGAGAAGATAATTTTCTTATGCCGCACTTTCGTATTTTCTCTTAGTTAACTGGATAAATTAGCTATTTAGATTGTTAGTTTAGATTTCGTTTTTAAAAATATTTATATAGATAGTATGACCCAATAAATGAACTGAAAAACCGCATTAAAAGATTTTGAGGTTTTTAGAAGAAGTTGTGCGCATCTTAAAACCTCAATAATAATAATAATAAAGAACAATACACTGATATTATATACAGAAGACATAGATGAAATATCCATAATATCAGAACCTCCTACTAAACATGTTTTTTCTACTTAATCTCATGTCAGTTCCAGGCAAGAAGAGACAAATTAAGCAAACGCAATCATCGACATGCAAGAGACCTCTATAACAACTGCATAATCAACTATATTATACATCATGTGAACCACGCTGGAATACTCTCCAAGTCAACATGTATCTTCTGTGACGAATATCTATGGCCCCCTGTCTACCTACTGCGCTAAGTTGCGCCATTATTAATCATGGAAGGGGGGATGCCTTAACAGTAGATAATAATTGGCTTCTTCTCGTTTCCATAGGGATCCGGGCCCAGTCTGGGCAGGTGACACCCAAATTGGGGCAATTACCTGGGACTGACGGATCCTATTGTTCGGTCCGAAGGCATTTGCCATTGTGATGAATAGGACAGCTAAGTGGCATCCCCGCCCGTCAATCAAGCACACTTGGCCCCGCCTAAGAATGACGTCATCAATGCCTTTGTTATAACAGTGCTTGAATGAAGTGATGTGGAAGATGAGAGAGAGGGGATGTCTAGATTTAAGTGATACTATCAAAAGCGGATCAGTAACGGATCCTGGAAAATTAAATAAAACTTAGGTGAATCGGGAAGGTTATGACGAAAGGAGTTCGGTAAATGCTTAAATCAATTTTCGTAATGTAAATTGTGATGATTGACAATGCTTTATTTATTTAATTAGGGAACTTATGGTAGAAAAAAATAGTGAAATAATATTTCGAAGCTGGAATAAAATATAAAGGGAATTAAACAAATTTCTTTCTAAATTAATGTTGTCAGAAAGATAATGCATATAAATATGATTTAAAATGCTATATTTTTAATAAAATACTCAGAAAATATTAAAAAATGAAAGAGAAGGAGCTTATGGAAACAGAAACAAATTAAACAACAAATTACGATTTTTTTTTTTTTTTAAGTGGACAGGGTAAAAATTGAGTCGTAATAAATTAAAGCAAGTATGGAAATATGAAGTTTTTTGATTGTCAATGTTTTATTTATTAGATTAGTTAATCGTATTGGTGAAAAAATTAGACCAATAATATTTTGAAACTGGAATAAAAGAATAACAGAAATATTTTTTTAAATTTATAAATTAACGCAGTCTGAAGCAAAATAAAAATAAGTATGATGCAAAATGCTAATGTTCAGAATATATATCTAAAGAATAAAAATAATATAATCGAACTTTTTTAAAAGTTAAATAAGAGTAATATTTAACATGTTCATGAATTTGAAAATGAAATAAAAGATTTAAAATAATGCATTATTGAAAATATTTATTCACTTCTGTAGATGATTATTTGAATTGGTTTATAATGGTTATAGACACACACACACACACACACACACACACATACACACATATATAAATGAAAATTACAATAATCCTTCAATATTTTATAGTCCCCCCTGAACAGAAGAAAATAAAATCAAACGAGGAAGAGAGAAAGAGAAAAAAATTATATTTAAACAATTATGTTAACTAACAACAACAATGTTAAAAAATTATAAACGTCGACTTCATATTTTATACTTAATTTTGTACTAAAAACATCTTTATTAATTACAAAAAATCTATTTCGTTTCTGAATATTTGGGGGGAGGGGAAATAAAGGATAGCCCTGGGGGAAAAAATTACACTAAATAATTACACGATGCAGAATTTATTTAACGGATTTATATATATATATATATATATATGTGTGTGTGTGTGTGTGTGTGTGTGTGTTTCATGATTTAATTAAATCTTCCTCAAAAATATTATAAAATTACTATTTTACAATAGTTTAACACAATTCACCATATACTATTTCTTAGAGAGATTTTTTTTCCCCTTTATCTGACACCTCAGCGAAAAAAATGTGATAAAATTTTCTCTTCTTAGAATAATGTTAGAATCACGTATCAACAAGAGCGAAGGTAACAATAAAAGCGAGAAGAAGAAAAAGGTGCGCCCCTGTATATCATTCAAGTGATGGGCGGTCCGGGCATAAGAAGCCCCAGGATTTCCCTCCACTTAACTACTCAAGTCAAAAATATCCCCTTGGAAGGCTTTTTCCCGTTGCAAGGCTGAAATCTTGGAAAGATCAGACTGACACCTCCTTCAAAGGATTCCACCTCTTCTTTTGAAGCGACTTTACCTTCCATATAGGGCTGCAATACAAACCTCAACAAATGCTGTCGCCAAAATGAATGCCAACCACATAAATGCAAAAAATATAGAAGCTATACAGAAAATCTATACATTTGTTATGTTACGGAATTTATTAAAAATGTTTTCAGAACAGAAAATATGTATAGAGTTTCTCTGTAGAATTTATTTTTCCAATATTTCTGAATCACCGTATTACAAATTATTTTACTAAATGTTAGTGTTTTTAAAAAATGGTTCGATGTTTTATAGGTACTATGACCAGATTGGTAAGTGGCGAAGAATTTTCTCATCAATATCTGAATTGAGAGAAAATAAAGTATTAAAGAAAACCCTGATATGTTTTTCTCTCTTGCCTGTACATCCACTTTTACTGCATCTGTATATCGTATGTCGGAAGACGAGAATACTTGGCTAGAAGAAATATTTCCTTGTGGTTCCCTATCATGGCGTTGACTATGTGTCTCCCACAGTATTTCAACAGATTTTCTTTAATTTAATTTTATATTTGTTAATTGACATGCATTTATTAAAGTCATAAATTTACCTATAATGATTAAAAATGAGTATGAGGTAAAAAATAATAATGTTTATCCCGTATGTAAACGAACAGCATTTCATTACAGCATAAAGTTGTTTTAGATAGATGCTCAAAGCCATTTTGTCAATCGTGTATTCGTTTTACATCGAATAGATGCTAAAATGGAATCAAATTGAAAAAAAAAAAATTAGAAAATTAATCTCGCTCATATTTTTGGCTATATCATTGAGAAACGTTAGAGAGAGTTAATAATAATAATAATAATAATAATAATAATAATAATAATAATAATATGTATGTATATTTATATTATGTATATACGAGTACCAATTTGATAGTCAATAGATAAAAACAACGAAAGAAAAAAGTTCAGCCTATTTTTTTTCTTGCTTTCTTCTTGCATAAACAACATTTGACGAGAAAAAAAATTGCGTTAGGTTAACTAAAATCTTACGAGAAAAATGAAATTTCGATTAAAATAATTACAAGTAACTCTAAAAAAGTTAAATAGAGTGAAAGGTAAAACATAAAAAGGAAATATTAATTACATAGACAAATTGCATACAAAAGCATTTAAAAAAAGTACTGAAGCATTAAGAATTCACTTTAAATAATACTTATAATTAAAAAAAAATGATAAAAATTATTTAATGTTATAATAAAAAAATCGTAAATTTAAAAATCAATTAAAGTAATATTGAGCTTAAATCTTAAATGTTTTATATCTATATTTATAATTTTTCTTACTGAAGTTATATATTTTTCATTTCGATGTACTGAATTTTGGATAGATACTATAACATCTTTTTTTTTCTGATCATTTTTCAGTTGTTAAAATATTTTGATTACAAAATTTTGACTATATATGGTTATTCCCATGAGAATTTTTAATGTAAGGTACATGCTACAATATTTAGCTGCCAGTAATTTAGAACGATAAAATGTGACTTATTTTATAGGAAGTATCTCATTAGCTGAATTAGCCCCCCCCCCCCCCCCCAAAAAAAAAAAAAAAAAAAAACCATTTTGAAAATATCACAACTAAAATGTTTAGAAATTGTCAGTATTAGGATTTACACTACACAAACTTATGGAGATATCCATAAGTCAAATATTTTTATTTTTCAATATTTTTCATGCATTCAACCTCCTATTCATATTAATCATTTTTCCAAATTTAATATTTATATTGCTTGAATCTTATTTTAAATTTCATTTATAAATATTTGAGTCTCGTCTTAAATCTTTATTTATAATTACTTCATTTAATAATTTGTTATTCTAAATTTAAAATTCATAATGTTTGATATCGTGTCTTAAACCGTTTATACTTAATATCGATGAAAATTTGCAATATTTTATAATATATGTATATAATACATGTACATAAAATACCTTTATATCAAAATTTATAAATATTTAAAAAAATAATAATATATAAAAATAGTGCTACAGGAAACTCGAAATATAATTCGTGCCGCTATTTGTTTTACTTCAAGCAGAATTTGAAATAATTCATAACTTTTGATTTAGAACCATTCAAAAGTTTGAGTAGCTAAATACAAAATATTATTCCACTCAAAAGTATTACTATCGAAAATCTATTAAAAACAAAAACAAAAAATTGAATGTCAGTATTTTTAGTTTACAGGTTAAAACAGGCACTTAAAAAAATTACATGCATTTTCTAATCATTATTTGGATAGCAATAATTTCACTAACAGTAAATTAACTACATATTATGTTAGTTTAAAAGAACTTAAAAATTATTTTTACAGCAGGATGTTCTCTTTGATTGATTAATCTGTATTACATTTCCCTAAACCTCAATTTAGAGACGACTTTAAGGAAAGGTGGGGGGGGGGGGGGAGAGAGGAACAATCTATTATCTTTTACAAAGAAAACAATTAATATATCAAATCAGCAATGGTAAAACCCAAAAATAAGATTTATTTACAGACTTTACATTGCCAAAAAGAGATAAAATAGAGCCAACAGCATCTCCTCCGCTTTTTCTGATCCCTTGAAAGAGGAAGCGTAGCTCGTCAATCTTGTGCAATGTCAAAGACAGCGGACGGCATCCATCAGTGGATAGCCACCTTAAAAAACCATCCTTAACAAACCACCACGCTCTTGGGGGTTTGCATCCAGTCTCTCTTAAGATGCTCTGAGTTCTGCTAATAAAGAACAATTTTTATCATAATACCGAGATATACAGTGAGAAGAAACATCAGATTAAGGCTTTTACAGGTACTAGCGGTTATGAGAGGAAGGGGAGGAAGTAGATTGCATAATATAAAAATGCTCAATTACAATGAGGTTTAGATAAAGTTTAGCGTCGGAAACAATTTGCAAGTGATGAACTGAAATAAAAAAAAAAATAATAATAATAAATGAAAGCAGGGGATTTAGACAAGAAGAAAAGGTGGCAGAGATGCATTTTTGTTTAATTTTCTGTTAGGATTTTATTTTGTTTAGAAGAAATACCTGTATATATAGGAGAGACATGATAACAGCAAATCGTCACTTTTCTCTATAAATATATATATATATATATATATATATATATATATATACTGAGATTACATAAGCTAAAAAAGATTTTTTTTTTCATTTCAGCATATTATATATTTTTTTTTTTTATAAGTTATAAAAAATGCATTAATAATTAAAATAAATTGAAGAATTTCGATAAAATTATATTAAAATAGGTTACTGGGATAAAATATTATGCAGAAAAAATGTTTAATAAAGTTAAAAAATGTCGGGGATGAGTGATAATTTTTTTTCTTTGTTATATAAAATCGTAAATAAGCATTCAGCTGTTGGTTGATTATCTCTCTATTTAACTTATTATTGTTATTATATTAATTACCATTTAATTTATAATAAATAGACTAAATTGTAATTTAATTTTTTTTCCTTTTAGGAAATGTAAAATTATGTTTCTATATTGCCAACATTTTTTAATGTTACGAATGAGATTATAATCTTAAGAAACGTATATAAATTTAAAAATATCAGAAATGATAAAATATAATAATAATAATAATAACTATTCTGAAATGATTTAAAAAGAAAGGAGATGTGGATTCAGAGCTCGGCTAATGAATAACTATTTTTATGATAATATCATGATGTAAAAAGAAACATTATATTGAAGATTTTCCAGCTACTAGCTATTATGTACAAATAGGTAGAAGACGCAGATTCTAAGATATAAAATTCCTTAATTATAATGAGGTTTATTTACGTTTGACGCTGGTAACAATTTGAAAACGGCAAAGTATAAAAAAATATAAACAAAATATTTAATTCTAAAGTTTGTTAAAGTTGTGAAGATGGATTTTTCTTCAGCAAATCATCTCTTGTATATTAACTTAATATTTATAATAATTATTATTATTACAAAAAAATGACTTTTTTAATAAAAAAAAATTGAAACGCGTTGTTATTATTTAAAAGCTATTAAAAATTACATATTTAAATTTAATGCAAAAAAATTACTGCAAAGAAATGTTATTTTGAATAGCTATAAGTATAAAAAGGGAAAAAATAACAGAATAAGTAAACATAAGATTTTATAACTATTTAATATTTAGTTGATTACATTTTCAAATAATTTTAATTTGTAACTACTATTGTATTAATGCAGATTTCATTTATGTTTAAATGGTTATATATGTAAATTTGTAAAATTCCAAAATAGTTAATTTTTAGCTCACACTTATTTAATAATTATTGATAAAATTATAATCTTAATTAACACATGACAATTAAAAAAACATTAACATAAATAAATAAATAAATAAATAAATAAAAGAAATCATCTGCAAAATCGTGTAAATACAGAATGAATCACATGAGACTATTTTCTCTAGCCAAATATTTCTCATTTCTCCGCTTGCAAAGAATAGGTGCAGTAAAAGTGGATATACAGGCAAACATTGCACCAACAGAATTTTAGTAACATCGGAAATATATATATACAGTGACTCTCGTTAATTCGAAATCGGATAATTCGAATCATTACTTAATTCGAACTAAATAGGAAGTCCCGATATTTTCAATGTCAGAATAACGTTAAAAATTTTCATTAATTCGAACTCATTTTTTCTTGACTTTGTTTAATTCGAACTAACGAGAATTCCGATTTTTCATTTTTCTTTTCTTTTTCACGGATTTCAGATCATTTGAATAATTATTTGAATAATTTTGTTTCTTTGATTTTTGTGAAAATTGTTCCGAACGAATATACAGATAATTCAATGCATTTGATATCCACTTTCTTAGTGCCCCGTCTGTCCATCAGTGGCGCTTTAATTTTTTTTTTTTCATTGTGCTTGTTTCTAATCTTTTAATTAGTTTATGTATTTATACATTCTAATTTAATATTAAGTCATATTCTTATGATTATAATGGTTATATATATATATATATATATATATATATAACCATTAAAAGTAAACAATTTTCACCAATGTATTTTATCAATAAAACAATAAACCAAACCGAACAGTGGCGCTAACTTTTGAAAAATATTGGATTGGCTCAAAAATATTTTTGTAAAATGGTGTGATCCGTTTTTATTTGAAGGGTGGACATATGATGAAATATGGGAATTTTAAGTCAAGCTATCATGTTTTAATAAAGTTGCAATTTTATTAAATTATATTCTCATGCGTTTTTCCTTATAAACATACTTATATTTATTGTAATGTCATTATATCATGAACATGGCTACAAATTTAATTTGAAGAAAGTTAAAAAGGGAAGCAAGGCATTTCAGTCATTTAGGATTTATGGGTGTTAGTCGGAGAATTAAAACACATAGCCAATGACAAAATAAATTGTATTCTAAGGGGGAAAATGAATTATGATGAAATAAATAACCAGAACAATGAAAATTGGGCATGTTATGATTCACAATTATTAGGTGGGCTCGGGCCCCACTGGCCCATAGAAGTTGGCGCCACTGTATATATATCCATGCTTTTTAAAGGCCTTTTCCGCCCTTAATTTAAATGTTGATATAAAAAATTTTCACTCCGTAACAATGTGACTTCAGTATCTCTAACACCTGGAAACATTTTGTTTAAACCCCATTATTAATTTTATCAAAAATTTATAATCAATATTCAGACCTACTGGCACGCACACGCGCGCCCGCAAATAAAATAAATAAATAAAATGAAATAAATAAACAAACACACGACAATATTAAAATAAGCATCAAAATTTTAATTTCCAGTAAGATTGCTCTTTTAAATTGGTACATTTTAAAATACAATTTTTAAAAAATGCATAGGAATGATTTAAGAAATATCGCATTCAAAATTAACAGAAATAGAAAGACTTAAATAATATTTATTTTTGATTTCTGTCATGCCTAAATCACCACACCAAATTAGATAAAACTATTATTATTATCTATGTTACTAGACAATATTTGACTTCTCGGTTATATGTAACGAAAATTTTAAGTATAGTTATTTACATTAATGGGAATAAAAACATACCAAAAAAAATGCAGCTCATAATGTTTAAGAAATAATTTCCCTAAATGAGCACCATTGTTCATAAAATAATAAAACAAAGAATTTACGTGAGATAAAAATTACTTTTCCACAAAGAAAATTAATTAAAAGATATAAAATCCATATGAATAATAATAATAAATATATTCGATAAGAAGCAAATTATCATATTTAGTTTTAAAATAATCTATTGCTTTAAGTCTTTAAATTATATTCTTTTTAAAAGAAAAATACGAAAGCAATGTTTTTTTTCTTTGCAAAATAATCTGAAAAAAAAAAAAAATTATTTTTGCAAAAACAAGTGCGAAAGTAATTTTGTTCTTTTTTCAAAGTTATGTACAAAAAGGCAGGAAAAGTAGATAATAATATTCAAACAAATTCACAAAATAAAAATATTCAAACATAATGAGATTACATAGATATTTAAAATCTATTAAAAATTAAATATCAAATTCAAATGAAAATAAATTATAATATATATATATATATATATATATATATATATATATATATATATATATATATACATATATATATATATATATATATATATATATATATATATATATGTTATAGTGGACAATTATTAGTTCAAAAATGGAAAAAAAAATGTTTATAAAAAAGAGAGAATCACTAAATAAATAGGTATAAGATTTTTTGCTAAATAATTAATGCTCAATTGATTAGAGTTCTACTTAACTTTTAATTGGTAATTATTTTGCTTTTTTTTTTCTTTTTAATGCCCAAATTAAACTTATAAATATTCTGTATTTTTCAAAAAATCTAAGATAGTTATTGTTTCTCTCATAATTTTTTAATCATCACAGGTAAATTTACAATTTTAAGTAACATATGTAAATTTAAAAACATTTTTTAAAACGTAAAAGAAAACTCTGTAGAAAAATCGCAGGAAAAACAAAGAGAACGATACGATAGTGAATTACAGCATAGTATATTATCAAGTCAACTATCCTCATTTTCCTGAATACTATGTACAAATGCAGTAAAAGTGGATATACAGGCAAATATTGCATCAAGGAATTCAAGTAATACAGAAAAAGGCATTTGGGCATTTTTTAAAAAACCATATATTAATGTAAAAATTATTTGAGACACGATAATATATTCTCAAGCAAACTATTCTTATTTACCTGCATACGTAGTATAAAGGCTGTAAAAGTGGATATACAGACAAATACCACGTCAAAGATTTTAAGTAATATAAAAAAAAAGACTTCCGGACTTTCTTTTAAAGAACCGTTAGGTATTATTGAGAAAATTATTTGAAGCAAGATAATATTTCCTCAAGCCTATTCTTTTTCATCTGCATACGCTGTATAAAAGCAGCAAAAGTGGAAATACAGGCAAATACCACATCAAAGAATTTAACTAATGTATATATAGAAAAAGACTTCATGTTATATTTTATATTATAAAAAATACATCATTACAAACACAATGAATGGATCAATGGAAAACGTAAAAGCCTTTTTTAAAGAAAAATTAACTAAAATATTAAAAAAAATAAAATACAACTTGAAAAATTAATTTAAATATTGTTCACTATAATTCAGATCTTAATCTAATTCGAAATGTCAGTAAAAACCCATACATATACTTTTATTAAACATAAATTCTTCATAACATACGACATACAAATCTCTCATCAAAGAGAATTTAAGAACAATTCCTTACAAACAACTAACTCCTGAATTGATGAAGATAAACAGAAAAAGAATATCCCAGCCTGTAACGGCAACAATAGATTTGTCGGTGCGAGACCTTGTCAGACTATCCTGTGCTCTTCGAAGCCCCATGTTTCCGGTGCACAAAATTCGGATTGGCTGGATTCGTTCTTTTCCTGTATTTCCAGACCCCCTCCGAGCTTTGTCCGGCAATATAAATATTTCATTGCATTAGAAGAAAGCCACAACTGATAGACTTGCCGGTGAGACAGAGGGCGACGGCACAAAAAGAGGAAGTTAGGTACCCAATGAATGAATATACTTTAATAAAGACTTTTCAGTTAACATTATTTGTTTTGCCTGGAGTGAAAGTAAATCGATTTGTTTCGAATAAGGAAAGAAAGATTATTAATGCGTAAAGCTAAGTTGAAGAATATGTCTTAAGGTAGCGACGTTGATAATCAAAAGGGATATTTATTTATTTTACTTAATGTTAAATTAATTCCATTTTAGTTTAGCTTTTTTCTATATATCAATCCTCTTAAGAGGCTACTTCATTCAAATGAAAAGTTGCGTTCCCTAATACTAGTCCTATGGACGAAATTTATAAAGATATCTTGGTTGCATTGGATAGCTGAGATTGAGATCGATCTGTATGCAAGCTGTTTTTTTTTTTTTTTTTTTTTTTTTTTTTTTTTTTTACTTTTTTGATTTTATTTACAGATAATTTTTAAGAGGAAATGCTTTTATTTTTGGAACCGGTTTGGTATAAGAAAGCATCCTTATAAAAAATATCTACAACCAAAATCAAGAAAAGTAAAAAACGGACTGCATTCAGATCAATCTCAGCTTTGCAATGCAACAAAAAGGATAGCCCATGAAAAATACAATCTCTTATAATAATAATAATAATAATCATAATAAATAAAATCTCATATTACTTCCCTCTAACGAAGCTATAATAAACTTAGAACTTTGTTTATAGGACATCTGCTACGAAATGTTGTATTATTTAGCTTCTTTCATTATTGGAAAAGTTTTCTTTCATTTTCAATTTAATTCAATGAGTATCTTTTCTTCTTCGTTGAAAACCATTGTTTGTTATTATCTTCAGATTAAAAGTAGATGATATCTTAAAAACAAAAAACAAATCTAGTCTTGGTGATTTTAGATTTGTTTTACCAATATTAGTTTCGAAAAATATACGAAAGAATAAATATCTAATAATCATTCGTTTTTTAGCTATTCAAATGCAAAATACAAGGAATCTACTTATTGTACAATTAACCTATACTCAAAATAAAATAATTTGATTGAAATATTATCAGAATCTTTTAACAAACAATGGCTCTCCTTAGAAACAAACGATTGCTCATTACCTCCTACTCCGCTTTTACCTTTCATAAGTATTTACCGAAAAATACACCGTGTTTTAAAGACCAATCAATGCTCGATACAATCAGAAGAAAAATGTCCCATATTTACTTGAAAACTGAATTACTTCTGTTTAAACGAACCTATAAGCTTCGAAGTTTGTTTATGGTCGGCCTGCTTCGAAATGTTGTATTATCTAGCTTCTTTAATTCTTTGAAATATCTTTTCTTCATCGTCGAAAATCATTGTCTGTGATTATCTTCAGATTGCGCTGAAAGTAAATTTAATAGTGATTAGGGAAAATTTAAAAGAGGGTCGCTAGCTCAATGAGCTTTTTGGCATATAATGGAGTTTAAAAGAGAAAGGAGGAAGGGAGGGTATTTTTAATGCCTATTTGGACGTCGAAATGACGCCGTCTTGGCGACGCTTTTTGAGTCAGAATTTAACGTCGTCATTGATTTGTAATATGTTATAGTGATTATAATCTTTTGTACCTATTAGAAAAATAATACGAGTAAATTTAGAGAAACGACAGGCTTTTGATGAGGAAAAGCCTATTAAAATATTTCGTCAGGGATATCTACTTAAATTTTTCTCTTTTTAAAAGGATTTAAAAGATTAAATTGGGAACACAAAGAATGTAATGTTAAAAATGTCAGACACAGAATTTTAATATCCGTAAAAAAATAACAACGCTGATGATTAATGTATATTAAAACTGCAAGCATAATATATTTTTTAAAGAAGCAAATATTTCAGAAAATTGCGAATTTGAAATAAAACCTAGGATTATAGATTTAACTTTAAATTTAGAAATTAACATTTAAAAGTTTTCCAATATAAATGGCTCAGCAAATGTGAAATTCGATTTTATCTAAGCACATTACTGTTTTAAAATGTTATGAGTTTGTATGTATAATAAAAGTTTCATAAAATATACTCTTTTTGTCTACAAAAAAAAAAAAAAAAAAAAAAAAAAAAAACATTTTTGACTGTAAACGTATTGATTATTGGTTTTAGAAATATATTTTAAAAAATGATGAGCTAATCAATTCTAAAAATCCATTACAAAGAAATTCGACATTTAATAAAACTTTTATGTCTAAATCCTTTAAATTATTCTAATACATAGGGACATTTCTTTAATTGCTAATTTTTAATTAATTTATAAAGAGTTAAACGTCTAAAATTAAACGCACAACTAATTCTTTCGAAATTCTAATTGAATTTTCGATAGCCAGCAGAGAACAATAAGCTTCTTAAGCAAGTTACAGTTCTGGCATCAAAGTATATTACGCAGAAAAGTAGATGTACAGGTAAAAGAGAACACTGAACATCTTTATTTGCTTATTTTATATTTTATATTTTAAGAAAATTTCTAAAATTCTGAAATTTTAAGAGGGAGAGGGGTAAGAAAAAACATGGCAAAACATAGTAAAGCATTACAATGAATATCATGACAAAAAATGCTTTAAAAATATTTCCATTGTAACAACTCATTAAAAAAGTCTATTCAGAAAATGATAAAGAAATAAAATATTAATTATAAATCAACACAATTCATAATTCCAATTCTAGATATACATTACAACGATTCTGATATTTACTAAAGTAAAATTACATGTCTTAATCATTTACATCATTTTAATATACTGGGACATTTATTTAATTACTCAATTAGTTAACTTTTAAACATTTTATAAACTGCCTAGTATTTACTATTAAATGCACAACTAATTCATGTGGAATCTTAAATGAAATTTCAGCAGCGAAATAGCAGCAGTAGCGAACAAATAACTTCTTAAGCAAGTTAGCAATCTAGCATCAAGTATATGTAGGCACTAAAAGTAGATGTGCAAGTTTTTTAAAAAAATCTATAACAAGTATATCTTTTATTCCTTACTCATTTAAATTATTTTAATACACTGGGGCATTTATTTTATTATTAAATCAATTAACTTTTAACCTTTTATAAATCTTAAACATCTATTATTAAATGCACAACTAATTCTTACTCAATATTAATTGAATTTTCGATAGGTAGTAGCGAACAAAAAACTTCTTAAGCAAGTTAGCAGTCTGACATCGAAAGTATGTAGGCTGTAAAAGTCGATGTAAAGGCAAAAGAGAACACTGAAAATTTTCTATATGTCTCTCTTTTTTATAGAGAATTTTCAAATTATCAAAACTAACGAAAATAAATAAATAAGCAAATAAATAAACATAGTTAAAAATTTTCGTGACAAAAAGTCCTTCAAAAAATATTTTTTTCTGTAACAACAGATTTTTAAAATTCTATTGAGAAAACTATGAGCAAATAAATTAATTACAAATCAACAAAACTCGTAACTCCAATTAAAAAAAAAAAAAAAAAAAAAAAAAAAAAAAAAATTGAAAATATTTTTCATGTTTTAATTGTTTTAATTACTTTAATATACTGGGGCATTTATTTTATTATTAAATCAATTAACTTTTAACCTTTTATAAACTGTTAAACGTCTATTATTAAATGCACAACTAATTATTGCTGAATACTAATTGAATTTTCGATAGGCAACAGCGAACAAAAACTTCTTAAACAAGTTAGCATTCTGACATCGAGCATATGTAGGTTGTAAAAGTAGATGCGCAGGCAAAAGAAAACACAGATAAATTTCTGTCTCTCTCTCTTTTTTAAAGAGAATTTTTAAATTATCAAAATTAAAGAAAATAAGTAAGTAAATAAACATAGTAAAATTTTTCGTGACAAAACATTCTTCAAAGAATATTTTCACTGCAACAACAGATTTTTAAAAATATATAGAGAAAACGATAAGCAAATGAATTAAATACAAATCAACAAAATTCGTAACTCCAACTTAAAAAAAAAAAAAAAAAAAAAAAAAAAAAAAAAAAAAAAAAAAAAAAAAAAAAATCTATCTCAAATCCATCTTTTATTCCTTAATAGTTTAAGTTATTTTAATATACTGGGACATTTATTTTATTATTAAATCAATTAACTTTTAAGCTTTTATAAACTGTTAAAGGTCTATTATTAAATGCACAACTAATTCATGCTCAATAACAATAGAATTTTCGATAGGTAGTAGCGAACAAAAAACTTCTCAAACAAGTTAGCATTCTGACATCGAAAGCATGTAGGCTGTAAAAGTAGATGTACAGGCAAAAGATAACACTGAAAAATTTCTATATCTCTCTCTTTTTTAAAGAGAATTTTTAAATTATCAAAACCAAAGAAAATAAAATAAGTAAACAAACAGAGTAAAATTTTTCGTGACAAAAAGAAAATATTTTTTCTGTAACAAAAGATTTAAATTTTGTTTTGAGAAAACGATAAGCAAATAAATTAAATACAAATCAACAAAATTTGTAACTCAAGTTTTTTTTAAGAGAATTTCTAAAATTATCAAAACTAGAGAAAATAAATAAATAAACACAGTTAAAAATTTTCGTGACAAAAAGTCCTTCAAAAATATTTTTACTGTAACAACAGATTTTAAAAAACTATTGAGAAAACGATAAGCAAATAAATTAATCACAAATCAACAAAATTCGCAACCCCAATTCAAGAAAAAAAAAAATTCTATCGGACATATATTTTTTATTCCTTAATCATTTAAATTATTTTAATATACTGGGGAATTTATTTTATTATTAAATCAATTAACTTTTACCTTTTATAAACTGTTAAACATCGATTATTAAATGCACAACTAATTCTTGCTTAATACTAATTGAATTTTCGATAGGCAGCAGCGAACAAAAATTTCTTAAACAAGTTACCATTCTGACATCAAGAGTTATATAGGCTGTAAAAGTAGATGTATAGGCAAAAGAGAACACTGAAAAAATTCTCTCTTTCTCTCTTTTTTAAAGAGAATTTCTAAATTTGTCAAAACTAAACAAAATAGATAAATAAATAAACATAGTAAAAATTTCCGTGACAAAAAGTCCTTCAAAAATATTTTCACTGCAACAACAGATTTTTAAAAAACCTATTGAGAAAACGATAAGCATAGTTAATTAATTATAAATCAACAAAATTCATCTCCAATTGGAAAAAAAAGAAAGAAAGAAAGAAAAAGAATAAAAAAATCTATCGCAAATATATATTTTATTCCTTGGTCGTTTAAATTATTTTAATATATTGGGACATTTATTTTATTATTAAATTAACTTTTAATTTTTAATAAACTGTTAAACGTCTATTATTAAATGCACAACTAATTCTTGCTCAATACCAATTGAATTTTCGATAGGTAGTAGCGAACAAAAAACATCTTAAACAAGTTAGCAGTCTGACATCGAGAGTACGTAGGCTGTAAAAGTTGATGTACAGGTAAGAGAGAACACTGAAAAAATCTTCTCTTTTTTAAAGAGAATTTCTAAAATTAACAAAATTAAAGAAAATAAATAAGTAAATAAATAAATAAATATAGTAAAAATTTTCGTGACAAAAAGTCCTTCAAAAATGTGTTTACTGTAACAACAAATTCTAAAAAATCTACCGAGAAAACGTTAAGCAAATACATTAATTACAAATCAACATAAAGCAGCGAACAAAAACTTCTTAAGGGTGTTCTTAACTGCTCCGCTAAACAAACGCAAAACGCTTTGACACATTTACAAATTCATTTTTTACAGAAAGATATAAAATTGGAATGCCTGATTATGGAAGCGATTTCGAATCGAACTTATTTTTCCATTTTATGATAATTAAATTACCTATCGACTTATAAGCAATTTCGATCACATGATTACCCGTTTTTCTCCTCCTTTTCGACCGGTTTTTCTGCTTTCGTCGGGAAATGTGTTCAAAAGTGTCAACTTTGAATACTTGTTATGAAAAATCTATTGTGTTAAAAATAAATAAATAAATAAATAAAAATGGATGCAATTAGACAGTTTCTGAATAATAACACCTGCTAGCATTCTGAGCATTCTTAGCATTTTGACATCGAGAGTATGTAGGCTGTAAAAGTAGATGTACAGGCAAAGGAGAACGCTGAATAATCTCTCTCATTTTTTAAGAAAAATTTTAAAATTGTCAAATCAAAAAAAGATAATAAATGTATAAAAACTTATTTCCACTGTAAGAAGAAAAATTTAAAAAAATCTACTGAGAAAACGATAAGAAAATAAACTAATTATATATCACTGTAATTCGTAACTTCAATTCAAAAAACCGATCACAAATATATCTTTTATTCCTTGATTATTTAAACTATTTTAATATATTGGCGCATTTTGTTAATTATTAAATTAATTAACTTTTAACCTTTTATAAGCTGGTAAGCGTCTATTATTGAATGCACAACTAATTTTGATCAATACTAACTGAATTTTCGAGAGGTAGCAGCGAGCAAAAAACTTTTTAAATAAGTTAGCATTCTGAGATTGGGAGTATATAGACTGTAAAAGTAGATTTACAGGTAAAAGAGAACACTGAAAAATCTTCCTTTCTCTCTCTTTATTTTTTTAAGAAGATTTTTAAAATTGTCAAATCTAAAGAAAAAAATAAATATAGTGAAACTTAATGTGAGAAACAGTTCTTCAAAAAATATTTCCATTGTGAAAACAGATTTAAAAAATCTATTAAGAAAAAGATAAGCAAATAAATTAATTATAAATCAACAATATTCGTAACTCCAATTCAAAAAATGGTTCGCAAGTATATAGATTATTACTTAATCATTTCAAATATTTTAATCATTTTAATGTACTTTGATATTTAATTTATTGTTAAACTAAATAACATTTAACATTTTATAAACTGTTAAAGAGCCCGGGACTCAAAATTCGATAGGTGGTAGATAACAAAAAACTCCTTAAACATATCAGTTAGCATTCTGACATATAGAGTATATAGGCTGTAAAAGTAGATTTACAGGCAAAAGAGGAAACTGAAAAATCTTTCCCTCTCTCTTTTTTTAGGTGCGTTCGTAATTATATAAATACGTAGCACCTATTGTTGTCGCTCAGTCCGTGCGTCTGTCCGTCTGTCCGTCCGCATATAACAACGCAAAAACTACCCAACCGAATCGTTTGAAATTTAAAATACATAATTATAACATAATTTTGTGGAGTCATTTCAAATTTTATGAAAATCGGATGGATAGATCAATTACAGGGACAATCAAAAGATTCCGTTACATTACGGTCAATGGGGAAAAAAAGTTTCAAATGCATTTTAATCGTTTGAAATTTAAAACATATAATTGTTGCATAATTTTGTCGAGTTATTTCAAATGTTATGAAAATCGGATGCTTAGATCAATTACAGGGACAATCAAAAGGATTCCGTTACATTACGGTCAATTGGGAAAAAATTTCAAATGCATTTTAATCGTTTGAAATTAAAAACATATAATTATTACGTAATTTTATCGAGTCATTTCAAATGTTATGAAAGTCGGATGCATAGATCATTTACAGGGATAATCAAAGGTATTCCATTACATTATGGTCAATGGGAAAAAAGTTTCAAATGCATTTTTATGGTGTGACACTCATTCGAACATAATAGAATTGGCATGAATCTATGAAGTATATACTAAATAATGCATTCTGTACAATCTGTGATGGAAAGAATTTTTATTATTAAATTATAGGGCCACACAAAAGTATTCCACTAGATAATGCTATACGGGGAAACATTGTTTGGGGCGTGTTTTAATTATATTCAACTATTTCACATATTATGAATAAGATATACGTTTCTGAGGTGTAATAAAAATTACTTTCTGTATATTTACAGGAACACAAAAAAGATTTCGACTACTATACTGTATCCAAAGTACGCTCTACTATATCAGCAAGATTTGAATATTTTTAAAACTTCGTTGTCGTACAAACGCACCACATTTGCTACGTTCACGTGCAATTTCCAACTTGTCTTAAAGAAAATTTCTAAAATTGTTAAATCTAAAAATAAAATAAAATAAATAAGCACAGTAAAATTTTTCGTTATAAAAAGTCCTTCAAAAAGTATTTCCACTATAACAAACAGATTTTTAAAAAGGTCTATTGAGGAAATGATACGCAAATAAATTAATTATAAAGCATCAAAATTTGTAAATGATTTCGCAAAATCTATTACAATTATACCCGATAAGTATTAAAACTTTAATATCTGAATTATTCAAATCATTTTAATAAATGGGAATATTTATTTAAATTTCATATTAATTAACTTTTAATCTTTTCTAAATTGCTAAAAGTCTATTCTTAAACGCATAAGAAGTCCCTTTTATAAAATGCTAATTAAGTTTTTGATATGCAGAACGAAGTATGTATAGGCAGTAAAAGCGGATATACAGATAAAAGAGGACGTTGAAAAGTCATATTTTTAAGACAATTTATGAAACTGTATGTAGTCATCACTATCATAATAATAAAAAGAATAACATGACAAAATCTTCTTTATATAATTATATTCTACATTATAACAGAAGATTCAATAGAATTTATAATTTTAACTCAGAGAAGTGCATCTGAATTATTTACAATAAAACTATACATTTTATTCAGTTAAAATGTTTAAGTATAATTAAAAAATTGTTAGTTAATTGGTGTATTGAGATGTAATTAATTAAAAAAATATTTAAAACTAAACGATATAACTATTTTTCCCTGTGAGATTCTATTTTGCCTATTGCAATAACAAGAATCCATAGAGACGAAGTCCTTCAACTAACTTTCTGGCATAAAATTACATAGACAGCAAAAGTAGATGTTCAAAGGAATACTTTAAAATTTTATTTTAAGACAGCAAATGAAACTATACGAAGTCATTATAATCATAATAAATCTTAAAATTATCACTACAAAAACTTATTTGAATAAATATCTCAATTGTATATTTGAATAAATATTATTTGAATAAATATTATTTGAATAAATATCTCAATTATAACAGGAGGTATCAATAGAGTAATTCTAATTAAGCAAAATACACTTGAATTGTTTATAAGAAAATTTAATATTTTAATTAGATAAAAACATTCCAATATAATGAAAAACTTATTAGTTCCATTATTGGTGGATTAAAATTAATTAATTTCTAAATTACTTATGGATAAATGATAAGCATGATTATTTTATCCTGCAAGATTTCAACTTTCGGGAAGAAGAAATCGCAGAGGGAAGTGATGTTCTTGAGTCGACTTTCTAGCACCAGACGTACCTAGACAGGAAAAGAGATGTGCAGGCTGCATTACGAATTTAATTTATTGCAAATTGTATTTTGTATGGCAAACAGTGTTGATGTTACAAATTTTCTTTAAATTTTAAGTAAGCAATGGAGGGGGGGATCTGTTATTTGCTTATTTTCCCTTAAAGGGGGGGGGGGTACAAAATGACTAAAAATATGTTTACGTAATACTTGAACGGTCCCATTGTTCCTTCTTGATATAATCTTGCTAGGGCTGTCGTTTTTCTATTATATCAAATAATTACTATATTGGCATGACCACCAGGGAATTTATGTATAGAAAAAATGAGAATTTAGCTGATTTTAAATATAATACAAAAACCACAGCTTTAGAAAAATTATTCCAAGTAGAAACCATTCAAATAAATTTCAATGAAAAGATAATTTTTCCCTCTTGTCTATACGCATAAAGATTGTAACACCCAAAAATTTAATGTGTAATGATGCAACATCATTTAACTTATTTAAATCGTGGCTGGAGTTATTCAATGTTAACGAAAATAAAAATAAACATTCAAGTAAAATAATAATAATAATGACGTGCATAATATGAAAGAGTACGTGAAAAATGGAATGATGGTGTTTCATAAGCAGTTCAATTTCAGAATATTTTTATTTATTTGTTTTAAAAAATTACTGATTCAGTGTCTAAACATGTAAATAGTCGAATAAAAATATTTTTACTGTTTCAATTTACACTTTTTAGCGAGTAAAACTAGTATATTTACAGCGAAAAATGAGATAAAAGATTTTTAAATATGCTTTTTAATTATTTTGATTTCGATTACGTTTTCTCACACTAATGTCTATTAAAATGTTAATCTCTTTAGTGTAATATCAATTCAAACGTCATCGACAAAAGCTGTGGGTAATGAAGCAAATTTTCATGCAAATCGATTCCACTTTAAAGCATTTAGATTCAACACGTCATAGGTTAATCTGCCACTCTCCTGAATTTGAATTATCTCCTCACTTCAAGCCTATTCATACTCAAAACATATCTGTCGATCTGTGGCGACAAGTTTGCGGCACCCTATTCCTTATAATTGAACCTCTCACTGGCAGGAAGGTCCCTATATTCTGTGTCCTGCCGATTTCATTGGGCATTCCGGTCAAGATCCCGAAAGAGATTACCGGAAAGCGGAATCTGGCGGAATCCACCGGGGGCGACGCCCTTTAATATTCAGGATGACCGACTTTGTTTCCGCCCCCCTGGGCCTATGGGTTTTAGAGGCAATCAGACTTACCGGATTCATTGCCCATACCTCCACCCCTCCCCCCTCTCTTCTGCCTCCTGAAGTCCATCTTGAGTCTTACCTCCTCCCGCCCCATCAACTTGAAGCCCGGGGCGTATAGGAGGGCATCGATGTAAAGCACCTTCGTTTGATGTGTGATGTGAAGATGCTGTTTTATGGTATTGTATTGCTTGAATACTGAAACACCTTCTACGTTTATAGGAGTTTGACGGAAATGTTGATATAACATAAACTATATTTGAGCACGTTTTATTGGATTTTTTTTTCTCTCTTTCTCTTTAGTATTGTCTAAACAGGAGAAACAAAGAAAATTTTTATTTCGTGTTATAAAATATTGTTTAGGAGACTGTAAATTATATAATATATAGCTAAAATTACACCAATGTAAGAGTTATATTTCGATATTTATTACAGCAAATTAAATAAATATTCTTTTTTCATTTCTCAAATATAATTAATTTTTAAAATGTGAAGTAATTCGGCCTTATATTTAAAAAAGAAAGTTTTATTAGAGTAAATTACGTATCATCACTATCGAAATTACATAAGATAATTTTCTGGATATACGAAATACTATCTATAATTTTAAATTCAATTCTACTTCTCATTTTTTTTCTTTTTCACAATCTTTAGTGTAGCATTAAAAATATTTTCGGAGCTCTACTAATTAAAAATTGCCATCATTGTGTTATTACACTGAATACACGATTTAAAAAAAAATTCCCATCTCCTCTTGAAATTTATATGACGCACACATAAATCTCCCTTATTTTGCTATTGTGCTACGTTAACTTCACCAAAAAATTTCACTTGTACAGAAAGTAATATTTTGACAATGTCACGGAAAAAATCTTTTAATTACACAAAACTGGGACACATTATGCTAAAAGCATCCATCTTTGCGTAAGCTGTTCACTGGCAGCTGAAATTCTTTCACAAAAAAAAGAAGCAAGTTGTCATATCCAGTTGATTCCATATGCAAAACGACGCTTGCAGTTTCTACCTTTCATTAGAAAAGGAAAGGGGGCTCATACAACACATTCAAATTTCAGACCTAAGAGATGGTGTGTGGAGGAGGGAAAGGGGAAGGGGAGTTCATTGTGCAGTGAAAAGAGCGGGGTATTTATGTAGTTTCTGCACAATTCCGGCCTTGATTACCTTCGGTGAATTTCTCTTCACCACGTGGACAGTGCAAAATTTCCATCAGAATAGGTAAGCCCTGACGTCACGTAGTTGTAGTGGAGCAATATGTAAACAAGGCACGTTATGTAGGAGGGAAGTCCAATGAAATAAATAAGCGCGAATTGTGATTTTCACGCCGTGCATGCTACGTGAGTGTATTTATTTCCATCTCTTTTTTTCTCTCTCTCTCCACCGAGGCGTAACATTTTTGGACCAAGAATCTTCTTTTGTGTCTGGACTTCACTTCACTCTGGTGTTGTCATGTTATCATGACATGGGTGCCCATAAGCAGAGACAGGGGAAGGCGACTGTCCCTTCCCTGGTTTTTAAATTTAATTAAATAAATTTTTATTTATTTATTTATTTATTTTTGCTTTTAAAATATTAAGAAAAAATGAGCTAAGAATTTTTTATTAGTAAAGTTGGAGGGAATAAGTGATTTTCTTCTTAAGATCCTGTGAAAGACAAGTTTTTAGTTACGTTTTTCTTAAAGCATTATTGGGCTTAAAATTACCTTAAACAGGAGATTGGTCATAGGAAGAGGGAGGGGGGGGGGGGAGTAGAGCACCTTTCTTTCCACCCTAATGAAAAGTAATAAGCTGCTTGAATTAATAAAAATTGGTAGAAGCTCATTACACTCCTTTCCTTAACTCAAAAAATTTTTTGAATATTAAGATAGAATTTTGTAATAAATCTCCAAATATTATTTATGACAATAATTGTATTTGAATAAAAACAATAATGAATTTAATTATGTGCCAAACAATGTTCACCAAAACGCGGCATGTCACTGTGAAGTGCCATAACAAAATATTTTCTTTAAAATACATTTTTATAGCAGACGATATTTTTTGGCATAATACATATTTTAATTACATTTTTTTTTCAATTATGAGAAGTGCCAAAAAATATATATAATAATCTAACTTTCAACTTTAAATATGTATAATAATTCTAACTTTCAACAGAAATGGTGTACTTCACTTGCCACCATTACAGAAATGGCATTAAAAACTACAAGAATAAATATTTTCCCAAAAATAAATTGAGACGCAATTAAAAATATATATATATTGAATTTAAAAGTAATTTTTCCCCATCGACGTTATAAAAAACTGAAAATGAGCAATGGTCAGAAATTAAAAAAATTGCCCTCCTACCATCCCCTCTTAATGGGGAAAAAAATCTTATTTCCTGTTTGTCTTAGTGTTTAACTATTTTAAGTCAGTCGTAAAGAAGAAATTTTAATATCTTCTTCAAAATAGTCTCAGGAAAAAATAATTTATTTTTTTAAGTATCGAAATCTAGAGCGGGACAATAGTGATTCTTTTTAGTTTATTTTTACCTATACATTTACTTTTACTGCGTGTGTACTTTCGATGCAGAAATATCAGCTGGAAGATATCTCTGTCCTGTTATCTTTTCATGGAAATCTACACATAAGATCTTCCAGGAAAAAATAATTATGCCCCTCAAAATGGATTCGAAACAATTTACAAGTTATTAAAAAGTTAATCAATTAAATCAAATGAATTTTCCATTACATAATATTTTTTAACTGATTTAAATGTTAAATTTGTTTATAAGTCAAATGCATTTTCTGTATTATTATTTTAGTTAAAATTATTATTTAATTTTCTTAATATTTCATCGATAAGTTTTAAAGTCTACAATTAAAATATTAGAAGTTTCAGAAAATGAACATTACACATATTTATGTCAAATGAGGAATAAATTCTGGCATAAAAATGACTCGAAAAAAGAAAAAAAAAAAAAAAAAAAAAAGCGCATTTTTTCCCTTAAGCTATACATCGATGGCAAATTTTTGCAATTTAATCTTATTTTGACAGATATTTACACACAAAAAATCTCGTTACTTATCCAACAATTGAAATCTAAGATTTTACTATTATTTTGTAAGACCCCCCCCCCCCCGTCTCCCCCCACCGTCACCATTGTTAAACAGTTCTTACCGATTATATCTTTGCACTTTCGTTCATTTGATTATACCTTTGTACCACCACTTTCATACTTGAAACTAACTAAAAGTGATAAATCGTAAAACTTAATACAGATGGTCAAAAACTTTTTATATAAAAAATAATCGGTACTTCTAGGTTATCCCGTCGACCAATTTCGCCAAATTATACAAATCGCCAAACTAATAGCCAACTTATAGATATTGACATAATTTTTATTTTAAATAACGAAAAAACAAATAATTAGTAGAATATTAATAAAAATATTAATATAAAGTCGAAATAAAAATCACTTAATGACATTTTAAACACGTGAATCGCATTTAATGTCATTGAATGTGACATTTACGATCATCCATTATTGGCATTTAGTTTGGCGATAATTTTTTGGTCGATGGGATAACCTAGAAGTACCAAATAACCTAAATTATCTTTCCTTTAAAATTTCCTTCCATTATTTCTACTTTATCATTAGATGATTTTAAATTTCTCATATGCAGATAACTTTTGTTCAATCAGTTCTAGATTTCATGAAAGAAAAAAACACGAAGGTTAGAGTAAGATTGAGTATTTAATTCTTCACATCCTCCCCCCCCCCTCCCCCCCCTGTGCTATCAATTTTTGTGTATTAATTTTTCAATCAATTCGGAAAATATCCAAAATTGTTTTTAAAACGGTGGATATTCCACCTTTTTGCTAGGAACTTTTTCATGCCCATAATTTTTTCAAATTAATCGAACGATTACTGTGTTACAGTTATGCTATTATGTTACTATTATTATTAGGCTTAATGTAAATAAAGATTCCATTCATTTGAAAATTGATTAAATTGGGAAAATAATTTATAAAATTTAGCTATATTGAGAAAACGACTTAAATAATAATAAAAAAAAATTATATTTTATTTTTATTTACTAAATTGCAAATTTAAGTTATATCATTTCGAACTCCAAAGCATTGTTTTCAATTCACTGCTATATCCGTTACTCCAAGAGGATTGAACCTTTGTCGATACACAACCTTCCTGCAAAATTCATGTCACATTCTGGTATATATATTTTTTTCTATTTCTTAATAATACTAGAAAGAGATGTGGGTTTTCACTACGGTGAACTTTAATTACACCTTTCTAGTCAGTGAATGGGGGATGCTCACGCTCAGTTCCTCTCCCAAAATCTTTAAGTTAGCCAATAAAAGTCAGACCACGTGACCACCATACTGACCAGTGAAGTTGATGTGATCAGAGCTTAGATTTAAAAGATGATCGACCTAACGGAAAATCCTCTGATATTTGTCAAATTTACTTTCAAGATCTAGTAAAAAAGACATCGATTTTTAAAGTGAATATTTCTGAAAAATTCTATTTCTGGTCTATTTTTTGCTTTGTAACTTCATTGTTATATATAAAAGGAAAAAACTAAGATAAAGGAAATGTATAATTGTTTCACAAAATTTCTTTACAGATTTAACACGAAATACTTCGATTTTTTATGACATGCATATGAAATTATATTTAACGGATTTCTTTTTCTTTCTTTTTCTAAACCACTAGTGAAATGTGAATTTCATTATTATATGAAAAATTCATGATAAATATTTGATTATAACTATAAGATTTAAACTTTAAAACGAATATTACTAGAAAATTACTCCCAGCGAATATACATTATTTAAAATATTATGGTAAAAAAGCTATGCAGTGGCAAATTCTTAATAATTTGGCAAACCGCTCTGAAAATTTGGCAAAAGACAAAATTTATCACTAAAAATTATTATTATTATTTCAACAATTATTTTTTACTATTTTCTTCATTTAATTATTTTATCCTAGCAAATGTAAACAGTTTTTAGGATGCAAGTGATTTGATATAAGACGATACAATAGTTTTGAAGGTTTGATATGTAGTATGATTATTTTAAGTGAATATTGCTGAAATATATTGATATAATATATAATTTTCAGTAACTACTATAATTGTTTTATATTTATCACCACATCAAATCAATAATTGTAGTTATATTTGAAATAAATTCCTAATGTACATTAAATATAGATATGATCAATCGGGATAAAAAATACAGAATGGACCGAACAAAAAAATTTATTTCACATATTAAAAATATTTTTACAATGTAAAACTAACTTTTAAGAATTATATGTATCAGTAGCAAAACAAAATTACAAAAGAAAAAACTTTTTATAAGCTGTTAAAATAAAAATTAAATTCAGAAAGAGCAAGTCTAATTATTTAAGCATAGCAACAGTTACAAATAAAAAGTATTTTAATATTAAAAATGAAGAAATTTTATTCTCAAAATTCTAGCATTCGAATGGCATTATTTTCCATGTATATAAAAAAGTTTTCTGCTAAAATAATTAAACACGAATATTAAACGAACACAGATATTTTTATACGAAATTGAAAGTTGGGAACAGCAATAAAACTTTTTCAAGCCATTTAAAGTACGAGGGGAAAACCTTAAAAAAAATACATTGAAGATTTAAACGATAATTTTCTACAAAGTAAATAAAAAACTCACAGAAAAAAGAATGGAAGTGTTCCTATTTAAAGTTATCAAAAACTGTTTCAGAATGTGAAATTTTCCTAATTGATATCTTGCTTTAGAAAATAGCTCCCATTTAGAATGCAAAGGTAAAATGCCCCAGTTTTTAGAAATTACACTTCCTCTGAAAAATTTTTCCCTTCGGCAAAAACAACAGAACATGTAATATTTTTTTCATCTTCACAAATTATTACTTCTACTTCCCCAACTTTTTTTTTCCTCCGAAACATACGATTTTAGCCATAAAATAAAACGCATAAACTACTGTATAGCTTTTCAATTACGGAAACTTATATTTTGGCGGAAACTGGCATATCTTTGCGGTCAGATAAGTTCTCAAATTGCTTTGTTATCTTGCCCCTGCATCGCCGCTTTTCTGTACGAAATTATTTTTAATTAATGAGAAACAGTTCCCCCTTTTCTGGCTTAATTACTTTTTTTTTCTTTTATCCGGCAGCTTTTGCTTTTCGCGCCACTGCCGAAGGTAATCGTCACCCATAGGCTCCTCAATATATTACGTCGAAGGAGCGGTCAGCCAATCGCGAGCCATTAAATAAAAAAATTAGAAATACCAAGCATTCTCCTTTTAAAAAACAGAAAAAAAGTTTCTTTTGAAAAAAAAAAAAAAAAAAAGAAGTTTAGTATTCTAGTTGAAACTTGATTTGCTATTTCCGTCACTTCTCCACCAAACTGTCTGCGCTTTTTATTTGACTTTTATTATATTTTTTATTGTATTTTTCTTTTTTCTTTTTTTTTTCTTTTTTTCTTTTTTTTTTTTTTTTTTTTTTTCTCGTTGCTTCCCTCAAACCCAAACCAGGGGCCATTTTCTGTGTATATTTGAATACGTAAAAAAAAAGTTTGCTAGAAAACAAAGAAACGCAGGTCGAGTAGCATAGATATTGAACTTTTGTAATTAAATTAAACCCAATTCAAAAATGACAAGAGGTTATTTTTTCCCCTTCTTTTCCCTACGTTTTACTTTTTTTTCAGCCCCCCACAGAGTTTCTCCCTACGTGTTTTCTTTTTCACTCCTTTACCGCTGTGGTACTCGGGGAGAGGAGAAGGACAAACACCATTCTTAATTTTTCTATCTTTTCTTTTGTATTTTTTTTTCATCATATCTTTTTTATTTATTTTTTTTCCTCTGCCTTTGAGTGGTATCGCAATTAAGACCAAAAAGGTTCAATTTCAGAGCTTTGCAAAATTTATCATGTTCAGTGTGGGACAATAAGAAAGGACAAAAACAAACCAATGAAAAAACATTGGGGAAAAAGAAAGTACGTTAGTCGAGACTTTTGAATATTCATAAAAAAGAACGCCTTTTGAGGAATAAAAATGGCAGAAAAAAAATGGAGCAAGTGAAAAGAAAAGAACAAAGAAAAATAGGACAATCAGGGGGTTTTGTATGCAGATGGAGCCGTAATAAATAAGTAAAAACTAATTTCCACTAACACTAAAGAAAGCCTCCGCTTTGTATGTGTGCATATCATTATCTTTTCTTAGTCGTGGGAATCTCTTTCCTGTTAATTACTAATTGATTTGATTAGCCATTTTTTTTTATTATTTTTTTTCACCGCTTCAAAAACTTAGAGCTTTTGCTTAGTGGTAGTGTTTTTGCAAAAAGGGGGAAGCAAAAACTGTAATGAGTGGCGGTTAAGACGCTGGCCATTCTTTTTACACGAACGTTTTATTTTAATACTTTTTATAGCCTCTTTAAATAATAGACAGTAATAGAAAAAAATGTACTGTACAGGGAGTGGGATGTAAGAAGGGGAAAAAAAAAACAGGAAAAGCAATTGCTGCCTGACAATTTCGACAAAACCACTGCAAACAATTCATTTGCTGATAAAAAATGAGAATGAAAAAACATCTAAAATAATGTTTCCAGTCCATATCCTCAGCTCCTCTTTCTTTTTTTTTTTCTTCTTTTTTATCCCTTTTCTTTTTTGTTTTCTTTCTTTCGGTTTTTAACCATGCTTTTAACCAAGAGATTTGCATTAACTTGTAATAGACAACGATAAGGAACGTTTTTCTTAAAAAGTGAAAACTGTTCTAAATAGTACATTTTTTGCCTATTGGAGGAGCATTTTTTTTTTCTTTTCATCGTGCTTCTCAAACCAATAACAAATAAAAAGTTCAATTAGTGGCCCAAAAGTGTTTGTGTATCTTTTATTTAGTCGTAAGAAGTTTTAATTTTTAAACAACACTTCCAGCTACCCTATAAAAGGCTAGTTTCTGGAATTAAAACATGAGTGCCCATTTAAAATAAGTAATTCCAGAAAATTACAAACAGAACAAATTTATGTGAAAACGAATACATCGTTAGTTGACTTTTTTTTTTCTTTCTTTCTTCGGGTTGTAATTCGAAACAATTTTAACTTAAGAGAAATATAATTAGAATCATTGACAAACGAATTCGCCATTAGAGAGCGTTTAATAGATATGCCAGAATACAATGGATTAATGCAATATGGCGGAGAATTCAAAAGAACATACTAGTTTCTTTTATTTACAGTGATTAAACTCTAAAAGTACTACAAAAACATGTAAAAAATAAGCATATATAAAAATAATAAATAATAAAGTAATTTTTTTTCAGCATTTCTTAAATAATACAGTCTAATTAAAAGTAAAGTGCCACTATATAGCTGTGAAAGAGTTATTTTCTTTTAAGACATAAATTTATAAAGTACTTTTACAGCGTATAATTTTTGTTTCAAAGAAAAGAAAAAGTTATTCAGAAATAAAGATATGGTCATCTATATAAATTTTTTGTTATTTATTAAGCAAAAGGAACATCTTAAAAATTTTCATCTTAAAATGAATTCTTACATTTTCTTTCTTTTATTTCTTTCTTTTTTCTTTTTTTTTAATTATTTTGTTATTTAAGCAAAACTTCGGAAAATTCTTTGCATAAAAACGAGCAAAATTTTTTTTTTCTTCCAGATGATACTTTTTACAACTTTAATCATCTTAAAATAAAATTAGACCAAAAAAACTTTATTGATCCGATAATTGAGTCACGAAAAAAACTATTAGCTAGCTGTATAACAGGATCGATCTTGTAAAAATGTCTAAAAAAGATGCAGATCGCAAGTATACTTTTATAAAATATATTTCAAATTCATAATGTATTGGTATTTTTTATTATAAAACTTTATATACATATAATTTCACAGAAACAGGAAGATATGGGGGGAAAATAGACACACCTCTGTTTTTAAAAAGTGATTTAACACGAAAATCAAAGCAAAATCTATTCCAAAATATAAAGTGAAAATATTTGGGATGAAATAGAATTTTGTGCTGAGTTTTTTAAAACTGAAAAAAAAATGTATCAAATGTATTGTTCATTTTTAGATTGTGCGCATACCATTATACCACGAAAACAAATTACTCTTATATTAAAATAAATTACAGAAAGATAATAAGGAATATGGATTAAATTACAAAAGAAGACAAAAAAAATTTATTTTGAAATTTAAAGTTAATTTAAAGTAAGCAAATGAAAATGTATGATGAAATAAATTAAGGATGAAACAAATTTTTGTGCTGAGTTTTTTTTAATTAAAAAATTGTATCAGATGCAGTGCTTATTTTTAGATTGTGCGCATAACGTTATACCACGAAGACAAGTTACTCTTACATTAAAATAAATTACAGAAAGATAATGAGGAACAAAGATTCAATTACTAAACGAGAAAAAAAAGTTTGATTTCCAAATTTAAAGTTAATTTAAAGGAAGCAAGTGAAAATATTTAGGATGAAATAAAATTTTGTGCGGTTTTTTTTTTTTTTTTTTTTTTTTTTTTTTTTTTTTTTAACCGCTTTTCTGTTTGACAATATGTTTTTGCTAATCATGATTTGCCAGTACCATGTACAGGCATCTATACTCCATTCATAATTAGTTATTCTCACCAGTAAAATTTTATTGTAAATTTTGTATTAATATTTAATCCGAGCATTTTTATGATTCAGTTATAGGCAAAAATTTCTGTTTTGAAAAACCGATGGTAAAAGATTTAAAATTCTGCAAAATACATAAAAAATAGACATTATTTGATAGTTTTTTTTAAATATTTATCAGTTAAGTGTTGAAATTAAATATATATATATATATATCAAATGCACTGCTCATTTTTAGATTGTGCGCACACCGTTATACCACGAAGACAAATTACTCTTATATTAAAATAAATTACAGAAAGATAATGATGAACAAGGATTCAATTACAAAACGAGACAAGAAAGAAAAAAAAAGTTTAATTTCCAAATTGAAAGTTAATTTAAAGGAAGCAAACAAAACCAAGTTCTTAATTAACGGAAATGAAAACTGGCTCATCGAGGCCGATGATATATAGTAGTGAGCTGAGGACTATCTTCACTCAAGTGGAAGCTCATACGTTAAACCGCCAACAGCAGCTGATGATCATAAACAGCAAGTACCCCCATCAAGAACACTTGAATTCGCAGAGGAATTTCTATCACCTTGAGACATCTCTTTTGGAGGAAATATCTCCTCTGGAAGGAAAAAGGAGCTTTTTGTAATCCACCTCCAACTTTTGAAGGATCTCGCCGATGACGATAATAGTTCTTTTCAGAAGGTAAAAGAGATACTGATGCAGTAAAAGAAGGCATAAATTGCGACTATAATCAACAGTAAATGACAGTCAAAAGGAAGTGTCTTCATGCTTTTTTTTTTCTCTATCTCGTCATTTTCCTAATTTTAACGGAACATTCTTTATCGGCGATTGTTAAACATCTATAGCTTACAGGTGTTGTCATCGGAGCACTCGTCTAACGAGCATGAAATTCCATTCAAATTAGTTCTGAAGTATCTTTTATATCGAGCGTGATTGTTTAGAAAATTTCGATGTGTTCTTGACAATGTTTAATTTTTATTTTCTAGTTCGGTGTTTGTGAAAATATACATTTTTTTTCGCTTCAGATATTGAAAGTCAAATATCATAGAACTCTGTGAAATTTTGTTATAAATTGTAACGGAGGAAATTTAAAACTTTGTTTTTAAGTAAAGCGTCATTCTGGTTTTATGACACACTTAAAACTTCAGTGAAATGAATGTAATACAGTCGAACTCGTTAACATGAACCTCAAGGAGAAGCAAAATTTTATTCATGTCAACAGTAGTACATGTCATCAGTATGAAATCTTTGTATTCATTTTAATAGGGTACTGTGAAAACAATATATGTTAAAAGTAATTCATGCTAACTGTGCCTACGTTAATGAGGATTGACTGTTAAAAGGGATTATCACTAAACGATCTAATGAAAATTAATTAAATCAAATAAAATATGTTGGATTTTTTAATTCCAAAATACTAATTAGTGTAAATAAGCATGCTTAAAGAGAACAGTTTTGAAATCTTTTACAAACACAGGTAAACGAGATACAGTCAAACCTCGAACACGCTTTAAATGAATTACTTTTAACAAGAATTTTTTTTCACAGTCCCCTATAAACACAAATACAAAGGTTTGATTCGCTTACAAGGAATACATTAATAGTATATGCGTAACTTTGAGTTTTGTCTGGTTTTAAATAAGCAAGCTTTTAAATTATATACTGCATATTATAATTACCATTATATGTTCCACTAAAGAACAATACATTTACATTTATTTAATTATAGACGCTAATAAGATTATAATTATTGATAATTAAAAACTACGAATAATCGTATTTCAGGTTTAAAAGCAATTTATTTCATAATCCTCTTGCAAAAAAGTACAGAAAAACCTATCCCTTAAAGATTACATAAAAAAAAAAAAAAAAAAAAAAAAAAAAAAAAAAAAAAAATCGCGTTTCTTTTTGTGTTTTGCGTCCCCTATCTGGGATGTTACATTTGGGATGCATAAAAATTGGCTATAACACATAATTCGATAATCTAAGAAATAGGCATTTCAATTAGGTCTGCAAGCTAAGAAAAAAAAATCTGTGAGCTGGGGAAAAAAAAAATCTGTATTTAAGAGAATAAATATCCATCTTATGAATGTCATCTGTCGATAACAGATAAAGATATTTAACCGATCTTTATTTCATAAGGTTTTCAGGTTACAAGGAAGAGGTCATTCAAGTATTACATAAGCAGTGAGGGGGGGATGGGGGTCCAGTGTTTGCTTATTTTTGTTGACAAGGGGAGAGAAGGAATCACAAGAATTCTTACGTAAGTATTAAAAAACGAAGCAACAGTTGTTTAACAACAAAACGCAAAGAGCATGATTTGAATGAACCTTCTGCGGATGTTGAAAGACTAAAGATAGTAAACAAGGATTGGAAACGAGGAAATTCCAGACCACAACTAGATTGAAAACGTCATAATGTAGAAATATGGAATCAAAGATTTTAGACACTAGACTTGAAATATAAACGCAAAACAAATAATATTTCCATGATTATTGCCAAAATTTTTAGCTTTGTGCCCACATAAGTTAAAGCCTGTTATATATATATATATATATTTGTTCAGTGCAATTAATGTTTTTAAAATAATAACTAATTCGTGTTCTGTGAGCTGTTTAATGGAATAAGTAACAATATATTAAACCGATTTGTTTTTCTTCGATACCGCAACCCATATATGTCTATTTATGTAAATTTGCTGGATTAAAAATAAAATTAATCGCTTTGCTAATTGATTTTTTTTAACAGTGTTGATGTTAAAATGTCATAAAAGTTTACGTAAACAAAGGGCGGGGCGGAGAGGGGGGGTCTAGCATTCTAGCATTTGCTTATTTTACCGTACAAGAGGGAGGGGTACAAAATGACTAAAACCCGAAAAGAAAATTATACAAATTTGCTAAAATTAGAAACGCTCTAATTACGCAACGCTAAGTATAAATGGATTAATAACAAAAATAATTAAATGCACGTTCACAAAAAAAAAAAAAAAAAAAGGGGGGGGGGGAATATTTTTATGTACATTTTATCTTACAGTATATTTTACCTATCAAATTAAACATCCCAATGGTAAATGAAGTAAATATATAAAGATTATAAACACGAGTAGAAACCGTAACTTTTATTCTGTAATAAATCTAAATGTATAAGAAATATACGCTCCAGGCAATTTCAGTCTGAATGACAAAGTTTGACAAACACACGGAATCAAAGGTGTGATAAGGTCGCGAGAACGAGGAAAAAACATACATCTTCCTTTCAGGTAATCGATAGATTGAGGGGTAAAAAAAAATGTAATAAAGATTTGTCTTGTTTATCTCATTTCCTCTTCACTTCACATCGCAACAGGCGGAATTTTGACGTAACTACCTCATATTTATTTCACCCTAGTCTCCCCGCAAGATAGAAAAAGTAAAAGTTTGATCTCTACTGTCTCAATATCTCTATTTCCTCCCCCAATTGTTATTGCTCTTGTTAAAACTATTTTGTTGTAGCTCCTTATCTAAAATGCGGAGACAAATTTATTTGGATTCTATTTTTTTGTTGGGGGGGGGGGGGACTGATAGGCTGTTTACGCTAGGACTGTTACTGTATCATCCTTCCCCCCTCCAACTTGCATTGCCGATGTCTATATAATATCGTGTTCGGTTCATTTGGTGCTAGACGTATTGTAGATTTTTTTTTTTTTTTTTTTTTTTTTTTTTTTTTAAAGGATGATAAGCGGAGTTTTCCGGTAGCATTTAATACAAAAGGTGTTCCGAATAAAAACGGTTTTTTGAACAAGAAGATTATAACATATAATAAAATAAATTCGCTTACTTTAGATATAATTTATAGTTACAAATAAATTATTGATATGCCTCTTAACCAGTTAAAGTACATTTTATCTTATTTCTGTTAAATGTTATTGCATTTTTTTTTTTCATTCATTTAATTTGTTCTACACTGAAAAGAAGAAGTACTCAAAAATGAGTAAATCAATGTACTCATATAGAATTGAGTATTTTTAGATCAAAAATGAGCGTATACTTTCTCAGTTTTGAAACGTCCCATGATATCAAGTTCAAACATAACGATAGTTTTGCATTCTGAAATAATTTATTCCATTTATGGTAGCATAAAAGCTGTATATTAATGTAAATAATAAATTAAATATAGTATTTTAAAATAACTTTTAAATGCTTGTAAGTAATGCTCTTTGCATAAAAATTCGATTCGGATATCTTTATATTAATTTTGCTATTTTTATTAATAAATAATCAATTAAAAGTTTCTTATTTACAATTTGCGGCAGAAAATAAATGTCTGTATCCCTTTTTACTTTAATTTGTAGGTTCAGGGGGAAATACATAACGATACATATTCGAACATAACCATGAAATCAAAAATGAATACACGCGCTTATCAATTTTGAGAACATTTGCTTAGGAGCTATTTTGAGTATGTGAGTTTTTAAAATTGAGTACTTTTTACTCACTTTGAGTACCCATTTTTTTTCTCAGTGTAATCAGTCTTTAGAGAATTACTATATATATGTATAATGCGCATACAATGTGTACAGTGTAATACACTGTAATACAAATGTATTACAGTGAAATACATAAAATGAGTATATACGTATGAATGAAAATATATGTATAAAAAGAAGTAACAAATGTAATATGGAACGAAACAGTTCTTCAAAAACAATTATTCTCAATACGAATGAGATATTTTTCCATACTTTTCAAGAATAAATAAAAATGAAATGAGTCAAAGACTTTCAAAATAATATAATTGGCAAAAAACATTTCTTACGACACAGATGAATATTTTGAAAAACGTAAAAAAAGGTTGAAATGTTATCAGAAATACACTAACAGTTATTTGTCAAAAATTTAAGTTAAAATAATTAAAAATAAATAAGTTGCTTAACACAAACGCTTTGTTGTAACGTATTATGGCCAATAATAATAATAATAGTTACAATTGTTTTGGTAAATTTGTATTTTATCATATTTTTTTAATAATAATAATAATTTCTCAGTTAAAAAAGACTAAAAGTAAAAGAAAAACACTAAACAGTCATTATGTGATTTATGCACAGCATATCGATGCAGCATTCCAAAAACAAATATAATTCTTTAAACGAAAACTCTTCCACTGATCTTTGCGAAAAATGTAAAATAAAAAAATAATTGTACCAAACATTTAAAAGATATTCAAAAGACAGAAAAAAAAGCCAAAAACACAGTGGAAAATTATTTGTGTTTAATTTCTATTTATATACATTTCCATAAGCTTGACAAATATCATCTACTCTTTGCTCATTAAAAAAAGAAAAAAAAAAGAAAGAAAGAAAACGTATTTGGTTCCACAAATTCATTAAAATGATTCCGGGAGATACCTGGATCGACACAAATGAATATTTTCAGAAACGTAAAAACAAGCTGAAACACTGTCAGAAAAATATTTATTTGCCAAAAATTTAAGCTACAATAATTAAAAATAAATAAGTTGCTTAACACAAATAGATTGTTGCAATATTTTGACCACTAATAATAACAATGATTAATACTGTTTTGGCAAATCTGTATTTTGTAATATTTTTTTGTTTATTATTAATAAAAATTTCTCAGTTAAAGAACCACTAAACAGATATTATGTGATTTATGCACAGCAACGCGCACCATTCCAAATACAAATATAATTCTTTAAACGAAAACTCCTCCACTGATCTTTACGAAAAAGTAAAATAAAAAAAATAATTGTTCGGTATATTTAAAAGATATTCAAAATTCAGAAATCAAGCCAGAAACACAGTCGAAAAATATTTGTGTTTAATTTCTATTACATACATTTCCATAAGCTTGACAAATAGCATTTAAAGAAACATTTTTTGTTCCACATATCCATTAAAATGATTGCGAAACGGTATGATTCTCAAAAAGAGATGAAAACATACATCATCTCCTTACATTCCATTGAGTTTATTTAATATGCATTAATGAACAGCATTTCCTTTCCACTGGTGTCCCAAACAAAATCTCATCAGACATACACAATCACACACTCAAAAAAAGAAACTCAGAGGATGACACTCATATCAAAGAAATCAAAAGACAACCTAAGAGGCTCGGAACAATAAACACATCAAAAATTTGGAAATAATAATACGTGAAACCACAAGACCCCGAGTTATGCCCACTTGCTTTGAGAAAAGGGGAGGGGGCAAACTTATGTCTTGTCCGTTGCTTATGTAATGCCCGGGTGAGGGCTACTTTCAATGGCCGCGCTGTCGGATTTGAAGGAGGGAAATTTATAGTTACCCATTGTTTGGCCGTTACGCGGGCTTCCTGGAAAGGGGGGAAGAGAAGTCCTATGAATGGCGGTAATCAGTGACAGGATGTCATTTGTCCGGGACTGAATCCTGGAGCAGAGATGGTGATGATGATAGGGATGTTCAGCTGATGGATGATGTTAATCCGGTATTCTGTTGCTCCCGGATAAAATGCCTTTAGTTTTTTCCCCCTTCTGTTTTTTTTCTGGAGGGAATGTGTATTTTTATTCCTGTTTGTTTCTTCCCTTACCGCCCATTTTATACTTTTCCTCATCATTCCGTTTCTTTTCCTCCCCATCCTCTCTCGTCGTCAAAGAGTTTCCATGTAATGAGTGGCAGAGGTATGGAGGCGCATAAGTTAAAAGGGGAAAAATCATGGAGAAGCAGTTAAAGAGAAGAAATGGGTGAGTCTTCGGCAATTGGAATTAAGTATTTTGACGAACGAAATACATAATGTACTCGAAATATAAGAACATTTTAATAATATTTTTTTCTTACATTTAAATAATATCTTATACATATATATATTTAACTAAGATCACACAGAATGATACTAAAACGTTTAATGTATTCAGAGGCTAGGTTCATCAGAATACGTCATTTTCGGATTCATGTCAAACCAATGCAAACGTTCTGCAGATAGTTCTTAGTTTTAATATATTTTTAAGGGTTTTCCTAAATCAAAAAGGACAACATTGTGACATTAGGTTTCATTTATTTTTGTTCGGAAATGCATGAAACTAGTTGGTGTTGTGCAAAAACTATCTAATTTCACTCTTTTTTTTTTTTTTTTTTTTTTTTTTTTTTTTCAGAAGCCGTCAAAGTTTGTGTTTTGAACCGCATTTCTCTATGAAAGTAAAAAAAAAAAAAAAAATCAGCCTTACAAATACAGAAAAACACGTTATCATAGAAATCATCTATAACTCGATAGGTAACATAATTATCATAAAATAGAAAACATAGTTTGATTTAAAATCGCTTCTATGTCACTATGTATGACTATGTTCTATGTATGACTATGTACTTCCATAGACAGGTCTTGCAATTTTATACCTTTCTGTTAAAAATATAAATTTGTAATTGTGTCAGAAAGTTTTGTACTTGTTGAGTGGAGCAGTTGAGTACAGCCATAATGGTTTTCTTTGCATAGGGTATCTTTGATCAAGTAATATTTTTGTACTTTTTTGGTTCAGAATATTTCTTTTTACACTTTTAATTTTAAAACTGGTGATTCCTCATAAAGGGGAAAAAAAGGGGGTAAAATACAAAACTACCAGCTTATCAAGTACGTTAGTCCAAAGATCATTTAAAAATATGGAACGAGAAATTTTAAGAAAAAGCTTCAATTCTAATTTAACACTAACTTGCGAAAGTCATGTGTTGATGAGTGTGGATTCTTATCATAGTAAAATTCAAAGTAAATGTGCACCTAATATATTTTGAATATCTTTAAAAGCGTCTTTGTTTGTCTTTATATTCGTAAATACATTTTTTAAAAACCGAGGTGACTATAGTTGACTGGAAAAAATACATTTAATAAACATTTGACATTATCTGATATTTTTTCAATGCTTAATATTAAACATTTTGATCATAAAACCTCATTATTAGTGTATTGATGTTAACCAAAATATATTTGACTTTCTCTAAGCTAACAGGGAAAAGAATATTGTGCTAATGCTGCTTGTAATGTGTTTTTACATTTCTTAATATTGAGATATTTACATATCGAAAATATATGAGCAATATTACCAGTAAAGTTTTTCTTTCTCATTGTCTATATTTAAAATGTGAAACAAATATTTCACATTTACTACCATTTTATTTGTAGTACTATCTACAAGAACACTATTGCTGGAATCTGTGACTTAATGTGATAAATATTGGTTATAGTGGGAAATATTTGTTTTCATCTCCTTATACATAAAAATGAAAAATTGTTACAATGTATATTTATTTCACCAATATATTTCAGTACATTTTATTTGTTTTAATATGTCAGCACAGTAAAAAAGAAAGCCTTAGTCATTTACTGTTCTTCTTATAATTAAAACAACCGAAGCTATTTCGTCCTAAAGTACACTCACGTAATTCCAAACAAAGACCTCTCGCTCACGCGCGATTTACTCCACGTATTGATTCAATGCTAACAAACACATTCCGGCTGCGACCACTCCGCGGCCATAAATCCTTGCATTTCCCGATGGCTTCACGCTCGGAGATCGCCAAAAAGTCGCCGAGAAGCAGTTAACCTTCGATTACCATTGGGGGATCCTGACATTTAACCTACGGTGTCTTAATCCTCTCATCAGTAATTACGGGCGAGTTATTCGCCGGAGACACAGTCGTAACTGTACATCACCGTTACTACAAAGCCGGAGCCAAACGACCGGTGGATTCCCGATTTCGAAAAGTCCGGGATTTTGATCCTGGCAGTCAATCTCGCTTTTGCGGAGGTTTCTGTCTTTTTACCGAATTTTCGTCCTGAAACTGTCGCTCCATCGGAAAAAGAAGTTTTTCTATTCGGGGGGTGGATTACGTGAAAGGAAATGTGTTTCATAGGTTTGGAACAGTTTATTAACTAATTTATTTTATGCTTCCAAAATATTTCTATTGAAAATTATATAAAATACATTTGTCAACATACATTTGTGGAAATTAACTCATTACATTGATTTTTGAACTTTTTATATTTTCAGGAAAATATTCAATCGAAAATAAGATCAAAATTCACAATGCTTCAATAAAACAAAGAAAAAAAAAGTCATATACGTTTTTTTTTTATTTAATAAGTATCATTAATTAAAACACTTAATAGAATGATTAAATAAATAAGTATTTTTATTTTATTTATTTATTTATTATTGGGGGGAGGATGCAAACAAGTATAAACACAGACTTAATTCAGCATTGATTCAGATGTACGATTTTGTACCAAAAAGTCTAAAATTAAGCAAGTTAAGAAAAACTAAAATAAAATAGAGGCTAACTTATTATGCAAAAGTAAAATATAACGTTCACAAAGCTCTGAAATATTTTTCAGGACTTATAGAGAAGGAAAGAAAATGTTGTTATTTCTTGGCAGGATTTTCATGTAGTAAATAAGAAATTGAAATAATTAAAAAATGAAAAGAAATTTTTTTATGTAATAGAAAAGTATTTTTTTTTTTTTATAATAGATTTAAAAATTTTAACTTCAATTCAGTTTCATAGCATAACAATTTTCGAAAAATATCAAAAACCTCTGGAAATTTTCAAAGCTTTTTTTGCTACTTATAAAAAACTTTTTATTCATTTTTTTTTTCAAGCTTATTTTCAGATTTTCTTTTAAAGAAACAGTAATAATAATAATTGCAATAAAATTGAAAAAAAAAAAAAAAAAAAAAAGTTACAAGTTGCATATTTCGAATTCTTCTATTTTCTTTTGCTTTTTTACAGATACGTAAAATATTTAAAGAGTAACTTTTTTTATCGTTATATTTTCAAAGGTGTCTTTTATAAGCCTCTCTATAAGATAGAAAAAGGATTCTGATCCTGAAAAATGGTTCACGGCATCCGATTATAGAGGGGGGGGGGGGGGAGAGAAATAATTAAAACACAAGATAATGTACCAAGCGATTGTAAATTGAAGCCATTGAAAATCAAATTTATCTGCAAATTTTGTTGAAGAAGTAGTGATGAAGCAAAGTGGGCCTTTTAAATTAAAAATTAAAAAGTGTCTGTTAATTTTAGCCACCTCGCACATAAATAAAACCTGACTGCAAAGTAGTTTTCTTATACATGTTTTTTATTACTTTTTGTATCTCTCTTTTTCCTTTTAAGTTTAATCCGACTGCAAGGGGTTTCCAATGAATTAAAAAAGTAAGTGGTTCAAACATATGGTTATACAAGCCTAAAACACTCCCTAAACTTACATAGTTTTGCTGCTAGCCCCCTTTTCCAGAGTCAGTGCAATCCATTCGTAGCGTTGCGGGTTCCCCATCTCTGTTATTATCGTTCCTTGGATTAAGTCATCAGTTCAATGTAACGTAAGCCATTGGCCCCGGGATACAGGGGACATGGGATCAGGCACGAGCCGTAAACTTGTGGCCGGGAAACGCTGCTTTTGATCTTAGAATTACCGGAGTATAAAAAAGAAAACCGGGAGAAGATTCCTCATTTTTTAAACTGAAAAGCGGATGTTTTAGGTGGAAAAATTTGATATATAAAGCGTAGACGAAGAAAAATTTCGTTTCTGGTAGATTAGAAGCGGATATTCTAATTTATAGCGTAATATTCAACCATAAATCAAGAAGGATTTCAGAGTTTCAATATTAAACATGAGATTTTTTAAAAATCACTATACTAATATATTCTAATATTATTGTAACTTTAAAAATTAGTAACCCTTATTGAAACCAGAAAACGAGCTATGACATTGGTTATAAAGTGTTTAATGATTTATGTTTAAATATTTAAAAAATCCATATATAATTTAATATACAGTCAGCACATAAATAATCTTGCAGCACAATTAACACATAGCGTGGTAAAAAAATAAACTATAAAAACATAAAACACCAATAAAAAATTAAAAATGCAAAATAAAAGCAAAAAATTATAATAGATGGATGAGTGAGTAGATGTTAGAGTACGGAGAAATGTGACGATGTCTGGATAATATGCAATGGTTAATTTAAAAAAATAAAATAAAAGAGAACTAGAGGGGGGGGGGGCATTTGATTAATAACAATGATACGAATAAAATATGATATGAAACAAAAGAAAAAATATATTGTTTTAAGTAATTAATGAAAATTTATTTAACTTTTATTTATTATAAGATTATATTTTGATAATAATTACTTAAAACAATGTATACTTTTTAATTTTATATCATATTTTAAACTGTCAGTGGCCAGTGATTGACGTGGCCTAAACGGAAAGTTCAGTGTTAGACACCGTGGCATTCACCGTTTTAATGAATCATCCATATCTATAACACCGTTTTAATTTAGCTATTACCGAAAGCAAATGGAGGATGCTGAAACATAGATCGTTATATTTCTTACAAGATAATGTACTTCTGAGGAGAATAAATTCATAAGGTTAAACTTTCATTAGTGTAGAAATAAGTTACGATATATTTACTTGTTAGTAACAAGAGACGTATTAATTGAACTTGTTCACTAAGACGTCATTAGAGAAAGGTGGCTACAAACAGCTTCTAATGTTATGATCTATTGCTAGCCAAAGGGATTCTAAAAATGATTTCGTGAGTTGGCGTCCATCGTCCATTCTGATACAGAAAGGCAAGGTAAATCTTGGAATATAGATAACCATGACAGATTTTCATAAAAAAAATATATTAAGCAAGAAAAAGAACCTAACATATTTGCGTTCGAGATATTTTCGTTTGTTTATTTATCTTTTCTCAGCTTTTTTTTTTTTTTTTTTTTTTTTTTTTTTTTAAATCATGAACACTCAAGAAAATATCCCATTAAAACTCCCACTCGAATAAAATGCACTAAATATTTTAGACTAAAGATAAAAAGCTGGTGTAATATTTGGTTAGAGGATGATTTGAAAGCGTTTTCATCTCTTGGAAACCCGTTTACAATACCGCAATTTGTTCATATTATCTAAGCGATATCCCATTTCGGTAACAAGTGACGTATTAATTGTGCTTGTTCACGAGAGGTCATCAGAGCAAGATGGCTACAAACAGCCTCTAAACATTGCGTCATTTAAAACCAAAGAAATTCTAAAAATGATTTCCGCGAGTTGCTCCCCATCCTCCATCCGGATACGGAGAGGCGAGAATGATGCTGGAGCATTTCTCCATCCCTGACTCACCAACGGAAGTTTTTCGGGGCATCCAGACGTGACCGGGCCGTAGGAGGAAGCACAAAAGTTTTTGTGTATGTTACGGAAGCGTGAGTCACGAGCAGGAGGTATTGAGCAGGAGGAACCTGCCTCGTTGACTCCTGCTTTCCGGAAGGAGGAAGCAGGAAACGCGAATCGGTAGAAGTTGCAGTGATTTCAATGATAAAAGGGCGGGGTTTAAGGGGGTCCAGACAATTACTCAGCCAACTTCTAAACACGCCAGAAGACGTATCGAAAAGAATATAGGTTTCAGAATACGAAAGGGTGGAATCTGGTATTGGAGGTCAGCCATGCATAACAGGACAGATGATAATAAAGCAGAAAATACACTGCATAAAGCTTTGCAAAAGTCAAAAGATACTGGCATTATTTTTCTATATAAAAGTAGCATTTTATGGGAATACGTGAAAATGATAAAATAATATTGTCGTTAAAATTTTAGATTTGAGTCTGACATGATCTAACAATAATTAAGAAACCCTGGTACACTGTTTTAAAAAACGCAGAAACGTTCAGTAATATACATATTTAAAATCCCCCACCCCTACCCAACGATGCGTTGAGATCTATAAAACCATACAATATTAACAATACTGTTGGTAAAAAAAGACCGCTTGTTATCTTGAGTAGAGATGACGGTTTTGCCCCCCCCCCCCCTTCTAAACGAAGGCGGCACGAACCACCTTAAACGCATAGTTGCGGTTCTTCCAAATTTCTAACTTTGATATATTTTCACTCTTTTTAATTAAAATCTATTCTACATCTTTTATCAATTCGACATCGTTCCTGCCTTTGCATTTGGCTTCGGAATTTATCCACATTCCGTTAAAAATTGACTAATTTATTTAAACTGTTTAATTTTTTACTTTTTTAGTCATGTTTCTTCTTTCCAGTTGGAAAGTGAAGCATAATCTTCTCAAAACAATCGCTTTTCCTTATCGGACGATTATCGTTTTCAAGGTTGCGAACGGATGAATTTCATTGGTCGCCTGCTTGAATTTCATTGACTGATCAAGTTGTTCACAGTATCCCCTTGCTTTATCTATGAAATTCTTTGCAATTTTTTATTTAATGATATTTTTATTATTTTTATCAGTTATTTTTACTAAATTTAATTAATTTTTATTTTATTTTTTTTTTTGTATCTTTTTCGGTATTTCCCTAAAAATGTTTTAGGATCTTATCTAATTTAGATTAAAAAAAAAAAAAAAAATGTATGGCCTTTGGCCTTTCTAGACCGCTTTACCCTATGACTCTTTCGACCATCCCAATGCTCCGGAATTTCTTGAAATTCCTTTTTACTTGCTCAACATCTATGCAATCTGATATTCGATTCATCGACTTCGATGGAAGGTAAACTGAAGCAAGACGACTCCAGTAGGCACTTCTCATCCAACTGCATTGGTTCATTGGTTCACCCCTACTCCAAATTAAAAAAAAAAACTTTATGAAAATTTAACGCAATCAGATTTCGGATACGCATCACTAAGATACGTGCTAAACTGAAAAACATGTCTTATCGTCGGAACCAACCAATTATAACACTAAGAAATACATTTCTCCCCATCTTCCATCCAGGTATGGAGAGACTAAAGAGATCATGGAGCAATTTTTAAACTTCCAAAATTAACAGAAACATCTTTTTCGGAATTTGTTAGTGGGAAATTTATTCCAGATTTTTTTTTTTTTTTTTTTTTTTTTTTTTTTTTTGTACATTTTAAAAACTTATAGTTTTTTCCAGCTTCTGAAGTTTTTTCTCAAAGAAATTTCGAAAAATGTGGGAAATATTTCCGCAATCGTGAGAGACTAAAAGAATTTACATTCAATTTTCATTATTTCTGTCATATTTTTAAGAAAAAAAATGTGAGAGAATATAGAGCATTGTAAGAATTATTAAAAGCCCCATCGAATTTTTTTTTAAAGGAAAATAAAGAGAATTTTATACTAGCTTATAAAATATGTACTAAATTATTTTTAGGTTATTAAAACCTAAGATATTTTTTGGAATCCCCATGAGTTAACAAAATTAATTTTAGTATCACTTCAGTTACTAAACATCTAATATTGTTATTATTATCATCATCATTATTTGTTTATTTTTTTATTTTTTTACTATTCTATTCACTTCAGCTATATGCATCCAGAAATTGTGACACAATAGTTCATACTGTAATAAATAAATAAATAAATAAATAAATAAATAAAAGATGACAATTTCAGATTTAAAAGAAAGATTATTTACTGAAACGTCAGAATGATGAAATTATATTTTAAAAACAATTATTATCTCAAAAGAAATGCAAATATAATGAATTTAATCACTTTTCGCATAAGCATTTGTATTTACTTTCACAGCTTATAGTGGAAAATTGTTCATGGAAAAATTTCATTTGGAGGTCAAAATTTTATTTCGAAATAAATATTAAACAACGTATTAAATAATATATCTACACATATTTTTGCAGCATAGAAGATGACATTTATCCATGTGGCATAATTAGACAAAAATTAATAATTACTCACAATACTCAAAAAAATCTTCTGTTAAAGCTTTACATGAAGTATGGTAGTAATAAAGTATGCACTAAGCTTGACTTCTAAAACGTAATAGGTTGAACCACATGAAAGCATTTTAATAACTTTAAATTAAATGCTTTAAAACTTTTCAAAATTCCAAGTAATAAAACCACATCAACAATTAATATTGACAAGTACCAACCAGCAATAAAAGATTTGATGTTAGTTTTTACCATTTTTATTCATTAAACATGAAGTATATATAGAATGTAAGAGAATGTTATATTGCAACTAGATTTAGCAAATGAATTAAGCTGCCACTCAATCAAAATAAGAAATATAATTAGTGCATATCCAAATATCTCTAAAAACATTTTATATTCATTGAAGTATATGATTGCTATTAATGCATATTATGAGGGAAAATTATGTTTATTTTGTGTCCTACATGAATAGAGAGCAATGTTACTATTCGAATTTTCCGACAACGCTCATAAAAACATAAATTCAGATACTGGAATGATAAAGAAAAGAAATTATTATCTCATTAATATCAGGCTCTATCCTGTAAATGTTAAAATTAGAGGTAATCAGAATACACACACAGCTGCTCCCAATTCAGTAAAAATTTTAAAATTTCGATAGAGTAATTTGTATTCAGTAAAAATTACAAAGTAGATTAAAATACGCTCAAACATCCTGGATACTTTTTTCGCATTTAATTAACGAGCAAGCATTTTGTAAAAATATACTAAGTGATAGAAATGTACTCAAAGGCACATGGTATATTTTTTATTAGTTCGGCTCCAAAAGTACAGATAAACCACAAATAAAAGGGGAGCTGCATATCTCTCAGTAAGGCTCAGCATATCCTCCTTGTAAAGTTAAGCCGCCCTGCGCCCAAATACTCTCATTTGATATACACGTAAAAATTCATTTACACAAATCTAATGACGTAACGTTGTTGATTGAGCCACTTTCCAGCTAATGAAAATTCGCCCGGGGTCCTTAAACCAACTTAAGCATGTTCTTCTAAATGCGAATTACGCGCGAAACTAAACCGCACGACCCCTGCACAACACACGCATATAACAGAAAAATATTGCCGTACGGACCCCATCCACTCCAGAACACTTGCACAAATTATAATTAAGCCTCAATTACAGCCATTTTAACGACTGTGCGTAGCCAAACCAAAAACGAAAATCTAATTTAGTTCCCGCAAATGCAGATTCAAATCCAAGCCCTCGAAAAATATTTTTAGTGCATTTTTCTCCACACCCGCAAGGTGGAATAACGGCATATGCGAATCTTCTCTCCCCCCCCCCCCCAAACCCCCTTCCTCCCGCCACCCTCGATCTCCTTCTACTTTTCGTTCGAAAAGGGGGATTGGAACGGAAAAGCGCTAAATGAATGAATAGAGATGTTGAAGATAGGTATGGCGTTCAGGTATTCCTCCGCATACCTCGTGCAACCAATACAACGGAATAACGCGCGCTACTTTTCCCGCCATCGTCCCCCATTGTGCACCTCCCCCTCCTCCCACCCGACATTGCGTTTTAATGTGCAGTGCAAGGTATTTCTCGTTTAAATTAAACTATACCCTAATTAACTTGGATTCGTACATTCCAGAAACAGTAGAACGGGCGGGACGAAGGCAGATATTTTATCACTTTTCCTCACTTTTGTATTGTTTTCTCGAATGCCCGGGAAGTTTGGTGGCTCAATAATTTTCATTTTGGAAAAGATGGGGCAATAAAGGCATGAACGTAGAAGGGATAGAAAGAGAAAGAGAAAAAAAAATATTTGGTTTTGGTGGCGATGATATAAGTGCATGCATGGAGTTTAAGAGTGGTTTATGAAGAATGCAATTAGTTTTCTAGAAACGGGAAATGCTAGGTACCGTATATAACAGCGACCAGGAGATTTATTGGATAGCTTTGTTTGAATTCTGCATTTCAAGGGACGACGGTGTTATAGCAGAGAAACCTGAGTTTTTCTTTACGAAAACATAAATAAATTAATCTAAATCTTCAAAGTCAAACTAAAGTAGCAATTAAGCATCGCTGTGGTGCAAAAGATTCCGAACAATCTTCAGTTTGGAAAAAGTATTTAAAATTGAATCGATGGTAATATGGTCGATTATTCATTTAATATATGAGCCTCAAAATTACTGTAAATTTGCGTTCAGTACCTAGTAGAGATTGAAGCTATGGAAAACTTTGGAAACTCCTATTAATTGGACTACAAGGAAAAAAAAATTCTTACTTCAAAATCATTTATTGAAATAATACTATTCATGCAGTCAAATATTGCATGACAATTTTTAAAAATAGTAAATAGAAATAGATAATAAATAAATTTTTTAAACGCTAATTTTTGTTAACATTAAAATTAGATTGTACTAAAGCCCGAATAAAAAGACGGTTAAATCTCGGCAGAATATCTATAAATATATTTTTTAGTTCTTATTAATTAATTTCATCCAAAAAAGAAGAAGTTTAACATCTATAAAAACCTACACCAGAACTAATTTTTCATTGTTTCTTTTTTAACTTATTCTTATTAACGTTACTAATTTTTCCCTTTGTGGTTAAATTTTTACATGAATAACATTTTTTTACATCAAAATTGCATTATACTGTAAATCCAATTAATAGGAAACTCAACTAAATCCTTCCAGGATGCATGTAGCAAATTTTTTCACGTGCATTTATCCGTTTAATCACAAAAAGGAAACAAAGCCAAACATCTGTAATTACAGAAAAAAACCCTATGGAAATCAAAAATGAAGCTCATCCAAAACAATCAAAGAAGTAGGGGGTCTGAAGTTGAGACAAATAATTTCTCTATCATTCCATTAATAAATTGGCAACGCATGCGTGCTGAGCGCGGAGTATAACACAACCAAACCCCTGCTATTTTATTAATTAAACTTACCATGTTAAAGATAAACTGTGTCATAAATGGGATCTTCTGGAGAAAAAAATTCATTACTGTTTAATCTTGATGGCGACATTTAATGATCTTTTTCAAACTGCAAAGGTAAAATGACAATCTGAAGAAACGACAACGAAATTAATAAACCGAAAACCATCGCCAGCGTTTCTCATAATAATGAATAAATGCCATTTAATTGTGTAACATATTTTTCAATCGAGAGAGGATATTAAAATCAATTATGCAAATGTAATTACTACAGAGGTCCGTTCCGAGATTGTTATTCCTTTTTAATTTTTTCTCATTTCCCACACCAAATGAGTCATTAAAAACTATTCCTAGGGGGATTACACAGATTTTCCGACGTTGTTTTTCTAAATGCTTCCATTTTTCTACTGGAATTAATGAGATTAATAGAGAAAGAAGATGAAGTACTTTTTTTTTTTCATTATTGTTGTTCAGTTCATTTATGCTGACCGCAAATAGTCAATAATAATAATAAGAAAAAAAAATGAAAAGAAAAAAAAAGTGCATCCAAATGACATTTTCCTTATGCCTAAATGAATTAATAAATCCGCATTTAAAAAGAAAGTAAAAAGACCATCAAAAAATAGAGAGGGGGGAAAAATGAACATTAAAGATAGCAGTAAAAGATACATATTCATGGCTGCGGTATGCATACATCATTCGATTCCAGACATTAAACAGTTATGTTATTTGATATAATTTCGAATATCAGAAGTAAAAATCTACAACAATTGATTGAAGAATAATTGTGTTTAATTTTGCTAACCGATATGAAGACGCAGTACTGAGTCAATCAGCGCGGATCATTTTATGCAAGACAGAGAGATGCATTAATAAATTTGTAGGCTCAATCAATGAAATGATGTTGTGTTTATTATGAAGAATCATTAACCAAATGAAAGAAAATTTACTTTTAACCATAAGTATCATTTATAGGTCAATGTATTTTATATTAAAAAACCTTGTATTTCATATGCAAAGCATACGTTAGCTTTTTGATTGGTTTATAGATTTTATAAGCATGTTTCATTATGTTGCTTTTTAATTATTTCATCCTGATACAATACTTTAATTATCCGAGAAATTTTGTTTTCACAGAAGGAGCAACCTATTGCAATTTGTTAATATTTAACTAAGTAATGTGCTCTTGTATATTAAAAAAAAAAAAAAAAAAAAAAAAAAAAAAAAGTGGCACTTTACAAATTTAAGTTGTTAGTCCTGAAATGAATATTTAGACTTCGAATAAACAAAGAGAACAATAACGAGTTTGGTATGCCAGAGTGGAATCGTACATCGTGTGCGATTTGCATAGTTTTAAAAGGAGGAAAAGCTATCTGGAAGCTTTTAAAACTTGTCGGCATAGAAAAAAAACCCTGATCATAAAATGATGAAATGATTGACTGATACAGGAATTTAACAATGATTTTTTAGAAATTAAAAATATGTTACTTTAAACTTTCATTGTAAAAGCAAAATTATATTAAAACATTCTTAGTGCCATCTGTCAATTTGTAACAAAAATTAGGTCCCGACGTGAGAACACTGTGACGAAAAGGATTAATGCCCGTTCAACTTAATAACGGGCTTATTATAATTTTGAAACATTGAAGCTGTTTAAAACATTTGAAGCTGATTGTATTTTTGAAGTAACATATGGAATAAGCGAAGGAGGAAAAAAAAAACTACTGCTCCTGAAGGTTTCTTTTTACGCGTTCTCTGTAATTTTTGTAAAATAATCGCAAACAAGTTTTTTTTTTATATATTTTCTTAGTTCTAGGTTCTTTTTTTTTAAGTCCAAGCCCTGATACCACAACTTCAATAACACTCCCTTCTTGAATTAGAAACAATATTGCCTCTGCCAAAGGATCTTCTTCAGCAAATTTCTAATATTATCGCGCTATATTATTAAAAAATACGATTTTCTATCATTTGCATCTTAACTCAATAGAACAAACCATTATTTAATTAACGAGTTAAAACTTAGTTCACGAGAAAGAAAGAAAGAAAAAAAAAGCTAAGATACTACACATTGAACTTAAGATATTCTCTATTAGTCATAAAATATTTATGAACTAAGAAAACGAGCTTACCTATTACAGGCGCAGGTTCAGGCGTCGGGGGAGCCTTCTCCTCCGTCTTTTTAGGGCTACTACCTCCTACTGGCTCGGGAAAAATGACAGCTGTGTCGGTTCGTTGCAGGTACTCTTGAATCTTCTCCTCTTCTGGAGCCCCGTTTATTCGGGGAGGACGGTCCTCGGGTGCCCCGTTTGCCATGGGACCCTCGGACGAGGACAGGGGTCCCTTGGCAGGAGAGGGTGCAGGAGATAAGGACGGTCGCATGCCTACGTGGGGGTCGGGCTCGGCATCTTCTGGCATGTTCTCCAGGTCAACTGTAAATACAAGAAATCATGTTTTAAGACACAAAGTAAAAATTAGTCAGGAAAAATTCGTCATAGAGAAAAAAAATATTAGGGGTTCTTTTTTAGACTTTTTTTAAAAGCCTAGATAACATTTTTAAATGATATATTTCTCTGATACAATGTCTAGTAGCAGTATAAAAGCAATAAATGTCAAATTGTTGAAAACAGATTAATTTAATTGGAATTAGTCACATATTTACAACGGGATTTGCGACTAGTTTTATTGATTGGGTCGCTCAATACACATCCCGTTTCTTTGAAAGTTAATTAAAAACCTATCTGAAAAAACATTGCACGTACCAAGGTGACGTTGCAAATTTGCGACTTCCTTTCGAAGCGCGCTTAGCACAAGATTAAGTTTAAACTTTGAACAAAGGTTTTGTGCTAGCTACACTGTAAAAAGAAAAGATTATTTATACGCTGAATTATTTCCATAAAATGGCAAATAAAGTTTGAATATGCACTACTTTATTCTCACTACCTATTTAAGTTCATTATAAATAGATGATGTTAAGATAATATATATATCTATAAAGAATAGCAATATTCGGTATTATTTAGGCTTCATATGGCTTTGAACTTTCGTCGTAAACCCATTCTTTCTTTTCTATAGTATGTAGAGCTATAACCAACCCTACATGTATTGTTTTTTTATAAATTCTTATTATTCTTTTAGCGACTTTTTTTTTAATATATACTTTATAATACAGTTAATTTTTTCGCAACAAAAGCACTTTGCTTAGTCTCTAATGTTCTGCGACTAGTTTTTCAAAACAAAAAGTTTTCTACAGTTGGATCGCGAAAAGGCCCCGATTAAATAAGATAGATTTTACAATAAAAAATAACTGATGGGATTAATTAAAAGTTCTGAGAATCTTAAAAAGGTTGTTCTAAACTGATCCACTCAACAAGCACAAAATGGTTTGACACATTTACAAATCATTTTTTAAACGAAACATATAAATTAACAATAAGGCCTGATTATGAAAGCGATTTCGAATCGAACTTAGTTTTCAATTTTATGATAATTAAATTACCTATCCAAGCTATTTCGATCACGTGATCATCCTTTTTTTTTCAGCTTTTCAACCGGTTTTTACGTTTTCGTCGGGAAATGTGAATGTCAACTTTGAAGGCTTGTTATAAAAAATCTATTGCGTTTGTAAAAAAAAAAAAAAAAAAAAAAAAAAAAAACTGAGTGCAATTAGACAGTTTCTGACTAACAACACCTGCTAATTTCATGCATTTCCGAACGAAAGTAAATTAAAATTTATGTCACAAAGTTCCCTTTTGTATTTAAGAACACCCTTAAGAGGCACGTATACCAGCCACTTGTACACAAGGGGTTAATAATTGGTATATTTACTGTACGGAATTCTCTGTACGCGAGTAATAGTCGCACTTGATCATTTATTTTTATCATCAAAAAATGAAATTCAATAACACTTCCGAACAATCTGTCTTATCACAAAATTCATCTGAAACTTTTACTTCAAATTTTTTTTCACAGAAAATTCTTTTAAAAATATGGAAATAAGTTAGAAGCTAGACTAGTTGAAAAATGGTCTCGTAAAAAATAAAATCCAATGTTCATGTAAATTATAAGGCACAAGTTTAGAAAATTTCAACAACACTGCTCAACAGTCTAAACATATTTCATTAAAATTTCATCTTACTATTTTTCACAGAAAATCATTTTTTAAATATGAAAATTAACATTAAATCAAAAGAGAAAAAAAAAACAGTCTGCAATTTTCGTGCATGTTTAAGCACAAATCATCGGCACGAGTTTGGAAAAGTGGATGTAGAATTTTAGAAAACATAGTATTACATTTCTTATAATTAAAAATTCCGCACAACGAGCTAACAACTTACCGAATGGGGAAAAAAGGGGAGCAAATTCTAGAAAAATGCATACGAAAAAAAAAAAAAAAAAAAAAAAAGAACGGAAAAACAAAACAATGTTTACGTGTTCAATGAAATTTCGTGAAAACCTGATTAAACTTAATTTTTAAAAAAGAGCATAAAAGCTTCTCACGTTATTTTCACATTTTTGGAGAAAGTAACATATGGAATAAAAATTAACCCAAGAGAAAAATCGAACTTTAAACTACTCTGCTTTGACACACTCCAGTTGAAACAGCGTAAATCAAAAATCGGCGACAACCATACACCCATCGGTCTTTTTCCCGCTGTACACGGTAAGAAAATTAAGGCAGAATTATATACGCTCCGTTACCTATTAATAAAGGCAAACAAAAAAAAGAAGAAGAAAAATAATACGAAAAGACGAGAGCAAAAGTTTCCCGCGAAAACTTTTGCAGCGCAAAAATCAATCACCGCTTTGAATAATAACAAAACTAGAGCAAAGCCCTGGCGTTTTGCGAAAATTGACAACAGGTTTGTCACCGATGCTCAGAGAAAAAGTGGTACGACAGCTCAAACAATGATGAACATAAAGAAAGAAAAAATATATATAAAGGAAAGCGATAAGGTATATTAAAATTGATGGGCTGTTTTCTTTATTTTCAGTTGTTTTATGTATAAACCAATAACTTTAAAACATGAGACGTTATTGGTGTATCATTTTATTAAAAATACAAATTGCAGTAACTAATATAGTTAATAACCATTTGTTTTATTTTAAAATAATTCTCAAAAAAAGAAAAAAAAATCTTGCTCAATGATACGAAAGCTTTCTGATATATTTTCTGATTCATTTTTAAACATAAAAGCATGGCACTTGAAGGAACGATTATTGAAAGACTTGTAGCCCCTCCCCTGTCTTTTTTTTTTTTTCTTAAATTTTAAATAACTGAATTACAACTGCAAGCGGTTACTGTTTAAAAATGGTAATTTTTTTATTACCAACGCTGTTGCCCTAAAATCTTGTTCAAAATGTCCACTTTGACTGATTTTTTTGAAAGATCTCCTGTCTTTACAAAAAGTAGGGAATGTTGTTCATTTACGTAGTTAATGAATAAAAGAGAACCTGTCAGTTTCATGTGTTTGAGAACAAAAATGACTTGTATGTGGCAGAAAGTTGGATTTGAGAAACGAAAGATATGCAGAAATATTTTATTGCACAAAATGTCTACAAATTTTACTCGATTTAATATTAAATACCGAAGCCTATTATTTAAGATAGGCCATATACTATAATTTTTGCTATATTGAATTAGGATAAATATTGGTAAAATAATAGATGATTCACACACACACAAAAAAAAATCTAATCTTAAATAATATATTTTATCTACACTTAAACAATATAACTTATCTACACTTAAACAATATATCGTCACGCCTAAACAGCCAAAAAATATTTAACCTTTGACATAAAAAAGGGGGAGGGGGTTGTAACCGTTAGCAAAAATTTTTAAGATATCTAAAATATTTTTAACGATTTATCGCGTAAAGTTTAAAACTAATAACTAAAATTACTACAACCCATTTAATTAATCAAGTCACTGTTATTACAAATTAAATACATATCTGTTGCAGTCATTCATATTAAACTATATACAGTCGAGCCTCGATTTAACGTACTTTGATTTAACGAATTCTCCGATTTAACGAATATTTTTTCTATCCCGACAAAAAGGTTGCTAAAATGCTCTGATTTAACGAATTTTTAGTTTTGATTTAACGAACAACAATCGCTGAAAAAAAAATTGCATTCGCAGATAAAATTAAAATTTTGAGGGTTTTTTTTTTTGCACATAAAACTTTGAATCTTTCACATCCTAATCCAAGTGTTAAGTTTTTTTATCTAATTTCTGGTGGATTCAAAAGACAGTCTTTTCCCTTTTTCATCTAGAAGCATGACAAAGGTGTAGACAAATATGTTGAGCTAAGTACCTCACGATATTGAACAAAAAAAGAATGAAGATTCTGAAAGTAGTCAAGATGGCGAAGATACGGAAATTCAATGAAAAAATGTGACATTCCAAGAATCAAATTGCACTTTGAATACTTTAAAAAATTATTTTTTGTCTCACGAGGTTAATGGTGTTGTTCTTACGGAGTTAGAAAATATCGACAAAGAACTTTGGAATTCAAAACAAAGCACTCTATCAAGGATTTCTTTCCAAAGAGCGAATAAGTATATATGTATTAAGTTTCAAAAGCAAATAACAATAATTTTTAAGCTTGTAGCAAACAATAATCATTCTTTTTAAAATCTGTATATCTAAGGGTATTCTTATTGATATTTTTATACCATACTCTTTACAAAAATTGATATTCGATTTAACGAATTGCTTCGATTTAACGAACGGATTTATGGGTCCCAATCAATTCGTTAAATCGAGGTTCGACTGTAATTTATCTATAATACACACACACATATATATATACACGTATATATTACGTAACATAAAATAAAATCATTGCGAGGAATAATGAAGATATGTTTGACTGTAAAAGTGTTTTTTCCATCCATGCAGTTTTAACGCGGAAAAACAAAATTTCCATACCTTAGTGAACTGTCAACTAAAAGTGGATTCTCAAATATAAAATATTACATAATTATAAACGAACTAAATTAACCTTTAACGAAAATTTAAATAATGAATCAATCACATAGAAATAAATAACTATAATTAAATTTAAAATTTTTAAAACTGATCAAGTCAAAAACATAACACAATATAATTGCAAAACAAAATCATTGTAAAAATAATGGAGGAATACGAATGCCTGTAAAAATCGTTTTTCCTTGCAGGCAGAATTAAGATTGAAAAACCGACATTTCATTAAATGATGTCAATGACCAATTGATTCATTAAAAGGTAATTCTAGACAATGGTAATGCATAATTGCAAGCAAAATAAAATTATACTTTGAATTAAAAGTTTAATAATAAATATATTTTTAAGAAACAATAACTATATCTGTACTTAAATTAAAGGATTTTAGAACTGATAATACAAAAAAAGTAATACATTATAACTGCAAAACAAAATCACTGGGAAAATAATGGAGAGATATGTTAAGTGTGCCTGTAAGAAAGGTAATTCTAGATAATGATGATGTGTAATTGCAAGCGAAATAAAATTATGCCATGAATTAAAAATTTAATAATAAATAAATTATTAAGAAACAATAACTATATCTACAATTAAATAAAAAAAATTTTAGGACTGATCATGACAAATAATAATAATACTAATAATAATAATAATAATAATAATAATAATAATAATAATAATAATAATAATAATAATAATAATAATAATAATAATAATACATTATAAATGCAAAACAAAATAATTGGAAAATAATGGTAAGATAAGTAATGTATGTCTGTGAAAAGGGTTTTTCCTTTCAGGCAGTATAAGGTGGAAACACAAACTTTTCATTAAATTTCAATGACCAATTAATTCATTGAAAGCTAATTCTAGACGATAATAATTGCAAACGAAATAAAACTGTGACATGAATAATAAGCTTAATAATAAATAAATTATTAAAAAATAATAACTATATTTGTTATTAAATTAAAGGATTTTAGGATTAATTATGTCAAAAAAATAAATAATTATAATAATAATACATTATAAATGAAAAAAAAATCATTGAAAAAATAATGGAGATATATGTTATGTATGCCTGTAAAAAGGGTTTTCCCTTTCAGGCAATATTAACGAGGAAACACACACCATTCATTCAAGAATTCTAAATCATGATAATGTACAATGCAAGCGAAATAAAATTATAACATGAATTAAAAGTTTAATAAATAAGTTATTACGAAACAAGCAACTATGATTAAATTACGGGATAGTTCAACAGTCATAATACATATTGTACTAATGAAATATAATACAATAAGAACACGTCAAAATCATTGCCACGAATAAGGGTGCGATATGCTTGCCTGTAAAAATCGTTTTTCCTTCTATGCCATACGAACACGGAAAAAGCAAGTTTTCACTGTCAATTTTAAAAATTATTGTGTGATAATACCAATGTTTATTTTGAGTTGTTTAAGGGTGTATTCGAAAAAACGCTTTTCCACCTTCAACAGCTCGAAATTTTCAGATACAATTTCAGACACATTTATAAAACTAGAAACATGAAACTTGCTGAGAGATTCTTGAAGGGACGTATGAGGTGCCCTGTGAGGTCATTTTATCCTCAATTCATTAGAATTTGATTTATAAACAATTACCTTATCAGTATGACCCTTTTTTTTCGTTCCCAGATCTCTTGCTTCGGAAAAATCGGTTCGAAATGCCGTTTTTGATTGCTTTTTTTACAATATTTTCGGCATTTATCAAAGAATCGACAATCACGGCACTTTGTGTACTTTCCAAATAAGAGACTTTGTACGTTTGGTGCTTTTGAGAGCAAAAATGAATTCAAAAATAAATCGGAAAATAAGCAGTTTGAATCGAAATATACCCTTAAGAGAATATTGCAGATTTTTCTTTCCCAACAATAGTATTCCTTCTCACATAATCTTGTAAGAACTATCATTACTACTTCAATACATTTAATAAATTAGGCTTAAATATCTAATTTTAATAATTCAGAAAAAACATTTCTATTGAAAATCTAGAAAAATTATACAAAAGGAAAGTAACATAATCCTTTTAAAATGCCATTCCTAAAATTGTCAAAATCTTTTTGGAACGTTTGAATACTTATAAAATATAATCATTAATCTACCCAATAAATAAATTTTAATACTGTGTTTGATATTAAAATATTACTTAATATTAGAAATTCGATGGATTAGTAGCTATTTTCCTCCCAAATTTCTTGAGATTTCTTGTGAGAAAAATAATATATGTATTAGCTATTTTCCTACCAAATTTCTTGAGATTTCTTGTGAGAAAAATAATATATGTATATGTATGTATATATATAAATATAATATGCTTCAATATTAATTATTTATTTCAGTAAGTACGTAGATTCGTTCTAGGATCACACATTGAATAATTTTGTTATTTATTTATTTATTTGTAACAAAAAATTCTTTTTTCTTTAAAGAAAATGAAAAAAAAAAGTTAATATTTTTGGTAAAAAAATATTTATAATTATTTTAGTTTAAAAATGTTAGCATAGAATACATAATTATATGTAAGTGTGCGTGTGGCATGTAGCTGTGTGTGTGTGAATTTATGACAAATGACTATATATAATTGTTACTGCTTATAAAAATTGCTGTTAAAGTATTTTTTTATATTTATGATTAGGAATTATTTTTTTTCCACCAACATTATGCATCCAAATAAAATAAAAATAAAAAAAAAGAAAAGAAACGATAAAAGAAAAAAGAAAATTTTCTTCAAATATTGCTGCTGTAGACGAAAACCAAAGAAAACAAAGGATAAATAAGTTACTAGAAAAAACATTGAGCTCTTGTATGTTTTATTGCATATTCTTGAATACTGAGAAAAACCACACGGCACCCTTTTTCAGAGGAGGAAAAAAACTGCATTATAATATTTTTTTGCATCTTCAGCAATATGTTAACTAACTAGTATAGGGAATGGTTGTAAAGAGATATAGTTCGATACCCTTATTAATAAGCCTTTAATACCCTTATAAATAATCAATTAAGTTTTCATATATATAAAACTAATACCTTAAAAAAAAAAAAAAAAAAAAAAAAAAAAAAATATTTTTTGGTTTTGTCTTGCATATATGGCAGGGGTCGCAGCGTCTCTAAAATTTTCGCACTTTCCTACCAAAATTTTAAAATGACAATGTTTTTCGTAAAATTTCAGTGTAGGTGTTAAAGGAATGTTACATGAAGATTTTTGATTTAAAATTCTGGTAGAAAAGTGCGAAAATTTTAGGGATGCTGCGACCCCTGGTATAGGCAAAATTTTGTTTCCAAGGAACACATTTAATTTTTTAATTTTGACATTTATCGCTAAATATCAGCCAAATAGTATCTCAAATCGACAATTACAACGCCTGTATAAAAGTGGTGGTGGATTTACTTTTGCTTCTGTATTTTATTTCTCATTTTTCACTTTAATTTCAGTAACTGAAAATTGAAAAATATATCTATCAACAAAAATAATTTTTCTTCGATCGACTTTTTAACTAATATTTTTATCAGTATTTTTTTTTTTTTTTTTTTTTTCGATTGTGTGTTATTGCTACAGTCTCCCATGCTTCTTTTCTTGTTATAAATCATCACATAAGCTTCACATTACCATTAAAATTTAATTATAAATAATTTATTGTATATGTCACTGAAGAAAAAAATGCAGATATATTAAAGAGTTTAGAGGTATATAATACGCAAAAGAAATTTCAAAGTTTTCTGCTGATTTTATAGCAAACTTCTAAACGCTGAGAGGAAATAATTTTCCATCTAAATTTTAATGTTTCACCTTAATCATCTTTAATTTTAAGTATTTTGAAATTATTATTATTATTATTTTAATCTGATTTTAAATAGTTAAACATTATGACAGGAATATGATAGCGGAATTTCTTTATTTTGTGGGTGTTTTCATTAAAAAGACTTTGGCTTAGGATAGTATTGACAAAAAAAGTTCCCCACCCGATTTGTGATTTTGCTGTTAGAGATATTATGTTACTACATTCAGCATGCATTCAGTAAATTTCCTTGATTCTTCCGAATTTTAACCTTAAAAATCATTAGTGATAAACAAAGTTAATAGAAAATTATGTATATAATATAATGCCAGTCATTCGATTTGTAAATTCAATAAAAAGAACATATATATACATTTATGTGACTCATTCCGTTTTACCTCCGAAGTTACTCTACAAGGGTCTTTGAAGTTAATATCGGCCGGCCTTGTTTCTGACACACTCCACTACACGTTCACGTATTTAACCTTACGACAACGAAATTTGTTCGAACCTCAGTCGCCGCCTTCCGACTCCGCTTCACCTCCTCCCCCCCCCCCCCCCCCCGCAAGGCGAGAAAAATACGGATAAAGAGTAAAGGAAAAAAACAAAAGCAACAAATAATAATGGCACTGGGAGATTTTTTCCCCCTTTTTCTTTTGGGACGCCAGCTGCTGTTATGAATGAAGTCTAGAAGTTGCGGATGCGGAAGATCGAGATGCGAGAGAAGAAAAGGAAGACGAAAAGAGAAAGTTTTCAAACTCAGTCACTCATCGATAGGACAGATTAGTAGCAAAAAACTGAAGGTTCTGCCCCACCCTCACTCCACGTATATGTATATTCATCGAGGGGACGGGGAAAATTTTTCGGAGTTCACACTCCGATAAATGCGCACGCTGTTGTTATAAAGGAAGGAATATAGGATATTTGACTGAAAACCAATTTATGCCATCCCAAATTGTTTTCGAATCAGAATCATTTGGAATGGAAGAAATACAAAAAAGGTTTCCGATTGTTTTATTGGTAGATATTGAAGGAAACATATTAAAAAATATCCGGTAATTAAAAAAGGGAACAGAAGTGTTTCGCTGGATTAATCCACCTGAAAAGGTACATAATGCAACAGTTTAGTTATTTGACAGTCATATGAATGAAAAGAGGGGGATATAAGAGCATTGTTTCTTTCTTATATTTTTGATTTAATTTTGTGATCGTATTTAGAATTACATTGACACTTGGGATCTAAACAGAGAAGAGAAAGTACAATACTTTCATAATTAAAAGGAAAAAAAAAACAATTTTTTAAGATTTTAATCTATTTGGTATGGCTTACAAAAAGAGATCGAGCGAAATTTTTAAGCTATTGGCAACGAATAATATTAAAATCATGTGGTGATAAAAATTGAACATCCAAAATATAGAGTTGTGAAGAAAAATACAAAAAACAGAATTTACCAAACTCAGTCTTTCCGTGAGGGAGGGGGGAATTGTAAGATATGTTTTATCAAAAACTTGTACCATTGAAAATGAAATAAGTAATATTTCTTACGAAATCTATCTAAAATGTCAAAAGTTTAATTACCAATATTTTTAATAGTAATTTCATCAAATACCCTGAATTCTTGTTTAAGACCGCTACCCCTCTCGAGTTCTTCTGATCGGTTGTCTACTGATCTACTGATATATCTACTGATAGGTTATTTAACGAAATTTTGTTTAATACAGTTCTGTCAAAATACAGTTTTGTTAAAAATAAAGTATGTTCCCTGGTGGTGAAATGTGGAACTAAAAGAACGCAATATTGTTAAAATTCTGAAATTAACAATGTGGTCTGTTTGAAACTTAAAGATAGTTTATAACACATAATACAAATTTTAAAAATGAGAGCTCGTCTAAAATTAGGAAGAAAGGAGGAGCGCGTATTTAATTAGTGGAACAGATATATATATATAAAAAATCATAGTAAAATTAAAGTTATTAGGACAGAGTCGCGATATTTCAATGTACTATATTAAATCTCCCGACACAAGATTAGTAACCCAAATAATTAAAAACACAAATTTTCACATTAAACAGTCAAATAATATACTTAACGAAATAGTAAAACTTACTTAATTAACTAACGTTAATTAATAGTAATTCGTAACGTTAATAGTTAATTCGAATAGTAACGTTAATAGTAAAAAAGTTTTCTTTATTGGTAGATATAAAAATAAGTAAAATAAACAAAACTAAAAAATATCGGGCAGTTAACTTCCATTAGCAAACACAGTAAAATCCACTAATACGGAAGGTCTCCGTCATTATTATTATTATTATTATTATTATTATTATTATTATTATTATTATTATTATTATTATTATTATTATTATTATTATTATTATTGTTATTATTATTATAAACTATCAAAATTTAGAGCTTCTATATTACATTTTCATATTTTTATTAATATCTCCTGAAATTATAATTCATAATGTGATAATGCTGCGTGTGGTCTAAAAGACCCAGACGTAGATAAATCAAATTTGTAATTTAAAAAAATTTATAATATGAATTATGAATTTAATATTAAAAGAAATATGAATTGTAGTCAATGGCGCCAACTTATATGGGCCCGTGGGGCGCGAGCCCACCCAATAATCTGATCGCTGCCCCTATAGAATGTCTATTCATTTATTTCGTTATTTATTTTTTTTATTTGGTTTTATTGACGTTCTCATAATAACTTTGTCTAGAAAATAGTAAGGACATCAATTACACTTACTGGAGAACTGAACACCTGTTTAGCGGATGTATAACTAAACTTCTCTCAAAGATAGATTTCTTGCATAATTACGTGAGATCTTCATTGTATCTTAATTTCACTTTACATAATATTTAAAAGCCTGTAATTCATTATTTTTAAATTATAAATATTTATTTAAAAGTTAACAATTTTTATGCTATTTATCATGAATATTAATGTATTTATAAGGAATAACTTGTGTAAATCAAATTATAATAGCTTTATATTTTACTTCGAAAAACCATAATTTGACTTCGAATTATCCTTTTTTTGTTCTTTCGCTCCTTCCCTATCCTTCTCTATACACATACGCAGTAAGTAGAGAAAATTGTATGTTAGTCTACTGAAAAAAACTTTAAGCCCACCCAATATTTTACAAAAGTTAGCGCTACTGATTGCAACCATATAATTTTTTCGATAGATTTATATTTATAATGTCATTTTCCCCTCTTTTTTCACTAAACTATAAGAAGAGAATTATTTTATAAGCAGTTTTTGCTTTCAGAGGTATTCTTCCAGTTTCTGTATTTAATGCTTAAAAAAATGTATCACAAAATTAAATGATAAAAATTATAATTCGTTACGTTCCAAGCGATACATCAAATTGGCGAAAACTTGATGCATTTGAAAAAAAAAATGTACTTTTTTTCAGCATTAAATATATGCTAATAATTTTAACCTTGCTAGTAAATAAATGATGATTCATTATATTTACGAAACAGAAAATAAAATTATGCGATAGAAGTTTTTCCTTGTTTTTTTTACCAGCTTAGGGAACTAAATGCAGAACTCGAAAAAAACCCTAATACGGCAGATGAGGTTCGTGATAAATAATTAAAAAACAAAACATTATAAGGTGTTTAGCTTATCTTATCAGCTTAGCACATTCAATTCAATTATCTGATCTGATAACATTCATGTTTTTGAGTCTTTTCCAAAAAACCACAAATATTAATTAATAATAATGCATATTTTTTAACATACTGGCGATGTCCAAAAAATATTATCATAATAACGCATAAATAAAATAATATTAACGACATGGTACTTTGATGCAAAGAAGAGCATAAAAAAATGAAAACGAAAAAACAAATTTTGGCAGATAACGCGCATCAATTTGACAACAGACGCATAACGATGATTTGAGATTTTTGTCATTGCATAATTACAAAAACGTAACAGAAAAAGAAATGATTGATATTAGATTTTCGGAGGCCGAAAGATAAAACTTTAAGCTTTATACAGGGAGTTCCTAAAGTCTTTGACACATTTTGGAAGTCTATAAAAACGCAAGTAATTAGAGTAAGAAATAGACTTTTTGAACAAAAATGATTCTCGTGTTTGCAAGTTTTGTTAAACAAAACATTTGTTAAAATACGATTGCTCCTAGGCATTCAACAGGCCCGATTAAACCTATTGGGGGACCCGGACAAGTATCATTCTGGGGAAGAGGGGGGGGGGAGGCTTCTAACAATCTATAGAATATTTTTCCGAAAATTATTTATTTTATGCAGAATATATTTATAAAATAATTTTTAATTCCTCAAGTCATTGAAGTTGTTTGTAGATTTAATGGCATAGCACCAACTATCAGAAATGTTTAGAACTATTTTTATGAACGTTCTTTAGGAGTGGGGAGGGGTGTGTGTGTGCGTGGGGGCGGGGGAGATTCGAAAGTTTCGTGCAAAAACATGAGAAGTATTTTAGCCTTAATCGCACTTTTTCAAGGCTATTGCTTAATTTTATTTGTGGAAATTTAAAATGCGTCAAAGGCCTTTGGCATAAGACAATTCGTTAATAGAAACATTTTAAAGATCTTTCTTACCAGTGTAACAGTAGGGACAAATTATAAAACATATAATTCATACAAAACCGACTCTGTTACGTGAATTTTTGCTGTTATTGTTATATAAAAAGTTCTATGATTTCCAATGTCCTAGAAAAAATTAACGTATTTTACAGATTTTTTAGAATTTTTTAATTTTTTCAGTGTACATATTTAAGAGATTGGTATAGTAAGATTACAATAGAACATTAAAATATTTGTATATATATAAGTTATTTTTAATATTATGACATTTTATTACAGCATTTATTATTATTAGCATTAGTATTACTATTAGTTTCAGCATTTCGATACACATATTTTTAATGTAATATCTCTTTTGATTTTGGTTTTTGGAAAGTTTTCGAATTAAAAGTTTCTGAATAATAGCATTATCTATAATAATAATATAAATAAATATATATATATATATATTTAGAAATAAGAACCATAAAAATAAAAATTCTATTCACTAAAAGGACGCAAAAAATTTCAATAAAAATTATTCGTGCCTTTTTATGTGCAACATCTTTGATTATTATCATTATTACCAGCATTCGGGCAGACAAATTTCAATATTATACAAATACATATTTGAATAATGCCCAACCCTCTTTTAAATAAGTTGAATGAATGCATTTTTGGATTTTAAAGCATGAGTAGGAGATGCGAAACGACGTTTGGCATCTTTTCAACGAAAATAGTGTCGCTTGTACAAATCGTATGGCAGTTGTAAAGATGAAGGAAGGAATAAGGGGGTCATAAAATTTAACGTTCTTCAAACAGATATTTCCATTGCTGAGAAAAAAAAAGAAAAAAAGAAAAAGGGAGGTGGCACATTTTTCAAGAGATATTGCTATGGAAGTGTTATTACTCATAAAGTGACATGTGGAGATATATAAATAATGATGGCACGATAAGTAATACTATGGAATAATCTCATTCGAAAAGCAAGTATACGTTATATTTATCGTAGGAAAAAAAATTAAAATGTTTCTAACTTATTTTCTGTACTTTAATGTACGGTGACCCAGTATATGGCTGTAGTTAAAATATGGACAATGCAAATAGATATTTGTCGCTCTACAACAAATTTGGAAGGTGACATGTGGACATTTATAAATAATGATGGCACGATAAGTAATACTATGGAATAATCTTATTCGCTATATTTATTGCAGGAAAAAAAATGAAAATGTTCCTAACTTATTTTTTGTACTTTAATGTACGGTGACCCAGAATATGTCTGAAGTTAAAATATTGGACAATGCAAACAGATATTTGTCGCTCTACAACAAATTTGGAAGGTGACACGTTTTTCAAGAGAGATCGCGCTGGAAGTGTTATTATTCATAAAGGGAAAGTGACATGTGGAGATATAATAATGATGGCACGATAAGTAATACTATTTAATGCAGATTTTTTTTTTCTTTTTAATGTTTCTTACTTATTTTCTGTGCTTTAATTTAAGCAATCGTATTACACTGCAAGCTACGTTAGGACGGTACCCTGGTTCGATCCCCAAGGAGGGTAAGTGACATCACTTCACGGTTGTTTGAATTAAATGTACGTGTTATGTACCCGATGTTAATGTGTCTTTGTAACATAAAGAATAAAAATCATAAAGCTGCCAGTTTGTCCTTGAATAATTCTTTTTTGCCTTTCAATCAAAAAGTTTTATATAAGGAAATGTGAAAACAAACGGAAACATTTTGTGTAAAAACGGAAATATTTCTGGAATTTTCGGAAAAATTTTTCCATTAAAATACGGAAATAGTACTGGCGTCTAGATTACCAGTACAATTTCCGTATTTTAACGGAAATTTTTTTTTACAGTGTAATATTTATTTTAAAAAAAGTTTCTAACTTAATTTCTGTACTTTAATGTAGAGTGACTTAGTATATGGCTGTAGTTAAAATATGGACAATGCAAACAGATATTTGTCGCTCTACAACAAATTTGGAAGGTGACACGTTTTCCAAGATAAATCTCGCTGGAAGTGTTATTACTCAAAAAGTGAAAGTGACATGTGGAGATACATAAATAATGATGGCACGATAACTAATGTTTATCGTAGAAAAAAAAAAAAAAAACGAAAATATTTCTAATTTATTTTTTGTGTTTTAATGTAGGGTGACCCAGTATATGGCTGTAGTTAAAATATGGACAATGCAAACAGATATTTGTCACTCTACAACAAATTTGGAAGGTGACACGTTTTTCAAGATAGATTGCTCTGGAAGTGCTAAAGAATAAAAGCTATATATAAAGAATAAAAACACGATAAGTAATAAAAAATAATATTCTTATGCAAAACGCAAGCATGTGTTACTTATTTTATGTATAAAAAAAGGTGCAAATATATCTTTTTGCTGTTTGATGCAGAGTGGTATAGTGACAACAGGCACAGTTTAACATTCTTCAAACATATATATTCAAAGCTGGAAAAATATATAAATGGGAGATGGCACGTTTTCTAAGAAAGTTTGCTCTGGAAATGATATTACTGATCAAATTAACTGTTGAAAGTATCATACATAAATCTCATTTTTAAAGAAAATTAATTATAATCATGTTATAATTCGCTAACACCCTCCTCCCTCCAACACACACACACACACCGATTTCTATGTAAATAAAAAAATAGATTCTAAAGTGGTCAATAATTTAACTTTTCAGGACGATGTAATAATTTTCAGTCTTTTAAAGAAATTTTAAAGAGAATTATTTTCAAATCAAGCATAAGTATTATAAAATTTGCATCACAAATCGCAATAAATAACAATTAGAAATTATATACAAGGATTAATTTTCTATGCACGAAAAAAATAAATAAATAAAATAAACTATAGGGAAAAAAGTATCAGGACGAAGTGAAAGAGGAAGGGGGAGGGGGTAAGATAGACGGAGAAATGATTCAATACTGAAATAATTTAGAAAATAAAAAAAATAATAATAATTAAATAATAATAATTTTAATAAAGAAATACGTTAACAAATTTATGACATGCCCTACGAATATTTTAATCGCACAAAGGTAATATAAAATTGTGGAACAAAATGTAATCAATAACAGTCTGGCAATACGCAAAAATGCAGCATGGAATTAAAAAAAAAAAAAAAAAAAAAAAAAAAAAGGAAAAGAAAAAAAAAAGAAAGAAAGAAAGAAAGAAAGAAGATGATATGGGTTTTATTGGCAACAAACTGGATGCTTAAACTACTGAACGACTTTAAAAAGAACGGGGAAAAGGAAAGAGGGGAAGGGAGATACAGAAGGAGAAATGAGTCACTAATAAATTAATTTTTGAATGAAAAATAAAATACTTATTTCTAATCTCACAAGAAAAAAAGGGGGAACTGCATTAACACACTTATGATGTACTCTACAAATAAATCACTATCTCTTTCTAAGTACAATTAGAAGAAAAATATCAAGATTTTTTTAGTCTGGGAGAAACTAACAGTTCTTTCGACTCCAGTTTATCTTCGTGGAGAAGGGTTTGGCGTTCAATACCCATCACTTACATCACCGCCGGCCGTACCTGGTATCTTTTAACCCGTTACAATAAGTGGAAATCTGATAGCCCAGACCACACGAAGGGGGAAAAAATCACAAAATATCACCGCCCTTCAAAAAACAATTTATTCTTCTCAGAAGATAACTTTTAACAGAAACCAGTTTTCTCCTCCAAAGGAAAGAAAAAAAAAAAAAAAAAAAAAAAAAAAAAAGAGGAGGTGGAAGAGGAAGATGATGCTTTCATTTCTAAACATAAATTGGCTAAAAAACATAAAAGCCCGCCCGAACAAAATACCACCAACAAAATGTCCCCAGAAAAAAAATATGTATGAAAAAAAATAAATAAAATGAAAGCTATCACCCTTGTATTATACTTAAGACACAAAAAAGGGACCCCGCCCGTAACAAAAAGATGTAAAGAATACATAAATGAAACAAAAACCGAAAAAATAAGGCGTAAATAAGTAAACAAACACGGGCTAGAACATGACGGGCGATTTGCTGGCGAACAGCCAATCGCTTTTCTTCAGAATCTCCCGTTGTCCTGCAGCTGTTTTGTGACGCCTCACAGAGCAAGATTTGGCTTGGAGATTTTCTTCTCCCCTTATATTGTCTTAGCTGTAACTGTAACGCTATTCAGGCGTCATTGGCTAGGTCCGGAACTTCTCCCTAAAATCAAGTCGCGCAGAAAGTCACAGGATAAAAAAAAAAAGTGTATAAATATATTTTTTTAGGTTATTTGTCGGATAACAACAAAAGTTAACGTAAAATGTATGCAAGCGTTATAATGTTCCGTAGTTTCTTTGTAAAACGGCCTCCTCGTATTCCTGGTAAGGTACGTGGCCAGATTTATACACAGGTTCCATGTATGGAGAGGGATATCGTTGGAAGGTTGTCTCGTAAAAATGTGGCGTATACATACGAAACTAAATATTTTGTTTTGAAATTTATTTATTTATTTATTTTTTTTCAACTTTCTTTATTTACGTTAATACCCTTTCCCTTTCTTTGCGATATTAAATGCGATAAATTCGCAAAACATAAGTTTTGATATTTCGCTGGAGCAAAATTTTCGTTATAAAAGAAAAGAAGAAGGATGTTTGTTTTTAGAAGGCTTGCAAAAAAGACGAGAATGTTGCCACAGTTTGAAAGAAATAAAAGTATATTTGGCAGAAAATTAGTAAAAATTTAAAACAATGAAATTTCATTGAATTTTCTTTTATTTCATCTTGCATGAGCGTTGTTTTTCAAAATAGGTCTATATATATGCTTATTTATCAACTGGTTTCCTTTATTTTATCATTATTATTATTCCATGTTAGTTAGCATGTCACATGATATGAAAAGATAAGTGAGATTTTATAATCACTCTCACATTCTTGTGCTGAAAATTTAAAATTTAGATCACTAAAATATTTCATCTGATTTATTGAGCGCAATTTCCTTTAAGAATGACAACATAAATATTTATGCTTACGATTTTTATTTATATCTACTGGTTTCCTTTATTTTATCATTATTATTATTACTATTATTATTATACATGTTAATTAGCAAGTCACATGATATGAAAAAATAAATGAGTTTTTATAATTACTCTCACATTCTTGTGCTGAAAATTTAAAATTTAGATCACTAAAATATTTTATCCAATTTATTGAGAGCAATTTCCTTTAACAATGGTATCATAAATATTTGTGTTTACGAATTTTTATTTTTTTCTTCCTTTTTTCGTTTAAGACATTAAAAACAATTACAAAAATACAGATAATTTAACTTAATAGTTACACTGCTAAAAATCTCATCTTAGTTTGAACCAAATTTTGGGGTTCAATAGCTGCCACTGTAAGATGGTGAAATATTGAACCAATATTTTCAGCTCCTGTTGAAGAATAGTTCCAATAGTTGGAACGAAGTTGAAATGGGAAGCTCCAAATGTTGGTACGAAATTTCACCATCTTATGGGGGCAACTACTGAGCACCGAAATTTCTTTCAAACTAGAACAAAATTTTTAACCCCTTGAAGCCCGGTGGGAAAAATATATCCCAAACTAATTTTAATTGTGGAATGCCACATTGACACCAGAATTCTGAAATGAAAATTTTAATTTCATCATTTACATGTAAGAAGAACTTTAATTTATTTTGTAATATATTTGTTTAAAAAGGTCTGGTGTCGATCAATTATTTCAACATTTAAAAAACTGAAATGCTTTGGCCCTTAAAGGGTTAACAGTGTAGAAAACTCATGTTTTTATGGGGGCATAATATACCAAAATAGCCAAAATTCTACTGAATAAATTTATTTCCTTCCCACCAGAATATACCATCTTGATCTAACTCAATTACTTATCTCCGTGGTTATTATTTCTGGCACATGACTTCAACTATTTGTTGAATTATATTATATCTCGTGATTTTGTGTTATTTATATTTCTGATGATGAGCTTTAACTAGGTTCGAAACGTTTAATGCTTTATTTTTAAAATAATTTGTATGGGTTTTCTAACTATTAAATTAAATTTCCTGTACTTTTGTAATTGCTTTTAATGTATTATGAACAGACATAATATATTTATTCACCTTAATCATGTAAGACATGTTAGTGTATAACTACAAAATGCAAATACATGAGTAATATTTCGTGGGGTTCTTTTAAAATTCTGTACAACATATTACATTTTTTTTTCAACAACCATTAATATTTTACAAATTTTTGAATTTGCTCTACATAAATTGTTCCTACTTTTTATTGAGTTATGTGCATTATATGAATAAAAATATGTGTCAAAAGAAAAATAACAATAAAAAAAAAAAAAGAAATTAAGCAAAAATTTAAGAAAAAATGACCGCTAATAAATGAGAGAACATTAGTCGCTGCTTTTTAAATTATTTTATAATTATCATAGAAACATTTCTTATTCCGTTTTCATTGAAAATTCAATTGCTTCAAATTTTCAAATATGCTTATTTATAGGAAAACTACAACCTTAAATTTAAAATAAGAAACATTAAATACCATGCATTTCTATTTTATCAATGGGGGAGGGGGAATAGCAGAAAATGCATAAGCTAGATCGTCTCATTGTAATTTGTACTTCTATTTACAATAACCTACATTAGAAGTAATATTCCTTTATTTATCAAGTAAAATATAATAATAATAATAATGCATAAAAAAACACAGGCACTAATTGAAATGTTTTTTATTAATTCTTTAAAAGATATTTTGAACTATTTTTTTCAATACGTAATTATATTTTTAAAGGCATAACATTATGCTTAAATTGTCAAAATAATGAAACTGAGCAATAAAATCTATTAATTAAAAAAGCGAAAAAAAAAATAGTATGCATGATCAATTTTAAAACGCATTTATTCTTAATACAAACCAGAAAGTAAAATAAGAAATTTGCGGCAATTAATCAACTGAAAAATATTTTGAAGTCGTTCTCATCCCCTTTTTATATTACTATTATTCACGAAAAAGCTGTGAAGAAATCACGAATTTGAAAACTCAGCGTATGCCTCAGCACACCATCTACAAAATTTCTTCACATTCTTCTTAAATGATAAGTATTTTTTTCAATGAGGATAATTATGTTTCAAACAAATAAAATCCTGAAAAAGAATATGCAGTGGACAACAGAAAAAAAAAAAGTGACACGCATTCTTCTAACACAAACAGTGGCAACGCCTTCGATGTATGACATACGCATCAGTCATTTGTGAATACATTAAACACTAAACATATTTTTTCTTTTTCTTTGACACGCTCGTCGAAGAACAAAGCTGCCGACACAATGCAAGTTCTGTACAAGACCAACAAGAACGCGTCGAACTAAACCTAGATAGAAAAACTCTCTCATTTTAATTTTAACAGAAAAGAAGTCACGTAGCAAACTAAAACCTATTTGTTTCTTTTCCCAAAACGAAATTTGTGTTGCCATATATTTACTGACAGGAGGCAAGAAAAACGAGCCACAAACCGAATGACATATAAGATAAATTACAGTCCCCTAAAATTTAGCCTTTGTTATTGGTATTTACATTACGCGCAGAGGGGGGACGCTTACTCACATTTTAATTATTTCCTAATCAGGTTAAATTTTTCTCCCTTTTTTTTCCCGCGGCCTGTAACTTAATTATCACTGAGCTCGCATTTCGCACGTTTCAACTACCGCCATCTATCGGCAGCCTCGTGAAGATAATCGAGTTACATGACACGTCGCAGAAAAGGAAGAAGTATTTGCCGTGAGAGCGACGGATCACCTCGGCGGGGAGTTAAGCCGTGACACACCGCCAGGGGTACGGCATCTGGACAATCAAGTTACGGACAATTAATAGTGAGAGAGAACAAGAACACATTTACGGTGAAAGGCTTTTTATTAAATTACAATGTTGGGGAGAACCTAGCAGCATTAGAAATAACGGCGCAACTTTTCAACTCTTTCACCCTCTCCCCACAGCAGGTATTTTATCCCCTGTTTTCATAAATCACAACCTTAAAGGGGGCAGGGAGTCGATGCTGATCACGTGATTGCAGGGGACAAGAAGGTTCGAAGGGGATCTAATGCGTTTTCTGAGCAGGGGGTCATTGTCTAAGTTTTAATTTTCTCCACGTCTCGTCGGCGATACAGGAAGAAAACTATCAACAAGGTTTATGCAAAGTGAAAAAAGGAAAAAATAATTGCATTATTTTTAGCAGGTACTTTTCCCTTCCATCATCAAACTGTAATTAAATGAAAAAACTTCTCAAAGTTGGGCGAATAACTTTGTTTTGATATTAAAATAATTTGATTTCGAACTTCTCTTTCCCGAATTACATATTACACATACACATAGCTTTGCCTGCAAAGCAGGGCATGAAAACCTCATTTTTAAGCAAAAATTAAATAATGAGGAAGGGAAAATTTGTTTTGTTTAGTTTTCTATTAAAAGGTATTTTATTCGAAAATGTGAAAAAAATGCGTCTCTTTAAAACAGAAAAATAAATAAATAACCCAATGCTATTGAAAAATTCCCTTCTTATTTATATGATACATTTATTTAGATATATAAGTAAAGAATGAAAAGAGAGATATACTGATAATTAAATTCTTTTTATATGTATATAAGGATACACTTATATTATGTTAAAAAAAAAAAGAAGTTTCATGTTCAAAAACATTGTCTGATATATGAAAAATTAATTAATTCGATAAAGTTATGAAAATGTTCTATATTTTAAATTGATTTTTTATTCTTTTTTTACATTCTTCTATTGTATTTTTTGTTAAGAAGCTACTTTACTCATGCAGAAACACCCGCTCACTGCAATGTTAATTGTATGGAAGAACTTTATATTAAAACATGTCGTTTACATTCCAATATTTTTTTTTCTTTGAATAAGTGAAGCTAATTTCTACAAGGATCTACTTTTTTTTATTTTGTTTACAGTCTTTTTTTTTTTCAGGGGGTGGGGGGTGGGGAGAGACTTTTCCTTTTGCGATCGGTTTCGAAGTTAAAATAATAATAATAATTAAATGAACAATATTTAAAAAATAAAAATATAAAATATTGAATGCAAACGAGACAATTAAAAATATTTTATTTATAAGATTATTATTAGTGAGCTAATGTTTTACTCTGAGTAAAATAATTTGTTAAGTAAAATAAAGTAAAAGCGCCAAACCCTTTTATTTTAATATTTTATGACATTTTTTCAATGTGAACAATATGTTATGAATTTTTTCAAATGAGTTTTTTTCTATATATAATGTATCATTTTATAACTAAACGATTATTAATTAAAACACTAATGAGAAGGGCAGAAGGGCCCGTAAATTTTTATCATAAAAAAGCTTCTTTTGGGGGTGGGAAACTAAAAGTATTTAATGAAGTTGTAAAAAATATGTATATACATATTTTCAAATCTCACTAATATAATTTGTACTTGTTGTTCATCTTTATGGTTTATACTCATATTTGTACTAATTGTTATAGCTTGTTTTGATTCACATATTTAAATCAGCCCAAATAAAGAAACAAGTGTGCAATAAATATGATAATAAAATTATCGCAGGTATTTCATTTCTTTACTATATTTTAAGAGCTAATTTTCAAATGTATTAGAAGTGCCTTAATATATATATATATATATATATATATATATATATATATATATATATATATATATATATATAAAAGCATGCATAATTCTGACTTTAGTTCCTCTCCTCGATAAATACGTACTTTAAAAATAATACATGTAAACAAGGTTTTTTTATGCAATAAAATAAAAATAAAATTCTAACAAACATTTTTCAGTATTTTCAATCAACTCCAAACAAAATGGTGAACCAATGAATTCGTGATTTAGTAAACCTTTTCTGTAAATTCCTTCTTCGAGCAACGAAAAAAGAAATAAATTAAAACAGTATTTTCCCTGTGAACTAAAAATATACACTGACTAACAAAATTTGATGAATATATATTTTATCACAATTAAAATAGTTAGTTCGCCATCAAAAATAATTTCTATAAAATCCAATAACAATCTATTTCTCTCTAATTAGACATAGGTCGATTTGTAATGCACATTGAAACAACAATCCCCTCTCAGAAAAAGACAAGATACAAATTACTCTCATATTATGTATTCTTTACATCCAAATTTGCTGCTTATACAGACAAATACAAACAACAATGGTCAAACAGCAGACTTACAATACAGCATAAAACATACATAGTTCCATATTCAGTATACGACACCTCTCATACTCAACGCTCGAATCCTATTGGCCTAAACACTTTCCCGCGTCGGAAGACAAAAGATATCAAAGCTTCTTTAAAATTACAACTCACAATGGAAACGTAATATTTGAAATGTGTAAGTGTGAAGCAGCGTGGGACAAATGCCAAAATCTCTGAGACAAAGGCCGGCTTTATTACAGAAATGTTTATTTAAACCTTTTGTACATTGTTACCAAACTGTGAAGGCCGTTTGCGCCGCCTTTTGTTATACATAAAAAAGGGTTATAATAGAAAAACATGACTAAAAAGGATAATGTCATTAAGTTCTAATGACTACACCATCATGAATGCTAATAAGCAATGTCTGTAAATTTAGATGCTCAATCAATGCAGGCTTGTGATTGTTATGAAAAAATGCACTAATCACCTTATTATTGATGAGAAATTTTGTATTAAAAACATCAGGAGGTTTACCTTACAATATTCCAGGCCTTATTTCTTAAAAAATATTCAGAGAAACTCACTTTTTTGTCGATTTGTCTTTGTGCCTGAGTGGACATTTGGACTCCAATGTATTCTCCTTCCAGGGTATTTTAAAATATCAAAATTAATCAAATAATTATTTAAATTTATTAAAATGTATTCATACAATTACTGAATATATATATATATATACATACTTTGCATTACTTTCGGATTGGTCTGTACACACTATAGTATTCAAAGTTTGTCTTAAGAACGTATGACACACAGAAATCTTTCATAAAAAAGTTTTGCGTTTTGCATGCAAATACAGAAAGCCTTATAATGAAAGAATTTTACTTTGCTTTCCTTAATTAAGCGAATTTTATTCAATCTCATTGATCAAAACATCAGCAATAATGGATTCAATAATTGACCACGATAAGGTCTCCGATTTTTTTTTTTTTTTTTTTTTTTTTTAAGAAAAGTTTTCGATAGCCCTGAAAAAACTCATGTATTTTTTTATTAATTAATTGATTGATTTTTGAAATTTCAGATCGGGTTGAGAAGTTTTTGATGAGTTATGAAATAAGTATATAGACATATTTATAGTAGACATTAAACAACACTTTCTAAATCCGTTTATTAATTCAAGAAAATATATAGGTTAATTCAATTTACTACTATAATAAGAAACTAACAAAATATAGGCAATAGTAGTTATAAATAAAGTAAAATGTAAAACACTTTGCAATAAGTGCTGAAGCACGGGTAAAATGATACGAAAATCACAGCTGTTTAAGGAATGCCAGTTATGCTAAGTAATACTATTCTAAATAAAAAAAGAAAATTCGATACAACTAGAGAGTGAACGTAAAAATCAAGGAAAAACAACTCTTTAAACTCTATGTGATAAACAAAGGCCTACAAGTACAAGATTATCATCTCGTACAGAATATAATTAGATTTTCAATATAAAAATAGTGAAAGAAAAATAATAAAAAAAATGCAACTTTAGAAACAAAATCTGAGGATAATACTGTTGTGAAATCTGGCATCCAATATCAGCGCCATCTGATAGCAATTACTCAAAACTTCCTGACTTTACGGATAACTTATAATCTAGTTGCACATTGCTAATCCTCGTGTCAAAAACAGGATTCGTTAAATGGATACTTTGTTGCAACACTTGAAGGATATGGATTTGCTATTATTAGGTGAAAAGTAAATATTTGGTTTGAAGGAGAGGGGGAAAAAACATAAGTATTAAAAATGATTACAGCAGTTAAGAAGATACTTTGTTGCTTTCAGAGTGTAATCCGACATCAACTTAAAAGGTTAATAATACAAGTTACTAGCCTTAAGAGAGAGAAAAAATAAACCTACAGCGGAAAAAAAAATAGGATCCTAGTAAAATTTTGTTTTCATAAATCTTTTTCAAATGTAACCACGTGTAATATCACTATGTGTTCAACCGTAATCACAAAATGCAAAACGACATAGGTGGAGTACGGGTGTGCGGCTGAAATGTAACCAAAGTGTTATTGTTATTATTCTTTTTAAGTCAAATTTGACCAACACTGTAAAAAATAACGGACGATTTTACTGAAATTGTACCTTGTAATCGGGACGCCAGTATAATTTACTTTTTTTACCGGAAAAATTCCGTAAATTAAAAAAAAAAAAAAAAAAAAAAAAAAAGGAACAATTTTTGAAATCTTTCCATTAAAGAACATAAAATTGTAGTACTGGTGTTCCAATTATCAGTACAATTACCATAAAATTATATATATATATTTATATACAGGGTGATTATAATTGAAGTCCGAGTTTCAAAACGCTCTAAAAAGCGAACCACTCGTTAGAATGGCGTCAAAATTTAACAGCGTATTATTGAAGAAGGGGGAAAGAACATGAACCAAAAAAGTTCCAAATTTTAGCGACAGATGGCGCTGTAAGGTCAGAATTTCGACTACAAAGGACAAATCGTAAAACAATGGCTAAGGCGTAAGTTACACGATATAAACCAACTGTATTGTTCAGTGTGCATGACTGTACGCGTGTGATACTGTTAGTTACGTAAGCCCGTCCACCACGGCAAGGTCGTACCACATCGGATGGGGAAAATCGGTTTTTAATTGTCCTGAGGCCAAAAACCGCATAAAAAGCATCCCCCCAATCGGTTTTTAAGTTTGACGAGACTGGTTTATATCGTGTAACTTACGCATTAGCCGTTGTTTTACGATTTGTCCTTTGTAGTCGAAATTCTGACACTTACAACGCCATCTGTCGCTAAAATTTGGAACTTTTTTTTGGTTCATGTTCTTTCCCCCTTCTTCAATAATACGCTGTTAAATTTTGACGCCATTCTAACGAGTGGTTCGCTTTTTAGAGCGTTTTGAAACTCGGACTTTAATTATAATCACCCTGTATATGTGTGTGAAGTTATTCTAAAATTTAGTTTTGACATTTCTGCGAGATTTTGATAATTTTCTTGAAATTTATAAAAAGAGACTCTAAACACACTTCATGAAATTTTACACTAATGCTATGTCGATGATCATGTACATTTAATAGAACTTTAAGGCTGTTCTTAAATCGAAAAGGGCAACTTTATGACATAGCTTTTAATTTATTTTTGTTCAGAAATGCGTAAAACTAGTAGATGTTTTTGTTCATGAACTATCTGATCGCACTAATTTTCCCATTTTTTTTTTTGCAGACACAATAGATTTTTCAGAAAATAGTGTCAAATTGGTTATTTGGAACCGAGAAGAATAATCACTCAAACTGGAGTGAAAAGCTAGTTTGTCACGTGATCGAATTCGATTGAACTCAAAAAGCAATTTATTGATTAAAAAAAAAAAAAAAAAAATGGAAAATTCAGTTTGATTCCAAATCGCTTCCATGGTCAGACCTTTTAATTTTATAACTTTCCGTTAAAAAAAAAAAAAAAAAAAAAAAAAAAAAAAAAAAAAAAAAAGCATTTGTAAATGTGTCGAAACGTTTTGCACTTGTTGAGCAGAGCAGTTGAGAACAGATTTAAGAAAGCTAAATTTAAAAGTAAATTGCCACCTTACTTCAGAGAAATTCAGATCGCCTATTTTTGAAAATAAATAAAGATAAAAAGGGAAATAATTCTTATTATTATTATTTTAAATAATGGCAATGATATTGAAAAGAAATGTGTTCAGTAAATAAAATCTAATTCAGTTATAGAATACATTTGAATTTGGTTGATTTTTTAAAACGAAAGATCTGTAATTCTTATTCACATTTATGAAAAACGAGGAATAAATCAAAGAAAATATCAAGATATAATTAAAAGATTAAAAGATGTTGTTACACTTCATAAGACATTACAATTTCCCAAATTTCCTCATGGAATAAGGAAATTAAGGAAAAAAAAAAAAAAAAAAACTGTTTCATAATGAAAACAATTGAATTTTTGTAAAAATATAATTTAAATAGAAACTTTGAACTTTCTGGTTTTATTTGATATGAACTGCATAAACTAAATCCTACAATATTACAAAGTTTTCAAGTACACTAAACTCTCTATAAAGCGGACTCTCTGTAAGAAGAAAATCTATCTAACTCGGAAAGATTTTCAAGTCCCTGCAAATCCATAGACATAAAGTTAAATTTGTCTACGGCGGAATATTGTCAGCTACTCAATATTTTCTCGGGCCCTATCGATTCCGCTTTAGACAGATTTTGCTATAATTTAAGTACTAAAAATATTAAATTGAAAATTGAAAACGATTCAAAGAGGTTTTTTTTAAGAAGCAAATTAAAGCTGCTTACCTTTTTCTTCGAATTTTTAAAAGCATGATTAATAGATCAAATTATTAATTAAACGTTTTACATTGTGTCCAAATAAGTCTGTCCTTTTAAATTCATTCCGGAAAGGGTATAATTCTAAAGGTTAATAAATTTGCATTTTTCTGCCATCTGAAGATGTCTAAGACATGAAAGGGCATTAAAAAAATAATAATAAATAAATTGCTCATAAAATTTTAAAACATTTGAAAAAAGTTACAGCAAAGTATCAAATTGATTAAATGCTATAACTACCAAAAGAAAAAAAAGTACTCGAAATTATGGATTTCAGTACTTTAAAAGATATATTTTTGACTTAGTACTTTGGAAAGTCGTTTAATGACATAAATTTTATATGAGGTCGAAAAGAGTCGCCAACATAAAACAAATAAAACAAAAATAAAATAAAAAATAGGCATTTGTTATTGAAGATATCTCACAACAAAAGTTTTGACATCTTATCGAAAAAAGCAGTCGAACAATAATGTATAATACTCGCTATCATGAAGATTGGTGGCATTCTTCTTTCATGTTCCATAGATGGCGCCACGCATGCAAAGTTTCGAAGGCGACAAAAAAGTTCCAGCAGGAACTTCTTGGCAGAAAAAAAGTATTAAAATAAAAAATACGTTCCAGGCTTACGTTTGAAGAATTATATTAGCTATTTATCAAGTTCAAAGGGAAAAGAAAGTATAATTCCATAATTCATTGGCTTATCGAAAAAGCAAGGTGACAAGGATCTACAATGAATTATGGAAAAAACAGACAATATAAAACTACAAATAAGAAATATTTGGTGTCGTGAACAAAAACAATTGACGTGAAGTCAATAGAAAAGATTTGAAAGAATGGCTGAAGGACGACAACGGGCAAAAGTTATATCAACTTTCATGGAAGAGAAATTCATCATATTATAAGCATTCGTTGGAAACAGATAATAATAAAGACATAAATGTCATCTTAGCAGAAAGTGTAATATAAAAATAGAAATTTAGGTCATATCAAAAATGCAATGTAAGCTTTTTGTATTGTAAAATGTACAAAAAAGGAAATATCTGTTTTAATGATAATTATCGCTAAAACAATCGGTAAAATTTCTTTGAAAAGTTTTCAGAGATGTAGTTGGGGGGGGGGGGTACTGATGTATACGTCATATACCCTTGGATTTTTGTTGTTGTTGTTGATTGTGAAAATAGTGGTGATGAAAATATTTTCACACAATATAGTGTTGTGCTGCACAACATTTTGTTACAAAATTAACAGCACATTTTAAACACTACACCAGTTTAGAACACTATAGAACAACACTTTCTACGTTGTGGCTTTAAAATTACACAATTTTAAAAAGGAAATAAAAGACAGTTTGCTTTATAGAAAAAACTGCAAGAAATTACTGAGTGAGTTGACTAATTTTA